>CM042261.1:12523158-13855782 GCA_023566225.1 Romanogobio albipinnatus | reverse complement strand
GCGTTCCCTTTACCATCACTGTCCTTCCTCTCTACTCTTTCAATCCCTCAGTTTTTCTCTCTTTATGCTTGCTTGCTCAATCTTTTACTCAATCTTCAGGAAACAGTAAACAAAACTGTCCTTATATTAGGATCAATATTTATCACATTAAACCAATAATTGCCACAAAAAGTACATTACACACAAACCATGTTTATTCTTATTTTAAGTGAACCTGAATTTAATGCAGTCCGGTTTCTCTATCCTTAATGCTGATATTTGAAGGCGAGAGCATATCACATAGCCTTTCCATATTGGCTATCCTACCAGATGAATATGAAATTTAATCGAAATACCATGCAGTTTAATTGGATGCACAGCCTTTGACGTCAACAACATGACAGACCAAAGAGGGTTACAAACTCCCATACATATTTTCTCCTGGCTTTTACCACTTTATGGAAGAGTGTAGCCACATGGCAACATATCATTTCCCTTCACTTTATAGAACAAATACATGACACATGACATATTTCCTCTCCATGACTGCAAAATGCATTTTTTGTATATTTATCATACATCAGGAATTCTTTGCTGCATCTTTGATTAGATAATTAGATGTTGTTACTTACAGAACAATCTTGTCTAACAAAATCTTACAAAAAATATGAATGTTGCCATATGGCAATTCTGTACAGTGGAATTGCTGTGATGCATTTCATCATGGGCCATAATAAATCTGTACACTTTTAAAGCATAACAGGTGTTTCTCAAAAATCACCTTTTTATTTTTGTTAATGGAGCTTTTATATGTAAAATATTTCATTGTAATTGTAATGCATTCAACATTATTCAACAACAAGTTATGCATAATTGTTTTGTTAACCTAGCTATGCACAGTCGTATAGTTGGTCACTTGTTTATTTTTTTGATTGACCCTCAAAACAGACCCGTCTCTCTCCACAAATGAGCTCACTACAAAGCATAAGATCACTGTCCTCCTCCTCCTCCTCCTCTGTCCTTCTCTCTCATTCCACCAGCCCCTCTGTCTTTCCTGTCTCTTTCCCTCTTGTGAGTTTGACGAGGCAGGCATACTTAATGTGACTGACAGCCAGAGGCAGTACCCTGACCAAATGGAGCGGGTGTCAGCTGGCTATGTTGGCCCTCAGTATAAGGGGCTTTTCACATAGCCGAAGCAATTAACTGCCGACAACTAAATTAATGTTAGGATGAATTACACAGGTTCACTGAAAGCACTCCACCATGAAGGTTGAGGAGGAACATGTTTGGGCCTGCTATAAAAAAGAAAGAAAAAAAAGTGTCCTCCCTTTTCACACCGTCCAAAACCCTAGCCTCTGTCTTCTCTCTCTGACATATGCTTATGCTGAAAATAATAACGCTTCATGTCTATTATTTGTTTAATTTTTTAGCCTTTTTTCAGCAGGCCTTAATCACTTTATGCCAAACAGCTGCAATGCAGCCCACAAATTGCTTCCAGTAAACAAACAGCCCAATTTCTTTTTACTTACATCGTAGACAAGGACAAGCACAGGAAGAGATAGCTTAAGTCTGTTTTGATATTTGATGAGGTGCAAAATCTGAGATCACACTGAAAATCTGGGATTCAAAATATTATTCAAACCTGCAAATAAACAGTTAAAAGTTTCGGAAACATAATATATATACAGTGAGGAAAATAAGTATTTGAACACCCTGCTATTTTGCAAGTTCTCCCACTTGGAAATCATGGAGTGGTCTGAAATTGTCATCGTAGGTGCATGTCCACTGTGAGAGACATAATCTAAAAAGAAAATCCAGAAATCACTATGTATGATTTTTTAACTATTTATTTGTATGATACAGCTGCAAATAAGTATTTGAACAACTGTCTATCAGCTAGAATTCTGACCCTCAAAGACCTGTTAGTCTGCCTTTAAAATGTCCACCTCCACTCCATTTATTATCCTAAATTAGATGCACCTGTTTGAGGTCGTTAGCTGCATAAAGACACCTGTCCACCCCATACAATCAGTAGGATTCCAACTACTAACATGGCCAAGACCAACGAGCTGTCCAAAGACACTAGAGACAAAATTGCACACCTCCACAAGGCTGGAAAGGGCTACGGGGAAATTGCCAAGCAGCTTGGTGAAAAAAGGTCCACTGTTGGAGCAATCATTAGAAAATGGAAGAAGCTAAACATGACTGTCAATCTCCCTCGGAATGGGGCTCCATGCAAGATCTCACCTCGTGGGGTCTCAATGATCCTAAGAAAGGTGAGAAATCAGCCCAGAACTACACGGGAGGAGTTGGTCAATGACCTGAAAAGAGCTGGGACCACCGTTTCCAAGTTTGCTGTTGGTAATACACTAAGACGTCATGGTTTGAAATCATGCATGGCACGGAAGTTTCCCCTGCTTAAACCAGCACATGTCAAGGCCCGTCTTAATTTTGCCAATGACCATTTGGATGATCCAGAGGAGTCATGGGAGAAAGTCATGTGGTCAGATGAGACCAAAATATAACTTTTTGGTCATAATTCCACTAAACGTGTTTGGAGGAAGAAGAATGATGGGTACCATCCCAAGAACACCATCCCTACTGTGAAGCATGGGGGTGGTAGCATCATGCTTTGGGGGTGTTTTTCTGCACATGGGACAGGGCGACTACACTGTATTAAGGAGAGGATAACCGGGGGGCCATGTATTGCGAGATTTTGGGGAACAACCTCCTTCCCTCAGTTAGAGCATTGAAGATGGGTCGAGGCTGGGTCTTCCAACATGACAATGACCCGAAGCACACAGCCAGGATAACCAAGGAGTGGCTCTGTAAGAAGCATATCAAGGTTCTGGCGTGGCCTAGCCAGTCTCCAGACCTAAACCCAATAGAGAATCTTTGGAGGGAGCTCAAACTCCGTGTTTCTCAGCAACAGGCCAGAAACCTGACTGATCTAGAGAAGATCTGTGTGGAGGAGTGGGCCAAAATCCCTCCTGCAGTGTGTGCAAACCTGGTGAAAAACTACAGGAAACGTTTGACCTCTGTAATTGCAAACAAAGGCTACTGTACCAAATATTAATATGGATTTTCTCAGGTGTTCAAATACTTATTTGCAGCTTTATCATCCAAATAAATCTATCTTATTAAAAAAATCATACATTGTGATTTCTGGATTTTTTTTTAATTTAGATTATGTCTCTCACAGTGGACATGCACCTACGATGACAATTTCAGACCCCTCCATGATTTCTAAGTGGGAGAGCTTGCAAAATAGCAGGGTGTTCAAATACTTCTTTTCCTCACTGTATATATATATATATATATATATATATATATATATATATATATATATATATATATATATATATATATATATATATATATAAATAATAGGGTTGCCACTAATTGTCGACTAGCCTAAAAAAAAATTTGCTCAGTCCGTGAGGGACAGATGGTTAACAGCACATCTTTGTGGTAATTAAAGTATGTCAGGCAGGGAATTCAAACTTTCACCCTATCATCCATTGACCTTAAAAATGGCTTATCATTTGAGACTTTACACGGCTACTCGCTCTAATGTTAACCTAGATAAATATGCACTATTATTAGGCTCATATCCAAGTGTTTGTGCAGAGTATGGAAGCTAAAGTATTAGTGCGCTAACTGCATGACATGGAGGCGCCGATGCGATCACTTGCATTTTTTTCAACTTAAAATACTCTGTCATTCCTTGTCATACATCATTCCAAACTGTAAAGGGTCTACTTTAATTTCTGTATACTCACAATAACAAGAAATTGTTGTGCTTTTGTAAAATAAAGAAACTGCAGTGCATCACATAAATGAACCAAAACTCAGCGTATAGGCAACTTGCCTCACAGACATGAGAAATATATCTATAGAAAGCTTGACATGTCTCACTTTAAACAAACCAATTAGAAAACAAATAGTCTCTGATTATTCTAATGACAAAAACGCTATTCAAAATTTTCCCTAGTGGTAAAAAAAGGCATTTTTACTGCTGGTCTCAGACTTCAGGACCTCACTCTATACATATTGGGGCATTCAACAGAGGCCTTTTAGTCAGACCTACTGTACACAGTAAAGACTATACAGAGAGCTCAGAGAGATAATTCTCCTACGCTGAGCATAGAGAGACAAACATAATGAGGAGGAACTGAGGGAGTTTATGGGAAATGGCATATCAAATCACATAAAAGCAGCTGGAGGAAAGTTAGATGAGCGTTTAGCATTCTCGTGGGGTTTGCTTGACAGGCTCTGAGGTATTTCATCCTACCTCTAAGCCAATAGCAATAATGAAGCTTCATATAGCACAGATCCAAACCATCATGATCAATAGACCCATCATGCATTGCAACACAGTGGGGGTGGATTTTATAGTATATAAACCAAAGGACTGGTCTTTTGTAAAACGCAGAGGGAAGAAGTAACTAAGAATGAATTGTCTTTTAAAATGCTTATGGTTAGTGAATAAGATGCAGGTGCTTACATAGAACTGCTTAGTATAGTCTGTTTAATGGTTTTAGAATTCTGTCAGCATTTACTTTACTTGCATTATTTTTTCAAAAGCTCTCAAAGCTCTTTCTTTGTCTGTACAATAGTGTTGTAGTACTCGAGACCGGTCTTGGTCTCGAGACCGGTCTTAAGACCATTTTTTGATGGTCTTGGTCTTGTCTCGGTCTCGACTGCATTTCTCCTCGGTCTTGTCTTGGTCTTGGACTTAAAGGACTCGGGATTTTATCTCAAGACCAGTCAAGACCACAACTGCAAGGATATCACTAAATTTCCGGTGCATTGTCTGATTTAATATCATTAATGTGATTTGATGTAAAACTTACAGCTTACTTCTTTGTAATGTGATTTATTTTGTTACTATGCTGCCGGGTTCAAAATCAATGCAGAATTGTCTCAGAAATGTGCAAAAATTTATATAAATGCCCACAAAATTCTGAGATTGTTTTTTTATAAAACATAGAATAGAATTAAGCAATATCGCAATAGCAAGAGAGCTGTTTTCATGAATATATTAGTGTGATTGCAAATGATATTGATTTATACAAACATTCTATAAACAAGAAGTTAATATTAAATTACATTTTAAACTGTGTCTTTGCTAATTCGGCAGCGTTTGGTTATTAAAAGAATCGGTTGCTTTGAACAAATCGGTTGAATAAAGGATTCTGTGACGGTTAAATAATGTTAATGTTTTAATGTTAAATTATTCTGAACATTATTTATGCAGGTGTAATCGTATCAATTCAGATGCAACTTCTGTGCCATGAATTTTATTGGTAGTGATTTGATTGGTAACAGCGCTAGTGTCTTACTATTCTAATTGTATTTAATTACCGTATTCAATATAAGTCATTTCTCAGACACTAGATATGGATCTTTTAGATGAATTTAAGGAGTGCTGGTCTGGTCTTGGTCTTGACTCGGTCTCGCCCTGTCTTGGTCTTGGTCTTGTCTTGGTCTCAACACCACAAAGTCTTGGTCTTGTCTTGGTCTCGGCACACGCTGGTCTTGGTCTCGACTTGGTCTCGGTTTAGGTGGTCTTGACTACAACACTACTGTACAATGAAAGTCAATTCGGTTCGATTGGAATTGATGTCCAATTGGATTTGGTTTAGGCTTGTTAGGTGGTGATTTAACTTGTGGACCAGCATTTTCATGGCAAAACTCAAACAGATTGGTCTTTATCTTCAATCTGGCTGACTAAGAAACTTGGTTAGGCTATAGAAAAGGACCATACTGGAGACCAAAACACTGCATATGCTGGTGTCTGAAATAGCTTACTATCACATGAAGGTGGAGGTCCTTGAAACTCAAGATGAGTCCCCAGGCGACAGGTTTGAATGCTGTTCCCATTTAGGTGATATCCTGGCAAACATCTGTAGCGCACTATATCACCTGTGGAAAGAGAGGGATAGAACAGATGAATGCATATTCATCATTGCTTTATCAATTGTCTTTCAGATGCACATCACTTTCTGTAATATTATGGAGAACAAGGGATTTCTGAAATGCTCAGAACAACAGGAGCAACATCTGGCTGTTCCTGCCATTGCCTCGCTCACAACTTGATGAAGGCCACGTCCCCTCACTGTCTCGATTAATGGCTGACAGTGACGATAAAAGAATAATGGTAGAAGGAGAGAGTCAAACGGAGACTCGACGTGTCTGCGCTGCATTGCAGTGTAATTAAGGAAGCGCCACACCGCATGGTTTACATTCATAACACCCATCGGCTGCTACCTGAGGGCCGTTCAGATCTCTGAAGCAAATCTCCCTGTTGCCACACAAACATTCAGACACTCTATGACTCAGCTAAGAGGAACAAAAACACCTAGTGGTTTTATAATGTAGCATTTAACTCACTTGAAGTAATGGAACAAGCTTCCAAAGAAAAAAAAAGGCTTTACATTCTTTGAGATACATGTCTGTGGCTGTTACAATATGCCTTCATGGCCATCCAAACACAACAGCCTTATTTAAATCACTGAATTAAGCGAATTAATTGGATGTGTTGGATAATCAGTGATCAAAACAGTGATTCAGTGGTTCGTGCCAAAGACCATGACTGTTTTAACCTAGACAGAGGCTCTACAAACACGCTCCATTCCAGAGAGATCAAACAACCCTGCACCAACACATTTAGAACAATTAATATCAATGAATGCATTTTTTTTTCTCCATGCCAGAAAAGCAGTGCATTGATTTAACAATGGATTTCAGAGGCGACAGAGGCTGGTGACTCCTCATTAGAGGACCAATGAAGTCATGATTGCTTTATTATTTATAAGTGTTTACTGTGGGCACTTGGAGGGGAAACCAACCACTTTAATAAATAATTCAAAAGATTTTTTAGGGAAAAAAAGTTAAAATTACTTGAATACAATCTAGAAAAAAGGAGAACCTATAAAAGAATGACAGCCAAAATTGTAAAATTATAGATTTTGGGATTTATCAACTTTTAAGTACCCAGTAAATAATTTAATGAGATTGTTATTACTATTTAAGTAGCAAAACAAGTGTTTGTAAAGGGGTCATCGGATGTCCATTTTCCACAAGTTGGTATGATTCTTTAGGGTCTTCATGTAAAGTCTTTATCATACTTTGGTTAAAATTCCTCAATGTTTGTGTAAAACAACAACATTTTTACCTCCTCAAAAACAGCTCTGTTCACAGCAACCTGTTTCGGTGCATGTCTCTTTAAATGATAATGAGCTACTGCTCACCCCACCCCTCTCTTCCGTGGGGCGTGAAGTGCTGCCTTGGCGGACAGTTTACAACTGGCTGAGGGAGGAAATTTGCTAATATGGGACAGTCCGTCAGTGGTCGTGGGCGGAGCATGAGCAATATGACATCATATTGCTCAGAAAATTAAAACGGCTTGATTATTGAGAGTCTTTAGGCTTTTTGAAGATTAAAAAAACAGGAGTACATGGATTTTTATCATTGTAGGGTGGTTGTGTCCACACACTGCAAAGACACATTTAAATGCAAACACTATATAAAAGTGAATTTTGAATCCGATGACCCCTTTAAGGTTTTATGAGAGACGGAGTTTCACAAAGAGACTGGCTAGTATATAAGTTGCTAGGAATATGCTAGGAAAAACAGCTAAATAATAACTAAAAAATGAAGCAAAAAAAATAAAAAATCCTAGCTAGTAAGAAATAATCAGGGCAGCTACATTTCCTACAATTTACCTGCTATAGGAAAATGTGGCAAAATTGTATATACAATATAAAGGATAATACTTAAACCATAATAGCTTCTATCTGGCCTCCCCACATTTTTTTTGCACAAAATGGTCAACCTATGTTGTAGCACCAAGCACAATAAAAATTCAGCCTCTGTTTTAAATTCTGGCAATGAGTCAGCATATCAGCACGGCCCTATGGGACTGGTAGCCCTGGCATCTGAGCGGTTTTCTCTCCTCAAAGTGAGTTCTCGAGGGGTGTTAGCGGTGGGGGTGGGTGGTGGAGGAGGTGTGTGTGTGGCTGGCTCTGCTATTCTGGGAACATTATTAATGAGAGGTGCTCAAGCCTGAAAATGAACTGGCAGACTGCGTCTCTGCTCAAAATGTTCCACTTATACTGGGCCAGGCCGAGTCCACCAACATGAACACACACAAGCAGGCATACAAATCAGATTGTAAATGATGTAAAATCAATTCAAACTCACCTATCTTAAATTCTTTACTGGCCATCAATATTTCTGCATTAGGAATGATGGGAGGTGGCAAACAAAACTGAAGTCTATAGGCTAGAAGAAAGAGAGACAGAGAGGTAAAGAGAACAGGTTCAGATATGTCATATTGCATTGGGGTATTCATTGTGAAAGTAAAGACAAAACAGATAATTTCATGTGTGTTCAGGGTTAGCAAATGGCTAATGCTCTTATTAGCCCCTGCTAGATCCAAAGAGAATTTTCTACATTGAAAACCATGCATTATATTGTAGTAGATGTTTGAGCAGTTTTTTTTTTTTCAGAGGGTCCAAAGTATACTTCACGTACTGTCCGTGTGGAATCATTTTCATCATCAGGAGGGTCACAGCCCATGGTTTTAGTCTTAACTCCAAGTCAACCTACTCTGATCATGGCCTAGACTACAGCAATCAGGCAACTGCTATTGGGATGTATGGGAATGCTAATGGTAGCTTTCTCTTGGACCAATTACCTTGGTAGTTGATCTTGAACAGTCCACCTTTCTCGGAATTGCTTCGGAAACGTATCAGAACTTGATTAGAAGTGCTGCTTGGTGGGTTGTTGGGCTCTCCCTCTGTAAACACTCCAAGTTTGCGAGCTGTTTCCTGAGGCCCATCCCTGTTGAAGATACATCATTAAAATTCAATGTATAAAACCCACTAACCTTGCATTCTCAATGGGACAGGAGGACACCACAGACCTTGTTGCCTGACGATGCACACTCAGATCAGAGAAACGTTTCTCTGAATATTGATTACTTTACTGATTTGAGGAACGATTCTAGCCATAGTGATTACCTCTCTGATTTCAGAGACTCATCTCACACTTGAGAGTGTTACGGTTCTTTCATGCTCAGTTCAGACTCAGCCTCTGTGTCAAGTCATTGTAAAACCGAAGCCACCATCTACAAGGACATCACCTAGGGGGGTTACCTCCATCTTTACAATCCTCTAGTTGGGAGGGAACAACTTGGCACCAACCTAATCCCAGTTTTAACCATGACCATTCAGCTTTAAAACCATCTGTTTGTGGCCATCTGAGCTAGTGCTACAGATTATGTCCTGTCTTGTGTATTCAGAAAAGCATCTGGTTGGCTAAAGGGAGTGCTGGCTCACTGAACTGAGGCCAAGCTGTCTCGACTGAGCTTTTCTTGACTCTTCTGGTTATACTGTAGCTTTAGTTTGAGTTGAAGTGGATGAATCCTGCATGTAGGGGAGTAGATAATGCCTCAAGAAAAGTAGGGAACCAAAATATCAATGCTTCAGTCAATCCAAACATAAATTTGAGATTCAATGAAGATTCAATGAATTTAGAGAAGGTGTGTGATTAGTTTGCAACTTGTGCCCTAACATGTTTTAAGCAGAACCCAGTGGCAGGGTTCAAAGTCCTACCTGTACATACAGGCCTCAAGTGACTCAATAAAGTCTGTGTGCTATAAATATGTTTCCTCCAAGAAAAGAAAGTGATGAACAAAGAAAGAGAAAGTGACGAGTTGTAAAAGAATAATCATTACAGGAAGTTGGAAAACTCACCAGACTGTGATGAAATCTTGGGGACCATGGACTTGCAAGAGGGTGAAATTAAGACGAATTCCCAGACCGGGTGCCACTGTAATCAGCCAGCTGCAGTCCGCAGAAGTGGGGTAGTCCTCTGGGTAACCGGGGGAGAAGATAGTGCCATTGTCTGATGTAATGTTACCTCCACAGGGAACTAGAAGGCACAAATTAAAATGTACAATTGGAAAAAATCCCCAATAAATTTGACCTTTAACAGTTTTTCTAGAACCTAAAGAAACACCATCACAGAAAGCAGAATTGGATAGGGGCAGGACGACATGGGTGAAAATCCCTTCTGGGTTCTAAAACACCACTCAGTCTTTCTCAGTAGTTCATTGTCTTTGTCCGACTCCATCTTAGAAATCCCTCTCGCAGGCAGTGCTTTGCATTTATATAGACGTGTCCATGTTTCCAATGATTCAAATGAGCCCCAGACATATGAAATCAAATCCCCTTCCTGCTCCTGCTGATCCCATGCTGCTTCTGCCCCCGAGTCGGAGGGGAAATAATCAATGCGATTCGGCTGACGAAATAAAGATAGGCCCACGACTTGTACGCACACATAAGGACAGTCATAATACACTCTCACTCTGACTGTACTCTCAGCGGTTTCTTGCACCGTCAAGGTCTCTCCGTCCCCACATCCCTCCC
The DNA here is from genome assembly GCA_023566225.1 of Romanogobio albipinnatus. NCBI lineage: Eukaryota > Metazoa > Chordata > Actinopteri > Cypriniformes > Gobionidae > Romanogobio > Romanogobio albipinnatus. The sequence continues at coordinate 13,845,364 of CM042261.1, read as the reverse complement.
CACTCGTTCCCACCCTCTCTATCCTTCTTCAATTCTTTCTGCAGTCTTTCCTCCTCCTTCATTTCCTCTGGTCTCCGATGGAATGTTGAGAGGGGTGCCTATGTTAATCCTCTATGCCGTGTGTTCTCTCTCACCACCTTACTTGCTAAATGAAGTATCGATCACAGCATTGATTAAAAAAAAACATGCCACACTATCAAGCAGAACTGCATGGTGATGCTATCGATTGGGCAAAAAAGCTGAGTGGTGAGTGGGGATGGGAGGAATGTGGGAATGTGGTGAACTGAAAAGGAGGAGGGAGCCATAGATGGAGGACAGACCAAGTTGGCTGATATGGACAGGTGGGACAGTGGAAGAGAAAAATCGAACAGCTTTTTAATGCCTGGGAGAGGAAATCTATGTACATGACACCCTGGGCATGAACTATTGGTGGCAGCATGTGTAGGTGATAGCTAGGGCAGTACGGTTGTAAAGTACAAAGTTTGGGATTGGTAAAATTTTTAAATGTTTTTAAAAAGATGTTTTCTCTAATGCTCACCAAGGCTGCATTTTTTTTGACAAACAAACAAACAACCCCCCCCCCCCTCCCTTTTCAGGATTTGTTGATGGATATAAGAAAGAGCAGCATTTATCTGAAATAGAAAGTTTTTGTAACATTATACACTACCGTTTAAAAGTTTGGGGTCAGTGAGATAATTTTTTGGGGAAAGAAATTAAATTGACTTGAGTACTTGATTTTACCTCAATTTAATTTAAAACAGCCAGAAAAGTGCATTTGTAATTAGCCAGCTCTAATCATTTGTGACTGAATACATCTCATCCGTCACCAAAACAAAGTCTTCGACCTGAAGCAATGCACTATAGTCTTTTACAATAGGTGAAGACTTTACTATTTGGATAAAATTATAAAATGCTGATTAAGGCAGCTTGAAGTGCATTAAAAAAAGAATATGGTAACATTTCATGTTTTTTTGGGACTCTCTGGTACGCTAAGCTGTGACTTTACACTCCTTCAAAAATGTAAATCAGCTGTTAAGTTTCCAATAAAGAAACCAAAAATATATATTTTTTAAAAATCTCTGTCTGTCTAAAGTCTGTCTGTCTGTCTAAAGTCTGTCTGTCTGTCTGTCTGTCTGTCTGTCTGTCTGTCTGTCTGTCTGTCTGTCTGTCTATCTATCTATCTATCTATCTATCTATCTATCTATCTATCTATCTATCTATCTATCTATCTATCTATCTATCTATCTATCTACCTACCTACCTACCTACCTACCTACCTACCTACCTACCTACCTATCTATCTAGAGTCACATCTTTCGTCTTGACAGTGTGCATATTACACAGCATGGCAGCATCATTTTTCCCTTTTCACTCTGTCACAGCAGAGCTCTCGATTACTACAAATTCAATAACGCACACTGCAAGAGTGTTTTAACAAGGCCCAGGTTGATGCTAAGTTTTTCATTGTGTGAAGTATTGTAACACAGTGTTGGTGAATAATGTGTGTTTCTATTTGCGGATTCACCTGTGCAGTGATGCTGGGCAAAGCACCGGTGCCTGAGTAAGGCGGCGAGGCTGCAAATGCTATGTCAGCCCCTTGAGTACCTCCCTGGAGCATCTTTATTCCCACATGAGCATTCAGCATCCCGGTGCATATGCTACCTCGTGACCCACTGCATAATTAACTCATTGAATCAACAGGAAAAAAATGAGCATGGGAATGTGGGTCAAGGATAAACTTGATTCCTTTCCCATCATTCCCTTGGAGGAGATGTTAGAAAGGAGCCATTGAGTCTAGAGGGATGGATCATTGGGATGCATTTATATGCAGTTGCCCTCTTTGACCCACATTTAAAGCTGGAGTGATAATGGGTATACCAAAGCTAGTAATAAATTATACAGAATACAGGAGTTAAAGGGTAACTTCAGTGATTTAGCATTAGGCTTTGTATCAGTAGAAACCTCGTAGTATATTTGAATTATGGTACTTTCCCCCCTCATGTCCCCCTGAGACGAGAGAATTATGCATTTTATTTCTGGAAAAATTCCTCTGATGATGCAAATATCGCTATTTTGCGTCATCGGAAGATTTTTTGGCCAGAGGCAAAGACTACAGCTACTAGATGGAGCTGGTCCGTGTGTTATCAACCCACCCACAGGGGAGAGATCTCACGCACAGAATGTAAGACACAGACGGCCGTACGGACAATCATAATAACGGAGCGCGGTGCAGAGTAAAGTGAGCGTTTCAACTTTTCAATGAATTCCTGTGATAGTTTAGCTTCCATATGTGATCTGAAAACGTGCCAGACTGGCGCTTAACGTTACCTCAGCTCTGCTCAGATCTTCGTGAGGAATGAGATCTGACATTGCTGCGTCTGTCCCGTGACTTTCGTTCGGCTCACTCACACTTTATTGAAAAGACACGTTCAGTTTTTAATTGTAGTGTTTATTCTCTATGAAGATCACGGAGTGGGCTTGTAGGGCAGCGAGTGCATTCTGGGAGATGTTGTCTTTCATCCACATGAGACAAAAATACATTTTCTGTCTTTTCTCAGTCTAGAAGGAACCAAATTCAAAAATAATTTCACATTTCTACTGCATAAATGGCCCAGTTTAAATGCAAAGCATAATGCTAAATCACTGAAGTTACCCTTTAAGTTCAAATATTTTTGTAGTACTTGTTTTGTCATTTGTTCACTTGCATTGTAGGAAACAGAGCTATATGAAAATGCTGTGAAACCTCTCCATTTGTGTACTACGAGAAAAAATCATACAGGTTTGGAATGATAAATAAATTATGTTAATTTGGGAGTGAACTACCCCTTTAAAACTTTTTTGGGAACACTTTAGGGTCTTTATGTAGTATTTATGTAAGTCTTTTTAATGCATTACTTATGTGTAATGCACGACATGAATAATTGTAACCACAGTTAGAATACATTTTAATACTTAGCTATTCATTGTTACACCTTTAGCAAGAATAATGCATTCAAACACATGATAAACAACCAATTTTAGATGTAACAAGGAATCTGCAAATATTATAATGCATTTTATTTATAAAAAATAATGCATTATAATGTAAATTATGATGTATTATGATGTAAAAATTATGTAAATGATTATCTTCATAATGAATTATACCTAAATATTTTAAGTAAAGTGTTAGCTTTTTTTTTTTTTTTTCAATGTTACATTCCAATGTATAACTAAGACAATGTATACCTACAAAATATCAATTCTTTATCAGACAATATTTATTACATCCGTCACATGAAACCAGGGGCCCGTACCATGATGGTAGTTTAACAAACTCAGGGTTACAGGCTTTGTTGGTCCCATGATGCTGATCATAAGCTTTCTCTGTCATCTCAGGCTTTGATCCTGAGTTTAGGAGTTTAGCTGTGACATCAGTAGTGAACAGCCAATCACACGCTGTAGATCAGTGAAACTGAGATTCACTTCTCGCGAGAGAAGCAGCGAGATTCATTTCTCTCTTCTGCAGAATATTACATGATTGAAAAATATTAAGAATTTAAACAAATTTACACAGCAAGAAGAAAAGAGCGGTCTATGAAAGTGGACAACTTAAAGAAAATATACACTACGTCAATGCAAGTAAAAGTTATGAAGTTAGTTTTGTTGATATATAGATCATTTAACATTTAAGCTCGCATGTAGTAATTTTTATAGCTTTATTTATTGATTTTAAAGCTTATTTGTATGACCTTTGTATAAGCTATTTATATTAATTTCAACTAAATGATTGATTAACTAAAATGATACATGTGTAATTGATTACGGGTATAAAAATTACATAAATTATATCTAAATAATTCAAAATTATTATTATTATTATAAATAAGCATTGTTAAAAGGCAGACACTTTAGTCTTTAATAGCCATTTGCTATGTAGTGACCTTTAATTTGGAGTAGAAACAGGGGGAGTGGCTTTATTGCATCAGAGGTGTGTCACAGGTGATTGGTCCAATTTCAGTTTGATGTCTTATCCAGCACATAACCTGCCCTGAAGCAGGTTAGCCGTGGAGCGTAAGTTACTATGGAGATGAACACTGTTAAAAGCCAAACCACTTTAATGGTACCCAAAACCCAGGATTAGTACAAACTAAGCTTGAACATATCTGGCTAGCCAGCTAAACCGGCTTCATGGTATAGGCCCCAGGTTGGTTGCTAAATAAAAACCACACCTCACACCAATGCAAATATGCGTACCAGATGTTTACTTATGTGGGAGAGGAAATGGAGGGGGTTGTACCTTCACATCGAGGAAACGGATGATCCCAGTTTCGTGTAGTGCCATGTTGACAGGTAAGAATGGAGTGTCCCATCAGCTGATACCCAGGATAGCACTCAAAAGAGATGGACTGGCCCACATTATAACCAGCCCCAACCACCACACCATTGTGAAAGGGTTCAGGATCAGGACACTCCTGAAGTTCATAGGCTGGAAAAGAGAGGCATATTGCTACTTGACACATGGGGGAAGAATATGTATGATTAATATTTGAATCTGCTAGAAGATAGCAGAGCCCACGACAAGTGCATCTGTTGTGACACCTCAAAGAAATGGATTTGCATCTAAAAAATGATCGCTTGAGCTCCAAGCACCAATCCAAACCAAGTATTACATGTAAACCATATGCATGGAATAAACTGATTGCTGAACACCAACAAAGCATTGGGATTTGATTCAAAGCAAATGCAATCAAAGCTCTGGCAAATGACAGATGCTGTCATTTTATCTTCTTCTCCTCAGATTTTCAATTACTTAATGGGAATGCAAACAAGTGAACAATGCCCATTGCAGGCAATGAAAGCACCAAAACACACTTGCAACACAACATCTCGTCCCTGAGTTAAGATGCTTTCCTTGTGTTTATCCATTTTTCTGTCTATTTTCCTCAATTATATCTTAAAGTCATTCTGAAGAGACGTTTTGAAATAAAAATTCATATGCATTTATTTTCATTAGTTCTGTCTGAGTCTTGCGCCATTATGCGAAGTTTTGCCAAATTATTTTTCAAATCTCATAGACACAAAAGGAAAAACGCTGAAGCTTTCAGACAGAATGACTATGACTAAAGAAATTGAATTATGTGAATCAAGGCATCTTCTATAACATAGCTCAGCAAAAGGCTATACTGCCGGATGTAATGCTTGATTTATATGCTAATGTACACATAATTATGTAAATACTGATTTCACAAGTCATTTCAATACTGCATACTCTCATTGCATTACAGTGTAAATTCTGATAGCTTTCATGGATCCGTCTTAGAACAGGCCATTTCTATGACTATTTTGAATTCACTCATTGGACTCATATTCCATTTTGGATTTTATACCTGATGGATTTTATGCACAGCTTCATAGAGACCGGATCACTATTGTGTTTACTCGTTATCTTGACTGATTGTCTTGGAAAAGTATTGAACCTGACATTTAAATTGAGGTTCCTGAGAAAATGCACGCGCAAAGGCGCAACTGCAACAACAATACTAACTACAACAGAATGTGGAGTGAAATGGTCAACTTTTCTTTTTTTAGTTTCCTTACCCTGATAATCAAATCTGAAGCCAGGCTTATTCTGAGAGTGATCACTATGGAAATATACAGTGGTCTCATGGGAGGTGGTTAGAAGAGATGGTGGTATGTCCTGCCCACTGAATCTGCCAATCACTGTGCTGGTGTCAAAAGGTCCATTCCTAATTTCCAGGAAATCATGGTTGGCCTCAGTGGAATAGTTCAAGAACTGCACATGAGCCCCTGTTTGGGTGATAAAACATGTTATGTCAAAGTCCCAAGCCATCCCAGTCATCTTTATAACGGCTATTTTTATGCAGGCAATAGGCATACAAGAATAGCTCCTATCTACTTAAATGGAAATACTGAAATCTCTAAAACAGTTCTAAACATATTTTAAATGAGCAATACAATCAGTCACTAAAAATGCATTTATTCAGGCGTGTCTTGCTAATTTGCATGCATGCTCAATGCTAAACATGAAATAATAAAAAATGTTATTTGGTTCTTGTAATGAAAAGGTGGGAATTTGATTTCTATAACTACTATAATGTGGACAAGATGTCTCTTATTCATTCTTCCATGAGTGCTCTGCCTCATCCTCATTATGTCTCTGGTGACATTCCCATAACAAACCAGTTAAATATAATGGTTAGAATCACCGGTTTTAGCCAATTCATCTTAAACTAGAACTCTTTATACAGAGCATCTGTTCATTCTGCTGTGTCCTCACCGTAACCGACTGGCAAGTAAATCCTCCAGGTGCAGTCACTGTTGCTAGGGTAGTTTCCTGGGAAACCAGGGCTAAGGATGGTGCCTTCCATCTCCTCTCTGATTCCCCCACACTGAGCTGAAAGGAAAAATAGTGGGGACAGTATTAAAAACATTAATTTGCCGAAAACACATATTGCGATATAAACCAAATCTGATGTGCTCAAGGTTCAAGTATTTCTAAAGGCCAATAAAAACAACTGACAACTGTCAGGTTATTATTAGAGAATGATATGAGGCAAGCAACAGGCTATTTCCACTCCTTTTGACTGCAAGTGAAAATTGCTGTCACTGACCTGCAACTGATAGTTGCTAAATATACAGTAGGATCCAAAAGTCTAAGAGCAATATATCCAATATATATAATATACAATATATACACAATATCTAATTTATAAATGATATGTATTAAGTGATATACATAACATGGATTTTTAACATTTTAAACAAATAAATGTTAATCATGTCTGTAATATAATATATTTTTCGGTTATCAAATAGGTATATTCGTAATTTGTGCTTTTAATGGAAGCAAGAAAATATGCAAAAGCGTAACTTTTCACTCAAATTGTACATAACATGTAAAATAAATCCCCATGGTGAAAGAGCATGTAAACATGCAATGCAATGTGACATCTACGACAGCCTGTGTGGGTTACAAGTCGATTGACGTTTCATGTTGCTTAGCAATGCCGTCTACCTTGTTCACTGACCCTGAAAGCTTTGTGCTGAATAAAGAAATGTAACACATTAGCTTTTCTATTGACATCATAAGGGAAACAAGTCTTTCATTTATTAAAAAGGCCAATTCACTTCCCAAAGCTATCAAAAGCCACTCAAGCACCTCTATAGCCTTCAATCTTTTCATATCGGTGAAAATGTATGCTCTATCTCCTCCTCCTCTTGAGGCTTTGAATCTAAACTACTGATTGATTCTAATATCCCTCTGATTAAAGCCCTGGCTTTGGACTCAAAGAGACTCTATGGATGTGCTGAGAAGCGCTACAAAGCTTTAGATCCTGAATGGAGTCTATATAGAGTGGAGGGGTTAAAAATATGTTCTGTGCTTTTGAAAAAGCAGCAGGAATCAAGAAACCGCTGATGACCATCCAAACAGTGAATCATCTCAAGAGCTCAGCCAATCACAGGAGAAGATAGAGCTAATAATAGGGATCAAATCAAACGTTAGGTTTTTTTCCCCCAAGAAACGTGATGCTATTATGTCGATCATGTGAAGAATCTTTATCCTTGCTCTTTTCACTCCATTAGATAAAAAAACAAAAACAAAGAGCAGTTTCTAATGAAAGATTGCACAAGCACACTTGTCAAATTGGATCATGTTCAAAGTTAACGTGATGAACTACACACTCTTAGGACATCTGTGTGAACTTGAGGAGAACTGACCTCATACGTTCACTAAAAAAGAGCTTGGGACAGCTGGATAAAAGTATAAAACTGCATAAATGGCTCAGAAAAGTTAGTTCTGTGAAACACTGTGGCATCATTTATTTGATAATTTGTTACCTAATGCAGTGAAGTTCATGCATTTTTAAATGTGGCTTAAGTGCCCGAGTACTTTTAGGGCCGCTGTACCCACGGACACAAGTACTCGTGTAGTTCTGTACCATTTGGGACTCTGTGGTAGATCTGAACTCATAAATGTGCAGAAGCCGGGATTTAGAAAAGAAATAAATGAATAAAAGATGACAGAAGTTATTACCGATGCAGAGAGGAGGCGGATAGTTCCAGCGGCGCACAGGTCCTGGCATGCAAGAGATATGGGAGACTCCCTGCAAAGATAAAAACAATAAGAAATATTGTTTGTTTTCCAGTCTTTCCTTCATTCATTCAATATTCACTCTGGCCACACTCTGACTTGCACAGTTTGGACCACCATGACTTGGACTTTTTTTTTTTTTTTTTGTGGAGTGCACACTACAAAACTGAAGCTCACCGCCCTACTCATGTTTTAAGTCTTGACCTAGTCTGCAACAAAACCCTAGAATGTAAGTAAATCGTATTGGGGTTGTGTCTATCACAATGTTCTTTTTGCATTCAAATTTATGAGGCAAAGCTACTACTAATCGCAGATGCTACAAGACGCAAAATAGCAGTTGATCAACATGGGGGCCAGGCATTGGCAAAACCATTAAACTGCTTCAGCCCCCATCTCGCCAACCAACAACTTATCCAAACAAAATTGATTGCAAGGTCTTTTTGAACCCATAACGTTGGCATTACTACCAGTATATAATTGTAAAAAGTCTGGATAGAAAAATAAGTAGGTTTCCCAAAAGAAAATGCTTCCAATTTGTTTGTTGTTGATGTAAAATGTTCCCCCTCAGTATTTTGGTGCAAAATAATTTATTTTGGTAGAAGCTAGACAAATTAGGTAGGTGCCAATAGGTTGTGTAACATGCTCTCCGTCAAGACTAATCATGGTTTCCTCTGACCAAACTGTGTTTGAGCAGTGAATTATTGGCTAACGAGAGTGGTTCCAGGGCAATTTTGGTACTTTGTACAATAAACCAATTTAGAACCATGTTGGGACGCGACTTAAAGGCTTATGTAACATCAGTGACCACTGCTGTATTGTATCCATGGTTGTGTCCAACTTTTGGCAAGTTCACTCTTACCTGCAGAGTATATCCAGGGTCACACTGGAAGGACACCACATTATTCATCTGTAGTCTCTCGCCCACTTTGAAGCCATTCATGGGTATAATTGGCTCAGGACAGCTAGTGAGGGACACCGCTGTGAGAGAAAACGAGACAATGAAAATAATTAAGAATTAAGCTGAATGCAAAAGCTAGTTGAGTTTTTAGAGATGTGTGTGTAAGTCCAGATGCACAGGACTCGCAACAGATGTCCTACTCTTGTATTCCAGACGGAAACCGGCTGCAGAGACACTGATGTCTGAGAAGAAGTGCAGGTAGAGCTGGTTGGAGGTGCTGTTTAGGAGGGCTGGGACTGTTGTACCTGTAGAATAAAGAAGTTGTTAGCATATTGTGATTATGTAGTTGAATCAGTGTGTCCTTGACATATTTTGGAATTGGAGCCAGGAATAACGTGGAGGGTTTTTTTTATGTAATCCACACAATGTTTTACATCATGCACATCTTATATGAGATGGGATTAAAACAAAATTGCAAACCAAATATCATAGCATTTATTTTCACCAGGTAAGTGTACAGACATTTCTGTTTCAAAACATTATGATGGGATATAAAACAACTGTCTGAATATCATCAGTTTTATATCTTCACATTTACATTGTGTTCTGTTGCATACAAGCCAAGTGACATACAATAAAAATATACTTTTTTTCTTCAAGGATTCAATTCCAAAAGCCCAAAGCAGATGAGAATCGTTATGCATTCATTCGTCTGGAATTTATACAACTGTTTTAGTCGTATGGCTCAGTGTGTGTGGATCTGATTGACTCATTTGTCTTCACTCTGTACTCTGTTATTCATTTTAGGATGTATCATTCATTTATCTCTCTCTAGGGCACTTAACATTTGTGCCTGGTCTTTGTGCCAATAAAATGGAAAAATCCGCCTTCCCTACTGTGTAAGTAGCTTCTGCTTCCCATAATGCAACACAAATGCACAATAGCAACAATAAAGAATAGCTTTTATGATCTATAAACTGTTTCAAAAATGCAGTAACTCTTCTAAACTTCATATTGTGGTCTGCAAATTGTTGCAAAACTACATTTCTTAACAAAGACAAAACAGTGCATTTCTCTCAGCCCTCCACTGAGGAATCTTCCAAGCATTCAAAGCAACAACAGCAAGATTACTGTGACAATGTGTGTTTATGTAATGAACTGAGTTATAGAAGTATTACACAGCCCACCTGAGAAGCTCCCCAGCATGGTGTCAATGTTGTCACCCCCATCAAACACCTCGAGAGAGTCCCAGTTCTGCTCTGTCACAAAGCTAATCACCTGAATCTGAGAGAAAGGAGCAGAACAAAGGAAATAAAACAGCGGCTTTCTTCTTTGTGAGTATCAGTGGATTGTACTGAAAAATATTACAGGCACTTGGCTATCAGACATGATATGCTTTAAAGTTTGAGTCCTGTATACAGTCTAGAAAAGTTACAAGAATATACCAAATAAAGAGATCTAAATTTGATGTTACATAACGTTTCAAATGTCATCTTCAAATACGAGAGGCATTCTTCTGCATTTGTTGTCTATGGCATTCACACAGTTTTTCCAATGTTCAGCCCTATAAATATTTTGGTAGAGATTTATTTTTCCGCCGCAGCCTCCAACAAGCCTAGAAATTGGCTGGTCACAGTGGCATGACTGTGGCTATCGCTGGAAGATTGTCACATCTGATAGCCTTGCCGTCAAATGGCACATTTATTTGTGCTTGCTTCACATAGTGAATTGGAAATTTCATGAGAGGGAGGGGGTTAGTTCGATATCCAGACTTCATGAGCGCTCTGTCTGACACAAAATGAAAACACACCATCAATCCACCCTATAGCATCAGTTAAGAGCTCTTCTATGCTTCTTTCCCAAACCCAGAGATAAAAGTAGTGTACACAGGTAATAGACCTGAAACTAAATTGTTCAGTGATAATATTTTGTGCTTTTTGGCATGTTTTTAGACAGCATTCAATACACAAGCATTTTAAATGATTGCATATAAGGGTGATTTTTTTTTTCTTTCTGTCAAACTTTAGATTAGGGTACAATTCTCACTGTTAACTAACAATTAACTTTGACTTTTGCCACAATAATATTCTAATTACTGCTTATTAATAGTTAGTAAGGTAGTTGTTATGTTTAGGTATTGGGTAGGATTTAAGGGTTACTTCAGCGATTAGCGTTAAGCTTTGTATCAGTAGAAACCCGGTAGTATATTCAAATTATCGTACTTTCCCCCCTCATGTCCCCATGAGACAAGAGAATTATGCATTTTCTGGAGAAAAAAAATCCTCAGATTACGCAAATATTGTCATTTTGCATCATCAAATGATTTTTTGGCCAGAGGCTAGAGACTACAGCCAGTAGAAGGAGCTAGTTCTGCATGTTTTCAACCTGCCCATAGGGGGTGGGATCTCACTCACAGAATGTAAATGCGTACGTCCATACGGCTCGGGCATTCATAACGGAGCAGTGAAGAGCAAAGCGAGTTTTTCAACTTTTCAATGAATTCCTATGAAAGTTAAGCTTCCATAGGCATGAACTGAAAACGTGCCAGAGAATGACTGCCACGCTTACCTCAGCTCTGCTCAGCTCTTCACTCTCGTGATTAATGAAATCTGACTCCTGCTGCATTTGCACCGTGACATTCGTTCTGTTAACACACACTTAATTGAAAAGACACGTTCAGTTTTTAAAGCTACACTGTGTAACTTTTTTAGTTTATTCTTAGCTAAAAACACTTAGTTCTTTCAAAAATATAAGTGCTCATTAATGTATATTTACTTATTTCAAGTTATAAAGTATTCTCGTAAGTTTATAATATGCCATTGAAAATACATACGGGTAAGGGGTTCGAATGGGGGTCGCCATGTTGCCCCTCCATCTTGAAAGTACATTATCCAAAGAGGGATATACCCGTAAATTCAAGCTTCGCCTTTCGTGTTTTAACACTCGATGGCACCGTGTCTGGATTGAACTGGAAGCCATGTTAATCTTGGACTAAAACGGCCACCATAGGAGTTAAAACGAAATCGGAATTGGGAGGAACAGAACCTAATACTTACTGGATGGTCATATACCTTTTCACCGCTAGATGGGGGAAAATATCACACAGTGTAGCTTTAACTGTAGTGTCTGTTCTCTAACTGAACAAAATTATTTTATTACTATGAAAATCAAAACGACTGTGGGGGTGGTGTCATGGTGGGCAAGTGATATAACCAGTAGCCATGGCTTGGGGAGTGGCCTTTTTGGGCAGCGAAGCAAGTGCCGAGTCTGTAGCCATTTTCAAAAAACAGCTAAAGACACGTCTTTTCCAGCAACACCTGACCAATCAAGAATAGCACTTAACATTCTATAAATTTTCTGTCTGTCTAATTTATATATATATATATAAAAAAATTGTCCTGTGTGTTCTGTGTTAGATTAACTGAGACTTGTTGCAGCACTTGCATACTGTAGCCTTTGACTGTTCTAGTTGCTTCTATTGGTCTCATTTGTAAGTCGCTTTGGATAAAAGCGTCTGCTAAATGACTAAATGTAAATGTAAATGTAAGTGCATTCTGGGAGTTGTTGTCTTTCATCCACATGAGACAAAAATACATTTTCAGTCTTTTCTCAGTCTAGAAGGCACCAAATTCAAAAATAATGTCACATTTCTACTACATAAATGACCCAGTTTAAATACACATTCATATTCCCAGCACTGAAGTGCCCCTTTTAAGGGATGTAGAATAAGGTCATTCAAAATTAAGGCATTAATATGTGCTTTCTATGTACTAATAAACAACCAATATCCTAATAATATGAATGCTAATAAGCAACTGGTTAATAATGAGAATTGGACCCTAAAATAAAGTGTTTTTTCACTTTTTTTCTTTTCTTTTTTCAATCATTTCAACCACTGTAAACAAACACTTCATTATCAAAAACAAGTACAGCAAAAATCTTGTTTAGAAATAATCAAGGCATGTTTTCCACACTACTCACTAAAACTCAAAGAAGAATTTTTAAATCATTTTCATTATTGTGCACCAAATTAGCAATACATAGTAATAAACAGCAATATTTATCTACATACACTGAATAATATACAATTGAAATAAATACATTTTAAATGGATAAAAAGCCATGAGGGGATATTCAATGAATATCGCCAAGCCTTACAACAGAGTCAAAGAAAATATGCACAATAAGTTGTATAGGAATGTCTCTTAAATCTCCTCATCTGCACCTCATTCCTTTCATACCCCTGCCTTTTTCTATCACGTCACTCTTACTTTTGGGGATGCTGTAATCATTTCTGCATGGTTCCAATTCTCCTATAGAGAGAAGTTTATGAATTGGGTTAAAGGCAATTAAGTAAGCGGTCCTGAACTCCTCCCATGATTCAGAGTTATATTTGATTACATTTGTATCCAAGTGTGAGAGCCGGGTGCGGATGCTACTTAGAGGAAAAAAAAATCACTCGTATCTAATCGGCACTGCTCATCTTGCCTACTTTCACCATTCATAGCTGCCTTTAAAATGTTGTTACTCATAAGACATGTGAAGGAGACGACTTTTAATCGTTACACTTTATTTTAAGGTGTCCGCGTCACAGTGTAACTATAAATAATTAAGTGCTGAGTAATAATAATTAATTACTAACTTGCTATAGGGTTAGGATTATAGTCTAGTAGCCAACCAGGTGAACCCGGAAATGTTGAGTACACAAACGTTTTATTGCAGAAATGTGAAGTATGGGTCCCCAGCATACAGAAACTGCTGGGTGCTAATTTGCATATGTTGAGCAATTTGCATTATTAGCATACTTAGCATTATTAGGGGGTGGTTTAGGGTTAGCTGCATGTAATTATTCACAATTTATAGTAATTACTATAGTAACTACAAGTAACAGAACTGTTAAAGAGTTGGATTCTCATGCTAAACATGGTCAAAGTAAAAAAAAAAAAAAAGTTGGATGTATGATGAAGTATTTCTGTGCCAAATACACTCCTTCAGGGTTTGTATAAGTTTCGGAAAGTTTTTTTGCAAGTATGGCCATGTATGACATCATAAAGGGCAGATCTCCTTGTACTGGCACATCAACCAGAGTGAGAGCAAGAGCATGCCTATCAACGAGCTTCGTTCAGCGCTATCATTTTGGTTTTAGACCACGAAATCAACAATGTCACTAAAGTGTGTTTTTGGTTGTGAGGGAAAGATAACCTTGTTCAGCTTCCCAAATAACCCAGCGTTAAGGGAACAGTGGATGCTGTTTGTTTTTCCGGGGCAGCAACGGAGTAGTGCAAGTGTGTTTGTTTGTTCCTGGCATTTCGATGATGAATGGTTTATAAAAAAGGCCCAGTTCGGCACTGGATTTGCAGATCGTTTGAAACTGAAAAATGAAGGCGGTGAGTGAAACTGCATCAAATGTCTTTGTTTTGTTGGCATTCAGCACGTAAATGCATATAATGTAAACAACACGAACGTATAGTGAATCAAAAGTTATCCAGGGATAATGATGGCGATGATGTATTGTGTGTGTGTGTGTTTGCTTGTGACTCTTTATCTCCGTCCACGGCACACCTCCATGAGCTCGGCTGTTTTTTCAGAAATAATCGGTGTAGTGCATCTGTTTTTTAAAACTCTGTTAAAACTAAAGACTCTTCGGAGATATGAAGGATGCAATACTACTCTATAGGTACTCGAGATTAACACAAGATTGGCAGAAACTGTGTGTGTTATGTACCCTTTAAATTGTAATTTATTCCTGTGATTTATTCCCATCATTACTGTCATCAGTGTCACACCATCCTTCAGAAATCATTCTAATATGCTGATTTGCTGCTCAAGAAATTATCAATGATAAAAAAAAAACTGTTTATTTTTTTATTTTTGTGGAAAGTATTATATAGTACCATTTAAAAGTTTGGGTCAAATAAGAAAAACACAAATCAGACACATTAAACTGATCAAAAGTGACAGTTAAGACATATATAATGTTACAAAAGATTTCTATTTCAATTAAATGCTGTTCTTTTGAACAGCAAATGCTACAGGTATTCAATTTAGACCTGACATATATAATCTGGTCCTTAGAAAAGCCGGCAACCAAAGTATGTGCCAAATAATCTCAAAAAGCGGTTTACAACCAGGTTGCAGAGGTGCCAAGAAGGTAATGCTCAATAGAGTTATGAAGTATGACTGGAGGAAATGATGGCTGTAAAGATACTGTTCAAAATCTGTCGATTATTACTGCCTTCTCCCTTAGAATCTAAACTTTTATGGTCTGCACTGAAATGAAAAATTGATATGGTTAAAAAAGTAACAGAGTTGAAGCATTGCAGACTTGTTAAACGCTCTTCCGTGACCACATTTAAAAGTGTCATGCTGCACAGCAAGTGATAACGGCATTATACAACTGAATTTACCCCTGAAAAATTCAGGCAATGCTAGAAAAATCACAGAAACAGAGATAAGTGTGTTGACTCGTTGCATATTTTGATACTTTGTCTCACCAGATAGTTTCTCGCAATAGCCCTGTGCTCTCAGAGAAGAACATTTATAACAAACTTCTTTCCAAAACATTCAAAAATATTGCTTTTGAACGGTAGTGTATAAAAGTGGTTGTTATACTTTACAGCACGTACAACAACAAAAAACTAACAAAACAAAAACGTAATGACGCTTGGTGTTCATAATGGGCTTATAAAAGGGGATAACATGGTGTTTTATTTTTGCTAGAAGAGCGTACCTGGATTCCCATTCCCTCTGGCACTGTGATCTTCCATACGCAGCTCAGGCTGTTCAGGTAGGGCTCAGGATAGCCGGGGGACAGAATAGTGCCGATACGTTGGGTTAGATTCCCTCCACATGGCACTGCAACACAGACAAAAGGAGAAAACGATGAAAGAGCAGGTACAGAAGGCAAAACACGCTAAACAGCCTACAGTATCGAAGGTTATTTCGTTTGTAATCTTCCAGGACACCACCTTCCTCCTTGTGCAGCTCCTGTGGTCAAGCATCTGGTAGCTGCAGTGAAGCGCACAGGTAAACAGCTGCACATAAGTGTGGATACCTGAGTGTGTACCCACAGAGTACCTGCGGCAACATCTGCCAAGTGTGCGCATTTGTGGATGTGTGACACGCCGGAGGCCATGACTGCTGGCCCACAGCTGTGTGCCGTTGCTTGTTAGGCATAGGGAGAGTTTGTTGGCGACAGCTCTCTCTCAAGAGGAGCAGGAGTCGGAGTCTGTTTGCTCTGTTCCCCACCAGGAAAGCCACCAGAGCTGTGATGTGAATCTAACTGTGCTCATTGAGGAGGTTGGGGCACAAGCAAAGACGTGACACTTAAGCAACTGAAGTTCCCTTTCAGTCAGTACACTATGAGTTACGTCTGTGACTGACGGAATGTGGGTTTCGCCTTCCGTCAGTCATCGACATAACGTCTCCGTTCCCTTCCTTCATTCAGGGAATGAGGGTTACATACGTAACCGAGACGTTCCCTTTCAGTCAGTACACTACGAGTTACGTCAGTGACTAACGGAATGGGGGTTTCACATTCCGTCAGTCACCGACGTAACGTCTCCGTTCCCTTCCTTCAGGGAACGAGGGTTACATATGTAACCGAGACGTTCCCTTTCAGTCAGTACACTATGAGTTACGTCAGTGACTGACGGAATGCGAAACCCCTATTCCGTCGGTCACTGACGTAACATCTTCGTTCCCTACCTTTAGGAAACGAGGGTTACATACGTAACCAAATTTCCAAAGAAAACGGACAAAACTTGATACCATTATATTGCCTTTAATCCAATTGATAAGATCGTAAAAGTTGAGGGAAGAGTGAGGGCTGCAAAAAAATGCATAGAAATGTATGATAGGGCTCTTACCAATGCAGCTGGGTATGCTGCCATTCCACTGGGCCAGAGCATTGGGTACAGTCAGGCACTCGATGGCACTGGGCCCCTCCAGGACGTATCCTGCACTGCAATCAAAACTCACCACGGCTCCCACCGCAAAGTTGTTTCCCGTGCGTCGGCCGTGTCTGGGCTCCGGGACTGAGCTGCACTGGGTTGCGCTGGTCCTCGGAACAGCTAAAGCAAATAAATGCGCTATTTTTAGAAGAACTTCAGGATGTTATGGCACCTGCCAAGTGAGAAATGCTTTGCAATGCATTATACATGCATGCACCAGATTGTTAGTGAAACTGGCACTTTAAGTTTGAACCACAGTAGGTACAGTGCATACAGCTGGTTGCAATTCCCCAGAACACCACTACTTTTAATACTTTCATTCTTTCCATTAAAAACACGGCAGGAAACAAACAGGCGTATGACTGTCGACCACAAGGGAAGCGAGATAATACAATAATGCTGCTTTAGCTCCTAAAAACCACACTATCTATTATAGAGAAAGAGGTGAGCTGCTAAAGCACATTTTAAAAGGAGACCCCATGGCTGCTGAATAGGTACAGCACATTTACAGCATCGTTTATAATGTGTGTCTGAGAGAGAAAGAAAGACCATGGGCATATTGTTTAAATAATTCAGCACCCAATTCAGACAACAGTGCCTCTCTCAATCAAAATAACATAACCACAAGTTATGATAGGAACATCCCACACACACAACATTTGAGCAGTTAATTGCAGGCTTGGGCACAATTCAGAATATAATATTTGGTTCACTTTTCAATCCAAATTTCAGGATGTTGAATCAGTGCTGTTAACTAAAATAAAAAAATAATGAACATTTACACAATTGAAATAAAATTAACATTATTAAAAAAAAAAAAGAATATTAAAAGCATTATATATTTTACATTTCATAAAATTATGTTTGGTTCCATTTTGAAGATTTTGGGGTAAACTAGATATATAAATAATTAAAATGCTAATTTCTATAGGTGAATTTTCAAATGTTGATATCTAAAAGCAGGTAAAAAATTGGTAATTCATACTGAAAAATGACATTTCTTGAATGAAACCACTTCACTTCAATGGCAGTTAATTATTACATTTCAATTTAAGTTTATGTTCAGCTAAATTCTGTTACCTATTTGCTACATTAATTCAAGGTTAGTCATTTAAAAGTCATTCTCAACTCAATTCTACATAGTTCACACACCCCTGGTTAATATCCCTGGAATACAGAAAAAGAGATTGAAACTCTCAGCCTTACCTTGGTAGACCAGATGGAAACCTCTTGAGCTTGACTGACCCTTAGAAGAGAACCGGATAAGGATCTGGTTGGAGGTGGCTAGAGGCAAAGATTCACCTGAAAGTACAAACAAAGTGTCATGGCATTTTGCGACATTCTAAAACTAATGACATTTGATGCTATTGACCTGTGCCACAGAGGCCATATTTGTTTGAGAGCAGCAGCGGAGGTGAAGATTATGAATGAATAATGATTCTTGGTGTGTTCATCACACAAAGCTATCGAATGACTTGGAAAGACATGGAATACAGTGCATGAGTTGTATAGATGTGGTCACTCTGCAATGCTGCTTTACAGAATATGGCCTGGTTTCACAGACAGTGCTTAGATTAAGCCAGGATTAGGCCTTAGTTCAAATAGGACATTTAAGTAGCTTTTATAAATGCGCCTTAAAAAAAAAACATTACTGGTGTGCATCTTCAGACAAAACAATGGCACTGACATATTTTAAGATAGAAGTTAAAACAGCTCGTAAATTACTGAACTGTGCTTGTACAGAACTGGACTAAGCATTAAAAGGTTATCTGACAACCAAATTTAAATGCAGTGTGTAAGTGGCCTTTATAAATTCAAATAACTAACAGCATTCAAGGTTTGGAAGAATATGAGGGTACGTAAATAATGACAGCATTTTCATTTGTGGTGAACTTTAGGAAAATGCAATTGCCATAACACTGACATTTAACATACACATGTATTTGTCTGTCCATCAGTTTGAAATTATTTTATTTTCACATTTTGCATGTTCCCAAGCCAAGGTCTATTAATAATCCATCCATCCATCCATCCATCTTCTTCCGCTTATCCGGGGCCGGGTCGCGGGGGCAGCAGTCTAAGCAGAGATGCCCAGACTTCCCTCTCCCTAGACACTTCCTCTAGCTCTTCCGGGGGGACACCGAGGCGTTCCAAGGCCAGCCGGGAGACATAGTCCCTCCAGCGTGTCCTCGGTCTTCCCCGGGGCCTCCTCCCGGTTGGACATGCCCGAAACACCTTCCCGGGAAGGCGTTCAGGAGGCATCCGGAACAGATGCCCGAGCCACCTCAGCTGTCCCCTCTCGATGTGGAGGAGCAGCGGCTCTACTCCGAGTTCCTCCCGAGTGACTGAGCTTCTCACCCTATCTCTAAGGGAGCGCCCAGCCACCCTGCGGAGAAAGCTCATTTCGGCCGCCTGTATCCGGGATCTTGTCCTTTCGGTCATGACCCAAAGCTCATGACCATAGGTGAGAGTAGGAACGTAGATTGACCGGTAAATCGAGAGCTTCGCCTTACGGCTTAGCTCTTTCTTCACCACGACAGACCGGTACATCGACCGCATTACTGCAGAAGCTGCACCGATCCGTCTGTCAATCTCCCGTGCCATCCTTCCCTCACTCGTGAACAAGACCCCTAGATACTTGAACTCCTCCACTTGGGGCAGGAACTCTCCACCAACCTGAAGTGGGCAAGCCACCCTTTTCCGACTGAGGACCATGGCCTCGGATTTGGAGGTGCTGATCCCCATCCCAGCCGCTTCACACTCGGCTGCAAACCGCCCCAGTGCATGCTGAAGGTCCTGGTTAGAAGGGGCCAACACGACAACGTCATCCGCAAAGAGCAGAGACGAAACCGTGTGGTCCCCAAACCTGACACCCTCCGGCCCTTGGCTGCGCCTAGAAATTCTGTCCATAAAAATTATGAACAGAACCGGCGACAAAGGGCAGCCCTGCCGGAGTCCAACATGCACCGGGAACAAGTCTGACTTACTGCCGGCAATGCGGACCAAACTCCTGCTTCGGTCATACAGGGACCGGACAGCCCTCAGCAAAGGACCCCGGACCCCATATTCCCCCAGCACCCTCCACAGGATGCCGCGAGGGACACAGTCGAATGCCTTCTCCAAATCCACAAAACAAATGTGGACTGGTTGGGCAAACTCCCATGAACCCTCCAGCACCCTGTAGAGGGTATAGAGCTGGTCCAGTGTTCCACGACCAGGACGAAAACCACACTGTTCCTCCTGAATCCGAGGTTCCACTATCGGCCGAATTCTCCTCTCCAGTACCCTGGCATAGACTTTCCCGGGGAGGCTGAGAAGTGTGATCCCCCTATAGTTGGAACACACCCTCCGGTCCCCCTTCTTAAAAAGAGGGACCACCACCCCGGTCTGCCATACCAGAGGCACTGTCCCCGACCGCCACGCGATGCTGCAGAGGCGTGTCAGCCAAGACAGCCCCACAACATCCAGAGACTTGAGGTACTCAGGGCGGATCTCATCCACCCCCGGTGCCTTGCCACCGAGGAGTTTCTTGACCACCTCGGTGACTTCAGCTTGGGTGATGGACGAGTCCTCCTCTGAGCCCCCAGCCTCTGCTTCCCCAATGGAAGACGTGACGGCGGGATTGAGGAGATCCTCGAAGTATTCCTTCCACCGTCCGACAACATCCCCAGTTGAGGTCAACAGCCGCCCATCGCCACTGTAAACAGCGTTGGTAGGGCACTGCTTCCCCCTCCTGAGGCGCCGGACAGTTTGCCAGAATCTCTTCGAGGCCAGCCGATAGTCCTTTTCCATGGCCTCACCGAACTCCTCCCAGGCCCGAGTTTTTGCCTCCACAACCACCCGGGCTGCAGTCCGTTTAACCTGCCGGTACCTGTCAGCTGCCTCAGGAGTCCCACAAGCCAGCCAGGCCCGATAGGACTCCTTCTTCAGCTTGACGGCATCCCTTACTTCCGGTGTCCACCACCGGGTTCGGGGATTGCCGCCTCGACAGGCACCGGAGACCTTGCGCCCACAGCTCCGAGCAGCCGCTTTGACAATGGAGGTGGAGAACATGGTCCACTCGGACTCAATATCTCCAGCCTCCCTCGGGATCTGGTCGAAGCTCTGCCGGAGGCAGGAGTTGAAGATCTCTCTGACAGGAGACTCGGCCAAACGTTCCCAGCAGACCCTCACAGTACGTTTGGGTCTACCGAGTCTATCCAGCTTCCTCCCCCGCCATCGGATCCAACTCACCACCAGGTGGTGATCAGTTGACAGCTCCGCCCCTCTCTTCACCCGAGTGTCCAAGACATACGGCCGCAGGTCAGATGAAACGACCACAAAGTCGATCATTGACCTACGACCTAGGGTGTCCTGGTGCCATGTGCACTGATGGACACCCTTATGCTTGAACATGGTGTTCGTTATGGACAAACTGTAACTAGCACAGAAGTCCAATAACTGAACACCACTCGGGTTCAGATCAGGGGGGCCGTTCCTCCCAATCACGCCCCTCCAGGTTTCACTGTCATTGCCCACGTGGGCGTTGAAGTCCCCCAGTAGAACGACGGAGTCCCCAGTCGGAGCACTCTCCAGCACCCCTCCCAGGGACACCAAGAAGGTCGGGTACTCTGCACTGCTGTTTGGCCCGTAGGCACACACAACAGTGAGAGACCTATCCCCGAGCCGAAGCCGCAGGGAAACGACCCTCTCGTTCACCGGGGTAAACTCCAACACATGGCGGCAGAGCTGGGGGGCTATAAGCAAACCCACACCAGCCCGCCGCCTCTCACCATGGGCAACTCCAGAGTGGTGAAGAGTCCATCCCCTCTCGAGGAGTGTGG
Organism: Romanogobio albipinnatus; assembly: GCA_023566225.1. NCBI lineage: Eukaryota > Metazoa > Chordata > Actinopteri > Cypriniformes > Gobionidae > Romanogobio > Romanogobio albipinnatus. The sequence goes on along the minus strand of CM042261.1, from coordinate 13,823,596 downwards.
TTCCAGAGCCCAAGCCGTGCGTGGAGGTGATTCCGACTATCTCTAGTCGGAACCTCTCAACCTCACGCACAATCTCAGGCTCTTTCCCCGCCAGCGAGGTGACATTCCATGTCCCAAGAGCCAGATTCTGTGTCCAGGGATCGGGTCGTCTAGGCCCCCGCCTTCGACTGCTGCCCGATTTTCTTTGCACCGGCCCCTTACGGTCCCTCCTGCGAGTGGTGGGCCCACGGGAAGGTGTCCCCACGTCGCTCCTTTGGGCTGAGCCCGGCCGGACCCCGTGGGGGAAGGCCCGGCCACCAGGCGCTCGCATACGAGCCCCAACCCCAGGCCTGGCTCCAGGGTGGGGCCCCGGCTGCGCCGTACCGGGCGACGTCACGGTCCTCGTTTTATTTGTCATCATAAGGGTTTTTGAACTGCTCTTAGTCTGACCCGTCACCTAGGACCTGTTTGCCTTGGGAGACCCTACCAGGGGCATATAGCCCCGGACAACATAGCTCCTAGGGTCATTCGGGTACTCAAACCCCTCCACCACGTTAAGGTGGCAGTTCATGGAGGATTAATATTAATTAATAGGACTATTAATAATCCCAATTTCAAAAAGCATTCTTCTCTGCATTGCTCATTATTAGTGCTTTCTGTGCTGTGGTGTGAGGGCTGAGGCTTTGAATCTACCCACAGCTCCCCGAGGGCCAGTCGAGCTCCACAGGGGTTTGCAGAGAGCAGGTTCGGAGTTGACAAATTCGTGCAGTGGCTAGAGAAGATGAAACTGCACAACATTCACGTTCATGTTGGGATCGACCAATGCTCCTGCTCATGCCTTTGGCATGCTGGGATGTTATTAGAACCAGCCTCCGTGGGCAGCCGACAGAGTGACAGCAACAGTAATAATCCGGTGGAGGCAGAGGTGTGGGGAAACCCTGACCGCTGATTTATTCACACCTGCTGTTTGTTCTGATGGCCACATTATTCTGCAATGCTGCTCGGAAACTGTTAGGCCTGTGTTGCCCCACACCACACCACAAATCAGTTGTGGGAAACCTGGATGGTGACCACAGATTCACCTCGACAGGGAGGATTGGTTATGTAATGTAATATTCAAGGTTGTTGTGGAGTGGCCTGACGTGGCCCAACACCATCCTGTCAGGATTCCAGAAGACGAATCTGATGACTCGACAGAGGTGAACTTGCTGGTTTGTCTACCTCCGAATTTGGCTGATATGGAGGAGGAAGAATTTAAAGCGGGGTCTAATGCTATTTCATGTATTCTGACTTATTTACACTGTTAAATAGCCAAAATGAACAAAATGAGCTCGACGCTCTTTGGTTGATATCTGGGGGCTCACAGCAATCGAGTGTGATTGTCTGGTTCCAGTATAAACAAAATCCATTTTCTCTGAGAAGCTCAGAAGCGGGGATGCTGTAGAGAAGAAATGACATGTCTGGTGAGGGGGGCTGTTGCTCTGGTGTTACCGGAAACTGCAATATGTTATCGTCTGGTTCATGGAGTGACTTAGACACTTCTTCCAGCTTATTGCTCAGACCACACATAAGGTGTAAAAGTTCACCAGTTTGACCCCCGTTGGTCCCCATTTTTACCAGTGCCTCCACAGTCTGGGCTGAGATGTTTCTGTTTAGTGCCTCGATCTGTGTCACTTGGAGCAGTTCTAATCCGTCAGTCTGTCTGTGGTGAGCTCTGAGGGTGGGGCTCCATGAGTGTGTCCATGAGAAGTGGTTGTTGTGGCTGCGTGGTGTTATCATTGTCCTTGTGGGGTGTATCAACCGCATGTCCATTCAGATGCTGAAATGAAGTCCTGTGATCGTCCATACTCTTTACTGGTGTGTGTGTGCCATCCAGGTTGAGTGGGTTAGCACACACAGCTGAAGGATGATGAAGCAAAAATGAAATATTGTCCTTTAGCACTCCTGCACCGAGTTTGTTTGGGTGGAGGTCATTTGATGTAAACAGTTGTCTCTGACTCCAGAAGAGATTAAAGTTGTCGATAAAGTTCACTCCCTTCATGTTGCAGTTTTTTTGCAGCCATGTATTAAGGCCAAGTAGCCGTGATAACCTATTTGTTCCTCTTGCTGGAAGTGGTCCACTGATGAACGGCTGAACTTTCAGTTTTCTAAGTGTTTCAAAAAGTTCATTGAAATCCCTCTTAAGGAGTTCTGACTGCTCTCTCTGAATATCGTTCTTCCCCACATGAATGATAAGTCGATTTGCAGTCTTATGTTTCATCAGAATGTTCTTAAGTTCCCTGTTTACATCGGAAACTGTTGCTTGTGGAAGGCAGCATGTAGATGTATCCCTGCTGCTAATGTTTCTGACTGTGGAGTCCCCCACTATCAGAGTCCTGGGCTTGGCTGCCCTCTGAGCTGAGGGCCGCTGTCTGCTTGACCTTGAGTGCCGCTGTCTGCTTGACCTTGAGCGCCTGTTAGCATCAGTATTAGCTACGGGCTGATTCGATCTGTGTTCTGTCACATTCATCACGTTTGGGGATTCCTCACCCACATTCATTAATACTTCAAATCTGTTTTCAAGATGTATATTTGGTGGTAGGAAACTAGTGTTTGCAATCCTTGTATCGGGGTAGAGCATGCTACTGTGGCAATATGTGATGCTCGTGACAATCCTTTGGGTCTTGCCCCCTGTTTGTGCCATCGCTTAGTGTGTTGATCAGTTACTTGTTTCTCTACCTGTTGAGTAGCACTACATTTATGGGACTCACCAGCAGTGTGCAGAGAGTTCATGATGAAGCTCTGCTGTGTGATTTGTCTGGTTGGATGGTTCCGCAAATAATTTTGTTTCAAGAACTGCAATCCTTTGTAAAAGTCTGTGGCAGTTTGTGCAGCAAGTAGATTCTAGAAGAGGCATTTCTTATCCTTTTGAATGTAGGCAGCTGTGTTTTCCCTTCTCCGGAATGTAAGCTGAAGGCAGTGGGAGGCTGGTCGGTTGAAATATTCCGCTTTTTGTTTAGTAATCCAGTCACCAGAGTTTCTAATTTTATCATTGGAGTCAAGCTTTGTCGTTTGAGCACTGTGCTGATTTGCTGAAGTTGAAATTATGAGATAAAATATAGAAGCGATAGAGCAAAGCGCGGAGCAGTAAGCAAGAGCGTCCGAACAGTAGCGAAGCAGTGAAACAAGCTTCGACGAAGCTTTATTTGGCTTTAATGAAGCTCGTACATCAACAAGCTTCATTTGGGTTATGGGAGCCGTCGGCAGCGCTGTCATTTTGTTTTTGACCACAAATTGATTGAAAATTAGTTTTGACCGAATATTAGATATGCTAAATTAATTAATTGGACACTAAATAGAAAAAATTACTATTATAAAACATTGTACATAAAATATTACTATTACATTAATGTACACTGTGTAATGTTGCTGTGGGACAATGTGAGAGACACCTATCAAATTCAATACATTATTGTAAATATTATCAGTAGACCTACTATAGTGTAAATATTGTGTAAAAATTATCAGTACTATACTACTCCTTTGGTAGTGGAGCTCACGTTATCACCTGGGATTTTAGCCACTAATTTTGTGGCATGTGATGATGTGAGGTGCTTCATTAGATTAGAATTACTTGCCACCGACGTGGAGAGACTCTTTCTTCCTGGGCATAAGTTACACATTACATAAACATTCTTACCTTTCACCTCAACGAGGGAAAAGTAGCGCTTATACTTCCAGTTTGCGAAAGCTACCTTTGAAGTCGTTGGACTTGCCGTGTGTGTGTGTGTGTGTGTGTGTGTGTGTGTGTGTGTGTATGAACCATAGACCGTGAAAAAATAGGTGTGAACTCAACCTATCAACTTCAACATTGTCTCCCACCCACCAATCATCATCAGTTATGTGTACCATAAACACGCATGGCTGGTGCGTGCGCACACGCACACACACACGTTGCAGGTCCGACTGACAGAGAGCTTGTTCGGATGAAAACCACTTCAGTGAGCTCAATTATAGTAACGCCACATTTCTTTTCTCAGTAACACTAACAGCGTTGTAACGGGAGAAACAGTAATTCGTTTGATTACTCGTTACTGAAAAAAATAATTCCGTTAGTAACGCTGTTTATCTGTAATGCCGTTATTCCCATCACTGCTGACAAGTGACTGTTTTCGGAAAGAAACGGTACAGCCTATTTGTCTTTTATAAATATGATAAAACTAAAGACTCTTCCGAGATATGAAGGGGGCAATACTACTCTATAGGTACTCAAGATTAACACGAGATTGGCAGAAACTGTGTGTTTTATGTATCCTTTAAGTAATTTCAAATGCTCAAATGCTTACATTGTTTAAAATTAGTACCAGAAGCATAATGGTGCATTCAAATCACGTCAAAAGATCATATTTAAGAGCTGAAAGCACATAAACACAACATAAATACACATGGGAAGCTTGGGATTTTCTTGCCCCAATCCCCAATCTTGGGGGAGTGTCATTGAGAAACATGATGAATAACACAATATTTATAGGTATTTAGCAGTGACCTTGTCAGGCTTTTTTATTTACAACAAATAGACAGTAACGCTTAATTTCGCCCCTTTAGAACTGTCTGTTGAGTATAAGTAACTTTGAAACTACATGTCAACATATTCTAACCCTACCAGTCTACTAATATTCTAATGAGAGTTACTAGACATGTAGATGCAGCGTTACTTTCAACAGAATGTGTTAAAGTGAAACCAAATAAGCTAATTCCCTGCACAAAATATAATGACAGTGTAATATAACAATATCATATGTCACGATAAACTGTACAGTGGCTTCATAAATTAATTAAAAACATTAAAAAGCAAAACACGATGCACATTCTTTGTTCTTCATTTTTTCGATTTTAAAACCTTGCTTTATTTGTATGTAGTTAATCAGTGCACCTGACGTCATAAACACGATTTCCCACCTAGTAAATATGAACTTCCAGGAGGACTTGAACGCACAACAATTTAGGTTTTATTTTCTATTTAGGCCTACAATTTTTCTTGTTTAGGCCCCGTTGAAAATTAAGGATTAGGGTAACAGTTTATTTTAGGGTTCAGTTCTCGCTGTTAACTAGTTGCTTATTAGCATGCACATTACTAGTATATTGGTTGTTTATTGGTACTTATAAAGAACATATTAATGCCATATTCTGCATGACCTTATTCTACATCCATTTATCCTAGCCAATACCTAAACTTAAATGCTACAAAAACTACCTTACTAACTATTAATAATTGTAAATTAGAAGTTTATTGAGGCAAAAGTCATAGTTAATAGTGAATATGTTACCATACTAAAGAGTTACCAGGGTTAGTTGTGGAGTGATGGGAACCAAAAATGGATTTATAAATCCAGTTAAGTTGCAATTATCTTTACATTTTTCGGCCCCACTTTATATTAGGTGGCCTTAACTACTATGTACTTGCATCAAAAAATAAGTACAATGTATTGTGTTCATATTGTATTGCAAAACACTTTTGCTGATATTGAGGTGGGATACGGGTAGGGTTAGGGACAGGTGTGGTGGTATGGATAAGTTTAAGGGTAGGGTTAAGGTGTAAGGAAAGTCTCAACAGTGTAATTATAAATGTAACTACATAAATTAATAACAGATGTAATTACATGCACGTAATTTTTTATGTAAGGACAATGTAAAAACATGTATGTACACAATAAGTGCATTGTCTCAAATTATTAATTTAAATGTTAGTACATAGTAGTTAAGGCCAGCTAATATAAAGTGGGTGCAATTTTTCTTTACTCTGAGGCAGACTTCCAAAGTAATATGGGTGGCAAAATAAACACACTGCTTTCGCTGAGTCCTTTTTGTGTCTAGAACCCTTGTCTATTTTTTAAAATAAGTTTCCAACAGTTAATTCACAGAGGATAATTTCACTTGAAATGTGCTGTTCACTTGTGCAGTATTCATTCCCTATGCATTTTCTACTGAGAAAGTTGAGAAACATCCATCAAAACTGACAACTGTGCTTATAACAGTGGTGACATACAGCAACTCTTGTTTCCTTTCTCTCCACAGCACAAAAAAGATAAAAGACTGCAGTTTTATGCGTCCTAGTATCAATTCTAACTATTGCCTGCTCGCTATTCACGCTCCAGAGTGTGCATTATTTCCATCAGCCCCCAGCACACTTCACCGATTTCACACCGGCATCTGAAGTTAAAAACCACATCTCACGATAGTGTATATGCTCTGAGCGGTTCACCTTCCTTGAGCGCGCAGGGTTTCACGCCGTATGCAAATCGCGGCTGTTTGACTGGTGTGAAGGGTGAAGAAAAAATAGAAATGTACACAGCTCATCTGCGTTGTCATGGGAATGTCAGAAGCAGAGAGAGCGAGCGAGAAAACCCTGTTAATCTTCGAGCCGAAATCTCCTCAACTGACCGCATTAAACGGAACTCCATTATGGCTGAATAAAAGCTTTCAGCCTTAGCGTCTCACTGGAGATCTATTTGGCTAGTCTGTTTTTGCTTATTTGATTCTGTTTTCTTTTCTGTTTTAAGGATGAGTCCAATTTACTGGATCCTATTGAAATCTGTTTGTTAGGCTTTATGAGTCATCAAGCTTGTTATGTGAAACTCTGCATTTTATTCTCTTGAGTACATCATCATCTCTCATGTACGTCATTGTATTTTTCTGATAATTAAGAACTCAGGAGACTATACACAAATACTAGGGCAGCTTTAACGATTTAAAGCAGGTTTCAATTCAGAGCTTCATATAAAGAGATTAGATACTGAATGTGCAAACTACATAATTATAAAACTAGACAGCAGGTTGTCCAAATGACTGGTCTACTAATCAATTTTAAAGGGACAGTTCAATCAAAAATCCAAATTCTGGATTGAATCACCTTTCCGAACCGCCTCCTTCTTTGAAGTACAAAATTAGATGTTTTTTTTTTTTTTTTTTAAGTCTGTGGTTTTTAGTCCATTCAAGGAAAGTCAATGTACTCCAATGTTGTTTTGTACCCCATTGACTTTCATTGCATGGACAAAAACATGTTTCAAAATATCCTTCGAGAGAAGAAAGAAATACAGGTTTGGAAAGAAATAAGAATTTGAATGGTGACAGATTTTTTCTTTTTTGGTGAATTATCCTTTTAAACTCTTGACTGACCCTGTTCAGATGAGTTTTGCTGAGTGGTGTATAAAGTACATACTTTAACATATATTACAGCATTCAAACATAGCTATAAAAATAGTGCAACACAATGGAAGAAAATGCAGGGGTCACAGGAAACATTTTTAAAAGACCATTTTTTAACAATACACACCCCCGGTTTAACAGACAAGGCTTAAGCTAGTTCCTGACTAAAATGCATGTTTGAGCTGTTTTAACTGAAAGCAACTTGCACTGATATATCTTAAAACACTATTTCGTCACAAGATGCACACCAGTAATATTTTTTTTCTAAGGCACGTTTATAAAAGTTACTTATAGGGATAGTTCACCCAAAAATGAAAATCCTGTCATCATTTACTCACCCTCAAGTTGTTCCAAACCTGTATGAGTTTCTTTGTTCTGCTGAACACAAAAGAAGATATTTTGAAGAATGTTTGTAACAAAGCAGAGAGCGCAACCATTGGCTACCATAGTATTTTTTTTCCCTACTATGGTAATCAATGGTTGCTCTATCTGTGTGGTTTCAAACATTCTTCAAAATATCTTCTTTTGTGTTCAGCAGAACAAAGAAACTCATACAGGTTTGGAACAACTTGAGGGTGAGAAAATGATGACAGAATTTTCATTTTTTGGGTGAACTATCCCTTTAAATGCCCTGAACTTTAAACTGAACTAAGGCCTAATCCTGGCTGTGAAACCGGGCCAGAGTGTCTTAAAAAATAGCAATGCTTGTGGTGGGACACTTCAACACTATCCGTTATGACACATTTGAAATAGTGATTTTCACATACTATACAGTAGTCGTATTCTTAATTACTTTTGGTGGTGCAAAAAAAGACATACTTCAGCTTTAAAATTCAGTATTTGTGAACCACACAGGTGTGTCTCTTTTGCTTTTGGAAACAACTCATCTTGTTAATTGAGTTGCTTAATTAACTTCTTCTATTTACCTTTGAGTCTGAATGCAGTCTCTTTAGCATTCATCTCCTAATGCCAGTATAGACTGATAGAGTCAAGTTAATACCGCTCGAGAAGGTTTGCTGACCTGTGTGGGCCCCAGAGAGAGAACTGAGGACACGGGCATGCTGGGTAGGCCCATCGTACACCTCCACAACATCATTTAGTGCAGTCTGGAAGAATGCAAATTGGCTGAACACCACTGCAGAGAGATAAAGATAGAGAGAGATTGAAGAGACATAATTGCATAAAAACTATGAAATATGAAACTGAAACCATGACTGTGCAAATGTTAATTCAATAGTACAAGACAGAACCTAATTACACCTGTGAACCACCTGTTGTGCTCTCTACACACACCATGGTGCTTAGCAGAGTAAATTTCCAAATGAGGGCCATAAAAAAGAAACCCTGTGTTGCGACTTTGCCTATCCCGCAGCTGTTTGAAGCCATTATGCCATGGCTACGGAAATGTGTGCCTTAATTAGCTCTGCTTCCACAATGTTTGGCTTGACCCAGAGAAATACAGGCAGGGTCGCATCTGCTAATACAGACTCTGTAAGAACCCCAAACCTCCTTTTATAGATAAAATAAAGAGGTCCTATGGTCGAGTAGAAGCTGCTGGGGTTATATGAGGGGTGTACAAAGATGTGTCCATAGCTGGAGGCTCATACTAGGGTTGTCAAAAGTACCAGTACTTCGGTACCAAGTCGGTACTGAAATGTAAAAAATGTGACAATACCAGCATTTCCCCCTAGCATTTTACTACCTAACATGCTGTTTATAGACATCTTTGACCTAACATAGACGCCTGCTTTCAAATACTCCTGTGTGAATTAATCAATCAATCAATCAATCAATCAATCAATCAATCAATCAATCAATAAATCAATCAATCAATCAATCATCATGTTTTTGAAGCGTTGGTCATTGTAGCCAATCACAGGCGTATCTGTTGAGCGCGTGAACACAATGGTCAATCAGAGGTGTTTAAGTTAGACAGAATCCGCTCAACAGCGCTCAAAATGCTTGGGGAAATGCTGGTATTGTGACAATTTTTTTATTTCAGTACCGACATGGTACCGAAGTGGCGGTATTTTAGACAACCCAAGCTCATACCCCTGAACGAAGAGCGGATTCCTTGCAAGGAAAGTCAATTCACTCGGCAGCCATATTTGCAACACCTCCGGGTAGCTACTGTATTTCGGGCATGCAAGTCCAACTCCTAACTACATAAATGGGGAAAAACTGAAATCTCAAAAACTGACATTTAAATAGCATTTTGAATCAGCAATACAATCTGACATGAACTGTCCCGTAGATGCTTCTTATGCTCAAATAGTGAAAAAAAAACAAACAGGATACTTTTGCCCTTGAGTGCCTGATTCAGACATGGTGAATTGGCTGATTTCATTGAATAGCATGATACCATTGTAAACAATAAGATACTGCATTTTTAAAATTATATTAGATGTTACCAAAGGGCTCTTAAACACATGAAATGATTTATATTTCTCCCTGTCTACTTACCATAGTCTTTTGGCACAATAACTGAGTAGAGACAAGTCCTCCCGCTGCTGTAGTTTCCAGGATAACCAGGGGAGAGCACCACACCCTCCAAGCCCGAATACTGACCACCGCACGGAGCTGAGTGAGAAAGACAGCCACAAAAAGAAGGCATTAGAGACTAATTTTCTGTCCTCCCCATCTCCTCTCTGCCGTTCCCTCATTCAGCTGATCTTAAATTACTTTTCTTGTCTGATTCCTGAGCTGCCCTGCTAGATGTCCCTAGTGTTTGCCAAAGTGAAATTGCAGTATGTTCAAAGCATTCCTCAAGGTTACATTGCAAAGATGAGCCTTTGCTTATTTCCAAGGGAACTGCAACAAATGTGACAAACTCCAGGTCTTTGACAAAAGAAGAATGCATGGTTACAGAACATATTTGCAAAACAGTATTTGCTGAACTTCCATTACATGTTTTTACCTATGCAAACAGGTTTTGGTTTGTTCCAGCCGGGCTTGCCGTCTCCCCCCATGATGCAAGTGAGTGTGGCATCTCCCTCCAGGATATAGCCATTGTCACAGTAATAGGTAACAGTTGCCCCCAATTTCAACTCGGTACCAACGCGAGTACCATTACGCACCAGGCCTGGCTCAAAGCATGACTCTCTGGGATTTTCTGTTGCGGAAAAGAAACACAAGGTATGGTGAGAGGAATAAAGAAGGAGGGAGAGTGAGAGTGAGAGATTTATGGCTATTTGTGTAAGACTGATAATCCAGTGCGCACAGGGAGCTCAGCATATACACACACTCGCCATGCACATAATTTAAGTAAAAATTGCCTTTGGCAAGTAAATAATGTAGGATTTTCACAATTAATTTGCCAGGTGTGGTAACAATTTAATTATGGATGCTGCTGCTGCAGATTGGAAAGAACTAAAAGCATTAATTACAATGAAAGGTCAATTTTTTTTTCTCAAAAGAATCACAATTGAGACTCCTATGAGCAAAAAAACCCCAGGAAGAATAAAGACACAGGAGGCTCTTTGAGAGAATAAGTGCACTTCAAAGATGCATCACACAGATCACCAATTCACAATCCAGAAATATGCTACAGCAACCTACATGCCCCGTGGAGCATGAACAGTGACCCAGGACAGATTAAATGTGACACTGGGCTAGATCTGCTGGTCTGCTGACAACACAAAACAGTCCGTCACCCAGCAGGACGTGTATGGCGCACACCGCATCCTTTGGCCAAAATTAGAAATCAATCATTCTTACAACATATCTGCATCGCACAGCAAAAAATGGGTTGCATGCAGTTGAGATATTACTCCCTAACATAGTTACACTGCATTGTTTGTGCTGATGCCCGTGCCCTTCATGGCACATAATCTGTTCGCTGGGGTTGGCGATCCAGACGGTCCAAAACTGAGTTCATCTTCCTACACCTGGCTCCTACCAAGACGAGTGCGAAACAGGCGGTAATTAAGAGTGGACAACAGCCAGCCTTAAGTTCTAGCTCAGGTGTCCACTGATGAGGCTGCGTATGTGTGTGTCTGTGTGTCGGTGAGGATGTGTTTGTAAATTTGGACATGACAAATGTTTGAGCTGGCAGGGAACAGTTCGGACGGGCAATGGAGTGTGTATGTGTATGTGGTGTTTATTTAACTGTCGGTCAAGTGTGCAGAGCCTTGGCCCACATATCGCACCTCGGAGGCCAATCAGACGCAGTTGGGAGTCTGTGAGAAGCTGATTGGCCTGTAAAGAGGTTGACAGCACCTGAAGCTTGTTCCAACAGCAGCAGCATGCACAGATGAACCAACGTGACCCTGTGCCAGACTGGCTGTGCTAACACTTCTGTCAGGGTTAAACTGAAATAAACACACTTTTCGTGTATTTATAATTTGCTTCTACATTATTAGTTTATACTAATTCATTGTGAGGAGAACTGGAGCTTTCGAAGTGCCACACACTGTGTCCATCTGCTGCACCAGATTGAGAGAATACTGTTCCTCATTCACCAAGCCCAACAGAGGGTGATCTAAAGATCATGGTCTCTCTCGCTGACCACTGCATGCCAGCAACGGCTACCAGTAGGTAGTGTTCTTGTGTGGTTCACTTTAAGTTCATTGACAGAGACTCTAAAAAAGCATTTATAACAAATATAAAGTTAAAAAAAAAAAAGCTGTAGTTGTTGTTCTGAAGCAGTTGCCTTTCTGGATGACATGAGAATTTGGCGTAACATGAAAGCACGGATCCATCCTGCCTTGTATCAATGGTTCAGGCTGGTGGTGGTGGCATAATGATGTGGGGGATATTTTGCTGGCACACTTTGGGCCCCTTAGTACCAATGGAGCATTGTTTAAACACCACAACCAAACAGAGTATTTCTGCTGACCATGTCCATCCCTTTATGACCACAGTGTGCCCATCTTCTGACAGCTACTTCCAGCGGGATAATGCACCATGTGACAAAGCTCAAATAATCTCAAACTGATTTCTTGAAAATGACAATGAGTTCACTAAACTCAAGTGGCCTCCACTGTCACCAATCACGTCAATAAGGACCAACATCTCTAAGGAATGTTTCCAGCACTGTGTTGAATCATTGCCAGTTCTGAAGGTAAAATGGGGTTCAACCGGATACTAGCAAGGTGTACCTAATAAAGTATAGTACATAATAATATATTAATGCATTCTTCCTGTGATGGCGAAGCAGAATTTTCAGGATTCTTCAGTGTCACAAGTTCCTTTAGAAATCATTCTAATATGTTGATTTGCTGCTCAAATAATTGTTATTATTAACAATGCTAAAATCAGTGTGGAAACAGCGAGGCTGAGGGACCGTGAGAGCGGGACGAGGCCACGCTCATCAGTGTGGATGGGCGCCAGCTGCGCGTTGTGTTTTATTTACGTTTTGTTATGTGTGTGCGCGGCAGTCATCCGTGAGGGGCTGCCGCTTTTACTTTCATTTTGTGTTCATTTGTTTTTGTATGTAGGCGGCAGTCCATTTTATTTTGTGTTGATTTATTAAAGTTGTTTAACGTTCGCCGGTTCCCGCCTCCTTCTTCCCATACGAACAAACTCCGTTACATTGGTGCCGAAGCCCGGGAGGAAGGAGAGAAGGAGACCGCGAGGGGCTGCCCGAGGCGGTGGTGCGGGAGCGGATGAAGATCGGTGGGACGGAGAGCTTGCTGCCGTGCCCCTGGGTCGAGGTGGGGTGGCTGCCGTCCTAGAGGGAGCGGAGGAGTCGCCGGTGTTCGCAGTGGGCCGGAGCCTTCGTCCATCCGCCATGTAGGGAAGGAGCAGGGAGTGCACGGGACTCACTGCCAGCTGCACTCGACAGGAGGAGCCACCGCCGGGAGTAGAGCGCAGTTTCGGGAGTGCCCCCCGGCCTGCGAAGGGTGTTGGGGGTATGTGGCGAGCAGTGAGGCTGAGGGACCGTGAGAGCAGGACGAGGCCGCGCTCATCTCGTGTCGCACGGAGGAGTGACGGGAGTATAAAGGAGGAGTGACGACAGTGAAGGACGAGAGAGGACCAGGCCTGGGATTTTGGTTTGTGTTTTATTTACGTTTTGTTATGTGTGTGCGCGGCAGTCATCCGTGAGGGGCTGCCGCTTTTACTTTCATTTTGTGTTCATTTGTTTTTGTATGTAGTCGTCCGTGAGAGGCTGCCGCCGCCATTTTATTTTGTGTTGATTTATTAAAGTTGTTGATTTTTCGCCGGTTCCCGCCTCCTTCTTCCCATACGAACAAACTCTGTTACAATCAGTTCTTAACATTTTTTGACATTCACTTGAAATAAAATGTTTTGGAATATTATATGTCAGTTTTGATCAATTTATTGTGCCCTGGTTGAATAAAAGTATTTTTTTTTAAAGACAGTAAACTTTTGAACAGTATGCTAATTTTTCCTTGCAGATTGATTATTAAAAGCATAGGTATCTCTGTCTCAATAAAAAAATTATGTCACAAAAACGTTGAAAGACACATTATTTTGTTATTAATATATTTTAAATAAATGTCTGCACAAAGAAATTGCACAAAAAAGCATTTTATATAAATTCTTGATGGTCCACTGAGGCAAAAATCGCTAGAAGTGTAACAGTATGCATGGCATCTCAGTTTTATGTACTTATGTCTTGGCGAGTACTAATTTTGGACATTGTGTGTCTGATCGGACAAGTCTGTCAAGTCTGGATAAACAAATCAACCAAATTGTCATCAGACAAAGTGAGGTCAGCATTGCACATACAGGGACAGCAAACTTGCATTTGTTCTCATTTGCGCAGAGCCTTTAGTGTGACAGCAAAACATTGATCAAATGCCAGTTTTAGTGAGCACATTCCTGCCTTTTCATTTTCATAATTCTTCTCTGGACGACTGCAAGAACTGCCATGAGTCGATAATTATACGAAACACAAAAGCGAGCAGGAAAGGGTGATCAAGGCAAAAGTTAAAGTGCTGTTGCAATACAGTACACTACACTACACATACAAAACAACAGAAAGCAAAGAGCAAAGACAATTGGAAAATTAGGGTCATTCTGATACCATTATTTGACCCAATTCTCATGCAACACAGGCATAGAAGGTGCCTACAAAATGGGAACGGATGTAAATTATTCCTCCCACCACAAGGGAGCAACATACCAGTGTACTGAAGGACAAAGCCATTGCTGCTAAGTGAGGCGTCGCTGCGGAAGGCCAGGAAGAGCATGTTGGAGCTGCTCTCAATGCGCTCAGGGACGTCTGCGCCATAAAAGCTGCCCAGCAGCGGGCTGAGAGAATCAGGCCCATCGTAGATGTGCAGGAAGTCATAGCTCGGCTCTAGACTAAAGCTGACGGGAGAAAGAAACATGTATGATATGACTATACACTACCAGGGTTTCATTGTTAACTAAAACTATTAAAGTGTTTTAGTTCATTAAAATAAAGATTAAATAAAACTAAATATAAATATTAGATGAAAGTGAAAAAAGTGAAAGTACTAAAATAAAACCTGAAATAAATATACATGTAATCTACACAACACGAACATATAAACTGAACATATAAAATTAAAAATACAAATACTGTAATAGTATATAAATAATACTAAAATAACATTCCACATCTATGTATTGTAATGGTAATGTAGATATTTATTATAACTACAGGAAATGGGAGACTTTAGTCTTAGAAACCAGTCTTACTGATTGAAATTGAGGGATATGATGTGGTCCGGTGTTACTGTTACTGTCCAGTCACATTCTCTGCCGTGAGGATAGGGCTCTGGATATTCAGGGGACAGGATCAGTCCACTGGGACCAGTCAGATTCCCTCCACATGGAGCTGCAGTACAAAGGAAGGAGAAAAACACTGGTAAAATGCTAAAACGTCTTTTATCTAGAAGAGTGGATCACAACCATGGGTCAAGGACCCACTAGGGCTTCAGGAATCTTCCAAGGAGGCCTTAAGGTGACTTAAAATTATTTAAAACAAGACTAAACAAGCATTATAGGGTTAGTTCACCCATAATACTGCCATCATTTACTCGCATTTATCAACGCACACATCAGTTGTGGTAAACAGAAACTCAAGCATGCTTGCTTGATGTGAGAGAACCATTGAGGTATATTCTTGCACGTAGCAAGTACAGTTGTGTTCACTGATCAATGTTTATTTGTGAAAAAAAGCCTAGAATCAATCTGTTCAGTCTTTTCAAATAATTTGGACTAAACCGCTATATTCATATGGATTCATTTTACAATGTCTTTATGAACTTGCGTGGACTGTCAATGGAGGGACTTTAATTTAAAATATCTTCATTTGTGTTTTGAAGAAAGTATTACAAGTTTGGAACAACATGAGAGTGAGTAATTGATTACTTCATTTTTGGGTAAACTAACCGTTTAAAATAAACTAAAAAACATACAAAAGTTATTCCTTATTTTATTGACCTCCTGATTTTCATTGATGACCCAGGATACCTGGGACTTGAAAAACCTTAATATATGGGGGAAACCTGGAAAACTCATGGGAATTAATAAAATCTTAAAATGCCCCAAATACTTACTTTACTAGGTAGAAATTGAAATTATCCTTAATCTTACTCCTTGCCCAGTAAATCATGAACAACTGTCCCTGTATATTTTTGTTGACAATAGGAGGCCTTGGAGTAAAAACAAAGAAGAAGTTTTTTTTAGGATTCCATTGTAATTCGGCTTAAATGGGATCAACACTGATAAATAATATCATCCATAAACAACAAAGGCATGTTCTCAACTCAGTACTGTCAGGTATTTTACCTGGAAGGGTTTTGCCAGTGTTTCAGCTAAACATTCACACTCATATTGAGTTCAATTGAACAAGGTAACCTAATTATACTATTTTTAGTGTGGCTGTTAACAAAACATGGCTTAAATTCACAAAAGAAAACCAAATAATCCCCTGGTTTCACAGACAAGGCTTAAGCTAGTCCTAGACTAAAATGCATGTTTGAGCCGTTTTAACTGAAAGCAACTTGCACTGACAAAACTTAAAATATATCATTGCCATTGTTTTGACTCAACATTCACACCAGTAATGTTTTTTTCTAAGGTATGTTAACAATAGCTACTCAAATGCCATAATTGAACTAAGGACTAATCCTAGCTTAGTCTAAGCCCTGTTTGTGAAACCGGGCCAATGTGTCCCCAAATGTCCTCGTCAGAGAAGTAGTGTGATGAAATCTTTATATTGTAGCTGGTGTGGAAATATTAATAATGACAATGATAGCTTTGCTGTACTACATATACTCATAAATTAGCATTCTCATGCAGTCAATTATGTGATGAATACTCTTATGTTCTTATGTATGATTACGTAAGATGCTTATGTATGATTACGTAAGATGTAATATGTTCTTGTGAATGACTTTAAAATGCATTACGTATGTGTTACATTTAAATTGGGTGCAAGCTAAATCAGAGAATTAGGCCTTGAACAAAGACAACTCATTGGAATTTCAATATGACATAGACCTTGAGTCTATTTAAATCTAGTTTGCACATAAACAGTTTTTGAATGTGTTCCTGTGTTTTCATACCACCACTGAGTGTGTACTGTACAACAAAATACTGATACCTAGCTCATTGTATAGCGTGTTTTCTCTAGTTGTAATGTCAAAACAAAAACAGTATATTAGCATTAGCATTATTAGCCATTAGTCAAATCACAGCTGTGTCAATATTTATTAAAACGGCACTCTTGCTTGTGTGATGTCAATTTTAAATGTCTTTATGTGAAACTAATGGGTTAGAGTATCCACCTTATTTTTTTAGGAAGTTAGTTATTTTCTTTAAAAGTGCAAGACTTCTGATTGATTAACCGCTGTCAGAAAATAACTAGAAGAATAAAGTGCAGTAAATGGTTTTTATATGAGCAACATAACTGTTTATGATTATGATAATAAATGAAAATAATATGATAACAAATACCAGTTTGCAACATGTAGCAGATTTTTTTTTGAAAACAGAGTTTTTGTACAGCTCAAATAACTGGAAGCGGCTGACATCGAAAGCCTTGCCCATTGAAGCTGAAACCGCCCACTCTTACGGTGCAAATATGGTGGATAATGACAGCATAAAGATGGAGGGATCACAGTGGAAGTGTTGGTTGAGGATGGGAGTGTTTCCATTTCTTAATCTGGCATGCTCATACCAGAACAGGTGGGTGGATCAGGCTGCCAGAAGAAACGGTTGTTGATTTCGGTACAGGTGATCTTGGTCGCCCCCTGTAAGAGGTATCCGGGATCGCACTGGAACAGCACATGATCCCCTGGCTCTCTGCTGTCTCCTATGCGAGTGCCATTTGTTGGAATGCCAGGGTCATTACAGGAAGTGGCAGTTGAAACTGTAAAAGAAAAATAACATCCAGTCACAAAATTTAATGTAATCCATAGATCCCCTTGACCCAGGCCCGGTTCTACGGAGGTGCTAAGCACCCTCAAACACAAGCAAGAGCATCCTAAATTGATACTATAATATATTGGAATTTTTTGGACTAAACCGCTAGATTCATATGGATTCATTTTACAATCTTTTTATGAACTTTTTGAAGCGACAAAGTGGTAGTTGCGTGGACTATCAATGGAGGGACATCAATCTCTGATTTCATTTAATATATCTTAATTTGTGTTTTGAAGAAAGTCTTACGAGTTTGGAACGAAAAACGAGTTGTTGAGCAGATTTGAGTTTGTGCACTGCGGAACGTAAAATGTATCTATTTACAATGTGCTTTTGCAGCAGTGAGCAATGTAGCCAATCACAGACATAGTTGTTGATCTCTTGAACACAATGGCCAATTAGAGGTGTTTAAGTTAGTCAGAATCCACTCACCACTCTAAACGACAGAGTTTTTTATTCTGTGCTGAGTTATGCAGGCTCACGAAACCTCTCATTGACAAACAAAGTGTAGGCATGATGCAAGTAAGAGATTTATTGTGCATTGTTGGCAGGTTCATTGTTTATAACAGAACTTTGTAAGATCGCGATGAACTGACAATGCGACAGCGTTTTAGTGATTGTAAAGGGAACAGTCTTGGCTCGCTTTCGAGGCTACAGTCTATATAAGCCATTGAATACAATTATTGTTTTTCATGCTTCTTAGAGAACTGACGGCCAATTGCATGCTGCAAAATCTACATAAAAATGCTGGATTCAATCTACATGGGACATAAATATGACATGTTAAAATAGTAACACATTAAAGCAATGTAAAGGCAGACTAATAGATTCAATTGAAAAAATATTCATAGCAAAATATTTTTTTAATTCTATTCCCATTTTTGGTCAAATCGATGAATTGTAAATACTCTCAAATGTCTCACTGTACACTGCTATGGGGAAGCCGTTGCTTAGTCTACATCTGCACTTTTTTACCCTCAGTCATTTCAGAAACACCCTCAGTGATTGGATTCTGGAACCGGGCTTGACCTAATATCCCAAAGTGGTTCTCAACCCTTTTGACTCCAATGCCCCCCATTTTCCAAGGTATTTCTAGAATTTCTACTGGAATGACAGCTGTCCATTTTCAAAATTAATTTGCAGAAACTAGGAGAGGCAATATATTAAAATAATTATAAATAATTAAAATGAAATTCAATCATTTCTAATTAACCAATTAATTTACATGACTTTTCTAGTCATTTTAAATCACAAATAGCTATTTCTATATATTAAGATTGAAGCAATATTCATTATAAAAATGGCCATGACTTTTTAACATTTTATTTATTTCTGTAACATTTCGAGGTCTAAAAAACACCATTTAAAGTTTTTTTTTTCAAGACCTTGGGAAATCTGCCTCTTACTGTAAGTAAAATGACAGTTGCTGAGGGAATGACTTAAATAAGCAATAAAGTAGAATGTCAGTTAACATTTAGAATGATATGCTTTAGCTTATTTTAATGCTTCTTTTGTCTCATTGTAATCTCTTATGGCCTCCCTGGAATTTTGCTTGGTTGAGAACCACTGTGCTAGACTGAAAAACAGAAAGTCTGGTGTCATATGCATAACCATTTAAGTCATCTACTGGGTTGTGGTACTGACTTACCAGCCATTATGAAGATCTAATAACTGTTGTAAACCTACCCATTACCCACACATTTAGGCACTTCCAAGCACACAAATGACAGCTCTAGCCTGCATTCTTCTACACATAGTCATTTATTTATCTAGGCACCTGCATTTTTGTGGTACTCTCTTAAAGATTCTTTAACCCAGAAGGGCTGTTTTGAAAGTAAAATATGAGGCTTTGGAACTGAAATAACATGGGGTTGATGCATAATGACATAGTTCTTTTTACTCTTTATGTAAAACCTTTAATGTTATTTTTTTGGGGTCTCTAAGGTATCAAGCAAGAAAGCAGGATTCTCTGGTTGGAGTGATGGCTGATGGAGGTGTACGGGGATGGTTACCCTGGTTACAGGCTGACAGCAGACAGAAGTACATAAACCTTGGCTTAACGGGTTTTATTTATTGTCAGTGGAGAGGTGGTGTCTGCTGGGCCGTGCTGCAGGGTGGGTGCTGTCGGAGGCTTTAGGAGAAGCTCAAAGATGGTGCTTCTCAGCTGTCATTCTGGAGCTCAAGCACTGTCTCCCACTAGCAAGGTTTTTATCAAAAGTTTCAGGATGGTGCTGGATGGAAACACCAAGATGCAAATGCACAAAAAAAACAACAACAACAACAATTTATATGTCCGCTCCAAGGTGCTGTATGTAAATTGTTTTGGACTGTACTAAAGAATAAAAATACCATCATATGTTTGCAGAGATTTACTTAACATGCAAAGTTTAAATACTTGTTTCTTCAAAAAACAATGCTACAGCCAGTTATTCTACTTTGAATGTCTCTTTTTGTTTTGGTCGATGTGATCCCATCCACTGCCAATTTAGCTAATAGTATTTCGAGACCCTGAGTTGCCAGTTGGTGGAAAACACAGAGTATTGCAGTCATGGAAGCCAGCAAACACATTATATCAGAAATCGCAGTTGCGTGTCCTCAATCTGGCAACCCGCATAAGTGTCGAGACTGAGGAGAGGAGGCGGGGGGAAACAACTCTTCAATATTTTGAATTTGGACTGCAGTACCCATTTAAACCATGAGCTGTCAATATTACATACTGCGCCTTTAAGGTGGATTTTTTTTTCTATTCAGCTCTAAAGTGCAAGAAATGTATTACATTTAATTAAAAGAGCCTGGAACACATGGAATGGAAATGCCATTTTATTTACATTTTGTTTTTGCAATATTCCGGTTCTCTCATTATATTTGCAACCCAGATGAAGATGCGTTTACCCTATCTGTGCAACCGCCCACTTTACAGCGACCATGGTTCTGGCAGATTTTTTTTTCTTCCAGTTCATATTTTGCATTGACATAAAAAAAGTAATAATAAAAATAAAACAATAATAATAAAGACATCCAAGCCTTGAACCAAATCAAATAGCTCCATGATGAATCACGACAATTTGATTTAATGCACAAGAGCAAATCGAAAAAAGTATGTGCTTCATATCTTTTGTGAGAACATTCACCCCTATTCACCCCTTTAAAGCATCTACAAGCATTGTGAATTTTGTGTGGAGCTGTGAAGCAGAATGAGAGTGAATGGAGTCCGAGTATAACACATACCAGAGAACTGCAGAGCGAAACCCTGCTTGCTGGTGAAGAAGTCGGTTGTAAACTGCAGACTGACAGAGTTAAAGGTGCTGTGGAGGTCTGGAGGAAGTGTAGAGCCACTCAGCTCTCTAAGGAGCACACCTCCATCCTGAGGTCCATCCCAGATCCGCAAAACATCATGCACCTCTTCTGTGTGGAAGACCAGGAAATGCAACCTGTGGAGTTACACATACAAACATAGCATTAGACAGTCAGATTAGATTAGGTAAAAGAAGGGAGGCAATCATATCTGTACTATATGGTGACAAGGGCA
This sequence comes from Romanogobio albipinnatus, assembly GCA_023566225.1. Classification (NCBI taxonomy): domain Eukaryota; kingdom Metazoa; phylum Chordata; class Actinopteri; order Cypriniformes; family Gobionidae; genus Romanogobio; species Romanogobio albipinnatus. The sequence continues at coordinate 13,802,538 of CM042261.1, read as the reverse complement.
AAGAGAAGTAATTGGAATCACAGTGTTAATTTATACATTTTCGCAGGTTTTCACTAGTTATATAATAATAATTTGTTCTAAGAGAGAGATGGTTTAAGTTGCCAGACAGGGAATTAGCACTTGGATAGTACTTCATATTAAAAGGATATGAAAGGGAGAGAGACAGAGAGAAGATAAAGACTCAAAAATAAGTGAAAATTAGTCGACTGACACCTACAAAAAAATAATGGGTAATACATATAAACAAGAATATTAATGAATGAGAAAAATATATTTTTCAGCTAAGGTGGAACATGCAGCAATTTAAGCCATTAACCTTTTCTAAGGGATTCATGTATGAGACATGTCACTTCCAATCTGAGGGAAATGTACTTGTTTTCTGCAACCTAAATGCCACAACCAGATTACTTTACTAATGCATGAGGTACTGAATATATAACTAACAAAGTGTCCTCCTCAGATAATTATAACAGAAATAGCTCTGTGCATTGTCACTGCAGGTACTGCAATTTTCCTCACCTCTTGAGAACAGCCTACTGCATTATGATGTACACTAAGGACAAACTGACCAAGACTGCCAATTCTTTCGAATTAGAGAAAAGTAAAAAACAAAAATACAAATCTAAATGTCAAAATAATAAAAGGGCCAAAAAGCACATAATCAAAAAGCGCAGCACTGCAAAAATGCTAAACAAAATTGAATAAACATCTTCAAATATTAAAATGGACAGATAAAGCATTTCAGAATCCATTACTCCATTTATAAAGGAATGAAATCAATAGCTTTAAAATTAAAAACCCCAAAGTTTTTGGTCCTTATTGAATTAAGTAAATTCAAGCTGGTCATTCTAAAACTCAACATGTTTCAGATGTCACTTTTCTCACACTGATCTTTAAAAATGGAAATTCATTTGTCCCAAACAATTTCCTAGACATTTGTGTGCAGAGCAATCTGGGGAACCATAACACTTTATTTCGATAGTCCACTTTAATCATTCTAGTAACTATAATTAACTTTGCAACTACATGTCAACTAACTCTCATTAGAGTATGAGTAGACTGTCTGCTTAATATCTGCTAACTCTTTATTTTGATGTTCCTCCAACTGACATTCTACTAAGTAATTTTGTGTCAACTATCAAAACAAAATGTAATCAAACCTTCTTTGTCCTGTGATGAATTCTAGGCTTAAATGTCCTTATAAATCATAATGAGTTGAGTAGAGCTCAAAATTGATTTTTACCATATTATCAAAAACACATTGACAAAGTACAAACTAAAAATAAAGAAATGGGAAGTAATACAATAATATAATGTTACAACCTTAATTACAAGTACAACATAAAAAGTATGCCCACAGTGTGTCTGCAGGTTTCACCAAGTCAAATTTAAGATTTTTCAAGACCTTTTTTCAAGACCTTTATGAATAAAATTTAAGACCTATATCACGCAATAAAAAAAATAAAATAAAAAAAAACGTATAAAAGGAAATGCAGAATCACAAAATTACTTGCAAAGCAAATTAATTTATTCAAATTGAACAAAGTATTAGTAAACTTGCACTTCCTCATAGCTCAATCCCAACAGGATTAATATACAAACACACTACCGGTCAAAAGTTTGAGAACGGTAAGATTTTTAAAATGTTTTTACAGAAGTCTCTTCTGCTCACCAAGGCTGCATTTATGTTATTAAAAATACAAAAAAGCTGTAATATTGTGACAGTTCTGTTGTGACTGTTCTCTATGTGAATATATAGTAAAGTGCAATTTATTCCTGTGATCAAAGCTGAATTTATCATCATTACTCAGTGTCACATGATCCTTCACTAATCATTCTCATATGAGGATCTGATGATCAACAAACATTTATGATTATTATCAGTGTTGAACACAGTTGTGCCAATTATTTTTTTAGGATTCTTTGATGGATAAAAAGCTCTAAAGAACAGCATTTATCTGAAATAGAAAGTAAAACAATGATTTCTGAAGGATTATGTGACTCTAAAGTCTGGAGTAATGATGCTGAAAATTCAGCTTTGAATCACAGAAATAAATAACATTTTAAAATATATATTGAAATTTATAAAGTTATTTTAAATTGTAAGAAAAAAAAATCAATAACTGTTTTTCTGTATTTTGGATCAGATAAATGCAGCCTTGGTGAGCAGAAGAGACTTCCTTAAAAACATTTTAAAAACCTTCCCGTTCTCAAACTTTTGACTGGTAGTGTGTGTGTATATACATTTTTTGTGAGATCAAAATTACTGATTTTGTGGTGGTCATTTTCAGAAATGTGCATGTTTTATTTTTTTCATAATTAGGATGCCACATTTACCATATCATGTTAGATGCACAATAGTCACGCATGGCAATAAAACAAACAAAATGCACAAATCTTGTTTGACAATAGTACAAATAAAACATACAGATACAAACAGTGCTTTAAGTTTAGGTAGGCTACTGTTTGTTTTTCCCCGTTGTTGTTGTTGTTTGATTAATATTAACGACACAGGGAGGAGGGGGTATAGGCTAGGCTATATTGGGTTGCTTTCACTTTAAGACCTACAGTAATGTACCTAGATTTGGTACACTCGCGTGAGCGCTGACAGGCGGCAAAACGCGTGCACAGAATCCACGGCCAGTCTGACATTGGTCCATGTGTCAGTAGCGAATTCACGGTTTACATCGCTTTTTAAACTCTTTTTTTAGTGCTATCGGGCATATCATACTTTTATTTGGTCATTATGCGAGATGGCAGGTAAGAAAGATTTGCCTTCGCTTTCACAAACGCGGAACTGGAAGAACTGTCAGCTGAAGAATAAAATCCGTTTGATGTGTCTGTGGTACAATGTTGGTCTCTCACTAGCGACAAAACAAACTACGACACACACACACACACACACACTCTCTCTCTCTCTCTCTCTCTCTCTCTCTCTCTCTCTCTCTCTCTCTCTCTCTCTCTCTCTCTCTCTAAAACACTGAGGGAGCATTTCAATGAGCAAGAGGTAGCGTTACATGGACGTAAGAAAATTAAGATCCATTTAAAATTATTTAAGACCAAGAACTCAATACTTCAGCGAATTTAAGATAAACTTAAAATTTTGATTTTGAATTTAAAGACATTTAAGACTTTTTAAGATCCCGCGGGTACCCTGGCCCACAAGAGCTGATTATACATTGCACAGAAAATCAGTGTTAATTCAGACACATAATCACTTGTTACATTTAACAAATATGCTTTAAATGCTTTATGCTTAGTAACGGACCTTCCCCCAAAAGAGCAGGATAGGTCTCCATTACCAGGGCTACCATCATACAAGACTTTGTTTATGGCTTGAAATAATGTGAAAAGGGAGACAAAATGCCTTAAACAGACTTCTATAAATAAACATGCACCCCAGGACATTATGATTATAACTATCTTGTAAAAGTGTATCTTGTATGGTATTTCGTTTTATGCATATCTTATGAACAAATGTAACCTCACCTATACCTTGTTTGGTGTCTACGAAGTTGTAATTTAAAGATCTGAATGATTGTGTATATGACATGTCGATACCTGTGCAACATATTAGTATTACAAGAATCTTTAATAGTTCCTTCATAAGCAACCAATCCAGTTACATATACAAACAATCTGCTTGAGACAAAGGATCGTAAAACTTTCCCTCCGAAAGCCTAAGTACGATTGGCTCACTGACCACTCAAAGGAGAGGTTAAAAGGCACCCATGCAGAGCCGCCTCCCTCTCATAAGTTCATCATATCTTCTTCAGTCAACGCAGAAGAAATTGATTGCAACTTCAACACCATCAGACCGAACTATCAAGACTTTCTCCTGTGATTGTACATCGGACGCTCTTCAACAGCTCAGGATAAATGCAAGTAAGGTACAATATACAAAATCGCTGTGTAGTTAGTTGTAAACCCCTTTGTTCAGACAAAGGAGCTTGTAGTCACTGATGGTTCTCACAGGTGTTTTCATAGTTTCATTCATCTGTTCCGATTTGGTTCTTCATTCTGTCACTTCCCATCTTACTTGTGTATGTGTGAATTGTATTTATGCGTTTATGTTAGTTTAGTCGTGTTCGTGATTTAGTTGAAAAAAAATTGTGCACAATACATATTTGGTCCTGACTCCCTGCCTGCAAACAAATTGTCACTTAAATGATCGATCTTGTTACGCGCTCTAATCGCTGTAAATGCAAAGGAAGAATTATTTTTCTGCGCCCATGAAAAATACCCTTTTCTTAGAATTGATTAATAATCAATACTGAGTGTTCACAGGATAAACTGATTGATTGATTGTAATTTTAATGTAGCAACATCAAGTTAATCTCATTAACTGTTTCAAATAATCATAATTAATCATAATGAATAATCATAATGAGTTATGAATAAATATTCATATTGACCCTTTGAGCTCAAAAGAAGAGAGAGAGAAACATCCTGGTTTAAGAAAAAAATATTTCTGTAGAACAATACAGACATTTAAAACAAGTCTTGAAATAAATAAATTCATATAAACCAATCTCAGTGCAACTGGAACAATTTGTAAGAGTTAAATCATCAACAGTTAGCAATTTGAAAGAAAATTATGTAAATTATGTCAGGAACCTGCTTTTAAGAAACTGAAATAAAAGCGCTTAACCAAGGAAGTGGCAGAGAACTTTGTCACACAAACACAAAAGCTCATTAACACAACCATGCTGCATTAACGCAGAAAAACAGTAAGGGACATTGGGTCGAGTATGGCAATTCCATGGATTACTGCAGTTCTATTCTAAGTGAGCAAGAAAAAGAGCTTGTGTACAAGCTGACCTTATCCTTCATGGTTCACAGGCCTTTTACACATGGATGACTTCGGGGGCGGTAGGGAAAGTATTGATGTCTCAAAAGCCAAGTTAGGTACTTATTTCTAGAAAACAAACATGCACTCCATGACTCGAGATATGTCCATATGCTTTAGAAACCAAAAGACAAAAGGGTTTTTATTGAATATGCAATCCTCCCATTCACAAACGACTGCTGTGGGGACGAAAATGACAAATTCAATAGTGTTGTAGGCCATATATGTGTTGTATTTCCATGGTATTGTTGAGACGATAGAACATGCATACCAGTAGCAAAGTGCTTTGGCTTACTGTAATTCACGTAAGTGAATTAGCAGAGCTTCTGCAGGTTTCCTCCTCTCTATGTGCGTGCGTTTCTCCACCCATAAAGATGTGAGTGGGAAGCATTTCTAAATCGCAGTTTCAATTTAATATTGTGTGGGGGTTTTAGAATTCAACAAATCCATCTATTCAGTGTGAAATACACATATAACACACAATATACAGCAACTGTGCGAACTACAGGTATTTCCCTCCGCACACAGTCTGGGTGTGAAATGAAAGAGCTCAACAGTTATTTATAGCTGTGTATACAATAAAGGCCCTGCATCTAAGAGTAAAGCCCCATTCACACTGACACTAACTAAGCAGTGGGAACTCATTCATTTTCAATGAGTCAGTGATTTCTACTGACAAGAGCGGCAGAGAGAGAGAGAGAGAGAGAGAGAGAGAGAGAGAGAGAGAGAGAGAGAGAGAGAGAGAGAGAGAGAGAGAGAGAGAGAGAGAGAGACACAGGCGGACAGATAAAGAAACAGAAACATTATTTAATCCAGAAGTTCTCAATGAGATTAATCAGCCTACAGCCAGAGTGCTATTACAAATCTGATAAAGAACCAAATTATTCCAGTTTTATCACACACACATTGTGGCTTTCTGTGAGGAAAAAAGCACTTCAGAAACCCCCTCAGACTCTGACTTCCATCACATCACTGCCGACAGGACAGATCTGTGTCATGCTAATGATAAAGTGCTAATCTACGCAAGTGGCAGCTGGTTTCTCAAGGGGATGCAGGCACACAATGATGCACCTATTCCATTACATCCAGCCAACTTCCTCTTTGCCTGTAAGATGCAAGAACCAGCTTGTGTTGAATTTTAGATGCTGGTCTACTGGTGTCGCCAACAAGCGTCACCGGGAGTTCCTATGTCAATGAGCTAATCTAGCACCAAATCAACAGTAAACATCATAACCCAGCCTGATCTGCCGACGATTTGATTTCGCCCTGCAACTCAGTCTGGAAACCTGTACATTCATTTATACTGCTTCTGTTACACTTTTGCGGGAACCAAGACTGGCTTATCCACCTGGCGAGCTATTGCCGGGTTTAACGCGATGACGGATAGAGAAGCGATGGGTCGTTGCCCGTCGATCACGCCTCTTGTGGTATGATTGGTTGAAGGACTATCCAACTGCGTACAGAGTCATTTGAATTATGCTCGTTTATCACACCTCTTGTGCAGTAGAAAATACAGAGTTCAATCTTAAATTGAGCTTGGTCTGGTGATAGCCAGACAAGCCTGAAGTGTCACATCTACATGTAGCTAATTAATATTGCTCAGTACTTATTTGTGTAACTACACTATAACAACATCACATTAAAATAAAGTGTAACATACTTTCATTATAGGGGCATTTTTGAGACATTTTCCAAAATCTTTCTCATTCAGGTTTTGGAATGTGATTGGAATGTGAGGTGGAAATGATGACAGGATTTGCATATTAGGATAAACTCAGCACTCTTCCAAAATTTTAACTACAGTCTTTCTTAACATAAGGAGTTCCCTTGAACTCAGCACTAGCCGTGATGTTTAGCTAATTAACCTCAGTTGCAGTCTTTCGGGGAAAGAGTGAGGCACTGATATTGAGAGTAGAGCTTGCCTGAACAATCATCATACTGGTACAGCAAATCCATACACCGCTATCGTTAACTAATCCTCATGTTCATTTTTTATTTATTGAAATGCGTTTTACTCTTTTGCCTATCCTTTCCTGCTTCTCTCTCTATTGCTCTACAACTCTTTCATGTAATCCTCAGTGATGGGATGGCGGTTGGTAGGGCTATGGGGAGCGTTGGCAGGAGAGTGGGTGGTTACAGCCTGTCAGATTTGCATGTTAAATACAAAGGGGAAGGTGGAGGGAGATGAAAGACTAAACCCCACGAGGTTTGATTTGTTCCCCTCAAACCACGCAAAAGGTAGTGGTCAACTGCATCTCAAGTGAAGGAAAAATACTTTTGATCTCAACAGAGGTCATCCACAACCTGATTTACTCACTCTATTCTTTTCAAAAACATCTACTTACTTAAAACCAAGCACAAGAGTGAGCCAAGAGTCCTGTCCTTCCAAATTAAACAACTAAAACCACCAATTTGAAGTTGGTCACAAGAGGTAAGCAAAGTGTTGCATGCATCTTTAAGAAACAAAGTGGTTCAATTAGATGTCAAAGGAAGATCCAAAGAAATGGAGAAGGAGAGGAAGAAAGGCGAATGGAGAGAAGAGCTGTGTCACATGCATACCAAACAGCAGTGCTACCCCGGGAGTCTCGCCCGCGTTCCTGCTGCAATGACTTGGCAGACAGGGAGCGACGTGCGCTTTGTGAATGCATGTCTGTGGATGCATTTATTTGTTTATTCACTTAACCAGGCAAGTCACTTGAGAACAAAATCTGCATGTACGATATAGCAAGGGCGGTGTACATTATCCTGATGGGGACGAGAAAAGAGAATCAATAATAAAATAATAAAAAGCCCATTTGAAAACATGCACGACATTAAGAACAAAAAAAAGCTATTAACATAAATAAGAGAGTAACCTGTGAAAGCATGAGATGAATATCTAATGATTGTTAAGAATTGCAGATGTTTGTGATAATATCCATGATAAGAGTACTTGAAAGCTGGGTGAGAAATTTATAGTTTCTTGAAACTCATTTCAGTCACTTTTTGAATATTAAGCAATCAGTGAAGGATCTGTATCTAGATAAAAAAAAATTGTGACTAAATGTAGCCTTTTTGTAAATAATCGGTAGACAGTAGGGTTTAAAGAAGTAAATATTGTGTATATATTTCTGTAACATTTTAGTATCGGGAACACATTTTCACTATTAACTACGACGTTTGCCTCAATAAACTAATTTACAGCTTATTATTAGTTAGTAAGCTAGTTTTTGTAGCATTTAAATTTAGACATTTGGTATGATTTAAGGATGTAGAATAAAGTCATGCAGAATAAGGCATTAATATGTGCTTTATAAGTACTAATAAACAGCCAATATCCTATTAATATGCATGCTAATAAGCAACTAGAGAATAGTGAGACTTGAACCCTAAAATAAACGGTTACCTATATTTCCTAAAGAACCAGTGCTTACTAGACATGTTATGTTATGTATGTTATGTAATGTTATGTATGTAGCAAGACAAAAATAAGAAAATCAAAATTCAGTATTAAAGTAAATGCAAAATATCTGAATTGAAAGCAAAATTCCGTATGCAAATAATTCAAGAAAGAATACCAATCGCATTCCAAGGGTGTTTTCACACCTTTCACACAAAAACACAATGTTCACATAGACAGTTGGTTTTGTCTTAAAGCTGCAATATGTAACATTTTTGCAGTAAAATATCCAAAAACCACTATGCCAGTGTTATATATTTTGTTCAATTGAGTACTAACAATATCCCAAATGTTTCCAACTATTTGAGCAAATTGCTATTTTAACCAAGGAACCGGGACGTGTGAGGGAGTCGCCTGTCAATTGCGTCATATCTGTGTTACCCTCAGTTTCCTCCGTTTTATTTTGTATAAACGCTTAACTCTTATTGCAGTGTGCAACAAGTGTCATAGCAGCCGCCGAGCAAACGCACAGAATAACGTCATAACATAATTTTCAACACACTCAAATGTATCTAATATGATTAACAGAGCTGCGTTACCTCATACTCATGACCAGAAAAGCGGAAATGGCGTCGGCAATTGTGGAATAATAAAAGTCCTGCTGCTCGCAAGGCGTGTGTTGCGTTCATCTTATTAGCAATCGCTCCAGCGACCTTGCTCAGTTCCCACAACACTCGGTCCTGCCCTGCTTCATACTACAGTAACGTTAATAATCGCATCCATGAACATGAGTCCTATCCAGATTCTTTTCCACCTGCGTCCCAAGATTCTGCGCTCAAACTTGGTGTCATCAAGCTACGCCTTTGTTTTGAATAGGCGGCCTCTAGCGGACGGAAAAGTTACATAGTGCACCTCTAAGTGAATGTAAACATCCGGAAGAAATCGTGTAGGCCTATGTATATCAATATATTCGATCCGTGCATTAACTGTAGTTCTTAAAGTGACAGCAGCCTAATATAAGAATACATTTTATTCATACAGTGAAGAATGTGCAGTTTTATTTTTTTTTATTTGATTATTTAATTTCTTACTTGAATGCTGTTTTTATCTATACTTTTTTATGTATACACCAATTCACCAATCGACCAGCTATGAGGTATACAGTATATACAAATATATATAAATCAGAAGAAAAAAAAAAACACACACACACACAAAGCATTGCGACTGACATAATCTAATAATAATCTCTTTAAATACATTGATTACAGAAACATATATATATTTCCCTATTTTTAATACTGAATTTTTACTTCTGGAACCTGACTGTTGCATTCTATTACAATGATGCCACCACTTGCGGTTAGATCATTGTAACTCAACAGGAGATTCTGAAGAGGAAAACAAAATGATGTCAGAATATCAATACAGTGCTGCCTTGCAATCACGGCAATGATGGTCCTCATCTCTCATTGCAGCAGAGTATAGAACATCAAGCTGCTCAAGGGCACCTTTATGCACATATCTGTGCAGGACATCTCCATTATTCCAGATGGGTACGACTGCAATTTGGATGGAAGCTATTTGATTAAAAGGAGAGGACGTTAAAAAAACCAAGATACTATTATTTGAATATAAAATGGTTGATTGGAAAAATGCCAGATTCAGTCCCACACCATGACCTGTTTGCCTAAGAACCAGGCTGTCCATTTTAATGAACTGAAAGAGAAAACATGATTAATTTATTTCATCATTCATGTTGCTCAAATCAGTTTTTCCAGAGCAATGGAAGGCTGAGAGAATCAAGATCAAGACTTAAACACCACTAGCGTCCCCATAAGGATTCAACTATATCTTCAAAACCAGAAAGACAGCTTGTCGGCTAGCTTCACCAGTTAACTTCTGCTGATGAATAGTATGGCTATGCTAGACCAGCTAAATCAGCACCAACTCAACAATAACCAGCACACAACAGCCTAGAAATCCATGTTAGTCTGCATTTGTTTGTCTGGTAATAAATAAATAAATACAGACAATAAATTCATTACATAACATGAACAATACATTTTTTCATAAAAATAAATAAAATGAAAACCCTTAGAATACGGTGGGTGGAACTAGCTGATGCATTAATGATTAGTTATCTTTATCTGCAGTGTAGGCAGATTGGAAAAGTGTATGAAGCAGTTCTCAGTCTGATTCAGCAGATGTGAGGTCCTGGCCACCTTAAAAACAAGTGCACAGCATTTTCTACCCACAATGCACAGTCTCCTCCCTACGCCACTGTCAGCCATCCCCATTGCAAAGTGCTCCCAGGAGAACATCGGCAGAGGAACCATCCGGGTGTTTATCATCAGATTATTTTCGGTGCGCGTGAGCACATTTCCTCCATTTAGCAAAGTATTGGATTTTGGGGTACATTAACCTTTTAGAAAAATTGTGAGTTTCAAACTTTGACAGTTTGTATATTGAGAGTAATGACCAAGCAGACATCGCAAGTGAGACGGCACAATTTCACAGCTCATTAAAAATTAGCCTCATTAATTGATTGATCAACTCTAGACTCTTCGGAGGTCTTTCTCTCCCCTGTGCCTGTCCAACCTGCTGATAAAAAAGCAACCGATCAGATCATATATGCTTAGGCATTCTAGGCACTTGCCTATGCTTGCATGTCCAGGGGGCAATTACAATGAGAAGATTTATTTTTTCTTTTCCTAATTATTATTATCATTTCACTCTAATGCTAAAACTCCATATGACAATTACTTTATAAACTAACAAAACGTATAATAGTGCTTGTCTCTCCATATTTTGTCATTTTATTTATTTATTTTTTCACAAATCATTACTATTGCTCACTCTTTAAGTCTGTCTGTGTTACATGTATGCCCTGTCTTGTGTGTTTTGATTTAGTTTCTATTACTCCCCAGTTTTCCCCAGTTTGGTAATTAGTCATGTCAGTCACCTGTGCCTCGTCCACCACCTGCACCTTGTTATCCTAATCTGCTCTGTGTATTTAATCCCTCAGTTTGCCCTCAGTGTTTGTCGGTTCTCGTTTCATGTTGGACGTGTTCGTGTGTATGTTCCTGAGTTTTTATTAACGTTTCCTGTTCTCCTTGTATCCGTGAGCTCATTGCCTGCCTGCCTGCACGTCTGTTTGAAACAGTCTGTGGGTTTTGCAAATATTTACCCAATCAAAAGTATTGAGCTTGTGACTAAACCTTGCAACTCCATTGGATCCTCAAACTGCCTCTATCGTGAATCGCATGCAGTTTGGACCAGTGTTGCCAAGTCAATTGGGCGACTTTTACACTTGTCAAAAAGTAGCTTTTTTTTTTTTGTAGGTTTTTTTTTGTTTTTTGCCATGATTGGGCAGATTTTTAATAACAATTGGGCTGGTTTTGTTATGTAGACCTGGCAACACTGGTTTGGACCGTCTCTGCTTGTGCAAGGGTAATTAAAGAACTGAGTCATTGAATAAGTACAACATTTTCTTTACCATACATAAAGGCTAATGTTTTATGTATTAGAGGAGGGGAGAAGAGTGTAATAGGGCCCTATCATACACCTGGCACTAGTTTCAGCCATTATCATTCTCAAGTCCAGTGCCCACGTTGTTTAAATAGCAAATGCACTCAAGCCCATCTGTTCGCCCATGGGCATGCTGGTCTGAAAACGAGGTGTGTTCAGGCGCATTGTTGGTGCGTTGCTATTTTGAGGCAACTGAAAACGCAGTATTTTTTGTGTTATTTAGAGGACGCGTTAGTAATATGCGCCTATAAGCGGTGTGCACAACACACGTACACTCTGCTTATTACACACACAGGGATGAGCAGCAGCACATTTTTAAATATAAAAATGAAAAGGATTCCTCTCTGGAGAAGGGTTCAATCTTTCCGCTCGTTAATTCTGCTATGTAAATAGCGAATCCGCCATGGTGTAAGCGCAACTGGCTTTTAAAGGGAATGGGAGATTAAACTCTGATTGGTTTATTCAATGTTACGCCCAAAAGACACCCATGACTCATTAGGAGACTATGTACAACCCTCTTGGACCATGCGCCTGGTGTGCCGACCATTTTTTCTGTCGTTAAACTAGCAAAAGTGGATTCAAACACGCCATGCGCTTCAGACCATGCGCTAAGATCATTAAAATAGGGCCTTTGTCTAGCATTTTAATTCGAGTTATATCCTGTGCGTAGCAATTCATCTTTAATAACATGAGATTTTGGCTAAATGACCTAGTGCCCACATAGCTACGAAAAAATATAACCTGTAAGATGATACACTTAGTTTTAGTGCAACCATTCTAACGACAGAAAAAGAAAAAAAACATGGCATTCGCTGGTCTGGTACTGGTCTAACATAATGATGATGTTCATTAGCATCTTGGCTGGTCAAGCTGGTCGATGTTGCTGATTAAGCTACTAAAGAAGCACATAGTGTTGCCAGTGGTGCTGGAGGCATGACTATTATTCCCAGCATACACCACAGCATGAATAAATAATGCCGTTCTGTATTATTTGCCCTGGTTTTGTTGTTGTGTTTGAAGTTATGCATCATGTGGTGTGACAGCAACCCTGTCCTTAAATATGATGTTAAGCATCCTGGAAGCCAAGAGACATATTGACAATTTTTGTACCCTGAGCTTTCTAAGATTATTCTTAGCCAGGTAACTATTACATGAATTAAAAGAAGAATACCCTACTGACAAACCAACAACTTCCCCACTGTGATATTCATTTCGTACCTAGCATTATTGGTACTTTGTGAGAAACATTCATTCTAAAAGTGAGACCTGAGAGTATCAGCGAGAAGTGAAAAAACTGAAACAAGGCTTAAATACATTTGTAATCCTTTATGTCCAAACTAACTATAATAATTCATCAAAAAAGCCACAAATTCATTTTAGTTTGATCCATGATATATCATAACTTGAGACGTTTATGCTCTGCCTTTATTAAGAATTAAAATGCTACAAATCAACAATTATACTGCACCGTGATGATAAATGTAATGCTGCTAAGAATGTTTTTTTATATATATATTTTAAACGGTCTGCTAGTATATTATCTTTGGCAGCGCAAAAACCCTAGAATAAAAAAATAAAATAAAAAATTCAGTCATTACAAAGTATTGATTGGATAGTCCAGTCGTCAATATACAGTACAATATGACAATGAATAGAACAAGCCAAAAATAAAAAACAGAGAGAAGAGAAACAAGTGTAACATTTGAGAAGATGGGATGGAAACTAGAGGAGAAAAAGGCTAATTTATGACTTGAAGGCTTTAGAAAGAGAAAAAGAGGTTGATAAAACAGTAGAATAGGGAAGAGGGACCCCAGCTTCCGTTAATTCCTCAGATTTCTTTCGTGACTGCAGATGAGCCTTGAGCGTGACAGTACGATCCTTTGAGCTGCGACTCGAATGTTCCAAACCGGCTCTGGAACAGCAGGCTTAACCGATGTCTAATCCCACGTGGATGAGAACATTTGGGCTAGGCAGTATATCTTCCTGTGTTTGTGTGTGTGTGTGTGTGTGTGAGTGAGTGAGTGAGTGAGTGAAGTGGCTGCTGAAAGTAATTATCACCTTTACCAAACAAAGGCATCTCAGACGTGGAGATGTGTCTGTGATGAAAGAACGATGAAATATCGCCTGCACCCCCTGCGGGGTGAAAGCCCGAAGTATGTCCCTCCACGTCAGCATCCTGCCACATCATACAACCATCCCAGTCCACCCTTGCACATCCTTATGTCTCAGACTTTTACATCAGCCCCTCTGGATAAGGAAGTCCACCAGGACAGGACAGCTGGAGCTGGGCGGTATCAAAGTATACACGCTGTGACAGTACAAATGTATCACCCATTATATAGAGATATATAGCGCTTATTCAGAGGTATATTCAGTTTGAAAAAAATCCTTCAAGCTGAAAAATACAGCACACACTCCAAAGTGCGTTGCAGATGGCGCATATATACAGTGGCGGCTGGTCAATAGGGGGCGCTGAGGCGCCACCCCCTCAAGTTAGCCAGAGAAGAAGGCTGTTAAAATTAAGTTAAATATATATTGAAAAATAATTACAATACTAGAATGTACATTTCCTGAAGAAAATGTGAGTGGTGCTTGCCGTGGCAAAAAAATCCTCCCGGATAATGCAAAAAAGCCAAGCAACATGTCTGTAGGATGTTCTGAGGCTGAGATATGGCTTATTAATGTGTTTGTACTGTTGCTAGGGTACTGTACATGGTTGCTAGGATGTGTCTATACAGTTTATGGGGTGATATTGAAAGACTATTGGCCAGTCTGAGTCAAAAGAGCCCACCCTCATGACTGTAGGATGATCTGGGGCTGAGATATGACTTCTTTATGTTGCAAAAACATGATTAGCATGATGTTAGCATGATGCTAACATGATTAGCATGATGTTAGCATGATGCTAACATGATTAGCATGATGTTAGCATTATGCTAACATGATTAGCATGACAATGCTAACATGATTAGCATGATGCTAACATAATGCTAACATGATTAGCATGATGTTAGCATTATGCTAATATGATTAGCATGATGTTAGCATGATGCTAACATGATTAGCATGACAATGCTAACATGATTAGCATGTTGTTAGCATGATGCTAACATGATTAGCATGACAATGCTAACATGATTAGCATGTTGTTAGCATGATGCTAACATGATTAGCATGATGTTAGCATGATGCTAACATGATTTGCATGATGTTAGCATGATGCTAACATGATTAGCATGACAATGGTAACATGATTAGCATGTTTTTAGCATGATGCTAACATGACTAGCATGATGCTAGCATAATGCTAACATGATTAGCATGATGTTAGCATTATGCTAACATGATTAGCATGATGTTAGCATGATGCTAACATGATTAGCATGACAATGCTAACATGATTAGCATGTTGTTAGCATGATGCTAACATGATTAGCATGATGTTAGCATAATGCTAACATGATTAGCATGATGCTAGCATTATGCTAACATGATTAGCATGATGTTAGCATGATGCTAACATGATTAGCATGATGTTAGCATGATGCTAACATGATTAGCATGATGTTAGCATGATGCTAACATGATTAGCATGACAATGCTAACATGATTAGCATGTTGTTAGCATGATGCTAACATGATTAGCATGATGTTAGCATGATGCTAACATGATTAGCATGATGCTAGCATAATGCTAACATGATTAGCATGATGTTAGCATAATGCTAACATGATTAGCATGTTGCTGGCATGTTCTAATCCTTAGCTAATCACTATTAGCATGTAGCTATTCACTGCTAGCATGTGTAGCATGTTGAAAGTCCAGTTTGCTAGCATGAGCCAAAATACCCAACCGCCATGCGTCTATGATGTTCTGGGGCTGAGATATAGGTCTTGGTAAACGGTTGCTAGGGTACTCTGTTTGGTTGCTATGGAGTGGCTTGGCAGCATCCAATGATGATAGTGCTTGTCTGTATGAATGATATAAACCAACCCCCATGTCTCTATGATGTTCTGATGCAGAGATATAGGTCTTGGTAAACGGTTGCTAGGCTGCTTGATAATAGTTGCTAGGGCGTGGCTAGGAAGTGTTGACGGTGATTTGTGATTGGCTGTTTATGCCCCGAGTCAAAAAAACCCACCCCCATGTTTCTATGACACTTCTATGCAAAGATATCCCTTTGATCTCTTTCAATGGAAGTCTATGGGTTCAGTTGCTAGGGAGCTCTAAATGGTTGCTAGGGCGTGGCTTCATAGGTTGACAATCATCCTGAGATAGTGATTGGCTGTCTGAGTAAATTGAGCCCACCCCCTTGTCTCTGAGACACTGTGAGCCAGAGCTGTGGTCAATACAAAATCCCTATGCAATTTCCCATAGTAGGATAAACACATGAGTTTATTGGACATCCCTCCCCATAATAAGTCAATGGGGCAATTTGAGTTGCTAGGCTGCTTGATAATGGTTGCTAGGGCGTGGCTAGGAAGTTTTGACGGTGATTTGTGATTGGCTGTTGATGCCCCGAGTCAAACAAACCCACCCTGGTGTTTCTATGACACTTCTATCCAAAGATATCCCATTGATCTCTTTCAATGGAAGTCTATGGGATCAGTTGCTAGGGAGCTCTAAATGGTTGCTAGGGCGTGGCTTGATAGAGTCACAGTGATCCTGAGATAGTGATTGGTTGTCTGAGTAAATTGAGCCCACCCCCTTGTCTCTGAGACACTGTGAGCCAGAGCTGTGGTCAATACAAAATCCCTATGCAAGTTCCCATAGTAGGATAAACGCATGAGTTTTAAATCCCTCCCCATAGTAAGTCTATGGGATTTTTTTCGGCACTTTTTTGCCCCTGGGGCAAACATCTTACCCCCGACCCCTTAGAAAAGATATAGCACACCATTCCCGATTAAGCCGCACGTTTTGACACCTCATTCGTGGGTCTGTGACAAACGGTGTGGGAGGAGTAGCGCGCCGAAATGTTGTCCGGAATAATAATAATAAGAATAATAAACCGTTCCTCGTTTTCCTTCGTAAAATTGATGCTACGCAAGCACCATAATAATAATAAGTATGGAGAATAGCAATATTGATGCATTGCTTCCCAAGGCACACTAATATGTATGTTTGAGAGTGATGGTGATGCCTTGCTACGCAAGGCATCACTAAAACCCGTTCTCGAGCTAGATAGTAATAGTGTGCCTTGCTAAAGCAAGCCCCACTAACTAGAATGTACATTTCCTGAAGAAAATGTGAGTGGTGCTTGCCGTGGCAAAAAAATCCTCCCGGATGCTACTGGGATGCAAAAAAGCCAAGCAACGTGTCTGTAGGATGTTCTGGAGCTGAGATATGGCTTATTAATGTGTTGGTACTGTTGCTAGGGTACTGTACATGGTTGCTAGGATATGTCTATACAGTTAATGGGGTGATATTGAAAGACTATTGGCCAGTCTGAGTCAAAAGAGCCCACCCTCATGACTGTACGATGATCTGGTGCTGAGATATGGCTTCTTTATGTTGCAAAAACATGATTAGCATGATGTTAGCATGATGCTAACATGATTAGCATGATGTTAGCATGATGCTAACATGATTAGCATGACAATGCTAACATGATTTGCATGTTGTTAGCATGATGCTAACATGATTAGCATGATGTTAGCATGATGCTAACATGATTAGCATGATGTTAGCATGATGCTAACATGATTAGCATGATGTTAGCATGATGCTAACATGATTAGCATGTCAATGCTAACATGATTAGCATGTTGTTAGCATGATGCTAACATGATTAGCATGATGCTAGCATGATGCTAACATGATTAGCATGATGTTAGCATGATGCTAACATGATTAGCATGATGTTAGCATGATGCTAACATGATTAGCATGACAATGCTAACATGATTAGCATGTTGTTAGCATGATGCTAACATGATTAGCATGTTATTAGCATAATGCTAACATGATTAGCATGATGCTAACATGATTAGCATGATGCTAACATAATGCTAACATGATTAGCATGATGTTAGCATAATGCTAACATGATTAGCATGTTGCTGGCATGTTCTAATCCTTAGCTAATCACTATTAGCATGTAGCTATTCACTGCTAGCATGTGTAGCATGTTGAAAGTCCAGTTTGCTAGCATGAGCCAATAGACCCAACCCCCATGTCTCTATGATGTTCTGAGGCAGAGATATAGGTCTTGTTAAACGGTTGCTAGGGTACTCTGTTTGGTTGCTATGGAGTGGCTTGGCAGCATCCAATGATGATAGTGCTTGTCTGTATGAATGATATAAACCAACCCCCATGTCTCTATGATGTTCTGATGCAGAGATATAGGTCTTGGTAAACGGTTGCTAGGCTGCTTGATAATAGTTGATAGGGCGTGGCTAGGAAGTGTTGACGGTGATTTGTGATTGGCTGTTGATGCCCCGAGTCAAACAAACCCACCCCCATGTTTCTATGACACTTCTATGCAAAGATATCCCTTTGATCTCTTTCAATGGAAGTCTATGGGTTCAGTTGCTAGGGAGCTCTAAATGGTTGCTAGGGCGTGGCTTCATAGCTTGACAATCATCCTGAGATAGTGATTGGCTGTCTGAGTAAATTGAGCCCACCCCCTTGTCTCTGAGACACTGTGAGCCAGAGCTGTGGTCAATACAAAATCCCTATGCAAGTTCCCATAGTAGGATAAACGCATGAGTTTATGGGACATCCCTCCCCATAATAAGTCAATGGGGCAATTTGAGTTGCTAGGCTGCTTGATAATGGTTGCTAGGGCGTGGCTAGGAAGTGTTGACGGTGATTTGTGATTGGCTGTTGATGCCCCGAGTCAAACAAACCCACCCTCGTGTATCTGTGACATTTCTATCCAAAGATATCCCTTTGATCTCTTTCAATGGAAGTCTATGGGATCAGTTGCTAGGGAGCTCTAAATGGTTGCTAGGGCGTGGCTTGATGGGTTTACAGTGATCCTGAGATAGTGATTGGCTGTCTGAGTAAATTGAGCCCACCCCCTTGTCTCTGAGACACTGTGAGCCAGAGCTGTGGTCAATACAAAATCCCTATGCAAGTTCCCATAGTAGGATAAACGCATGAGTTTACGGGCGATCCCTCCCCATAGTAAGTCAATGGGGCAAATTTAGGAAATTTGGGCAGCTCTAATACCCCAGGGGTACAACTTATACCCCATTGTGATGTGTCATCTGACATGGGCAATCAGCCTCTTCAAATGTGGTGACACACGAGTTTCTACGAAATCCTCTCTCAGAGTTATGAGTCGTTAAAATTTTTGCCAATGTTAAGTCTATGGGATTTTTTTCGGCACTTTTTTGCCCCTGGGGCAAACATCTTACCCCCGACCCCTTAGAAAAGATATAGCACACCATTCCCGATTAAGCCGCACGTTTTGACACCTCATTCGTGGGTGTGTGACAAACGGTGTGGGAGGAGAAGCGCGCCGAAAAAGCGTCCGGAAGAATAATAAATATAACTAGAATGTACATTTCCTGAAGAAAATGTGAGTGGTGCTTGCCGTGGCAAAACTCGCCACCCGGATAATGCAAAAAAGCCAAGCAACAGATGTTCTGGGGCTGAGATATGGCTTATTCATGTGTTTGTACTGTTGCTAGGGTACTGTACATGGTTGCTAGGATGTGTCTATACAGTTAATGGGGTGATATTGAAAGACTATTGGCCAGTCTGAGTCAAAAGAGCCCACCCTCATGACTGTACGATGTTCTGGGGCTGAGATATGGCTTATTCATGTGTTTTATGGTTGCTAGGGTGCTGTAACTGGTTGCTAGGGTGTGGCTATAGAGTGTATGGGGTGATATTGAAAGACTACTGGCCAGTCTGAGTCAAAAGAGCCCACCCTCATGACTGTACGATGTTATGGGGCTGAGATATGGCTTGTTAATATTGATATATGGTTGCTAGGGTGCTGTAACTGGTTGCCAGGGCGTGGCCATGAAGTTTGAATGTCACTAGTTATTAGCTGCTTGATAGGCCGATTCAAATGAGACCAGCCCCAAGTCTCTGTGATGTTCTGATGCGGAGATATGATCACTCAAACCTCTTCTCAATGTTAAGTCAATGGGGACTTGATTGGGACAATTTTTTCCCGCCAAAAACAAACATCGTACACCCGATCGCTTAGAAAAGATATAGCACACCTCTCCTCAATAAGCCGCATGATTTGACACCTCATTCATGGGTCTACGACAAACGGTGCCGGAGGAGTAGCGCGCCGAAGTTTTGAAAAAGTGAATAGTAATCACAACACTAGAATGTACATTTCCTGAAGAAAATGTGAGTGGTGCTTGCCGTGGCAAAAAAATCCTCCCGGATAATGCAAAAAAGCCAAGCAACAGATGTTCTGGGGCTGAGATATGGCTTATTCATGTGTTTGTACTGTTGCTAGGGTACAGTACATGATTGCTAGGATGTGTCTATACAGTTAATGGGGTGATATTGAAAGACTATTGGCCAGTCTGAGTCAAAAGAGCCCACCCTCATGACTGTACGATGTTCTGGGGCTGAGATATGGCTTATTCATGTGTTTTATGGTTGCTAGGGTGCTGTAACTGGTTGCTAGGGTGTGGCTATAGAGTGTATGGGGTGATATTGAAAGACTACTGGCCAGTCTGAGTCAAAAGAGCCCACCCTCATGACTGTACGATGTTATGGGGCTGAGATATGGCTTGTTAATGTTGATATATGGTTGCTAGGGTGCTGTAACTGGTTGCTAGGGCGTGGCTATGAAGTTTGAATGTCACTATTTATTAGCTGCTTGATAGGCTGATTCAAATGAGACCAGCCCCAAGTCTCTGTGATGTTATGATGCGGAGATATGATCACTCAAACCTCTTCTCAATGTTAAGTCAATGGGGACTCAATTGGGACGATTTTTTTCCCGCCAAAAACAAACATCGTACACCCGATCGCTTAGAAAAGATATAGCACACCTCTCCTCAATAAGCCGCATGATTTGACGCCTCATTCATGGGTCTGCGACAAACGGTGCCGGAGGAGTAGCGCGCCGAAGTTTTGAAAAAGTGAATAGTAATCACAACACTAGAATGTACATTTCCTGAAGAAAATGTGAGTGGTGCTTGCCGTGGCAAAACTCGCCACCCGGATAATGCAAAAAAGCCAAGCAACATGTCTGTAGGATGTTCTGGGGCTGAGATATGGCTTATTCATGTGTTTGTATGGTTGCTAGGGTACTGTACATGGTTGCTAGGATGTGTCTATACAGTTTATGGGGTGATATTAAAAGACTATCGGCCAGTCTGAGTCAAAAGAGCCCACCCTCATGACTGTACGATGATCTGGGGCTGAGATATGGCATCTTTATGTTGCAAAAACATGATTAGCATGATGTTAGCATGATGCTAACATGATTAGCATGACAATACTAACATGATTAGCATGTTGTTAGATTAGCATAATGTTAACATGATTAGCATGATGTTAGCATGATGCTAACATGATTAGCATGACAATGCTAACATGATTAGCATGTGGTTAGCATAATGCTAACATGATTAGCATGATGTTAGCATGATATTAACATGATTAGCATGATGTTAGCATGATGCTAATATGATTAGCATGATGTTAGCATGATGCTAACATGACTAGCATGTCAATGCTAACATGATTAGCATGTTGTTAGCATGATGCTAACATGATTAGCATGATGTTAGCATGATGCTAACATGATTAGCATGATGTTAGCATGATGCTAACATGATTAGCATGATGTTAGCATAATGCTAACATGATTAGCATGATGTTAGCATGATGCTAACATGATTAGCATGACAATGCTAACATGATTAGCATGTTGTTAGCATAATGCTAACATGATAAGCATGATGCTAGCATGATGCTAACATGATTAGCATGATGCTAGCATGATGCTAACATGATTAGCATGATGTTAGCATAATGTTAACATGATTAGCATGATGTTAGCATGATGCTAACATGATTAGCATGACAATGCTAACATGATTAGCATGTGGTTAGCATAATGCTAACATGATTAGCATGATGTTAGCATGATATTAACATGATTAGCATGATGTTAGCATGATGCTAATATGATTAGCATGATGTTAGCATGATGCTAACATGACTAGCATGTCAATGCTAACATGATTAGCATGTTGTTAGCATGATGCTAACATGATTAGCATGATGTTAGCATGATGCTAACATGATTAGCATGATGTTAGCATGATGCTAACATGATTAGCATGATGTTAGCATAATGCTAACATGATTAGCATGATGTTAGCATGATGCTAACATGATTAGCATGACAATGCTAACATGATTAGCATGTTGTTAGCATAATGCTAACATGATTAGCATGATGCTAGCATGATGCTAACATGATTAGCATGATGCTAGCATGATGCTAACATGATTAGCATGATGTTAGCATAATGCTAACATGATTAGCATGATGTTAGCATGATGCTAACATGATTAGCATGTTGTTAGCATAATGCTAACATGATTAGCATGATGTTAGCATGATGCTAACATGATTAGCATGATGTTAGCATAATGCTAACATGATTAGCATGATGTTAGCATGATGCTAACATGATTAGCATGTTGCTGGCATGTTCTAATCCTTAGCTAATCACTATTAGCATGTAGCTATTCACTGCTAGCATGTGTAGCATGTTGAAAGTCTAGTTTGCTAGCATGAGCCAAAAGACCCAACCGCCATTTTCTACGATGTTCTGATGCTGAGATATAGGTCTTGTTAAACGGTTGCTAGGGTACTCTGTTTGGTTGCTATGGAGGGGCTTGGCAGCATCCAATGGTGATACTGCTTGTCTATATGAATGATATAAAACAACCCCCATGTCTCTAGGATGTTCTGAGGCAGAGATATAGGTCTTGGTATACGGTTGCTAGGCTGCTTGATAATGGTTGCTGGGGCGTGGCTAGGAAGTGTTGACAGTGATTTGTGATTGGCTGTTGATGCCCCGAGTCAAACAAACCCACCCCCATGTTTCTATGACACTTCTATCCAAAGATATCCCTTTGATCTCTTTCAATGGAAGTCTATGGGATCAGTTGCTAGGGAGCTCTAAATGGTTGCTAGGGCGTGGCTTCATAGGTTGACAATCATACTGAGATAGTGATTGGCTGTCTGAGTAAATTGAGCCCACCCCCTTGTCTCTGAGACACTGTGAGCCAGAGCTGTGGTCAATACAAAATCCCTATGCAAGTTCCCATAGTAGGAGAAACGCATGAGTTTATGGGACATCCCTCCCCATAATAAGTCAATGGGGCAATTTGAGTTGCTAGGCTGCTTGATAATGGTTGCTAGGGCGTGGCTAGGAAGTGTTGACGGTGATTTGTGATTGGCTGTTGATGCCCGAGTCAAACAAACCCACCCTCGTGTATCTGTGACACTTCTATCCAAAGATATCCCTTTGATCTCTTTCAATGGAAGTCTATGGGATCAGTTGCTAGGGAGCTCTAAATGGTTGCTAGGGCGTGGCTTGAAAGAGTCAGAGTGATCCTGAGATAGTGATTGGTTGTCTGAGTAAATTGAGCCCACCCCCTTGTCTCTGAGACACTGTGAGCCAGAGCTGTGGTCAATACAAAATCCCTATGCAAGTTCCCATAGTAGGATAAACGCATGAGTTTTAAATCCCTCCCCATAGTAAGTCTATGGGATTTTTTTCGGCACTTTTTTGCCCCTGGGGCAAACATCTTACCCCCGACCCCTTAGAAAAGATATAGCACACCATTCCCGATTAAGCCGCACGTTTTGACACCTCATTCGTGGGTCTGTGACAAACGGTGTGGGAGGAGTAGCGCGCCGAAATGTTGTCCGGAATAATAATAATAAGAATAAGAACCGTTCCTGGTTTTTATTTCGTAAAATTGATGCTACGCAAACACCATAATAATAATAAGTATGGAGAATAGCAATATTGATGCATTGCTTCCCAAGGCACACTAATATGTATGTTTGAGAGTGATGGTGATGCCTTGCTACGCAAGGCATCACTAAAAAGCGTTCTCGGGCTAGATAGTAATAGTGTGCCTTGCTAAAGCAAGCCCCACTAACTAGAATGTACATTTCCTGAAGAAAATGTGAGTGGTGCTTGCCGTGGCAAAAAAATCCTCCCGGATAATGCAAAAAAGCCAAGCAACATGTCTGTACGATGTTCTGGGGCTGAGATATGGCTTATTAATGTGTTTGTACTGTTGCTAGGGTACTGTACATGGTTGCTAGGATGTGTCTATACAGTTTATGGGGTGATATTGAAAGACTATTGGCCAGTCTGAGTCAAAAGAGCCCACCCTCATGACTGTACGATGTTCTGGGGCTGAGATATGGCTTCTTTATGTTGCAAAAACATGATTAACATGATGTTAGCATGAAGCTAACATGATTAGCATGATGTTAGCATGATGCTAACATGATTAGCATGTCAATGCTAACATGATTAGCATGTTGTTAGCATGATGCTAACATGATTAGCATGATGTTAACATAATGCTAACATGATTAGCATGATGCTAACATGATTAGCATGATGTTAGCATGATGCTAACATGATTAGCATGATGTTAGCATGATGCTAACATGATTAGCATGTCAATGCTAACATGATTAGCATGATGTTAGCATAATGCTAACATGATTAGCATGATGCTAGCATGATGCTAACATGATTAGCATGATGTTAGCATGATGCTAACATGATTAGCATGATGTTAGCATGATGCTAACATGATTAGCATGATGTTAGCATGATGCTAACATGATTAGCATGTCAATGCTAACATGATTAGCATGATGTTAGCATCATGCTAACATGATTAGCATGATGCTAGCATGATGCTAACATGATTAGCATGATGCTAGCATGATGCTAACATGATTAGCATGATGTTAGCATGATGCTAACATGATTAGCATGACAATGCTAACATGATTAGCATGTTGTTAGCATAATGCTAACATGATTAGCATGTTGCTGGCATGTTCTAATCCTTAGCTAATCACTATTAGCATGTAGCTATTCACTGCTAGCATGTGTAGCATGTTGAAAGTCCAGTTTGCTAGCATGAGCCAAAAATACCCAACCGCCATGCGTCTATGATGTTCTGGGGCTGAGATATAGGTCTTGGTAAACGGTTGCTAGGGTACTCTGTTTGGTTGCTATGGAGTGGCTTGGCAGCATCCAATGATGATAGTGCTTGTCTGTATGAATGATATAAACCAACCCCCATGTCTCTATGATGTTCTGATGCAGAGATATAGGTCTTGGTAAACGGTTGCTAGGCTGCTTGATAATAGTTGCTAGGGCGTGGCTAGGAAGTGTTGACGGTGATTTGTGATTGGCTGTTGATGCCCCGAGTCAAACAAACCCACCCCCATGTTTCTATGACACTTCTATGCAAAGATATCCCTTTGATCTCTTTCAATGGAAGTCTATGGGTTCAGTTGCTAGGGAGCTCTAAATGGTTGCTAGGGCGTGGCTTCATAGCTTGACAATCATCCTGAGATAGTGATTGGCTGTCTGAGTAAATTGAGCCCACCCCCTTGTCTCTGAGACACTGTGAGCCAGAGCTGTGGTCAATACAAAATCCCTATGCAAGTTCCCATAGTAGGATAAACGCATGAGTTTATGGGACATCCCTCCCCATAATAAGTCAATGGGGCAATTTGAGTTGCTAGGCTGCTTGATAATGGTTGCTAGGGCGTGGCTAGGAAGTGTTGACGGTGATTTGTGATTGGCTGTTGATGCCCCGAGTCAAACAAACCCACCCTCGTGTTTCTATGACACTTCTATCCAAAGATATCCCGTTGATCTCTTTCAATGGAAGTCTATGGGATCAGTTGCTAGGGAGCTCTAAATGGTTGCTAGGGCGTGGCTTGATAGAGTCAGAGTGATCCTGAGATAGTGATTGGTTGTCTGAGTAAATTGAGCCCACCCCCTTGTCTCTGAGACACTGTGAGCCAGAGCTGTGGTCAATACAAAATCCCTATGCAAGTTCCCATAGTAGGATAAACGCATGAGTTTATGGGACATCCCTCCCCATAATAAGTCAATGGGGCAATTTGAGTTGCTAGGCTGCTTGATAATGGTTGCTAGGGCGTGGCTAGGAAGTGTTGACGGTGATTTGTGATTGGCTGTTGATGCCCCGAGTCAAACAAACCCACCCTCGTGTATCTGTGACACTTCTATCCAAAGATATCCCTTTGATCTCTTTCAATGGAAGTCTATGGGATCAGTTGCTAGGGAGCTCTAAATGGTTGCTAGGGCGTGGCTTGATAGAGTCACAGTGATCCTGAGATAGTGATTGGTTGTCTGAGTAAATTGAGCCCACCCCCTTGTCTCTGAGACACTGTGAGCCAGAGCTGTGGTCAATACAAAATCCCTATGCAAGTTCCCATAGTAGGATAAACGCATGAGTTTACGGGGATTTTTTTTTTTATCTTCCCCATAGTAAGTCAATGGGGCAAGTTTGGGCAGCTCTAATACCCCAGGGGTACAACTTATACCCCATTGCGATGTGTCATCTGACAGGGCCAATCAGCCTCTTCAGATGTGGTGAGACACGAGTTTCTACGAAATCCTCTCTCAGAATTATGAATCGTTAAAATTTGTGGCAATGTTAAGTCTATGGGATTTTTTTCGGCACTTTTTTGCCCCTGGGGCAAATACCGCACCCCCGACCCCTTAGAAAAGATATAGCACACCATTCCCGATTAAGCCGCACGTTTTGACGCCTCATTCGTGGGTCTGTGACAAAAACTGTGGGAGGAGTAGCGCGCCGAAAAAGTGTGTGGAAGAATAATAATAATAAGTATGGTGGATAACAATAGTGATGCCTTGCTACGCAAGCACCACTAATAATAATAATAATAATAAACCGGTCCTGGTTTTCTTCGTTAAATTGATGCTACGCAAGCACCATAATAATTATAAGTATGGAGAATAGCAATATTGATGCATTGCTTCCCAAGGCACATTAATATGTATGTTTGAGAGTGATGGTGATGCCTTGCTACGCAAGGCATCACTAAAACCCGTTCTCGAGCTAGATAGTAATAGTGTGCCTTGCTAAAGCAAGCCCCACTAATAACATTACTTAGTCATACTATTCGACTGGTAGTCATGTTAGCAAAAATAAAAAATAAAATTTTTATTTTGTTAGTTTTGTGTGTGTGGGGCGCCAGACAAATGGACGTCTATTAGCTACTTAATTTTTTTTACACGCATGTGACTTGAGGCTAAGCTCTAATTGGCTTGTTTCAGACTGTCCTCTGAGGGTCTGGGTCTTTTTCTATATATATTTTGGCCATGTGTGATTGGACCGTTCTCGACTTTCAAGTAGGCACAATATCTCTTCCGATATGAATTTAAACTATATGACGCGTTGTGGGCAACGACACAAAGTAAATTAAACAATGCGGTTGAACCTGAGGCGATCATTGGGGTCCAAGCACAGTGGCTTTTGTAGATGATATGGACGTCTTTAAGTGGAAATAATACTTCTTTGGAAGTATTATTATGGACGTACATACATTCAGTCAGTCATGTCTGCAACTTAACAAATATGTCATTAAATAGCAATATTACATTTATTATTAAAATTAAAATTTTGATTAAAAAAATAATGGTCTATAAGTATTTTGGAGATGACAGTTTTTGCAAACTTATTATATTGGGCTTTACTAAACTTTATGAAAATATCATGCATTTATATGCTATTTTTACTATAAGTCAATTTATTGAACAATTTTCATAGTCTTTAAACTGATTCGCTATCATGTGCCTCCCTCTGTCGCACAACATTAGTATTCATCTCTGAATCGCATTGATATAAATGGCTGATTTTTTTTAATGATCATTTTATTACTGATAGCATACCCACATCAAACTCAAATGAACTGATTCGTGATTATTTCATGCTTTAACAGTTGAATTTTCAACTTCCATTTTTTAGCTAAGCAGTAATGATACATTATTATATAACTTGTTAAATGGTTATTTAACAATTATATATAGTCCTGCATTAACAGCCACACACACACACACACACACACACACACACACACACACACACACACACACACACACACACACACACACACACACACACACACACACACACACACACACACACACACACACACACACACACACACACACACACACACACACACACACAGAAAGACCAACCCCAATGTTTTTTATTGTTAGTTTATGTCATATATAATATAATAATATAATTTATAGATTTACTTATTTAAAAAGAAGTGTCTCATAATATATGCCATTATATAAGAGTTGATTTTGGTCATACATCAGTCCATCCCTAAGGACATAATCTCAATCCTATTGCCTTGCAAATGATCTTGAATAATTGATTGCTCGAGATGAGATCAAAGGAATCTGGTATGTGCATAGCTTACACAAGGGAACTAGGTCTGAGACTGGAAGGTGCCCAATCTATTAATTATCCTGTGCCTGTGGAAGGGGATCTCATAATAACACTAAACACAGACATACAGGACGAGGATAAACACATACACATCCTAATACCTCATTATATGACCTGCGATGATCATATAGTTGTACTAGATATACTTAAATAAACAGCACATCACACACATATACACACTGTAACAGTTGTTTACATTTGACAAACAAACCTTTCAGAAATAATTTCCCCTGCTTGCGGAACGCAGTATTGGAACATGATTTCCAACTAATTTGATTTTAAATAACTCACACTTCTATACACTCCCAAGCTCAGACATGTTTACTTAACTAACACGTTTCAGTGATAAACACTTCTGATGTCATTCTGTATACTAGATGTGGTTGCTAGCCAATAAAGGCAAACCTGACTGTACATGGGGTGTTGTGCAAATATCTTTTGAAGGTGTATCCAGTAAGGTTCCTCCGACCAGGATCACTTTAAAACCAAATGCACAGATCCAATATACTATTACACATGTGCTTTACATGCATTTCCCAACTGTTTCTCCACTTAAGACATTGGGCCCTAACATACACCCGGTGCAATGAGATGGCAGGTGTGACGCATGTGTTTTTTGCTAGTTTCAGCCTGACGCAGTAATAATTTTCACGTCCAGCGCCACCTTGTTTAAATAGCAAATGCACTCGCGCCCATCTGTTCGCCCATGGGTGTTCTGGTCTGAAAATTGACAATTTTGGTCATTTTGGCATTGTTGGTGCGTTGCTATTTTGAGGCAACTGAAAATGACTGTGCCATTGACTTTAAACCAGGTTTTTGTTGGTCAGTGGCACAGACGTTTTCAGAATTTTTTGTTATTTAAAGGTCACGTTAGTAATATGCGCCTATAAGCTCTGCTTATTACACACACAGTGTGTAATAACTGTAATGCGTAGCAGTACACAAACATGCCAAATATTAAAAAATAAAAGCATTACAATGTAAAATATTATTATTGTGTACATAAAGATAAAAATGCCTACATGTCATAATGTATAATCATTGCATGTATCAGAATTACCTACCTGCAGTAATGACAAATTAAATTGGCAAATTATTTGACCAATCGTGGCAATACACACATGTATTTAAACGGACTCGTCTGTCACGGGTGTGTGCAGGCTGGAAGACGAAGACGAGGGTAAATAGAGTTCTCAAACAGAACATAACTGTGACATCGTCAGGTTGAGGGTATCTTTATTCCGCCATGTAAATAGCAATCCACCATGGGGCTAGTGCACCTGGCTTTTAAAGGGAATGGGAGATGAAAATCTGATTGGTTTATTGCACGATATGCCCAAACACAACCCTCTTTGCTGGTCCGTCGTTAAACTACCAAAAGTGGATTCGTACATGCCCTAAGTGCACCTGCGCCATGCGCTCCTCGCAATGACATTGCAAATGTATAGTTTTTTAGACATCTGTTAGAACTGCCAGACTGGTAAATGTAGTGAAGCAATTATAGCTGCACATAGAAAAATTGTCTCGCAAGTTTTCTGATTGGCTCTTCCGATCTGCCTTTATAGAGACCACTGATCAATCTATATAAAACGATTATCAGCTGATAACGATCGGCGCCCGATTGATCAGAGCACCCTTAGTACCCAGTGGCAGTTGTGACTCACTTGGTTCCTAAGAGACATGACCATAACAAAAGAAAATTAAATATATAAAATATATGAAAATGTTTGTGGTCAGTAAGATTTTTTTTTTAATTCAGCCAAAATATTAAGCGCCACAACCCTTTTCAACATTGATAATAATAAGACATGTTTCTTGAACACCAAATCAGCATATTAGAATGATTTCTGAAGGATCATGTGACCCTGAAGATGCCGTCATCTGAATAAACTAATTTTAAATATAATAAAATAGAAAACTGTTTTTTTTTTTTTATTGTAATAATATTTTATAATATTAGTGTTTTTAGGTTAGCTTTGATAATAATTAATGCAGCCTTGGTTAACATAAGGAACTTATGCAACAACAACAACCTACAGACCCAATTGAATTCAGGTAAATTGGGACACTTTTGAGACAACTGGAAAAAAATATCAATAAAATAATCCACGATGTAGGGTTTCAGGCACTCCACTTCACATTGTGCTTAAGAACACTGTAATAATATAGTTTTT
Organism: Romanogobio albipinnatus; assembly: GCA_023566225.1. Classification (NCBI taxonomy): domain Eukaryota; kingdom Metazoa; phylum Chordata; class Actinopteri; order Cypriniformes; family Gobionidae; genus Romanogobio; species Romanogobio albipinnatus. The sequence goes on along the minus strand of CM042261.1, from coordinate 13,772,095 downwards.
TGTGGCAATTATTACATGACACTGACTAAGTACAAGCTTTAAGCAGGCAACATCTAAATATCAGAGTGTATTAAATTACATGGTTATACAAAAAAGAAGAAGGACAGGTGACCTGAATTATTAAATATGGCTTGCTCGTCTCGCTTGAGCGTCTGGAGGGGTGTACCAGCGTTTGATACTCAATAACCCTTATGATATAATTACACTCGCCTCATTGCTCATTTCCAACTATTTATGGACACAAAGGATACAGGATAAAAAGGGAAATTTGATTGAGCTTTCCACATCTTCAAGGCACCTTACAAAGCCTTTAGTGCAGCAACACCAAATCAAATGTCAATTTTGAACCACTTTAAAACAGCAAGAAATCAGTGTCTGGGAGCTCTTTAAGTGTCTAGATGAAGGGCGGGGAAAGTATCTGATAAACAGCACAATTAAAGCCCCGGACAAATTAGGCAGCGAGATTTCATGCAAAATTACGCTGGCGAAACGAGTGGCAATTAACAAGGGGGCATGTTCATTCATTAGTGCGAAAGGGAGCGATTTGCTGGGGAAGGGAAGAGGTCAGCCTGTAGGACTGCCAAAGTGCTAATGTCCTCCTAGCTTCTCTGAGTCCTGCTGACTGTGACAGCACGATGAACAATACTGGCATGCGCAAAGATGGTGCTCGGCCTGCCAGCCAATCAGTGCTTGAGGCTAAGGTGAGAGCTGACAAATACACCATCAAACCAATTAGACGCAGTATGGCAAGTGTGGTAGGATAGAAGGATGGACATATTGAGTCATTCAATGAAATGGGTGTGTTTTTCATTTTGGATTTTGTTTAAGCAAACAAGGAATGTATTAATAAATGGCATTGTGCTTCTGCTTCATTCCTGTTATCAAGATATCCTATCAGTAACAACAATATGCCTTTTAATATATGAATAATAAAAAAGTAGAGCTTAACTTTTCTGAAAGTTCAAATCATGTCACTTCATAATGTCATTTAAAATGTTTAAATACACAATTATGGTGGTAATTTTTAGAAATGTCAATAAAATAACAAAATTTTAGTGACAAAGTTGCATCCAACTGAGCTAAATCTGACAACCTCCTACTCGTTTGTAAATATGGCATAAAAGTAATGTTTTAATCGTAAACATTTTTTGTGTGTGGGTTAGGTTTATAGTATAAGGAATGTCCCCATTTAGACAGCCAAGTAAACGTGCGTGTATCAAATATGGTGAACAATGGTTCTCCCAATCATATCTTCCATCCAATATCTTTGACATTCAAGGTCAAAGATATTGGATGGAAGATATGATTGGGAGTTACATTTCGAGGCAGATGAACATATCAAAAGAGAAACAGCGTGATGAAGAGAGATGGTGAAAGGGGGTAATGGAAGAGTAGATACCCACCCGATGGTGCTTCCAAGTGCCGCCTCAATAGTCCAGACACAGTGCAAGTTGTGCTCATAAGGTGCTGGGTAACCAGGAGATAGAATCCGGCCCATGGGCTCATCTTTAATCGTTCCTCCACACTCGGCTGGGTGAAGAAAGAGATAAACAAAAGCACCATCCTTCAATGACAGCTCATAGCTCTGAAGCACAAAACAGTACGTTTTACACACACACATAGACACACACACAAAAACAAATAAACATTTCACAGAATCCACTAGTGAAAATGTTTCTCTTGTAAAATTGTAATTACTTAATAAATATACAGTTGCAAGAAAAAGTATGTGAACCGCTTGCAGAATCTGTGAAAATGTGAATAATTTTAACTAAATAAGTGAGATCATGTTCAAAATGCATGTTCAAAAGTCACTGCCATTATAAAGCTTGGAAGAGCCAGGACTTAAAAAAATATATATATAACTCTGATTTTATTTGTCTGAAAGAAGAATGTCATATGCACCTATGATGGCTTGAGGGTGAATAAACCATGGGCCAATTTTCATTTTTGGGTGAACTAACCCTTTAAGCATTTTCAGACGTTTCAATGTGGATGAGCAATTTTTGAAAAACACTGGCGTGGACGGGGAGCGTTTTGAAACAAAAAACACAGTTTTCAAATCTATCCAGATTAGTGTAGACATAGCCTAAATCCCTTGAGCAAGGATGGTACACGGTGTGCTGTAGAGCAATGCATCATGAGGTGGAGGGGCACGTATAACTTTCCATTTTAAAAGAATACATTCAGCACTGAGCAGAGCTTTATGAGTGATGTGCAGAATAATGTGGCCGTATATCACCTCCAGGATTGAGCCTTCCCTGGGGAGGGCATATTTCCTTTGGCTAATATCACTGATAGTGTTGGTAATATGTCCTGCACCAGACATGACTATCCATCTTGCACTGGGGCAATAGTGGTGCTGGTGGTAACGGGCAGTGGGGAAACAAATCACTTGTTTGTCAGGAGGTTGGGCCCAGTACGTGTGACATTTCCAGTTTAACGGATCAGGAAGTTGTGAGAGTCTTATTTCCACTCCTGCCATCGTCATCATCACTGCAAGAGGTCAAATGCATGCGCCCTTCCACAGTATACACTCAAACATACACATATACACACTTTGGACAGGGACAGGACAGGATGCAAATCTCAATAAAACTATTCAAGATGCCTTTTTTTTAAGATAAGAGAAGTTGCCCAATAGACTAAATGTAGATAAATACACAATAAAAAAGTGGTTCAGTATGTTCCACAGATTTAGGTACATAAATCTTGCACTTATTTAGTACTTATTATGTGTCCCTCATTATTTTTCAGATAGCGAAAAGTCCTATTACAATATACTTTACACATACTACGAATAATGATATTGATTGATCCTTGGGTTTGACAGGTATCCAGAGAGCCTAAGGACAGTGAAATTAATGTCTATACATTTTGTAAAGCAACCAGTTCAGTCAGCTTTCTTACAAGCAACCGCTTTACTCACAAAAGCCAATGTTTCTATGAAAACAAATGTATAAAGTAATCAGTTTTAAAAATGTGGCTTTCGGACAGAGAATATGTTCATTTGAAATCTGAATATCCCAAAACATATTACTTTAAATTGTTTTAAATTAATAAATATCTGATATCATTGTCTATTTTATTTAATTTGTTGTGTATAGTTGATTATAAACATTTCGTTCATGTCCATCCATGTTCAACGTTGGTTACATTTTACATTAACATTACATGAACTTTTTAATAAAAGTTTGATTGAAACACGGTTTTGATTGTGTGGTAACACTTTACAATAAGGTTGTAGTAGTTAACAATAGTTAATGCATTAGTTAACATGAACTAACCATGAACAACACCTCTGTTCAGCATTAGTTAATCTTTGTTAACGTTAACAAAGATAAATAAATGGTTTATAACTGCAGTTCATTATTAGTTCATGTTAATGTTAATGTCATACTAATGTTAACTAATGAACCATACTGCAAAGTGTTACCGATTGTGTTGTTAGCGCGGTAAGATTATTTATTTATTTATTTTGTCTTATAAAAGGGCAGGTTGGATACTTTGAAGTAAAAACATAAGAACAAAAATTGTAGAAAAATAAAGAATTGTAGGAAAAATGTATACAAGTACTTTTTACTCCAAAACAGTACTGAAGTATGGGAATGAAGTACAATCAAGTCAGTGGAGGGGCACTTCGCACATTTGTTTCAGACACACATTTCTCCATAAGTCTCCGTCAAGCAATGACACAAATTACATGGTGGCCAGTGTTTATATTCATGTGAGATATACATGCCAATGCACACAAGTGCAATGTGTTCAAATGCACACTTCAGCCTCTCAAGCCTTGTCATACACACTGAAGAGTATAATCATACACACAGAGAGACACTTTTGATCATTTCTGTTGGTGCAGCATAGAACAAAAAATGTCGAATGCAAAAGTCGAAGAGAAAGACAAAGAAAGTGAGAGAAAAGTTTGTACTTGTTTTCCAGTACAAACATCTAAACATTCTTAAAACAAGATAAACTATTTTGCGTACAATTTTGTAAGTAATAAATATAAGATATTAGGTGTTTAAACAGAATATATCTTAAGTTTACCACAGCTGTTTTTTTAAGGATGATTAGCTATTTGTACTCAAAGACAAGACATAAATACTGATTCCATTCATTATTATAATTTTTTTTCTTTTTTTGAGCGCTCAAATTGCACACTACTGAAAAGCTCTGAATCATAACTTTATGTCCCTTCTCCTAGAATCATAGGTTTCAAAAACTGAATAAAAATGGGAAAGAAAATCGAAAATGAAACCACACATTAAACACTATTTTATTTGTATTCACTGTTAACATTTTTATATATAGTTTATTTGTTTTTCCTTTTTCCTTTCATCTGTCTCTCTTGCTCTTTTTCCTGCAATCTTCTCTTTTGTTATCTCATATGAATTTCTGACAAATGTTCCCATAGTGGACAGCAGAGCCATAAATCACAATGAAACAAACCCATCTTCTTTAACTCCTGAGATGACCTGCTTCGTAAGTCATAAAGCCACATTTCTTGCTCTCTCCTGCTCTCCCCTCCCCTCCCTCTTTCTCTTATTCTCACCAACTTCTCATTTCTCACTGTCCACCTTCTGTTTTCTACAGTACTAGTTAGTTTCCCAATGTGGTGGATGAAAAATATTTGCTCATGCCTTTACAGTTCCATATCAATTTTGCCTAAAGGTCTCCATAGGCTCAGGTGTGGAAGCATTATAATTCAAAATTCAACAGCACTGCAGAAGCGGGTCAGTGATAAACTCAGGCTGAGTTTAAGGGTGGTAGAAGATGCACACACATGAATAAGAAGAAGGAGGAAAAAAAGAGCACTCAAATGAATCAAACTCTCTCCGCTTTGGGGGTTCAACTTTTTTAATAGTTGTGTTTGAGTCCCTCAATTGTCCTCAGTGTGAAAAGATGGATCTCAAAATCATACAGTCACTGCTGGAAAGGGTTCAAAATTTGCAAAAGGTGCTGGAAAACTGAAGAATCTGCAGGACATGTCCATTGTTGGACAGTTTAACTGCTCAGGACAAACAAGGGACTCAAGAACAACCATCACAAAACAAACAAAACAGCCATGGATCATCCAGAGAACGACACACAGTATTGAGAATCAATGGTTCATAAACTTTTGAACAGGGTCATTTTAATAAATGCAGCTTTTTTTTTTTTGTCTTGTGGACTAAATGTAAACATTTTTTATGGAAAATATCTTATTTAGGACAGTTTTAAATAAAAAAAATATCATGCATTTTGTATGATCTCTCTTATTTAGTTAAAATTCACATTTCACAGATTCTGCGGTTCACATACTTTTTCTTGCAACTGTACATGAAGTAGAGATGTTCCGATACCCTTTTTCCCTTCCCGATACCCATTCCGATACCTGGGCTCAGGGTATCGGCTGATACCGAGTACTGATCTGATACCTGGGTGTGTATTTGTATATACAGCTGTATACACTACTAGCCCTGTATGAATTGCTAGAATTATTTTATGGTGTGCTTCAGACTTATCCCTTAATAAAACATGAACAAATACATACAGTGAACTACTGTATTTATTACAGTATTTTTATTATCTGACATGTATGACAGTAATATTATTTATTTTTCTTAAGCGATAAAGAACTTCAAATGCAGCCACAAATCTAACACTGCAAACTGAAAAAGGTATTTTAGTTGTACAGTATAACTGTATAAAAAACAGGGCAACAAATAAATGTAGGAATATAAAATATATATATATATATACAGGGAGTGCAGAATTATTAGGCAAATGAGTATTTTGACCACATCATCCTCGTTATGCATGTTGTCTTACTCCAAGCTTTATAGGCTGGAAAGCCTACTACCAATTAAGCATATTAGGTGATGTGCATCTCTGTAATGAGAAGGGGTGTGGTCTAATGACATCAACACCCTATATCAGGTGTGCATAATTATTAGGCAACTTCCTTTCCTTTGGCAAAATGGGTCAAAAGAAGGACTTGACAGGCTCAGAAAAGTCAAAAATAGTGAGATATATTGCAGAGGGATGCAGCAGTCTTAAAATAGCCAAGCTTCTGAAGCGTGATCATCGAACAATCAAGCGTTTCATTCAAAATAGTCAACAGGGTCGCAAGAAGCGTGTGGAAAAACCAAGGCACAAAATAACTGCCCGTGAACTGAGAAAAGTCAAGCGTGCAGCTGCCAAGATGCCACTTGCCACCAGTTTGGCCATATTTCAGAGCTGCAACATCACTGGAGTGCCCAAAAGCACAAGGTGTGCAATACTCAGAGACATGGCCAAGGTAAGAAAGGCAGAAAGTCGACCACCACTGAACAAGACACACAAGCTGAAACGTCAAGACTGGGCCAAGAAATATCTCAAGACTGATTTTTCTAAGGTTTTATGGACTGATGAAATGAGAGTGAGTCTTGATGGGCCAGATGGATGGGCCCGTGGCTGGATTGGTAAAGGGCAGAGAGCTCCAGTCCGACTCAGACACCAGCAAGGTGGAGGTGGAGTACTGGTTTGGGCTGGTATCATCAAAGATGAGCTTGTGGGGCCTTTTCGGGTTGAGGATGGAGTCAAGCTCAACTCCCAGTCCTACTGCCAATTTCTGGAAGACGCCTTCTTCAAGCAGTGGTACAGGAAGAAGTCTGCATCCTTCAAGAAAAACATGATTTTCATGCAGGACAATGCTCCATCACACGCGTCCAAGTACTCCACAGCGTGGCTGGCAAGAAAGGGTATCAAAGAAGAAAATCTAATGATATGGCCTCCTTGTTCACCTGATCTGAACCCCATTGAGAACCTGTGGTCCATCATCAAATGTGCGATTTACAAGGAGGGAAAACAGTACACCTCTCTGAACAGTGTCTGGGAGGCTGTGGTTGCTGCTGCACGCAATGTTGATGGTGAACAGATCAAAACACTGACAGAATCCATGGATGGCAGGCTTTTGAGTGTCCTTGCAAAGAAAGGTGGCTATATTGGTCACTGATTTGTTTTTGTTTGGTTTTTGAATGTCAGAAATGTATATTTGTGAATGTTGAGATTGAGAATGTTGAGTTTTTTGTTAAGTTGCCTAATAATTATGCACAGTAATAGTCACCTGCACACACAGATATCCCCCTAAAATAGCTAAAACTAAAAACCACTTCCAAAAATATTCAGCTTTGATATTAATGAGTTTTTTGTGTTCATTGACAACATGGTTGTTGTTTAATTATTAATGTTGTAAAATTAATCCTCAAAAATACAACTTGCCTAATAATTCTGCACTCCCTGTATATATATATATATATATATATATATATATATATATATATATATATATATATATATATATATATATATATATATATATATATATATATAAATCAGAAAATAATCTCTACAACAAAACAAGTGAAAAATAAGCAACCATCTAGGCATTATTATTATTAGAAGAGACGTATTATTATTACATAGAGACGTAGCTAAATCTACTGTACAGCAGTAGCCTAATATATTCTGTCAATTTAAAATGTTTTAAACCCAACTTTTATTTTGACGGGTTGCCGTGAAGATATTTCAGTGTCTGTGTTCCTTATATGACAGTTTTCCCAAATTCTCACGAAGTGACAGTTTATGCGTTCGTGTCCTCATATAGTGACCATAGAATGTGAATATGGACGTAGAGAAACTGAGGGAGGTTGCCGCTTGATAGTGACACACGGCAGAGATTACAAAGACAGCAAGCGAGCGCGGGCGCCCGCCATCCACACAGAGATGAAATACTGCTAAACAGTTAGTAAACAGCGGACATAGCCTACTGCTAACACGTTTTCATTTCTTCTTCGCTGCTCTAAACAGTGGTTACTTGTGGCAAAACAGCACAACTTCCTGTGTTTGCAATACATTTGACGAAGAACCGCGCAGTGGTTAGGCAAAGCTTGCGGTCATAACTAGGTCTTGTTTAAGAAAATGGTATCGGATCGATACATGGGTTCAAGTACTCGCCGATACCGATGCCAGAATTTTTTGTGGTATCGGTGATATTTACGATACTAGTATCGGAATCAGAACAACTCTAATATGAAGAGCTCATTTAAAAAAAAAAAAAACTATAAAGGCATGTTTAAAAACAAAATGAACTGACTGCAGTGCGTTATTCTCCACATTTAGCACGTTCTGAACCCCAAACACGTTTTGTCACAAAAGCCGGTATTGTCCACTGTCAATAGCATAGCGAGTTCACGTTTTACAGCAGAAAGACAAGCACCCTTGTTGTTTGTGAACACATGCCTACAAGTCTTTAGCGAATCAGGTGACAAGGCTGCAAGTCACTTAGAAAAGACGTGCTAGCTGAGGGGAGTTTCGTCAAAGCTGACTAAAAGTGGTCGAGGATTTATAATTTCGACTCACTTATACAATTATTCAATATAATACAGTTATATTGATATTATAGTCCAAAATAAATCATGCAATATAAAAAAACACTGATTGACTAAAAAGCTTTAAAGATAATTGTCTATATTCAGTTAATTGTTATTGTTGACAGATAGCATATTTATCAATTAACGAACCTAAAATCTGATATGGCAGTGCACATGGTACAATTATGGTTCAGAACATCCACGCAGTAATTGGCTCTCCAGAGGAAGGCATTGTGAATGAGTGTGAGTATTCAGTAGTGTCTTACCCACACACAGTGGGAGGGGGCTGTCCCATGCTCTTCTCTCCCCTCTAAGACACGTCAAAACCTCTGGGCCCTTTAAACTGTAGCCAGGATCACAGCTATATGACACCGTGCTGCCTGCAAAGTGACCTTTGTCCTCCCGTTTAAAGCCAAACTGAGGCACACCTGGGTCCTCACACTTCACCAACTCAAAACCTGCAAAAAAAGAAGAAGACAAATGTGTGTCCTTGAAAACATCTCCTCTGGTATATGTAATGCATATATCATTCCTTTTAATTCAAGAAATGTGTATATATACCATGGCTTGTCTAAATACTCAATTCTGATTGACTTGAATGTGTACATTAAAATCTATTTATGTATAACTGTACTGCTATGTGATGGCTGCAAGATGTCAGCGTGCTACTCACTTGTAAAGTGCAGCTCAAAACCTTTGCTGGTATTGTCATTATTACTAACGAACTCCAGCCACATGGTGCTAGACGTGCTGTTTAAAGTGACATCCATCAGCTCAGTGCCTGTGTAGGTGCCCAGCAGTCGGGCACTGTTACTGCTACCGTCATACACCTGCAAGACAAATAAAACAGACACATACAGCCCTTGCAGAATTTACAAACAAACATTACACACAAGCACAAATGCACACTAAGTCACAAACACCTTAAGCATGTCATCCTCCTCCAGGCGGAAATCCCGTGCTCGGAGCTGGATGCCTTTACCGGGTTGGGTTTGGATGGAGTAGATGCACTCATGTTTGTTACCGTAATAACCAGGGTAGTTGGGAGAGAGTAAGACTCCTTGTTTCCCGGTTACAGATGATCCGCATTCAGCTGCAGAAAGGGAGGAAAGAAGTCAAATGACCTCTGACGAATTACCCAAGATCTCAGTGTAAACACAAACACGCATTATACACTCATGCTGGCAGACAGGGGTATTGTGTGTTTCAGAATGAGTGCAAATCAATTTCTCCACCTAATTCTGCTCGGATATTAAACTACACAAATTGAAATTTGAATCAAAATGAAACTTTTTGACAATGACAAATCTGCCAGGCTTGCAGGTCTGTTCTGATAAGATGTGAATGCAAATAATTAAATACAACTGACTAGGGATGCAAGGCTATAGTAATACATAACAAATAAAATATCAGCCAATAACTGCTACTGTATGCAATCGATGTGATGCATCCCTACTAGAAACATCTTTTTTTCTTAATTAAAATTCACAAGAAAAATAGTAGGTCTTGTTTAAATGACATTTTGTGGTAAAAAACACAAAAACAAAAACTGATATACCTAAAAGGCCTTAAGGGTCAAGAACCATTCGTTATTTATTTAAATGCGTACATTTGAATGCAAGTGCATCACCAAAAACATAAGCATATGTTTAGAAATGAGCTGACCTAGTTTCACAAGAGTCGTAAACAAGTGTGAAGCAAGGATAAGCCAGATATTGCAGCAGAAAATACATAATACCTAATTACTTACTTCAACTGGAACGTCAAAATCATAATGTTAACAAATTATATTCTAAATTTAGCATCTAAGCTACTCCAGCAAAAAATTAATTGAAGAAGCCTGGACTCCAATATACTTATATGCTGATATCTACCATTACATTAATGCTGATTAAGCATTAGACAGAATTTGGGGTTGGTGCGCGGTCAGTTTTTCTTTCAGATGATGAGTCATAACCTCGAGTCTGTGAATCTGGTATTCAGTAGAACTCTGAAATGGAGCTGCTTTAGCCATTTACTTTGAGAGATGAAGTTTTAGAGCACTCTGAAATGTGTGGTTGTACGTAAACGTCTCTGAGCACATGAGGGGAAATATATTGTATAATTTGCAAACAAAGCAAAATGAAAAGCATGTGACCACCTACCAACACACCTTGGCAGAGGGGAACTCCACACCCGCCGACGCCCCCCTAGACACACCACCCTCGCAGGCCCCTCGAGACGGTACCCCGGAAAACAGGAGAAGATGAGTGCATCCCCCACCCCGAACTGCAGCCCTTTACGAGTGCTGAAAGGGGGGACGCCGGGATCTTCGCAAGGCTCAAGATCGTATTCTGAAAGCAACAGTAGAAGGATTTATATTTTGTAGCTTCTTCTGTGATAAACGTCATGCTGTTTGAGCGACTGTACAAAGCTCTCTACCTGAGAAAGTGATGTTGAAGCCTTCATAGGACACAGAGAAGTCTGAGAGGAAACGGATCTGAGCGGTGTAGTTGCCGAAGAGTCCAGCGCTGAGAGGGGGCGGCAGGGTAGAGCCGGTCAATCTCCACAGGGGTTGAGAGAAACTACCATTTTCCGTGACTAAAAGGTGGTCGTGCGGACTCTCCAAATGAAAGGTGTGGAAGGTAAACTGGACACCTGCAGAGATTGAGAGGAGGAGAAAAACACTAGATATATATCAACTGTTTAAGAGTTTATGAAGGCTTCCGCCACATACAGTTGTCAGTTGTCGGAAAACATATGTCAAACCTTTGGATTTACCTGGATTTGTAGTCCTAAAAAATGTATTACAATAGACAAAATGTTCAAGCAATAATACATTTTCAACGCTGTACTGAACACCTTGTAAACACTGGAAAAAGCATGTCAATCCCTAGGCTAATGATTTCTCCAAAAGTTGGCTAATCTGTCCAATCAATGAGATGAGATTGGAAGGTTTAGTCAGAGCCGCTCTGTACCATAAAAAAGACATGATAAATTTTGGAAGCATTGCCTCATGTGAACCGCATCTCGAAACAAAAGAGGTCTCTGAACAGCAAAGAGGAAGGATTTTTGACTTGCATAAAGCTAGAAAAGGTGTGAAAAATATCTCTAAAAGCCTTGATGTTTATCGGTTGATGGTAAGACAAGCACAGCTTCTCTTCCTAGGAGTGGGCGTTCTTGCAAGAAGAATACTAACGTGTCAGCTAAAGACTTACAGAAATATCTGGAACATGCTAACATTTCAGGCAATGTGATTGTGATCAATAGAAAACACTGGAAGAAGAAACAATGCCACGTGTGTGAAGTCCACAAGAGCATGTGGATGTTCCACAGAGGACAGATCAAACCAGAGTGGTTTAGAGAAAACAAAAAAATATTTCATAGTTAAAGAATGGTGGGCCATCATGGTTTTTGATGCCTCCTGAACCACTTGTTAATAAATGTAGAAAATAAGACTTCTGGAGTGACCTCAAATGGACTGAAACAACTTGGCATGACCTCATGAGAGAGTGATTCATGCAGTAGACAACAGAATAATTTAACTGAAATTAACCAGTTTTGTAAAGAGAAATGGTGCAAATTCCTCCTGACTGTTACAGAAACCATTTGGAGGAGGTTGCATCTGCCAAAAGATGAAACGGTTATTAAATCCAAACTTTTTCCATCTTGTACTGTTTACGATGTGTGTTCAATAAAGACATGTTAGTGTTTGTGTGTCATTTTAATTATTTGTTACACTTATATAGCGCTTTTCTGGGTACTCAAAGTGCTTTACATTTAGAAGGGGGAAATATCCTCAACCACCACCAATGTGCAGATGATGCGACGGGTGCCATATTGCGCCATAACGCCCACCACAGACCAGCTTATTGGTGGAGAGGAGAAAGAGTGATGAAGCCAATCAGTATATATGAGGATGATTAGATCCCATGATGGACAGAGAATAGGCACATTTGGCCAGGATGCCGGGGTTACACCCCTACTCTTTTTTTTTTCCGAAGGATATCCTGGGATTTTTCATGACCACAGAGGGTCAAGACCTCGGTTTAACATCTCGGACGGTGCTTGTTACAGTATAGTGTCCCCATCACTACACTGGGGCGTTAGGACCCACACAGATCACAGGGTGAGCGCCCCCTGCTGGCCTCACTAACACCTCTTCCAGCAGCAACCAAGTTTTCCAAGGAGGTCTCCCATCCAGGTCTTTACCAGGCTCAACCCTGCTTAGCTTCAGTGGGAAACCAGTCCTGGGCTACAGGGTGATATGTCTGCTGGGTTAGTAGACTGTGTGTCTTTTGCTGTCAAAGAAAGAACCATCTTCAAAAAGCGATCTCACCTTTACCATGTGAAGTCTCAATCATCCAGGTACAGTTGAGGTTATGGGGGTAGAAGTCAGGAAACCCAGGGGACAGAATAGTGCCGCTGTTACCCTGAATATACCCTCCACAAAGTGCTAGAGGAAAGAGAAAAAGATAAAGACTATTTGTCAAAATGCTGAGCTCAATCTTGCTAAAACAAACGTTACAGGAAGTGTCCTTCCGAAGGACATCAACATATGGAGGCAAATTATTCCTATCATCACCCAAGGGGAAAAATCAATAATGGCCTTAGATTTTCAAAGCCTAGTGGAATAGGAGAAGGGAGCGGAAAGGGTAGCTTCAAACCGTAAAGGCCCTTCCAGACTGGGAGCGATATCGCCGCTTGAATAAATGACCTGTACCTTAATGTGTCCTTTATTAAAGAGTGGACCGTACCATCACAGCTAGGCAGGGGGCGACTCCACTGGAAGTTGGGTTCACACTCGAGGGGCTCGTGGTCGCTGAGAGTGTATCCTGCTTCGCAACTAAACGTCACCAATGCTCCCACGTAAAAATCATTCCCATGGCGCTGACCGTTGACTGGGATTCCAGGATCAACGCAATGGTCCGACTGGAGTTGCAAGGCTTCAAAGGAGAACAGACAAAAATGAATGTGAATAACAACCCATGATGATTCACCCAGGTGGATTTTTTCATGGCAGAAAATTTATCCTAAATGCATTATAAACTACTACTAATATACAAATTAAAGTGTTACTATTTGGACTTGTTTGGGACTATTTGTGTTAGTGGACCAAAAGAGAAAAAATAATAATCGGCCAATAAAATACAAAAATATATATTCTATATAAAGTTATTTAGTATTACCTTCTATGAATTTAGCATTTATTTAGTGATAATGTCCTCTTACATTTATGAATTTATCCGACCAATACGCCAGTGTACCATAACAGTTATTGGTTAATATTCTGTAATTTATCAGAAATATATCGTAGTAATTGCACAGTAATTGCGCGTGGTAATTTCCCTTATTTTTACATTTAGATTATATTTGCTATCATCTAAAGCTCACCTAATGTTTAAAAACACTAATTTATTAACACTTAAATATAATCTTACCAGATCTCAAAATCCATTTTTCATGTTGTACATTATACTGTTGTGATATCAAAATTAATATTTAAAATGTTATATTTGGACAAAATAGAATAGCACTTTAATATGGTCCATTTATTTGTTATCAGCCATTACATAAATAATTATCAGCTTCATCGATACTGGACAAACTTTAAAGGAGAACTCAGGGCCCTTACATGACAACGTGATGCGTTTACTAACTTAGCCATTGTTTAAATTCACCTAAATAGTGTTTTAGATGGCTCGCTGTAGTCTCGTGCTGAAGTCCCGTGGGAACTCAGTTGTAGCCGGAAAAATGTAAATAGTCCAGGTGGGAGGAGCATCGTGTGCGTGAAGAGTGATGATCGGCTCACAAGTGAAGAAGAAATGGTTCGCGTTTGTGCCGTTTCGAATTGTGGCAACAGAATACGAAAATACAAGAACGTACATTTTCATCGTCTTCCTTTTCATGACCTTCGAGATTCTGCAGCTCCTACCACCTGTACTATTTGCCTTTTTCTGGCTAAAAACTGAGTTCTCACGGGATTTCAGCGTGAGACTACAGCTAGCCGCCTAAAACACTATTTAGGTGAATTTAAACAATGGCTAAGTTACTAATCACATCTCGTTGTCATGTAAGGGCCCTGTTCATGTTGGACAGACATTTTAATTGCATTTTGTGTCTGTTAAGATGCACAAAGACACTCTTTATGTATATGCCCCTATAACTGCCGTGTTAGCTGAGTGGGAGCTCTGGGCATTAACTGTAACTGCTCCGTGTTGCAAACACCAATCAGTTTTTTTTTTTTTTTTCTGTATAGATAGTACTCACAAAGGTATAACAATCAAGATGAATTTAAAAATTCCCCAAAGTTCTCCTTTAAGCCCCCAAAAAGTTAATGTAATTGTTCTGCTTATTCGGATCATTCAAAAGTCACCAGCACTTTCTGCTTGAGTTGATGTACTCAATAATTTAAGATGAACTGAGATTTATAGAGAAACAAGAAGAAAAGGTTACAAACATGAGTCATACCAGCATGTTCCAGTTCACAACACTGAGACAGAGCTAATTCTGCAGTCTCATGTGTATGTACTCGTGTACAGTGTAATCTTGCATGCGTCGTGTTGAAAATCAGCTCACAGCATAATCACCAACCTATTATATCATAATTACAGGACTTGATTAAAATCGCTGCATTGTAAAGAGCATGTGGCTATTATTTACAATGATGTCTTCATTGCTGCTAGCATGCACAGGTATATGTGCTATCAGATCCTTGTAATTGCAGCCATGAAATGCACTGAAGAGAAGATAATATCAAGCTTTATCTAACTAGTATGCTTGGACTAAATTCTCAGCATTGTAAAACACAAATTACACTTATCACGTTTTAGTTTAATTGATAGTTGTGTGATATTCTACAGTAGTACCATGTGCATCTTTTGTGTGTTAAAGAGTACTAGATAACATTGTATAATTATACAATAATTATTGACAAAGCTGTTTTTTATAGCCCTTAAACCTGAAAGAGAGGTAGAACTTTTTAGCCATGGGTTTTTGTAATTGTAGCCGTTTCGATTTAAGTTTGACGGTGGTAAACATTACTTGAACAGACTTTAAATTACAAATGTGTTACCAAAATTCCTGAAATTCATGCCATGGCTATTTTCAGATCAAAAGATTAATACAATAGTAGACCATCATACTCTCATATCGGATGCGGAAGCCGATGTCGGAGTGGCTCTTGTCGGTGGTGAAGAGCAGGTAGAGGAAGTTTGAGGTGCTGATGAGGAACTGCGGGACCTGTGTACCCTGGTAACTGCCAATCAGAGGGGAAGAAGGATAGCGTCCGTCCCGTACCTCGAGAACATCATAGTTAACTTCCGTCCGAAATCTGTTGATCAGAACAGTGCTATGCATCAGCATGACAGCTTCACCACAAAGTGAGATTCATCACAGTCCTACTTGCTTGTGTTCCTGCAGGATATCACATATTGTAGCTAGAATAGAGACAATACATCATTCAAACTGAAAACCAAACTGAAAACCCAGCTCACTCTAAAGTGGCATGTGTTGTTTGAGTTTTCAGCAGGTGCGGCCCACTAAAGCCCTGCTGCTTTCTGTACTCACAGCCAGATAGAAAACAACAGCTCTCCCACCATCCTCACCTCTGAAACATTTTCTCAACAACAATTGATAGAAGACACACACACACACACACACACACACACACACACACACACACACACACACACACACACACACACACACACACACACACACACACACACACACACACATTGGGTTTCCATGTTTTATGGGGACCTTCCATAGACATAGTAGTTTTTATACTTTACAAACTGTATTTTTTTTTTCCCCTACACTAACCCTGCCCCTAAACCTACCCATCAAAGAAAACGTTCCGCTATTTTAGATTGTCGAAAAATATCATTCTGAATGATTTATAAGCATGGGGACCAAAAAAGAAAAAAAGTCCCACCAAAAGTCAAACATTTTCAGGTCTTACTAGACTTGGGAAATTTGGTCTCCAACACATAGGGAATACAAGGACCACACAAACGCACATGTTTTTTCATGTATATGGGGACTTTCCATATACGTAATGACATTTATACTGTACAAACTGTATGTATATTCTATTATATTTTCAAAAAGCTTTTTTTCAACAAGGATTTTGGATATTGCCATCTTTGCGGGGACATTTTGTCCTCATAACGTAGGGTTTACCAGGACCACACACACACACACACACACACACACACACACACACACACACACACACACACACACACACACACACACACACACACACACACACACACACACACACACACACGTCTGGTTCACTATCTTTATAGCGACTCTCCATAGATGGTTTTTATACTGTACAAACTGTATATTCTTTTCCCCTACTCTAACCCTACCCCTAAACCTACCCATCACACAAAACTTTCTGCATTTTTACATAAAAAAACGAAATAAAAAAACAAACACATTTTGTATGATTTATAAGCTTGTTTCCTCATGGGGACCTCAATTAAGGTTCCCACGGTGAAGTCCCCATGAGTCTGTGTGCATTCAGGTTGAAGTTCACACCGGGATAGAAAAACATGTACACACATAAATGAAGATGACTCAGGAACCAAAACAAAATAACACTTTAATGCCAATGGTTTATTTCATTAAATGTTCAACAAGCACGTATGACTCTGGATGGAGTTATTCAATATAGGGAGAGGTAAAATATACCAATACTGATTTTGAATGAATTCCTGTGATAGTCCGGAAAATGAATAGCCGGATCCTCTTATTCCAAGTCTATAGTGATAGATATGCAGTGCCATAGTGACCTATTTATGAAATGATGATAACTAATAGAATGAAAGATAGGAGGGGAAATGAAACAGGGAGGCTTAAGAAAAACATGACAGTTCAGAAAAGAGAAAGAGAAGTCTTGTACGTACTTGTCAAAGATGATTTTAATAGGATATCCTGGCAGGGCCTCGATGATCCACTCACAATTGAGGGCCTCTTTATATAGCTCAGGCCAGCCCGGGGACAGAATGATGCCGCTAGAAGCCTTCAGGTTTCCACCACATGGAGCTAAAGAACAAAAGACGACACATAGAGAACAATTTAGAATTGTTACTTTATTGCTAAATTGCTAAAAGCATTTTTTTTCTGTGATTTTCACATAACTGTAAACCACAGGAATCCAAAAAGATGGAATGAAACCAAAGGTTGCTTACACAAAAAAAGTTTCCTGCAGAGAGCCCACTATTTCAGCCTCGTTAGAAATTTTACCACTTGGCTTAATTCAAAGACCAAACATTTAAAATTTGCAGTGTTGGAAAGTGGAGTTGATTTGAAATGTGCTATTGTCATTTTTCATTTAAAAACAGAAGCCCTATAGAGTGACATCACATTTTGTTCTTTGTGGTGTATTGTATGACCACATCTTTATCTGCAACATATTCAATTCCTTCGTCTTTCCCTAATACATTTTAGCCCAGAAGATTCAAAAGGACAAATAAACTTGTTAGGCTTGTGATAGCGGATAAGTCTGGATAAGTCTGGATAATCAAATACATAAAACTAAAAAAAAGTGAGTGAGTGTTTTTCCCAAAATGCAAAATCTGGAAGCAGAATGTGTTCAATGGAAAGCAGATGATCTCATCTCTTGACTCAGTGTACTGAAGGACATCTATAAAAGGCATTTCTTGACAAATGTCATGAAATGATTTGTAGCATACAGCAGTGTATTTCATTAAATGAGAGGAGGTTTTTTTTTTTTTGTAAGAATCCAGACAGTTAATACTTGATCACATACCGAAAATAAAGATTATACGCTTTTGTTCCACTGACATTTCAGTTGGTCTCTAAATGTACTTTATGAAAAAAAACAACTTGAATAAACTTCCGAAGGGTTCAATAAAGTGCTTTTTGAAGTTGAAGTACAACATTTTGTTTTCGTTACAAGCAGACTTGTGAATTATGAAATGTGCATATTTATTAGAGAGGGGACAGACCTTCACAACGCGGCACAGCATTGTCCCACACAACATTTCCATCTTTAAGAATGCAGGAGACAGTCTGAGATCCGTGGGTCTTCATGAACCCCTCCTCACACAGGAAAGAGATGGAGCTGCCAAGCTGTAGACTCTCACCAAAGCGCTTTCCGTTTACTGGAACGCCAGGGTCGGGACATTCATTGTGCCGAAACGCTGCAGGGAGGGGGGAAACAAAGAAATACATAAGAGAACGGCATGCTAACTTTGACCTAAATGGCCAAAAAGCTGGGCACAGCAACAACAGTGCTTTATTTGTAGTATTTGAGAACATTTGAGGTATAGTCTTTTTGTTTAATCCCTGTCCAGTGCCTGTTCACATTTTGTTAAAAAACTGTTCGTTTTCACGAATGGACAACTTTTACAAGGTCCCGTATAAATTAAAGGAGGAGTTCTCAATATGCCCACTGAACTGAAAACTTTGCGGCTTATCGTTTCAGCTGTATAACTACACTAATTCATTTTAGTTAGAACAAAATATTGATTTATGTGCCTCTCCAAGTTTCTTGCTTCAGTGGGAAGCTTGGAGCTACTCAGTACCCATCGATAGGACTTCACAGAAGATGTATTATCAGCACACAAAATCTCTCCAGCAAATCTGTTCATTCCAGCGTGACTCTAACACCGCCAAGGTCAAGAGTTCGATTCCTGGGATCAAGAAAAAAGACAAAATGTATCCTTTTGGATAAAAACGTCTGCCAAACGCATCCCCCTGTCATCAACTGACACTGTCATAGACACTATCACCTTGAAAATCTAACAAGCAAACTTATTACTGCTCTTATTGTTTCCAGTCAGGCAATGGGCATGCATTTCTTTGTGATAAACCCGTTGACTCAACAAGGATCTCAAACCATGATTGCGAGTGCAATCCATCACCACCATGTGCCAACAAGCCCTTCAATGGAGTTTGTCATCTCCTTAATTAACATGAATAATTGAAGCATCCCTCCCACTCCCCCAAAAACACGGCACATGGGGAGTCAAACCATGTGGGATAACCTCCCGACAGCTTCAATTAACTGTGGCTTTATTTAATTATATATGTATTTGGAAATACATTCTAATTAAATCTGTGGCTCTTGTTCTTCCTCACATGGATACTCAAGCATCTATCAACCCCGCTGCCATGTGCTATGCCCCGTGAATAGTGATTACTGAAGGACGACAGATATTCACAGTTGCAATACACAGACAATTCTCCCAAGAGGGGAAATAAAACTTTCTTAATTCTTCTCATAAAACAAAAACTCTTTTAACTTCCAGACACTTTTAAAATGTAGTGCATGCAACCACTGACAAAACATCTAAACGCTATTGTTATCTATTAAACATCTTAAAATGATTTTTTTGGTCTCCAACTACAATGTGATGTTATTCTTAAACAAGTATGAACAGGGTTGCCCAAAATAACTTGAATAATTGATTTATTTTTACCACAAGAAAAAAAAGAAAGAAAGAAAGAAAGAAGTCACGAATATAGAGCTGTCTTTAAAACCTACTGGTGAAAGTGATGTTGAAGCCACGGTCTGTATACGTATGATCAGTCAGAAATTCCAGTCGGGCCACGTGGCCGCTGGTAGTGATGGATGATGGCAGCACATCTCCAGAAAAGGTGCCAAGAATTGGCGACTCTGCCTTGCCGCCGTCTTTAATGGACAGGAAGTCAAATTGTTTCTCCATGCTCAGGTCGTTGAAGGCTAAGTTGATGCGGCTCTCGGGTTTGGCGATGATCAGCCACACACAGTGCATGTTGTTGCCGTACTCTTGAGGGTAGTTGGGTGATAGCAGGACCCCAGATGGAGTTGTGAAGTTGAAGAAACATGAAACTGAGAAAGGGACAAAGAGATAAAACAAGCAACTGTTAAACACAGGTGGCGTTGTGCGTCAAGCTGCGAGGCGAACTGGAGATTAAAACTGCCACTGAAGCTAAAATCAATTCACAATGCATAGGGAGGTCATTTGTTGTTGCTTAAACAATGCAGCAAAAGACAGGATAGGAAAAATTACAGCTTGGAGGATTCCCCATGTCTTTCAAATGTTCTATAATGAAATAGCCAGTAAAATAAAGGCTTCTTAATAATTTGAAGAAGAGTGAAGAAGAAGAAGAAGATTCATTTGAATTCCCGACCCCAAAGAGCACCTTCGAACTCCCTGAGCACCCTGGACTTTAATGCCTTTTCTAAACACTTGCCGTGTTTGAAATTGCCCCCTATACCCTTATTCACTATTCCCTACATTACTCCATGAATACAGTTCACTTGAAGGAGTGAATGAAAACGAGTGAGTGAAGTCAGACACTCTCTGAGAGTGCCGGAAAGGCTGCTGCTTTTGCATAGTTTCTGCTTGATGTTTAATAATTATTTGAAACATAACTGGCAGCTCCAGTAGTAATGAAAAGATTTATCTTGATATTATGCTGGACCAGCACAGTTTGGAAAATGGATGGATGATTGATTCAGCTGCTGGCGAGACGCAGGAATTCATTCAGTGTGCGACTCTCACAGTGCATTATGGGTATTCTCTAGCTGTTGAGCGTACATCAGTTGACCACTCGTTATTGTGGTGCATTGTGAGATTGAATGAGTGCACTCAATAACGTCGTCCACTATGGTTTCGGATACTACAAATGGCTGTCCCCTCAAACAGTGCCCTATTTAAGGGTTTTGGCTGTTGGAGCATGGCTCAACCAATGGCATGTTTGGGTTGGGACTCTGTTTGTCTGACCAAATGGAAGACTACACTCAAATCTCCTTTATATAAACAGGGCCTACCTTCATGAAGGACTACAGTGTTTTTCTTACTCATGTAGCCCACAAAGTGCACCAAGCAAGGGGATAAAATAAATAGCAAATAGAATAAATATTAGGTGCAAGAGACCCTTGTGTGCATATTTTGATCATGCCTATTGCAGAAGATAATGACTAAATATGTTGCAGAGAAAGAGAGTGTTTATCTTCTGGGATTATTTGCAGGCATTAACTCATTTTCAGGATTTGGGACAAAGCTGAGAGGGCAATAAGCATCGCTAAATAGCCATGGGGAGAATGAAAATGAGCTCAGTGGTGGACTGAAGACGGATCGTTACGGTTCCACCTCATATGAATGACTTCGCAGTCTGAGCTAATAACAATGCCATAAAATAGCAGAAACTAAGTTGTGAGTCAACTGCATTTCCACTGATGTAATAAGATGGTAGCCATTATCATGACAAATGACTACAGTCTGAGGCAAATTGATGGTATACATGAATCCAAATAAATAGAGAAATAACAATAATATCAGAACAAGTTGGACAAGCATTAACTGCCAAACAACATTGTGTGTTGTGACACTAAATTCAAGCATTTAAATGCCACAAACAACTTTCTCTAAACTTCAAACAAGAACATCAGCTGCTTGCATTTTTACAAATAATTTACCTCCTTCTCAGATTAGCTTTCTTCAGTTAGTTCAGTTTAATCCGCTAACTTCATTATAAGATCCCGATACACTAAATAAAGCAAGTAAACTCAATAAATGAACTGTCACTTTGGCTTAAACTTGAATTATAGTTGATTTAATGGCTCAGCCACTGAGAGGAAGTTTCGGCAGGGACATACTGTACTAAAGACACTGCTATTAGATTCACTTTCTGATGTGCTCAGACAGTAATAACGGTGCACCATCCTCCCAAGTGTGATCATGTGGGTGTGGAATGTATTTTTTTGGGTATGGTCTGTCACTTACACACACAGCTTGGCTTCTTGGCTGACCACTGATTATTTTTCTGGCAGGTAATGTTCTTTTTTCCCACCAGCTCAAAGGCTGGAAGGCACTCAAAATATAGTTTATCTCCATGTCGGAAGCCTGTGCCTTCCCTCTTGCCATAGGCTGGAATTCCAGGGTCTCCACACCCACCCTGGTCAATTTCTGAAAAAAAAAAAAAAAAAAGACATAGCTTATACCTTGGGACAGGATTCATTTTTGCAAAATGTTCTTTTCATCAAGGTATGGAATGGGAAAGAAAGGTCACTTGTAAAGTTAATGTCTCTGTATCCCAGGATGACC
Organism: Romanogobio albipinnatus; assembly: GCA_023566225.1. NCBI lineage: Eukaryota > Metazoa > Chordata > Actinopteri > Cypriniformes > Gobionidae > Romanogobio > Romanogobio albipinnatus. The sequence goes on along the minus strand of CM042261.1, from coordinate 13,749,642 downwards.
ATTTATAGGACTTGCTCATACTGACAAATTTAGTCATTTATTCATCAAATTACTCTCTTATCTCTCTTTACAGTACACTGTAGAAATACAAAAATGGAAAATATACCGGTAATTTTCTGCCAGGACATTATCCAGTAATCTTACGGAAATTTCGGTTAACCCTTAAAACACAAACTAATGCAATGTGTAATTCAAAATACAGGTAAAACACCTGTAAAAAACCAATACGCAAAATTCATATTTATAGAGTACGTTGTGTCCTATTTTTACTGACTTTTTTTTACAGTGTAAATCATCTCTCTCTACACAGCATACACAAATATTTGGTTAAAAAAAAACTTTCTCTCCTCATCTTGGATTTATTTATTTTTTTACTTAATGTATATATCATCAAAAACAGTAATATTGCTAAATATTATTGCACTTTACAACTACAACTAAACTACTGATTCTAAATTATCATATTTTTGTATCAAAATGTATTCTTGTGATGGCAAAACTTTTTTTTGCCTTCAGTCACATGATCCTTCAGAAATCATTCTAATATGTTGCTCAAGAAACGTATTATTATTATCAAAATTGAACAATTGTGCTGCTTACTATTTTTATGTTGGAAACTGTGATACTTTTTCAGGAATCTTTAATAAATAGAAAGTTCAAAAGAACAGCATGAATTTAAAATATAAATCTTTTGTAACATTTGTATAAATGTAATGTGTCCTTGCTGAATTGAAGTATTAATTTATTTGAAAAATAAATAACTGACCCCATATATACTGTTCAAACATTTTTTTATTATTATTATTCAGCGAGGACACACACTTGCATGCTGTATATAAGCCACACCATCTGACAGCAAAGCATATTCATGCAAACTACCTTCGCTGCTGCCCCAATGGCATCTGCGAATGGCTTGCTCTCCTAATGAATAGTCTTTTTTTTCACTCTGTTCCCTTATACCCTCACCTGTCTCAATATGTCAGGGCTCATTTAGAATCACAAGACCAGAGCGAAAGAAAGACGCCACTACAGAGAGGGAGACAGAGAAAGTGCTACAGGCGAACAAGAGATCTTGTGAGATACCTATAGACAGAACTTTTTTCACATTTTCAGTTCTGATTATGGAAAACTGTGGATTTGTGCTGATTTGACGTAGATATGGTACAATATGTTAAATGGACCTGGGGGTACTATAGCTTTTTGGTAGCTTAAAGAATAACCATTAGCAAAAATATTTAAACCATGGGAAAGATCTCAAAGGCACCATTGACTTTAGAGTTTAATGTAAGCATGTTAATAATCTATAACTCTATGCTTTAATGAGAATTAAAATGCATAACACATGCAAATATTTGCTTTAAAGGATTAGTTCACTTTAAAATGAAAATTATCCCATGATTTACTCACCCTCAAGCCATCCTAGATGTACATGACTTCCATATTCAACTTACGGAAAAAGTGGCTCAACGTATGATGTCGGACGAAGTGCAAGCGTTTTGAACTGCAAGATGTGTAACACTTTCTGGAAGGTGCTCCGCCGGAAGCTAGATATTTTACTTTATAAAGTTTTAAATATGGATATTTTTCTTACAAAAACCCATCAGTTCGCTTCAGAAGGCCTTTATTAACCCCCGGGAGCCGTGTCGAGCACGCTTATGATGGATGAATGCACTTTTTTGAGCTTCAAACTCAGGGGCCCCGTTCACTGCCATTATAAAGCTGGGAAGAGCCAGGATATTTATTAATGTATCTCTGTGTTCGTCTGAAAGAAGAAAGTCATATACACCTAGGATAGCTTGAGGGTGAGTAAATCATGGGGTAATTTTCATAAGCATGACACTGATGCCTACACTCTTAGAAGAAAAGGTTCTATGTAGAATCTTAAAGGGCTCTCAGGTGCTTCAGATATCATGGGATCATTTTAAGGATTTTGTTTAAATGAATTGTGTTTTAATTGTAAGTAAATTATATTAATTAAGTAAACATACTTTATCACTAGACAAAATCGAAATAACCTGTATTATACTAAGACATATTTTAAGACATTTCTCCTTATATATAAACTTTTTGGCATAAAGGGTTGCAGGTGAGAGATGATAATGTATAAACATTCATATGTGCCTTAATGCCTTCCCACCTCCACATACTTTCTGAAAAGTCAGCATTTGTCCGATTTCAGAAACGTGACAGGTCTCTACCTGGACAGAATCTCTATATAGCGTATCTTGGGAATTACACCCTGAGTTTACTTCTGGCCATATCAACCAGTACAGGATTGTGCGAGAAAGTGTCTCCTGAGCTGACAAATGTTATGCAGCAAGTCATCCCTGTGGGAATGTTTGTATGCATGATTCCTTAAGTGTCCCATGCTAACACTTTGTTACAGCTGCCTTCTGCTTGGTGACAAACAAACCGTCTCTGAGAGCTGACATGTGCACTTTCATAAGGGGAGGCATTTGTTATTTACCCATTTCAAATTTCCTATGATTTATTCATCTGACACTTTGACTTTTTTAAACTCTGAGAACACAGATGGAAGTCATTGACTTCCTAATGAAGTATTACTAATAACACAGGAAAGCACGAGTGCAAATAAATCCATTCATCTTTACACATCATACAAGTTAAGAATTCATTTTTCCCAGCATGCACCTGGTATCGCCAAATAGGCTATGCTCCTTATGTACTCAGCCACATCTCAGTGTGTATAACAATTCAAATCCTCAAAATGCACTCCAGAAACATTTATAGGACAGAACACTGATACGATGACATAAAGTTAGCGCTGGGCAATCCATGTTTGAGACTGGAGTAATAATGCTGAAAATTCAGCTTTGCCATCACAGGAATAAATTACATAAATAATAATTTACCAAAAAAAAAAAAAAAAATTATATATATATATATATATATATATATATATATATATATATATATATATATATATATATATATATATATATATATATATATATATATATATATATATATATATATATATATATATATATAAATTACTAAAATATATATAATATTTCACAATATTACTGCACTATTTTTGCACATCATTATGGAGGCTCAAATGACTTCAGGAAGACAACTGTAAAGTAAAATATGCAAACATGCACAGTACACTATGGTACAACTTCTCTTTGGAGCTCCAGTTATGAGATATATAAATGCAGGAGATGCGTAGGAAAACAAAAACGAGCGAGAAGATAAGAAATTAAAGTAAAAGACATTTTAAACATGTAAATCCTCTAGTGGCAGAGCGGAAGAGGATATGCCTCTGGCATGCCCGCTTTCTGTGTCATTTTTATGGTAGATATGCGATTGTAAAAAAATTAACCGTAACAACGTTTGTCATGAGTTATGATGCTCTGTTCAGTGTCAAAGACGCTCAGATGTCCATTAGCCTCAGAACAAGGTAACATGCTGGCATGCCTGCATATGTTTTATGATTGACCAGCAAACCCTGGCATAATCTAACTTATTTACAAACTGTTGCCAGGAAGATGAGGCAAGCATTCCTTCCATTGTCAGCTATTTCATATTGGTATGTATAATATAGTCTATATAAACACACCGGACATGCAACAGTGCTGGAATCACACAAATAATTCAGATTCTGAATCAAAACACTGAATCAAAACTAAACTGAAAATATGCATTCATTAAAAACTTTCCTCTAATAACTTATGTTATTTCCTGTTTTGTGCCATGCTTTGCAGTCCTTTGTAGTTGAGTTGTTCCTGATTGTTCTTTGTCTGGTGTTGTCCTTAGTGGATGTATCGTTTGATTTATTTTTTATTTTTGCATGTGTCTACTGTTGCTTGGATGGTTTCTTGTTATTGTGTTAATAAACTGCTATACTGCATTTGGATCCTCCTCTTCCTCCTTTCTGTAAACACGGACTGAACTGAAAACAACTCACATGATACATCCACTAAGGACAACACCAGACAAAGAACATGATAAACACTGGTGCTGTGTTCGAAATCGCCCCCTATACCCTCATTCACTATTCCCTACATTACTCCACTAATATAGTCACTAGCAGGAATTAATGAAAACGAGTGTGGACACTCAGGAGTGCGCAGGAAGGGCTGCCCCTTTTGTATAGTTGTGCTTGCTGTTTAATAATCATTTGAAACTTAGCAAACTAGCAGTGGGAATTAATTTGGTGCACGACTCTCACAGTGTATTATGGGTATTCTCTAGCCGCTAAGCGCACATCAGTTGTACACTCGTTATTGGATTGAATGAGTGCACTCAATGACATCCACTATGGTTTCGGACACCACTACAGATGGCTGTCCCCTCAAATAGTGCCCTATTTAATGGTATAGGGGACGATTTCGGACACAGCCTGGGGTATTTATACACAAGGAGGGATTGGCAAACAAGACACACCTGGGAACAATTAGGAACTAATGCCGCATTCCAGGCAACCCATAACCCGTGTTTTTCCAAACTTTTACGCAAATAACATAAAATGAAAGGTATAACAGCTTCTTTTGCCATTTATTCTCCTCTGATTCCCTCAAATAAGCAAGGATTAAGCACCTTTGGCAATATAAATTATTGTAAATTAACATAAGCCCTGTACGGTCCGCCATGCTTTGTTTACGCTACCACAATTCCTTGCGCTCAGGCAGTTTGGCGTATCTTTGCCTGGAATGCTACAAAGTCGTGAGTCATGGTTTGAAGTCGAAAAACTTACGGGCTCAAAAACCTGCCTGGAACGCAGCATAATCAACAAGAAAAGGACTGCAAAACATGGCGCACAACAGGAAATAATATAATAAATAATATAAGTCCACACAAGATCAGGGGAACACAAGACAGGAATCATGACCTTCAACATTGATGAAGAAGAGGAAGAAGAAGAAGAGGAAGAAGAGGAAGAAGAAGAAGAAGAAGAAGAAGAAGAAGAAGAAGAAGAGGAAGAAGAGGAAGAAGAAGAGGAAGAAGAAGAGGAAGAAGAGGAAGAAGAAGAGGAAGAAGAGGAAGAAGAAGAGGAAGAAGAAGAAGAAGAAGAAGAGGAAGAAGAGGAAGAAGAGGAAGAAGAGGAGGAAGAAGAAGAAGAAGAAGAAGAAGAAGAAGAAGAAGAAGAAAGAGCAAGTTGCTTGAACAGCAAATCAGCATATTAGAAGGATTTCTAAAGGATCATGTGACAGTTATGAGTTGTGATGCTATAAACTACACTTTAAAATATATTAAAATATAAAAAGTTGTTTATAATATTTCTTTCTCAATATCACTTTTTTATTTTATTTTTGATCAAATAAATGCAGCCTTGGTGAGCATAAGACTTTTGAACAATGAGCATATTCAATGATTTACTTGTGATTTAATTATTTGCTACAATATGTCTTTGAATAATTTCCATTTGGTAGATTTTCTCAAATAGTGATAAACGTGATTAGTTTTGATTCACTCGATTAATTAATTGCTAGATCATGTAATTATGCATGGATCTAGCTTAAAACCAGCATTGTCTGCATTGACTTTCTGAACAATTATGCTTGGAAATCTGGAAATCTTAGATGCAATAATTTAGGGGTGCCTTAAAGAGAGTAGGCAGGGAGGCAAAGGTTCAAAGAGAATCCTCAACTTCATTAAGTGTCTCTCATTGTTTTAATCATTTTGGGGGGTATGAACACTGCTCCACTTTCGTCTTATGTTTCTGCAGTGAATAAAAGCATAACAAACCTGGAGCCTGGAGGCTTACTGTGGATCTGACAGCAAATATTGGTTTGTAATTTATAAAATGTGCCAAAGTCCCCCATGTGTGGCGCAATTCTGAAAGAGGGTCCGTATGAAAGCTCTGAAGTTCTTGTTTCCAATCAGACATATACTCTGAAAACTGAAAATTAGTAGCTGCTCTTGCATGATATCCTTCCTGTTCCATGGCCCTCATTCCAGCAAGGTTAAACGATCACAGACTGTTTTGATGACCCTTGTGAAAGGAAATTTAAAAAAAAGGACACGCTGTTCCCGTACTCTCATCAGATACCCCGGGACATGCTATGTCCCGGGGTATCTGATGAGAGTACGGGAACAGCGTGTCCTTTTTTTTAAATTTAAGCTAAAAGAAAATTGAGAAATTTGGGAAATCACATGGTGCAAGATTTGACCAGCTATGCTTATAACATCTTCCAATGACCTCATTATAACATGTCTGCTTCCCGGGAACATTACATGCAATCAAGAACAAATAAAGAACAAATCAGTATTCAAAGGATTTTCATGACCACCCACCTGATCAAAGGAGACATAAATGGTTATGGTGTTATAGAAATAGAGAAGGAAAAAAGCAATGGGTCTCATTCGCTAAGCATGCGTTCACACAGAATTGTGAATGAAATCTGTGTACGAACGTTTTCACTAACAAGTCATTATTTTTTTGAAAGAGAGGAAAAATAGGGGAGCAAAAAGCACTTTTTCTGTTCTCTTATAATCATATTAACCCTCTCGAGTCGGCCGTCGCGCCGGCGTGATTGGCTTGGTTTTTTTTCTTATCAGTGCCAAAGAGACTCAAATAACTCTGTCGTTTTTTATCATTCAGGCAAGTGTTATACATCATTATAATCTGTTAAGTTTCTATTTTTTTGTGTACAGTCACAATAAAAACAAATTGTTGTGCTTTTTGCAAAATAAAGAAATCAAACATAATGCGCGATCTGCAGCCTCTCTGTCAAAGACGTTCATTCAGATAGTCTTCAGAAAATTACCTCTAGCTTAGTGAATACTTGTCTCACAAAAATGAGACATATGTCTAAAGAAACGCTGAAATGTCAGGTTTTACACTGTAAACCAAATCAAAAACAAATATTCTGTGTTTATGTAATCTGGTTGAAAGCAGAGAGATGTTAGTCGTTCCTGAGCGGCTCATTATACACTAATGCGACCACGCCCACGAAGCGCGCGCTCTATTGAGATTCAAATACTGAGGCTCCGGAGACGACACCCACACACACATCATCTCAAGGTGGACGAGGACGCACTGAAGCTTTCTTTGTTTAAATCAGCTCAAAATTACTGTCAGATGTAAGTAATTACCTTGGCAACTATACATAATTTAAAAGATCTAAGACTCAAGCTTCCATTTTTGACCTGTTTTATTCTCAAAGTCATATAGTGACCGTAATTTGTTAATATGTGTCAGGAGTTATGAATATGAAAAACGTGTTGGTACCTTTGATTGTAATATGAGCGTCAGCTGATCTCATTCATAAAAAACTCCTCTATTCTCCTCATGAAGACTCACGACAAAACAAAATCCCTCAGGGCTTTTAGTTTAAAAGTGTGCAGATGAGGATAAAAATTGATATATTCTCATATGTCTGTGTCAAATTTCTATACAGAGAAGTGTTATTTCAATCTGTTGTGTTTTCAGTTCATACTGGCAGCAGGAGGGCGCTCCGTGCACATGTAGTCCATATATTGCACGCATGAAGAAGATACCATGTGACATTCTCTCTGACATAAACAGCTTCCAGAAATTGCTCTAACATGCAGATAGACACGTTTGAAGATAATAAACACACAATCGCGACAATATCGCGAGAAGAATAAGAATCGCGACTTTATACCATGTTGGCATGGCTATTTATAACATTTGACTTGTGTTATAAAGTAAGTTTGGAGTAAAAACATGGTTTTAATCTCATTAATTGTCATGTTTTAATAAATTGGTGTAATAAATCATAAATTATTGTTTAAGAAATCATAAATTGTTGTGGCAGATAATACAGATAATATGTTTTAAGTTATCTGGTCAACCTTTATGAAGCAACTCTGCACTGTGCCCAAACAGAATTTCCCCTTGGGGACAATAAAGTTAACTAACTAACTAACTAAGCAAAAACTCTCAAAAACTCACATTTTGAATTCTGCCTTTAAAATGTCCACATCCACTCCATTTATTATCCTAAATTAGATGCACCTGTTTGAGGTCGTTATCTGCATAAAGACACCTGTCCACCCCATACAATCAGTAAGAATCCAACTACTAACATGGCCAAGACCAAAGAGCTGTCCAAAGACACTAGAGACAAAATTGTACACCTCCACAAGGCTGGAAAGGGCTAAGGGGAAATTGCCAAGCAGCTTCGTCTTAAGTTTGCCAATGACCATTTGGATGATCCAGAGGAGTCATGGGAGAAAGTCATGTGGTCAGATGAGACCAAAATAGAACTTTTTGGTCATAATTCCACTAAACATGTTTGGAGGAAGAAGAATGATGAGTACCACCCCAAGAACACCATCCATACTGTGAAGCATGGGGGTGGTAGCATCATGCTTTGGGGGTGTTTTTCTGCACATGGGACAGGACAACTGCACTGTATTAAGGAGAGGATGACCGGGGCCATGTATTGCGAGATTTTGGGGAACAACCTCCTTCCCTCCCTTAGAGCATTGAAGATGGGTCGAGGCTGGGTCTTCCAACATGACAATGACCCGAAGCACACAGCCAGGATAACCAAGGAGTGGCTCTGTAAGAAGCATATCAAGGTTCTGGCGTGGCCTAGCCAGTCTCCAGACCTAAACCCAATAGAGAATCTTTGGAGGGAGCTCAAACTCTGTGTTTCTCAGCGACAGGCCAGCAACCTGACTGATCTAGAGAAGATTTGTGTGGAGGAGTGGGCCAAAATCCCTCCTGCAGTGTGTGCAAACCTGGTGAAAAACTACAGGAAACATTTGACCTCTGTAATTGCAAACAAAGGCTACTGTACCAAATATTAACATTGATTTTCTCAGGTGTTCAAATACTTATTTGCAGCTGTAAATAAATAGTTAAAAAAGCATAAATTGTGATTTCTGGATTTTTTTTTTTTTAGATTATGTCTCTCACAGTGGACATGCACCTACGATGACAATTTCAGACCCCTCCATGATTTCTAAGTGGGAGAACTTGCAAAATAGCAGGGTGTTCAAATACTTATTTTCCTCACTGTATATGGAGATGGTTTGGGCGTTTTATGCAAATGACTAACCTTGTACATGCGGCCGCTCATTTAGAATACTTCAAAGTCACTAACATTAGAACAAGATTAAGAGCATGTTGTGAATTAAGCGGAGATTTTTCGTAAGAAGTTATCCTGTGAGTACAAATACGAAATAATCCAAACAATTATTAGTGAATGAGACCCAATGCATATTTGATAACAGTGAAAGATCATCACTGCAGTGACAATCACGGTATAAGATTCTTCAACTGAGCATACTCTATTGATAATCACCAAATGTACAATCGCAGCCCTCCAAATATATTTGCCATTTTTTAATGTAATCTATAGATGTTTTTTTAGGGATGTCAATCGGTTACTTTTGTATTGACTTAGACCACATCTACACAAAGCCAGAGCTTTCCCTATCCAATCACCATTTCACAAAATATACGGTTAGTTTCAGATCTATCCACTCTGGGACCCAGTTTAAAAAAAATACTGGTTTCAGGCTCCCAAAACGCCGGAACTATCGGGACGAAACGCTGATACGATACAACATTTTTACGTATTCAGCAAAATGCCTTAAATGCATAATAATACATAATATGTGAATGTGATAAATATATGATATACTATACAATCACATTAAATCACATTTATTAATATTTGTTGAGATAAGTTCTTGAATATGTACAAATCAATTAATTTTCTTTCAATTCAATTCATAATAATACTTATTGTTATTAAAACAAATAAAAAACAAAACAAAAATTATAATTACAACTAATAAATATAACTAATCCTATTACTAAACATGTTAACAAAAATAATAACAAAAGTAACATTATTAGTCGTATTATCATTATTAAAATAAATAAAATATAAAAATAATAGTAAAAATACTAATAATAACTAATAAATAAGATACTAACAAATACTAAAATATAAATTATAACAATAACAATTATTATAACTATATTATTATTATAATTAAATTAAATTAAATATAAAACTAAAATAATAATAATAAAACTAATAAATAACATAACTAGTACGAAATTAGTATTATTATTAACAATAACATTATTATTATTATTATTATTATTATTATTATTATTATTATTACTACAAGCTATGATTCCTTCCATAGCTCTGATTGGCCCAAACGCAAAGAGTTTCCTCTACTTACCTTCATAAGAAACCTTAAAGCCCAGGGAGCCACTCGTGTCATCCGTTTTAAAATTGAGCCACATCTGATGGCTGGTACTGACCACCAGATCTGGAGTTGTAGTCCCAGACAACCTTCATATCAAAATGAGAGAGACAGGCATTATGAAACATAATAATAAAACAGTGATTCTTTACTTTCAATATGTACGGTATCATTTGGTATCTCTCAGGGAACATTGGGAGTTCCCCGATTCCCCCGGCACTAGCCTTTAGGGATCTGTGGAATGGGTCCATAAGGGCTTATGAGACCTGCTAATTAAGCACATTAGGCCATCAGGGGATTCTGGGTAACCAGAGAGAAAGTGTCCAGGGACACCGGGCCATTCAAAAGGAACACAAGCACTTGTACACCCCTGCCAGAGAGCGCACATAAAACGGCATCGATAAAACTTTATGAAGACCATAAATTTCAGCACAATTAATAACAACACACTCAGCAACGTTTCCGGAGCATCTGGTGTGCAAATCTGCATTATGGGGCATCAAAGTGTGATGCGCGTTTTGCTGCAGGAGTGATCTTGTTCTAACATTGAGACTCATAGTGATTGACAAAGCTTGGGGTGTTTTTGCCATACACTTCTGCTCAGAGGGGTGATGAAATGAGATGAAATAGAGGGGGGCTAAAGGAAGAGAGGACGATGAGAGATGAAAGAAGATGGGGGGGAGGAGGTTTATACACACAGAGAGGAGAGTTAAAGAGTGGGAGACACAGCCTGGGAGGAGTTTGAGAGAGGATGGAGAAGAAAGCAACAAAGGAACAAAAGTACTCACACATGAAAGACTGTCCGCTGATCACCGATTACAACGCCGTCACCCACAGTTAGAGTGTCGTAGCCCCGTTCCAAGTCAAACTCCTCAAAAGTCAGCTTGATCACCTTGACACAGTGAAGAATCAGAGTCAGCTTTCTAAACTTAGTTAGAACAGTAGCGAAGCAGTACAACTCTCATTTTCCAATCATGAAAAAAAATTGTAAGTTCTACAAGACAATACCATTCCAGTATACAAGTTACTGTGTACTGTGTAACTTGTATAAGATGATAGACAGAAAGACGGACGGACGGACGGATGGATGGATGGATGGAAAGATGAATGGATGATGGATGGAACAATAGAACAATAGAATAATAGATAGAACTATAGATGGACAAATGGATGGATGGATGGATGGATGGATGGAAGGATGGATGGAACAATAGAACGATAGATGGATGGATGGATGGATGGAACAATATACAGAAGGATGGATGGATGGATGGATGGAACAACAGATAGAAATAGATACTTTGGATGGCCATGGGTCTGTTAAAAGTGCTATATAAATGCAGTCAATTTACCATTTACCATGGATGGATGGAACAATAGAATAATAGATATAACTATAGATGGACAAATGGATTGATGGATGGAACAATAGATAGAACTATAGATGGATAGATGGATGGAACAATATAACTATAGATGGATTGATGGATGGAACAATAGATAGAATGATATATATAAATATAGATGGACAAATGGATGGATGATGGAACAAAAGAATAATAGATAGAACTATAGATGGACAAATGGATAGATGGATGGGTGGATGGAACAATAGAATGATAGAACTATAGATGGATAGATGGATGGAACAATATAACTATAGATGGATGGATGGATGGATGGATGGATGGATGGATGGATGGATGGATGGATGGATGGATGGATGGAACAATAGAATGATAGATATAACTATAGATGGATGGATGGATGGATGGATGTATGGAACAAAAGAATAATAGATAGAACTATAGATGGACAAATGGATAGATGGATGGGTGGATGGAACAATAGAATGATAGATAGAACTATAGATGGATAGATGGATGGAACAATATAACTATAGATGGATGGATGGATGGATGGATGGATGGAACAATAGAATGATAGATATAACTATAGATGGATAGATGGATGGATCAATCGGACAATAGATAGATCATGTAGTTGATCTGTGGATGAAAACACTACAATTATAACAGGACATTTCATACTATTATTCTCACACTAGCTAACAGAAAAAAAAGAAACAAACTCTGCAGTTGTAGAACAAAACAAAGAAAGAAATCATATGAAAATGGTTTATGAAAATGAAGAGTCAAAGATGCATATTTGAAATACTGATGAAAACAACACTGCAGAATTTCTTATACAAAATGAGATAAGTAAGATTTATGGAAAGATGAACAATTAAATATGAAGGTTGATTACTCATACACAGAAAAAGGAACACTGCCAAAAAAATATAAATAAAATAAACAAAATTCACTGTCTAGCCTCCCATTTCAAATTGGCTGCCACATTTCCACCAAATTCTTAATGTTTTTGGAGTGCTCGGAGACTAACTACTAATGAAAAAGCTTATATAAATGCAAATTGCATTCTGTCCTATGGTAAACACACTCCGCAACAAAGAGTGCCAAGGGTGGAGTGCCAGCATTCTTACAGGTCACACCACCAGTGAACAAGATTTCATCCTCTTTTACCTCCTCTGAACCTTTCTTTTCTCAATTCACCCCCCGCCCACCTCATCTGTATCCCACCGTGTCTTGTAGCATTATGGTAACTGTGTGTATGATTGTGACTGACATCGCTGTGGGCGGGGCAATCCTCGGCTGACTCATTGAGTGATTGTGAAGCAAAGGCTGCCCTCAGCAAGCCAATACTCTGAGGCAGAGCATCAAACGCGATCATCACTACATACTAAAACCTTCTCACACAACAGAACTCTGAGAACAAATAAGGCATTACAGATAATGGGATGAAGATGTGTCTACTTCTTAAACTAGCAAACTTTACAAACTGTCATCATGTGACCAGCTGCATAAGGAAATATACTGTGTGTGTGTGGTGTGTATATACTTATACAAAGTATACGCACGCACACACACACACACACACACACACACACACACACAGTATATTTCCTCATGCAGCTGGTCACATGATGATAGTTTGTAAAGTTTGCTAGATTAAGAGGTAGACACATATTCAAACTTTACAAACTATCATCACGTGACCATCTGCATGAGGACATGTACTGTGTGTGTGTATGTATGAGAAGGTTATAGTATGTAGTGATGATCACGTTTGATGCTCTGCTTACTTAGAGCAGCCTTTGCAATGTTGAAAATGAACAAATAAGGCAGCAAGCCAATAATATATATATATATATATTAGGAATGCAAAATCAATCAGTAATTATTGATAGTTTGAATACAATAACAAGACAAATCTGTACATATTCAATAGCGTTTGCGCCTATTTATTTTTATACAAATTTCGGTACCTGAGAACGCATATTGTGATATAGACTAGTGTCTGTGAATATTAAACCGCAAAAATATTTAAATACCAATCCTTCGTGTCTCTGTGCGAATGAATGCGTAGACGCGCGGTTTACAATCTATGGGTTTACCTCACACACACACACACACTCAGAATCGCACGTGACGGTCGCATGTTTCCATCTCTGCCTCTCATATGAGGACATGTCCATCATCTTCAGAGGCGCTCAGAGTCAGTTCATGAGCATTTTACCATTTCATTTAAGAAAAAACTATCGTCACTCTAAAAGGTTTTCACGGCAATCAGTCAAAATAAAAGTAAATAAAATAAAACTTGACAAATATATTACTGTTGTACAGTAGAATTTTGATACGTCTCAGTGTAATGATAATACTAACACTAATGTAATAATAATAAATTATCAAAACTTAATTTTTTAAGTAATAAATACAAATTTTTTTCATGTTTTATTTTAACCATATAAAGCTCAGTTGTGCAGCACTTTGTTTGACAAAAAAAGTTTAATTAAATTAAAAGATAAATTAAATTAATTTCTTATGTCTTCATGTGATTACCAGAAAATATATAACACACAATTTGTGGAAAATCTTTTCATAGAAATTAAATTAAAAAGAAAAAAATAATATGGTTGTTTTTATGAATTAAATTAAGTTGCTAGTAGTATTTACTAGTAAATATTACAGTAAACAAACATACAGAAAATGGCAGACCAAGGCAGCTCTGGCATAATGTCAATAAAACTTTTATACATACTTACAGGTTCTTTACAGTTATTTATGTAAACATCCCAAAAGTACCGAAAAAAGGTACCGTTGGGTACCGTTACCGAATTTAAGGTACCGGTACCGGTTCAAATGTGAATGGTACCCAACCCTAAAGTCCATACATACCATTCTCATCACCATGCATGCCATAACTCTGTCTGACGCACCCACCGCTAGCCTAGCTTAGCACAAAGACTGGAGGTAAACGGCTCCAGCTAGCCTACTGCTCAATAAGGGACAAAATAACGCCAACATTTTCCTATTTACATGTTGTGATGTGTATAGTTACATCGTGTACTAAGACCGACGGACAATGAAAAGTTGCGATTTTCTAGGCTGATATGGCTAGGAACTATATTCTCATTCCTGCGTAATGATCAAGGAACTTTGCTGCCGTACCATGGGTCCAGCGGCACAATGATACTACACAGTGCCTGAAAATAGGCTAACTTCAGTAAACATAACCAGCGTGACAACCTGCTTGCACAGAGAGCATGCTGGGGACTATTTTCAGGGGTTGCGTAATATCATTGTGCCTTCTGCACCCCGTAGGCTAGCTGGAGCCATTTACCTCGCGTCTTTGTGCAAAGCTAGGCTAGCGGTGGGTGCGTCAGACAGACATGAGAATGGTATGTATGGACTTATATTACTCTACGGTAGGAGATACGATGAATAAGCTAAAGTCCCAAAAAATCCTTTAAATAGAATTGAACCATCATTTCTTGATGACTTGTAGAGACTATTCTCTGGCAATCCAACAGTCAATATTGTGTGAGAATAAGTCCCACCTTACAGTGTCGGTAAACTTCTGCGTTCTGTCTCAAAAGCTCTGCATGGATTGAGGCATGTGAAACAGGATCACGAATCCCAGACTGTCTCTAAGCGGGAACGCTAAAAGTTAAAGTCCATTTCTGATTTTATTGTTGTTAGTATTGTCATTTTGCAGCGTTTTGCTTGGCGATTTTTAAAAAAATATTTTTATTTTTGGTATTTTATATGCTCTGTTGGTGGTTCGCAATATAAAAACAACAGCAATAATAATGATTATTATTCATTTATTTATGTTCATGTATTCTCAAATGATTCACTGGAGCACTTGTTCATATTTTTAGGGTTATGTTAATAAATGTATTATTTGAATCAGAGTTGATAGTTTATATCCTGCACTAGAATTCATTGTATTAGTTTTACCTTATTTCTCTTTGATGAGAGTGACACAATTTTCTCCCCTATATTTGCGTAAGAAGATTGCAGCATTTTTCTTGAGATATACTAATAGTCTCAATAACCCAGTGACCAGAGAGCATATTCAGAATAGTCTGAAAAAATTACAACCATTTTGAATCCAATAAACCAAATAGCAGCATAGAATACATAAATAAATAGGAATAAACCACTGAGGCTTTCAGACAAAAGCCATAGTGAATACATTCTTGCAGCTGAGACTGATAATGCTCAAAGACTGCATAGCAGGGAGCGGGACTTGTTGGAGGAGCGAGGCTTTTTGTCAAAATGGAAGTCCCTGCAGAAGTGGAGTAGCTGATAATACCAATCCGCTGGATGATGATAGCGCACAGAACAAAAAGAGGACTGATAATTAAAAATGAAGAGGACAACAAAAGCAATCAGCCATGTCTTCTCATGAACAACTTATTCTCTATTATTGTGCCTTCTGGGGATCCCTCCATCTAAGGCAGAAACACAGTGTCTAGACTCTGAGCTAATGTTTGTCTGTGAGCGGGGGATTCAGCCCGGTGCGGTTCCACATGCTGCTTTTCCCTGCAGAGTTCTATCTGTTTTCCCTCATTCTTTAGTTCCAAGTTCAGCCATTTTCCAGCACTCGTCATTAGGCACCACGGTTGACATAAATAGAACGGACATCTTTGAGTAGCAAAAGCATCTTTAACTGTAGCTCCGGGGAATCTGCTACTGAAGCATTACAGACTGGGCTCCTCCTGAACTTCAAGATGTTACTTCGTTTCGGATGATTAGACATATCACACTGTTAACCAAATGTCATTATGGGGCCTCATTTCCTTGTGTTTCTTCAACATCTTAACATTCTCACTAGCTGATTTAAAGCTGTCCAGTCTATGTCATTTATTGTGTTTGCTTGCATTTCAAGTTGAGGGTGAGACGATAAACCAAGGTCCTGACTCTCTGTGGTCATTAAAAATCCCAGGATGTCCTTCGTAAAAGAGTAGGGGTTTAAGCCGGCATCCTGGCCAAATGTGCCCATTGGCCTCTGTCCATCATGGCCTCCTAATAGTGCCCATGCATACTGATTGGCTTCAACATTCTGTCTCCTCTCCACCACAAGCTGGTGTGTGGTGGGCGTTCTGGCGCAATATGGCTGCACATTGCTGGTGGTTGGGGAGACCTGACGCAATATGGCTGCACAACTCAAAACAATGAAACAATTCAGATTACTTAAAATGTGTCAGTTTGGTGAACTCAAAAGAAAAAGAAAGTTCTAAATACTCATAAAAGTTCATTTGATTGAACTATTTTTTAAATTTAAATGTACCCTACTCAAACCAATTAATTCTTTTGAGCCTTAAAGGGATAGTTCACCAAAAATTAGCCCATGATTTACTCACCCTCAAGTCATCCTAGGTGTATATGACATTCTTATTTCAGACGAACACAATCAGAGTTATATTACAAAAGTCCAGGCTAATCCAAGCATTATAGTTGCAATAATAGTTGCTCTGTTTTTGAAGTCCATAAAAAAATGCACCTGTCCATCGAATAAGGTGCTCCACGCAGCTCCGGGATGTTAATAAAGGCCATCTGAAGCGAATCGATGCGTTTGTGTAAGAAACATATCCATATTTAAAACTTTATCAAGTAAAGTTCCAGCCGATCACCTTCCATGGAACAGTGTTGAAAGCTGAAAGCTCAAGATCTGTACGTGACGTCATGACGAGCGTATCTGGCTGCGTTAGTCTTTCGATAGGCAGAGGACCTTTCAACACTTTTTCCATAAATTGAACACGGAAGGCGGTCGGCCGAAACTTTACTTTATAAAGTTTTAAATATGGATAGTTTTCTTACACAAATGCATCGATTCGCTTCAGATGGCCTTTATTAACATCCCAGAGCTGCGCGGAGCACGTTATTTGATGGACAGATGCATTTCTTATAGACTTCCAAAACAGAGCAACTATTACTGCTATAATAACGCTTGGATTAGCCTGGACTTTTGTAATATAACTCCGATTTTATCCGTCTTTTAATTTTTGGGTGAACTATCCCTTTAAGGCCTGTGCACACTGGGACGATTTTCACGCACTTATCGCCAGCGTTTTTCGAGACGTTTTTCGGCACATCTTTGTGTTCACACCAGAGCAATTTTCACTGGCATTGCGCCGAGTGAGCGTTCAAATTCCGTAGATGACGCTCCCAATACAAAAGGTGGTGCTGCGCCACTTTGCACTTCTGACACTCGCTTGTCACACAGAAGAAGAAGAGAGACCGTTTTTAAGTGCTTGCCAAAACCATACATTTTTTCTAACTGGCAAGCAGCATTAGCAGCTCATCTTCTTCTTTGTCTACTTACTTCCTCTTCGTCGTATCAATGTGTGCTCGGCAACACCGTTTTGTGCTTGAGCGCCACCAAGTCGTGTTTTACTGTAACTTCAGTAGCTCCAGGCACGTGAACAAAAGGGCCGATCTCATTGGTCGGACAGTTTTTAACGCGTCTCATCAAAAGAAAAAAACGAACCCAAGGAAAAAAAATGTTTTGTTAAAAATTACGCTTTTAAGAGTGTGCACACTCACATTGACGCCCTTTGTTTAGTCATGAAACATTCATTAAACATCGGCGATAAACGTGCGCGAAAATCGTCCCAGTGTGAACAGGCCTTTAGGGTTTACAGTGTGTATTCAGACACACTGCTGTGTTGGCATACTGTTTTTCACATACTATATAGTAAGGAAGTATTCAAATTCAGATGCAGCAAGTGCATCTAAAGCATTTACCATTGTTCAGACAGACTGGTAAATCCCTCGACAAACAGCTTATTGCCTGTGGTCCCATTCCAATCTAGAAGTTTAAATGTCTAACCACTCCAACAAACAAATCAATGGTAAGACAGCACCACAGAGCCACTGTGTTTACACTCAACCTACAAATGGCTTACTTATATATAGTTGTCTCCTCACATTAAAACTGGCACATTTTAACACCAAAAAATATATATATACTTCACTTTTAAATATTCATTATGCATCATCAAATGCTAAATGATGTCAAAGTCTAGTTAACTGTGATGCTAAAGGCTTTAACAGCTGCTGGGGTCTCTCCACACTGGGATAGTCTTTTGGCTCGGGCATCAAACCAGCTGCAGCGAAATCAAAAGCTCATTGTCAGGTACATTTCATACGGCCCCATGTTCTGCCTCAGTCTCACAGCTAACCTCACGTCTTCTCTGGGTACTATTGTGTCAGGATGAAAATAGAATGTCATTACGGTTGTAAAGAGCAAAAAACAGCAATGTTCTATCTTCATCTGTGCCCCGCTCTCCAGCCGTGACAGTGTGAAGCAGAACTGTCCTTTACACACTGGATGAAATAGCGCACTGGGCGGCAGAGAAAAAGCAGGGGGCACTGATAGAGCCGCTCCACCCCATTCCATTTGCCCTCCATCTCTTTCCCCCCTTCTCTCCCAACTGAGTCATGGTGATGAGGGGAGAGATTTGTTAAGCCATTTATTTGAACCTAGATAAAGAAAATCTGGCAAGCGAAAAAGAAAATGGCCTTGAACTCGACGCCAAAGTCATGATGACACAGAGTGCCAGAGTTTTGTCTCTCCTGTGGTAGCCGCTCAATGTAGTTTATTTTATCTTCCATTCTCCTTTAATATAATCGCCAATGTTTCATTTTTTTATGAGTGTGGATATCTAGATATTGCACATCATTTCTCAATATCTGTGTATCCTTTTCCTTGCAACTTACAGTTATAAGCAGGCCCACATAGAAACCCTAGCAGAATTCATAAAAAGTTGGACCACTGTGCGTTGACTTATTAAATTTGAAAATACTTTCAGTTTCAAGTAGGAGAAGCTCTGTACACTACAGTTCAAATGTTTGGAGTAAGAAATTAATAAAATAAATTAATAAATACTTTTATTAAAAAAAGGACGCATTAAATTGTTCAAAAGTGACAGAAAAGACATGTATAATGTGATTTAATGACTTTAAATTCATCAAAATTATTTCAAAATTGATTAAAAAAAAGTTTCTTGAGCACAAAATCATATTAGAATGATTTCATGTGACACTGAAGACCGGAGTAATGGTTACAATTTTTTTTTATATCTATACATACATATACAGTGGGGTTAACAAGTATTTGATACACTGCCGATTTTGCAGGTCTGCCCACCTACAAAGCATGTAGAAGTCTGTAATTTGTATCATAGGTACTCTTCAACTGTGAGAGACGGAATCTAAAACAAAAATCCAGAGAATCACATTGTATGATTTTTAAGTAATTAATTTGCTTTTTATTGCAATTGCATGACATAAGTATTTGATACATCAGAAAAGCAGAACTTAAGATTTGGTACATAAACCTTTGTTTGTAATTACAGAGATCATATGTTTCCTGTAGTTCTTTACCAGGTTTGCACACACTGCAGGAAGGATTTTGGCCAGGTCCTTCATACAGACCTTCTCCAGATCCTTCAGGTTTCAGGGCTGTCGCTGGGCAATATGGGCTTTCAGCTCCCTCAAAAGATTTTCTATTGGGTTCAGGTCTGGAGACCGGCTAGGCCACTCCAGGACCTTGAGATGCTTCTTACGGAGCCACTCCTTAGTTGCCCTGGCTGTGTGTTTCGGGTCGTTGTCATACTGGAAGACCCAGCCACGACCCATCTTCAATGCTCTAACTAAGGGAAGGAGGTTGTTGGCCAAGATCTTGCGATACATTGCCCCATTCATCCTCCCCTCAATACGGTGCAGTCGTACTGTCCCCTTTGCAGAAAAGCATCCCCAAAGAATGATGTTTCCACCTCCATGTTTCATGGTTGGGATGGTGCTCCTTCTTCTTCCTCCAAACACGGCGAGTCGAGTTTAGACCAAAAAGCTCTATTTTTGTCTCATCGGACCACATGACCTTCTCCCATTCCTCCTCTGGATCATCCAGATGGTCATTGGCAAACTTCAGACGGGCCTGGACATGCGCTGGCTTGAGCAGGGGGACCTTGTGTGCGATTTTAATCCATGATGGCGTAGTGTGTTACTAATGGTTTTCTTTGAGACTGTGGTCCCAGCTCTCTTCAGGTCATTGACCAGGTCTTTCCGTGTAGTTCTGGGCTGATCCCTCACCTTCCTCATGATCATTGATGCCCCACGATGTGAGATCTTGCATGGTGCCCCAGGCCGAGGGAGATTGACCGTCATCTTGAACTTCTTCCATTTTCTAATAATTGTGCCAACAGTTGTTGCCTTGTCAGAGTACAAGGCTCTCCCAGCCTTGTGCAGGTCTACAATTTTATCCCTGATGTCCTTACACAGCTCTCTGGTCTTGGCCATTGTGGAGAGGGTTGATTGATTGTGTGGACAGGTGTTTTTTATACAGGTAACGAGTTCAAACAGGTGCAGTTAATACAGGTAATGAGTAGAGAACAGAAGGGGTTCTTAAAGAAAAACTAACAGGTCTGTGAGAGCCGGAATTCTACCTGGTTGGTAGGTGATCAAATACTTATATCATGCAATAAAATGCAAATTAATTATTTATAAATCATACAATATGATTTTCTGGATTCTGTCTCTCACAGTTGAAGTGTACCTATGATAAAAATTACAGACCTCTACATGCTTTGTAAGAGGGAAAACCAGCAAAATCGGCAGTGTATCAAATACTTGTTCTCCCCACTGTATATTATATATTATATATATATATATATATATATATATATATATATATATATATATATATATATATATATATATATATATATATATATATAATTTTTAATTATAACAATATTTCACAATATTACTGTTTTTCCTGTATTTCTGATTAAATAAACGCAGCCTTGGTGTGCATAGGAGACTTTGGAATCATACGGACCCCAAACTTTTGATCGCTAAAGCACAAGTTTAAATCAGATTTCCCCACCAAATAAGCACAGAAAATGTGCACACAAGTCTGTGGATTCTGTCTGGGCCTAAATATTATTTCATTTCAAACATACTTTTTAATATAGTAAGTGTTAAGCCATGTTTTGTCAGTTTGCAGAGCAAATTGTAGTACAAACACACTTTTGCAAGCATTCACCTTGGAAGGGTCCGAAGCTGTGATGATCCAGGTACAGTTGGCATTGTTGTCATATTGTACTGGGAAATTTGGGGAGGTGATGATGCCACTAGGGCCACGGAGCTGACCACCACACATGGGAGCTGAAAGAAAAGAGACAAAGCATGTTGGAGCAAATCATGCAGTTTGACTCTTCATAGAGTGAAAGAACATCTTATCTATGAAAGATTTGAGGCTTTCGAGGAGAAAAGAAAGGAACCAATATCAGCACCAATATTATAGTAACAGTTATATTAACAACATAATAGAAATAATGTTATAATGTTATAACACTGATCATTCAAAAATGGGATTAAAGCAGCTACAAATTTTGGATTCATTTGTTAAATATGTTCAGATGTAATACATTTTGATACAGATGTGTTCCTCTCACGGCCAGATACAAAAACAATTTTGTCACGGGTGTGTGTAGGCAGGAAGACGAAGACAGGCAGATACAGTTCAGATAGTAGTTTAATCTCAAATAAACTAAAGAGAGGCAAAAGCTCAACACATATATCATAACGGTGACCGGACAAAGACGGAGTTAAAAAAGGGAAGAACTTAAATAGCAAACAGAAACAAGATAATTAACAGGACACAGCTGAACTAAATTAACTCAATGAAGTTAACCAGGGAGGCAGACGAGTGGTGGGAAACTGAACAAAGAAACATGTGACATATGAAAACAAACTGAAAATCCATGATAATAAAACTAAACAGAACATGACTGTGACAAATATGTAATGTAATGTTACATATTTATAAAAAAATGTTTGAGAATTGTGGTTTCGAAGTAATTTTCAGTTACATTTTGAGAAAATAATTGTTTTTAATAGTTTTAGTTAACAATAATGTCTGAAAAAAAAGTATTTTATCCCATGTCTAAAGACATTTACATTTACATTTATGCATTTGGCAGACGCTTTTATCCAAAGCGACTTACAGTGCCCTTATTACAGGGACAATCCCCCTGGAGCAACATGGAGTAAAGTGCCTTGCTCAAGGACACACTGGTGGTGACCGCTGGGATCGAACCAGCAACCTTCTGCATATCAGTTCCATGGTTTAACCAACTGGACCACCATCTCACCAAAGATGACTAGTGAAGCACATTTCAATACCACAACATCAGCCTGAATTGTAAACCTACAAAGAAAAGCAACAGGACCGATGACACTTGACTCACTCCTACTCAGACCACAGAACGTACCCCATTGTTGAGTTCAACACTCAGACTCACAGGCCAAAACAAACCCCATCCATACCGCTTTCAAAGGTTGAGATTGGCTTACAGGCTGATGAAATGTAACAAAATCTTAAATTATTAAAAAAGCACACGTATGAAGGCTTAGCCCTTGGCTGCAGTCAATATTTTGGACTTGATTATTGTTAAAGTTACCAGAAATAATCGATCCCGGGTTGTTGGTTTTGATTGAAAATTCAGTTCACAAGCCAGTCCAATGACCTTATGACTTTCTTGTGACTTTTCAATTAGTTAAAAGTCCTTTGTGACACTCTTGTGGCTTCCAGGAGGACTTTAAATGCCTCCTTGAATGAAGGCACTCGAAGTCTAATGAGAAGGAAGGGCACAGCCAGCGTGTTTGCACTAAATGAATGTTTCTGCAGGTCTGGGACCAGCTGGAGCTTTTAATGAGCTATGTCTGAGGTGAGCTCCTCAGGGCCTCCCCCACCACACACACACACACACACACACACACACACAAAGTTTCTTCAAACACTTTAAGGTGGGCTGACATTAAAGAACAAAAGTCTTTGGGAAGTTAATTAACATCAGGGCTGGTTGACCCCAGTTTTCACCTTCACAACATAATGTGTGTTGTCTGCAAGTTTTCTGCTTTAAAGTGAGGGTTATAACACACATTCATTTATATCTTTTTAGTCAATCATAATTCTCATCATCCAAATTCCAATTCTCTCCACTCTGTAACACTCTGGACACATGATTGTGATATAACAGAAAAAAAAGAAAAAAAAATGATAATGGTCTTGGAATTTTGAATAGTACAAAAGTTCTTATTAGGTTGTCACACAAAATAACCCCCTTTCAAAGTTCTGGAAAAGTTAGTTTGTGGTTATAACAATTCTGGGAAGAGGTTCCAGGCAGTGTTAATTTCGTTGACTAATAATTTGTCATAATTTTCGCCAACCACCTTTTTTCACTGACGAAAACGAGACGATAACTAAATAAAAACTACTGTTGGATGACAAAAACTATAACAAAAATCAACTGTCATTTTCGTCAACAAATAAAAACGAGACGAAAATGTTAGGGAGGGACGATTAAGGAAGAGATCCAGTCAGAACTGATATCCTGTGCAACAGATGTGCACATTTGATTTGAACGTGCTGATCTAACCGCTGGAGAACACGGCGCTGTTGCATGTTCTACAGGCTCACTCACGCATCCCCAATCCAGCGCTCCAGAGCGGCTCACAATCAATGAATAACACACATTTATGCCAGGCAATTGTTTATGAACTAATGCTGATGAATAATGACAATGTTTACTTTACGATGTTTATATAGTAATGTGTTTTAGACGGTTGTAACTATGCATATTTTATCTTCTCATCTGAACTTGAATGAGCTCCTGCAACTGCAATAGTAAGGCGATATTTCAAAATAAGAGTCCCGGTGTATTTCCAGCCAAAACATTATGAACTGCAAGTGAAGCGATTCATCTCTTAACCAGGTCACATATTAAGGTCTGGGTAGATTAGATGGTAAGCAAGATATAGGACAAAAGGCAGGATTAAAGAGCTGAGCTACTTTGACAAAAGCAAAATTGTTATGGCAGGGCGACTTGATCAAAATATATCTGAAATGGCAAGTCTTGTGGGTTGCTTCCAGTCAGCAGTGGTGAGAATTTACCAAAAGTGGTCCCAGGGAGAACAAACCACAAACCGATGACAGGGTGTTGGGCACCCAAGATCCATCGATCCATGATGACAATGAAGGATATTCCGTATGGTCCAAGCCAAAAGAAGGTCTACTGTGGCACACAACATTTTAATGATGGTTATGGGAAGAATGTGTCACAACACACAGTGCATCGTACTCTGCTGCGTATGGGGCTGCATAGCCACAGACCGATCAGAGTGCCTATGATGACCCCTGTCCACTGTCAAAAGCGCCTACAAAACGTGTGAGTCGGAACTGGACCATGGAGCAGTGGAAGAAGGTCACCTGGTCCAATGTGACCTGTACGTGTGTGCCGTTTACCTGGGAAAGTGATGGCACCAGGATGCATTGTTGGAAGATGGCAAGCCGGTGGAGGGAGTGTGATGCTCTGGCTAATGTTCTGCTGGGAAACCCTGGGTCCAACCTTATTTGTAGATGTACATTTTGCCACATACATAAACATTGTTGCAGACCAGGTACATCCCTTCATAACAATGGTGTTCACTGGTTCATCAGCAGGATAATGCACCACACCAAACACATTTTTCAGGAATGGTTTGAGGAACATGATGAAGAGTTCAAGGTGTTGGCCTGGCCTCCACATCGGAACTTACAGGACTTGAAAGATCTGCTGCTAACGTCTTTGTTCCAGATTCCACAGGACATCTTCAGGGGTCTTGTAGAATTCTTGTCTGAGCTGTTTTGGCAGCACGCAGAGGGCCAACAGCATATTAGGTCATAATGTTTTGGCTCGTCCATGTACTCCCCAACATACTAATCATGCTATTAGTAGAAGATATCTATTAGCAGGGGCTCAGCTGTGAAACAGTCCAGATGCATTTAAGTTGTAAGGGCAGTGCTGCAAAAAGATAATCACTTAAATTTCCTCTTGTTCAAGCTAAATTCGATCGGATTAGATTCAGGCCAACAGTTCCAAAACCCTGGATTTCTCAATGCACATTTCAAGAGTTGCAGATGTGAAGCCTAAGGCAGACCATAATGAGGGAATGAAACTCAGGGGAGTTTACTTTGATTTCTGAAAATGGCAGGGATTCATTCCAAAGAATTGCTTTAAGCCACTGGAACTACAATCAACATTAAACAGCAGCTAAGACTTCAATTTTCTACAAACACTCAGTTTTCATGATATGTGTTATATTTCAGATTCTATTAAGGTATGAAGCTTGATTTTATTTCTAAATATCCAATTAAAAAAATACCAAAATGTATTTTATAGATCTCTTGTGTGAGTCCTAGATCCTTTAAAACCCTGCAAATCATGAGGAAAAAAATAATTTCTACATATACAGAGAGAGAACCTCAAGGACACACTATTAGTATTGAGCGTTGTGTGCTCGTATTTATGTATTTAACGACAATGATTTATGAATGCTTTTTCTGTGGCGCCATTACTAATTATTCTTATGATTCAGATTTTCCTGAAGCATGCAATTAAAATGGGCCGTTTTTGAATAATGGCCTGGCATTTAGAGTGTTAAATCAATAAAACAAGACAAATAATCATTCTCTACATTAGTTTTGAAAAGGAGCAAGTGATGAAGAAACGGGTTCCGGGGAGCAATAGCTAAATATCAACCCTTTTCACGTGAGTAATGGGGCTGATAAGGGAACTTGGTCCATCTGGTGATTCCGACAGTTTCCCAATTCCAGGTCTATTTTCCCCTCTTGCCACAAGCTCACAGTGATGTGCCAAAAACTGATCGTTAAATAATCAAAAACAAAGGCAACTGGTGCAATTCATCACAAAGCTGTCCAACTAACTTTCTCCCGAAGATTGTCAAGCCTGAGGGGTCCACTGTGGCAAAGGCCATTGGTGGTGTTGGAGAAGGGATATGTAACTCTAATGAAATACTAATAGTCCACAGCTGGCAGAGCAGCACAGGAGAAATTAATCGATATGAAGGGAGTAGGTATAACCAAAGCCTTATGTGTCTGAGCGTGCTGGTGTAGAGTTACAGTGAGAAGCTGTGATAGCATCCAGTAGAGCCTGATCACATGAAAATGCGTATAAATAATAAGAGTGTGCAACGTCGTGGAATGTATACGCGCAGTTTTTCGCCGTGCATATGAAACGCACTTTATGGCGTGTTATAAACACAAACCCCCCACCTCCATCCTACCCAAGAGCGTGTCATATACACACCATAATGTGCGTGTCTGGATGTTCTGAATAATATATTACATTATTACATCTCAACTACATTACTTTTAATCAAAACATAGGTAAATCATACCTCAGTTTTTTTCTTGGGTAATACATTAGCACATACTAACAAAAAAAAATGCATACTGTGCAGTGGGGTCCAAAAGTCTGGTTTTGTTCATTTAAATAATTAAATATAATATAAAATAAAAATACAATTCATAATAAAAATCACTACACACACACCACTCAAAAGTTTGGTGTCGGTAAGATTTTTTTGTATTGTTTTAAAAATATGTCTCATATGCTAACCAATGCTGCATTTTTTATTTCTTGATCAAATAATTTCAATTACTACAAAAAAAAATATATATATATATTTTTTTTTCCCCCCTTTGATAGAAAAGTGGCATTTTGTTCATGGTTTGTTCATGTTAGTTCACAGTGTGTTAACTAATGTCAACTAGATTTGAATAAAGTATTAGTAAATGTTGAAATTAGCATTAACAAAATAAATAAATGCTTTATTGGTGCAGCTCATCATTAGTTCATGTTAACTAATGTTAACTAATGAACTTTACTGTAAAGTGTTACCATTTTCATATAGTATATCAATAATATAATAATAATTTTAAAATTATTATAATAAATTAGAATAATTATATATTCAATATCAGATTTTTTTAGTGTGGTCTCAGAGTTTTGGACCTCATTGTATATTCTCTTAAGGTACCGTACCACTGACAGGCTTTAACTGCATATAGTTAAAATGCATGGGGTTGCCAGAGAACTAAATTTACCTGGGGTACCAGAGAACTAAATGCCAGACTCACGCTTCAATTTACGGCCTAAGGCAAAGGTGGCAGCATGGTGGACAGCATCTCTCTGGGGATGTGACAGCTGTAGCAGGAATAAAGTCCTGGGGGCTGTCCTAGCCAATCAAAGTCAGAAATTAAGTAAGGCTCAATAAAGTAATTAATCAGAGCCTGGTGAGGCTAAATAAGCTGATTACTGGCTGTGCGATACCATCTCTTCCTCCTTAGGAAATCTGCTTTAGAGATCTCCATTTCCCCCTCTCTCATCTTTCGCTTTTTTTCCCCTCATTGTCCTCTTTCATTGTCAGGTAATTAATCAAGGCCCTTTAATTCTGCAGATATACCACTGAGATGTCAAATAATTCAACTATTTATTAAACAATGGGCTTAAATCTGCTGTGATAAATGCATTTGCTGTAAATATGGTATGAGAAAAAGCTTCCCATATGTTCCTTAGCCCATCCAGCCCAACTGTAATTTTTTCTATGAGTGTGTGTGTGTGTGCGTGCATGTATGTGTGTGTGTGTGTGTGTGTGTGTGTGTGTTCTTGTTTAACCTACATTGTGAGGACCAAATGTCCCCACAAAGATAGTAAAATGTGAAAAATTCTGACATTGCGGGACCATTTGGTCGGGCCCCACGAGGAAAACCAAGTGATGTTTTTTTTTTGTTTTTTTTTTTGAAGATGTAAAAAGTTTTCTGTGATGGGTATGTTTAGGGTTGGGAGGATAGAATATACACTTTGTAAAGTATAAAAACCATTATGTCTATTTAAAGTCAATGTAAATATATAAAAACAAGTTTACAAGGTAGCCAAATAAGTTAAGTGCTAACATGGTCAAACTGTGTCAAAAATAAATAAATAAAATAAAAAATGGAACAATAAACTATTATGGCTCATGTAATTTTTTTTATATTTTATATATTATAAAGTGACATACCTCTGCAGATAGGTCGGTCATCACTCCATCCAACATAACTGTCCGTAACTCGCAGACAGGTGATGCTTTTAGACCCCTGAAGCTCGTATCCGTCATCACAAGAAAAATGCACAGTAGCACCCCGCCTGCAAGAATAAACTGATTATTATTTTGCAAGAATACCAACCTGGACAACTATAAATTCGACATAACGGACATTCTGTACAGTCAGCCAGTCATTATGGCAAAATAAATCCCAACAGGGTAATCAGGCCCCTGATGTGGAAATTTATTTTGTGATAATGACTGGCTGCTGCACATTATCCTACTTATTACACAGCTACTTAGCAAATAAATAAATAAAAGGACATGAAATATTGATACAAGTTAAAATTATTGTATTTTGTGAGAAAGAAAGTGACTGCAGAGTCCGACGAAAGACATGAAACTCGCACAAGAGATTGGTGGCCAGGGATAATGATCAATTATGCAGTTAATCAGTCATTGTACACAATCTGTTGGCTGCAGAATGATGCGAATGATGAATTAGATCAATTCCATTGCACATATATAACCTTAATAAGTCTAACAAGCCTAATAATAAGTCTAATAACCCTTGTAAGTCTAAAACTTAACTTTGGAAAAGAAAGAGAGGATCAATCATTTTCCCGGATTGTGCGAACTGTGCAAAGTGCAGATGCCAGATGACTCAAGCTCTTCACAGCAGTTCCCAACCTCTCACATGAGAGCTGGTATCTGTCCATGCCTAAATCAAATAGCATGTCAGCATAAATACCCCCTCTCTCCAGCCGGCAGCATTGGTCCTGTCTGATCTTGGTAATGGACAGCCTTGAGGAAACTGTGATGTGCGCATCCAGATGCATCGCTGTGCCGCCTCCATTACCTAGCCGCTGATGAAGGGGGTACTCAGGTAGCCGGAGCTAAGAAAATTCCAGTAAAAAAGTTTCGATTGTCTTTCACTTCCCCGCTGCGATTGCCCTGAGAGCTAGTGAGTGTAAAACGGATTGTCCCCATTTGTCTGTGTTAGAATCCTCTAGGGCGCTGCCATTCACCCTGCGGGGGGACGATGACAGCCTAACCTGCACCACAGGCCTCTCTGTAGCAGCACTGTGCCCGGAAATGACACTACTATAGCTCTGTCCCCACTCAATTAAATAGGTCCGGACCTCTGTCTCATTTTCAATCTCCTTGCCTCTCTGTTCTCTTTTTCGATCGTAAATGATGGTTCACATTTCACTTGGTTTCTCTACCGGGTCATTCCTAGCGTTTTCAAGCCCCTTTCATGTATGTCTTAATATACTGAATGAAACGCTACACTCACAATGTTTCAACATGGACATCATATTAGCTTGTTTTCTGATATCAGAATATCACAATTAAGTGAATAAAGTGGTGAATTTTATTTTAATTTTTTATGTTACGACTTTCAGGGGAATGTTGCCATTTTTTCATTTCTCAACGTCTCCCATATTCCAGGTTTTTCTTAATCTCTAGCATGTTGTCTTGGAAATATTGTTTTAATTTCATCAGCTTTTTTTTTTTCTTTTTTCTCTGACCTCAATATCTTTCTTTTAAACGGATAAAATGAAAATTCTGACACATTTATTCACTCTCATGTCATTCCAAACCTGCATGTTTTGCATTCTTCTGTGGAACATAGAAGAAGATATTTTGTTGGTCAGAAAACCTTTTCGGTTTCCATTGACTTTTTTTTTTGTCCAGTGGTACAGTGGTAGTGCAAGGGAACTGGAACTGTTTGGTAACCAACATATCTTCTTTAGGTTCCACAGAAGAAAGTCAGTCATGCAGGTTTGGAATTAGGTTTTGCTGCTGTTTTAACAGTGTTGAATAATAAATAAGGTTTTTATCTGTGTGTGTATGTATGTTTATATAGGTATAGGTACGTATGTATATACAGTGAGGAAAATAAGTATTTGAACACCCCCTGCTATTTTGCAAGTTCTCCCACTTGGAAATCATGGAGGGGTCTGAAATCGTCATCGTAGGTGCATGTCCACTGTGAGAGACATAATCTTTTTAAAAAAATCCAGAAATCACAATGTATGATTTTTTAACTATTTATTTGTATGATACAGCTGCAAATAAGTATTTGAACACCTGAGAAAATCAATGTTAATATTTGGTACAGTAGCCTTTGTTTGCAATTACAGAGGTCAAACGTTTCCTGTAGAATTTTTAACCAGGTTTGCACACACTGCAGGAGGGATTTTGGCCCACTCCTCCACACAGATCTTCTCTAGATCAGTCAGGTTTCTGGCCTGTCGCTGAGAAACACGGAGTTTGAGCTCCCTCCAAAGATTCTCTATTGGGTTTAGGTCTGGAGACTGGCTAGGCCACGCCAGAACCTTGATATGCGTCTTACAGAGCCACTCCTTGGTTATCCTGGCTGTGTGCTTCGGGTCATTGTCATGTTGGAAGACCCAGCCTCGACCCATCTTCAATGCTCTAACTGAGGGAAGGAGGTTGTCCCCTAAAAATCTCGCAATACATGGCCCCGGTCATCCTCTCCTTAATACAGTGCAGTCGCCCTGTCCCATGTGCAGAAAAACAGTAGGGATGGTGTTCTTGGGATGGTACTCATCATTCTTCTTCCTCCAAACACGTTTAGTGGAATTATGACCAAAAAGTTCTATTTTGGTCTCATCTGACCATATGACTTTCTCCCATGACTCCTCTGGATCATCCAAATGGTCATTGGCAAACTTAAGACGGGCCTTGACATGAGCTGGTTTAAGCAGGGGAACCTTCCGTGCCATGCATGATTTCAAACCATGACGTCTTAGTGTATTACCAACAGTAACCTTGGAAACGGTGGTCCCAGCTCTTTTCAGGTCATTGACCAGCTCCTCCTGTGTAGTTCTGGGCTGATTTCTCACCTTTCTTAGGATCATTGAGACCCCACGAGGTGAGATCTTGCATGGAGCCCCAGTCCGAGGGAGATTGACAGTCATGTTTAGCTTCTTCCATTTTCTAACGATTGCTCCAACAGTGGACCTTTTTTCACCAAGCTGCTTGGCAATTTCCCCGTAGCCCTTTCCAGCCTTGTGGAGGTGTACAATTTTGTCTCTAGTGTCTTTGGACAGCTCTTTGGTCTTGGCCATGTTAGTAGTTGGATTCTTACTGATTGTATGGGGTGGACAGGTGTCTTCATGCAGCTAACGACCTCAAACTGGTGCATCTAATTTAGGATAATAAATGGAGTGGAGGTGGACATTTTAAAGGCAGACTAACAGGTCTTTGAGGGTCAGAATTCTAGCTGATAGACAGGTGTTCAAATACTTATTTGCAGCTGTATCATACAAATAAATAGTTTAAAAAAATCATACATTGTGATTTCTGGATTTTTTTGTTGATTATGTCTCTCACAGTGGACATGCACCTACGATGACAATTTCAGACCCCTCCATGATTTCTAAGTGGAAGAACTTGCAAAATAGCAGGGTGTTCAAATACTTATTTTCCTCACTGTATGTAGGGATGTGTATTTATATATAAAAATGTACAGGGTTATTAACTATGATAAGTCTTGAGTGTTGGAGCCTTGAGCACATGTATCATGTAATTGTTATTTTGTTTTTTATTGTTTTTTTGTTGTGATATGGATGCCCTTTTCTTATCATATCATTCTATTGCAAACCAAATTTACCTGCGGGTATAAATAAAGTAACCTAACCTAACCTTGGAATAGCATGATGGTAAATAAATGATGACCAAATTTTCATTTTTGGATGGAACATCCCTTTAAATCTTTTGTAATATCCATAAAAGCCAAATCGTTAATGACATCATCCTCGAGGAAATGACATCATTTTAGTGGGAAAACAACAGTTAGTTTCTTTACATCTCCATCTCTCACTCTTTCTTCTCTCTCTTCCCTTCTTGCTGTGACCTTTGGGAGCCCACAGCCCATGTTTATGCTGATCAAATATCCTCCCTGAGCTCCGAGAATTAAAAGGCCAATGAGAAATTAAACAGGTGCCCACCTCCTGCATCTCTTGCTATTCATCATCCTGGCATTACAAACACTAAATTAACTGCACACCTCTTTCCTCTCTCCTCTGTGCACTCTCAGTGGACTATTTTAATAAGTAATCCATAAACTCATTTCTCACCTGAAATCAGAGCCTTTTCTTTTGCCCCTCTCAGGGATTCCTGGGTCTGGACACATGTTGTGTCCTTGAGCCACCCCCATCTGTGATACTGCAAAAGATAAATAAAGGTGAAAAAGTTGGTAAATATTAGAGTAGGATAAAGTAATGGCCCCGCTCCCCCACACTTTGTTTTCCTTTTGAACATGTATGATATCAAATATCAACACATGCATAGAATGGTTAAGGTTCTTTTATTAATTTTGACAAAATTTGTGAGATTTATGTATACATTTTTTATTAATACGTTTTAGCAAGCGTTTTAATCAGACTAAATTGCAGACTTGATCTGATCGCACTAAGCCATGTAGCAATTTCAGTTTTATGTGCAGCCCTATTTATTTTTTTAATTTTATATTTATAGTAATACAAATATTAAACATTGGACTATTTTTAAACTAATGATTTTCTATGTATTGGACTATTATGCCATTTTAGAAAGAGTTGATTTTGTTTTTGGTGTCTACTAGAATAGGTTTTCATGTTTGAATGTTCAAAAAACACCAAATTTTTCACATATTTTACATTGTTGCAGCACCTCTCTTCCCAGTCTGTCTGTAAACACTTTAGTTCTGTCATTATGAAGTTCTGATTGGTCAGCTGGATCAGTGTGTTGTGATTGGTCAACTGCTTCTAGCTTGTTTCAGAAATATCACGCCCCTCACCATAACCACAAGCTTCAACACACAACTAACGCAACTTAACCAGGCCTTGCCACCTTTATTTTGCATATTGAATATTGCGACGTGTACGTTCCAGGAAGAAAACTCAAGACTGCAATCGAGGTGCTTCAGTGAGTTCAGAAACAGTGCTTACTAATATAGAGCATAACTCCCTTTAAAGTAGTGGGGCAAGATGCCCCGATTTCATGATTTTCAATTTTGTGAAATAAGTACTAAATTAGCAAATGCTTCCATCTATGTCCATTAATAAAATACTAAAAGATGCATCATCATCATGTACTTGCTGAACATACTAAATGCACATTGTTCTAAAGGGTCACTTTATCCCATCTTACCCTACTATATTTGTTGGTAGAGAGAAAGAAAGACTAGAATTTTGTCTAAAATGTACTCAACATTAATATCTGGTTTACTAAATTGTTGAATGGAAGCAGTATCACTCTTGCAATTGTGCAGTTGGTCTGAACATCAGTGTGAATTTACCTTGTAAAGAGAGCAAAGCCATCTGTAAATGTATTCCACTGTCTACACAGCCTACCCAGGAGGGTTATTGAATGAACAAAAGAATCAATCAGTCCTCCCAAGAATGCCAAGAGATTTTCAGACATCATTATGCGAGTATAAAATTTTTCTTGGCATCCAACAAGCTGAAGTCATCCAACCCTGCAGGAAGTGGAAATGACACGCGGGGTCAAAAAGGTTGGCCATAGCCTCGGCTCCTGCAATAGGTGTCTAGGCGGCAGAAGAGGATAGTGGAAGGAAAACCTGAAGTAACACATGTTGATTGGCTGAGGCGCGCCTGGGTGCCGGCTCTCATGCATATAGATGTGGGACAAAAGGCCAAGCTTGTCAGCGCTACCGTTGAGACACTGCCGTCCACAGTGACGATATTGAGATCCCAGATGACAACCTCAATGGGCACAAGCTCACGCGGGCAGGCTGACATTTTCTCACAATAATGCAGAGGTAATAGAAATGTAAATAAAGACGGCATAACAGAGGAAAGCAGGCTGAAGAAGACTCTCAGCACACAGAGCAATTACCCCAGCCCTCGATAAGCTTTTTCTTTCTCTGTTTGCCAACAAAGGAAACGGTAACTTATTTCCCCTCCCCTCTGGCCTTAGGGAGAGAAATAGCTCCATTTGTCTCCAATTGACATAGAGTAGAATAAAGATAACGTTAATGTTCAAGGTTGTGTGCTCATGCCGAGCGCGAGGACACGTGCGAAGTTTGGTACTGCTTTCATCAACTCATGGTCAATGGAATTTGCACACTGACAATGCTTAAAAACCCTGAAAATTGATCTGGGAAAAATTAAGATAGTTTTGGCTCTAAACGATTAGATATTGTAAGGCTTCACATTTGTGAATGTTTCCTTTCAGTTCACTCACGCTTAATATAAACAGCATAAAGTAAATAGGACAAGTTGTTTTGAATTAAAAGCAAAGTGCATGAAAGTAAAGCAATAATGATTTAAGAAAAAAAGTCCTTGTACATGAAGAGGTTTACTTACAAACTGATATCTTGCTGTGGTTGTCTTTACTTGGCAGCATCTTCACCCCTCTGGACTTAAGCTCTGTCATCTTCTTCACTGAAAGTCAAAAGCATTATAACGTTTTTATAGGAGAACAGGAAGGATAAGGACAAGAGGGGAAAAACTATAATCATAGGCCAGATGCTTGCTAGGCATTACAAATCATGAACCGCATTGTAATTACAATTACAGTCTTTCAAAGAAGCTGTCATTCTTGTGCAAAAAAGCCTATTGTGCGTGAACAAAGCTCAGCATGTTTGTTGAAAAAGCGACAAAATAATGCCAGCACGCATTTGTACGCACACATACACACATGCAGTCATTGTTATTTCCTCAAAGCTTTAGCACTTAAAAGCTCTCTAAAGAAAATCAGCATTTGGGTAAGCATTTTGTAATGGAGAAGTGTACCATTAGCAATCAACAGTTTTAACAAATATTGATTGCATTATTGCAACTCCCTTAAGGTGAAGTGTAACTATCTTTCTTTCTTTCTTTCTTTCTTTTTCTGGTTTCTAGTTTTTGATTCCCCTGCTTTGCCAGAGTGCACTGTAAAAAAATATTGTTGGTTTAACTTAAAAAGTAAGTAACCTGGTTGCCTTAAAATTTTGAGTTCATTGAAATAAAAAAATTTAGTTAATACAATGAAGGAAATTGGTTTAATAAATGGAAACTCAAAATATTATTGTATCTGAACCACATAAATAAAAGAAAATGTTGCGATAAATCTTGAAAATGGCACAATTTGGCATGTTTCACTGCATTATTACAAATAAAACACACTTATTCAATATGCTTACAAAATCTTTTAATAATATTTGAATAAAGGGTGAGTCGATTCTCAAAAGTTCATTGTATTAACTACATTTTTTTATTTCAATGAACTCAACATTTTAAGGCAACCAGGTAACTTACGGTACTTTTTAAATACTTTTTCTACAGTGTATCAGATTCATTTCCACATATGAATGAGGCCTGAAACCAATCTGAGAATATCGGAATCCATATACTTTTTTATTGCTTACACTTTTATGGGTCGTACCTGATCTTTGCCACATCACATGGAAGGACAAAATCAGAATTGGGTCACTTGAACCATATCATTTAAATGTGGCCTTAGTGCCCCTTTACGTCAAAACCAGGCTAAGATATCATTTACGCACAGCTGATGCAACCGGCCCCAGATCTGCAGAATATACACATTGAGCTGTACAACGTTAAAAACAGATCAATGCACAAAAAAACTTTTAGTTAAAGTGATGTAAACCTGCAAAAAAGCTCATAAAATGGAGTATAAATGACAGAAACTGTAAGAAATTAAATAGATAGACACAAAGATGTTAAAGGATATGATAACATTTTTTTTTATTTGAGCATCTCTCTCTCTCTCTCTCTCTGAAATAATTTTACTCTCTCTCTACATACCTAATCTTTGACGGAGTTGCAAAATTATTGCGATAAAGCTCAGTAGCTTGTTACGTAAAGAGTGTCTTCTCATTGGATGTTCCTCATTGCAGAGCATTTAACTAAAGGTTGAAGAGAGGAAGGGAGGCAAAATGAAAGGAGAAAGGTCAGTGGAAAATCTAATTAAGAGCTTAGCTCTCCCTTCTCTCTTCCTGATACTCTAAAACTATTTATTTATCAAACTCCAGTCCTGTAATCCCATCCCATCGCTCTGATCTGCTTATGGAGGAGGTGAAATTCCTGCAGATTCTGTCTTTGGTTCCCATTGCTGAGCTGACTAATCCCGTTCCTCAGCTCATCTCCTTTGAGTGGTGACCTTTGAACTTGAGAGTGTGATGAGAGTGTGCCAGTAGCACAGCTGGTGTGTGTGTGTGTATCTGTGTGTGTGTCTACATGTCAGGTGTTGGGGGTATTCATGACCTTTAACTGACTTAATAACACTTAACCAAGATGATTAAAATAATTTGAGTTTAATTCTAACTGCAGACAGGGGAAAACTCTTCAGGGCGCAGGACGACTACAGATAGCAAACAGCTGCAGTGAATCTACAGTGAATCTCTACACTTTTTCGGTTTTCTGCACTGGTTTCTTTTAAATGGATTTAAATATGGTAAAATATAGTAACACTTATGCTTTAATGTAACTGACATAACTTTTTCTCTTTTGTTTTGGGAGGGGGGGGGAGTTCGTACCACTTTTTGTTTGTTGAAAGAAATTAATGTTTTTATCAGCAAGGATGCATTCAATTGATCAACAAGGACTGTAATGACGTGTAATATTAAATATTTAGATTTCAAATAACTGTTTTTGAGTTCTTTTGAGCTTTCATTAAAGAATCCTGGGGAAAAAGTATCGCCGTTTTTGTTTCCAACATTGATAATAATAAGGAATGTTTCTTGAGCAGCAAAACAGCATATTAGATTGATTTACGAAGGATCGTTTGACTGAAAAACTTTACGATCACGGGAATATTTTTATTTTTGGGTACATAAATTAAGCTTTGGTGAGCATAAGAGACTTCTTTCAAACACCTTAAATATATCTGACCCCAAACTTTTGAACAGTAGTGTACAGATAGCATTATAATTACAAGTTTAAAAAACAAGAACCTCTTATTTTCGCTTTAAGTACCATTAAACTGAATATATAGTGCATATATAGGGCCCAATATATACAGTGGTGCTTGAAAGTTTGTGAACACCTTGCATTCTCCAGAAAGAAACATGATGCATTAAGAGCCGGAAGGGGGTGAAAACTTTAGAACACGATAAAGGTGTTCAAATTGTTCTTATTTTGTTCAAATACCTTTTTATTTTTTTTATTTAGTACTGCCCTTCGGAAGCAACAGAAGAAACTTACATGTTTTCCGGAAGACAAATTAAGTAAAATTTACCTTGATCTTCAAATTCTAAAAGTTTTCACTCCCGGCTCTTAATGCATCGTGTTTCCTTCTGAAGCATCAGTGAATGTTTGAACCTTTTTTAATAGTTGTGTTTGAGTCCCTCAATTGTCCTCCGTGTGAAAAGATGGATCTCAAAATCATACAGTCACTGCTGGAAAGGGTTCAAATATGAAAAAAAGATGCTGGAAAACTGAAGAATGTGCAGGACCTGGAGGATTTTTAACGTTGGGCAGTTTAACCGCTCTGGACAAACAAGGGACTCAAGAACAACCATCACAAAACAAACAAAAAAACAGCTGTGGATCATCCAGAGAACAACACACAATATTACGAATCAATGGTACATAAACTTTTGAATAAATGCAGGGTTTTTTTTTTCTTTTCTTTTGTCTTGTGGACTATGTCAACATATTTTATGTAAAACAGCTTATTCTGGAAAGTCCTAAATAAAAAAAAATAATGTGTATTTTGTATGATCCCTCTTATTTTGTTCAAATTATTCACATTTTCACAGATTCTGCAAGGGGTTCACAAACTTTCAAGCACCCCGGTAGTTTTTAAGCTTTAATAAAAGGCCTTAACAGAACACGAGGGAACAGAGCTGAAAGAACTATTACTATCAAAAATGTATTATGATTTATTTATAATATTATGTAGTTATAAAACATGTAAAGCATGAAATACTATATCAAATCTACTTCTACCTTTTCTTTAGACAACATTAATTCAAAACTCTATTAAAATAAGGGGAAACAAAGTGTGGAGCAGAATGAGTAGAATATGTTGTTAAAACAGCCCTACATATATCCAACCTTTCACTTTCTCTGTCGCTCCACTTTCAGTTTGTTTCTCTCTTTTCCAGATGTGTTTGACAGCTAGGACCCCTGAGCTGTTTCTTGGTCTTGTTACATAGACTTACACAAGTAAAAGCACCAGTCCCACAGCAGCCCATATCTTACCTTGATACTGAGCACTGAAGCCTCTCAGCTTGTGGTTTCCATCGGATGTGAAGTGGAGTCTCAGCCAGTTCTTGCTGCTGATGATGGGCGATGGCAGGTTTGGACCAGTAAACCTGAGAGAGAAGACAGTATTTACTGAGTGTAGTACACCTTCTACTTACTTTCTCTGTGGAACACTGAAAAACTTTAGTTTTAATTTAAAATTGCAGAGGTTTCCCTTTCCCATGCAATTACTAAGTAGCAATTACTAAGGCTTTCCCGCTTCAACATGGATTTTTGTCGATTGGATCACAAGAGGACGACGCTAAATACAGGTGTCTAAAATGTTTTGAGCTTGCCCATTTTCGACCATTTCCAGAGTTAGTCGAAAACACATATGACAGGATTGCTGTCGTGTGTAAATGTTCATGTGGTCAAATCATAGACAGTAAAAAAGATGGATGACACCCCTTCACTACATTCCATTGAATAAAAGTGAAGCCGCCAATGTCAGAATATGGCTTATTTGGGAACTGCATCTGTGCAGTCTTGACCTCGGGACCTGAGTCTGCGCAGTAGAGAGCAGGAAGTAGAGCAGCCATATCAAAACCTCTCCCACATTCCCGCAGCAGTATCTGTTAGTACAGTTTACTGCAAAACAACTCATTATGTTGGTGTGAAACAAACAGTTATGCAATTGTAATTGATATGAAAGGTAAAGCTTGAATCTCCTCCCGAAAGTCCTGAAAAAAGTCTGTTGGTACCTCAGTGACAACTTTGCTCAGAGAAGCCTTCAATCTCAGCTATCAATCATGATGTCACACCCCCGTTTTTATAGCACCAAATAACTAACTAAAACCAAACTTATTTGAAAACACTTAAACTTTCATCAGTGTGATAAAAACTATCTAAAATGACATTAATTTGAAGTGTATTTTGATTGTTTAGTTTGTCTCACGTCCCAATAGAATACATGGAGGGGGCGGGGTTTATGAACTATACTGGGACCAACCACCTGGGAGTGATGGTATCGATCAGCTTTGGCTTCACTTTTCAGGACATGCACGGCACGTTTGGGTCGAATGCATTCGAACAGCCACTAAAGACTAACATTATGGGAAGCACGCTAGCCAGACAGTTTTTAAACTTTGTCAAATTTAAAGTTTGAAATTTAAAATGTAATGTTCTCCATTCCTGATTTCTAACACACTCACAGTGTTTGCCGTGGTCTTGCGGCTGTCAGAGCAGAAACGAAAGCTGCTGTTCTCTATGATTTTGGTCTCCGGTCACGTTTATTTATGTAAATTGCGGGAGCTTATTTTGTCCATTCGATCGAAAGATCTGAAAAACCCATACATTTACCCGCCTATAGACACTCCCCTTGATGAAATCAGGACAGAAGTGGTTGAAAGAGATGGATTGAAACACCAAGTGTAAACGGTTATGTGTCTCCCTCGTCTACATGTGATCCGATCGACCAAAACGCATATTAATACCAGGTGTAAACAGGGCCAAAGATGCATAAGCACCATAAAAGTGGTCCATGTGACTCATGCATTATATTCCAAGTATGATGACTAGACCAAGCTGTAGGTCCTTTAAAAGCTTTACGCCCCATTCATTATAATTACATATATTGACTATCACAGTGTTCAGAACTTCTCCTTTTGTTTTTCAGATTTGTTATGGATTTGAAATAACAAGAGTGAGTAAATGATGGCAGGATTTCATTTCTGAGTGAACTATAGAGCTTTAACCGAGAGAAGAGAAAAGTAAAACATTTCAAGAACAAGCAATTTCACCACATGAAGTCCAACAATTTAACACTGCAGAAGTAAACCAACAACATATCAACAAAATAAAGATGCCCATTTTTAAAGTTATTAGCCTGTGCAATCTTCTACCAGTGAAAAAGATATCCATACGAACACAAATCACCATATCGCACTTCCAATTGTTAGAAAAACCCTTATTTTTGCATATATTATACATTGTAAGAGTTATATAATTAATATTTGTAGGTTTTATATTTTTATATTTGACGTGCCAACGTTTGATAAATGTTTATACTATATAGATTTATATACTAAAAATAAAAATATACAAATAAAATAATGAAAATTATTCAGATGGGTTGTTAATTGGGCTAACAGTACAGGAAACAAATATAATATTAATATATATGATATAAAAATATTATATATATTTGCACATACACACACATTTTTTTTCCCCTTCTTTACGTTAGCCCAATAATAACCCACCTGCCCTAAGCTTGGATGTACCAGTGCTCGGATCTTGGGATTGTCAGAATTAGCGTTAATTACTCAGATAACACAGGCACAGTAGGACAGCTTCTTTATTGTAGTGAGCGTTAATCGCATAAGCTGAGAAGGAAACAGAAAGTTGTCTGACAAAGAAACGTAAGCTCATCCTTGTAGTATTTACCAAATGTCAGATTTGGCTCAACAAGCCCTACAAGCACAAAGAAAGACAGACCTAGAGAGGAAGACAGAGAGAACCAGAAGAGTGGGGAGGTATGAATAGTTTACAATGGCTTAGACCACGTTTCCTATTTATTGCACATCTGATGCAATGAAGTATTTTTAACTTCTCCAGCTCAGACCAACCAAGGCCACCAGCGCTGAGGGAAGGGGATAAAAATGGGTCTGAGTCACTAACACTATAACTGTTTTTGCAAACAAAATCATTAACATTTGTCGTGCAATATGTGCATCGGTTGCTTATGCCGTAATGGCTAAATCACTTCTCATTCTGTGGAGGAGCCTTTTAGAAGTGTTTTATTTGCTTTTATTATACACTATATTGCCAAAATTATTGGGACACCCCTCCAAATCATTGAATTCAGGTGTTGCAATCACTTCCATGGCCATGTGTATAAAATCAAGCACCTTGGCATGCAGACTGATTCTACAAACATCTGTGAGAGAATGGGTCGCTCTCAGGATCTTAGTGAATTCAAGTGTGGTACTGAAGTGGTAGGCCACATAAAAATCACAGAGCGGGGTCAGCGCATGCTGAGGCGTACAGTGTGCAGAATTTGCTTTCTGCAGAGTCAATAGCTACAGACCTCCAAACTTTGTGTGGCCTTCAGATTAGCCTCAATGTCATAAAAATATATGGCAAAAAAAAATATTATTATTAGTGAAGCTAACTGGACTTCCTGGAGTTGCAACTGCTCTGAGTAACCCATACATTGCAGTTCAGAGAGCTCTCACTGTTAAAAAAAAAAACAGTTCAAAAGATTTGTCAACATTTATAACATTTGTGGACAATTGTCTAAATAGTGAATGTCAACATAGGCAAACAAAGTGATCAGTTGCACCAACAGGTTAACGTACATAAAAAAAACACGTTTTTTGCTAAAAATTCTGTCAAAAATTACTCTAAAAAACGTGGTCAAAATGGTCAAAAAGGTTATACAATTCTGTACACTGTATGCTGCAATATTAAATGTGGTTTTTACTTTGCAGTGTATACATACTGATTCATAATTTATAATTCTAGTAATTCC
The DNA here is from genome assembly GCA_023566225.1 of Romanogobio albipinnatus. Lineage (NCBI taxonomy): Eukaryota > Metazoa > Chordata > Actinopteri > Cypriniformes > Gobionidae > Romanogobio > Romanogobio albipinnatus. The sequence goes on along the minus strand of CM042261.1, from coordinate 13,707,469 downwards.
ACAAACATACGTCAATGCACCACCCTAAACCACTTTATTTACCCATAATAGCAAAGAGCTTTTTCATTACCGATGAGCCAGATTTAGCCACATTGTTTCTTTTCAAGTACATCCACTAGAAAATGCCATCCTTCTGACAGCCCAAGTATGTATTTTGCCTGTTTTTCATTCACCCGCGCAGCAATAATAGTGGTCAAGGAAACACAGTGAGTCTAATCGGAGCGAATGAGTTCTCTCACAGTGTTGTAGCGAGAGTATATTCCCTCAAATGCCAGGCGTGTGGACCTGTTGTAGTGCCTGTTGTAGTGTCAAAGCTTGAAGCCCAAGGGTGTAATCATGGAGAATGAAGTGTACCACAGCGCTACTGATGCACCGGTGCCTGTCATAATGCTGTGATACTAAAACAGCAGGGAATCACATAGTCCTATTTTAACACACATTAGCGCAGTTGGGGCTCATTAACTGAAACAGGCCCAGTGCTCTCATGGGACACAGGAACAAGACTGACAGCACATCTCCGTTAGGCATCTTGGGGATTGGCGAACTCGCTCTTCTAGGCCTGTTCAGTTCCACAATGCAGAAACTTCAAGAGCAGGACAGGGTATCATTACTTTAATGGGATTTACAGCTATGGTCTATGGTCAGCTACTTGATATGGATCTCCATCTTGAAAGTGTGTGTGTGTGTGTGTGTGTGGGTGCGTGCGTGCGTGCGTGCGTGTGTGTGTGTGTGTGTGTTGTGTATTCAAGATGGAGATTCATCTTCTTTCTGTCCATGGCTTTTGGGAAGTTTTTAGTTTCTTTTAAGGGAACAAGGTCAGTCAAAAGTCAAAACATTGCTGTCTTTTGAATTATCAGGATCATCCCTTTTTTTTCTTCTCTGGTAGTGCAGGTATGAGCGACACCTATCAACAAAATATAAATAAAAATAAATGGACCCTTTTAAAAATACAGGATTGTCCTTTTTTTAAACGCACAACCTGAAATCGAGGTTGGGTTATCAGGTGTAACCCAATTCCTGCCTAAACTTGGTGTCCCTAAAACAGTTAATGGTTAAACCGTGACACCCCAAAAACCATCTTCACAATGACTGATGGGCATGGAGATGTTGAGAACAAGATTAATGCCTTCCACAGAATCAATCACCCACAGGTCCGCCTTTACTGAAATTAGTTTTCATCCTCTCAAGCACATTATTTATTTATTTATTACTGTCCCCCCCCCCCCCCCCCCCATTCTCTATCCCCTTTTTCCTTTGAGGCATACTGGAATAATGGAAGTGGCGTTAAGTTCTGTCTACTTGTCACATGACATTAGACTTGATTTACGATGGCAACCAGCGGACAGATTAAGTGAGTCTCGGTGCAGATTGCATCTTTTATTGCGCTATTGCCAGCTTTTGTTCTCGCACTGGAACAGGTGGATAGACATGGGTCAAATCGAGCTTCGGTTTTCACACATTGGGATGAATTCACATATTTCTATTATTTCTCTAGAATTCATTACTTTTCTCATTTACCCTCTCTGAGAGCAAGATCTTAAGATATTTCCCACAACAAAAATTATTTGAATAGTCGCTTTCGCTGTATGAAACTATGATTTGTAAAACAGCTGTGAAAAAGCTTTGTTCAAAAATTGAATACTCTCTTCATAATCATCATTTAAAGTGAGTGTTGACTGATCCTTAACCGAGGGTTTTCTCTACCACAGGAAAATGATCTTTTTCTTAATTAAGTCCAATTAAACCAAAGCCGAGAAAAAAAACATGTCATAATGTTTCAATCTTGCCAGATTATACTAAAACAAACACAATTCACACAAAGTAAAGCTCCGCTGCAGATGTCGAGAAAAAGATTGCAAATGCTGTGAAAAATTCTCATTATGAAATATTGCAGCAACGTGCCAAGTGTTGACGTCTAAATATCACGACAATCCTGCTGATCCTTGTAAGTAAATGAACAGACTCATCTTGACATTGTGTGATAAAATCAAAAACACCATTGGAAATAATAATAAGGCAAATGTAGTAATAAGTAGTAAGTAAGTGAGTGAGTGAGTGAGTGAGTGAGTGAGTGAGTGAGTGAGTGAGTGAGTGAGTGAGTGAGTGAGTGAGTGAGTGAGTGAGCTAACGAGTGAGTGAGGGACGGAGGGAGGGAGGAAGTGAGTGAGTGAGTGAGTGATTGAGTGAGCTAGCGAGTGACGGAGTGAGTGAGGGACGGAGTGAGTGAGGGACGGAGGGAGGGAGGAAGTGAGTGAGTGAGTGAGTGATTGAGTGAGTGAGTGAGCGAGCGAGCTAGCGAGTGACGGAGTGAGTGAGGGACGGAGTGAGTGAGGGACGGAGGGAGGGAGGAAGTGAGTGAGTGAGTGAGCGAGCGAGCTAGCGAGTGACGGAGTGAGTGAGGGACGGAGGGAGGGAGGAAGTGAGTGAGTGAGTGATTGAGTGAGTGAGTGAGCGAGCGAGCTAGCGAGTGACGGAGTGAGTGAGGGACGGAGGGAGGGAGGAAGTGAGTGAGTGAGTGAGTGAGCGAGCGAGCTAGCGAGTGACGGAGTGAGTGAGGGACGGAGGGAGGGAGGAAGTGAGTGAGTGAGTGAGTGAGTGAGTGAGCGAGCTAGCGAGTGACGGAGTGAGTGAGGGACGGAGGGAGGGAGGAAGTGAGTGAGTGAGTGAGTGAGTGAGTGAGTGAGTGAGTGAGTGAGTGAGTGAGTGAGTGAGTGAGTGAGTGAGTGAGTGAGTGAGTGAGTGAGCGAGTGAGCGAGCTAGCGAGTGACGGAGTGAGTGAGGGACGGAGTGAGTGAGGGACGGAGGGAGGGAGGAAGTGAGTGAGTGAGTGAGTGAGTGAGTGAGTGAGTGAGTGAGTGAGCGAGTGAGCGAGCTAGCGAGTGACGGAGTGAGTGAGGGACGGAGTGAGTGAGGGACGGAGGGAGGGAGGAAGTGAGTGAGTGAGTGATTGAGTGAGTGAGTGAGCGAGCTAGCGAGTGACGGAGTGAGTGAGGGAGGGAGGAAGTGAGTGAGTGAGTGAGTGAGTGATTGAGTGAGTGAGTGAGTGAGTGAGTGAGTGAGTGAGTGAGTGAGTGAGTGAGTGAGTGAGTGAGTGAGTGAGTGAGTGAGTGATTGAGTGAGTGAGCGAGCGAGCAAGCTAGCGAGTGACGGAGTGAGTGAGTTAGGGACGGAGTGAGTGAGGGACGGAGGGAGGGAGGAAGTGAGTGAGTGAGTGAGTGAGTGAGTGAGTGAGTGAGTGAGTGAGTGAGTGAGTGAGTGAGTGAGTGAGTGAGGGAGGGAGGGAGGGAGGGAGGTAGGGAGGGAGGGAGGGAAGGAAGGAAGGAAGGAATTTAAACTAAATAAAGCTTCTTTTTTGATCTAAGATTCATTTTAATAATTCAATTACTGTAAAAATTGTGTTTGAAAAAAATAAAAAAATAATAATATATCTTATTTAATTGAACTATGATTACATTTTAAAAGAACTTTGTGTAGGAGTAAGATTAAATGATTCACAGAAGGCGGCAAACAGCCGAAGCCAAAGTCTGTTCCAGTATGTGCTGTGTTGCATAATGTAAAATTAAAAATTAAAACAATATGAAAAGGGGTGCAGACACATCCGGAGTGGGTAGAGCACAGTGATTTAATCTTTTTTGATCTTAGATTATTCCATCTAAGTATTATTTTAACACTAAAAACAGTATGGAAACAGTAGGAAGACATTATGAAGCCTTTCGTACTCATTAAATTACATTTTCTGTCAATGCCATAAGACCACTTTAATAAAATGTAAGCATTCACCATCAATAAATCATTAAATATTTTAATTGACTTTCCAATTTTTTTATTTTGATGAATTTCCAATTCATATACACACATTATATAATGATCGTACAGGTGCCTGATTGGAGCTGAAAACTCCAAGACAGACCTGGAAATCTCCCAGATCAATATGATGGATGGACAATAGTCACCAGACAGGAAATTCTATAGCAGTAACGTGAAAGTGCACTCATGTACTCGAGTTTAAAGCCAGACCTGCACAATGAGATTATGTGTAATAGCGTTGACCAGGCAGACTTAACGATTGTAAGTGAAGCTACATAAACAGAACATGGGTGCACAAGTAGAAAAAAATATGATGGAGCCAGTCAAGCATATAAAGCACTTCCCCTATTGTTTCCCCACACCCATAATCTTTTTAAAGAATCACTCTCTTTCTCGTGTCTATCCCACAATGCAGCAATTGAGATGTCCATTTGAGTTAAAAAGCAATTCAGGCTCAAGTCAGCCCCATTAACGTATAGTGATTATCTGAGGGAATGGATCAGGCTTGTGTAAGTAACAGAACAGGGGTGGTATCGAAAATGTCATTATAGATTAGCGCACTCATAAATATGCTATTAGGGCAAGCAGAAAATAGCCTGGCGACCCCTGCATCACCCCGTCCCACTCTTTTATTTCCTTTCTTTTTTAGGAGAAACAATTTGCACCTGGCAAAGAGGTCTGAAAGTCAAACACGGATTGATTTAAGATTCTTTAAGGGTATCATTGCAAGTTCAATACCCCCTCATCTTAGTATTAGATTTTGATCGGACGTGCCACAAGAGTGCAGCTATAAATGAGTTCTTGATCCCCATCCAATGAACTTCCTAGATTAATCAAAATTTCCTATAACAATGGAGTGGGGAAGTCAAGGGCGCGGGCCTCTTGCGGATATAGATTCAGCTCAGTTTATCACTATCCAAAAAAATATCACCAAACAGGTTAGTTGGTCAAAGTCTCAATGCCATTACACAGTAAAGAAAACAACAACAAAACAATAGGATGTTTCCTGGCTTAAAAAGTAAGAGGTTTGGGACATTAAGTCAAGTTCAATCCCCCCAAAAATAGATTGGATTTTGACAAGCCAAATGGCCTCATAACAATGATTTCCTTCTCGCTGGTCCAACAGAGGGGTTAAAAATGTAGTGTGAGACGTGATTAACTTCTTTTATGTTCGATCTCTCTGCTCGCCATTCATGTTTGATTGCAGACTTCAGTGGTAGAGGTTGATTTTGGGATCTGTGGTGTTGCAGAGCGCCTGTCTCACACACAGTGCCGGCTTAATTGCAGATACTTAAGCAGATCAATCACTCCGCTGCTTTATATTCCGCTCAGGCCCGGTGGCTGAGCATGGGTCAGGGTGACTTTAAAGCTCCAAAGTTCCAGTATTTTAATGACTGTGAATCATAAGAGAACGAGAGAGAGAGAGAGAGAGAGAGAGAGAGAGAGAGAGAGAGAGAGAGAGAGAGAGAGAGAGAGAGAGAGAGAGAGAGAAGAGGTGGGTGTGGAAAGAGTGCGCTCTCCCTCTGAAGTGACAAAACAAATCAGACTCCCAACCACTGAGGCCAGAGCTGTGAATTAGGGGTTTGGAAAGAAGAGAACGCGGCATGGGCAAAAACTTTGACCTTCATGTGGTTTAATCCTGCTGGCTGTGGACTGCTATTAGATTCACTTAGAGTCTCCAATGCCTCTCCTGTTGAGTTTACCAATCACCAATCATATTTATGGCCTTTAAGGAATGGTAAAAGGTCAAAAGAAGAGGGAGAAGCTGAAGAAAAAAAACTAAATATGTTTAAGTTATCTCTGAGGGATTTCGATAAGGGCCACTTTGCAGCTTAATCTGACAAACATCGCCTACAGAAACAGTAAGAGTCATCAAAAATGACATCAAAAGCGACTGGCCGCATTTAAATAGTTTGTTAGCATGGCATATTATTTTGAATCACAACCATAGAATAAAATAAAATACAAAACCATAAAATAATTAAAATAGCAGCACAACGGCACAATGTCGGTTTGTGCAAATCTTCAAAAAATAAAACAAAAATAAAAAAATAAAGAAATAATAATTATTATTATAATTAAATAAGTGACCCCCCCCCCCCCCCCCCCCATTACAGACGGTGGCGGCTGCAAATGAATAAATATTATTAGCAGTGTTGTCACTAATAATTTCTCATTTCTAACTTTGAAATGATATCTTGAAAAATAATGATATTCAATATCACTTTCGATACCACAGGGAAAACTGCCATATACCAACCTGGTCTCACAGAATTCTGTGAAATGAACATGGCCCCTTAACTCAAAATCTGTGGCAGTTTCACGGAATCGCAGAAATTTATTTGATGGGTCCACGGAAGTGATGCCTATGTAAGTCAATGACAGTCAGAAGTACATGTATTTATTGCAAAAACTGACCAAAAACTCATGTTGCATTCCAAGTCTTTTGAAGTCATACGCTATCTTCATGTGAAGAACAGAGTTTATCTTAATGCTTTAATCGCTGAAATGATGATCCAATCCGCCACTCCGTGAACACGCACACTCCACTCAGTCATATTCATTCAAATGATACACCCGTCTCTTGAGCATGACGCAATTGGTCACGAGACATACGACAGCAAAAAGCACAGGGAGGCTTTATTTGAAACTCTGTATATTTACAACAAAAGACAAGCAAGCAGTCAGCAAAAAAAAAAAAAAAATTGCAAATGATAGCAGAAATAAACACAATATAAAGTAACAAAACTAAATAATCGTGGCTTTACGTTTTTCAGGTGGGTCTAACAGTAATATCCCAGTAAGAAATACTACAGAAATTTAATAAAGTATTCAAATGTAAAACAACACTGGATAGTCTTCATTGTAAAAATTAAATACAGATTAATGCTTAAAGTTAAAGTTGCAGAAGTCATACAGTCAAGAACAGCAGCAGGTATATTAGGCTGCTGTCACTTTAAGAGCTTATGCACTGATCCAATATATTTTACATTTTATTTTCTTTCTCAACTATTTATAATTCATAAACTATATTTATATTCCTAAATAATTGCCAAGACAGGCATAATGTCATTATGTTGTGTGTAGTTGACCGTTTAGGCGCAATAAGCCACGAAAAAGAAGTCAATTTGGTACTTGCAAACTGTTTGAGAGGAGGTTGCGTGTGCCACTTATATGGATCAGCGGTGCACGCGCTTTTGGTATGAGCGCAAAACCTTCGGAGTAAAATTATGCGCAATACCTGCAACCCCGTGCCGAAATCCAGGAGCGAATGAGACGAGTGAACGAGAGGAGGCGGGTGTGTTTTAATTTGCCGTCAGAGAGAAGAGAGAGTTCTGGTATCAGTGTATCGATACTGCAGAAAATGAGTATTGGAATCGGTTCAGATATTTCAGTGTTGATGCGTATCGAAATATTGATTTTTGACAACACTATTTAGCATCATTAGCAAAATAAGAAAGTAAATGAATAAACAAATGAACAGACAGACGAATGAGCGAGTACATATCCCAAAAAAGTTTTTGTTTTGCCAATTTTTTATAGAAAATAAATTATTGGCTGGGTGATTCATGCATGCCATCTTCACAAGCTGGTCATGTCACCTGCATCCTTTTATATTCACAATTCCCCTTTCTTTTCCACTACTCTCGTCTCTCTCCACTGTCATATCATATAAAGGCATGAAAAAGCCATGAATAAAACTTTTAAGAAAAATGTATATAGGAAATACGCTCCAGGGCAAGCAATGATATGGTGAATGATGTAAGATGATGTCTATGTGCATAGTTGTGCAAACACTGCCATGGCAACATATGTTCAAATGAAGTATAAATAAAAAAATAGTGCATGTGGTTGGAGGAGGAAACATGGCCAGGGCCCCAAAGCAGCAGGAGGAGGAGGAGTCTGAGAGGTTTGGAGAGGAACTGATTTCCATTGCACTGTCATCCATTATTCATGAGATGCCCTTTGGCTCCACGGCACAGTCTTGTTAAATCTTGAGGAGGATTTTCTTTCTTTCTTTTTCCTTTTTTTTTTTTTACCTCACTTTCTTTCTTATTACAGAGAATACAATATAGACCCTGATTGAAAGAAATTGCCCTCTGGATGGAGCAGGCCTGGCCTCAATCTTTGTTCATTTTTTTCTCTCAATCATTTCTGCATCCTATGGTTATTGTCTGTCCCTGTTCTCTTTCTAAAACATGGTGCATAAAGATATAAACATGCAAACATGACATCATAAGTATGAAATTATATTGGCGAAGCTGATTAATCGGCTAATATTTGGTCATTTTGAGACTTTTGGCTGATAACACTGTCTGTTTGACTGATTAACAGAAATGTTAGCTCTCTCTGTCAGTTCCAACATCTTCCAACTGCCTCAATAACGGATAATGTGGATTTTCTGTTTTGTCTCCCAAAATGAACATGTCCTTTCCATGCAGTTGTCTGGATTTTAAATAATCTTCTAAATAATCTATCCCTTCGAAAGATCTGACTCAAAAGAATGTTTAAGGCAAGTTCACACCACACAGACAAACACCAACAAACAAGTTGGCCGTTGGATTTAGAATTGTATGAAAAATAACTGTCACGTTCACACTGCCCTAACAGACACAGACAAACTCAAGCACCCACGGAAAAACACGAGATATTCTCCATTCATTTTAACCAATAAAAATAAACGATTGCAGCTTCAGACACGACTTTCTTCTTGTTTTATAGTTCACTTGAGGCCGTTTTGTGGCGTTAAATGTCAAGAGTGCATTATTGTAACTGTAATCTGCTCGTAGGCGGATTTCTTTCACTCTAGCACCAATTTTACTGGACGCCCACATTCAAATATGGCTCTGCTCTTGCTCAGATTTTACGCGTGCACACTCAAACTTTGTCCAGTGTGCTCTCGCGAATATCTCCTTGCTCATTAGAATTGTCTTCTGATTTGTCCAGAAACCTGCCATTTTCACTACAAGGATAATTTACTAAGCACGCCCAGCACCTATGCAGTCTTTGCAAGGGACTGGCCTCATCATCATGTCAATGGTTCGTATCCAGGTCAGTTGTAAAATGATATCACACTGCTCTGACATTCCACGACCCAACAAATGCTGATTGAACCGGTTCAGTCGGGTGAAAACAAACTCAGACGGCAACAGACAGCGACAGCGGTAACACTGATCCTACAAACTCCGACAGACTTGTTTGTTTGCGTTTGTCTGTGCGGTGTGAATTGGCCTTTAACACATGAACTTGGATAATAACCTTAAATTAAATTATTTAAACAATTTGTCTGCAGAAGAACCGAAACATACTGTACAAGTTGTAAGGACTACTTTCATACTTTTATGATGGGTTTCAGTTTGTTTTGATGGTCCCTTTAACACATTCTGTTGACTATAAGTAATGTTGCACCTACATATACTAACTCTAAATAGAATGTTAGTAGAGTATTAGTAGACTGGTAGGGTAGGTAGAATAAGTTGACATGTCTGTTGGAGTACCATCAGAATAAAGAGTCAACAGATGTTAAGCAGACAGTCTAATAATACTCTACTAACACTCTAATGAGAGTTAGTTGACATGTAGTTGCAAAGTTACTTATAGTCAACAGAATGTTCCAAAGGGACCATCAAAAAAAAAAGTTTTACCTTATGATGCATTTACTAGATAAGTAAAAATGACAAATATAAAGTGCTTGTTTTAAGCAAAAACTCACTTCATTTTGATTTTATTCCCAGAAAACATAAGTCTAAAATACTAAGTAAGAAAAGCAATTTTTTTGTTTTTTGTAGTAGCAGTAGTAGTAGGTGAACTGTCCCTTTAAGATTGAAACAGTATATAGTGTGTTTGACTTCAAAAACAACCCTGTTATGTCTTTATGACTATGCATGCACTCTATTCTCCAATATATTAATAACCTCTATAAGAGCAAGCATTTAACAAACATACTCAAAAGCAAAGCCCTCTACTCTAATCAGAAATACACTTCTGTATGAGATTAAGTGGCATTTCTCAGTCACGGCTTTTGTTAACAACAAAGCCTGGGCAAACTAAACAACATATCAAAGTTAAAGAAAGCCATGACGGAGTGATTGAGGAAAAAACAACTATTGCATGTAACAAAATGTAATCATATTTTCCTCTTTCATTCAAGAAAATGAAATGAGACAAAAAACAAAACCTGAACAGTATTTCTAAAATGAACACAAATAAACCTGACATCAGCAGGAAATGAACTGAACATGAAACAGGCCGAAATATTAAGTAGCAGACCCTCACTGAGATCACTCTTAAAACAAGCCTTTTCCTCCACAACCGTTATAGCTAAAATGACCTTCCCTTTCTGCATTCGCCTTTGCGAAGTTAAAATAATAACACTAATAAAATTAAAGATTACAGAAACAATAAATAATAACAAGTATTTCTTTATCTACCTCACTGTAATCGCCTATTCGCCTGGATTTGTAGTTAACTGGAGAAAAACAAATTAGTTTCCAAGGTCACTCGTGGATGCAGCTGTGTAATTGAGCTTTCCCAGAGGATCCATAAAAGAGGGCAATAAAGAGGATCCATTGCTATTTTACCATAGATAACAAAATCACATTGGTGTGGGCTTGATAGGGCAGTGTGTTCGGACATTTGTGTGTAGGTAAGAGGGTGTGTGAGAGTAAATCAATCCGTTTTATAGATACATATATGAAATGACTCAAAATTAATGACACCGCTTTTTCATATATGTACAATACATCACCATGGCATCAGTATATCACATACATCTACTCCCCTTTTAGTTAGCATTTACTTTAAGTCTGATTTTGTTCTTAATTTCCAATGCTGTTCTTCACTGGACAATCAAAATATACAGATATTATTAAACATACTTGAGTGCATTTTGTTTTGTCCAGTGTATCATTTGAAGAATAAATGAGTTTGGAATAAATAATGAATTGATGAGTAAATGAGTAAATTAAAGGTGCACTAGGTAAAATTTTTTCAATAAAATATCCAAAATCCACTGTGACATAATACAAGTCCCGCCAGCGACTATACCATAATAAAGGTCCCGCTGCTCACAAGGCATGTGTTGTGCTCTTCTTATTAACAATTGCTCCTGCTTCTGCTTCATACTACAGAAACGTTAATAATCACATCCATGAACATGATTTCTGAACATGAGTCCTATCCCGATTCTTTTCTACCGGCTGTGAGGTGAAGACCACATGTCCCAGGATTCTGCGCTCAAACTTGGCGTCATCAAGCAACACCTTTGTTTTGAATAGGCGACCTCTAGTGGACGGAAAAGTTACATAGTGCAGCTTTAATAAAAAAATCAATGAACTAATGCATCAATAAATCAAATAATAGTTTTAGGAAAAAATGTCAATATCAAAATGATCAAAACAAAACTAGAGCTGCGTAATTAATTGTTAAAAGTCTGCAATATCATTTCAAACACTCACATAATCGTATTGCTAAATGACAATGATTTGGCTGTGTCTATCAAACCTTTGACAAGTACGATCACAATGGAACATTCAAATCTGCATTGGCGCTGCCACTGACCGAAGAGAGAGCAGTTGTCATGTATAGGTATGTAACCTCTTCAACCACACAGTATCAATATTTCTGTGCTACAATAATTCACAGAAAAACTAAGATAAAAGTTTATAGTTCAGATTAGGGATTTGAAATTTTGCCACTGGTTAATCGACGGGTGACAACACCAATAATACTGGTATCACCAGCTGCGGCTTTTAGCTAATTCTAAACCGAAAGTATAATGATGTGGAGCAGCGTGAGTGTTTTCAATGAATTCATATGAGAGTTAAGCTTCCATAGATATGAGCTCAATACGCTCACTCTCATCTGCGTCCGCACCAGTGCTCACGCACCATTAGGAATGACAGTGCGGCTGCGCACATTTTACTTTTGGTTTAGAATTAGCACCAATTCGGTGGTGATTTGCTTAAATGGTATGTTCAATATATTTTTTATGATAAACACAATGACAAGCTCATTTAAATAGGCACTTTTACATTTCGCTTTGAAACCAAATCTTCCACGATCATCTTGTCTGTCAGCTCCTAAATCTTGTGATGAATAAAATCTGTCTCCTGCCGCTGGTCTGTGATGCGACTCTTTTGTTTAGCAGACACGTTCAGTTTTTATTTGTAGTGTCTGTTCTCTAACTGAGGGGTTTTCAAACTGGGGTCCGGGGAAGGTTCTAAAGTTCTAAAGGGTCCCCAGAAAATTTCAGAGAATAAAAAGACAAAGCAAAAATGGATAAAGTTTACTGAACATTCTACCCGTTTCATGTTAAATGTTAAATATCATGTTAAATCTAAACATGTATCTCCTTTCTTTCCAGAATTGTTCTTTCTAGTGAGTTTGTCTCACTATAGTCCTTTATCTTGCTCACTGGGGTTGTAAGGCAGTATTCTTAATGCAGTACGTAAGCTGCTTACATACATTTATTGTGAAAGTTGCTTATAAAAATATGTTTTAATTGAAAAGATCCTTCTTCGAGTTTATACATCCAACATTAAGTATAGCCAATTTAAGTTTGGAAACAATATGTTGTATTTATAATGTCACACTTACTATTTATCTCTGTTTTTTCATACATACAAATATATATATTAATTTTAGAAAGGGGGTCCCTCATACAAGGTTCATCATATTTGGGGGTCCTTGCCATGATAAAGTTTGAAAACCCCTGCTCTAACTGAATTAAATAACTGTATTACTATTAAAAAAAATCGAAACAATGGTGGGCAAGTGATGTAACTGGTGTTGTGTCTGAACACGGGTAACACCGGCAACCAAATACTGGAGGAAGCCTAGTTCAGATATACCCATTTTCCACCAGAATTAACTGGGTGCTAGTTCAGAGTCAGTGCTAGTCCCAGTTCATAGTTGGTTCGACTGAGGAGCCTTCTAAGAACCGTTTGCTTTGAACAGTCTCATCTTTCTCAGCAACGCTAGCGAGGCAGTGGGAAACACAAACACACCAGGCTTGTTCGAGGTGCAGACCGATCTGCGTATGATATTAAAAAAAAAACGCATGAGTGAATCAAAAGCATAAGGAGTCGTACGCTCTCGCTGGACTCGTTGTCATACGGCGATAGGTCTGCACAGCACCACTGTGAACAAGCCTTCCATCAACAATGCAAACGTTGCGTTACTATTGATTCACATGGCTTTACGATCCTACAGCGGCATCAAAATACAACGAAAACACAGAGAATCCAACGCATTGATACAGCACACCGTAATTTGTATAGACGGAGATTACAAACGAGCAGCAGGTGTTAGCTCCATTAGCTGCTAATTCAAAAATGGCGGATCTCAAGTTTGTGTTCGTCTTGTTGACCCCGACCCCAGCGCCTGACTTAATCGGTTCTTACTTCTAGCCCAGCAATGTTTTGGTGCTTCTTAAGAACCACTTTTCCTGGCTCGGAGCTGGGGCTTTGGGTGTGGAAACACAAAGAACCGATTTGAAACTAGGCTCTGGCTCTGAACTAGCACCAGCACTGCCTTGGTGGAAAAGGGGAAATATAAACACTAATGTCTACGGTAGCAATCAAAGTAGAGTAAATCACCTATTGAAAGTAACTTGATTCAATCGTTACACCAGTAGGTGGTGACAAGTGACTGTTTAAAAAGTGTATTTGTCATTGAATCATTCATACAAGAGATTCATTCAAAAGCGCTGATTCATCTGTAATGAAACAAGTGAAGTCTTTATGAGCGAGTCATTGAATCATTCATCCAAACTGATAAAAGACTGCAGTTAACATTTTGTCAGAACCTCTAGTAAAGTACGTTATTTAGTTTAGTTGAATCGTGGGAGAATCAGGATCTCTACTTTAGAAAATAAATCATAAAAATTGTGATTATCAATTTATCCAGAATACACAAAACAAAACAACACAACAGAAAACTCAACACAACTAAAGCAAAGCAAACTAAGCAAAAAACACTTGGCAGGTGACGTGATTGAAATCTCACAGCCCACAATTCACTGGTTTCTACATATTATTCATTTTGCATTGTTCATGTGCTCTCGATTCAATCTATTCACCGTCAAGAGTTTTGCCTGTGGACACTTATGCCATTCATAATCTTGAAATGAATGTGTGGCGTGTTTATTTTTGACTGAAACTAATTCTCCCACTGAGCCTTTTTCTATTTGCAGTGACAGAATGGATCACAGGCATCAACTGTTTTTAATGCTAAACAGATCACAGCATTATAGCATTCACATTCAGGGACACTTTTTGTCCTTCTGTGCTGCTGGCTAAGAAGGAAATACAAGTTTCATATAGGACTCAACTGAGGCCTTCTGGAACCGCTTTATTATCCAAATGACCTTATAGGGAAAGAGCCTGCAATGACTCAAGATCTGGAGGTTAAGAAACATGCAAATATAAACAAACGTTGACAGTGTTTCACCCTAAAGAGAGTAAAATTACTGTATTGGAGAAGAAGTCAAGATTTGCATTGTGCTTTCTAGACTTGTATGACAATAAATGACTATGACTTTTGACATTGATTTTATTATGTTTAAGTCCAGTAAACATTGCTTCTCTACTTGTCCAAAAAGACTCTCAGCACATTTTCATAAAGCTAAATTTCTCTAAATTCACAATTCTCAGAAAAAGTACACATACTCTAGCTCTGAATGATTGTTTTATGTAAAGATTGGGGGGCAAAAAGAGGGGAATTTACATTTAGCCACTTCATGCGTTTTTTACCGATTACCAATAGGGATGCACCGATACGATACCAGTACTCAGGTGTCGGTCCGATACTGTTGTCAAGTACTCGTACTTGTAAAACTACCCCGATACAACCGCACCCGATACCACTTTATGGCAACGCATCTTCGGATGCGGAGCCGCGCGGAAAGTTACATAATTCGGCGTGCACACCGCGGCGCTAAGTGCAAAGGGGTCTCGCGCTCTCAAAGCGCACGACTGCCATAGTATGGCGTCATTTTTGCAGCGCGCTATTGCGGACGCGGCGAGTATAAACCAAGCTTAACCGCTCGTGAGGCAGATACCGCTCGGTAGTGACTGCCGAAAGTGAAAGGCTGTTTAGTAGGGATGTGCGCAATGACTAGCCTAACCCCGGTAGTATAACAAGCCTAAGCAAGCTTAATTGTTATACTAGTTTGACATGACATGGAAGAAAATGGAAAAGTTTTGTGTAAGCTTTCAAAATCCTCCTTCACCTGAGTGGAGATTTATCTGAAGCCTCCGCGAGCGCCAGAGAAAACCAACGCATGCAAAACCTGAGGTAAAATTAAATGATTTTGTTTTGCAGCAGATATACACTTTTCAAAATAATAAATTAATTTAAAGATATAACATTTACACTACAGTAATTTAAACATAGCCTTTTAAAAAAAATATATATATAAAGCTGAACCTTAAATGTGCCCAAAAAATGTTAACGACTAGTATTTTCCAAGTCGTCTTGCAGCAGCACTAACGTTTAATCGACTAATCTCGCGCATCCCTAGCTCAGTGTCACACATTGTAGATGAAAACAGAAACAGGCTCATAGCTGATAATGCAGAGAAGCTTCTTTTCATCAGTGTTAATTTCGTTGACGAATAATTTTCGTCATAATCTTCGTCAACAACCTTTTTTCACTGACGAAAATGAGACGATAACTAAATAAAAACTAGTGTTGGATGACAAAAACTTGTGGATGACAAAGATGACAAAGGGCCCTATTTTAACGATCTGAAACGCAAGTGTCAAAGCGCAAAGCGCAAGTAACTTTGTGGGCGGGTCTCGGCGCTGTTGCTATTTTCCCGGCGGGATAAATGGCTCTTGCGCCCGGCGCAAATCTAAAATGGGTTGGTCTGAAGTAGCTTCATTATTCATAGGTGTGGTTTGGGCGTAACGTGAATAAACCAATCAGACTGTCATCCAACATTCCCTTTAAAAGCAGGTGCGCAAGTTCCATTATGGATTGCTATTATTATGGCGTATTTACCAGGCGCACGCCAGGAGCGGTTCACAGCCGAGGAGACTGATGTTCTTGTAAGAGCAGTGAAAGACAGAGAAGTTGTGTTGTATGGGGATGGGAGAAACCCACCCAAAATAGCGTCGGTTAAATAAATAATTAGCCTGAATAATTTGTAAGCTAGATTTATGCCTATTTTTTCACATCTTCGTGGCACACCACAATAATTTCCGTCATCTCATGTGTTAATATTTTTTTAGTGTAACAATTTATGATTTGCAAAAATAACTGTTGCATCTGTGTAGATTACATGAGCAAAGTGTATGCGCGTTGTGCACGCTATACATTATGGTCAAGCATGCGCCCTTAAAATAGCATAATGAACAACGCGCAACGCGCCACTGACTTTAGACTAAGTTTTTTCTGGTCAGTGGCGCAATTGTTTAATGGAACAGCAAAATAGCACCAGGGATTGTTTGCGCCGGAACACGCCTCCTTTTTTGCGCTGAACCGCCCAGGGAGCGCAAGTTCATTCACTAGTTTAGCGACGTGCTTCTGTGGAGGGAAAAGCGCGCTTTGCGCGGGTGCAAAATAGGAATGACACATGCGTCGGTGTACAAAGTCAATTGCGCTGGGTGCAAGATAGGGCCCAAAGTCTTTTTCGTCAACAAATAAAAACGAGACGAAAATGTTAGGGAGGGACGATTAGGGAAGAGATCCAGTCAGAAACGATATCCTGTGTAACAGATGCGCACATTTGATTTGGACGTGCTGATCTAACCGCTGGAGAACACGGCGCTGTTGCGCTTCTACAGGCTCACTCACGCATCCCCAATCCAGCGCTCCAGAGCGGCTCACAATCAATGAATAACACACATTTATGCCAGGCAATTGTTTATGAACTAATGCTGATGAATAATGACAATGTTTACTTTACGATGTTTATATAGTAATATGTTTTAGACGGTTGTAACAACGCATATTTTATCTCCTCATCTGAGCTTGAATGAGCAGCTGCCACTGCAACAGATGTGTAGACATTTCAAAATAAGAGTCCAGGTGTATTTCGAGCTTGTTTATCATTAAAAGTCACGCATTATATATTTGTTTTTGGTTACACAATAAACTGTATTTAATTGAATTCCCATTTAATTCATATTAAGGAGGAAAGACCAGTATTTGACACATATTCACTAAATTATCAGGGTTATAATAGTTAACTAAAACCATTTAAAAAATCTTCATTACTTGAAATTAAATAAATGTTAACTGAAATTAAAAAAATAAATAAACAAACTTATTTGAAGCTTTAGCTTAACCTGATATGGCCTACTAACTAAAACAGAAATACAAAGTTATAAAAACTATATAGATGTTTTTAAAAAACAAACAAAAAAGTGAATTGAGTTATTTCGTGTATTTTTTAATGTCAAAAACAAAATGATGTCAAAATGTCAGTTCAAGTGACAGTCGGTTATGTAATGCTTAAATGCTTAATGTATTACAATTTAACTAAACTCATTAGATTTTAGGAGACTAAATCTACTGTAGTTTTAGTCGACTAAAATTTTATGATATTTAGTCGACTAAAACTAGACTAAAACTAAAAACAATTCAGGTGACTAAAATATGACTAAAACTAAATGGCATTTTAGTCAAAAGACTATGACTAAAACTAAAACAAAATTTGCTGTCAAAATGAACACTGCTTTTCATCTCCAAAAAGGGCTGTATGGCTATGGTAACATATAATAATTTAATTCAGTTGTTCTGCTACTATGTTGAGTGGTGCTGGAATCCACTGAATGTTACAGGTTACATTTATGTGAAATGGGCAGCAGTGCCATGTTTGTTTAGGAAGTTGAATGTTAAAATGTCAGCAACAGCATCAATTTGTGTATTTACTTTGTTACAGTCAGAAAGTGAAAAACATCTGATGAAAATAAAACATTGTTAGAAGAACTGTAATGGTATTAAGTACTCGTATCAGTACTCGGTATCGGCAAGTACCCAAATATAAGTACTTGTACTTGGTCTGAAAAAAAGTGGTATCGGTGCATCCCTAATTACCAATTGTTATATGATCATGAAAGCATCAAGCATAAATGTCTTCCAAGATGCATTTGAGACAGCATTTTTAACAGCGTTATTCATTCCATCATGGAATTACCTCAGCATGCATATGTTTGGGCAGCAAGCAATCCACACATGAGCAAGCAAAAATGGATTATTAAATAAGGTGAAAACAATTTAAATAGCAGCTTTAATATACTCCAAAACATGGTGGTTGCTGCCCTATTTCATTATTATGATGGAAGTGACCCATTGGAAAAGTACAGATTTAACGAATCAGATTTATACACTCTAAAAAAAAAGGTTCTATATGGCACCAAAAATGGTTCTTTGTCGTAATCATAGAGGAACCACTTTTGGTGGTATATAGCACCATATCTTAACATGTTCTGTATATGGTAGCGGTGCTAAATAGCACCTTAGTTAGCGGTGCTATATAGCACCTTAGTCAATGAACCGGTGAAGAACCTCTGAAGAACCGCTGAAGAAGCACTGAAGCACAAAAATTGGTGCTATATAGCACTAAAAAAGGTTCCCCTATGATTACGAGCCAAGAACCATTTTTGGTGCCATATAGAACCTTTTTTTTTTAGAGTGTATACTATTTTGCGGATACACACATTTATTTATTTTAGAATTATCTGAACAAATTAAGACTTTAGCTGCTAGATTGGCTTGGCTGATGTGTATTAGCCTTTCTTTCAAGGCCACACCATTGTCCTATATTGGCCACACCACTGATGGACATTCTCCGTGTTTAACAGATTGTACCTGTAAAGCCAATGGCAAAGCATTTGACAATGTCAGCACACAGCTTCCAGCCAATAGCTCACAGTCACTCAAGGATGAATAAGAAATAGCAAGCTGAGAAAAATGAATTGTATGCCGTTACGTAACAGTGTTGTTCATATTTCATGCACATGTTAATGGTAAAATCCAATCTGCCAGGGCAGCAAACACCCTTGAACACAATTCTCACATACACACCCACGAGCACACACACACAAACAGACAGAAACACACATTTACTCTGGCTTATCACTAAAGACCGGACTGCAAACCCACTGGTGGTTCCTCCCCACCACAAACAAGAGTGATTAGCCTATTTTCTTCCCCCTGGCCGGACATATCTCAGTAGCATGGTGGTAGCATTTTTTTAATCATGTAGCTTTTCAGTAGCGAAGCTATTTTATTGATTATGTAGTCCATATACACACACACACTCGCCGGACACTTTATTAGGTACACCTGTTTAACTGCTTGTTAACGCAAATATCTAATCAGCCAATCACATGGCAGCAACTCAAAGCATTTAGGCATGTCTCAAACGATTTGCTGAAGTTCAAACTGAGCATAAGAATGGGGAAGAAAGGTGATTTAAGTGACGTTGAACGTGGCATGGTTGTTGGTGCCAGACGGGCTGGTCTGAGTCTTTGCTGATATTTTGGGATTTTCACGCACAACCATCTCTAGGGTTTACAGAGAATGGTCTGAAAAAGAGAAAATATTCAGTGAGCGGCAGTTCTGTGGGTGAGAATGCCTTGTTGATGCCAGAGGTCAGAGGAGAATGGCCATACTGGTTCTTCAAGCTTATAGGAAGGCAACAGCAACTCAAAAAAACACTCACAACCGAGGTCTGCAGAAGAACATCTCTGAACACACAACATGTCAAACTTTGAAGTAGACGATCTACAGCAGCAGAATGGCAGAACAGCAAAATGAGGCTACAATTCACACGGCTCACCAAAATTGGACAATAGAGGATTGGAAAAACGTTGCCTGGTCTGATGAGTCTCAATTTCAGAATTTGGTGTAACATGAAAGCATGGATCCATCCTGCCTTGTATCAGTGGTTCAGGCTGGTGCTGGTGGGGTAATGGTGTGAGGGATATTTTCTTGGCACACTATAGGCCCCTTAGTACACATATATAATATAAAATAAAAAAGCTACTTTTGCTATGTAGCTTGAAAGTGTAATGAGATGCACAATGGCTATAGATTTAATAGTAAGTACCAGCATATTTTAATTTGCCTTTTTCTCTTTCCCCTCAGTCTCAGAGATGAAGGCAGCAATAGCAGTGGGGTGGAAAACACTAGCTGAGTCCTCTCTGAAAAACAGTGACATCCATTTGCCTATTGCTACCTTGAGATTGTGTATAATAAAGGGGCCACTGACAGTGCAGTGTGCATCCTCTACAACAGATATTGTTATTTACTCTTTTAGTGTTTTTTCAGACCAATGCAGCGGGGGCCGATCTCTTCCATAGGCTTTTTTTCTATTTTGAGGGACCTGAGAGAAACGGCGCAACATGAAAACAGCAAACCAGACAAACACACAGACGACATCTGTATGTGTTGGCATCCCTCCGGTCCGGCCTCAAACCAAGCACGGGTATTTGTTTGTTTACATGAGTTTGCGCGCAAAAGTGAGGAGGCTTCCACAGAGCTTGGGAAAACACTATGCAATGTCTTCTGCCCACCTGAAGATTGACATTTATGGTGTTTATGAGTCATAATTTCAATGTTTAGCACATTAAATATTAGAGTTAGCGATTCCGCTCTGTCACTTCTCTGTGATGTCGCGGCTTTATGAAGATGGATTCAAACGGATGGATTGTGGTGGTGGGGTGGGGGGCTAGGTTTGATAGAGCTATCTGCTGAGAGGCAGCTGAACGCACCGGCTTTATGAGAGCTTACCCCCCCTCCTTCTTGAAGCTTTCGGCATGCAGGCCCCCGATGATAAACGAGGAAGCCACCACGCAAATGTCAACAGTAAACCCGAGACGGAGTTGTCAGACTTAGCCAAATAAAAAGAGGAGGGATAGAGACATTAACCTGCTGTTTACAGGGAGAAGGGCTTGTCCAGACAATGCTAATGCACCATGCAGCCATACATCAACATGCTCAACAAGTCAAGCTAGCTGCTCGACGCCCACCCCAGGAGACCAAAAAACGAAAAAGGGCAAAGGTGTATAACCGAGGGATTCGGAAACATGCCCCCTTGGAATTACTGTTTCATTATTGTATGTAGTGAAGACAGTTTCTCTGTGCCAGCCCACTGGTTATGATCAGTATCACAACAGATTATTAGATCTTCTATCATCCATCTACATACTCATCATGCCTCAAGAGAGAATCTGGGATATTAGCATATATCCAGCACAGAAATATGAACTGATTACCATCTGCCCTCATTGCTTTCAGCAAGTCAGAGGTCTGCTAGCATGCTCACACATAAATCATGCTAGAACCTTAACATCCAAATGACAACACATTACATTACATGAGATTAAAGGTGAAGTGTGTAATTTATGCAGCATTAGTGGCACAGAACGGAATTAAAATATATACCGACATGAATATTCAGGCTGATTTGTGCTAGTTAGCAAGCTGGTGGAAAAGCATAGTACTTTGTGGTGATTCTGGCAGAGATAAGTAGGGTTATCACATAACCCCAACACACATCATAGTTAAGTTTTTTTCTGGAAAAAGTGTGTTTGCCACTTGTCTGAATTTAAATGCATGTGGTAAGATTTTATTTTACTATTCAGGACATGGTTCCAAATTTGAACAATTCCAGCTGCTGAACAGTTCTAGTACTTTTGAATCTTAAATATTTAGAAAAATTGCAAACAATGAAAAATTTAGTAAAAAAATATATATATATTTTTTAAAATGTACATTTTACTTTAATTGTTGAGATGGGATTCATGCAAATCCAATAACTGGTCTTAACTACACATTACAAGTTAAATACTAAAAAGAGTGACAAGTGACAAAAAAAGTAGGGCTGAACATTGACATAAATTTCACGATTCAATTAAAGTTCGATTCACATACTTGGGATTCAATTCGATATTGATTAATTGGGGACTATCAGGTACAGCACATGGCAAATTTCCTCAAGAATATAGTGCATACTGTACATTTAGCAAAATGCTCCTCTCTAGAGTTTTCCAGCTGATTAATGAGTTTTGAATGGCTTTTCTGAGGTAAATGTGATTGCATGACATTGTTTACAAGCTGCTTTATCAAAGTCTTTTGACGGTTGAAACACTGATTAAGTGATTACACAATACATAATACGGATTTCAGTAAGTTGTACTGTATCCTTTAACATACCTTCTGATGTTCATGTATGTTTATTCCGTGCTATAACTAGTAGTAAAGCAGGAGAGATGATCAGTTAATGTACCGCTTTGCTTGAGCTGAAACGCTACAAGGATCTGTCACACCACATTAAAGAGCGCCAAAAAGGTATTTATTGTTTGAATAAAATTGCCAGAATGGAGACTTTGTTTCATATCAGAAGTGGCAAAGCATAGCCTGACGTTGTCATACTCGTTGTCATAGATTCTAGTCAGAATATGAGTCTGATACTGTTCCATTGGGCTGTGATTATGGGGCGTGTTTCAATCGAACCAGGAAAGAAAATGCCTCTGCACTCAATTGGATAGACCTACAACCAATCAGAGCAACGGAGAAAGTGATGCATAGTTGTCAACAGAACTCAACTGCACGCACGCTGGAAGAAGTAGAAGGAGAAGATGAGTGTAACCGATCTTTGCCGGTGTTGTAAAAAATAATTTAAGGATACAGGGAGCACTTGCCTCATCATTTTTGAGAGAAATAGTAAAGGTGAATGCATATACGGACTACGTTATGGTTGATCATCTGTCCATCATCGTATAAAGCCCACCCTGACAATTTGATTGGTCCGCACAGCTCTGGTTCGAGCATAGTTACCCCACAACGGATCAAGTCCAGACCGAACTTCCCGACCTCAAAAGTTGTGGGCGGGGCTAAGTTAGGCTGGCATCCAGGCTAGACAAAGTACAAAGTTTATTACGATTTATTGGGTGGTAGATAAGCTACAAAGCTTTGTTCATTCATCATCTGAAAACAGCATTGACTGAAAGATCGATTCTTGGGACTTAATAAGAATCAAATAAAATCGAGAAATCAATATTTTTAACCCAGCCCTACAGAAAAACTCACAAATGATAAATAAAAAAAAAGAATGTGCATCTTTAACTACACATTGTCAATTAAACAACCAATCAGTAGCTACAAATGAAACTACACTAATGGTGTGATAAAACAGACATAGAAGATTGGTGTGTCTTTCAATTACGCAATCTTTAGATGTGAAAAAGTTGTATGTATAGTGCAGTACATGGGCGTCGGAAGCAAAACAAATGTGGGTGGGTCCTCAGAATTACATTAAGTACAAATATACCGCTTTGATTGCTAAACATATAGGTCGGAAAGACAAAGTTACGGAAATCGCCATATCATTGAGAGCGTCAGTAGTGTAGGGGTAAGACGCACAGCACCAAGGTTTGACACAAATCGACCCGAGGTTCGAGTCCGCCTTTCGCCGAACTCAATCCTCTCCCTTTTCCCATCACATATCAGATCGGAAAGGCATTTATTTTCAATAAAAATTAAGAAAATATTAGAAAAGTGGAAATAAAGCGTCTAACATGCGTTTAATAATAAGTGTTTATCGATTAGGGGTAGGGAAACAGACATGTGCTGAATGTTAGAGAAGATAAAAGTGAGTGGGTCCAATATCATTGATCGTAAAAAGTGGGTGGGTCTTGTCCCACACACATACAATGGTTCCGACGCCCATGGTGCAGTACTTGGAGAAAATGTTTGAAGGATTCTGTAACGTGATATTACTGAATCCAAAAGTGCTTTGGCTTGTGCTATCATCTATTTTACTCTTTCATCAGAAGAATGAATGCTTGAGTTGTAGGGATATAAGATAGACTGGTATACCCTGTGGGTATTAGTGTGGAGAGAGAACCACAAGATCATAATCTCTCTTCCCAGAGTTCTTCTTGATTGGATTTTGTCCAGAGCTTATTCTTTGGGTGCGCATGCATGATATATCATTGGCTTCTTTCTCCTCCTCAGTGTTTTCTGTCTTCGTTGGGATTCATTGATTTATATTTTGTATGTTACATCTCGTACTCTGTGGAAAGTCAGAACGAGCTGAAGTGAATCAACTGTGATACATATTAAAGTGATCAATCACCCAGACCGTATGGATCCGCTGTGTGTGAGTCTGCGTATGAGACAAATGAAAGATTGCAGTCTGGAAAGAGCGCACAGAATGACAGAATGAAAGAAAACTCAAGACCCTTGAGTTATGTCAGCTGAGTGAGTGATCTGTTTGCCAGTGAAAGCATCAGCAGACGTAAGATGAGCAGGCTTAAAGCAGGACAAGTGCCATTTAAAACTGAAGACCCTTATAACAAATCAAATACAATCTACATCCAGCTGAGACACACTGCAGGTGCACACAAGAGCACAAAACAGGAAGAAGGAAGGTGAACAAATGATTTTAGTTAAAGCTTTAAGATAATCTAGAAGATGATCCAACATTCCACAGTATTTCACTTACTAAAAAGAAAAGTGAATATATACGTACCAAAAATACAATGTACCACATAGACATTTACTGAAGTTACCTACATCTCTGACAAAATCATCTTACTAAATTGCAAATTGGGTCACTATAATGCTTTTGGCAAACTCCAGGCATGCTTTTATATAGCTCTTTTTTGATCTGTTATACCACCCCATACAGTGCAGCGTTATGCAAAGCTTTGAATATGTTTGACAGAACTCCACTGGCTTCCTTTAAAAATGCAAAAACTTTTAAAAACTTTATATGTAACCGCTTTGAAGGGTTTTAATATTCATTAATACATCTCTCCTTCCCATTCACAAACTGAAAAATAAACCCCTAATCTAAAAGGAGCACCCCACTATTTTATAAAAATAGGCTCATTTTCCAACTCCCCTTAATGAGTTAAACAGTTGAGTTTTACCATTTTCGACATCTCTGAGTCTGGTGGTAGCACTTTTAGCATAGATCATTGAATCTGATTAGACCGTTAGCATCTCACTCAAAATACAGTTTTGAATACAACAATACAGTTGGTCCACGGTTCAATACATACCTCGGTTTTTAACCACGGTTTTCGGTTCGGTTCGGTTCTGATGGCTTGTCACATCTGTTTTTTGCTATTCTATTTTTAAGCGACAGGAACAGCAAGAGGTTAAGGAGAAAAAATGCTTTTTTTATTGCAACACTCTTTCTTTATTTTACTTAAAAGAATTGAAAAACCTTACTTAAACTTAAAACTTTACTTAAAAAAAACCCTTGTAGCCTACACATTCCTAGTGTATTGTATAATATAAAATAAATATATATAAAGATTTACAGTGGCAGCTCAGAGCTGTACAGCTGCATTTAAGTATGAAATTGTAAAAATAAAACACTACATAGACTTCACTATAAAATATACATTGATTCTTATTAAAGCTACTGTATTAGTTTTTCAGTCAAGAGCAGTGAGTGATTTTCTACATGTCTTTTGTTGTTGTATTAACATTAAAGGGATAGTTTGCTCAAAAATGAAAATTCTGTCATCGAGAAATGAATACAGGTTTGGAACAATATTAGAGCAGGGTAGATAAGAGTAAATAATGACAATTTTAGAGGTGAACTGTCCCTTTAAGGACAGCGTGTTCACTAGACTGTGCTGCTGTCAATTTAAGACCTGCACACATCTAATATACAGACACACTGCGATTTTACTTTCACTTTAGACATAACCGACTGTGTTTATGTTAACCTTGTGTGTATTTGACAGCATTAGCGCAGTAAGACTACTTAGTCCAGTAATCGCGTGTTTGACAGGCGTTTAGTGCGTGTGCTCGGAAAAGCGCATGTTAAAACAGTGCATGAGCACGTGTTTAACCAGCAAGGCTGTAAAACGCACGCAAATAATGAACTTTTGTGATTATGAATAACTATAGTGTTCCGTGAGTATAACTCTACCACTAATGTGTGATGTGAATGTATGTCGCGTTGTTCAGTATTGGGATGGAGGCAAATTATAGAATTTATAGAAAAATAATTGAATGCGAAACTGAAAAAAAAAAAACGCAATTCACAAGTGCATATTGAACCGTGAATGCCGTACCAAACGGTTCAATATTATATTGAGAATTGTGGCATCCCTAATATATATATATATATATATATATATATATATATATATATATATATATATATATATATATATATATATATATATATATATATATATATATATATATATATATATATATATTTGTATGTACCTCCATCTGGCGATATTGAATATGTAATTGTACATACTCATTTCTCTTATTTTCACATTAAAATTACCTTTTGCCAAATGAAGATAATCTTTAAATTTATAATTTAATACACATACTGTATATTTTAAAACACTAATTTAATCAAATTCACTTTTAAGATTTGAATGAATTTTTTTGTGTTAAATGTTTAATTTAGACAAAATAGTATATCAACCATTAACATATGATATATATTAGTATCTAAAACTGTAGCTTAAAATGTTTGTATTATACTGATGCATCCTTACTTACCACTCTATTAGACACCATGTTTATTATTTTTACCAATAAACATCTGTGCTTTAAAATGCTGTCCTACTTTCATATACTGTATGCAAAGGCAGCATTTTTCAAATTCCGAACACAGCTATTATCTTTCAATCAGCTACCTTCACCATTGGACTCTCTGAATTACTAAAACACCATCTCTAGCTTTACAAAAGCCTTATATTTAAAGATGTTTTCCAAAATTATTTCATACGAAATAGTAGTTTCCATTTAGCCAAACTAATATAATACCTGCACTGACATAAATCTTAAAGTAGAGATGTATGCACTGAGTAACTGTGTATCCTTTTTTTTATTTTTTATTTTTTTATATCTAAGCATTTTCTTGGAGGCAGCTGCAGGTGGTGAATAAATTACTGATTTAATACTGTAACTGAGGCTCTTTTCCACTAAAGAGTTGCATCTGTAGACATGCAACCTCTGAAGTGCTTTAAAAAGGTGTGAATCTGCTAAATGCATTAATCTTACATTAGGTACCTTAGGTAAAACAGCCTCAAATGGCAGCGACAATACGTGTTTTGAGTCTGTTAACAATGTCAAACTTGATGCTTGGGGTACAAAACTAGTTTTGACGCAGGCCAAGCTGAACCCCCCAGCAAACAGCAGCAAATAATCACTCAGCAACCTCTGAAGTGATTTAAAATGGTGTGTGTAACGATGTTTAAGGCTCAGGGAAGGAAGAGACGGGAACCGGCGAACATTCAACATAAAGATTTAATCCAAAAATAAACAAACAACAAAACAAAAGTAAAGTGGAAGCCCCTCACGGACAACTGCCACATATAAAGATACTAAAATCACAACATAAAGTCCAAGCCTGGTCCTCTCTTGCCTTGCAGTGTTGTCACTCCTCCTTTTATCTTTCTGGTGCTCCTCCGTGAGACTCAAGACCGGTGCACAGGTGACTCTCATTAGCACTCGCTCTGTTGTCACAGCTCACTACCTGGCCCTGCTTGCCACATAACTCCATCACCCCAGGGACTGACGAGGCGAGAGAAAAGGAGACAGAAATATGAGGAGAGACAGAGACAAAAAAATATTGGTTCAGTTCGGACACACTGCCGCTCGGTCCTCAACCAGTCAAGAGGCCCTCACTCGCGGTACCATCCAATGGTACTGGACGCTCCTCAGTGGATGCTCGATACTCCTCCGCATCCTGGCAGATGATGATGATGATTCCTTCGGATGCGGGCTCCCGGCAGCAAGTTCCCCATTCCCTTGGTCTGCCTGCTCCTCCCCATCATGGCAGACGGTTGCAGGTCTGGTCTCCGGAGAACGGCAGCAACTCCTCCATCCCCTCACAGATGGCAGCCACTCCTCACCCCAGGAGCATTGCAGCGAGGTCTGAATACCACCTGATGCTCAATCGCTCCAGCAACACTGGTGGTCACCGTTCCTTCGTGCTTCCCCGACCATCCTAAGCAGCTAGATCCCCCTCTGCAGCGAGAGCTCTCCAATAGTGCATCCCTCATTTCTCCTGGGTTTCGGCACCAATGTAACAATGTTAAAGGCTCAGGGAAGAAATAAACAAACAACAAAACGAAAGTAAAGTAAATTATAAACATAATAACAACACAAAATAAAGTCCAGGCCTGGTCCTCTCTCGGCTCAAAATTTTGTCACAACTCCTTTTATCCTCCTGGAGCTCCTCCATGAGACTTAAGACGGCTCTCAGAGCCACCCTGCTTGCCACAGTGTTTTAGGCACCTTTGATGAAACATGCGCGAAGAGCAGTGACAATACTTATTTTGTATCTGTTAATGTCAAACAGTTAGCCTAGATGCTCGGGTTACAAAACTAGTTCTGATGCAATCTAAGTTGAATCACTCAGCAAACAGCAGCAAATAAGCACCCGCTCATCTGACCTATTTGTTGGTTTACAGGCTGAATCTTCGGCTATGTAGTTTCCAGTGGAAACTGCTGCAATATGACAAAAGAATGTCAGTTAATTAGGCCAAGATTAAGAAAACAGCGCCACTGTTTTTCACGTTCCCTCATTAATCCCACAGCCTCTGGAAAAATTGCAGGCTACAATGCAAGGGAGGTGGAAGCCGACAAACCAACAGCCCCCAAAATTAGTATTTTTGCTGAAGTTTTAACCTGTTGTGATCTACTTTTCAACTGGAAGTCATGCTGACAGCATTAACAAAGGACATGGATTGCACAGCTGGGTTCTACCCAAAAAAAGAAAAGGATGGCTGGCACAGATCCTTTTGGCAATGCATAATTGCATCTCCAAAAAGGCCTGCATGTGTATGAACAACAAAAAAAAAAATGTGCGAGAGAGAGAGAGGGTGCTTCCACATAAATGTGCACTGATCTACGGCGTACGTCTTTAATCAGACACCGACGAGAACCAAAAAAAAGCTTCTCTAATAGCAATGGAGTTCTCCATGCATGACTAATGGTTAAGAGAAGCCATCCCTCTGGAGCTCATCAGCTCAGTGATTGTACTCCCACATCCTCCCATCACGGTTAATGATGGATATCTCCA
Organism: Romanogobio albipinnatus; assembly: GCA_023566225.1. Classification (NCBI taxonomy): domain Eukaryota; kingdom Metazoa; phylum Chordata; class Actinopteri; order Cypriniformes; family Gobionidae; genus Romanogobio; species Romanogobio albipinnatus. The sequence continues at coordinate 13,678,626 of CM042261.1, read as the reverse complement.
ACCCCTCCAGACTTCATGCTTATAGTGGTACCAATATAACGAGCTCCATCCTTAAACTCTCAGTGTGGTAGAGGGAGACAGAAGCAGGTTTGATGTCACACACAGAAAATACCAAAAGGAAACAGAATAGGTGAAACTAGCGAGCAACGTATGAATATGGATTCGTCTGGGTCAAACCAGCCAGACGGTTGCTGTGCAGTCCGTGCGAGAGTCCCTAAATGGATTAAGAATGGATTTTTCCTGGAATTTGACATTGCTTGGCACGGAGCAAGATTTAATAGGTCAAGAAAAAGATCTCAGATAAAGATATACTGTACTATTAAGCTCTTTATTTAAACACAAAATTCAAGGACAATGCTTTATGTCTGGAGGAAAGTGAAGTAATTATGCAAAAAAGGAATGCTAGATGTGGGGGTGGGGTTTACTGAAAACACTTCTACTAGGCTTCCCCTGGTGGTCTAGTGGTTGGGATTCAGTGCTTTCACGATCACGGCCCTGGGTTCAATTCTGAAAAAGTTTCGGTGTGAAATGGTGTACAGACTAACCCTCACACTGCGAAAACAAATTGCTTCTTAATGAGTCTAAAGTGCCCTTATTGTGCCATTTTAATGGTTCCTAATTTTGTTTTGGTGGTCTCCTACAATAGGTTTACATGCATCAAAATGTTCTCATAATATACAGTGCACATCGCCTCTTTTCTCACAGTATCTAAACCCCTTTCCGAGAGCCTAATCTGCTCTGATTGGTCAGATGGCCCAGTCATTTGTGATTGGTCTACAGATTTCAGTGCGTGTGTGAAGCAAAATGTCTTTTACCATATCTGAATTTCAGCTCCGGAGGCTTCCTCAGCACTTTTATACAGATACGAAACATTGTATCTTTATAGAAATACGAACAGTAACGATGCCATCGGTTTTTCCAGACCGAGTCCTCATTCTTTTGAAATTTGCAGCACTGAAATCAGTGTCACAGGGCTCTACATAGCGACCATTTCGGGCGCATTTGTGCCTGAAAATGACTGCGTGCGACTGCAAAAAAATATTAAGGCGCACCGGTGCGACTAAATAAAACTACAACTGCCAAAGTGCATCAACACTGACTGAGCAACTGTTACATTTCGTGCTGCAATCAACTGCATGCCTTTTGTCAGCAGAGCAAGTGCAAAAAACGTGTGCGACGGACTACACTTCAAAGATTGTTTACAAGGTGAAACGGGTGTGACGCAGCCATGCGCACTTACTAGACGCCTCGCGCTGATGTTTCTTTGCAGCCAAGTCCAAATTAACTAGAAATACCAAATTTGGATTATCATAAACAAGGTCGGAAATTAACGGGGGCTTGAGGCAAAAATGCCACCAAAAATTAATTAATAAACAATCATTTAAAAATGCCCCTGTATGAGTTCTTGATTTAATCTTTATCAGCTGCAGTCCATAACTTTTATTGTGTTTAAAAATGACTAGATGTATATATGAGTGAGTACATAATTAATCAATTTTCCAAACCGTGTTTTTATCTTACCCTGAATCACTATGTTACACATATAATAAGTGTTAATATTCGGACTATCCAGTTCTGGTCGCAGCGCTGCGGAGGAGCACAGTCCCTGTGAGACTCGCCATAGACATAAACAGAGAGAAGTAGCTCCGGCTGCAATGTTCTTCCGCAAGACGCGCGCAGTTATGTTTATTAAGCGTTTATACAACTGTTTGTTGTGCTTCATGATTTAAATATGATTAGAAGTCAAATTTAACGTTACTAATGTTTTTAGTTAAAAGCAAATCCTCTTACGTTCATGGTTAGGCATCGGCTGTCCGTGACCCTACAAAAACAGTTGGCTCATGACTGCAATAGTGAAATGGGCATAATGTATAAATGAGAAGCCATCCATATTATTTTTAAGCTCCAGGTTAACATGTCATTCCAAATTGCCTCAGAAAGCTGTCAGTACACCATGACCTTAGGGGTTTTCTCTAGTAGGTCAGCTGTGTAATAATAAGTTATGTTAGTATAGAAGTAACTACATAAACGTGCGACGCAAACATTGTGTCAGCTGCCACTTCAGGCCGAGATGACGAGTGACACTCCGCCCCCAAGCTCCAGCTGTCATAGGTGCATGTGACTTTTGCCACAGCTGATGGAAGAGCTTGAACAAACATGTTGTTTCATTTAAGGCCACAACCAATGCCCCTGAAAGATAAGGGTAGAGCTGTTGCTCCAGCACATGGAGATACAGTAACTTTTTTCATTTGTTCTCCTGCTAGGGTGGACCAGTTCTGAAAGCTCAATTTTCTACAATCCCTACTACTTCAAAGAAGAAGAAAAAGTATAAATAAAGCCCTAAAAAGGTAACAGGCGATACAGTGGACCTATATAAGCTTCCTCTTCACCTCCATCACATTTATTCCAGCACCCAGATTAGAGATCAAAGGTTCTCAGAATAGAGCCGCAAAATGGCTCCAGATGCACACTCTCTCATGCAGGACACTTCTTCCAAACGGTCTTTTCTTTAACTTTCTGCACTTGATGCCTAAATCATTTACCACAATGTGCACTTTTGACAAGTTAAAAAACTAGGGTGCATCTTATGCCATAACAACACTGTCGGGCTGAACGGTTTTAAGAATGGTAAGGAACAATTCCAGTTATATTTCCACTTGAGCTTTGTTCAGCACAATTAAAAACTGAGAGAGACAGAGTCGGAGTCAGCCCGGAATTCTGAGGCACGGTAGAATGTGCTGGTAGAATGCATGTAGTGACGTCGCCACACAGGATTGGTCACTTTTCTGTTGCCTGGCTGCCTGTTTCTATGTAGCTGGCCAAGAGTGCTATTTGAGTGAAGTTAAAAATACAATTAAAAGTAATATCTGATTATCCTCCATAACGTGGTCGCTATTTACATTTCATACCATCTGTAAACTCTTGCGTTATCAAGGTGACAACTGACACATTTGTATTACATTCCAAAGATTAACTGTTATCAGCCCCACAGAGGAAAATGAAACCATATCTGTACGGTATGGTTAAGCAACGAGAGCGGTTTGGCACCACAGTGAACGGCTTTAGTTCCACACCCCTTAAAGGGACAGTTCACCCTAAAATGACAATTCTGTCATTAGTTACTCACCCTAAAGTTGTTCCAAGCCTGTATGAATTTATTTCTACTGCTAAACACAACAGAAGATATTTTGAAGAATATGGGTAACCAAACATTTGACAGACCCCATTGACTACCATAGTATGGAAAACATACTTTTAAAATACCATAATAATAAAAAACATAACATCAACTAATTTTGAACAGTAGTGTATAATGTTTAAGAGGTATGAGGTCCATTTAAAATTGCCTGATATTGTAACTTTTTTATTGTTTGCAACATTCAATTGGTTCTTAATGAGCAACAAATATTTCCCCCCTACCAGTTACAACTGTAGAATAAACCACATACTTCCACTCACTTCTTAAAAACTTGCATCATTAGTTAATCCAAGGAGTAAAGCTCATGTGCTCAAATAGCTGGGAATAATTTGGGATGAGGTAAGTATACTGTTATAGTAAGCAATCATCTTCTGGAGAAAAAAAAGTCTCAAAATCAAACCACTGCACAAAGCACACAGCCATTATTAGCAATGTTTTAATTGGGAAGAAGCCTGCATACCTATTCCTGCAACTATATTCCTGTTCTCAACCATATCGCTCACTTTCTCACTCTCTCATTCCTTTGAAGTAGAAGCCCACTGCAAAGGGCCGGCCTAATCGGCTTTATGGGTCACTGCAGTCAGCAGGGGCGGAGGGGTTGGGTTGGTGGGATATGGATGATAGCTGAGGACAAGTCCACTTAAAAGCCCATTTTTTGAGCAAAAGTGCTGCCATTACAGAGTTCAACACTTACAAGTTGCCGGTTATCTATACCAGGTGTTTTCAAACTGGGGTCCTCTAGAAGGTTCTAAGGCAAGTTCGGTCCTAGAGAGCCGCTGTCCTGCAGAGTTTGATTCCAACCCTGAAAAACCCTCACCTGCCTGTAGCCTTAGTAATCCTGAAGACACTGATGAGCTTGTTCAGGTGTGTTTGATTAGGGTTGGAGCTAAACTCTGCAGGACAGCGGCTCTCTAGGACTGAACTTGCCTACCCCTGTTCTAAGGGGTCCCCAAAAAATGTTTGATAATAAAAAGACAAAGCAAAAATGGATAAAGTCTACCGAACATTTCACTTCACTTCTAAATGTTTCTCTCCTTTCTTGCCGTACATACTTTCCAGGATTGTATATGTTTGCTTGGTATCGTTCTAGTGAATTTTTCTCACTATAGTCCCCTTTATCTTGCTCACTGGAGTTGTAAGGCAGTATTCTTAATGCAGTATGTAAGTTGCTTACAAACATTTATTGTAAAAGGTGCTTATACAAATCATTTTTAATTGAAAATGTTCTTCTTCAAGTTTATACATCCAACACTAAGTATATCCAATTTAAGTTTGGAAACGTACTATTTATCAAACAGTTTAAATGTTTTTTTTTGTTTTTTTTTCATACAGATGGATTTTAGGAAGGGGGTCCCTCATAAAAGGTTCATCATATTTGGGGGTCCTTGGCATCACAAAGTTTGAAAAACCCTGATCTATACCAATGTGAAAGAGTACTAAATTCCTCATGCATATAACCTGGGTGGAGAGAGGGGGAAAGGAGACAACTGTAAAGCTTAAAACTATTAATGCGGTATTTCAATGTGGAGTTCAAAGACAAAGAGGCGAAAGCAAAGCATTTTTTGGGAGGGCAGAAGTGGCAAGTAGGCATGAACATAAAAAGAGGAAGAGATATTGAAGGCTGAGAGGTGAATACTTTAAGACTCTTTGGAACCGGTCCAATCCTCCTTTCTTGGCCTCGGGCCTGGTTATACGAACAGTCTGAAAAAGAGCCAGAATAATACTCCGGCACCAGCAGCCATTTATCATCTGCATTTATAGACTTGCTATTTATAGTGTGCCTCCGAAAAACCCAACTTTTATTACCTCCAATAAAATATGTAACTAAAATAAATGGTCTAACAGAGATAACGCAAAATTACACAAAAAGAATAGGGAAAACACAGCACATGTACTAGTTCAGAAATGACAAAATCCCAAATCATGTATAATCAAAGTTCCACACAATACTAGTGCTTTAATGGTGATTAAAATAAAATAAAATCTTGTTTTATTTATTTATTTATTTCCCCCCTGATGCTGAAAATTCAGCTTTGCATCACAGGAATAAATTACATTTTAAAATATATTCAAATAGAAAACAAGACATACGCCAACAATATAAATAATCAGATATAATTGAACAGATATAGTGTTTTCTACACTATAGTGGCCATTATTCAAACTTTTGCCCCTTGTTTTCCGTTCTCTATGAAAGCAAGTTTCAGATTAAATACATTTGATGCAATCTTCAAACATGTCTGTGAAAACAACCAAAATGAAAAGAAAAGCTATTGATAACTAAAAAAAATAAAGGCCAGTGAGCTGAATGAATGCCACTCTGAATCTCAATAGGAAGATATCAATGTAATTATCTGAGGGAAAAACACAAAGGAGGCATGTTTGAATATTGAGAAAATGAAAATGAAATAAAAAGACCGACTGGTGCTGCAGCATACAATTGTTTCCCATGCTTCATGTGTTTTCACCGTCATGTACACAGTCAACGACCTCGTTTTATGCCGTTTTCACCATGACATTATAACACGATAGGGGAACAACATGTCTGCATCTGTATTGCCAGTGTGGCTAAAAAACAAAAAGTCTTTGCATGTGGTTCTGTAGCAGGCAGCCAGAGGATGTATGCTCAGATGTCTACCCCCGTGTCTATAATATGGATTAGACAACCTGATACAGATATACTAGACAGAGCTGATTTAATCTACATGTGACGCCAATATCAGAGCTGGACTCTATCCATGTTGCCTTGATATTTACCTTTTGCTCACTGGCCAAGCATTGTGTTGTAATCCTGTTCTTCTCACTGTGATCAGGAAGCTAATAATGGCCAAATCAGGCGACTGATGTGCAGAAGATAGCACGTTTCTCTCATTCCATTCTGTCTCCCAGAGTCTAAAACTGCGTTAATCCAATTTTTAATTTTCCTCTCCCCCAATTTCCTAATCACCTCATCTAATTAAAACCGCATGAGGCGTACAACCCCCATCAACAGGAGAGGAAGGGAAGACACCCGAAACAAGCACTGATTTTCAGATTTTCTGATATTCTGATATTTTCTCATTTTTTCCTGTTCAGAGGTTTGCTGTCAGTAAGGTGCTTTTTTTGTTTAGTTTTTTTCAGCAAAGATGCATTCAATTGATCAAAAGTGACAGAAGACAACAGTAGACAAACTGAAAAGTAGTAGACAAAAAAAGATGACAAAAAAAAGGAATGATTTTCTATAAAAATATTAAACAGCAACAAGAGCATAAGATATGTTTCTTGAGCACCAAATCAGAATATTAGAATTATTTCTAAAGGATCATGTGACACTGAAGACTGGAGTTCACAGGAAAAACACATTTAAAATATATTCAAATAGAAAACTGTACATTGTAATAATATTTCACAAATGTTAATACTGTGAAATACATGTTTTCATATAAAATGTGTAGCTTTTGGTGAGCATAAAAGACTTTCAAAAATATATCGACCCCAATACTTTTCAATAACAAACTTATACAACCCTTATTCTGTACATATGTTCACTTTTTGACTCGTCATATGAGGAAGTGCACAAGGTTCTCCTCTTATCCACGGGCATAGGATTAAGATTGATCACCCAGCACACCGATCAATACCCGGCATGACAAATTCCTAGAGTGTAGAAAAAAGCCCAAGCAAAACTTCCCTTTTAACCCTCGTAAAGCACCTGGTTATCTATCTCCTATCAACACACCTACACATAAAAACACATGAAAAAAAAAACATCTCTCCACTGCACTACTTACTTAAAACATTGATGCACCTCTTGATGGAAAAACATCACAATATGTATTTCCATTAAGAGGTCTTGTATTGACAATACAAGAGTCCAACACTCTGTAAAGTCTACTCCAGCACAACCCAAAGACATTCAACGAATTTAAGGTTTGGACTCAGAGGTGCCAATTCATATGTGAAAATGAATCTTCATGTTCCCTCCAAACCATTCTTTCACAATTTGAGCCTGATGAATCTTTACATTGTTATCCTGGAATATGGCCATGATATGTCTTCCTACATGGTTGTTTAAGAAATGAAAAGCTACACACTCCATCAATTAGGGTCAGAAGAACTGATGCCAAATATACAACAAAATAGAAAAATAATAATCACTGCAATAATTATCATATCATAAGCCTTTGCCTATTTAAATCCAAACAGCGACTTTTTTTTTGGGCAGGGCAGTGTATGTTTAATCTCATGTTATTTAATCATTTAAAATATATGCACATAGTCACTGAACATTGTTTTACATATATAACAATGTACAGCTAATGAATTAGTGCAACAAACCAAGAGCCAGGTATAGACGGTTTCATCGGACGCACGTGCGTTGCCACGGTTACGCGCCTGGCCCGAAGTTAACTTTCGGTCTGTGTTTGTTTATCGGTCTGGCAAGGTGATAGTATGGCGCACTACTCAGTAGAAACACATTTTTGACGTACTATTCTTGGATAACATGATATAAATATTAACGATCAAGCAGAGAGAATATGACACCAGCGCAAAAACAGTGTGTGCGACTCCCCAAAAAGCCCTAAATGCTTCATAATTATCCAGCATACAAGAGCAGCTTCTAATGTAATTTAGACCGTAACGTATGTCTAATGTCATTTACTTGTTATTTATTTAGCTTGTTATCTGAAATAATCTACTCTAGAGGAACTTATTCTAGCTGCGTTTACACTTGGCATTAACATGCGTTCACGGTGATCAGTCAATCAGGGCGTGTTTACATTTGTTCACAGCAAGTGGTCGCCATTCATAACTGATCGGATTTATGTTTCCCGCTAAATATTTAAATGTGCCTTTATCACGGAGTGCAAAACAACTTTCGCTTTGTCCTATATTAATGGCAGTGCCCATAGAGCACGGGATTTTTTGTGATGCATTCATATACAATCAATCTCAAATAGGGTACTTTATCTACAAGTTAACTTTCCCAACATTAATCTTATGTTATGAAACAAAGAAACATGTTATTCCGATGCATTGCATGATTGAAGGCTAGCGCACAAGCATTTATAGATACTGTACAGAAAACGGCATTACACGGTCTTTAAAGGGTTAGTTCACCCAAAAATTGTAATTCTACATTTACATTTATGCATTTGGCAGACGCTTTTATCCAAAGCGACTTACAGTGCCCTTATTACAGGGACAAAAGTGAGTAAAGTGCCTTGCTCAAGGACACACTGGTGGTGACCGCTGGGATTGAACCAGCAACCTTCTGTGTATCAGTTCCATGGTTTAACCCACTGGACCACCATCTCACACCCAAAAATGTGTGAAAAATTGTGTTAATTCTGTCATTATTACTCTCCCTCATGTCATTCAAACCTGTAAGACCTTCGTTCATCTTCGGAACACAACTTAAGATATTTGTCTTCTTCTCTACGGTCTTACGGGTTGGGGTCGACATGAGGGTATATTAATTTATGAATTTACATTTTTGGGTGAACTAACCCTTTAAGGGGTGCGTTTCCCCCACTCTATATTGCAGACAGAAATGGAAGATTATTTATAATAAACATACTGAAACAATAAAAACATGTAAATTAAGATAATGCTGCCCAATTCAAATGAAAGATGATAGCGCATAAGAAAGATAACGCAGCCTCTGTTGTTATTGATTCTTTGCGGATGTCCACCGGAAGTTAAGTTTGGGCCACAAAAGCGTGCATGCGCAGTAACGTTTGTTTATTATGTTGTTGCCGTTGAAACCGTCTATAGATTTATACGTGTACAATTCCACAGCTTACATTTTAGAGCATTTGCCATGTAAGGATTGACGTTTTCTACCAGTTTAAGGACCGTGCAAGGAAAGACAAGCTTTGATAAGAAGTGCTGGGCAGATAAAATAGTGTGTTAGTGTTGTTTACAGTGAGTCAGCCATTTTGAGAGCAGACAGTGCAGCGTGGCTTGCTGACTCAGAGGGAACGTTGCTCTCTGAATGAGGATGTCGAGGTGTGACCGATGGAACTCAATGACACAAAGACATGCAGGGACATGCTGATATACACAGGTATTGATGCATGCCAGAGAGAACAACACGAGAGTCTATCTGAAAAATCAAACTCATAAACACTGCACAGTGGCCTGTTAAATGACTCAAGAGAAGGACTTGAAAGAGGATGTGTGTAAACATAGAGTGCACAGTATGTCACTGCCACTAGTGTATTATCTCGTTCCACACCTGAAAATAAAATATGCAAATAATATGAAAATAATGAAATTGCTCAAATATGAAAATAATAAGTAAATATACTGTCAAATTTGCTTCAAAAGCAAATAAATAAGCAACATGTAAATCCTTAAACTTATGTTCTTTAAGGAATAACTCTTACGAAATGTAAAATTGTTAATTTACTCATGTCGCTCCAAACCTGTATTCTGATATTTGCTTTAAAATAAATGTAATTTAAAGTAAATCTAATTTAAATATAAATGTATTGAATAAATATAAAGAAAACTACTATTTTTTATAATAATGTAATAAACTAATCTAATAAACAAATTATATATATATAAGCGGAAACAGCTACCAGGGAACACTGTTTCCATGAAAGGGTGTACATGGTCTGCAACAATGCTTAGGTAGGTGGTATGTGTCAAAGTAACATCCACATGGTTGGCAGGACCCAAGGATTCCCATCAGAATATTAACCAAAGCATCACCTCCGCCAGCTTGCCTTCTTCTCATAGTGCATCTGGGAGCCATGTGTTCCCCAGGCAAGCGACGCACATGCACCCAGCCATCCATGTGATGTAAAGGAAAACGTGATTCATCAGACCACGCTACCATCTTACATTGCTCCGTGGTCCAGTTCTGATGCTCACGTGCCCACTGTTGCTGCTTTCGGCGGTGGACAGGGGTCAGCATGGACACCCTGTCTGCGGCTATGCAGCCCTATAAGCATTAACTTATTGAGCAATTTGAGCTACAGTAGCTTGTTTGTTTGATCAGATCACACAGGCCAGCCCTCGCACCCCACGTGCATCAATGAGCCTTGGCCGCCCATGACCCTGTTGCCGGTTCACCACTGTTCCTTCTTTGGACCACTTTTGATAGATACTGACCACTGCAGACCGGGAACACCCCACAAGAGCTGCAGTTTTGGAGATGCTCTGACCTAGTCCTCTAGCCAGCACAATTTGGCCCTTGTCAAACTCGCTCAAATCCTTGCGCTTGCCCATTTTTCCTGCTTCTAACTCATCAACTTTGAGGACAAAATGTTCACTCGCTGCCTAATTTATCCCACCTACTAACAGACAAATCTCCATTTTCAGGTGAACTATTCCTTTAAACGTGCTCTCAGAATCTACAGTGTGTGAAGAACTGTTAAATAAAAGACCTTCACATCACATGATGTCTTTGAGTGTTATGCAAATAGCCTTATTTGGCTGAAAATGAATTAATCATGTTAATGCGTCTGTGCGTGCGTGTGTGCAGTGTGAAGATTAGTGGTGGGATATGCTGTGCAAAGAATAATTGTGCTTCATCGAATAAAATGCTGAAGAAATGCAGAGCACTTTCATTAAAGCAGGCTGTAAAATAAGAGTGCTGCCCGCTGTCTCTGCCACCCTCATCAATATTTCAACAAATAAAAGAAAATACACAATGCTGAAACAAAACGCCAGACTTTCAAAACAATGCGACAGATTAGGCAAGCTCTTTTTCATCTGTTGTCTTTTACAGCATATATGCCATATAAAAAACATAACTGATGCAGCTCTTCTGTCCAGACTTCCCAAATGAGACGATCATTATTTTCCATTGACATCCATCTTATTGATCTTACTGCAGTTACTGAACTCAGCTTGAATAATTATTTCATTTACAGTATCAGGTGTATCTTGGTGGCATACATTTCTACATTAAGTAGCCCAATTAATATAAATGAACCAAAATAAAATTTGATGAAATGAAAGTGATGTGGTATATATAATATACACTCACCTAAAGGATTATTAGGAACACCTGTTCAATTTCTCATTAATGCAATTATCTAATCAACCAATCACATGGCAGTTGCTTCAATGCATTTAGGGGTGTGGTCCTGGTCAAGACAATCTCCTGAACTCCAAACTGAATGTCAGAATGGGAAAGAAAGGTGATTTAAGCAATTTTGAGCGTGGCATGGTTGTTGGTGCCAGACCGGCCGGTCTGAGTATTTCACAATCTTCTCAGTTACTGGGATTTTCACACATAACCATTTCTAGGGTTTGCAAAGAATGGTGTGAAAAGGGAAAAACATCCAGTATGCGGCAGTCCTGTGGGCGAAAATGCCTTGTTGATGCTAGAGGTCAGAGGAGAATGGGCCGACTGATTCAAGCTGATAGAAGAGCAACTTTGACTGAAATAACCACTCGTTACAACCGAGGTATGCAGCAAAGCATTTGTGAAGCCACAACACGCACAACCTTGAGGCGGATGGGCTACAACAGCAGAAGACCCCACCGAGTACCACTCATCTCCACTACAAATAGGAAAAAGAGGCTACAATTTGCACAAGCTCACCAAAATTGGACAGTTGAAGACTGGAAAAATGTTGCCTGGTCTGATGAGTCTGGATTTCGGTTGAGACATTCAGATGGTAGAGTCAGAATTTGGCGTAAACAGAATGAGAACATGGATCCATCATGCCTTGTTACCACTGTGCAGGCTGGTGGTGGTGGTGTAATGGTGTGGGGGATGTTTTCTTGGCACACTTTAAGCCCCTTAGTGCCAATTGGGCATTGTTTAAATGCCACGGCCTACCTGAGCATTGTTTCTGACCATGTCCATCCCTTTATGACCACCATGTACCCATCCTCTGATGGCTACTTCCAGCAGGATAATGCACCATGTCACAAAGCTTGAATCATTTCAAATTGGTTTCTTGAACATGACAATGAGTTCACTGTACTAAAATGGCCCCCACAGTCACCAGATCTCAACCCAATAGAGCATCTTCGTGCCCTGGATGTGCATCCCACAAATCTCCATCAACTGCAAGATGCTATCCTATCAGTATGGGCCAACATTTCTAAAGAATGCTTTCAGCACCTTGTTGAATCAATGCCACGTAGAATTAAGGCAGTTCTGAAGGCGAAAGGGGGTCAAACACAGTATTAGTATGGTGTTCCTAATAATCCTTTAGGTGAGTGTATATGTTCACTAAAGCGTGTGGAAATTACACCAGACACAGCTATTAATTTAACCAGTGTAAGTCCGGTAAAAAAAAGTTTCAAAGGATATTTATATCTGACAAATATTTCACACAAAAAGGACTGAAATCACCTGATTAAATCCTGATATGAAACATCTAAACCCTAGTCAAAATGCACTGGATTTGATCACTCCATGAGGATATAAAGTCTTGTTTATAAGAAACAATGTTGTACTGGTATTGAATATTCAACATATGTTGTATGAAGCAGTAAGTAGTGAGTAAATGCTAGTTAATAAGATCAAGATCAAGCTGAACTGTAATACATATTGCAGCATTATGTCTTAAAAAATATTCTAACCACAAAATACTAACTTAACATAATAAATACACACAAAATAAATAAAAATCAACAAATTACACACACACACACCTATAATTTACAGATTTTCCATAGGTGTAATCTTTTTATATAGGGATAATCATATTTAGATGTCCTTGAGCAGAACTGCCCTTAAAACATTCTAAATACCACAAAATGTATTTTTTTCTTCTTCTACTGGATGATTATGGAGGCCCCAGGGGACCGGCCTCTTTGGAGTTACGCTGTTTTCACATTTGTGAGATGTCGAAATAAGAACAAACACACAAAACTAGAAAAATAAAAAATAGTCGCAATTGAAAGAAATAAAATTGCAATTACAATGCAAAAGGAACAAGAATGTACTGTCACTGGTAGAAAACATCAAAGCTGATGAGGAGCCAGGAACATGTGCATTTATTTCACAGTGTGCTAGTAGTCATTGGCACACATTCAAGCACTGTTTATCTGTGTCAATTTTACATCTGCAGTGATTTCTCTCCAGCCACATCAGGCAACTCAGCTGGAGGCCCCTGGCAGTCAGAGGCCCCGGAGCACTAGCCTCATTGGCACAATGCACTGTACGCCCTTGGTGGTTGGTTGTTTTACATGTCGGTCAGAGTAGGTGGCTCTTATCCAGAATAAGCTACAATTACCCCTTTCCAATGAAATGGTGCTGGTATCAGAGCCAGTTCTTGACTGATGCCTCCTGGGATACATAACAGTCTGCATTTCCACCGAAAACCACTCCTATTTTTTTATATTTTTTTAGAATTTGTTGTATAGTTAAGAATTACATATTTTTAAGGGATAAAAAAATCGAGATAAAAGGGGGAGGGGTTCAACATTAAACATTTTTACTGCAAATAATTGTGTCAATAGAGTGTACAAAATGTTTTAATTTCTTTATAGAGCCAGCATAGTTCACCCAAAAATTAAAATTCTCATTGACTCACCCTCCAACCCTATATGATTTTATTTTGTGGAGCACAAATAATGATATTTAGAAAAAATATATACAGTGTCCTCCATTAATATTGGCACGCTTGGTAAATATGAGCAGGTAAATAAGGCGCCTGTGAAAATAAATCTGCAGTGTTTATCCTTTTGATCTTTTATTCACAAAATTCTAACCTTTCATTGAAGTAAAACAATTGAGTGGGGAAAAACTAACATTATGAAATGTTTTTCTCCAATGCATGTTGGCCACAATTATTGGCACCCAATTATAACGTCTTTTTCCCAAGATAACAGCTCTGAGTCTTCTTCTATATTGCCTGATGAGCTTGGAGAACACCTGACAAGAGATCAGAGACCATTCCTCCATACAGAATCTCTCCAGATCCTTCAGATTTCCAGATCCATGTTGGAGCTTCTTCTCTTCAGTTCATCCCACTCATTTTCTATAGGGTTCAGGTCTGGGAACTGGGATGGCCATGGCAGAAGCTTCATTTTGTGCTCAGTTGATTTTGATGTTTGTTTTGGATCATTGTCCTGATGGAAGATTCATCCACGGCCCATTATAAGATTTCTAGCAGAAGCGGTCAGGTTTTGATTTTTTTTATCTGTTGGTATTTGGTAGAATCCATGGTACCATGTAGCTGAACAAGATGTCCAGGACCTCCAGCACCAAAATAGGCCCGCAACATTAATGATCCAGTGGTGTATTTAACCGTGGGTATGGGGTACTTTTTATGCGTTTGTGAACCATACCCATATGGAGAGTTTGCTGCCAAAAAGCTCTTTTTGAATTTCATCTGACCATATATATATATAAACTACTAGTTACATCAACTAGTGTGACTTAAGTAAGAACTGTTTTTTAGTTCCCAACACACTGCAGCAAGCGTGAACCAGATTATAAGTCAATAGTTGTACGCCTGACTAACTGATAATACATTATGTACCACGGTAGAAACAAGGGAACAATTTCAGGTTGAGACATTTGTCCAATTCAACCTGCCCCATGGTTCCCTCACTTTATAATGAGCTAATGGTCTTTAGTCAAAAAGAATAAGTGATCAGACAGCTACTTGCCAACACTACTTGTGCTTTAGCGATGCTTGTAAAACACAGCAAGCAGATTGGAGCCATTCCCAGTCGACCAGCATGTATAAAAATGAGAGGAGTGCTGGGTAATCAGCAGTGAGGAATGGGGGCTGATCTAATCCATTACCTTTAATCTGTCATTGCACGGTTCACATCTATCATTACAATGAACAAAACCACTACGGCATCAAACCTGCTTACAAAAACACTTACACTATTGGTCCATCTCCTTGCAGTTCTCCAATGTAGGTCAAATGCCATGCAGGGACCTAGAAGGGGTCAATTTAAAGTGTGTCAGGTCAGAATCAATGGATTCACACCAACCCGTCCCACAGAGTGCCCTAAAACATATTTATAGGCTTCCACATCTCATTCATACGTACCGATGTGTCATTTTGCCCTTAAAAGCTCTTGTAATATTCAGAGAGGGGGAAAAAAATGCTGATTTAGGTCTTGACACTGATAGGAAGCAAAGTTTGCTGACAGTTTTCCTCAGCCGCTCCTGTCTATTTTGATTTCAGATGGGCGTCTTCTGGGCAGAAGAGTGAGAGATACTTTTACATGCCGAGTGGATGCGTGTAAGCAATGTGATATTGCGAAACACCAGCTAAGCGCCGGTCATCCGTGCAATTTTGATGGATGGCTAAATTCGAATGGAGCCATTAGACCAACACATACCTAAATAAAACATGACTCGTGAAAAAGAAAAGATTTTGATAAGTGCATTGGGCGGACTAAAGAGACAGCTATTGATTTCACACTGTCCTTGATGGGAAGCCAAAACATAGTTTCAGTTTAATTCTGCTGCTTCAGCAAAGACATGGTGGAAACATGAAGAGGGTGAGAAGGAGATATGTGCCTCTGAGGCATTTACACAAGCAGAAATCTGTCCGGGCACAATGTGGTGTGGATTTACTTATTAAACAACATCGCAGTCCGAAATATAGCAGGATCTCATCTCCCAGGTGATCACCGGCTAGAAAAGAGAGAGAAAAAGTAACCACAACACATAGAGTCTGTTTGCATGTGATCTCTGCCTGCATGCTTAGCACATACTCCTCCAGAGCATATGGTCCTGTGTATTATTCATGGAAGGTATGCGTGTGCATTCTCTTTCCAAAAAAGGTAAGGATATACTTTACATGCAGAATAGCACATCTCGAGGTATAATTGAAATGACAATGTCACGAAGCCCAGTGCGACATTGTTGTATAGTTTAGAGAAAAGGCTTGCAATACAACCAGAAACCATAATGATAATGCATTCCGCTCCCATCATCCTGACAGCCCCTTCTTTGTCACTTCCTCTGGAAGAAGACGACCATAGTTACACGTCATTTTTACATGTAATGCTTCAGGCGACTTTGAGTCATGCTGATAATAGAACCACTGCTATTTTTATTTATCTATATCTCTTGTCAGTCAATTTTGAATATGCCAGTTTATATTGTATACTTAATTGTGCATGCTAATATCAACTATTTTTACATTTAGATTACCTATGCCGTCATCTAATGATCGCATCTAAAAAATGCCATAGCATGAAAACAATTATCGGCTAATTGCAATAGCGTGCATACAACAACCACATCTATCATGAACAGCTTCAGTAAACACAAAAAATGTCTTAATCAGTGTTAATTTCGTAGACAAATAATTTTCGTCAACAACCTTTTTTCACTGCTGAAAACGAGACGATAACTAAATAAAAAACAGTTTTGGATGACAAAAACTATGCCGGAAATCTACTGTCATTTTCGTCAACGCATAAAAACTAGACGGAAATATTAAGGAGGGACAATTAGGGAAGAGATCCTGTCATAACTGATGTCCTGTGTAATGGATGTGCTCAATTGAATTGTAACATGCTTATCTAACTGCTGGAAAATGCAGAACTGTTGTGCTTCAACAGGCTCACACGACAGCTCTTCAGAGCGGTTCACAATCAATAAATAGTGCACATTTATGCCAATTGTTTATGAACTAATGCTGATGAATAATGACAACGTTTACTTAACAATGTTTATATGGTTATATGATTTAGACGGCTGTAACAATGCATATTTTGTCTCCCTCATCTGAACTTGAATAAGCGATAGTAAGGCATTTCAAAATAAGAGTCAATGTGCATTTCGAGCTTGTTTAAAACTACAAGTCACATATTTATATATATTAGTGGTGGGCATAGATTATTTTTTTTAATCTAGAATAATCTCACTGTAATATTGGATTTAATCTAGATTAATCTATATTAAAATGGCTCATTTGAATTTTGCCGAAGGCATTCAGAATATGTGTGCTCGATAAGTGATCATTTGTCTTTTTGTAGTTTGAATAATAAATAACTTCTGTCCCTTTAAGACCTGACACACGTATGGATCCCACTGTTCCTGTGAGTTGGTTACGACTGTGTTTACGTTTACCATTAATAAGCTTGAAAAAGGAGCTCATTTTTGCTCATTTATGTCAGAGGCGGCTTTATTACGGTATGTGTGTGTGCGCCTCAGATGCGAGCGCGAAATCTGCGGGAATTAGTAGAATTAACGTTATGTGCAACCCCGCGCGGAATTCAGACCGGTCACACCAATACTAACACGCTGTCATGAAGAAAAATCTAGCAGAACACGCGTTCGCAATGTTCAGAGGATTAAACGGACTGAATGAGAGGAGGCGGGTGCGTGTCAACTCGCTGTCGGTCGGAGAGAGGAGAGCGCAGCTGATATCGATCCTGTAGAAAATGAGTATCGTATCGTTTCAGATATTTCAGTATCGATACATATCGAAATATGGATATTTTTGACAACACTAGTAGGCATACACACAGGTTTGAAGACTCGTTCTCTCACCCCTACAGTGCAATTCTGCTAGGTATACATCCGCGCTAAAATATCAAGGTGAAAGTCATCATAGCTTGCGTAGTATAGACCCAGCTCCCAACCCAACTTTGAGAATAGATTAACGGCAATATTTTTTTTAATCGCCCGATAAGAGTCTCACGTTAACGGCCCACCACTAATATATATATATATATATATATATATATATATATATATATATATATATATATATATATATATTTTAGGGCTGCACGATAAGGGCCAAAATGATAATCACGATTATTTTGATCAATATTGAGATCACGATTCATTATCACGATTATTTGTTGATTTTAACCAAAACAATTTTTTATTGTCACACAAGCTAATTACATTTACTGCCTTCACATCCATATTGTGCAACATTCCTGCTAATGTACAGATATGTGCATCAAAATAAAATAGGTCCTCTTATTCACCAAAATTCAGTGAATCTCCTTAAAGAATAAATTAAAATAAATTAAAACAATAAAGAAAATGTAGCAAAACTTCAACAGGGCACTATTTTACATTTTACAATGTGTAAATATATTTTAGGAAGTAAAATATAAACTTAAGTTTTACCTATAATGGATGTGAATAAAACTAAAAATAAAATATACAATCAATAAGAAACAAATATTCCATAACAGAATGTAACCAAATAAGAACATTTCAAGGCAGAAGAACTACGGCGAAAAGAGTACTGTAGTTTACAGGTTTTTGGAAAGAAACACTAGCCTGTCAACATTTTCTCCCGTGTGATCTTGCGGGAAAAAAGATGTTTGCAAGCATCGACTCTGCATTGCAAAATCCTCATCGATGTAATGAATTGTCAAACTCATGTACGGATCCATTGTCCTGCTTGACCACAGATCCGTTGTAGTTGCAAAGTACTTTATATTGGCAAGATCACGCTCTATTTCCCCTCTGCGTTTTCTGTACATCGCAGGTAGTGCCACCTTTGAAAAATAATTACGCGAGGGCATCACGTATCGTTTATCCAGGGTGTTGACCCAATAATTTGAAGCCTTCGTTTGTCACCGTGTTTATTGAGCACATATGTCTTTAGCCAAATGAAATGCGACTGCATTTGTTACTTCACTGTGTCTTTGAGAGGTGGATGGGTATGGTGATGCGCTAAAGAGGCTCGCTTCGATGGATGTCTGAGATGTTGTGGGATGATTAGTCTTTGCAACGCATTTCTTGGCCCTCATACATTCATCGTATTGAACTTTATGGTGTGTTTTTTTAAGTGGTTAAAGAGGTTCGTTGTGTTGCTTTGTGGTGTCAAAACAACTTTATGGCACTCTTTGCATATGACCTGTTCTTGTTTTGTGTCACTTGCCTGAAACCCAAAATGTTTCCACACAATGGATGACGATCCGATTCTCGGGACAAGCCCCTCGGCCGCTCCCTCTGCTACGTTAGGCATTTTTTCTTTGTTAAGATAGATTATAGCCTGCTATCTGTTGTGGTATTTTCCTCACGTTGGTGCATTGGTGGATTGCATGCATTGGTGCATGGACGCACGTGATCAGACAGCTGCTTTACAGCGCGCTAGACTGGCTTTGAAAATTTTTTTAATACAAAGCGTGAATGAATGACGCATTTTAAATATCGCTCGATCACGCGAATTTGATCGTGGAAAGCCAAAATCGTGATCGTGATTAAAATTCGATTAATTGTGCAGCCCTAATATATATATATATATATATATATATATATATATATATATATATATATATATATATATATATATGTATGTATAATATATATAATATATATATATATGTTTTTGGTTACACAATAAACAGTATTTGACACATTATTCAATAAAGTATCAGGGTTATAATAGTTAACTAAAACCATTAAAAAATCTTCATTCCTTGAAATTAAATAAATCTTAACTCAAATTTAAAAAAATAAATAAACTTAAACTTATTTGAAGCTTAAGCTTAACCTGATATAGCTACTAACTTAAACAGAAAAACAAAATTATAAAAATTATATGTTTAAAAAAAAAAAAAAAAAAAGCGATTTGACCTCCTGTGAAAAGCTTTGTTGACCTGTATTTTTGCACTTGAATGGTCAAAATGTCAGTTTTGACATGTATTCAAGTAACAGTCGGTTACGTAATGCTTAAATGCTCAATTCATGCTCATAAGATTTTAGTTGACTAAATCTACTGTAGATTTAGTCGACTAAAATATTATGATATTTAGTCGACTAAAACGAAAAACAATTCCGGTGACTAAAATATGACTAAAACTAAATGGCATTTTAGTCAAAAGACTATAATTAAAACTAAATAAAAATTTGCTGTCAAAATGAACACAGGTCTTAATTGTGTTTTATGAATCAACAGATTAATTTAATATAACTGGCTCAAAATAACATTTTGTTCGGGAATTGGACTGATTCCATTTTCGACTTCACTGGATGCACTGCTGAATGAATGAATGTTGAATTTTCAGCATTACATGATCCTTCAGAAATGATTCAAATACGCTGATTTGCTGCTCAAGAAATATTTTTTATAACTAAAGAGTTTAAAACAGTTATGCAGCTTAATATTTTTATGGAAAACTTTTTTAATTTTGCAACATTATAAATTCCTTTACTGTCACTTTTATCAATTGAATTAGTCCTTGCTGAATAAAAGTATTGATTTCTTTCAAAAGAAAAACAAACCTTACTGACCCCAATCTTTTGAATGGTAGTGTAGCTACTGTTTGAAGATTCGTCAAAAATCCTCCTTTCGTGTGTCATGAAAATATAAATAAGTAACAGCATATGGATTTCAACAACAATGACATAATGAATTTGTTGGGTAAACTCACCAACCTAGAAAAGCTTTGCATTAGTTATGACGCAGAATTTCTTTTTTGTCTTTTTATCTTTTTTAGTAAATAATAAATTCAGTGATGAAGATGAGTTTGATCTGGGTGAAATGAGAACAAATTGTGCATGTATCTGAATCCCCCTTCCAAAGACAATTCCTTCTGTTTGAACTCTAGCTGTCTTGAATCAGAAAGAAAAATCAAAAGGATGGGGGAGAGGGAAACATGAGAGAGAGAGAGAGAGAGAGAGAGAGAGAGAGAGAGAGAGAGAGAGAGAGAGAGAGAGAGAGAGAGAGAGAGAGAGAGAGAGAGAGAGAGAGAGAGAGAGAGAGAGAGAGAGAGAGAGAGAGAGAGAGAGAGAGAGAGAGAGAGAGAGAGAGAGAGAGAGAGAGAGAGAAACAGTACGAAGAAGAGTGCGGAATGAGAAAGGCATCCAGAAGAGAAATGGTATTGATATCCCCCTCCACAGTAAGACGCTGACCTGTTTTTACAGTCTGATGTAATTATCCGTGGCATGTGTCTAAACCATGGAGAACTGAACATTTGCAACACTCCTTCAGATTTCCAATGCGAAAAGCAACACCATCCGTCCCCAGTGTTTGTACTGGCCGGGTTTCGCACCATTTTATAAATGGCAACCAGAGGGCCGAGAAGAAAAATAAAATAAGAAATGGCACTTATTATGAACGACTTCAGACTGGCACACTTTCATCTGACAATTAGAACAGCCTGCCTGCCTCCTGACGTTTTATGGCATCTCAATAATAATGAGGGGGAGGTTGCAGAGGAAAGACTGACAGGAAGGGAATTGTCTCTGCGGGATATCTGCGTGACTTGAGTGCCGATCAGCCGTCATGTTTAACACAAACACGCACCAAAAAACTGAAGCCAAGCTTCATTCCTTCACCAATGGGCCGAGGTATAAGTGTTTCCCTGGGTAAATAAAGAAAAAAAATGTTAAAACAAGATTTAAAATGCTTTCTTGTTCAGTGTTTATTTTATATTTTGCCAAGAGCCACTTATAAATAAAACTTTGTCCCTTAAAACCAGGCAAAAATTGTGTGGCACATACTGCAGATGACAAATCCTCTGTCAGTCACACGAATCCAGACTGTAATCTAAAGAGAGCGACAGGAAAGCAAGCGGGCAATTGCTTGAACCTATGCTGCTGTCAGTCAAATGTGCAAAACAAAATGCGCGAAACCAGTCTCTCTGTCCACAATTAAATGAACAGTGCGCTACTGCTGGAAGCGCACAGGGTTTTGTGAGTGGCAGCCAGCAGAATGACAGAATCTCCCTTAGCACTTTAGATTGGAAATTCCTGATCTCCAGCCCGAAGAGACTGAGACAGGCTAAAAACAAATGCTGCAGAGGTTAAAAAACAGGCGGGGAGATCTTAAAAAGGAAGATGTACGTCAGCAACCAATAAAGGCGAAAGTATAGCCCAGTCAAGATCATAAGAAAGGGGAGAGATGAGAGATTTTTAAGAGATGAAAGAGTATATATATATATATATATATATATATATATATATATATATATATATATATATATATATATATATATATATATATATATATATATATATATATATATATATATCCATATCCAAAATAATCAATATTGAATCGAATCAGAATCAAAATCGAATTGCAAGCTTGTGAATCGAAATCGAATCGAATTGTGAAATTTGTGTCAATACCCAGCCCTAATAGCCATAGCACTTTATCTTTTATAACATGAGAAGTTGGCCAAATGACAGAAGAAACTGAGGGCCCACATAGCTACAATAAACTTTATAACCTGCAAGTTGTTGAAAATGTAAAGCGATGCACTTGCTGTGTCAGATTCGGACACTCTAATGACTGACAAAACAATGTCCGACATTCAAAAACCTCGTAATTCCATTTGAGCTTGGTCAAATGTCAATAATATAATGACACATGCAAGTGTCTGAACATATACTAAGCTAGAAGCAAGACGACTTCTTATTAGCAACAATGACAAAAACAATAACAGCAGCATCAATAAAGTCAGCAAATATTTGGGCTTTATTTGAGGGAATATGCTGGATAAAATGTTATGTAAAAGGCATCCGAAATTACGATTTAACAAGTACATTTGCAACACTGTGTTCTTAAAAAGAAAAAGGCAAAAAAGCAGGTTGCAAAATGACCTTTCGAGGCATGGATCCATCCCAAAAACCCAGTGCTTTCTATAAATACCAGTCTCTCTCACAGTTGAGAAGAAACAGGTAATCAATAACACAAGTAGTTATTGAGCATCAGTCAATCTCTGTGGAGATATAGAGATAGAGACTCTGGTGAGTTAGAGAAATAGAGAGGAAGAAAGCATTGTTTAGATGCATAAATAACAAACAACCCCTTATGACAGCTTTAAAGTGTCCAGGGTATACCGGCCTGTTCTTTGCTCTCTACCCTGCTGCGTAACAAGAGATCAAGGAGAGGTTATCCTGAGGATTGACTGCCTCAGATCTGCAAAAAACAGCTACTTAAGGATCTCTGATGAATTGAATATCTGGGGGGGAAAATGTGTGGGTAGGAAAACACATTGTGCTAAAACATAAATCTTTGAGAAACACAAAGCCTTTCCAAACAGTCCATTAACGCTCTACGATACACAATATGATTTCAATGAGGAAACAAATATTTGTGGCATTTTTCCTGCTTAAAATTGGACACTATAACAATAGCAATACAAATTTTCATTATTTTTATTTTTATTTCTTAAATTACGTTTGTTGCCTCTTGGCAACATTGTACCACAACGGACAAATTGAAACATTTGACATTTTCATGTAGAAAAAAATGTATATATTTACTGAAAACATCCATTTCTTTTACCAGCCACCTGAACAAACACATTTATCCAGTTTTTAATGTATTACAAATGTCATATTTAATAAAAAAGAAACATTTCAAATTCAGCTGTTGCTCTCAGGTTGCCTGTACCATCGTGGAACACAAGTATTACCAAACCATCATATCAAGTTATCATGCCCATCTTCATCCTCATCTCCATCTTCAATCTCACCCTCACTCTCTCCCTGCTGGACTGTCACTATGACCTCATCTTCCTCATCACATGACACATCCTCACCCTCATCAACTGCCAGTTGTGTTTTATACCTTTTTTTAAGTGCTATAGAAAATGTGCAGATCATAATATGTGCATTTATAGTACGTGAATGACTATTACTATTCTATAAGTGCATTACAAAATCATGCAAAAATGCAAATATATTTAGAGAATTTTAACTTTTTTCCTTACAAATATAATGTGTTTGTATCCAACCCAGTGTTTGTGGTATGGCCTTATGTGATTCCATTATGGTACATTGTTGCCTTGAGGTAGCACACAGTGTTTTGTTATTTACTCTAAAACATTTGATGATATATAATGTAAAGTTCTTGAAAATACTTCTTTACTTACCAGTGAAGGTGACTGACTATTTTTTGTGGGTGATTAACTGAATGCAAATTAACGAAAAATTCACTTTTTTTATTGGAGAAAATATGGAGCCATGTGACCTGTGCACATGTGCTGATACAGGACACAAAATGGACCCTTGTGGATCATGTGACCAATTCTTCACACTTTCATTGAGTTTTTTAGCGCTACTATGTACTTACATCAAAAAATAAGTACAATGTACTTACTGTGTTTATATTGCATTGCAAAACACTTTTGCTGATATGGAGGTGGGATACGGGTAGGGTTAGGGACAGGTGTGCTGGTATGGATATGTTTAAGGGTAGGGTTAGGTGTAAGGGAAGGGTCAACAGTGTAATTACATCTGTAATTAATTTATGTAGTTACATTTGTAATTACATACAGGTATATTTAAAAATGTAAGTACAATGTAAAGACATGTATTTCCACAGTAAGTGCATTGTATCAAATTATTAATTAAAATGTTAGTACATAGTAGTTAAGGCCACCTAATATAAAGTGGGTCCAAATAAACTAAAATAGACTATGTTGCCTGGAGGCAACCCCGTACCATATACACTGCATGGTCAAAAGTATGTGGATCCTCTTCTAATTAACTGGCAAAGTAGCTTAATTACAGCAAAGACAATTCATAATGCTACGACATACAGTGACATGTTTAAAGGACTGCATGATTTTAGCTACGTAGCAACAGTTCGGTAGGCCAATCTATTCCAGTATGCCAATGCCCCTGTGCACAAAACAATGTAAAAACTGAAATTATTAGTCTCGTGTATATGATCTTAAAAGGCCTGACAAATCCCAGAACACATTTAGGATGGATTGTCTAGGACTGTCTAACGGCTATTCAATTATGAGATTTGTTGCCGTTATTTGCACAAGATAGTGACGAAGTGGCAGGAAAGGGTGGTTGATAAAAGTCAATTATGATTTCCTGGAGCACAATGTGTCAGAACAAGTGCACTATCCCACCAAGTCATGTCTATGATAGTATTATTCAATCAGTTAAACAAACTGAAACTAGACAGATAAGCTCATATCATGTGTATTTGTAAGAATCTGCTTCTAGTGGTGTCGATAACTTGTTTTACTGAGTAGGATCCCCATGTTGATATAGTAGTGTTCTGTCGCTCAGTGGATCTGTGCTAAAGGAGATAAAGAGGGAATGAGGGGCTCTTTGGAGTGATCCATGGGTAACCCTGCTGCCCTACTCAATATAGGCAGGCAGATGACTGAGTGTTGAGTGTTGTTTGCTGGGCCCTGCACAGCACACAGACAAGTCTCATGCCAATCAAATGCTCAGGGCGATAGAAACAGGTCCTGACATGGAGCAGCACTGTTTTTCTTCCTGATCACTTGCATATTGATTTTTGCACGCAGCCTTTGACTTTCCTCCTTACGGCGGCGTCTACAATGATGACCACTTCATATGCTAGACCCCTGTTTATCTGAGTAATGTGTCCTTTACCTCTACACATCCACACGTGTAAATATTCCTACTCAGACCGGCAACTACATATCGGAGAAACAGGCAGGTAAATGTCAGCAAAGAAATGTCAACACATTCTCTAGGGCCTTCTGAAATTGGTTTTGTTTTTTCCATAAATGCTGTGTTTTTCATTATAAGTAGAAATTATATCTAAATCAATTTAATTCATAAAACTTTAACAGGTTAATATTTTATCAAAATACTTACAATAATAGTGCCCTATGAAATGTGTTTTTCAGAATTTTTTTTTTTTTTTTTTAAGTGCCCCTATTATGCTATTTTAAAGGTTCCTAATTTTATTCCGGAGGTCTCCAACAACAGATTTACATGCATCAAAGGTCAAAAAAACACTTACATTATCTCATAATATACACTGTACAGCCCCTCCTTTCTCACGGTTCGTTCTGAGATTCTATCTCTCTAAACCCCATCCTTTCCAAGAGCCTACTCTGCTCTGATTGGTCAAACAGCCCAGTCTGTTGTGATTGGTCTACCACTTACATCGCATGTCGGAAACGAAACACCTTATTACCACATCACCACGTCATATTTAAATAGCAGTCTTTTGATGTTTTAATACCAATATTGCAATTTTAGCAATTGCAATTGCGATTAGTGACCATTTCGCATCATACAATAAATTCGACTGGATTCCACAATTCCGCATCACGGAAATCATAGGACTCTACTTCTCCAGCATATAAACTGTAAAAACACTAATCCACCCTTGGATAAGCAGAACAACTAATACAATCCCACAAAAACCAAACTAACCTGGCTGTCTGTTTGGTGCTGTGCAGCAATTGGCCGCTCGGACTGTTTTTGATTCTTCTTTTGTTCATTTTTGGGCATTTTCATTGGTTAATTGCCCATGAAGTTCTGGTCATTCGTTCCTGCTTTATTTACTCTCCCTGAGGCTTCTAGAACATGCCAAGGTCGAACGGCACCATCTCGTCTCTCTCCGTCTGCTCACTCCTCACCCTCTGATAATTGCCTGTTTAATTAAGGGCTCAGCAGTGACCCCATGCATGGTGGCAGCAAGGGGACAGAGAGAAGTGGGGTCTATCGATCGCCTCCTCTGGCCAGAAACAACCTTCTTTTAGCACTCTCCGCACTCCTCCGCTGACCCTCAGAGAGCGTGTCGAAGAGGCAGACACTCGTCTATGCTTCATGACTTCAGTGCAGGGTGTCACAGCTCAATAAGGCCTACGCATGTATAGGGCTGGACCCCAGCAGCAGAGAGGCTCTTGGCACCACAGTAAATGGGCAACTCTAATGGTCGACATACATGAGGTGTTAATTTACATGCCACTTATGCGGCTCATTGTTCAGAATCTATAGTCTCAAAGTCCCCAAAGTTTTCATGGTGGTCCAATTAGTCTTTATTTCACTGAAAAAATACTGTCAACTTAAAGTCTTCAAAAGCCGTGTATAACAGTCTACAAAAACAACAAAAATGTGTGACATTTTGGTAACACTTTATCATGAGGTTCAAAGTTGCAATGTATTCTTCTGTATTTTGTCATACATCCGAGTGAAACAAACTATCGTAAAAGAAATAACATGTAGGGCAGGACTTGATCTACCATCTACCAGTGGTTGATTGGATGGAGAAATTAGTGGGGTATAAGTGGACTAGGGGTGTCGCAATATGCCGGTATTGACGATAACCGTGATATTCAAAGCAGGAAATATCAACATTGTGTTAATTTAGGGTGTGGCAATATACCAGTATTGGCGATAACCACAATATTTAAAATGAACAGGACTGGTATGATAACATGACGTGTACTCCGGTGTCCCAAGTCCCCGTGTTTTTTCTTCCCTCTCTATTACACACTGTTTCAGCCATAAAAATAGTTCAGCTTTGTTTGTAATGACAAATTGGTTATATTTCGTTTAGTTTCTTTACTAAGTTAATTTAGAAAAAATGTTTGGGGCAATTTTAGTTTTTTTAAATTGAGGACCAAGCGGCCGACAGTGAGTTAATCGCATGTTTGATCAATTTATTCTCTCAAATCAACACTTGACTTGTCTTACCTATAATAAAATCCATATATATAAAACACTTCAAGCATATCACAATGTAAGTTTAAATGTTTACTATCACCACCACAGTAAAAACGCATTTTTGACAAGCTGAGGCAGGCTCACACGCAACGGCGCCTGCAAACGAAACGGGCTACACAATCTAAACTATAAAAATAAAAACATGCAGGTTGTCTTACCTTGCACCTCTCCGCAAAATGAATATAAATCCAATCTTCAATTTCCACTCTATAGGCTATGCAAATTCAGTTTACGACAACGAAAGCAACAGATATGAGCTGTATTTTATTTATCGGCCGTAATAGGAGAACGAGCGACCTAAGCACTGTAAGAGCATTTAGTCTCATTAGTTTTAATGAAGATGATTGTGTTTTTGAGCATCTGATTCTGAGCCTTGGCTACTTTCAGTTTCACTGGCGGCCGTTTGCGTCTTTTCTTGCATCTTCTTGAAGTGCCCCCTCAGCACTTGCGCGTGGTGGGAGCGGTGGATCTGAGTGATTGGATTTAAATCCGCCTCGAAAGAATTTCTGAAGACATTTACTCCTGATCTCTTCACAATATGATGGATATATGATCAGAGAAAACGAATGAAGTGAGCAGGTGTAAAAAGGCCATAACTCTTGCAGCTGGGCTGAAGGAACGCGGTGGTCAGAGTCACCAGTCAGAGCCAGTGGACGGTCGCGGTCTCATAGTTTCTTTTAATTAATGAATAATGTATATTCTTGTATTTATATTTGCAATCTAGTCATGACCAATAACATTTATGTTAATATTTATTCATCATCATACTGTTGAACTTGACAGTATTTTCTCTCTTGTTATTTCATAGGGAGCTTCAAAGACAATTTATCAGTAACAGAGTATTAGCCTGTGTTTATCATTATCCAATTATGTTTGTTGGGTAAAAAATAAAACTAAATAAAGTAAAAAAGTAATTGGTAACACTTTACATTAGTTAACATGAACTAATAATGAACTGCACTTATTCATCTTTGTTAATGTTAATTTCAACATTTACTAATGCATTATTAAAATCTTGCTAACATTAGTTAATGCACTGTGAACTAACATGAACAAACCAACGTTAACAAAGAAGATGAACTAATGCTGAACAGAGGTGTTATTCATGGTTAGTTTGTTAACCCTGCATTAACTAATGTTAACTAATACAACCTTATTGTAAAATGTTACCAATTCATTTGATAACTTTCCCCCCCAAGGTTTCTACAGATATCGCGATATATCGATATCGTGAATTTTTTTGGCCACAATAACCGTGGTGTGAAAAATCTAATATCGTAACAGCCCTAAAGTGGACTAAATAATTAGAAAAATTCCGACCTAATGTACATCACCAGAAAGAAGTTTCACTGGAAGACATTTCACTGGAAGATCAAGTTGATCAAGTTCAATTTTGATTAAAAATTATGATAAATGGATGGTATGAATGAATTAGTCACAATACGATCATTAAAATGCATTGAGAAAATAGCTATGATTAATTTTTCATGCCGACTTAACATTAGTTCTCATGAAATGACAACATGTTAATTTGTACATATACAATTTGCTTTTAACATTTTAAGAAATTATAATGTATTATAAGAAAAAAAACAGGAATTAACCTAGATTAACAACAGCTGAAAAAAAATGTTTTTCACGATACCAAATACATTAAAATTAATGAATAAAACCTTATTATAAAGTGTTACCAACATACGTTTCTCATGTGAAAACAAAATATTTGCTTCAGCTATGTTTGGACCATTGGAACTGTATTAAACCCAGCGCAAATCAAATGAATATATTAATTCAATAAATATTTAAAGTCAGCAAAGCCCCACTACAACAGCTGATTAGGACAAAAATACACAATACCATGGAATAGAATGTATCATACACAATAATATCATACACAATAATAATCAACAGATCAAGATCAAAGGTTAAGTGTATAATTTTTGTACCACCAGATTCAATCTAAAAAATTGCATCTTTCTTTACATATTAGTATGGGATAGGAGAAAATATTCTAGCTTATTTAAAAAAAAATTACATACTCCCATCCTTTAAATTCAAACTTAATCTTCTTTCATTAGAATTTCGCATTTAGGTCCACAGCCTGATAGAAAAAACCTCCCAGTCCCAATCCAATAAGAATTACGGAGAGCCTGTTACAGTACTTAATGGGTGTGAAAAGGAAATTGTGTGAACGAAGAGGCTAAGAGGCCCATAAAACCATTTTCATAAATGAAAAGTACTCCGGTGCTCCCCAGACAAGGTTTGCGATGGACTGCAATGTTTTTATCCCCACTATTTGGTCCAAGCTCTGTGCGCATTATGTGCTGAATAATTGAATCAAGCTGTGATTTGGTTCTGTCCCATTGAACAAGTGCTGAGATGTTTCATGAATGTGGTTCTCCTGGCTCCCTCTCTCATAAAACACCTACCCGCTGCCAACACCACAACAAGCGCTCGCGCTGCTTAGCGGCACATGCAATGAGCGGGATTCTTTGCTTTTCCCAGAGACGCTAGGGCACTCACCACTGAGAGGATCCTTCCGTGCCGGTTATCTCCAGAACATCGTAGTCTTCTTCCAATTGAAAGTCGGAGAAGACCAGGGCGATGGTGTCACCTGGTTCGGCTAGCACTGTCCAGGTGCAGTCTGCGTTGTTGTTGTACTCCTGGGGGTAATTTGGGCTAGTGATGACACCACTTTGACCCCGCAGCGTGCCACCACAGCCGTCGTCCGCTGTGAAGAGATGACACACAAATACAGACAAGTTTAACTTGGGTTAAATCAATTTCCTTGTGGAGAAAAATTACTGGAAATAGAACACAATAAG
Source organism: Romanogobio albipinnatus (assembly GCA_023566225.1). Classification (NCBI taxonomy): domain Eukaryota; kingdom Metazoa; phylum Chordata; class Actinopteri; order Cypriniformes; family Gobionidae; genus Romanogobio; species Romanogobio albipinnatus. The sequence continues at coordinate 13,648,286 of CM042261.1, read as the reverse complement.
ATGCCGCAGCACACAATGGGGGTCTTGAGGTTTCGGGCAACACTCGCAGGCCAGTGATGCAACAGACTGTAACATGGGGGTAATTGAGATCTATGTAAAATTTTGTTAATTATTATCTAGTCAAAACCTATTCTACTCCTTAAAAGTATGTTAAGAAGACGATTATATGATAAATAGGCAGTTAAAGGCTGCTGTGGTAATTGAGCCCCCTGGCTCTCTCAACCTTCCTTAGTGAATCAAATGCAATTTCTCTATTTTTTGCTCTCTTGATGCTCAGTCTTTCTTCCTGACAGTGAGTCCGTGAGGTGAGGAAAAAGAGCCGAGCCAACTGAGGGTGAAGGCAAAGCAACAGACCCACTGACTTCCCTCCCCCTGTTTTTTTTTCTTTTACCTATGCATCCCTCCCCTGAGAAAAGTAAGAAATCTAAACTTTTTGACATGGAGAAAAGTTGAGTCTGGATACCTGACCTCCTTTTCAAAAAGTATATTCCTCAACACAACCTAAAAAGGCATCATCTCTAGCACGATGAACAGAAAACGAATAAAACATTGTATAGACAGCCAGGCATTTTGTATTTTGTACATTTTGTAGCTGCAAAGTTGGAAAAACTTTCAGAAAAAAGATTCAGAGCTAGTACATGTAATCAGGCACTGCAAGATATCCAGGGTGAGTTTTAGTAGAAATGGTTCGGTCATCTCAATAGACCTTAGTCAGGGCAGGGCCATATGTATTGTTTGAAAGGAATGAAAACGAGGCTGTGAACAACATACCAGCTATTCAGTAGCTGAAACATCTTGCCAAAGAGCTTTCAGTAGACAGAAACTCCATAAAACAAGTTTTTGAAGAGTTTTGAAAATTACATGTGATCTAGGACCTTTAAATAGTGCATGTCATTGTAAAGACTTTATGTCTATAAAGAGTTTATTCAAATTGCAGGTTATATTTAACATGCAAAAGGCCAAAAATCTGAGACCACTATTTCTATTTCCACTATTCTATTTTACCTTTATTATTGTAACTCATTATACTACCAGCAAAACAAGTTGAGTGTAAAGTTAAATACATAATACATTTTAGAATTCTTGTTTTCTGAATATACAAATATGCAAAATTGAGATTCACAGATGCATTAGTTAAATTAATGTACAATACCATTCAAAAGTTTGATGTTTTTGAAAAAAGTATTTGCCTCATCAATTTTGCATGTATTCGATCAAAAATGACGGTAAAAACTTTAATGGTAGTGTGGTAGTGTACGTGATAGATTGATATATATAAAATACAAAAAAAATATTATTTATTTTTAAATATTGTTTCTTTTGTACTCCACTGTGTTTAGAAAAAAAGCAGGCCGTTCATCACTTACGATAAAAATGTGGCATGCAAAGACATCCCTGCTCTGTAAAGCTTCCAGTTTGATAGCTACAGAAGAATTCTGAATTATGGCTGCATGCCAAGTGGATGTGTTGCCTTCCAGGCAAGTAAAGGAGCAAAGAGTCTCTGTGTGAGCGAGTGAGTGACTCATAATGATAACTAGAAGCCTCTCTGGGGTAAAAGAAGGGTTGAGGGGGAAAGAGAGTGATGGGAGTTTTGTTTAGAAGGCGTTTGAGTTGGCGTTCATGTGTGTGAGTTTGAAGAAGGAAAGACAACGCGAGAGAAAAAGTGAGTCATCACACCTACCTAGCAAGCAAAATTCTCTCACCAACCAAATAAACAAACTCTATGTCAGAGCGAGTGCAGTGTGTGTGTGTGTGTGTGTGTGTGTGTGTGTGTGCCTCACACAGGTGAAGGAGTCTGCTTGTCACTGATGGGTGATGAGTTCTTCTCTGACAGGCCGGCATGGGATTCATTAGCGGTGACTGGCTAATCGCATGATTTCTTTTCTGTGAGTGGAAAACGGCGGGAGGACCTGGGCACTGTCAGTCTTCTGTCGGATCCGTCACTCTTACATTTCCCCAGAGAGAGACAGAGCATATGTGAGGAGAAGCCTCTGAGAGTTCTGGTACAGAGGGATGGAGAGGGAAAAAAAGCGCAATGGATGCAGGAAAGGGAGGGAAAGGAGGGAGGACCGGCTATTGGTATTCCAGCCGAGAGTTTCCTTCACACTTCAGTAGAACATGCCGATCACTGGCCTCAGCTCTGCCTCTCAGTTTGGTCGTTTGATCTTGTTGAGACTTTGTGACTTCATGTCTAAACTGCTAATATTTATAAAATGCTTTGTGAAAAAACTTAAAAGCATTACTAAAAACTAGATTTTTGCTTCATGTGCTTGCAAAAAAGGTACATGAATAGTGTTACAGTGTAATAAATGATTACATATAAGGAACACAAGATAAATCACAACACATTATGCAAATAGATGTAAGCAGGGGTGGTTCTAGGATTTGATCTATTGGTATCATGTCAATACAAAAAAGTTTAAAATTATATAATGATACCAGTCTTTCTGCTGTAGAGATCAAATTGGTACATATTTAGGCTACTGTTTGACTAACAGAAAATTGTCATCACATCATTAACAAGTATTACTGTTAAAAAAAACAAAATATGGACTTAACACAGGATTTTTTTCTTCTGTCCTGGTCGGATCACAGCAAAAACGATTACTAGCCTAACTAAAATAAAGTTCAAACATTAAAGACAATAAACAAATTACAAGCAATAGCACAAATAAATACAAGAGAACATGAATGATATTAATCATTAAGAGATATTAAATGAGCAGTACTTTACAGTTTTTGTGCAAAAGGTATAACTGTATGAAGTAAATATACACAGATAGCAGTGAGCGATTCTCTCTTTTTCTTTTGTTCTTTGATTAACATAGGAAACAGAAGTTATATGAGACTGCTTTAGGACTACTTTAGGACTAAATGCACGGATCCATTATATTGACACACATCCGAAGGTCTTCTTAACTGTTTTCATTCACTTAAGACAAAAACGACTGTTTATATGTGGATGCTCGTCAAAACGTGCATTTTTAAATAATTTTTCTCGCGTGTACTCACGTGCTGAGAGGCGGCTTTCTGTGTGCAAGCACAGAAACGATCCATCACAGAGCACAAGTACTGAATGAAGTTACTTTCTACTTCACAAAGCGTCTTGTGCTTGAATGGCTTAAAATCATTTGAATGTTTAAAATAAGATAAGACTTAAAAACATGAAAATTATAACATTACTGACTCCTAAAAACAGTCTAGAACCGCCCCTGGATTTAAGAAAAGCAAGCAATCACAATTCACTACATACAGTACTTAAAAAAGTTTGGGTTCAGTAATTTTTTTATACTTTTATTCAGCAAGGTGTAGCGATTATGGTCGCAGACCTTATAGATGAATGAATCTTCCAAATGATTCATTAAATGAACATCCCTTCCACAAAGCCCCAATTCAGCTCCAGACCCCAGGAAATCGATCACGAGGCTCCATTCTGCCTGGAGCTACCACTTCTATATTATAATTACGTGATTTCCTATGGACTTTTGACCAAAACTTAGACAAAGAGGACAAAGACTCGCAAGTGATCGCAAGACAAAGAAACAAACCAGATCTTTGTCTTTTCAATGACCGGTAAATTAACTCCAAGTGACACAGTTAAAACTCCAAGCAAACTCCCAGAAAATGTTACATATTGGAGTGCATAAGATTACGGATTATTGGACTTTCATTCAGATAGCCTTCGACATAGCTTGTTAGTCTGTTTACAACTGATACACGTGACTATTATGCATGTATATCATTCCCAAATTCATGCAATTATGTAACTATTGAATGAGTGGATGAAAAGGCACCGTGTTTGATACCTTTGTGCTCGTATGGATAAAACCTAACAGATGAGCTTTCACTTTCTGTTCATTGTTCAGTCAAGAGCTGTTCGCAGCGCGGTTCCAGAATCTGCCAAAGCGACGATGGGACGATTGTGGCAGACCATCAAAGAAAATGGGTTAACAGATTTCATTCAGGCCATCTGCTCTTCTCTCACTTTCCTTTCTTTTACTTAAAGTTTATTTTCTTTCCGTTAAGTCTCGGGTTCTGTTAAATTTCGCCGCAAAGTTACTCAACGAGTCTCCAACAGCGACTTCAAGCAACGCCCACAAGACTTCCATCCAGCCGCCGACACGCCACGTGATTGGCTTCCCAAGACATCGGTCAAAGACACGACCAGACCTTCAGCGAATCAAAGACCCGAGGGAACCCCTCTCCAGCCAGGAGGAAAAGGGAATCCCCCTTGTCAAAGACGACACACGTGAGACAAACGCAAATAATACCTCTAGATTTCAAGCTGAAGTGGTGCATTAGATCAAATGTAATAACCCCGCCTAAGAAACGATAGGAGGATGAATTACTGATCAATGGTTTCTTCAGGTCATGTGTCAAAAATGCATATTGCTTGGGATTTCAGAAGTTCTCTCTCTTAAACTTATTCTTTCCTTACTTTCTTCCTGTCTGCAACGTGTGAATGTGCGCGTGCGTGTGTTTATGTTAGATATTAGTTTGATGTGTTAGAGTAATCAATAACGTTTCGTTTGTATTCAAAGATAACTATTCTTGTGTTATGTGCTTATGAATTTAATGTCTTGAACTGCCGATCTAAGTTACCTGGCTGTTGAATAGTGTTTCACTATTGTACGGATATTAATATCCGCTGCAGAGTTGATATTTACGGCCCGTTCAAATGAACGCTCATTTGCTCGGCTGTAAATTAGACTCTCAAAATTCCCTATGAATTCATGAATTCATTCATTTGAGCTACATAGACCTGTATCCCTTTAACAGACTCCCCTTTAAGTTCTTACATATCGGTGGACGAATAAGTTAAGGTGTAAACATTAATTCTGAATTATTTATAAATTATGGCGTAATTCGAGTCTCTTTCATTTTAATTCAAATTCCCCGTTGAGTTATTATTTTATCTGACTCATTGTCGCTACTAAGGACACAATGAATTGATGAAAAGTGACTGTAAAAGAATTTATAATGTTACAAAAGGTTTCTATGTCAAATAAAAGCTGTTCTTTTGAACTTTCTATTTATCGAAGAATCATGAAAAAAAATGCATTACAGTGTCCATAAAAACATTAAGCAGTTTTCAAAATTGACGATAATAATACATGTTTCTTGAACACCAAAATCAGCATATTAGAATGATTTCGAAAGTACCATGTGACTAAAGACTGGAGTAATGATGCTGAAAATTCAGAAATAAATTACATTTGAAAATATATTGAAATGTAAAATAGTAATCAAAATTTACAATAGTATTTTCATTAAGTAAATGGAAGCCTTGAACATAAAAGACTTATTTCAAAAAGAACTTAAAAAAGAACTTTACAACTTTAAAAACTTTTACCAACCTCAAACATTCCAACAAAGTAGTTAGCACTGCTGTAAGAGAGTTTGAGGGAGTAACAAAATAATTTTAGCAAAATGAAAACGTAAAAATTACATTTGCTGTCATCTCTCGCTTATCACTGTAGAAGTGTACCCTTCTAAGAACCCCAGAAATGTAAAAAGGCTCCATCACTGAGAAGTATCATAAAGAGACAAGCATTACAACCTGTTGGTATTACCACAGTGAAGACAATTTTATGCCATGGTAATACCTTGAAGTACAATGTACAATAAACTAGAGCATAGGGCAATCATTCAGTCATGGTATTTAAATAAATACATAAATATTGTGGTATCAAACAAAGCACCCACATTTCCTGACAGCTACTCTATGTTAATTTTCTTTAGTTTAAATCAATCCGTTTTCTTAATAAGCTCAAGCAGACCTTTGAACTGCTCAAGGAAGTCTCTTTTATGTCAAAGTGACTTGTTCAATTGGCTTGGATAAACGGATGATGTGTGATGCATAAAGATCTAAGCCCCTACAAAAGATGGTCTGCTTGTGTTTCATGTCTCTTCATACTGCCTTCCTCGGGCTCTGCGGCTGCCATGGTAACACAGCAGCGAGTAGTGTGCAGAGGCACCCTGAGACCCGAGAGCCAGCAATGATAGAGAACAACAACGGGCAAAAGAAGAGGGAAAGAAAAGGATTTGAGGAAGAAGGGATCCAACCAGTCCATGTGATTTCAACTTTTCGGTTTTCTATTATCTTCTTACTGGAACAATCATCCTGTTTAGTGTGCCATAGAGGAGGGTGGCATGCCAGGAGCCCGCCATTTTGATGTTTTGAATGCGTAATACTCAATGTATTCTCACAGTGCGAGTGAATGAGGGGGTTGAAAGGGATGTGATGATACAGACCATGTGTAGAGGCTTAGAGGCCGGAGATCTGAATGTATGTATTCATTTGGGAAGGTATTTATTAATGCATATAAATTCAGACATCTAAGCTTATTAGATCCAATATTTATAATATGCTCTATAGGAAATGGTAAATAAGACAGACTGGAGTCTGAGTATTTAAAAGAAGAGGCCTGGAAGACAAGCACTAATGAGGACAGAGAAGCAGGATGGCTTCTGGAGCCTTTCTGACACTGTGCGACTCCTTAAAGTGAAATGACCCAACACCCTGCCATCATCTGGACACCCATAATCAAATAAGCCTTTGATTTGCCGTTTTCTCTACATGTGTACAAAGCAGAACTCTGTTTGGTGTTGGTCGCATGGTTAATTAATATGAAAACCATTCAAATGGGAGAGGGATAAAAGATAAAGGATTATAGAGGATACAGAGTAGACATGATTTCTAAGCCGAACGTATAAAATGTAGTGCAACATTAAAATAATGATAAAAAAAATTACGATTATGAAAGTGTCATAACATTACAAGTATAAATTTGCAATGTTTTGATAATACATTATAGTGTTGTAGAACTAAAAGATTAAAGTGTGAGGTTACTTTCTCATCTAAACTTTAATATTGTAGAGATTACTTTTTCTTAATATCTAAAGGCAGGGTAGGTGATTTGTTCCAGAACATTTTTTTGTTCTGCTGGTTGAAAGTCTCTTCACATCCTAATAGCAAATAACTAAGGTAAGTGGTCTTAATGTATTTATTCATATATCTATGGAAGGTGTATGACTATAAAATCTTTGTCCAATCATTGCAATGATAAGGTACATGCCTGTCAACGTATGCATTTCCATACCTACGTTCACCTGCTCACGCAGACATCACACGTCATTGGCGTGTGTCATGCTATGCAGAATAACGCCGGTTTCACACTGCATGCGCAAGCAGTGCGGTGGCAGCGCAGAAGCTGTGCGTATGGAGAGGGGGCGCCACGCGCACGACTTGTGTATTGCAAATAGAGACAAATATTGTCCATTCTGTCACATTTTCCGGTGTTCTCCTCCGACCCGTCATTCTCGTGCTTTGAATTATGATTGGCAACATATATCTACTGCAAATGCGACCATGTTCCCCTCTGTCCCAAACACATATGCATATAACATACTCTATAGGTAGTTTACATGATAAAAATAACCTTAAAGTTAAGATATGCTTCTAGTTTTAATCATTTAAACCGGCCTTTGAAGTTTAGGCAAAAACTTCTGGCAGTGTTGTGTTTTCATGTTTTGTTTTTTTGTTTTTCACAGCTGAAATTCAATGGATTTCATATGGTGACTGTGAAACACATGGAACACTTCACTACATGATTTCATGGTGAAATGTGTTATTTTTCATGTTAATCAGGATAGTTTTGATCAGGGACAATCCACTGTGGCTTTAATTCAGCGTGAGCAGCGCAGCAAAAATAGACTTGGCGCTGAAACGATTGCGAAACTGCCGCTTCTGCTCTAGGACGCGCCGCCTCTGAGTGCGGTGTGAATGCTCTAATCTGTTAACATAGGCGGCAAAAAAAAATATGCGCTGCTTACGCTCTGCTAACGTGTGCAGTGTGAAACCGGCCTTAGACAGACCAGGCAGCGCAACCGAAACAGCAGCCACCTTTTATGAGTTTATGAGTTTATGCTGTGTTCACGCCATAAATACTGTAATTTCGAAAAGAAGGAAACCTGTGACGTTATACTCAGAGCAGTTTGTGACTTAAATGTATACGTTTTAATGGCAACACTATCAACAGCGAAAGGAGTCTGCAGCAGTCAGGTGGTACAGGTCAGTGCTCTTTAAGTTGTTTATGTTCATTATTATTGTAATGTTATGTGCTTTGAGATACGAGGTAGCTTAACACCGTCTCTTGTGATAATTTCGTTTGCTCCCTGCTGTATGAATTCATGTGATTTGGAGGAGGCCTGGCTTTGGGGAATGCTCTGAAGTGAGGGTGGGATCTAATGCTTTCAAAGCTAGCTCACTATTGCTAGCCTCTCTGAAAATTGTCTACCCTACCTTTAATGTGGCATGAAATGCTGTTGTGAATATATATAAAAAAGACATAATAACCCTTAAGAAAAAAGATACAATGGTTACCACAAAGTTAACCCCAGATTAAATAAAATAAAATAAATGTTTTAATTAAATATACAAAATAATTAAATGAATAAAAATGTTGTGCAATTCTGCATGTAAATAAGGGATATTGAATGTAAATTTACATAAATACTTTATTGTTTAAATTAAGAGGAATCATTGGCAAGAAGGGTTCTCATTCTGGCATTGCAAGCCTGAGCATGTGTGTATTTACGTGGGCTTCCTGTCCCCCATCCCAGGCACAGATGGCCCTGGTTCATACTGGCCTGCGAGAACTCACTCACACTCGATCTGGAGACCGCAGCTACTGTGCATTGCACTCGCATATGTCTAATACATTATACATGCTATTATCTGTGGAGTACTTTGTCATTGTTTTATTAACTGCAAGACCTGTGTATGTTTTTTATGAGACTGTCATGAATATGTGAATATGTTTTGCATAGTTCATTTATGCATATTTATGAGCCTGTGTTTCGTCAAACTGCCTGGACTTAAGATGTCAATGGGGGCTCACATCATGTTAATATTTGGCCTCGAACTGTCAGCATGTTTTCAGAGTATCATGACGGAGAGCATTTGGATATCCCTGTCCCCCAGGCAACAGCTAACACGCTACCACGTGACCCCACTGTCTTACACAACACGCCTGTGCGGCTTTCACACGTCGGCAGGTATCACCTCGGGGGTCTCCACTGCGTCTCATCCAGGAAAAATAGAACTGTGCAGCCAACCTGCTACTAAACGCTGGGATATCTGTCAGCCCTGATAAAGACACTTGGTAACCTTTTTTTGAGTCTCTCTTGAGGAGGTTCAGTCCCACCTTGCCCATATGAAGCCCCCGGACTCACCTCGGCAGTACGGCAGAGGGAAGTCCCAGGCAGCTGTGCCGGAGGAAGTGGCCAGGCAGGAGAGCACAGTGTGGCCCTCCAGCACGTAACCCAGGTTGCAGCTGTAGCGGATCTTGTCCCCGATGTTGAAAGTAGAGCCCTGCTGCATGCCGTTAAACAGCTGGCCTGGATTTCCACAGGTGTAGCTTGGAAGGGCTAGAATGGGAGAATGAAAAAAAAAATTATAAACTGTTTTGCATATAATATGCTTTGTGAGAGAGAAATCCACTGAGAAAAATTATATTATCTAAGCTCCATCTGTCCTTCATCTGAAATATTTTACAATACTTCAAAACATTGTAAGATATAATAATAAAATTAAACTTTTCCATCATAAAAGTAAAGTGCATTTTAAAATGTATTACAATTATAAACAGTCATTTTAAATACCGGTATGTAATAATTCAATAAATGCTATGTAAATAATATTTAATAATAAATAATAATAATAATAATAATAATAATTAATTACATTTATATAGCGCTTTTCTAGGCACTCACTCACTCAAAGCGCTTTTACATAGAAGGGGGGGAATCTCCTCAACCACCACCAATGTGCAGCATCCACCTGGATGATGCGACGGCAGCCATATTGCGCCAGTACGCCCACCACACACCAGCTGATTGGTGGAGAGGAGACTGAGGGATGATACCAATCGTATATATATATATATATGGGGATGATTAGGAGGCCATGATGGACAGGGGCCAATGGGCACATTTTTTTGGCCAGGATGCCGGGGTTACACCCCTACTCTTTATCGAAAGACATCCTGGGATTTTTAATGACCACAGAGAGTCAGGACCTCGGTTTAACGTCTCATCCGAAGGACGGTGCTTGTTACAGTATAGTGTCCCCATCACTATACTGGGGCGTTAGGACCCACACAGACCACAGGGTGAGCACCCCCTGTTGGCCTCACTAACACCTCTACCAGCAGCTACCTAGTTTTCCCAATTTGGTCTCCCATCCAGGTACTAACCAGGCTCAGCCCTGCTTAGCTTCAGTGGGAAACCAGTCTCTGGCTACAGGGTGATATGGCTGCTGGCACTAATATTTCACAATATTACTGTTTTTACTGTATTTTGATCAAATAAAACCTGAAAGTAGTTTGTTTGAAATCTTTTCAAATGTGTAATTAAAAAAACAAAAACAAAAAAATCACATGTACATAAGTATTCACAAGGTTTGCTCAATACTTTGTTGAAGCACCATTGGCACCAAGCCTCAAGTCTTTTTGAGTATGATGCTACAACCTTGGCACACCTTTTTTGGGGGAGTTTCTCCCATTCTTCTTTGCAGGACCTCTCAAGCTCCATCAGGTTGGATGGGGAGTGTCAGTGCAGAGTCATTTTCAGATATCTCCAGAGATGTTCAAATCGGGTTCAAGTCTGGGCTCTGGCTGGGCCACTCAAGGACATTCACAGAATTGTCCCATAGCCACTCCTTTGTTATCTTGGCTGTGTGCTTAGGGTCGTTGTCCTGTTGGAGAATGTCTCTGTACATTGCGGCATTCATCTTTCCCTCGATCCTGACTAGTCTCCCAGTTCCTGTCACTGAAAAAAATCCCCACAGCATGATGCTGCCACCACCATACTTCACTATAGGGATGGTATTGGCCAGGTGATGAGCGGTGCCTGGTTTCCTCCAGACATGACGCTTGCTATCCAGGCCAAATAGTTCAATCTTTGTTTCATCAGACCAGAGAATTTTGTTTCTCATGGTCTGAGAGTCCTCCAGGTGCCTTTTGGCAAACTCCAGGTGGGCCTTTTACTGAGGCCTTTTACTAGCTTCTGTCTGGCCACTCTACCATACAGGCCTGATTAGTGGCGTGCTGCAGAGATGGTTGTTCTTCTTGAAGGTTCTCCTCTCTCCACAGAGAAACACTGGAGCTCTGTCAGAGTGACCATCAGGTTCTTGGTCACCTCCCTGACTAAATCCCTTCTCCCTCGTTTGCTCAGTTTGTCCAGGCGGCCAGCTCTAGGAAGAGTCCTGGTGGTTCCAAACATCTTCCATTTACGGATGATGGAGGTCACGGTGCTCATTGGGACCTTAAATGTTGCAGATATTGTTCTGTACCCTTCCCCAGATCTGTGCCTCAATGCAATCCTGTATCAGAGGTCTACAGACAATTCCTTGGACTTCATGGCTTGGTTTGTGCTCTGACATGCACTGTTAACTGCGGGACCTTAATAAGACAGATGTGTGCCTTTCCAAATCATGTCCAATCAACTGAATTTACCACAGGTGGACTCCAATCAAGTTGTAGAAACATCTCAAGGATGATCAGTAGAAACAGGATGCACATAGCTCAATTTTGAGTGTCATGGCAAAGGCTTTGAATACTTATGTAGGCTACATGCATTTTGTTTTTGTTTTTTTACATTTTCAATACATTTGCAAAGATTCCAAACAAACGTATTTCATTTTGTTATTATGGGGTATTTGTAGAATTTTGAGGAAAATAATTAATTTAATCCATTTTGGAATAACATGTAACATAAAATGTGGAAAAAGTGAAGCGCTGAATACTTTCCAGATGCACTGTATGTGAATTTCTTTTCATTATGATATTTTTATATTTAAAAAAGTTTACAATACAGAATTAGGGTTGCAATGTGCAGTAATAGCATGAAATTATATATCTATAATGTAATGTCATAACACCTAAAATTATGGAAAATTGCTGGTAAATGGTGTATAATACAAAGCATTACTGAATTGCTCATACTGTAATATTCAATACATTTACAGTAATACAACCCATCATAAACAATTGTGATTGACCATTTCGACAAAACCTCCTTTGTCAAGTTTCAAAACATTTCCATTACATCATTGTATACAAGACATATTGACAAATGACAATGCAGCACATCAACGTCTCAGGCACGTCATTTCACTAGGCGGCCACTTTGGGGGAAAACAGAAATCTGCAAAGTTGATAAACCCATGTCAAATCACCAGTCTGACAATAATGACATCAGATTTAATTTTGTTCTTTAGCTCAGAAGGCTTAATGACATAAAATAGTCAAAACATTTAAATTTATAGAACGAAACTGAGAGTCTGTCTGTCAGTCTTGTCCGCCTGTCCGTCTGTACGTCCATCTGTCTGTCTGTCCGTCCGTCCGTCCGTCTTTCCATCTGTCCAGATGGATTTTTATTTTGGGGTGAACTATTCCTTTAAGTCAATTCACTGTGAATGATCTGTTTTGACTGAGAAAGCAATGCTAATGCAATTTAGTTTGTGGGTATACAAGTGTATACACAAAATGTTGGCCACTGGAGCGCCCATGCTGGAAGATAAGCTCTCCTAATGGCAATGGCCTGTTAGCAGGGATAGTGCACTGCAGTGGGGAATCTGTCTCAGTAGTGCAGGGATACAGAAAGGCAGCGGGTGAGATAGGTGGGCTGACTGCTGATTACATCAGCACTCATTAGGAGAGCAGTTTCGTCACTGCACATGTGAGAGCATGTGAGAGCAAGACGTTTGGTGCGCGCACACACATATTTACCAGCATACATATTAATGAACAGTAATGCAGGTGAGAGAAATATACACTTGAGATTGTGTGATTTTAACCAGGACTGAGTTGAGTGCTCCCTTAACCATTAATTAGCCTGACTGAACGAGTGGCATTGATATGAGCTAGAATGCTAACTATATTCACTCGTCGCTGGTCCACCTGAACAGTTTGAATAAAGAAAAACCCTCTACTTACTCATTCGGATATACATAAATCATAAATGCATAACAGTTCTCTCTTTATTAAAAAGAAATCCCTACTGGCATTGCAGGACTTTAAGTACTCTGCACTGATCCTGGATGTTCCCTCATACACCGTTCTCCCCATGGTCCCACTGCATTTGTCATCTTCAGTCTATAACTCACAGGACTGACTGTGCCACCCTTGCAGTTTGACTGCTTTAACCATTTTAAGGGTCGCTATATCCTGCCCGAGTGCTGAAACAGCAAGAGATGGTTCTCGTGTTACGTCTGCATCTATGACCCGCACTCTATTTCTCTTCTTTTGTCTCCACTTCCATGAACCAGAGCGAGAGAAAGAGAGAGAGAGAGAAAAAAGTGAGAGGAATATTGGAACAAACGCTGTTCATGTAACTTATTGAGGAATGGGATCCAATTCAAATTTTTCCAACACCTTTCTTCCATCATTCTAGTCCGAGACACCATCTGACCGACATGTAAAGCAACCAGTGTCAAATATGTGCTGTTTAGTGATATGTATTATTCGAATATCCACTACCGTTCAAAATATTAGGGTTAATACATCAATATTTTGGGGTGAGATTTTCAGCAAAGATGCATTAAATTGATCAAACGTGACAGTTAAGACAATGCTAAAAAAAATTATTCAGAACTTTCTATTCATTCAAAGAACCTTGAAGAAAAAACACGGTTTCCAAAAAAATATAACCACATGGGTAACACTAAGGGTACAATAAGGTTGTATTATTTAACATTAGTTAATGCATTAGTTAACATGAACTAACCATGAACAATGCCTGTAGCTTTACTGTTTTTGTAAGGTTATCTTACTGTATATATTTACATTAGTTTACGTAACAGTTGACACACGCTAAGGAGGAACATTTATAACTCACCATCTTACTCTAAAGGTAAAAATGCTGTTGTACCTTGTCAACATCATTACAAAGCAGTAAATAATAATAAATGTGTTGTTAATGGAAAGTCATGTAAATAAAGAGACTACAAATGTTAGCAACACATCATCAGGTAATGGTGAAATAGTGTACACTACAATAAGGTTCTCCAAAACCATTAATCCATGCTTCGTTAACGGCAAGTCATGTTAATAAAAGTCTACAAATGTTAGTAACACATTAGTTAGTTGAAATAGTGTACACTTTACAATAAGGTTCACACATTTCGTTAATAAATGCTTTGGGAATGGTAAGTCATGTTGATGAAATCTACAAATGTTAGTAACACATCAGGTAATGTTGAAATAGTGTACACTTTAAAATAAAGGTCACAAAATCCATGAATAAATGTTTTATGATAGTCAATGAATGTAAGTAATGATAGTAAAGTGCGTATAAACATGAAAAACCTATCCGTTGATGTTCAGATGGATTCCACTTTAGAATTATTTTTACCAACAGCCTGTGACGACTCCTGTGTTACGTGGGGTTTTCCCCAGGCCGAGGTGGATAGTTGGCTGGCTCGCCCTCGCAAGTGGCTGTTCTCGGATGGTTTCATTCAGCACACCTGTTGCTAACTTCCTGACGGGCCTTGTTAAAAGGAGAATGATGAAGAGGCCTGGAGGGCTGCAGATTGGACTTGATTTCGTTTCGGTTTGGTTTCCTTAGATCTTGATTCTATGGTACATCTAACACAACTACAGCACATTACCCTTACATGCATGTATTCATTTCACTTTACACACGGACTTTTACATGATATACTGTTTTTTTTTTCTGTATAGTTCTATTTTGTTAATACATTTAGTATTCTATTTTCGGCTTTCTTGTGTGTCCCTATTTTTGTTATGTCCCTTTTGAGCCACAGGGCGTAACACAGCCCAAAATCAATAGCTTATTAAAGGATGTTGAAAAGGTACACAACAGCTTTTTTACTTTTAAAGTAAGATGGTGAGTTAGAAATGTTCATCCTCGGCGTTTCAACTGCTACGTAAACTTATGTAACTACCGGTATGTACAGTAAGATAAAATTACAAAAACAGTAAAGCTACAAGCATTGTTCATGGTTAGTTCATGTTAACTAACGCATTAACTAAGGTTAACTAATTGCACTGTTAACGTGAATATATGCATTAATATATGTGTGAATAAGATTAACTAATCCTGAACAGAGGAGTTGTTCATGGTTAGTTCATGTTAACTAATACATTAACTAATATTAACTAATACAAACTTATTGTAAAGTGTTACCAGCATGGTAATTTGCAACATTAATAATAATAAGACATGTTTCTTGAGCACCAAATCAGCATATCACAATGATTTCTGAAGTGACACTGAAGATTCAGCGTTGCCCTCACAGGTATAAATTATATTATTATTATTTGTTTAAAAATTGATAGCAGTAGCAGATAGTTGTTTTAAATTGAAATAATGTACTGTATTTTTTATCAAATAAATGCAGCCTTGGTGAGCACAAGAGAAAAATCTTACACACACACCCAACTTTTGAATGGTTGTGTATATAGATTATTAATAAATGCAACCATATAAAATTGATACCTATGAGTCTGTGCAGCAACCCAATACATCTGAAGCTGAGATCGCAAGGGCAAGGCAAGGTGAACAAATAGTTTACATGCGTTTTCGCAACAATCAAAGCACTCATAAACTGCCCACCATGCAATTTATCCACGGCAGATTCTAGAGAACTGATTTTATGTTGATGAGGATTGATTTGTTTTACCAGCACAAAATAACTGAAGCAGCAACAGACATAAATGATAAAGGATTTGCAATAGTGAGAGAGCAATAGTTACCTAGAAAGCACTGTCTGTGACTGTAATAGTCACATTAACTGGCACCTATAGGCTAGGTTATGAAAGTTGCATGTTCAAGCAAATAAAAATGAATATCAAAGCTCTGGCACCATCCGCTCTGACACGCCTACCACTCTCCATAGTCTATACTTTAAAAGTGACATTGTGAAATTGATCCCAACACACTAGCACATTAGCTCAATAAGCAGTTTCTGCTTTGTTGTGCAACGATTCAATCAATGCCTCTGTGTGCGTGCACAATTACCAGGCAACAGCAGTGAACACTCATCACCCCCTGCACACAACGGGCAAGACGTGCAATCTTTTGCAAATCCCACAATTCCTTCTACACAGGACAAGAGTATTAGCGGCTTCCAAATATAGAGAAATAACACACATGCATGAGTTCCACCTGAAAGAAAACTAGATGTGCATGACATAAGACTTTCAAGTCAAATGTGTATTTGTCTGGTCTGGTCTTTTATGTTTCTTTTTTTTTTTCAGGTACTTTCTGCCAGACTGTTAAGCACAAAATATGAAGTCAAAATGCATAAAAAAGCTATTTGTCCGTCATCACATTGATCAGAACTTGTGTGATTTCTTCTGTGAATGTTCTTCTGATGATATATAAAAAATAAAAAAATATGTGACCCTAGACCACAAAACCAGTCATAAGGGTAAATAAAAAAAATTAAAATAAATAAGCTTTCTATTGATGTATGGTGTGTTATGACAATATTTGGCTGAGATACAACTGTTTCCATAAATGGAACCAGAGAGTGGAACTTTATAAAAAGACTTTAAAAAAAAGTAGACTTTATAAAAAAAGTTAACCTCTTAACCTGCGCCCCTATTTTTGAGAATTTTTTGAAAATGACATACCAAAATGGAAATGTCTGCAGCTCTTAAACCCTATGGTCTATATTCATAAATCTGGTCTTATTTTAAACTAGACACTTGAAATGTTGCTAACCAAGAGTCATAATATCAAAGTAATATGGGAACAGAGTAATATACATGTAAATAAACTTAGGAAAAACACTTAGGAAAAAAACACTTGAATTGAGAATTGAAAAAAAAATATGAGAATTGAATGTTAAGAGCCTGAAAATAACTTAAATATAAAACTGAATGTCTAATCATTAGACATCATTAGAATCATCAGTAATGTAGCTTCTGTAAGCTTTTATGTCAGGAAAAGACTAGGCGTCCTTTCAAAAAGGCCATTTATTTCAGAACATTTGCAATTGTAAAGAGTAGTTTTTCATTCAAATAAATCTGCAATAAACTGCTAATTATAATGGATAAACAGTTACTGAAAAACTAAAGCAACTATTTACAGAAATTACAAAGTGTAAAAAACTCATTTAGCTGATAAGAAGTGTCAATCTGAGTTTGCGCGCTCCACTGCAGTTTCTGCCCTAAACACATGCAGGCGCGTGCCGGTGTTATGAAAGCCTAAGCACTAGTAGTATTGACTAGTAGTATTCACCAAATCCTACTTACATAAACTGTGCAAGATATTGCCTTTTGATTGGTTACTAAGTCCATCAATCAAACCTTTGTTGGAAAGGCATTGGCTAGGCACCGAGTGCCTTTATCTAACGAAAACCATGGGCGCAATGATTGACAGCTCACCAAGCCTGTAAGGTGCTTCCTCTATATGATGCATCACAGGAGAGACTCTGATTGAAGGAGAGAGGCGAGGGAGGGTTTATGTCACAGAGAAGAGACTATTCTTGCAGGGGGAGTTTGCAAGAAACGGATTATAATCGATATTTAATTGAAAATTGACATGATTGGTTACGCCAACTCAAAACTCTCTTGCAAACAACGGAGGATTTTTAGTTTTTTTCCATTTTTTTTTCGTTGTTTTGGATTAAAAAGTGGGATGCATTTTGAAGAGTGGACCCTTACACGGAGATGTATGCGGGTGTTTATTGGATTCGTCCGATCTGATCTGAACGACAGGAGATGAAAGATGAGTACCACTAATATTATGCTAATGTTTACATGGCCGGTCCTTTAGCATTTCATTTAACCCTTTCCTCTCTGGTGTATTTATTGCAAAAACAAGTTCAGAACATGAATATTGAGTGTTTTAGCTTTTAAATGATGCATAGTTTGTGATAGTTGATTGAATATTTTGTATAAAACAAAAGTAAATAAAAGTACAGACACGCCCACTCACGTCAACCGCCCCGCCCACGAACCGGTGCATAGATGGCAAGAGGTTAAATTCTTCTTTTGAGGTCAAACCTACTGGGATTTTTTTTAACATACTCTTTTGGCATTACAACAAAAAATAAGTAAATAAATACCTAAAAAATCCAAAAACTGTAACCTCTCCTCACTCTCTAACCCCAAATTCTCAAATGCCTCATTTTAATTAAGAGACAATATGGGATATTTACAGTTGAACTACCAAATAATAATAATAATAATAATAATAATAATAATAATAATAATAATAATAATAATAATAATAATAATAATAATAAAATGTTAGGAAAAAAATTTAAATAGTGCATAAAGTTATATAATAATAATAATAATAATAATAATAATAATAATAATAATAATAATAATAAGTTAAACAATGTCTTTAACAACAATAAATTAATAAAAAAACAATCAATTAATGTCTAAACATGAGACTTTATAATTATGCAATTTTAAACATATTTATTGTTCTTATTAATGTATTGTATTTATTGTTGTTATTTATTTGTATAAAACCTTTATGTATTTCAGATCAATGTTGTTGTCAATTATCCACGTTTCTGGATCCATGTCCATTCATAACGTTCAACCTTTTTTCAAGCCTTTTTTTCTTGTTGCGCATATTTCAAGTGCAAAGTCAACAGTGGCTGCTGACATCAGAATGAGTCAGTGGTTTGTGGATTTGCACTTAATTTAAAGGGGTTTGTGTGAAATTCAACAATATTCCAGCTTCAATGAGATTTTCTTCTCTCAGTACACTGAGTCACAAGGGCTCTGGTCTCTTCCCATTTCATCTGGATCTAGTTTATCTCTATTTTTTTAGTAGCTGGTGTCAGCAGAAAAGCAGACGCCGAGGTATAGTGTGTAGATTAACTTAATAAATTCACAATTTATGTTCCCAATCCACTGGGGGTTGAAGGTGTCTGTCTCAAGTTGAATGGTCAGTAACATTATATACTCATAATTGGCTCAACATCTGCCCGGAGGAACCCTACTTTGATTCTTCATTCTGTGTAGTTGTTATTTATATATTTATTTACTTACTTATTTATTTATCATATTCACGCAAAGGTGAGATGTGCCACAAACAGCAGGATTTCAGAGCCAATTAATTGGTAGTATGGCCAGCTCATAATCACATTTGGTTGTGGAAATATTCACACACACATACAAATAAGCAGACAGTATAATTGCGATGGGGATAATTGTTGTAGAACAAGGATAAAACAAAACCTATCAAATTGATGTAAACCAAGTTACACCTTCCTAAGAGTACATACAATGCTGTTAGTTACTGACAACCTGTTGCTGCAGTGGACAAACCAAAAGGCCATAAAACATTAATAAGCACTCAGATTGACCCTCAAGATTGTGTAATCCATTGGGTCCTGAATACTTCAAAAATCAGAAAGTTACAAGAAAACAGAAAGACCAAGGGGCATGAGGAGCAACATCTCTTCCAGGAGCGAATCTAGAAGTTCAGCCTCCAGGGGTCACAGTCCCTCACTCAGTGTGAAGTGTAGCTTGACATTTCTTGTTTTATGTATGCAGGGTCACAAGCGAAAATCTTAGTCAAGTGATACTTTTAAAATCAACCAATACTGCATCCGTGACTGTGGCTTATTTGGTTGCAATTTCATGTTATTTTGTGATTTAGGGCACTCTGCAACATGACCATAAGTATAATAAAAAAAAAATTTTTTTAAAAACAAACAGAAACGTCGCGGTTACGTATGTAACACTCGTTCCCTGAAGGAGGGAACAGAGATGTACGTCGGAACTGACCGACGAATTGGGATCTATTTTCAGAGACCAATCTACTTCGAGTGTATAGAAACGGTTCACGCACCGCCCCGCAGCGCGGGTATAAAACACGGAAGTGAACAACGCATACCGCTTTTACAACTGAGGAGCCGAGATGTGACTCAGGCCTGCAGCTGAAGCACAGCACCTGGCGACGGGACGTGCGTCTCCGTTCCCTCCTTCTGGGAACGAGGGTTACATACCTAACCGAGACGTTCCCTTTCAGTCGGTCACGTTCGACGTACGTCGGAACTGACCGACGAATTGGGATCCCTACAAAAATGCCAGGGTGCTGGCCCTTCCAGCTCCCAGCTTAAGCTCACTGGGTGCTCCCAGTTGGAGCAGCAATCAGGGCTTAAGGCAGGGAGGTCCGACACTGCTGTTTCTGCAAGACCCACTCAGCGTGACTATTGGATAACGCTGGGAAAGCATGCCCGTCTCGGGAGATGGTATGCTGTGGAGCCACGTCCTCCTCCGGAGGAGAGGTGGAGAATACTCATACGGACTAACCTATTTGGTTAGTAACAACATATGGCAGTCTCTGGGGTGGATCCAACCTGGTCCCAGGGGGGAAAGAACACACCCAGAGACGACAGAGCGGGCTCTGTCAAGGGAAAGGCACAGGGCTAGCCGAGTACGGTAGCTGGTACCGTGGAGTACCGTGGATATGGGGTCGCCGTGAGGGAACCGCTACATATTGACCCAGCCTAACACACACGTTCCACAAGCATACAGGCCGGCCGCAACGTCTGACACCGAAGGGGTGACGGAGGAGCTTGACAGGGTTTACCATTACTGGGGAACACAACTGGAGAAGATAAACGCACGTATCCAGCCATAGGCGGGAGTGGGCGTAGCAAGCCGACACAGGAACGGGTACTTCACATCTACCGGCCGTTGGAGGCGAGTACACGGGAAGAAACCGGTTCCACATGGAGGCTATAAAATCTAGCGAACTTGTTAGGTGTCGCCCAGGCCGCAGCTCTACAGATGTCTGTCAGCGAGGCACCTTGAGCCAGCGCCCAGGAGGAAGCATCACTTCTTGTGGAGTGTGCTCGCAACCCGAACAGGCAAGGCACGTCTTGCGATTGGTACGCTAAGACGATAGCATCCACTATCCAGTGGGCTAACCTCTGCTTGGAGACAGCCTTTCCCTTCTGCTGGCCTCCGTAACAGACGAAGAGCTGCTCTGAGGTCCTAAAGCTTTGTGTCCGGTCAACGTAAGCGCGAAGAGCGAGGACGGGTTAAGGCAAGGCAAGTTTATTTGTATAGCACATTTCATATACAGTGGCAATTCAAAGTGCTTTACACAGAAATGAAGTTAAAATATTCATAAGTGATATTCATATGCCTCCTCCGGGGGCAGCGCTTGCAGGTTCACCACCTGGTCCCGAAAGGGAGTGGTAGGAACTTTGGGCACGTATCCGGGCCGGGGTCTCAGGATGACGTAAGAGTTACCGGGCCCAAATTCTAGGCACGATTTGTTGACCGAAAATGCATGCAGGTCCCCCACCCTCTTGATTGAGGTCAATGCAGTCAGGAGTACCGTCTTCATAGACAGGATTATTAACTCAACGGACTGCAAAGGCTCAAAAGGAGGGCCCTTAAGTGCTCTGAGCACCAGGGCTAAGTCCCAAGAGGGTAGCGAGATTTAGTCTCTTTAGAGATTTAGCTGGGGCCCCCGTCCACAGACCCAAGACTGCATGCCCGTTGTACGTGACCCCCCAACCCGTGGCTGAGGCATCCATGAATACCACAACATGCCTGGACACCTGACTTAAGGGCACTCCGGCCCATAAGAACGAGGGGTCGGACCAAGGATTGAAGGTTTGGCGACAGTACGGGGTAACTGGGACCCGATACTGGCCGCTCTGCCACGCCCACCTCGGGACTCGGTCGTGTAGCCAGCGTTGAAGCAGTCTCATATGAAGCAATCAGAGCGGTGTTACCACGGCTGCAGATGCCATATGCCCCAGGAGCTGTAGCCCAGGAGCTCTGAAAGAATTTCAGTTGGACCGCCGTCCTGCTCTTGAATGTATTCAAGTAGTTCAACACTGACTGGACTCGTTCCTCAGAGGCGCGCAGTCCGGTTGACCGAATCCAGCTCCATACCGAGATAAGAGATCCTCTGTGTGGGACAGAGTTTGCTCTTCTCTCGGTTGACCCGAAGGCCCAACAGGCTGAGGTGACGGAGCACCAGGTCCCTGTGTTCGCACAACTGTTCTCGAGACTGGGCGAGTATAAGCCAGTTGTCGAGATAGTTGAGAATACGAGCGGCGCGTTCTCAGAGTGGAACAATGGCTGCCTCCGCGACTTTCGTGAAGACGCGGGGCGACAGGGACAGCCCGAAGGGCAAGACTTTGTACTGATATGCCTTCCCCTCGAACGCAAAGTGTAGGAACGGTCTGTGTCGAGGAAGGATAGAGACATGAAAGTACCAGCAGTTGCCAGCAGACTTAGCGGGGCCCTGAGCGGGTTGGGTTGCTGCTTGGGTTTAGCAGGGGCGGTCCGCCGGGGCAGGATGTTCTTGATTGAAAACATCTTATGTTGCACTTATTTGATCTAATATTAAGTAAAAAGTAATATTAAGAAATTATCTTATTATATTTGATTTTATTTAAAAATATAATTAATTCAAAGCTGAATTTTCAGCATCATTACTCTAGTCTTCGGTGATCCTTCAGAAATCATTTTAATATGAACAATGAACATTTCTAGTTATTATCAAGGAATAATATCAATAATCAATAATAGCAATAATGCTAAATAAAAATTATTTTTGTGGAAAATTTGATGATGATTAGAAAGTTCAAAATAAATATTTGTAACTTTATAAATGACTTTACTGTCACTTTTGATAAATTTAAAGCATACTTGATGAATAAAATAATTGAATTAAAAAAATCTGGCTAACTTAATGTACAGTATATTAAAATATAATTGCATTATATATGTTACATGCATATGCTAACTAATTTTGGCGCTTGACACAAAATAAAAAGTGACTGCATAAGACAAAACAATGCAGGTAAATAAATAAAAGGTGCGTCCCAATTTGCATACTTATGCACTATTCTATAACATTGTCAAGTATAAATAGTGTAAGTAGTGTGTTCACGCTGAAAATTAAAAAAAAAAAAAAAGTGCACTTTAAATACCCGGATGATGCACAAAATGAATGGAAAAAACGAAGTGTGGAATGTTGGACACTTCATGAACTGTCGCAGTTTTAATTACAGAGGAGGGGGAGGCACTACTAGATTCCGATATTGAATGACAAAATAACAATGTAAAGTTCATACACTACACGGTTGAGTACATAGTGCATAAGTACATAGTGTATAGGGCATCATTTGGGACACAACTAAAGACATTAATAAAATGAATTATGTGATGTGCATCACTAACTGCACAGCTTCCACAGCTGCTGGCTAGCTATGCATTAAGAGACTATGCCAGCTGCTAAAATTACACCAAGTTTGCCTCATTTTATATAAACAATAAACACAGAAATGAAAATTAACTTTAGTGCGGAGTTTTACAGCTATAGTAAAATTAACTTTCAGCAAACGTGAAGAGAGCTCATATAATCATTATTCACTTAATCGCCTGTTCTTCTTCTACACCATGAACACGCATTTTACCATCGGCCCTCTAGGCTTTTCTAAAAACGCATGCTCCCTAGTCAACATATTTTTGTGATTAAGATTGCAAACGGCACCTTGCTAGGCCAGGCAGCTCTTTCTTTCTTTGATACCTGCTTCTCAAGCACACTGAGGGCCAATACGCTTAATCTGGGGGCGTCTTGTCACTCCAGATCTAAAGAGCTCCACTGCTGGGAAAATTTCAAACCGCTTGGGCCTGCTATGGCTGGCGCGTTATTAAAAGGCTTTTATACTTTTATATACCTCACAGCACAGCGGGACGGGAGTGACCGAGCACCAGCAGCGAACAAAAACAGATCTTGGATGTTTTACGACTTTGGAATTACCCGAATAATTTGCTTATACAGTGTGATGAATGCAGCGACTGAGCAAATAATGTAAGCTAGCTTTCCAACATACTCGGAGTCAGATCTTCACTTTTGCTCATCATGTTGCCACGGCAACAGGCTCAGGTCCACCTGTGTGCGATGGGCTGGTTTCAGTGTGGAATGCAGAGGGACAAGAGTGCCAATAAGCTGTGTATCCTCTCCGTTTCACTGTCTGTGGAAGAGTTTCCAAATGTAGCTCTGAAATTAGTGTTTACACCTCCAGTAGTCTGCTCTTTCTAAGAATGGCGGTCACACAAGCTGATTCACACACTCACACACAGACAGAATAATCCCTGTTGTCTGCCTTCAAAGCTATTTAGAACCGGTCGATGTACCTTATTAAAGCCCTGTGTGTAATAATGCTATTTACTGCATAAGGAACTGTACACTTGCATTCAAACACATAAGTGATTATATGCTTTGGTAAACCAAAAGGCAGACATTGAATGAAATCTTAATGAATTGAATATGAATTCATGCCGAAATGAAGATTCAGAGAATGTTTTCTCAGCCTTGTATCACTCCGGTCCTGTTGGATTTTCAATAAAATGCAAAAGAAGATTATTGGGGAATATTTATGATGTTCTTTTCCATACAGTGACAAATGGCTATGAACAGGGCTTGATGTTAAATTTGCTCACCAGCCACTATGGCTAGTGGTTTTCTTTCTCAACTGTTTATGTTCACATAAAGCATACTGTAACTGACTGTGTTTACCTGAATACTTGCCAAGACCGGCATTTTGACATTGTGAGTTTGACTGTTTAAGTGCGATAAGCAGGGAAAAATAACTTAATTTAGTACTGAGAGGTGGCTTTATGTGCGCACTTTGGATGTGAGCAAAAAAATCTCTGAGAATGAGTAAAATTATGCACAATATGTGCAATCCCACGCTGAAATTCAAAGCCTGTAACACCAACAATATTCATCGGGTTTATGTGTGTCAACTCGCTGTCTGAGAAATGAGAGAATGTATTGGGAAATCTACTTAGCTATATATATATATATATATATATATATATATGGGTGTAACGGTACACGTATTCGTACCGAACCATTATATATATATATATATATATATATATATATATATATATATATATATATATATATATATATATATACAGTACTGTGCAAAAGTCTTAGGCACGTTAGTATTTTCACCCCCAAAAATGGTTTTAAGCCAGTTATTTATAACTTTTGTAATAGTGTGTCAGTAGGTTATATCAGTTTACATTTTCAAACATTAATTTTGCCATTAATTGTAATAATCCATTCCAGTGAGATTTTTGTATGCAGAATGAGTCTGACAACAGAGCTATGATCCACACAGAGATCTGATCTCACCATCATCGAGTCCGTCTGGGATTACATGAAGAAACAGAAAAAACTGAGACTAAATCCAGAAGAACTGTGGCAGCGTCTCCAAGACGCTTGAAGAAACCTTCCTGTAAAGCTCCCTAAAAAACTATGAGCAAGTGTCCCAAAACAAAAGCTGTTTTCAACGCAAAGGGTGGTCACACAAACTGATTTGATTTAGTTAATAGAAGTTAATTGATCAAAAAAATTAACAGTCTACTTATGACATTATTTTTGAATGTCATAAGTAGACTTGACTTTACAGCATTTTTACCCAAGTGTCTAAGTACTGTAGCTTTACAGGAAGGTTTCTTCAAGCGTCTTGGAGACGCTGCCACAGTTCTTCTGGATTCAGTCTCAGTTTTTTCTGTTTCTTCATGTAATCCCAGACGGACTCGATGATGGTGAGATCAGATCTCTGTGTGGATCATAGCTCTGTTGTCAGACTCATTCTGAATACAAAAATCTCACTGGAATGGATTATTACAATTAATGGCAAAATTAATGTTTGAAAATGTAAACTGATATAACCTACTGACACACTATTACAAAAGTTATAAATAACTGTCTTAAAACCATTTTTGGGGGTGTAAATACTAACGTGCCTAAGACTTTTGCACAGTACTGTATATGTATATGGGATGCACCGAATCCAGGATTCGGCTTTGGCTTTTTGTCATGGATTGGTTTCTGATGAACCTTAGAATTTTGGGAATTTTTGGAGAAGAAAAACTGTCGTTTGGCAGTATTTTCAGTCAAAAGAAGCAATTTGCAATGCCGATTTGTAGTGAGGACACTAAACAATACACAACATCGTGGCTGTTAAAACATTTGCGTATGAAACATCCGAAAGAATACGAGATGTGCATGCAGTCAAAAAAAAAAAAGTACAGTCAAAATAAAATAAAATGAAAAATACACTGCTGTGGACATTGTTTACTTCATTAATGTGTTTACTGTGTTAATGGACTGAGGATGGGAGTAGGATTCGGTATTCGGTTTCGGATTCGGCAGAATCTTAACCAGTGGTCTCGTTATTCGGCCAAACCCCAAAAACCTGGATTCGGTGCATCACTAATATATACACTTCTATATTTTTTATATATTCACAAACTTGTAACAAGCTTTGATTTTCATGTCTATCGATTCGTAACAGACAGTAAGATGCCTGGATTGTGATGCTGCTTGTAGGAATCCCTGGACGTGACGTCAGTCAGACAGCCTGTCCGAGTGAGAGAGAGAGAGAGAGAGAGAGAGAGAGAGAGAGAGAGAGAGAGAGAGAGAGAGAGAGAGAGAGAGAGAGAGAGAGAGAGAGAGAGAGAGAGAGAGAGAGAGAGAGAGAGACTGCACTTGCGTCCTCTTAGAAATCACCCTGCCATTTGGGAGATTTCCATGTGCATCCCTGTGAAATCAATCCATGCCTAACAGGGATCGAGGAAGCAGATCAGAGCCTCTGAAGCAGCTCCTAAATTACACAAAGCTGCCGGCCTGCCTGAGACGAATGTGAAAGAGGAGAGGTAAAGCATGCTCGGAGGAACGTTATTGAACAGAGAATCAGACATTTTAAAATGACAAATGAGGAAGCAGGGAAAGACACATGACTAGGGAGACTAACTTCAGCAGGAGAAAATAAGGAGTACTCTGGATGACTACCAATGCTACACAGTCAGACTATACGGCTCTATAAAAAAAACGATGAAGCATGAAATGCATTTAAGATGCAATCACTTCGATTTTGCCTTATTGACATAAAACTTAATTGTATCTGCTGTTAAAAAATACATTTTAATTTTAAGGGCATACTGTTGAGTCACACACCATTACACATACATTAGGTTAGTGTCTGCCAAAGCAAATTCTAACAATAAAGAAGTGTGCCTAAAACATGCAATATTACCTATTAAAATACTAGCAACACAGTGAAAATTTGAATTTATGGACAGATTATCTTTATATTTCAAAAAGGTTTTTTGAACTTCTGACATTAACAAAAACTAGTTTATAATGTGCAAAGCCAACAGATAAAAGAGCAAAAAAGGACTAAAAATAACACATCTGTTCTTTTCTCTTCTCAGATCCCTTTTGTATACGACTCATATTTTTCTACCCTCCCTTGATCTATCTTGATCCTT
This sequence comes from Romanogobio albipinnatus, assembly GCA_023566225.1. Lineage (NCBI taxonomy): Eukaryota > Metazoa > Chordata > Actinopteri > Cypriniformes > Gobionidae > Romanogobio > Romanogobio albipinnatus. The sequence continues at coordinate 13,620,954 of CM042261.1, read as the reverse complement.
CCCCTGCTGCCAAGTGTAGCTTCCATATAATGTTGCAAAAGCTTTCACACAACTCAAGCAAAAGTTATCTGTTGTTGCACATCTATTTTTCTACAGATTTGTTACCAAATAAATGCAGCCTTGGTGAACACAAGACATCTTACCGGCCCCAAATGTTTGAACTGTAGAGTAGCTTTTTTTTTAAGCTACACCACCAGGTCGCTCTAAGAACTGAAAACATATTACTTCTTGATAAATAAAATAAAATACAAACTTCACAATCTTACAAGTAAAATGGTAGATGCCCTTCACATTTTGGGACTTTCTCATTTACATGAACAACCACTTTCCAGTCTTTTCCTCCAGCTTGTCAGTGTATCACCCCATAGGGAAAACAAGAGCACAAAGTGCACAAGGACAGCCTGCTGTGCTCAATGTCCCGCTGTGACCTCCACAACTGTTTTCGTCCTCCCAGGGTGGAACTCCTCTAGCTTTGATATTAAGCCTCAGGGTGGGAATCTCAAAGGATTCCCCAACTCATAATTAATATTAAACAAGGATGTCAAGGGAAAAACTATTTTTTTTAAACAAATAATTAAACAAAACACTGCAGTAAATTATATTCTACTATGAAATACTTCTGATAGGTCACTTGCACCACTGTGAGTCTGTATAAACTGTAAAATGGCAAAGACTTTAGATAAACAAAGACGGTGCACTCATGGTTCTAGCAATGGGAGAAAGTACATGCCGGAATAAGTCCCGCCTTCAAAATATCAGAGCCAATTGCCTTTTGACGTTCTGGCTACTATAGAAACAGTCAGTGTTCTTATGACTTCAAATATGATATTTAAATGTAAGCTTGGTGAACAGCTTTGGAGATTTTGATGATTCCCTATTGAAAAAGAGATAGGAGCTGTACTTGCATGAATGAAATTATCCATCTACAACTCCAAAAATAAGGTGCTATATAGTACTAAAAGTGGTTATTTGGCTCATAATCATAAAGAACCACTTTAAGTGCTATATAGCACCAAATCTTGGTGCTTCAGTGGTTCTTCAGCGATTCATCACCAGTTCTTTGGGATGACTGAGGTGCTATATAGCACCGCTGCCATATACAGAACGTGTTAAACCCCTGTATGGTTCTTCAGTGGTTTTTCAGTGGTTCTTTGGGGTGGTTAAGGTGCAATATAGCACCACTGCTGTACAAAGAACCTTTTAAGCCACTTTAAAGGTTCTTTATGAGCCAAAGAACTACTCTTGGTGCTGTTTAGCACCATTTTTGATGAAGAAATAAAATGCGATGCGGCACCTCTTATGGGTTCTACATTTGACAAAGGTGTTGTAGAGCACCTTTAAAGATATGGTGCTATATGGCACCAAAAATGGTTCTTGGCTCGTAATCATAGGGGAACCTTTTTAAGTGCTATATAGCTCCAATTTTGGTGCTTCAGTGGTTCTTTAACGGTTCTTCAGAGGTTCTTCACCGGTTCTTTGACTAAGGTTAGCCGTTAACTAAGGTGTTATATAGCATCGCTACCATATACAGAACATGTTAAGATATGGTGCTATATAGCACCAAAAGTGGTTCCTCTATGATTGCGACGAAGAACCATATTTGGTGCCATATAGAACCTTTTTTTTAGAGTGTATGATTACGAGCCAAGAACCACTTTTAGTGCCATATAGCACCATTTTTTTAGAGTCTGTCTGACTGTCTGTCTATCCATCCATCTATCAATCCATCCATCCATCCATCCATCCATATACAAGTGCTGATTTATAAACCAAAGCTGCAGTGTTGCCAACTACTCAAAATAGTAACGTGTCTGTATTTGACCATTTAATTAAATTATAAGTAAGCTTCAAAATTATTTCCCCAAAACTGCAAATACGACACGTATGACAAATCCCCATTCACTGCTGAATATGTGGCCCATGCTACAGGTAAACATCTGGAGCTAAATCAAGTAACATCTGGAGGCAGAGCCAACAGATAAATAAAGCTTGCAATAATTTCTCAAACAGCTGACGTGACAGATCAGCTCAGAGAGTGCACTGATCACATGAGTCATTCACACTTTTAACTAACTAGTAACTCTAACAATGATGGTTAATCAAGCCAGTTGTTCTGCATGGCATGATCAGAGAACGTATAAGACCTGCAATTGAAAATGCATACAAAAGAGCATTATAGCGTATATGTATTAAATATTTAACACTTTACATCTCAGGAAAGACTGCATATGGCACCCATCAAGAGGTCATTTGATAGAGTAAACACTCACAAATCACACAGTTCTTTCATTTGTCCAATTTACAGAAAAAGGGAAACCCACAGCAGACTCTCTTGCCCCTCAAAACAGACCTTTTAACCGAATTCAAACAAATTCAGATGAAGACCTTCTCAACCAGATTCAAATCAGCTAAAAGCAGTGTGACTCATGCAGTGGGGTGTCTATGAGGAATGTTTAATTGGATGGCTTTACCCATAATGAATCACTCTAATCCTAAAGCAGCTTACCTAAATCAACGGCCAAAAGCGTTACATGTATTTGTATTCAGTGTTAGTGGAGAAACCTGTCTGTGTGCTGGAATACAGTGAAGTGGAAAGCAATTGATTATCAATAAAGACTCTAAAATAAGGACAAATGCTGACCTAGGAGACCATTCCTCAGCGCTCTATTGGTCATGCTTCTCATTTAAAGGACATCCAAGTTGATCTTCAATTTTTAACTGCCAAAAAATGCGCCGAGTAACTTGGAAGCGATCCACAAATGCATCTTCAAAAGCCTTGCGTTGACGGAAATTGTCCACCGGGGTGATTTCAAATGCAAAAAGACAATCCATTGACCCTGTGTTTGTTCTTTGACCTAAACAGAGTCTTAATTAACAATCCTCTTTCCTGTCCACAAAACCGACTCTTATGCTCAGTGAAAGTGAGGGCGGATCGATTGAGTCTGCTGATGAATTGCACCATAGCATTATGCTAGAGATTTTTCCAAAGGTATCAGCATTAAAGGTAAACCTCTATTTATAACAATTAACCTTGTGAACGTCAGTTCTACATAATGCACACAGCAGTAGTGACACCAGTGACCTTCCTGTATAAATCCACACTAGCCATAAAAATGATGATGACAAATGATACGCTGGTCGAGATGACCTTCTATTTCAATAAAGAATGGACATGGGAAATGCTCTTGGTTCAATTGTGTGGCCCAAACTTAAGTCCCCCCCTCCCCCCCCCCCCCCCCCCCCGATCCAGTTGGTTTCTTTTTATACTGTAAACTTACCACCGTAAGTACCAGCAGCAGCTGTTTACTCAGAAATGCCAGTTTCAATGTTTTATTCATGTTTGTGGTCGCTTTGCATTTACCCTCAAACTTTACATGCACAGGCACTTGTGTTTGTCTGCTGTGGATGTAACTGCAAGAGAAAAAAGAATGTGAGCTACTCTCTGAAGGCAATTTATTTAAAGACAAGGAGCTGTGAGTAATAGATTTTAATATAATAATGTGACCAGGAGTGGGTAAAGATGCAAATGAAGTCATCGATCGTGATTTCATTTTGATTTATTTATAGGGCTGGGTATCGATTCAGATGTTCTGATTCGATTCTCGATTCGCAAGCTCTCAAATCGATTCGATTTCGATTCTCGATTCGATTTTCGATTCTCGATTCGCAAGCTCTCAAATCGATTCGATTTCGATTCTCGATTCTCGATTTTCGATTATCGATTCGATTTTCGATTCTCGATTCAATTTTCGATTCTCGATTCGATTTTCGATTAAATTTCGATTTAACTCAACGAATATAGATTTAATTCAAAACTATATTTATAAAAAAAGAACAGTGAACATGAGTTTACAAGTGGGTAATTAAAAAGAAATTAAGAGCCACAAACATGTATATTAAACTCTTTTTATTTTAGGTACACTTGGGTAGGCCTACATTAAAACAGAACCCATCTCTATATTTCAAATGCATACAATTATGTTAAATACAATACAATTTTGTTTTTATGGATATTTTGATACACTTATTCTAAAACATAAAAAGGATATTGGATGATTTTCAGCAATTTTCAGTAAAGGACAAGCTTTTCTTGCGATTTAGCCGACCGTCATTCAGACTCTGTCCGTTTTTATGAAGGCTTTTTCCTCCAGGGGCGTCTGTTCTTTGATTTGTGCCCCGGATGATGCATTATATTTCGTCACTATCTCTGTTATCTGCGTGCCTTCCTTAGATGCGATTGCCATTCGATTTTATCTTAACGACAAGCATATATATGATACCGGGCAGGATCGACTGGAAACCCCCGGGGGAAAAAAATTGATTCTTGGCCTTGCGAATCGATTTTGAATCGACCACATTTTAAAAAACGATTAATCGAAAAATCTATTTTTTTTGCCCAGCCCTATTTATTTATATAGCATATTTAAAAACATTGTTCACAAAGTGCTTTACAGGAAACATATAAATGTTATACAATAATATAAACGATAAAATAAAAAAATTATGCTAAAATAATAAAAAAAGAAAAAACATACAATTTGCTATTTATTTCGCTATTTTATCTCCTCCTCCTCCTCCTCCTCCTCCTCTCATTTTCAATTTTTCTTTCATTTAACTCTTTCCCCACCAGCGTTTTTCAAAAAAAAGTTGCCAGCCAGTACCAGCATTTTTGATCGTTTTACAAAAGTTTCATGACCCCCAGAATATTTTGTTGTATCTGAACATGCAATAATCAAAAGATATATCAAAAGAATATATCAAAAGAAAGTTTTTAAACTTGCTTTTTGTAGCAATCCCGGTGTTGTACCTGTTTTGTATGGACTTTTATTTTGAAGTGGTTATGTTCCTATTGCTTCTGTGAATATTCATGTTTCCTGTTCCTTTGGCCACGTTTGTAGTTTTGTAGTTTTTCCATGTTGATTAGTCTCCCCAGGTGGATCTTGTTTCCTCGTTACTTTTGTTAAGCTTGTTTGCCCATGTGTATATATAGCCCTTTTGTTTCATTTGCTCTCTGTCAGTTGTTGAATGTGATGGTGCCTGTTTTCTGTTAGCTTTTGTTTCTTGTTTTCCATAGTTCACGAGTGAATATAGTTGTTTCTTTATTATATACCCCTGCACTAGCCTAGAAATCTAGACGCACCCTAGTGGCAGAAAATTTATTTTGCTGCGAGTGTAGTCTAGCAAGTCTCGGTAGACATGAGACCTGGAAAAACCAAACTCTGGTCAGACCAATCACAGCACGTGTAGAGTCGGTGGGCGGGCTTAACATAATGACGGCACGTCACGGCTAGGGTTGGGTACTGTTCACATTTGAACCGGTATCGGTACCGGTACCTGAAATTCGGTACCTTTTTTCTGTGCTTTTGGGATGTTTACATAAATAACTGTAAAGAACCTGTAAGTAATTTATAAAAGTGTTATTGACATTATGCCAGAGCTGCCCTGGTCTCTGTCTGCCATTGTCTGTGATGTTTGATTATTGTAATATTTACTAGTAAATATTAGGCTACTAGGTACTTAATTCAATTCATAAAAACAACCATATTATTTTTTTTTTCTTTTTAATTTAATTTCTATGAAAAGATTTCCCACAAATTGTGTGTTATGTATTTTCTGGTAATCAAATGAAAACATAAGACATTAATTTAATTTATCTTTTAATTTAATTAAGCTTTTTTTGTCAAACAAAGTGCTGCACAACTGAGATTTATATGGTTAAAATTAAAACATGAAGAAAAATTGTAATAAAAAAAAAAAAACCTTTAAAAAATAAAGTTTTGATAATTTATTATCATCACATTAGTGTTAGTATTATTATTACATTGAGACATATCTAAATTATATTGTACAACAGTAATTTATTTGTCAAGTTAGCCGAACTTTTATTTTGACGGGTTGCCGTGAATTTGAGTTTCTGTGTGTTTTATGACCGTAGTTTTTCTCAAATGAAACGGTAAAATGCTCATGAAGTGACTCAGTGGCTCTGGAGATGACGTTTGTGCATTCATGTCCTCATATGAGAGGCAAAGATGGAAACATGCGACCGTCCCGTGCGATTCTGAGCGAGAGTGTGTGTGAGGTAAACCCATAGACTGTATTCATTCGCACAGAGACACGCATGAGTCGTATTTAAATGGTCTTTTTCGCGGTTTAATATTCACAGACACTATTCTATATTGCAATATGGGTTCTCAGGTACCGAAATTTGGTACCGATTGATTTAATGTGAATCGGTACCCGGTAGTACCAATGTAATTCGGTCGGTGCCCTTAAAAGTACAGAGTTCGGTACCCAACCCTAGTCACGGCAGAGTTGCGGAGGTTCTGCGTGCTACTCGTAAACAAAGAAGCTGACGAACAGCGGCTTTTGAATCGGCTTTGGCCGCGACTCTGGAAGACTTGGAGTTAAGCTTTTCTTTGAGAAAAAAACACAGAACGGCACTGAACCCTCATGGCGCTATCCAATTGAGGGAATTTGAAAGACAACCGTTTATCCCGCCCCTCGGATTGAGCCCTGTCAATGGTGAGTTTCCAGACCCAACATCTTGATGTGGGTCTGGCTTGTCAGGCTACCCCTGCACATAGATTCATGCCTGTTTTCTTCAGACGTTACACATTTAAACAACAACAAAAAAAACCCCATTGTATTCTAGCTTCATGCATTATTTTTTAATCAACATTTGGATGTGGGTAAGTTTAATAAAAATTGCAACATTTTGAGCAAAAAGCTGAGAAAATTGCATTTTTGTCAAAGACTACATCTGGATAGGATTCGCAACAATTAAAAAACATAGATGGTGTAGATCGGGTCGATCCACACCCCCATAGCTTCACAGTCCTATAGCTCGTCCTGGGACATTTCATTTGGTTAGGCAGTTTCCCCCCATAAATGATTAAGAATTTCAGTTAATGGCAGGGGAAGGGTTTATAACGATAAAAATCAATTAACAAGAGACGATCATTATTTGTGGAAAGGCTATGATATAAAAGTGTGCTTTGAGATATCTATACAACTGAACTTGTACCAACTTAATCAAACTAAACTTGTCAAATAGTCTCAGGTCTACATCAAAATCTCTATTGTGAAAGCACTCAAGAAGTCCATGTGACCATTATCTGCTGCTGCTCTGAGAGTTAGCGATTAACTGGAACGCTGACAGCATGTACAAAAAAAAATGGATGAAAGACTGTCAGGGCTGTCAGGATCCCCACTGATGTTTTAACAGCGGGATGCTGGGCCACTATGGGATAGATGTGCTCTCTCCACAGGTACGGCTGTTTTTGATTTCTGCAGGTTATTGATCTGATTGGTTAGCATATTTCTAATGCAATTAGTCATGTTTACATTCCATTAATTCAATTTGCATGATCACATCACACTTTTTTTTTGTCACATAGCTGGGATGCGCAACATACAGCATGTCAAAAAGGTCAGCAGATGTCTTTTCCACTGGATAAATAAGGCAGAGGCTGAAAAATAAATCCCGTGTCACACACACCATCCGCATTGCTTTGATTCAAAGGTTTTCTTTTAGCACAGCTCGGCCGGATGTTCACTTAAAACCAGCCTCTTCCTTTCTCTTCCTGTTATTGGTGAAGCCTCCCAACACATTCCTTTTCTATAAAAAGAAGATGTGAACTGTGTCATCATATTTTATTCAACAGGACACCTCAAAAGTGTTTCCTTCTACATGTTCTGGCATTTCAGTTGGGAGATGCGGCACTGGTCCAGAAGTTCCGATTCAAAGTTTTATTTTGAAAAAGTCTGTCGATACGGCACGCAACAGAAATCGCCGTTCTGCAAGGCTCCACGCGGGACCGGGATGTTGCCATTCTCTTACTCAAACCGCTGCACAAAAGCGGGCTTATCCAAAGACAACGGCGGTCTAATCCGTACAAAACAGCGATTCGGAGGTAAGACAAAACGGCGAGCCGGGTGAGAGAGTCTAAGCTGCCATACGGCAGAGCTAATCCTGATATGTGATACAGAGATGGGAAAGACTGATAAACATCCACAGCTAATGAGAACACAAAACCCCCCCATCTCATACGCCGCCCTGAGTGTGCGCTTCGACAGCAAGAGAAAAATGGGTGTAAAAACACAATTACTGCGTGAGAGGGGACTATTGTTTGAGATGGAGAAAGCTAGCATGTACCTCGAAATGGCTCCAACAAGTTCTCCACTGGAAGACAGATTGTTTACCTCTACCTTTGACATCACTCGCAGGAGAAAAACAAATAACAAGACATGCGCGGGAAGACAATGCAAAGTGAACGACAGCTGCGGCGAATGAGCGGAGCCAAACCGAGCTGAGCGTGGCAACCTGCCTGCGGTTGACTGGGAAGAATGGCAGTAGTCCATTACCGAGGCTAATGAGAGTGTGAAAGAAATCAGCTCTGTGCAAAAGCCTATCCAACATACTGTCAATTCAGCCACATCCGCCGACAGCACGTAACAGACGGGGTTTGGCCGTGCAAACGGGTGGTACATACAATCCAGTTATTCCACCCTGGTACGGAATTTAGCAAGACAAAAACACCTACATTTGCACCTGCCACAACAGAAAATGGAATCATGTAGCATTAGCGTACCACTGCTCACAGAACTGGAAAAGTCATTACTAACAGGTTGAATGGCGCAATATAAATGTTAAACAGCTATTTCAGGTCTAATACATGTTTCAAAGACATTTCTGCGCTCTGAGTGTACTTCTGTGTTCCAGTGCACTGACTATATGGAACACTATTATTTTCTGTCATTACAGCCTGCTGAAAACACCAGCGTGCTGGCCAAAAGCTGGCTTGTGCTGGTCTATCTGCTGGACCAGAATCAGTGAGGTCTATAATACATGGAGAAAGCCATCTCAATGGCAAGTATTGCAGGGATGTACAGTGCGACATACATGTTGCACGTGCTACAAAAAAAACGGTCTGTGCGATGAATATATTCACCCCAGTAGCACGCGTGCGATACAGTTTAGCATGTGGGACAGAGCTCGTTTGAGTGATTTGTTTTGTGCTCGTGTGAGGTTAATCTAGGGCTGCACGATTGACTGAAATTAAACCAAAATCGAGATTTGTCTTTGTGAAATTATGAAAATCGCTTCAATTTTTAAAGGTCCTGTTTTTTTTGAAGCTTTGATTGTGTTTACAGTGTGCAATATAACGTGTTCATGTTTCGCGTGTAAAAAAACAGTATTTTTCACACAATTTACTTAACTGTATACCGCTGTTTTCCCTGTCCTAAAAACGGGCTGATGACTTCCTTGTTCTATGAAGTCCCTCCTTCAGAAAACGTAACAAGTTCTGATTGCGCCAGCGGTTCCTGTGTTGTGATCATAGGTTGTGATTCGACAGCAGCTTAGCGCACGTTGCCCGGTAAGGTCACGCCTCTTACCAGAGATGCATGCGCTCAGTGTTCGAGTGACGTTATTAAAGAAGGAAGTACCAGGATGTAGTCCTAATCGGCTGTTCGCTGTAGGCTTTGAAAGGGGACTTCTGTTAAATAAAATATCTCGTTTGGCATTGAACTTTGAGCTTTATAATTTTACAGGTATTATTTATGCTCTAACAGCAACATTACACACTAACTAAAGTTTGAAAAATGGGATCACGAAGAACGGGACCTTTAAATAAATAAATAAATATATGTGCAGATGAAGCACAGCACTGTTCAGGGCAGATCGATCGGTTCACAATAAATGCCGCTCTATCTCTGCATGCACTGTGAGATGGAGTCATTGGCATTTTAGTTCGAAAAGCGGCACGGTTTGCATGAAAAATTGCTAATAAAAGCTGTCAATCGCGGGCTCGGTGCGCACCGAACCCGAGACTCTGAAGGAGGTGGCACTCGAACTGTCCCGCGATTCACGTGAATCACGTGAAACGGACTCGGTGCGCATTTGTTCAGGAAGAAACGTAACCTGCATATGTGTTTTAGCGTATTACAATGTATTTAGTCAAATAAAACATGTAAGGGATGATGGTGTTGATGATTTACCTTAGATACGAGTGTATTCGCGCATATGCGTGCAATCAGGGCAACAAATGAACTTCATGCAACGCACATACAGTAAACCCAAGAGTCGTTTACTCAGCTGCGCATAATAGCACCAAATTAATAAAAACACAGGCAGTGTGTTTTCTATCATCCGCCGTGCACATTTTTGATGACGTAAGATGAACAAGTGCACCAGGGTTCGATAAAATCAAGCTGAGTGTGAAACCAGACCAGCGCTGTAGGGGACCGCGGGAACAATCGCGCTTGGACATGACCACAGCAAACGTGCCCAGTGTTAAAGCCCCCTTAATGTGCATTAGAAAAAGCAACAACCTCTTTCCAAACTTGTAATGAGAAGCGTTTACAAACCTGCTGTCCAACAAAAGAGAACATTAATCGAGTGTTTGAAATAACTTACTTTTGTAATCTGACAGGCTTCACATCACAGAATGAGGCAGAAATTATATTATTTTCTGTAGTACAGTGATAGATTTGCGGTGTAGAGACGTGTACAGTACTTTTTTTCTTTCTCAGTGAGTACATACGATAAAATAAGACCGAAATTAAGACATTACAGTCACATTCTAGTGAAGCAAGTTTACCAAGTAAGTTTTGCTGGCTAACTATGCTAGACAGCATCCAAATGAACTGGACATAGAATTTGTGTAGAGTTTAAACAAATGCAGTGTTCAAGTTGAAGTCACTAAAGGTTCTCCTGAGCCTAATAATTGAGACAAGAGGGTGACAATTCTCTTCAGTATACTCAAAAAGAAAGATGCCTTATCTCTAAAAGTATTGCAAGGTGACTTGCAGTTTATTCAGTTCACCGTGGTGAAACTACATTCTAAAACATGCTCAGAAAGAGAATCTCTCATGTTCACAGATACACACCGTCTCTAGCTCACTAAAGTCTAATTGAATTACAGTTCACCCAGACTAAGAAGGACCCTCAGCGCTATTGACTGACAAGTAAGCCGGTGGCCATGTTCGACAAAAATACCTGTAATAAGTGTCTGTGAGATACTCATGAGTCTAATATCCATTGTAATCTCAAATTCATACAGTATATGTCTATTACAATTATAAGACTATACCAGAATTTGTAGTACACTCCTGGGGAAAAAAAGGGGGCCAAGTAAAAAATGGCAAAATATTTAGTGGTCTTTTAATGCCCTTTACAGTGAATCATGGAGTGATTTGACAAGTGATTAAAGAGGTAGAGATGCATTTATTATTATATTTCTCAGCAGATTTTCAAAGACTCCACTCTGGAGCATCACCATGCAACTCATGTTCTACAGTGATTCATCTCTCACAACTTCCCATATTCTGCCAAAAATGTCATTCTGTCTTTGATGTTTTGATAGCAATAGCTTTTTAAGGAGTGTTTTTGCTTAAATTTGCAGAATGTCCTTACCAATAATTTGTGGTTAAGAAAATTAAAAGCTTAGTGTTTAGCCATGTTGGACATGTTTCTCCCACAGGAGTGTAATTGTTAGTATGTAGGGATTATTTGCAAGCTTATGATTTAAGACACAAATTAAGTGTTTTAATTTTTGTTATGAAACATGAGTGGTTTGGTCTAGACTAGCAGCATTATCAGACACACAGAATGCAAAAGCATGTTTAGATTAATAAATTAATAAATAAATAAATAAATATATGAAAAAATTATTATTATTAAATATTATATAATACAGACCTTTTATGATGAAACGTAATATGATAGTGGTATATCTAATAATATTGAATGTTACCATCTCAACGTCATCTCTGAGATTACTGTTTATATAAATTTGTATTATTTAATTATGCAAAAATAAGAGTGAGAGAGGGAGAAAGCAGGAAATAGAGGATGTAATGTAGTCCTTCTTTTCCCCCAACAAAGAAAAGACAAATAGACTAATAACCGGGTGTACTTTTTACATAAGCCTAGGATGACTTCAGTAAGCAGCTCAGCAGGTTTGTATTAACTGCTTCCAAAGAGTACAGAATATAGGGATCAAACTGTATTTCACAAACACTTCTTCACTTGAAAGATGCTCTCTCTCAGTCTCTGCTTCTCTGATATTGAAATGCCGAATCAGACTCAGGTCAGCGCTCTGTTCAGTCTCTTTGATGTTCCAGGAATGGGAAGGGGGGTGGTGTTGGGTGTTCAGGGACCTTTCTGAATGTGAAGAAAACATCAAGGAATGACCCAACCGCTGCTGTACATGTGTGCATCAATGTGAGGACACACATGGCCTAATGTACTGTATATGCATGTATGAACAACAACACTGCAGTTGCACCTAAGGCTAAGACTGGGCTCTTTTCATTTTCTCTTAGTCAAGCACATATTCTATCCCCTTTTCCTTGCTGAAAAGACAATTCTATTCTATATTTGAAATAAAAATTAATAAGTAAAATAAAATAGTATTTGTATTTCGATTCTTTACATTCCTAATAAATCAATGAATAAATAAACAACCATTAATTTAACAAAATAATTTAAAATATAGTATTAGTAGTAGTATTACAATTATTGTTATTATTGTTATTTCAGTATATTTGAAGTGATTTAATCATCCATTAGTGTGGCAAAAACTGCAACTGAAAAAAAAGAGAGCTTGTGCTCCGGTGTCAGGACAATCTCAGCTCACGGAATGCAAATGTCAGAACAGAAACTCTCAATATTAGTGTTCAGTTCGAACCGGCGTCTGAAAATAATGCCTACAGAGCCAGAGAATATATACTGTATGAAGATAGAACAGGTATAGTTTTGTGTAATTCCAGTTATAACTTATTTGTCATCTTTCTTTTTATCCTCTAATAGTACAAACTTTACTGATGAGTTTTGAGAAGTTTATTGCACTTCACACAAAAGATAAAGCATCCGTTTTACTCCAGAAAATCAATGTAAGAGCTGAATACAAGAAGTGCGCATTAAAGTCTTATACACAAACTCTCTCTCTCCCTTGCATTATCATCAACCTAAAAAAAAAAACTTCCGTTGAAGTAGTGAAGCCACCAGTGTGGGTCTAGAGTCTAACTGTCAGCTCCAGTTTGTATCCAGCCTCTCATGGAGACTTCGGATGCCCCAACACCTGTGATGAGACGACTCCACGCCTGTGAAGAGACGACTCAACGCCAGCGTTGTTATGGCCTAAATTAATACACGACTGATTATCTTTTTCGAACATTGTTCTTTAACATTGTGTTTCTAACATTTTTTATACTGTTCATCTATGAAATGCACTTTCTGTAAAGCTGCTTTGAAACTATGTGTATTGTGAAAAGCGCTATACAAATAAATTTGAATTGAATTGAATTGAATAGAGTCTGCGCAGTAGCAACTTGGAGCCCAAGTGGAGTGGAGCCGCGATATCAAGGTCCCACCCACACTCCCGCCTAATGAAATAAACAGTTATGGAAATGTATACATTAAAGTTAAAGCTCCAATCTCCTCCAACAGTTCGTGAAAAATGTCCGTTGGTGCCACAGTGACTAATTCACTCAGAGAAACTGTCAATCTCAGCTGTCAATCATAACCTCACACCCCCTAAAACCAAACTTATATAAAGAACGAACACTTGAACTAACATCAGCGTGATAAAAACTGCCTAAAATGACAGAAACTATCTTTGGGAAAAAATTTATTTGAAGTGTAAATTAAGTGTGTAATCTCCCATTACATTACATGGAGAGGGCGGGGTTTATGACCTGTGCTGCATCCAGACACCTGGGGGCGATTGAGACGCTCTGACTTCACTTGTCAGTACTCGTGTGGCACACTTGTCATCAACATACACAGCAAATTACACAAAAAGACTGCTTGCAACTAACAGTAAACAAATATAAAAGACCTTTTCAAGGGGTGCTTGATAAACTGGTAAACTTTATATCCGTAAAACAGCTCAGATGAACTGTAATAAAGTGCGCGCTCTCCATTTCATTACTGTCGTGACCAGAATTGCTCTGGAAACTATAGGATGGATCTGTACCAACTGTTCCTGATCCAGTTTTTAGCAAAGCCTGCCTTGTATTGCCCCTTGTTCACAAAGCAGTCTGGAGTGAAATGATTAGCGCAGACATAAACAAACCTAAACCTGCTCCAGCGTGGAAACTATGGCGTACTGTGTACAGCTCATTCAGGGCGGGTCTATGCTGAAACGGCAGTGTCCGTCAACAGTCGTTGGAGGGGCCACCCATAATCTTCGAAACGGCTTGTTCTGAGACAGTGTTTATGATTTATAGGGATTTTAAAGAAAGCACTTGCTGGATTTTTATCAGGGTGGATGTGTACACACACTGCCAACACACATTTATGTCCAAACACCATGTAAAAGTGATTTTTTAAGCAAGAGACGGAGACAGATAGAGACAGATTTGCTAAGGCTCACACTAGCATCCTATGCTAGAGACAGGCAAACACCACATGCTGTTGACCACATTTTAAGCGAGTCATCACCAACAAACAGGTACAAGCGTTCTCTACTGAGTACACAATCACATGGTTTGCTCACAGAATGGATACAATTTTGCTACTATTTAAATAGTAGTAGGTTGTTCTGTTCAACTATTGAAGACTCAAAACAAACACAACCTCACCAAAGACCCTACTTCACTAACGACTGACCCAGAACACAAACAACTAAGAGAAGAAAAGCAGCAAGAACTGAAGAAAAAGCCGCCAGTGAGTGCACAGCAAAGAAGGCGGCAGAAAACTGTGGGTGAACAGAAACTGTCAGAAGAGCTTTTAGCTCCAGTCACTTAGCAAATGCCCCTTAAGATGCTGCTGAGAATTGGCCTAAAATATTAATGCAAGCAGATGAAGGTATGTGTATGTTTTGCAGAATCAGAACTGAAGCATTTACTTCCCAGGACATATTTCACAATCTGACACCTTAAAACATCATTATGGGATCATTTTCGTTTTTGGATGAATTATCCCTTTAATATGAAAAACTACATTTATTAAAATGATGGCATTATAGCAAATATTATATATAGCCAATCAATCGCAGTGGCCTTTATGAATGTAAAGGACAAATTTAAAACAATTCTTTCAAACAAAATAGAACAACAATGGGGATCAATGTTCATCATTATTGTCCGGAAAAAAAAAACATTTAGGGCACCATAAAGTTAAGCAGCAACAGCCTCGTTCTTGTCATTAGCTATATATGCTGCGGTAGAAAAAAAGGGGAGACAAAAAATCTCAGGGTAATTAACTGTCAGAAACATTTAGTCACAAGCCACTAGACATGATTTCTAACTGATGCTAAAAGAAGCAGCTATAGTCTGCAGGAACTATGACTTCTGAGGAAACAAATACATCAATCCCATGTTTTCATTTTGCCCCTCCATAAAGACCCTACTGTAAACATAAGCTTGTTAAAGGAGGATTCACATGTTCATATTAGTATTCCTTATTGAACCACCGTTAATAAAGCAGTCTCAGAGTGTTTACTGCTAAGCGTGTAGCATACTTTAATTACAAGCTTAAGCAAATTATTAAAGAGAACATTGTGTCCAGATTAATAGCAAACAAGATATCAGTTGAATTTCTAATCAGTCACGTTTGAGACATAAGAGATTTGGATTTTGACAGTGTCCTAAACATTTCCAAAATATTAATCAATTTCACAAATGACCACAAGACAATCTTTGGTATAAACAAATTAGTATAACATACACTCTAAAAAAAAAAGGTTCTATATGGCACCAAAAATGGTTCTTTGCTCGTAATCATAGGGGAACCTTTTTAAGTGCTATATAGCACCAATTTTGGTGATTCAGTGGTTCTTCAGTTGTTCTTCAGCAGTTCTTCAGAGGTTCTTCACCGGTTCATTGACTAAGGTGCTATATAGCACCGCTAACTAAGGTGCTATATAGCACTGCTACCATATACAGAACATGTTAAGATATGGTGCTATATTGCACCAAAAGTGGTTCCCCTATGATTACGACGAAGAACCATTTTGGTGCCATATAGAACCTTTTTTTTTTTTAGAGTGTATCACACCAGAAATTCACATTATGGGCCATATATACATCTGAGCACATGATCTGAATCGCATGGCGCTGGTCTGAATACAGGGCATGTCTGAATACAGAAAAAATTGTCGGCACTCCAGGTGCACGGATTTGCTATTTGCATTCCGGAATTTGCAAGAGGAAAAACTGAACGCAAGCAGAGTGTATGCGTGTTGTGAACCCACCTATAGGCGCACATTATTAACGCGCCCTTTAAATAACACAACAAATACAAAAAAAAAGTAGTTTTCAGCTGCCTCAAAATAGCAACGCGCCAATAATGCACCTGAACACACCTTGTTTTCAGACCAGCACGCCCATGGGCGAACAGATGGGCGTGAGTGCATTTGCTATTTAAACAACATGGGTGCTGGGCGTGAAAATGATAACTGCGTTGGGCTGAAACTAGCAAAAAACACTTGTGTCGCGGCTGGTGTCGCATTGCATCGGGTGTATGATAGGGCCCATTGTCTGTGCCATATTGGTTATCTGATGATATTAGTTAATTTAATACTGGATATTTGAAGCCCAATAGCCCATATGTAAGATTTTTCATGTATGAATCTTTACTGGCAATGTGTGAACAGCTTGTAACGAAATAAAAAACACGTTGTTTATAAAAGGACTCGGGTCATTTTTGCAATAAGTCAAACCTAATAGCCAATTATAAACATAAAATTTAGTCCACATAAATCAGCACGTTAAGGTATTGTTTGTTACCACGGCAACTACTTGCGTGTCCAGGTATGAACGCGCTTCTCGTGTATGAATTCACAAAAAAAGCTTGTCGTGTACTGGCAACTATACATTATTTAACTGTATTTTCATATCTTTAGGATGTTGATATAGCAACTGTTCAAGTGTAAAGTAAGTTTCATTCATAATGTTTCTCCTTTTATCCAATATAAAATTTAATACCGTATTGTCCCTAATAACCGGTACAACAACAAGCCTAAGCAAGGCAGCTAGCTTAATTGTTATACTAGTTTGACATGACATGGAAGAAAACAGGAAACGTTTTGTGTAAGCTCTCAAAATCCTTTTTGTATCCTTTCAAAATCCTCCCTCAACTTGCTCATCTTCCGAGTGGAGATTTCTCTGAAGCCGCCGCGAGTGCCAGAGAAAACCAACGCATGCAAAACCTAAAGAGGTAAAATTAAATGATTTTGTTTTGCTACATTTGCAAAATAATATATTAATTTCAAGATATAACATTTAACACGACGGTAATTTAAACATAGCCTTTGTAAAAAAAATATAAAAGCAAAACATTAAATGTGCAAAAAAATGTAAATGAGTCGACTAGCAGCAGCACTTATGGCAAGTTTTGACTTTATTAATTCACAGGATGTGAATTCATGATGTCAACAATTCAATTTTTTGTAGTTAAAATGCTAATTCTTGATATCAACAATTCAATTTTCACTAGTTAAAATGCTAAACAGCATCAAGTTGTATATTTACTTTGTTATAGCCGGAAAGTGAAAAACATCTGATAAAGAAAAACATTGTTAAAAGAAAAGTAATGGTATTATTAAGTACTCGTTTTGGTACTTGGTATTGGCAAGTACACAAATGTAAGTACTTGTACATGGTCTAAAAAAAAAAATGGTATCGGTGCATCCCTACAGTATACAGATGTGCATTCACATATTCCACATATTCCACACACTTGAGCCAGCTGACAACAGGCAAATGGGAGAGTAAAAGAACGTTTGATTGACATTGAATGAAACCGATTATTTGCGTCTATTTGTACTTCAAAAGGATCCCAGCATCTGAAACAAGTGTTTGGTTTATTTTAATGGTGTCCGAAATCACGTCAGAGGATTATACGATTGTTATTAATATTAGATTATCAATATTAGATTAATATCTGCCATTTATCGGTTATCGGCCATAGCATGTATAAGTATTGGCTTATTTGCCAGAATGTTAATATTGGTGCTGCTCTACATTAAACACGCATCTCAGGAAGGACTCGTAATATTCATGCCCTGGGATAAAAAATGAACATGAACCATGCTCATGCATTAGTCCTTTATGCCATCCTGTGAGTCATGAAAAGTAAGGGTCCTGTACGCAAAAGAAGAAGGTCACATATGGTGGCAGCATCCTGTGGGGTTTAAATGACACAGCAAACCAGGATTAAAGTCTTGTAAACTCTCCAGATACATCAGATCAGCCTCTCTCAGTGCTTCCACTCTGCTTTTCAGAATGATTTTTGGCATGAGGATTTAAAGGTGCTTTGAGCTTTTTTTTGGAATACCATGCCTCTACCATGTCCATCCGAACTGTCAGATGTCACTGAAATGGGCGTCCTCAGCAATCACATCTGTCTCTGTGATAGATCTAGGCTCTTGAAACTGCAAAAAGGAGTGATGATGTGGCCAGAAAACTGGCAGGTTTGGGTGGTCTAATTCAGCAGTCTGGAAGAAGTTAGCAAAATAGCTGAAATCCCTTATAGAACCTCTACGGTTCAAAATAAAGTTGTACATTGATGGCATTTTCACCACTTTATATCGATAGATACAAGAGAGAACAGGAAATGACTGGGAGAAAACTAATGAATGGGAAAAGGTAATGTATCTAACAAAACTCAAATTTGCATCTAACTCAAAGAACTGCTACACCACAGCTTGGACTAAGTTTCAAAATAACTGAATACAAATGTGGCAGGAAGGGTGATTCTGCTTTCGTCACCATGATTTGCCATTTTAGCCTGTTATCTCCGACTCTGGGCTATAAAACAGGAATGTACGTGCTGCCTGGGATGCGTCACTATTGTTAACACGCTTGCATCATCCCTTCCTGGAACCCGGATGCGAGTACTCGAGACGGTAAGGAGAACGTGCGGCTAGTTGTTATTAGTTATAACGTGTTTTTCGGTTATGAGAAGTGCGTTCTGTCTACTGCATGTTATAGAGACGGCGAGTTGATTGGAGAGCTTGCTTCTGTTTTCTACTGCACAAGCTTGCTGCTGTTGTTTATTGCTGTTTGCACTAACTGGATGTGGACACAGGAAAAGGTAGGAAAACATGCTGTTAACATTGTTAGTCAAACGAGGTACACATTCTGTAAGCGCTGTTCCGTGTGTAAGAACGTTGCTTAACCTTCTCCCCTTTCTCAGCTGTGAAAAACCTGACGTAGTTGCTGGAGTGCTGTTGTTTTCTGCTTTGGTTCTCGCCAGGGAACGATGCGGTTCTGTTGTCTCTTGATAAAACATTGATGCTTTTCTCTCGACGATCTGTATGTATTTGTTTTATGTATTTATTAAGGTCATGAGTGAGTGAATCTAACAGAGTAACAGTCCCGCTTAGTACATAGGTCCGTGAAGGCCCATAGCTGCATTCCAGTGGGGGTGCTCCGCGTTTATTCACGGCCGCAGTGCTGATCTGTTTCCAAACTTCATGAAATTAGTCAATTTCTTTCTGTTTTGTTTTCAAATTTCATTCAACTTAATTCCTTTTGTTTTCTTTGGCTGCTAATATTGTTTCTAGTTTTGCTTTGTTTAATTGTTTCCTTATTTGATTTATAATATTATTTCTGCAGCCTGAATGGTTTGTTTTCTATCATTCTAATTATCATTTGTGTCTTCCATTTTGAATTGTTTTGAACCATTGTTTCAGTTGCAATAGAAGTCTCTTTGATTTTTCTTTGACATCTTTCTTTTGTATTTTGTTGGTATTGTGCTTTTGGTTCAAGTAACTGTTTATTTACTGACATTAGTTGCAAAGTGATTTATTTGTTTATTTTGGGTTTTGTATTTTGACTGGTTGATTGAGCTTGATGAACAACCTTTCTAAGTGACTATTTATTTGATGTGCATTTTCTTTGTCTTGGCAGGGCCTGAGCACCAGGGGCAGAGGGCTGGCTCTTATTGCGACCACCCCACCGAGTGTGCGATTGTGTATCCACCCGTGTGTGTGTGTGTGTGTGTGTGTGTGTGTGTGTGTGTGTGTGTGTGTGTGTGTGTGTGTGTGTGTGTGTGTGTGTGTGTGTGTGTGTGTGTGTGTGTGTGTGTGTGTGTGTGTGTGTGTGTGTGTGTGTGTGTGTGTGTGTGTGTGTGTGTGTGTGTGTGTGTGTGTGTGAGAGCACAGTGGATTGCAGTGATTTTTTCATCTGTAGGTGGCGTAGTGTGACTTTCTGCCTCTGCTGGTATGCTCTAGTCCCTGGCCATGTTTGTGTTCTTAGCGTCAATTTTTTAAGATTGTCAATAAAGATTATTTTTGTACGATGACCCATGTCTCTGACTCTTACCGGTGATACGAACCTGTGTATGCCTTTAGGGGCACATGCTAAATCTTTGGGTGAAATTCCCATGGTGGTGTAGTCGAAATCTAAATGGTATCATATTCATTTATAATTGATTAGGATAAACCCCTTTTACCCTCGTAACCCCCGCCACACAAATAAAACAAAAAACAATGAACAAACACAAATCAAAGACAAAAACAACACAAAACAAAAAGTAAAACAGAACAATACATAAAGTTTGTTGACAATATTACTAAATTTATGGGATATTACATGTCAGATTCAGAATTTTTAACAGTTTGTTGCATATTTTCTTTTTTGAAAGAAATTATGTTAATTAAAAAAATACATGTTATGTAAAAAATATTATGTTAATTAAACAAAATTAAAATTTTTCTTGTGGTGTGGAAAAAATCTGAACAAGATCCTTATTGTTGAGCCTTAAAAAATGAAAATGCTGTCAAAATTCACCTTCATGTTTTTTAATTTGTAAAATACAATCATTTTCACAGCAATAAAACCAAATCTCACTCTTTATTTGGCTTATGATGAAATAGTCAAAGAACTGCTACACCACAACTTGTAAGTTTCAAAATAATTGAATACAAACAAAACGAAACAAAAAGCAAAACTATAAAACAGAACACACAAAACAAAAGCTAAGATAAAAAATAAAACGAAACAATGAACAAACAAACACACACAAAACAAAACAAAAATAAAGACAAAAAACAGCAAAACAAAATTAAATACCTGAACGTTTGCACACACACAACGGCACATAACACATAAAGCAATTTGATTTAGTGAATCTTGATGTAAGTGGGAGACAGAGGCACTCGAGCACAAAAGCGCAAGATGGGCAGCCACTCCAACATATTTTAATCATCAAATAATGGGTTTCTAACAAGAGAATAAATACAGCCATGCACAAAGAAAATGAGTGGCACAGAAGTAGATGAGGCTCCTACTGACGTACTTATGGCTTCAGTTACACCGCTCAAAGACTTTCAGCTACAAACAACTGTGAAGTCAGTCGTGTAAGAACGTCTGTGGACATTGGAAGCTTTCCCAGAGCTTCATCATTGTGGTATAATTAGCCTTCCGTCAACATTACCATCCTTGTGGAACTCTAAAAAAGATTGGAGGGGAAATATATATCAAACTATCCTGTTTGATGTTCAGAACAGAATGTATTTTGGTGAAAGAATCCACTAGGGTCACTGAAAGACTCTAATGCCTTAAACCAAAACAAATAGATTTCTTCAAGTCAAATTCATTTATTAGTTTTAGTCTGTATTATTCTTTCTTACTACTGTATTTACACTCATTTCCAGGAAAGCCGAGCAACTAAGCAAAAGCATTTTGGCAGGCTTTCTGGATTTCCACAGAGAGAATGATAGCCATGCACATGCTTTGTAAAGTGCCCTGTGCACTGTAATATAAGGGTGGGCATCTGTCGTGAGAATGCATACCAACAAATACTTTAGACATACAAAGATGATGCACTCACATTACTATGAATGGGAGAAAGTGCAATGCGCAATACGGGGGAATAAGTCCCGTCTTTAGAAGTTTCGGTTGCCATAAAAACAGTGCACATTGGCCAGAAAAATAACCTTTTTAAACTACATGTATGGTTCATGTCAGATTTAGAATGTATAGTAGGGCTGGGCGATAAATCGATTTTATCGATTAACTCAAATGTGTAGTTGACGTCGGTTTGTTTGAATGAAAATCGGTTTTCTTTTTAACATCCGCCGACGCGCCCCTCTGGCCTCCTGTAGTTCTGAATGGGCTCAGCCCGTCCCCAGCGCGTTTGCCAGAGATACACAAACAACACGGATGTGTCATCTTACAACATACAGTGTCATTCGTAATTGGTTCGGGTTTTTGGCGCCAGTTGCAGAACAAACAATACCCATAGCTGTCAACCCTCCCGTTTTTTCCGTGTTTCTCACGTATTTTAGCTCTTTTCCCGCTGTCTTCCCGTTTTAGTATTTTCCATATTTTTACGCTCTGATTGTGTTAACTCAGAACACGCAACTATCTGTGTCTGTGAAGTGGCTTGCACTTGACTGGAGGTCTAGGGTTGCTAGACCTCCAGTCAAGCAGGTGGCAGACAGTAGCTTAGGCCAGTGTTTCCCGACTGGGGTGCTGCGAGAGCAGGGGTGCTGTGTAAAAGTCCTTCAAATAAATTTTTTTGTAGAATTTTACAAATAATTCTCTCTTTGTAAACTTTGTTCAATGCATGCAAATGCTGCCGTATGTTCGAATATGACCAGTCATTTTCGCCGTCATCACCCGGCTGTAGAGTAGTAGTGCCAGAAGACGCGAATGAGAAGTCGCGCGCTCTGTGAGAAAATGTGTCTCTGTGCACTCATCCGAAAGCGCGCACACGTCTCACAGCGCGCAAATATTGAGTTCTCTTTCAAGTCTTGCTCTTGAACGGACAAACTCACACAAAAAGTATGTCAACATGTCCATCTTGATGAGTATTCTAGCAGACATAGTCTGTATATGCCTTAAGTAAACTTTATACAGTCAAGAAAGACTTAAAGGGGGAGTAGCCTTTACTGATGTCTGTTTAATGTCAAACAACAAAAGACAAGGGCATCACTCACTGCTCTTGATTGAATAGATTTTGTAAGTTTTGTAAGTAAATTAATCTTTTATTTATACAGTCAAATATGCAATGTTATTTTACATTTGATCCATTTCTGTACCTGAAAACTAATGTTAGCCGTATACTGAAAAACCTGAAAAGCATAGTTTATTTTATTAGTATCTTTGCTCTATAGTATTTATTTGTGCTGCTGCTTATATTTAAATGATTTGTTCTTATTATTTTCTTTATTTTTATTTGACAGTAGTCATTTTTTCCCTGAACATAGCAAATACTGAACCGTACCGAAACCTTGAACCTAAAACCGTGATACAAACTGAACCGTGAGCAATCTGTGCCGTTACACCCCTATAGCGTAACGTATGCGAGGGGGTGCCACAAAATGGAGAACATTTTCAAAGGGTGCCATGACTGAAAAAAGGTTGGGAAACACTGGCTTAGGCTACTATCGAAGAAGAAGAAGAAGACAGTTGCAGCAGCGGGCGGGAGGAAGAGGGAAAAAGTAGCGGGAAGTGAACTTCAAGGAGAGTAGAGTAGATGAGTGTGATGTGCGATGATGGATCAGGACGCTGACGGCCAAATCTAAATAAATTGTGTAGTTATAAACTCTTTAGACTGTTAATGATTAGTGCTTTTTTTAAAGTTTGTGGGTAAGAATCGTGTAAAAAAAAAAAAAAAAAAAATTCCCTTCTTTTGTGGATGGATTCCGGGAAATCTCCCTTATTTTCAATGTTGACAGCTATCACAATACCCCGCTGCAAAGTATGTTTGAAGTCTGAACGGAACCGCGCTAACGTTTCTCAGCTCGGAGCAGTAATAGACAGCGCAGCGGGAGCGCTCACACACGGGCCGATCCAGTTAGAAAGAGTTTGAATTCACCACAGTATTAATAACATCGCTACTGCGAGATCTAGTGGAAGCGTTCGACGCAGAATTCTGTTATAAACCAACATACCAGATATCAGATCAAACACAGCTGGTGTGGAAACAACATGAGAGAAGATCAGGGGTTTCAGTCACAAATCACCAACATTCACCATGATTTACTGTAGTAACACCACGTGGATTTAATGTTGTTGTCATTATTCATCTCAGGGTTAGTAACAACATTTTGAGATTGAAATTCAAGCACTTTAAGGGTTTTCAAGTGCTTCACACTTTTTCCAGCAGTTCAAAGCTCGAAATATTATCAAATTTTAATTTTAATGTTTCGATTTGTAAAACTAAAAGTTTAAAGGGGTATTGTATTGTGGAAAAAATGGTCAATTGTTTTTAAATAATTCCTTTAATAATCACTGAAGCTGTTGGTCTGTTCAGTGTGAGACTATAAAATAACAATGTTAACCTATATTTAATAAGAGCAGAATATTTACATTTTCCCTATACTTTTTTGAACATTAGCTACTGTTGTTAATAAAAAAATAATTTTATCTGCATGTCAATTCATAAACCTTTGATATGTATATTGTATATTGCAAAATATATGGTGCCCATCTATACTGTGGAATAGCCGGGGTTTATTCATGCTGAAAGTTTTGGTCCCCAGGTATGTGCTACGAAGCCGCAAATATTTGACATAAACAATATAAAGTTAAAACTTGTTTCAATTTCTTTGTTATATGGAGATTTTTTAAGTAGGAGGGGGAAAAAAAATCGATTTAAATCGTAAATCTGATTTTTTGTGAAAAAAATCAGGGATTTTTTTTTAGGCCATATCGCCCAGCCCTAATGTATAGAGTTGTTTATATAACTAGAATAACTTTGTAACCAGTTTGTTGCATATTTTCTTTTTGAAAAGAAAAGGCATTTAAACAAATTTGAGGGAAAAAAGTCAAACATTTCTACCAAATATAAAATGCATCCTTACAAAAACTTTTGGCAGGAAAATAATAAAATCTGAACAAGATACTTATTGTTGAGCCTTAAAAAAATGAAAATTCTGTCATAATTTACCTTCAAATACAACAATTTTAACAGCAATGAAATCAAACCTCACTCTTTATTTGGCTTATGATGAAATACTCTACCTGTCCAAGAGCGAGCGGGAAAAAAAGTGCACAGTGAAATTTTACTCTGAAAACACCAACATATTTACAAGGAAAATACCCAAAATAATGCAAACAAAACTAGATGTTGCCATCGTCCCTTTAAGGCAAGTTAGTTCACTTAAAAACTTGGTCATCTTGGAAACTCCTTCTGGCAGTTACATATAAGTATAACTCTTATTTATTTGAAAGGAGAAAGACCAAAATCTCATTTTAATAACATATTTCAAATAAGCAACAAAATGACATCAAGTTTGCTCTCTTAAAGTTTAACTATGTAACTTTTGTTAAAAAACATTTTTCTTGTGCTTCGGCTCTGCAACTGTGCGGCTGGATATGGTTCAATCGAGAGAGAGAGAGAGAGAGAGAGAGAGAGAGAGAGAGAGAGAGAGAGAGAGAGAGAGAGAGAGAGAGAGAGAGATTATCCTACTGCTCATAAAACATTCACTACTAGGCATTTAAAGTTGCGTTTCCACCGCAGGATTTTGCCCCAGGAACTAGGGGTGGTACTGTGTTGTGTGTGTTTCAACCGCAGGAACCAGGGTATAAATGAAGTTCCGGGTAAAAAATTCTCCCTCAGAAAGTCCTTGCTCAGGGTACTACCTGCTCGAGGTAGTACTTTTTTTAAAGTTCAGGAACTTTCAGGGGTGGGACTTGCGCTTTCACGCAGCATTTTGATTCAACCTTTTTTTAAGTCTGTGGCTGTGTAAGAGTAAATGGTAAATGGACTGCATTTATATAGCGCTTTTAACAGACCTACGGCCATCCAAAGCGTTTTACATTTGCCTCACATTCCCCCATTCATACACTCATTCACACACCGATGCAAGGCGCCATCCAGCTCGTCGGGAGCAGCTGGGGTTAGGTGTCTTGCTCATGGACACCTCGGCACTTGGTCAGGTGGAACCGGGGATCGAACCACCAACCTTCCAGTTTGTAGACAACCTACATGAACCACTGAGCCAGTAAGAGTTTGCTATTGGAATCAACAATGAAGTTTAAAAAATACGACCGATTGACTAACGACGAGGTTCAGGCTTTATTAAGCTTATATGGGGAGGACGAAATCCAGCGGAAACTGGAAAGTTGTCAATCAATCTGCAGTCACCGGACTAATCACGGTACTTTCGACTGCGATGGAAACGCAGACAGCAACAGGTCTGGGGGGAAAAAAGTTCCTGGGAAAAAAGTTCCTAGCAATATCCGAGTAATATCGGTGGAAGCAGGGCTATAGATGTTGATTCCAGTGTACTGTATATGGGATCTCAAGCTGACTAGCTGAAGACATCACTGGCCCTGTTGCAAATGGCACTTACAATTTGTGGACTTACAATGGCAATGGGAGACCATAGGGTGTCCCATTTGTCATTTTAGGTTACAGACGTGTGTTCACAAGTGCCCCCTTTGCGGTCAAATATGTGCCCTTAGCAATAGATAATGCTTTACAATGAACTCTGTTAGAGAGCTACATAAGGCAATTTTTCTGTTAAATAAAATTCCTTGCTCATCTGTTGAGTAATAAAGACGCCATCTCCGTGTCGCTTTTACAACATTTCAAATTCCTCAATTCTCACCATCTCCGAAAAGCCAAGCCAATTTTGATTCTTGTTTTATTTTGAGCTTTGTCTCATTCTCTTTTTGCCAGAAGACGCTCATCTGTTTGGAGTTTTTCAAATTGCCACTAACCTATACCACTCCCACACTATACACATGTCAAAGTAGCCGGAGCAACGTTCTCTATTTATGGATATGACGAGACACGCACGGACATGTGACGTATGTATGCGATTTCCTAGCAAAATCATCCCGACAGGTCTAAATACTGAACCAGACAAAAACGCGTGTTGGAAGAAGGATTGATGATGTATTGATCCATTTCTATAAACACCATATTGAATGTTATCATTTCTCCCATTCCTTTTTCTACAAGTGGTCTGTCTCTTACGCATGTCTCTGATGTTATCACAAAATGACCTTGGACTTGTTTCTAGCGTGCCATTTAAACTACAGATCTTGTTTCAGGACAGGACTTTGATATGGCACATCAATAGGAGCACATCAGGCACTTCCTGTGACCCTTAATGTCCGTATCTTGCCCCAGGCCTCATCTCAGTCCTCTGCAGGCCTCCATGCTGCCACACACCATTAGCCCAGTTTATTCTGCAAAAACATCCAAAAGACTCTCAGGATTGAGGCAGGTGGGAAGCGGCACTTGCTGCCCGCTGCCAAGAACAATGCCATCCTTCATCTGCAGCTCTGCTGGAAGATCTGGGTCAAGCTGGAGAAGTGGCCTACGATAGGAGGTAATCTTCAAACAATCAATCTGTGGATCACATGCCAATCTACCTCAACTCAACCAAACAGAAATTACTATTAAAAATGGCTCTATATGGAGCTACAGATGCAGTTATAAGTAAAGCAGAAGCAATTTCAATCAATCAAACAACCAAGCAAATAAATGCACTATTTGATTATTAAGTTGCATACTTATTGTAGTTTATTGTAGAACAATAAATTAATTAATACATCACCTACCCATCCTCATGTCACTTCCAAACTGAGGATTACAATGTTAAACTTGCACTTTTCAAATAAATAATTATAAAAATAATTATGAGATGATATGCATACATTTGCATATAGGACTAATAAGTTGTTTAAAACTGAGTTTTTTCTTTTTAATTTACAAAGTGAGCAAATACTGCCACTGGTGAAATCAAAAACGGAGGTTAAGACTATTTTGTGTAATTATAGTTACGTGATGCATGAGATGATTTCAGAGTTTTTGTTTTGTGTGTGTCTGCAATAAACTCGTTTTAAACTCACCAACACATTAAAATTGAAGCCATCCACATTTTTAAGCTGTAATAATGAGGCGCCAGTGTTATTAAAGTGAGAAGAATATGCACAGACATAGTTTCAAAGGGGAAAGATTAGTTGAGTGAGTGGCAAAATTATGTTGAGGCCCTGGGCTTTTGCTAGAAATCATATGAAAGCCATGCAGGGTATGATGAAGGCAGAAGAGGCTGCTAAAAAGTGCCCTACTGTTCATTCCAGACTGGGACTTGGCTCTACATGACTTTTTGATTTGATATTGTACATGAACAATATGTTTCTTAATGTCAGCCACACACTACATTAATGTATGTGCCCTTAGTGTGTGCGTTTTATTTATACATTGAACCGCTTAATGCATGCCTGTAGCAACTAGTCACATTTAAATCAAATATGGGTCTATTTTGGCCAAGAGGGGAAACAATAAAGCTTTAATAAATATAGCAGGAGTAACAGTTATGTGATATTAATGCCTGTGAATCATAATTGGTGATTAGTTCCTTAGGGAGGGGAAACGGGTGACTTATTACCAAGAATGGGAACAGTAGAAATCAAGTGTCACATTATTAAATAAAGAAAATGCAAAAGTGTACATTAAACATGACTTGAATACACAGATATGTATATTTGTAAAGCAATTGATATTGCGTATTTTAGAAATGTTTTATACTATTCATGATTTTCTTCTGCTAAACCCTGACAGATAGGCCTACATGTTTTTAAAGTACCTTTTCATTTAATATTGTAATTATTTTGATAACAAACATCATTATAATAAATGACTGTTGTGAATTATATTAAACAAGCATTTCTTTTTGGAAGAAAACTGATTTAAAAGGTGTTTAATTCATTCTTATTCTAGATTTTTTCATAATAAGATTATAATAAGTGGTTATCAATATACTATCATGATGATGTACACCGATCAGGCATAACATTATGACCACTGATTGGTGAAGTGAATAAAACTGATTATCTTTTCATCACGGCACCTGTTAGTGGGTGGGATATATTAGGCAGCAAGTAAACGTTTTGTCCTCAAAGGTGATGTGTTAGAAGCAGGAAAAATTGGGAAGCATAAGGATTTGAGCAAGTTTGACAAGGGCCAAATTGTAATGGCTAGACGACTGGGTCAGAGAATCTTGTGGAGTGTTCCTGGTCTGTAATGCTTTGAGCAATATTCTGCTGGGAAACCTTGGGTCCCATGTGGATGTTACTTTGACATGCACCACCTACCTAAGCATTGTTGCAGACCATGTACACCCTTTCATGGAAACAGTGTTCCCTGGTGGCTGTGGCCTCTTTCAGCAGGATAATGCATCCTGCCACAAAGCAAAAATGGTTCAGGAATGGTTTGAGGAGCACAACAATGAGTTTGAGATGTTGACTTGGCCTCTAAATTTCCCAGATCTCAATCCAATCGAGCATCTATGGGATGTGCTGAACAAACAAGTCGATCCATGGAGGACCCACCTCGCAACTTACAGGACTTAAATGATCTGCCGCTAACATCTTGGTGCCATATACCACAGCACACCTTCAGGGGTCTAGTGGAGTCCATGCCTCGAGGGCTGTTTTGGCAGCAAAAGGGGGACCAACACAATATTAGGATAATGTTATGTTATGCCTGATTAGTGTATATAAACCTATTGCCTCATAACAATCATTCTTTTAAAAGTACCAATGACAAATTCAAAAAAGATTTTGTATTTCTATGTATATGACATCAAACCATATGACAATAACTGACCTTGAGTTTGGACACTTATAAGTTACCATGCAAAACTCACTAGCCACGTTTACATGCACACTTTTTTGGCATTCCGATTAAAATCATTCCGATTGAAAGATTCGGTGAACTGTTTACATGAGACGTTATCTAAACCGATTTGGTGTTTACATGTGCTGACGCTTTCAGTCGGACTCATTTTGTGACATGCGCACAGTTTGTCTGTCACAAAGATTTTTAGCGTTGCCAATTATAATAACTGCGACGTTCGTGGATCAATAGTTCTGTTTTGGTAATTTTTATATTTATTTATTTTTCTGTGGGCGGACATGCAGTAGTTTAACCTAATTTATGTACTATACAATGGCTATTTCAACAGCTGTGAATGATGAATGCGGCCTCAAAATGAATTCAATTCATTTATTTTGAAAAAAAACAAAATTAACAATAAAATGTACCCAAATTATTAATAAAAACATAGGATATATGGTGAAACATGAATGAAAGCATTCAAGACGTGCTCAGCATCATTACTACATACTAAACGCATAGATATTTCAGATGATTAAGGAAAGATACCATAATCACAGAGGCATAAATATTAACAAAAGCCATTTTTTTTTTACATGTAACTTACGAGAAACAGAGAGAAATATCGACACATCCTCTCCAGCAGCTTGAAATGTTCCCCATTGCAATGGCAACTCTCAACGGCCACCGGGACTTATACAGTTTTATAAAAGCTATTTATTATTTGCTATTTATTATTAAGTGTAAGAATCACCTCAGAAAAATACATTCTTCTGTCAGGCGCAGTTGAAGCCTATAGGACAAACGCTGTCAAGATGAGATGGTGTAGCTATGTCTGTGTCATTATTCCAACATTATGTTCATAACCTGTTACGAAATAAAAAAGTTTAATACCTCAGAAAAATTAACTTTCCTCTCTTGTCAACATTAGCCTGGTGTAAGCACGGCGCACGGTCTTCAG
Source organism: Romanogobio albipinnatus (assembly GCA_023566225.1). Lineage (NCBI taxonomy): Eukaryota > Metazoa > Chordata > Actinopteri > Cypriniformes > Gobionidae > Romanogobio > Romanogobio albipinnatus. The sequence continues at coordinate 13,590,454 of CM042261.1, read as the reverse complement.
TTGTGGAGGCGCGCGCGCTGTCACAGAAAGACATGCACTCAAAGTAATCAGATCAGGTCGTTTACATGGTTGAATTTTTTGTTTGATCGGTTCATGAAAATGTTTATCCCACCCCTCTCAAACCGATTACAATTTCATTCGTGTTTATAGAGGTGTTGAAGACTTTTAATTCGGATTGGACTTTTAAACCGATTACATTGCTCCATGTAAACACAACTACTGATGGTAATCAAAATCGAATGCCACTAGATTAGAGAATCACTTTACCACAAAAGTGCACCAATAATTGCATGTTCAAATCAATAAACATTATAGTCACTTAATGCAACTCGCTATTTAAATATGCCTAAGCAAATCTAATGCCGAATTTTACAGTTCCTAAATTTGTGTGATTATGTGTGAAAGCTCATTTACCTTCCTTTTTTTTTTTGAACACACACACACACACCCAACAGAAAGACACACCTGTAATGCCAAAAGAAAGCTTAGCAGTTGGTCTCATGTGAAAAGGGAACATTTAGAAGCTGGGAAAGGATCCAAAGCATTGCTAAGGTCTTGTCTTTATGGTTTCATTTGGCAAACACTTTCATTTAAAGGGGTGTGTTTCACTTTTCAATTACTCTTCATGCTTGACTGGGTTTTGATCTTCCTCACCCGAGCTGCTCATACACCTCTGTTAACAGTGAGGGGGCTTATGAAGGACCACTGAACCTGTCATGCCTAGAACTTCATGATTATAAGTGGTTCTGAACAGAGGCATATTTAAAGTAATACTTCACAATTTACTCACCCTCATGTGTTTCGAAACCTGTATGACTTTCTTTCTTTGGCAGAACTCAAAAGGGCATACTTAACAGAATGTCCAAGTTGTGGTTGTGTTTTATACCATAAAAGTGAATGATGATGGTCTTTAAAATGACAGTTCACCCAAAAACGAACATTCTGTCATAATTTACACACCCTCAGTGATACAGCTTTGGAACAGCACGAGGATGAGTAAATGCTGAAAGAATTTTATGTTTGGAAAACTATCCCTTTAAATCTTTTTATTTTCTACTGAATATAGAAACTCTGAAGGGTTTGGAACTACATGAGAGCGAATAAAATGACAGAATTTTAATGTCTGGGTGAATGATCCTGGATACTGCTTTAATGAGCCATTTTATAAAACTGCATATAATCCAGAAGAATAATATTAAGAAAATGTCTGTAACATGAATAATATCAACAGTGCAACAATTTAGGCAATGGAGCAAAGAAAATAACTGAACAGATGAAGCTCTACTATAGAAGGGGAGACAAAAGTTGTTTGCTTCAGGTTTACATGCATACATTTGCGAAAAGGAAATTGCACCAAAATAGAGAGAGATAGAAGATGTCCAAGCATTCAGACATTTCAAAGTGTTGCCATGGGGACCAAAAGTGAAGAGCCAACGTGTAGACCTAGCCATTATGTGCTTTGTTTATTTAGGTACAGGCATTTTGGCACTTTGGATATCAGAGGACCACATACTTCAGAAGACATAAAACTCATCATAGGCCATCAAAATAGTTACGGGTGCTCTTAGCAGACGAGGGACCATTACGTACATCTGAGACTAATGCAGTGCTGGGGTCTCCTAATAGATCCTCTTAATAACCACCTTCACTGAAGTTCTTCTGTTTTGCTCTCTAACATTTAGGAGAGCAACAAAAAAGGTGTGAGGCTGAGAGGAAAGAGGGTGAATTTTAAAACGAGAGAGACCAGGGTTGAACAAAATTCAGAATCTACTTATTCAAATTTCAATTACAATTCTACAACTTTAATCCAAATCCAGAGGAAAACGGCGCACATCCTGAAGTGCACTTCATGTACGCTGTGGCATCGCTCTATCCCACATTTCACTGAAAAATCAATTAATGCTCATGGTAACAAGACGTACAACTGCGTGGTCTGCTGAATGTTGTATATTTACTGGTACACATTCTCCTATTGGCAAAGTGCTAAATACTACAATTAAAGTGAGGCTGATAATTGAATCCGCTGGGCAATATGCAAACCATGCGTTAAATTGTCATGAACTGAACGCGTAACACTCCCATGACATTTTCACAAGAGGGAAGGAATGAATGGAGAGCAACTGAAACAACAGATGGAAAGCCCAAGCAAATAGTGCAGCTCCATCTCAGTTAGCACAATCCAAACATTTTTAATGTTACAAAATGTGTCAGTTTTTATATATCTTCTCATTTTAGATTGTAATGATAATGAAATTGAATGACTCACACATCTGCTCCAACAATGGGGGGTTGGGAGGAATGATTTTCTGCCTACACATATACACACACGCTTGGGTTAAATACATCCCTATCAGTGGCGTTCTGTAAGGGATTTTTTTTTCTTTTGCTAATTACACTGCCGTAAACAGATGATCTCTCCCTGATAGTCTGGTGTTGTGACTTGGAGAGTAGAGAGGCATTGACATTAAAATGGACATTAATATTCTGGATGATACAGAGAAGTAAATTATTATTTTTACATTATAGCCAACAAATTATAAATTGGATGGATGGATGGATGGATGGATGGATGGATGGATGGATGGATGGATGGATGGATGTCATGGAGTCATGCTTTCAGAAGACAACTGTGAAACTCATGGGATAGATAATGTATTTATTCAACAACAGTAAAATCCACCTCAAGTCCATGTGATTTCACTTTATTATCTGGTGGATTAAAATTAGTCACACATAAACCCATTTGTTATCTTGCTGTCAGTCCTACAGAACAAACCATTTGAATGGAAATAAACAGCAGTGATACCCCTTTTCCACCAAGGCAGTGCTGGTGCTGGTTCGGAGCCAGAGCTTAGTTTCAAATCGGATCTTTGTCTTTCGACACCCAAAGCACCAGCTCTGAACCAGGAAAAGTGGTTCTTAAAGGGTAACTAAACCCCAGCTCAGTGCTTAACTCCACCCACTGGCAATATTTGAAAAATGCTGGAAAAGTGGGCAGAGCCCAGCGGAGACAGAGGGGATGAACCGAGAGCGGCACTGAGCGGAGGGCGTGAACCTGAGACCCACAGTGACAGATTGATTGGCAGCTGTCTGACTCGCGAGTCGCAAAGATGGAGAATGACTGAAGTGACGCCAGTATCTTTGCACCTTCACCTGAAGTGGAGGAGGGTGAATTGTCTGTAGACACAGACCCGGAGACCTATCATTGCGAGCGGCTGGCTCAAACTGCGTTAACTCTCGATGCAGACGATGATAGCGAAGCAGCTAGAGAGAATGAGAAACCTGACCTAATCTATAAACAGTCAAATCCTTATACTGAATGCCACTAAAAATAGATCAGATACATACAATGTATTTTCATTCAAATGAACTGAATCAATAAGCAGCGCAGGACCAATAGGTTCAAATCTAATAGCCTATTATAAAAAGATTTCCCCAAATAAAAGTTAGACTATATAGCCTATGCCAGCACGTTACGGTATTGTTGTTCATTACTGCGGCAACCACTTGCGTGTCAGGGTTTGAAAGTGCGTCTCATGTATGAAAATGATCTTCTGTACACATGACGGGCAGCAATAATATTGCAAGAAAAGCCTGAAGTGAATTGCATTATTTAACCGCATTTTCTTCATTACAATGTTAAAGCAAATGTCAAGTAAGTTTCATTCATGATGTTTCTACTTCATGTAAATTGAGAGTTCATACTGGAGTGCACTCAGTGAAGCCGTTCTCATCATGTGATTGGGGAAAACATTTCTGAGGGCGTGGTGAGCTCGTGCCAGGGGCGTGGGTAGTGAGCCGTTGAAAGAACCATCATACGTCACGATGACCTACAACAGCCAATAGGAAAATTAAATTGCAGTAGCCACCGTTCAACCTTAAGAGGGCAGCACTCAGACGATTTTACACCATATATTATAGAATTAAAACACTTTATACCCAAATGTCAAAACATTTACTCACACATGAACACAAACTTGTGACCGCCATTTTTTTAAATAGCAGCTAATCGAGCTAATAGCTGCTCGATTGTAATCTCCGTCTATACAAATTACGGCGAGCTGCATGAATGCGTTGGATTCTCTGTGTTTTGATGCCGATGTAGGATCGTAAAGCCATGTGCATCAATAGTAATGCAACATTCGCCATTGTTGATGGAAGGCTTGTTCGAGATGCATCAAAGTACAGCGAGAGCCTACGACTCCTTATGCTTTTGAATCACTCTTGCGGTATTTTGTTATCATACGCTGATCGGTCTGTGCAGCGCCGATGCATCTCGAACAAGTATGGCTGTAATCTCCCAGTCGATTAGTCGATTATTAGTCGATACGTTCTGGCTCGACCAAAATTCTGATTGGTCGATTTTTTTGCCGCATTCATTTCGTTAGTTTTGCCGCGTTCATTTCATCAGTTTTGCCGCGCCGCATTCATTTCATCAGGTGGAGAGCACTAATTGCTAATGGGGGTGTTTTCAGAGCACCCCAGTTTCACAGGTAACAGTCTGTCTTCAGAACACCCCCTTGTTTCCACTTCTTTTGGATTAACCCAACCCACTGGTGAAGAGAAGTCTCTCGCTGGTCCTTTGTTTTTCATTCCCCGCTGGCTCAAACGCACACCCTTGTTTCCACTTCTTTTGGATTAACCCAACCCACTGGTAAAGAGAAGTCTCTCGCTGGTCCTTTGTTTTTCATTCCCCGCTGGCTCAAACGCACACCCATAGCGGTAAACTTGAGGAACGCACATCAACATACACATGAGGGAAAGCGTTCAGTCGTGCTGCAAAAGTGGATCTGTACTGTGTCGGTTTTGCCGCGTTCATTTCATCAGGTGGAAAGCACTAATTGCTAATGGGGGTGTTTTAAGAGCACCCCTGTTTCACAGGTAACAGTCTGTCTTCAGAACACCCCCTTGTTTCCACTTCTTTTGGATTAGCCCAACCCGCTGGAGAAGAGAGACAGATTGAAGAAGGCTAGTTTGCTGTATATTATTTATTTAATTGGGAGAGTGTTTTTTCTGCTCTTGATCTGGCTTGTTTAATAAGTATTCCTTTTTTATTAAAGTGGACGTGCCTTTTGTATTTAAGAGTAAAAGCTTTAAGTTAATAGTCTATTCGTGTCTCAGCGGCGAAGCTGAGCTGATCCTATGTTCGAGCTGCACAGAGCGACTGAAATGATAGTGTCTATCGGTTAGTATAATACATATGACAAAAACAATTGTCTAAATTATGTTGCATATTCCTCAAAAGTTCTTGTGATGATATCACTAATTGACAACATAGTACTATATTTTCGGAAATCATAGGCTATGATGGTGCACGTGATGCAACGCTGTCAGAGCCGAAAGACTTGTGTGTCAGACTCATTTCAGTGCAAAATAATCAGGTCAAAAATGATTTAATATACTGCAAATAGCCTACTAGTTTTTTTATGTTTATTTATAATTAATTTAGGCAGACAACAAGGCTACCAAGTACTGCGCACAGTGCGCAGCTAATTCATTTAACGTTTTTTTTTCCTAACGTCCTTTTTTGTCGATTTTTAGTCTAAAATTTCAGGACCTCAGTCGACCAAGATTTTCTTTGGTTGATTACAGCCCTACGAACAAGCCTGGTGTGTTTGTGTTTCCAGCTGCCTTGCTAGCGTTGCTGAGAAAGAGGAGACGTACAGTGACGTAAGACCTGGCTCTGTGGTGGCTCTCTAGTATGTGGAAAGGCAAACCGGTTCTTAGAAGGCTCCTCAGTCGAACCAACTCCGAACCGGCACTAGCACTGGCTCTGGACTAGCACCCGGTTCATTCTAGTGGAAAAGGGGTGTGAGTCAGGGCTGTACGTTAACTTTTTTGGCACATAGCACTGGTGCTACAGAGGTTGAAAGTTTTGTAGCACAGCCCTCAGAATTGTAGCACATGTATTAAACGTTTGTTACCATGTCTGAAAAATGCAAAAAGTGCTATACAATACAAATATTTAAGAATAAAAATAATAACAATTATTATTATTATTATATTTTACAGAAAACATAAATCATTAGAAAGGTCTAAGGTTTTATAATAAAATATTAAATTATGATAAAAAAAATGTGTAACTGTAATGTCTTAATTTTTGTCTTATTTTATCTTATGTATTCACTGGGAAAGAAAAAAAGTACAGAACACGTCTCAACACCGCAAATCTATCACTGTACTACAGAAAATTATAAAATAATATAATTTCTGCCTCATTCTGTGATGTGAAGCTTGTCAGATTACAAAAGTAAGTTATTTCAAACACTCAATTAATGTTCTCTTTTGTTGGACAACAGGTTTGTAAACGCTTCTCATTACAAGTTTGGAAAGAGGTTGTTGCTTTTTCTAATGCACATTAAGGGGGCTTTAACACTGGGCACGTTTGCTGTGGTCATGTCCAAGCGCGATTGTTCCCGGGGTCCCCTACAGCGCTGGTCTGGTTTCACACTCAACTTGATTCTATCGAACCCTGGTGCACTTGTTCATCTTAAGTCATCAAAAATGTGCACGGCGGATGATAGAAAACACACTGCCATAAATATATTGTGTTTTTTTTTTTTTTTTTTTGGTGCTATTATACGCAGCTGAGTAAACGACTCTTGGGTTTACTGTATGTGCGTTGCATGAAGTTAATTTGTTGCCCTGATTACACGCATATGCGCGAATACACTCGTATCCAAGGTAAATCATCAACACCATCATCCCTTACATGTGTTTTATTGAACTAAATATTCAATATGCTACAATAATATGCTAAAACACATGTAGGTTACGTTTCTTCCTGAACAATTACGCACCCGAGTCCATGTTACTTTCACATTCATGTGAATCGCGGCACAGTTCGAGTGTACCCTTGGGTACCCCGATGCGCACTGAGCCCGAGATTAACAGCTTTTGCATTAGCAATTCTTCATGCAAATGACCATGCCAATGACTCCATCTCACAGTGCTATCTCACAGTGCATGCAGAGATAGAGCAGCATTTATTGCGAACCAATCGTCCTGAACAGTGCTACGCATCAAAAAAATTTAAGCGATTTTCATAATTTCACAAAGACAAATCTCGATTTTGGTTTAATTTCAGTCAATCATGCAGCTAGAGCTGCAACTAACGATAATTTTTTCTGTCGACTAATCTAACGATTATTTTTTCCGATTAGTCGACTAATCTAACGATTATTTTTCCAGATTAATCTTATTATTCTTTTTTACTGATTATTGTATTTCAAAGAGGGTAGTGAATTTGTATATTATTTTAACATGAAATCAATGAATGAAGACAATATTAATTGTATTTCAGGAAGGGTAGTGTACATAGTATGCCATTTTATAATGAAATATATGAACACAAGAAGCTTTTTAAACATAATATATAATGATACTATTCATCATAAAATGTATACAGAGTAGGCCTAATTAGGAAAAGTTGTTTACTATAGTAGTTGAGTATGATTTACTTATTGATTTGTGTCAGTAGTAAACGAAAATGCACTTGTATTTATCTGCAAAAGGTTCACATACAGGAGCTTTCAGCATAGTGTTAATGTATAACTAGTCGTCTATTTTGAAGATACATGTGCATAAACAACGACTAAAGCTGCCAGAAGTTTTTGCCCAAACTTCAAAGACACATTTAAATGATTAAAGCTAGAGGCATATCTTAACTGTAATGTTACTTTAATCATGTAAACTACCTATATACAGCAAGTTATTATGCATATGTGTTTGGGACAGAGCGGAACCAGGTCGCATATACAGGAGATATATGCAGCCCATAATAAATAAAAGCACGAGACGTACTGGGTTCGGAGAAGAACCCAGGAAAATGTGACCGTCTGTTGCAATACACGCGTGGCGCGTTCAGCTGCGCGAGAGAACACTGGCAGCAGGGTTGCCAGGTTTACACAACAAAACCCACCCATTCGTTACTCAAAACTAGCCCAAAACAAGCCCAATCGCGTTTCGGGGAGGTTCCCTGGTAAACATCGCGTTCGGGGGGTTAAATATGTGTGTTTTTTTGCTTCAACCCGCGGACATGAGACACAGCCCGCGGCAACAGTGTAGAAGTAGCCCAATTCCGCGGAAAAAAGCGGACTTGGCAACACTGACTGCAGTGTGAAAGCTCCCGCTCTCCTCGCGCACAGCTTCTGCTCTGCCACCGCGTGCAGTGTGAAATCGGCGTTACAGAGCGAACAAAGCACAGTTTTATTCGGCTTCTGTTTAAAGTACTCCCACACGTTTGAATGTCGCGGTCTGGCTTTATATGATAAATGATCATTTTCACTATTTCCGGGAGCAGAAGCTGCCATTATTCTAGATCTTCTGTTCCATTCTAGAACGTAAATAATGTGCCGCCGACGCGTCGACGCATTTCACGCACGTCGACGTATTTTTGTAGTCGACGTCATCGACGACGTCGACGCGTCGTTGCAGCCCTACATGCAGCCCTAGATTAACCTCACACGAGCACAAAACAAATTACTCAAACGAGCTCTGTCTCACATGCTAAACTGTATCACACGCGTGCTACTGGGGTAAATATATTCATCGCACAGACCGATTTTTTTGCAGCACGTGCGCACTGTACGGCCCTGGGTATGAGAGAGAAAGAAACAACATGAATCAGCTGAGCAGATGATAGAGAATAAGGAATGGGTGGAGAGTCTGCCTCCATCCCAGGACCAACGGTTCAGTGGTCTCTCAAAAATTACATCTACTCGCTGATTATTGAGGAAAATGTTTTAATGACTGGCTCAGAGACAACAGCATGACATAGCCCCTGAGTGGGTGCGGGTCGGTTTTCAAAGCCATTTGTTTGAGAGGAAGAGCACAAAAGGAGCGCTTAATTGTGTTTCTGTCATGCTTATGAAAAGCGTACTCATCATAGGGTACGTAAGCATGGGGCAAACACAGTGTAAACACTGACAGTGACATCAGAATGCCTCAGTATCACGCCTACGCCTGTGAAGCTCATCACACGCCCACTCACCAGTCGTGCTTTTTCCACAGCAAATTAACAAGAGCGTTAACTGCCTAAAAATAACATTTAACATTTGTATTTGCCATATTTACACATGGAGACAGAGAGATAAAGAAAGAGAAGGAAAGAAGGAAATGGGATTACTCAATGTGTCAGCATGCATGTTAACAGAGGCAGCCTTCATAATTTGGATTATGTATAATGTTTGAAAATAAAAATTTAACAAAAATGTCAATATCCAGGGCATTAAGTCAAGACACCTGTCTATTAAACACATCAACAGTTTCTAAATGTCACTGAGCTTGCAAGAGTAGGTCTATTATTACTACATAGAGAAGACAAGTTGTTTTATTAAAGGGGTGGTAAACCACAATTTCACTTTTCTAACTTTAGCTAGTGTGTAATGTTGCTGTTTGAGCATAAACAACATCTGCAAAGTTACAACGTTCAAAGTTTAAAGCAAAAGGAGATATTTGCTTTTAAAGAAATCAATTTCTAAGGACTACAGCAAACGGCCGCTAGGGACTACTACACATTCCTCCAGGGTTGCTGACATCACCAGCCCCAATATTTACATAAACCTCTCCTCCGAGAATATGAAATAAGGAGGGGCGAGGCCATTTTGTATCGCCGCGGGGAATAGTTGTTGTGGTAGGCTAGTTAGTAGGCTGGAGTGTTGTTGCCAATGCAGACGAAACGCTGTTATTTTCATCCGGATTGCAGGTCCACTTTGTTCAGCCTTCCTAGGGACGGGGGTGCGTTGCAGTGCGTTTAACATACAACGTTATATGCATGCGTGTATGAGACAGCGGGGAACACGGTCGCATTTGCAGCAGATATATGCTGCCCATCATAAATCAAAGCACGAGACAGACAGGGGTAGGAGGAGAAGACCGGAAAATGTGACATAATGGACAATATTCGTCTGTGTTTGCAATACACGAGCCGCGGTTCAGCTGCACAAGACAAACACTGCCAGTGTGAGAATGCACGATGGGCGCGCGCAGCACATCTCACGGAGGAAAGCTTCCACAATCTTCGCGAGTTCAATGAAGGATTCACACAACGGCTTGTCCTGAAAGATGGATTTAAAAACAGAAGCTGTTTACGGGCCACAACCTGTAAGTATGATTTATTTTTCGTCAACGTTTTCCTGTAATAGTTCGTATTGTGAATTGTACGTTGTAGCAAGGAAGTACACAGATGACAACGCTCATTTGGCTCTGCAAACCAGTTTGTTAAATGCGCATTCATATTTAACGTTATCCGACAAACCCCTAACGTTACAAACTGTTTTAAATCTCAACAGCGAACTTGGCATTAGTGTAAATGATTCTTTGATTAGAGCTTTTATGTATTGTTTATCTACAGGCATGCTAAACATGGTTCTGTGTTTGATTTGGATACTATAGTAAAGCCAATGTTTAGTGTTCGTTCTAGCGACAGATATTTGGCAAATCGTTCTGAAAATACTAAAGTAACAGTGCCATTCAGTAGCGATCACTATAGATCCGCAGTCTTTACTCTTGAGGACTGAACAGGTTCTGCTCGATCATCTTCACTAAAATTGTCTGGGTCTGATTCAGGCTCAAATTGGTATGGTTTTATTGACGCCATTGTGCTACTCAAAGCACAGGCTACCGGTAAAGGTAAGAGGCGTGATGTTTCCGACAAACGTGCACTAGGCGGTTAGCGAATCACAACACACTGGGTCAGCTAACCAATCTGAGCCCATTGCATATTTTTGAGGGACTGGCTTCATACAACCCGGAAACCATCAGATCGTTTTTACAAGGAGGGACAGAGCAGTGTAGAATAAAGGTAAAATATATGAAAAATACTGCATTTTTTAAAAACGAAGCATGAACACATGTTACAGTGTACCCCACAAACACAATCAAGCCTTCGAAAGAATGTGTTTTACCACCCCTTTACTATCGTTTAGACTAATTGATGATATATAAATCACAAGTTTCAGTGCAAGTAGCAACAAAAACAACAATTTGCTAACATTAGATAAAAATGCCAAAATATTAAAGCACTGAGACTGGATGAGCAAAAGACATTTGATATCTGTTATTAAAAGAGGTGGAAATGTCTGTGTGTGGAACGGCAGGTCACCCACGCCAATCTAGCAACCATATAACAACACCTCAGCAACTGCATAGCAACCACCCACAACATCCATCTACTCTGATCTAACTTCAAATTATTTTACATTTTAAAATAAGACTTAAATTGACAGACAGGCCAACAGAAAATCTCTCTTTCAAACTTTCAAATTCATTTAATAGTAAGACAGACATATAGACAGACAGAACAAAAGATAGACAGAACAACAGATAGAACCCTTGAATGACAGACAGATAGAGCGGCAGACAATAGATAATGACAGACAAAACAGTAGAACCGAACAGAAAGACAGACAAAGAGATAAAACAATAGAATGACAGACAGACAGACCGAATTCTAAAATTAGATAATGTATCATCTATTTTGAAGATATACATGTGCATAAACAACGACTAAAGCTGCCAGAAGTTTTTGCCCCAACTTAAACGACACATTTAAATTATTAAAACTAGAGGCATATCTTAACTTTAATGTTACTTTAATCATGTAAACTACCTATATACAGCATGTTATTATGCATATGTGTTTGGGACAGAGGGGAACCCAGTCACATTTGCAGCCAGGGCTGGACTGGTAATCTGGCATACCGGGCATTTCCCCGGTGGGCCGACGCACTTTGGGGCCGATACAAGGTTATTTATTTATTTATTTAGGCTTTTTTGCCACGGACTGGCCCATCATGCAGGGACAGCGGCCCATTGGTTTGTCTTCTGAATTGAGAGGCCACAGCGAGAGAGACCTTCCTTCTTCCATATTCATAGACTGTGTCCATATTAGGCGTTGTTTTTTTTTATTGTGTTTTTTATTTGGGCGCATGAAACTGCAAAAGGCGAATATCCGCACAGCGCTGCCGCTGACGAACATGCTCTGCGTTTCTGCTGCTCTATAAAGTGATGAATGGCACTTTGACTCTGAATTTTGTTTTATACAATCGTGTGATATGGTAACATAACGGTTCTTTGGTGAATCAGCTGAAAACAGCCGTGAGCATGTACATACACAACGAGGTAAATTGGAAAATGGCAATACACACTACAAACTTCTCACCCTAGCACAACCACAATTTACCTTGCAGCTACTAACAGTGAAGAAATATGGTGTATTGGCACAAATGTATTTATTAAAAATGTTGCTATTATTATAGGCTACATTAAATATTGCGCAATATAAATCACTTTTATAGAGGCTGTTTTTGTATTTTCTACGTGTTTAAAATATTTTTTTTATTACAAATTCAATAGATTATTATTTATTTATTTATTTATTTTAGAAACCATATACCCATGGTAATGAGGAGCATGGTTTGGCCAAAATTGGCCTACAGTTAAACTCGGTTAAAAGAGACAACGTCATTTCGGTTTGGAACAACTTTACACAACAGAATTTAAAAGCAGTAAATTTACTTTATTGCATCCTAGCTCAAAGTCAGTCCTTTACTGTCGAGTGCATTTCTGTGTGACAAAAGTGCAATATCAAGTTTGATATCTGCATTTGCAATAAATTCAATAATATCCATCATTATTTGTCCCTGTCCTAGTTTTATTTATTTACTCCAATGTAAGGCCCTAACCCCAGCAAAAACATTCACGAGGATCTCATGGGCCGGATGGGCTGGGTTTGCCAGGGCCGAATTTTATCCCCAGTCCAGCCCTGTTTGCAGCAGATATATGCTGCCCATAATACATAAAAGCACGAGACATACTGGGGTCGGAGAAGAAAACCGGACAATGTGACCGAATGGAAAATATTCAGCTGCGCGAGACAAACACTGGCAGTGTGAAAGGCCTACGGGCACACGCGGCTCCTGCTCTCCGCGGCACAGCTTCTGCTCTGCCACCACGTGCAGTGTGAAACCGGCGTTACAGAGCGAACAAAGCACAGTTTTATTCAGCTTTTGTTTAAAGCACTCCCACACTTTTGAATGCCGCGGTCTGGCTTTATATGATAAATGATCATTTTCACTATGCCAAGGAGCAGAAGCCACCATTATTCTAGATCTGTTCTATTCTAGAACGTAAATACTGTGACGTGTCGACGCATTTCACGCATGTCGACGTATTTTCATCATTTCGTCATCGATGACGTCGACGCGTCGTTGCAGCCCTAGTTCAATTACATTTTCGCAGTTATTTCAATTTTATATTATATCACATTATATCATATCATATCATATATATAGGAAAAAGCCAAAAAGGAGTGCAATGTTCAATTACATTTTAGCAGTTATTTAAAATGTTAAGCTATATTACATTACATTTTATACACTGCCCAGCAAAAAATAAATAAATAAATAAATAAATATGTGGTTTGATTTTAAATAACCAAATGTTAAATGATTGAATCATTATTGCAGTGATAATTATTAATTCTATCATGATCTAATCATAGACTCTCAAGCATATTTATATTCAAACAGCGACTTGTATTGTATTGTATTGTATTGTATTGTATTGTATTATATTACAAAAGAACAAGTGAAAGCAGGAAAAACTAGTAAATGGAAACATCATCAGGCTATGTACCACATACCTATGTTGTGCTTTTCACTGCCTAATATATTCAATAAGCGTGGCTTAATGTACCAAACTGCAGATTTCGAGCCAAGGAGGAGAACATGTTAAGGTGATTACTCGATACGAGGATCTAAATCCTGCGTTCCCATCAGCTCCTATATACATTTAATCTCACACCTCTCACCAATCCACTTAAGAGAGTTACAGCGGTGCTACATGTGTGCTTTTAGAGGACAACAAGGAGCAGCATTCTCCCACAGAGGGCACAGCCACACTCTCTCTGATTCAGCGAAAATATTGATTAGAAAAGCAGGGGGTCTCTTTAACAAGTCCACTCCCGCCTGCAAAGGTGTGTGTGCGTGTGTGTTGGTGGGAAGAGTGCTGAAACGGCTCTTTCATGTAAGCCCCTGTTAAACTCTCTCATGGTGGATATGATCTCAGTCCTGTCAGGGAGGTGAGAAGGAATAGAGCTTGAATTATGATGAGATATGGGGCTTGATGAGAAATAGAGAGAGCGGGTGAGTGTGTGCGAACATCTGTGCGCAGGTGCTAAGTGTATATCACTGTGAAATGTGTTTGTCTGTGTGCGTTCGCAGGATTTAACGCACAGGCCTGTTCTTTTACCAGCTCCAGCAGCGAACACCAGTGAGTACATTCATCACAGTGATGCGTTTTAGTTAAGTGGTCCATTCACAGTGACTTTCAGAATAATGCTATTAATTAGTGTTGTGTCGTGCTAAACATTAAATTACGTGGAGTTGCTTGGCTGCGACCCAAATGCAAGAACGGTGCACTATATCCCTCCCAAAACACCTCTCTCAACACAAACCACTGCTTACCTCTGCAATGTTCGCCTTTATTCCCAAGAAAGCTGTAATAATGGTCATAGTAAACTGCACTGCTGATTAAACAGTCGTTTTAGTGGCACTGCTGATTAAAGATTCTGCTGTTTAATCAAAAAGAATCTCAAGCAAAACTCCAGAATTATTCAAAGGTTGCTTAAATCACTGGTTGGTGACAGACTCATAAGTAGAAGTACCAAACATGATTCAAGTTATGCTTTTGTAGAGCAAATCGGCAGTACATTTTGTAGTACTTTATGTCTGTATCTTATCTTAACATAATTGTTTCCTTTGTTCTTTTATATATTGTTCCAGTTAATCGGGTTAAAACAGACCATTCATATCCCTGGAAGTCTCTTAAGTTTGATATAAATCTTGATACTGAAACGCATAAAAAGTATTATTGAGAAGCAATCAAACTCATGCTGAGATGAAATAATTGCACAGTTGTTTTGAGGCCATTTTTTCTCTTAACAAAAATAAGGCTGGGCAACATATCGAATGATCACAATGAGATGCCATGAATTTGCTTTTGTTGAGAAAAAAAATGATGCAACATTATGCCTATTCCAGTAATTTAAACAACATTAATCTCCATTAATTAGTTAATTACAGTAAATCGGTTCAACGCTCACTCAAGCTTCATTGACACATATCCTTCAAAAATGTACACAGGAGTCACTATGTGGGATCTTTTAAAATAATTGAAAATATTTTTGCAAAAATGCATTAAAATATTGCTTTTTATTACTATGTACTGTTTATAGTGATGCATATAAAAATATTTAAAAAAAATATTCATCCATGTATTAATTTAATAGAAACATGTCTTGAATATATGATACTAGTTATATATTTCAGCACGACCAGATGAAATCTCTAAATTATCCAAGCTGACAGAGTGAGATATCAAACATTGGATGGTAATCTACTCCTATTAAGACTGAGGTATTACTTATTGAACCAAAAACCTGTACACAAAATATCTTAGAATACAATTTGCATCTAGAAGGATATACTGTTACTTCATCCTCTACAGTTAAAGACCTGTGTGTTATATTAGACAACAACTTGTCTTTCAAAAATCATATTACATACGTTACAAACAGCCTTCTTCTACCTCGGAAACATTGAACTAAGCTACGGAACATGTTATCTGTCTCTGATGCAGAAAAGTTAGTTCATGCATTCTTGACCTCTAGACTAGATGTCTAGATTACTACTGTAATGCATTACTAGCTGGTTGTCCTGCATCCTCAATAAACAAGTTACAATCAGTCCAAAATGCAGCTGTTCGAATTCTTACTAGGTCAAGAAAATATGATCATATAACACCGATTGTATCATCTCTACACTGATTACCTATTAAGTTCCGTGTCAATTATAAAGTATTGCTACTGACCTATAAGGCCCTAAACGGTTTAGCTCCTGTGTATTTAACAATCCATCACACTGTTTAAAATAAAAAAAAACCTCTGGGCTTCTGGTAGTACCTAGGATATCTAAGAGTATGTGTGTATACATGAATGTGCACTGTGTTATAATTTGTTGTTATTGATGACGGTCATTATAAGGAAAGAAATACCACAGAATAGACTCCTTGCTTAATAAAGTGCATAGAGCTGCTTGTTTTATGTGTTGTTTGTTGATTTTCAAATATAAAACTTGAAATGTTTTCAGTGTGTGCATCAGTTCTATTTGAACACATTCATCTCATTTTATCAAAACCATGATAATATTGATAATCGTTATTGGTCACTATTAGCCTGGATGCCAGCCGAATATAGCCCCGCCCACAACATTGAGGGGGGGGGGGGGGGGGGGGTTCTCCGAAAAAAAATGGCATTTGCGGGGTAAAATATGTGTTTTTTGGCAGTGCTGCCTGCTAATATTCGAATTCCTGGGTCTGTATGTCACATAATTGGGGTCGCTTCAACCCGCGGACATGAAAAAACCTGCAGACTTGGCAACACAGTGCAGTTGAGTTCTGTTGACATTTGACAACTAACGTTATGCGTCGCTCCATTGCTCTGATTGGCTGCATATTGGTTGTATTGGCCTATCCAATTGAGGTCTTTCCTGTTTCGGTTGAAACACGCCCCATATTCACAGCCTAACGGAGCAGTATCAGACTCAAATTCTGACTAGAATTGAGTATGACGACGTCAGGCTAGGTCACTATACTCGTGATATTAAATTTTAAACATTGGATGCTTGGCTGAAATGATTAGAGTGGGAAAAAATGTCTAGTGTAATCTAGCAGATTACAATTCTATACTGTATTGTTCAGAATATAAGACAATGTTTTGTTTTTTGTTTTCTTAGAAATGCTTAAAAAAAAACGGGTCGTCTAATATTCAGGGTCCAGACATTTACGTCAATAATACACCTACAACAATAGGTTATGCCAAATACGCATACCAAACTTCTCCCATACGTGCTTTTAAAACATAAGACGGCACCCTGATTTCACCCTGAAAATTAAGTTATGACGTTACTTAAGTTATGTGCGTTCGCTCGGCGGCTGGTGTGACACTTGATGCACACTGCAGTAAGAGAAAAGCGTTTCTGCAAAATAAACCCGGAAACTGAGAGTAAAGCAGATATGAGGCAATCGACAGGCGACTCCCTCACACGTCCCGGTTCCTTGGTTAAATGTGTCCAATAAACAACTTCCGTCAGACTCTGTGTATATAGCACCTTAAAAATGTGTAAATTTGTATATTTAAAACACCTGTAGATCCTATAGCACCCGTATATACATATTATACACCCTACTGTGCAATAAATGTGTGCAATACTTTACCTCAGACATTTCACATATAGCACCTTATAACTTATATGTAGTACCTATATTTACAAAACATCTGTACATATTCTATTCCATCCGAAGCGCTTCTGTCACATTGCATTTCCACCATTGTGTGTTTAACTTACAAATTTATTTTTATGTTACTTGTCTCTTGTCTTGTCAATTTACATTGTGTACTGGAAGCTTCTGTAACCAAAACAAATTCCTCGTGTGTGTAAGCACACCTGGCAATAAAGCTCATTCTGATTCTGATTCTGATTCTGAAATAGCAATATCTCACGATTTACAAATAGTTGGAAACATTTGTGATATTGTAAGTACTCAACCGAACGCCTCGGTTACGTATGTAACCCTCGTTCCCTGAGGAGGGAACGGAGACATAACGTTAGTGACTAACGAATGGGGGTTTCGCTTACAAGCCAATTACCTTCGAGGAGTCTAACAACGCCCAATGGCAGTGCCAATGCCATGGGCATGTGGAATTTTGCATGCGTAACTCCGCCCCATCGTTTGGGTATATAAGGAAGTACGCTGGCAACATCGCATTATGTTTTCTGCTGCAGAGCCAAGACTGAACTCCCGGCCATTCCAGCAGTACAGCGGATGTGGCAAAGGGACGTTACGTCTCCGTTCCCTCCTCAGGGAATGAGGGTTACATACGTAACTGAGATGTTCCCTTTCATTCAGTCACTAAGACGTAACGTTAGTGACTAACGAATGGGGGTCCCAATACAATGACGCCACTCGGCTGTCTTCCAGTGCCCTGCTTAAGTGCGAGTACCCTGTCGTAAGACTAGTACGGACGAAGGACTCCCACTTATCACAGGAATACCAAGGTACACTGGGAAGCATATTCCAGTGGAGATATGCCAAAATGCCTACCCGTAGGGAGGACTTAGAGAGTACACATATGACCCGCTAAGGGCTGCATATGGAAAACTCTGAGGTACCAGCCGAAGATGGATTTTTAACCCCAGGGGTGGCAGGGACTTGCCAAGGGAAAGACACCTGCTCACTAAGGAGGCTTACGGTGGAAATACACGTGTGGGGGTTGCCAGCGGGGAACCATGCACACGGGGCACATGGCCGGACACGAGGGTCTGGGCTCGAGAGGGCAGACTTACTGGTGTCTGTGTCGACAGTGCTGGAGGAACTCAGGGCTTCCAGGAAGCTCACCTGAGAAGAATATCGCATGTATCCAGTCCGTGGAATGGCGAGCAAGCGAAGACACCTGAGCCTAGTCTATACCGGCCACTAGTGGAGGCGAGTACATAGTCGGACATAGGCTCCACTCGGAGATTGTATAATCTTGCGACTGTGTAGGTGCCCAGCCTGCAGCTCTGCAGATGTCTGTTAGCGAGGCGCCATGCGCTAGAGCCCAAGAGGAGGCCACACTCCGAGTGGAGTGGGCCCTAACCCCAAGGGGGCATGGTCGACCCTGCTGCTGGTAAGCTAAAACAATGGTGTCTACTATCCAGTGAGACAGCCTTTGCTTTGAGAGAGCTCTTCCCTTCCGCTCTCCACCATAACAGACAAAGAGCTGGTCTGAGGTCCTGAAACACTGCGTCCTGTCTACGTAAGCGTGAAGGGCGCATACTGGACAGAGCAATGCCAAGCCTGGGTCTGCCCCCTCCAAGGGAAGCGCTTGCAGTTTTACCACCTGGTCTCTGAACGGAGGGTTGGGAACCTTGGGCACATATCCGAGCCAGGGTCTCAGAATGGTACGAGGAGAGGGCGAGGAGGATTCAGTCTCCTTGCTCCCCTCAGGAACCTGATGACTAGGTCGTGCTGACTTACCTGTTTGTTCTCAACAAGGTCGTGGTAGGCTGATATAGCGGCCACGTACACCTTGAGGGTTGAAGGAGACAGCCTTCGTTCCAACCCTTCTTGGAGAAACGAGAGCACGGACCCGATCGGGCATTTCCAGGGGTCTTCTTGGTGGGAAGAACACAAGGTGACGAAGAGGTTCCACTTCAACGCATAGGCGTGTTGTGTAGACCCGGCCCTAGCGGAAGTGATTGTAGCCACCACCGGAGGTGGTAGGGTACTCAAACCTGCCGTGTCCCATCCAGGAGCCCCAGGTTTCCAGAGCTCGGGACGCGGGTGCCAGAGGGTCCTTCCTCAGAGGGATAGGCCAGGGAGGGGCTGTCGCAAGGAGTAAGAGTTCTGGGAATCAGGTCCGGCCGTGCCAATATGGGGCGACCAACATGACCTGCTCCTTGTCCTCCCTGATCTTGCACAGGACTCGTGCAAGAAGGCTCACTGGGGGGAATGCATATCGAGTTGAAAACCATTCCGAGAAAAGAGATCCTCTGCATGGGGCAGAGTTTGCTCTTCTCCCAGTTGACCCGAAGGCCCAGACGGGCTAAGTGCTGGAGCACTAGGACTCTGTGTTCTCACCCTGCTCTCGAGAGTGGCTCAGTGTGAGCCAGTAGCCGAGGCAGTTCAGGATGCGAACCCCGTGCTGCCTGAGTGGCGCAAGGGCTGCCTCGACAGACTTTGTGAAGTCACGAGGGGACAGAGCTAGCCCGAATGGGAGGACTGCGTACTGAAAAGTCTGCCCCTCGAAGCAAACCGTAGGAACGGTCTGTGTCGAGGTAGGAGACATGAAAGTAGGTGCCCTTCAGGACGATCGCTGCAAACCAATCTACTGGACGAACACATACGAGAAGGCATTTGCTGCCAACATCCCGAACGGAAGCCTGTGAAGGGATCGGTTCAGGACAGGCAGATTCAGGATTGGCCGTAACCCACTGGTTTTCTAGGGTACAATGAAGTAAGGGCTGAGGAAGCCGGACTTCATTTCGGCTGGAGGGACAGGCTCGATCACACCCTTCGCCAGTAGGGTGGCAACCTCCGCATGCATGACTTGGGCATTGGGCCCCACCATGGAGAGCGGACTCCCCGGAAGCGGGGAGGAGCCTGCGCAAACTGAATCGCGTAGCCGAGCCTGATGGTCTTCGCGACCCAGCGGAAGCTGTAGCCAGGCTCCCAGGAACTGACCACCGGGTCACTCGAACCACAGACGTACCCCGGGTGGGGCAGCGAGGCAGCGTGACTGGCCCAGACGTGGGAGGCGTAGCGTCCCGGTGGGGGCCTAGTCAGCAGCTGCGTCCTGACAGAGGAGATCAGGGAAGGACGCACGTTCCACTGGGGTCTGCTCTGAGAGGAGGCTGGAGAGAGAGAGGGACAAGAGCGGCGCTACCCAGGCGCCGCCCAGATGAAGGCTGCTGCTGGGGCCGGGCCGGAGGGGGGAGGGCGCCCTCGGCGGTGAGCGGACTGAGGCGACTGAGCCGGCGGCTGGGTGCAGCAGCTGGGCGCAGTTCTCAGCCGCGCCACCGAAGAGGCCAGCCTGGGATATGGGCGAGTTGTGGAGGCGGGCTCACTCAACCTCCCCGACATCACCGGGTAAGGCCAGGTGTTTTCTCCCGGACCACAGCTGTGGACATCGGCCGACCCAGGGAGCGCGAGGCCACCTTCACCGCCCGGAGGGCGGGATCAGTGGCGGCACACAGCTCATTGAAGAGCCCTGGGTCGGCTCCACCCTCGTGCATATGCAAAGGGGCGGCGGCCTGCCCCGTAGCTCTTCAGGACCACGCCACCGAAGTAGACGATCCCACAGGCTTAGGATAGTCACGCCACGTCGAAGCCCTCCGTGGACACCGTAGTGCGCAACAGAGTGTTCAACAGTGGGGGGACCCCAGTGTACCCTTGGCCGCGGCCCCATCAAGGGCAGAGAAGTCGAAGGAGGCCACCGAACGGTCATGGGAAGCACTCCTCATGCACCTCGGGAGCAAAAGGCATTGGGGGCGGGGCCCAACAGCTGTCAGGTGCCGCCCCCAAAAACAAATCGCGCAACCACAAGCGCTCGTGACAGGGCGGAGTTCCACACTAGCCCGAGGCTCGCGGCTGCCCAAGATAACATGGCTGTCAACTCTAGGTCGGATCCGGCAGCGCTGGCATACCCAAAGGCGGAGCACAGCCTAATCGTCATCCCCAAAGGACTCTAGCCCACCTTGTGATGCGGCGATCGACATCTCGCTGCTATCTGGAGTGTGAACGAAACGAACGGGGCGTCAGAGACTTAATACCACGGCACCGCCCTTAGGTCACCCTGGCCACCAGCCAAAGTACCACCTCTCTTGGAGACGGTAGATTGGGATGTGGTAGAGGGGACTCTCTCTCCTCACGGAGAACACTGAGTCTCGACCGCAACATTGCGATGGTCACGTTCCCGCAGTGAGAACATGACACATCCACAAACACTGCCCGAACGTGCTGAAGCCCAAACACGTCGAGCAGTGAATGTGCCCATAGACAGCGATGGAGATCGATCGCACCCGGAAGTGCGCAGGCGAACCGTCTGAAAAAGACGTGCCATGCGCAAGCTTTTATTGTGAGAGGAAAGCTCTGCAGAGTGCCAAAGCGCCCAGGGAAAACCCACACAGCTGTTGCAGATCACTGCACAGATCAGCAGGCAGGCAATGTGAGATCGCTGGAACGCACCGTCACACCAACACCCTGGAGAACCGCTAGTCTCGAAGACTGAAGAGAAGACTTCAGAATTCAGGCTTGTAGGAGTGAAAAGATGCTCTTGGCTCCAAAGCAGAAACATAATACGATGTTGCCAGCGTACTTCCTTATATACCCACACGGTGGGGTGGAGTTACGCATGCAAATTCCGCATGCCCATGGCATTGGCACTGCCATTGGGCGTTGTTAGACTCCTCGAAGGTAATTAGCTTCTAAGCGAAACCCCCATTTGTTAGTCACTAACGTTACATCGTAGTGACTGAACGAAAGGGAACAAAATATATAACACTGGCCTAGTGGTTTTTGGATATTTTACTGAAAATGTTTTACATAGTGCACCTTAAAAAAAAAAAACATTTTCTTTATCAAAAAGCAAAATCTTGAAAAGGGGGGTTGTCTTATATTTGGAACAATACAGTAATGTCCATTAACAAAAACGATGTGCATATAAACATTTCAATCCCACAAATTAAATAGTGGCTTAATGCCATTCAAGTTTTTACTCATTTTGTGTCATCTATTCAGCCATCTAAGAGGGAGATTGTTTCTCTGTCAGACTTTACACAGAGTATACAGACTTTCATTACAGAGCTAGATTGCTCTTCTTTTAGTTCAAGATGGGTTCTCACCAGAGCTAGCAGAAAGAGAGAGAGAGAAAAAAAATGCAGGGCTTGTGAAACGGGTGGCTCTTAACGGAGAGTGGCAGCTGCATTGGGGCTTGATTGAGAGTGTTAATTGATAGCACTGCTCATAATGCCCCTAATGTTTCACCATCACGCCGGGGGGGCTTTTTTTCTGAAGATAAAGAGGAAGAATCCAGATGCAAAATGAAGACGCAGAGCCCTCATTTATAACCATTATCCTTTCCCCTCAGCTCCACCCACTCAAAAGAGCGGAGAGCACGGCTGAAATTAGTGGGGCTTTTTTGTTTGTTGTTGTTGTTGTTTGAAAGAGGAGAATTTCACACTTAGAAAAAATGGAAATACTGAGCTCATTTAGTCACCTTTTCTTTTTTTTTGGAGGAAATGGTTTGTCCATGGAAAAGTGCAAAAACTAATGAGCTGTATGAGAATGTACGTGATAAAACTGGAAAATAATACACAAAAGGCTTGTTGTCCCAGGCAACTGTCCATTGTATCAAGTCCCCAGACACTTTTCTCCAAATGGACTTACACTGCATTTGAGCTACAGGAATGCCCTAACAAAATATTTGGTCAGTAATTATGAGATAAACTGGATAATATACAGTTAGCCCTTTATTATAGCAAAACAAACCCATTCAGGGATGAATTACAGTATCATTAGAATACAAATAATTTGATTTGGTATTCTGATGTTGTTCACGATGAGCATGGCTTCACACTCCTATGAAGGACAGTCACAAAGGAAATCGCTATTCTGCTGAGTGTCTAGCCGTGGGCTATTGATAAGAGCTCTGGGCTTCTCATTACTTGGCTGTCTTTACTAAAAGTCAGGCCAGAGGCATGTGCTACATACATCACTCTTTAATTCTGCTCCTGTACAGTGTTTCAGCAGACCCCAGAAGGTCATGTGACGAGAAATGGCACATAATTACAGTGCCAGACTGAATTAGTCTGATCCGTATGGATGAGATAAAGCCTGTTCATACTGGTGTAAGGTCATCGCTCAGGGCTCTGGATGCGTGTGTCCTCTTAACCTGTTCTGTATGGGTGTAATGATACATCGTTATAACGAGATATTGCCATATAAAAATGTGACAATATGAATCAGTGACGTAAATGATATAATCCAAGTTACGGTATAATTCACTTAAAAATGTAAATTCTGTCAACATGTACTTAACCTCATGTCGAAAGTTTCAAAAAAGATCATTAAGGCATCGTAAAAAGTCTTTTGGAAAGACACCATGGCTTTGGATGATAAACAGATTTATGACGCACATACTGTAGTAAACACAAAATGTGAGCGTGGCATGCGAGAACAACATGAGTTGTGCATTTCTGGATGAACTAACTTTTGGGAATAGTCATTTTGACACGCTTTGCGATTAGAACTGTGACTGCATTGATCAAATGAAACAAGTACACGCTGGAGGGGCACCACTCAAACTGAAAGCGCGAACATGATTTAAAATCACCACATCGCATTTAGTTTTAGTAGTACGATTATTCAAATATGCTTTATTCTTATTATGTCAGTGCATTAATAGTGGGAGAGGCGGGTCATAGCGAGCACCAGGAGACTTGTGTTACAACCATCGGTGTAAGAGATTCATCGAAAGCCTGCATTGAAAGTGTGAGTGTACAGTGTGAGAAAAAAAATAAAGTTTCAGTTACAGTACTACAATAAACTTCTCTATATAACGTTGAATATAATGTATAATAATTCAATGAGTGAATATTTGTGGGTCCAGATAATGTCAAATGTCTGATTTCACCAGTAAAAAAGGCCTACATTATTTGTGTATCTATATGTAGTCAGTGACAGAGTGCAAACATGTGTTCAACATATTTTCAGCTTCAGAATCATGAATATTTTTTATTCTGGTGTCACCATTGCCCTGTGAATTGGGACCAGGAAGTTTAAGTCTATTCAAGTCCACCACCAACGTCCATATTTAACATTTTAATCAACATTACATTTTTGTGAACTTTTTAACATACATCTTAAAAGTAATAATAATAAAAAAAAATTTTATTTATGAAATTTATAAAATATTTTGGTTTAAAGCTGCTGTCCGTAACTTTTTTTGTGCTCAAGATTTACAAAATTATATAATGAAAATGTACAACATGAACCCATTTTCTAAACCGTGTTTTTGTCTTACCCTGAATCATTATGGTTAGGGTTGGGTACCAAAACCCGGTGCCATACCTTTATAACCGGCATGTACCAGACCGAATCAGAACACAGATTTCGGTGCCTCATTTCAGTGCCACTTAAATTCAAACGTGCTTTCGCGCTTTGGCTGGCGCCGAGCCAGAGACAGACACGCTCAGCGCTCGTGACATATCACAACAATTATAGCATTATAGATCAACTAACACACATTCACTCACACACACATTTGAAAATCAGAATATCAGATAGTTCATGACATAGTTAGCAAATTTGTGAATATTTTGAATAAAAAAGAAAAAACTAAATAAACCCGATACAGCTGAGCTGTCATACAGCGCTATTGCGGCTGCTGTGTGTCATGTGAGAAGCATGATGCGTCTCCACGGAAACAATAAGGTGATGCGTTCTAAAATATTTAGCCAGATAATATGGTCATATTTCTGCTATATAAAGCTGAAGCTTGAAGCTGGTTTGTAGCATACCAAGAATACAAACTACTGCTGTTATTACTGTAACTGTTTTGTTAGAGTTAAATTAGGCCTGTTGTAGTTGAGTTAGGTGGCTTTAGTTTTACTGTGAATTGTGTTTTGTATTTATTTATATTTAAGTATACTTTAAACTTGCAATAAATTGTTCAATTTAAATAATTAAAAAAATCTATAAAAAGCCATTCTTTAAATCTCATCCACTTGTTTTGTGGCTCGTTTTGTAAGTATCGGTTCAGGCACCGTTTAGGCACCGGTACCGTTTTAAAAGTATCGGTTTGGCAAATTCCATCCTAAAGGCAATTAATTAGGGATGCACAATATTGGATTTTTGCCGATATGCAGATATTTTTCAACTCATTTTGGCCGATGCCGATATACGTTTATTTTTTCCCTTTGTTTGGAAACAACACCATTTTGAGCAAAACCTTTTTTTTCCATTCTAGTTTCAGATTTCTGAGGTCTCCTTACTAAAAGGATGCTTGTTAAAGATAAATAAATGTTTACAATAATAAAGTCAGTAATGTTTCACCCCAGACAGATGCAGTTGTAACCTAAATATTTTATTTTTGGATTTAATGTTTGTGCACATGAAGTGGGGGTGGCATGACTTCAGTTGATGCTGTATTTAGCTTCCTGGGATTATTTTTCATCATCCATTTCATACAATTTTATTACAAATTAATAAACTCTATATACAAATATTTAATTTACAAGTGTCATGCTTGTGATTTATGACATCATTACTGCTTTATTTATTCAGAAAAAGAAGTAACTTCAAGTTATTTGTGTATTCTACTTTTCATTTTATTACTATAACAACAGCACCCCCACTATATATATATATATATATATATATATATATATATATATATATATATATATATATAATCTCATTCTAGCGGGCGGGCACTAGGACCTGAGAGTGGGGAGTCACTGTTGAATGTCACGTCCTTCTGAAATTCAAGGCAGCATTTTAAAAACTGTCATATAAATCACCATAAATGCAATGTATTTGCTTGGTTTTGCTTGTTGACATACAAGTTCACTTCAAGAATGAGCACACTGCTGACATGATCTTATCGCTATAGCACTCCTTGCACACGTGAGTTACTGCAGGAGCATATCAACACGTTATCATATCGGCATAATGTTTTCATATCGGCCGATGACAATTTTTATATTTTAAGCGTTTATTGGCTGATTCCGATGTTGTACCGATAATATCATGCATCCCTACAATTAATCATATTATTATATTTATACATAATCAGACTCTTTGCCCAAATTGTGCAGCCCTACAAACAAGCACAGCAAACCTGGAAAAAACTTTTAAAGCGCAATATTTATCAGAAAAATCTGAATTTCCCCCCAAAAGTGCCACCCTAGGTAAGACACCCATCTATAAACTGGAACTGATTTATCACATTTTGCATAGCAAACACATCGACGACCCACCATAAGCAGCATCAGACAAATTGATACATGCAAAGAAGTATAAAACATAATGCATGTCCGTATAGACCATGTTCATGTTCTCCATCTGAATCAGACATTATTTTCCATTAGTATTGTGCAGATCTGGATGAACGAAGTTCCCAGAGGCCTTGATTCACCTGCCATCAGTCTTACAATTTCAATTAGATAATTAATCTAATTAGTGCAGATTCATTCTCCTTGCTGCCGCTCTGAAGCGAGCATTAATATTGCTGCTTTTTTGGGTCATAAAGCACTCACATCAAAAGAAATATGACGAGAAGCCAGCATGGAACTAAGAGGAAATCTGTTCATGGATTCTCAGTCTGACCGTGCATATTAATGCAATTAGCCTATAAAGTGAGATAAAAGTCTACTTTACGGCACGCATGCTAGCGCAAGAGTCCACTTTACATAATTACAGGGTTTGCCCGAAAGATGAGGGATTGAACCTTTTCCTGGTAGTGAAGTGACTTGAGACAAAGAGAGAAGATTAAAACGTGATTCTTACCTTCGTACACGGCTTTGAAGCCCTGACCACTCACGGCGTAGTCTGACAGCAGCCATAGTGTAAGTCTGGGTCCTGTGCTGACTATAGGGGCAGGAAGTTGAAACCCCGTCAACCTAAAATGCAGAGAAGGAACAAAGCTCATGTTAACCGAGAGTACTGTTATACAAACCAAACGCTGGAGCTTGGCAGCTGCAAATGTTTAAGTGCCAAACAGACTGCTAAATCTCAATTTCCAGCTTTAACGGAAAATAAACATCTTTTAAAGCTGTTTACTGTGGTGTAAAAGATAACTAGGACAGCACAGGTGATAAGTGAGGGAATTCTGCACAGAATGGGCCACCAGAGACACCATGGCTCATGCACCAATCATCAGAATGGTAGCTAATAAACGCTTTACAGACCTATCAAAATCACAATCAATAGAGCAGCTAAAAGAGCTTATTTCACAGGTCAGAGGTTGCAGATGTAAGCTATTAACTCTGCTTTCAACAGTATGCATGCCAATGGTGTGACACTATCTAATTATTTTATTCAAAAATACACTTCACACATTCAGTGACTTGAGAGCACCTTTTCTATGATGAGCATGTTTTCAATTTCTGTGTTCAATTTTATTTAGATATTTTGGTGACAAACAGTGTTGGAGTTACAACATTGTGTTACTGCTTAACCTCTTAAGCTCATAAGGACATTTCTGGGACCATTTTTGGGATTGAAAAGCTTCCCATACCCACATACAGTGGTCTAAATTCACAATTTTGGTGTCATTTTAAAGGAAACCCTTTGAAGTTTCATAAACCACTGCTAAAAGTGATAAACATGTAAGTATATGTTGTCTAAGCTGTAATAACCCCCCAAATTTGTGCAAATAAGATGACTAAATGCATGCTCATTTTTAATCTAGAACTACAATAACCACACACAACGCCTCTGCGCCTGATTTCTCTCAACATGGGGACATAAAGTACAAATGTAACATGCGTTACTTATTTGAAAAAGTAACTCAGATATTTTGTAGTAAATTTAAAAGTAATGTGTTACTTTACTAGATACTTGAAAAAAGTAATCCGAGTACATAACCTGCGTTACTTGTAATGTGTTACCCCCAACAGTGGGGACAAAACTGTTCAGATATTACAGTGAAGATGATAAAAAGATCTAAAAACTATTTAAAGCATAACCTTCCATTATTATTTTACAAGTAATAAAGAAGACAAATGCAGGAAGAGAACATCTCCCTTGAACATCTTCGTGATTATGCGTCAAAGTCTCTTAAAAGAGATAAGATCATTTGAAAAAAATTGACAAGGCAAGGTTACATGCAGTTCAGGTTTATTATTTTTTTGTGATTACCTAAAATATAATATTTAATCATGAATAACTCATTCTTTGTTTAAAAAAAACTTGAAAGATATTTGATTTAAAACAATAAATTTTTATATAGGAAGGTATAAAGACAATATGTTATTACTTTTTACTTGATGGTTACTCCACATGACGTTTTAAGAGTCATTAAATTCAAAACCAACATAAGTCAAAAAGAACTTTAAACTAGATTTTTAAAAGAACTTTTCCTTTTATCTTGGAAACTCTTATACATGACTGGACCATGCACATAAATAACACTGTAACACATGCTTGCATGTATGAACATAACATTTGTTTTCTTAGTGAAGTAAATGTTCATAACCTTCATTAATGCAATGTACCGTTTTGACACGGTACCAATAACTGCAACAGAGTGGAGACATCCGTAGTATGCGCCATGCAGTATGAATGCATCCTCGGGCTATTTTTTTTTTTTTTTTAGATTAGAACAAAACGGAGCCTCCAGCTGCCAGGTGTGCTCGACAACTGCGCAAATGTGCTCGTATTTCCCCACAGCACCACTATGACCCATAAAGTCCTCCAGGGTGTCAGCAGAGCAGGATGTTAAACCGTGTGATGCAGCTTTAGCTACAGGCAATGCTCTGAGCGTTCATGTTCAGGGACTCGCGTCAGTTTGCCTTTTCAGTCAGATCTGTCATCTTATCTCCATCAGCCCAAACATACCAAACGGTCACCCGTCTGCAGCCTAAGCCATTTTATATGCCTTTGTTAGAGATAAACTAATTGAGCTGAACTTTAGGCATAGGTGGATGATTCATACGGGTGAATAGGTATTTCGAAAGACTACAAAAATCCCTTCACTCAGAAAGCCATTGTTCAAAGTGACAGCACTTATTGTCTGATTTCCTCAAAAAGAACACTGAAAATAAATGTTTTCCTAAAAAACTCAAATGGATTGTTTGTTACATTGCCCTGCAAGTTGCATGGCTCGACCAATGGTGTGAGTTTGGGACTGAACTACCTGTTCATCCAACCAATGACAGGCAGGGGAATGTTTGTAAAACATGATCTAAATCATTATTATCATTATTTTAAGGAAACCTTTAAAGCAGTGGTTCTCAAACTTTTTATACCAAGTACCACCTCAGAATATATTTGGCTCTCCAAGTACCACCATAATGACCAACTTTAAAATACAGTAGCGTAGTAGGCCTAACTATTCAGCTACAGCTCTGCACAGTTCAAAAACTAGGCAGTTTATTCCTAATAAGAATACTGATTGTTGTCAGCCACTTTAACATTGTAAATACACTGTTTGTACATTAACACTGTTCTGTGATTACATACAGGTAAATAAAATAATTAAATAATGATTAAATTAAAATGTGTTTTAAAGTTAAATTAAAATTGTACTGTACTTACATGTAAAACAAAAACTTTACTAAAATAAAGATCAAAATAAAATGTATGCGTTTAAACATTAATTTATTTAGTGATTCCTCTGCGTACCACTAGAGGCAGCCTGAGTACCACACTTTGAAAACCACTGCTTTAAAGGGTACATAACACACACTGTTTCTGCCAATCTCATGTTAATCTTGAGTACCTATAGAGTTAGTATTGCATCCTTAATGTCTCCGAAGAGTATTTAGTTTTATCAGATTTATAAAAGGCAGATACGCTGTACAGATTCTTTCTGAAAACAGCCAAGCTTGTGCAGGCGCGCAGTGGGTGGAGTTAAGGAGTCACGAGCAGACACACACACACACACACATACATCCGGGAGAAGTGTCCATTCAAGGAATTCCGCCATTTATGACGTCATACAAGGCATACTCTGAAAAATACTTTCCGAAACTTATTCGAATCCTGAAGGAGTATATTTGTCATAAAAATACTCCGTCATATGTCCAACTTGTGTTTTGAAATGTTGGCCATGTTTAGAATGAGAATCCAACTCTTTAACAGTGTAAATAAGGCCTAGTCCACATGTACAATGGTATTTTTATAAACAGAGTTCTTCCCTCCGTTTAAAACAAAAACAAAAAACGCATCCAAATGAAAACACGCTATGAAGCGCTGTCAAGATCATGCCAAACCAACAGGTGGCAATATAATCCTAAATGTAAAGCCATGTTGGCCAATCAGAAGCCTGGAAACATTCTATTGCCGTTATGGTTCTGACACAACAAGCCAAAATCGCCGGTTTCACTGTCCACACGACACCACTGCAACCGAAGTTTCTAAAAATGTTCACCCTGGCAGGAGTTTTCAAAAAAGTTTGGGTTCAGTGACTGGATACTGCGTATGTGTGTGGACGAACGGCCAAACTGCATAGAAAAAGCTGCATTTTTTAAATTAAAAATAAAGCAACTGTTAAAAAATATTTAAATATATTTTAAAATGTATTTTTTAATGTTTTAAAAAACCCAAACCTTTTGTATGGTAATGTATGTAATGCTTAAAACATTTATATTGCCATTATTTACTCACCCTCATGGCATTCCAAAACCACATGCTGGTATTTTTAACTATGGAACACAACATAAAACATTTCCAAAATACAGCACTTGTCATAAAACAACGGTTACATTTTTGGGTGAACTACTCTATTAAAATAAAATGTTTTTTGTTAGTTTTTTTGTTTGTTCAAAATGCAGCATCGTTCTGGTTTGCCCATTATTTGACTAATTTTCTGACCAAACAGGAGTTCATCAGTGAAGATCACGTCTAGGCCGAGAAGGTGGGAAAGAGGCTCTAGCATGATACCACAACAGATGAACTAAAGACCCAAATAAGGCAGTCTGGACAGGAAGCGGTGGGGTGTGCAGAGGCCAGAGGCAGGCTCCATTAGGAGCGATTTCCACATGGATGAGTACTGCAGCATCCAGTCCAGATTCTCCATTAGAAAAAGGAGCACTTCTCTCTCCAATTATCCCAGGTGCTGCTTTGGGAAGGGAGCAGGGACACTGGAGAAGGAAGAGGGAAGAAAATGGAGAAGGAGAACAGGTGGTGGTTTACAGAGTTCAGTGAAGAGGGAGGAAAGACAGATTGGACTTCGAGGCATGTATGCGCTTCAGTGTTTGTGAGTGTGCTAGGGGTGTACGATATCACAATTTCAGATTGTGAATGATTAAATTGTCTGCCTTTTGAAGAGAGATCATAGTACTGTGTTACAGTGTACATTTTATCAGCTGCAGTTCTGGTGCTTCCGTCCCAACATACAGTAAAACGCGACGTATATATGCATCACATGTTTAGCAATGCAGCAGTTATGCTCACGTGACATTGCAGTTCTTGACCATCATGAATCCGTGACAGCAGATCATTAATGTAAATCAAAAAAAAAAAGACAAAGAGAAAATCCCTCATTGCCCTTGCCTGAAGAATCCAAGAATCAGTTGATATTTGATTCATATAGTGAAGTCTATGTAGTCTTTTATTTTTACATTTGTTTATTTAATTTCTAACTTGAATGCTACTGTTTAAATACACATACTGTAGCTGAAAATATTAATGCACTGTTTATTTAATTTGTATATTATATTGTATTTGCTGTATTATTTGTAATTTGCATCTTTGTTCTTATTTTTAAGAGTCATAAGAGGCAAAGGAGACACATCCTACTCAAAATTTTGAGGTGAAAATGGGATTTAATGTTAATACAATTCCCAGTTATTAATTCAATTTCATGTCTCAGAGTGTGTATTTCTTGCTTGTAATTTCACCACTGTAACAGCACCAAAAAATATTACTGAAGATGGAACCATCGCTGCTCTTCCCCAAACGTGTTGAATCTACCGATGTAATTACAACTACACAGAAAACTGTGCAAAGGCGAGTCTGACGGGATAGAGGAGGAGAGAGGGAGGCAGAATCCATAGCCGGAGACTTTTTAAAAATGAATTAGCCAATCACCATCAAATCTTCCATTCGGAAAATTGTGTTAAGTTCAGTCTGAAAGGATAAAGGAAGAGAGGAGAAGACAAATCCATAACCTTTTACCTCAGTTGTTAAATAAAATTTCCAATCACCATTGAGTATTTCACGTTCAGCTGTTGAGTGTTGAGAAAAAATACATCACAGAACAGACTAGCCTCCCTTGGTATATCAACCAATCATCATAGAGTTGAAATTATGTGTATTAATATGAACTGCTACCACTGATAATGTACCAACTCCCACAATTATTGAGAGAAGAGATCTTGAACATTTTAAAGCTATTAAGCCAAAATACAGAAATAAATAAATAATTAAATCAAAATTAATCCTAGAGAGGGGATGCCCAGACCGCTACAATTTAGTGTGTCGCCTCTATTTTAAAACCAACCAGCCGCCACTGATTTTTAATAACAAAGACAAAATAATAATAGTATCGCCAATCCCTACTTAATGGTCTAAATTGTCTGTCCTTTTTTTTTTTTTTACCTTGCAAGCCTTTAAAAAAAGTTTGGCTATACTGCTGCAGTGATTTATAAAATAGTGTTAAAAACCAACATAAAAAAGAATCATGATAAGATCGTGGATTGTGATCCTGTCTGAAAAAAATCTGATTTGATATGCCATACTGCCCACCCCTAGTCTGCATGTACAGCCTGTATTTGCATGCAGTCTGCTGATAATATAAGTGTAAAAATATTCTATCATGCATCGTTTTAATGTGAGTATCGGTATGAGTGTATTCTCAAAATGTGTGTGTGTGTGATAGGAAGAGGGTGTCACTGTAGAAATTCCCCTGATTAAAGCCATCCGTAAACACCCCACCCGCCCTCCTCCAGCCTTCAGGAGCTCCAAGCACAAGCTGATTTACTGAGTCCTGCACTGCTTCATAATAAAATGTGATTAAATGGAATGTCAGGCGGTGAATAATGAACCTCGCCGTCCAACCACTGTCACCACACATCAGAGTGGCTACCATTGCTGGTGTCCCACACTACAGTTCTCAGCACTAAACTATAACTGGGGTTAACACTAAACTGGCCACATTAGCATAGTTGGCACTATCTGGATTTCAGACATGGCCTTGCTCCAACAATAATGGAAGCTGATACTGTATCTGCACAGCATGTTTCAAGGAAGCAAAAGCTAGCATCCCAAAAGTCTCTTAATGACTCATGGGTGTGCTTTGGGCATAACGTGCATTAAACCAATCCGAGTCTCATCTCCCATTCCCTTTAAAACCTGTTGCGCTTACACAACGGTGGATTCACTATTTACATAATGGAATTTACAAGCGGAAATACTGAATGCTTCTCCAGAGGAATCCTTTTATTTTTAATATTTAAACATGTTTGTGTGCTGCTGCGCATCCCTGTGTGTGTAATAAGCAGTGTGTACGCGCATTGTGCACCCGCCTATAGACACATATTACTAAGTTGCGCCCTTTTTAAGTTGCCTCAAAATAGCAACGCACCAACAATGCGCACGAACACACCGCGTTTTCAGACCATGGCACTTGCGTCGCATTGTGCCCGGTGTATGATAGGGCCCTGTGTCTTATAACCGCTCATGGAACGAGATGCTGATACAACAAATGCTACTAAAACCACCTGCTTGCTTTTCTTAAACAACACGTTAACAGCATCAAACTAAAGTAGACTGGCCTTTCACTAATCTCATGGAAGGTGGGAATCGCTGAGCCAGCCATATTCCAGCAGGAAGAAGGACACCCTGGAGAGAGGAAAGAAAGAGAGAGGAAAACGGATGCAGGGCCAGGAATCTGACAGGCAAGCAGAGCGAAAACATTAGGGGATAAATTATAGAGAAAGTGCAAGGGTGAGTGAGGAATACGTTATGTGTGTATGCATCTTTCAATCCAATGACATATTCCGGTGTAGCTGGGATCTGAAGTGAATGAATCGACAGCTTGTTTCTTTGGGGGAGGGAAATCTGCAAGCTCATCTAAAGCTATATGTGAAATGTCCATAAACAATTGGGTTCTTCAATACATTGTCCTGCCCAGATGGATTCACAAGGCCCACCTGTAGACCAGAGGTATGAGGTGAGGTGAACTGGATTGATGGTGCTCTCAGCCCAGACTGCTGCGTCCAACACAATCACTGCCGTAACTCTCTCGTCTTCAAGGACTCGGAGCATTCCTGGGTGGCAGCAGTTATGCACCCACTGGAGCGCTTCAGAGTGGCTAACGTCCAGGGTAAAAGCAGTCCAATTATCCTCTCCTGCCATTATTTCCAACCTTCATAAACACATGCTTCTCCATTCCACCGACCCACACACATCTCCACTCAAACACCTCTCGCCCCACCACCGGAGCTATTTTTGCACTGCTACCATGATGGGTGGATAGTGCAAGTCGGTCATGGCTCGTGATATGTACGATGAGTGGTTTAGTGCTTGAGACTGGATTACTGTAATGTATCTGACTTAAGAGTACACACAGAATGGAAAGCAAACAGAGACGCCAACCGAGGCCTCGGCCATCTGCTAGAAACATCTGTGGGGAACTGCATTACAGTGTCGTGCAAGATCCTATCCACACTTTCTCAATGCCTGTTTGAATACAGAGTGTGTTATTTGATATCTTGTAGTAGCTAATCAGCTAACACTATGCTATGCTAGTCAGCTAAACTGCTAGCTAACTGACTACCTGAAATAAAGAAAGGGACATGTTTAATTTGACCATTTTTTACTTTGGTAATAAAATGTGACATATAATTTAAAAGTAATTTATTCTCATTCAAATGTTAATCAATCTACTCTAAAGTGATTTTATATGATTTCTAATCAGGCATTGAATAGGGTACCCATAAATAGAGTGTCATTCTTTGTCACAGCCAAATAAATGGTTTCGAGGTCCAAGGGCTGTAGGATCTTGCAAGACTCTAGGCTTTCTAAGACATAAATCACAATTGAGAGAATCCAAAATGGGAGTCCTCTCTTGTTCTATGTGATCAAGCACCGGCTGCATTGGTATCGAAAGATATCTAGAAAGGTCTGTACTGCGTTAAGTCCTCAAATCAAATATCATCTCCATGGTGATACCTCATTAGCCTGTTTGGTTTGGTTCAGATCATGTCAGCACAAATACCACCTATTGTTTCAAAAATTGTGGAAGTTAAATATTACTGTAAATATTTATATTTTAATCTTTAAGAATATATGAATAGTAAAATGGTTTAACATTAATATATTTATATTAAAAAAGCCATCATAACACATATTTGCTCTCTCATGCTTGGTTGGCTCAAGTGTGCAAACTGGATACTGCTATCATTACTTTATTTACCAACTCATAAGCAAACAAACATGTTGAAGTAAATAAATGAAAGCAAGCAAAAGTAATAAAACATTAAAAATAATAATAGAACTAAATAAAAGCATAAATAAATACAATTTTGCCGATCAGACAGCAGCTATCACCCTGTAGCCCAAGACCCACTGCATGGGAGACCTCCTGGGAAAACTTGGTTGCTGCTGGAAAAGGTGTTAGTGAGGCCAGCAGGGGGCGCTCACCCTGTGATCTGTGTGGGTCCTAACGCCCCAGTGTAGTGATGGAGACCTTATACTGTCAAAAAAAGCACCATTATTCGAATCGAATGAGACGTTAAACTGAGGTCCTGACTCTCTGTGGTCACAAAAAATCATAGGATGTAAAAAGAGTTTGGGTTTATCTCTGGTATCCTGGCCAAATGTTTGCCCAGTGGCCTCTGTCCATCATCATGGCCTCCTAATCATCCTCATATACACTGATCACTCCCTCCTCTTCACCGATAAATTGTTTTACTATTCATATATTTTGCCACAATATGACTGCCGTCGCATCATCCAAATGGATGCTGCACATTGGTGGTGGTTGAGGAGATTCCCCCCTTATAAATGTTAAAAAAAAAAAAACTTTGAGTCGAGAAAAAGCTCTATATATTATTATTATTATTATTAGTAGTAGTAGTAGTAGTAGTAGTAGTATACATCATATAAATAAAGCATAAATAAATAAAAGCATAAAAATAAAAGCCAATAATGTAAAAAAAAAAATCATTAAAGCATAAATAAATAAAAGCATGATGAAAATGAAATGAATAAATAAATAAACACTGACAAAGCATCTACAATATAATGTAGGGATGCACCGAAATATTGCCAGCCGGAAATTATTGTCTGAAAATGGCATTTTCCATTTTTGGCAGAAAGAAGAAAAAAAAAGGCCGAAAATATATGGCGCCCTGGCCCTCTGTGTTTAGCGCTCAGGTTTCACTCTCGTGCCACTTTTTTTTTTTGTAACTTTGTGAGTGGCATGCTTCTGAAAATGCACAACTTCAAGGAGGCTCCAAGTAGGCAGAGCAAGTAAAAACTCATATGCAATACTATACTAATTTAAAATAATTATTTAAAATAATTATATATAATTGTAATAATAACATTTTCGGTTTTGGTTTTGGTTTTCGGGCCAAGTGAATCCAGAATTTTTGGTTTCGGCCCAGAATTTTCATTTCGCTGCATCCCTAATATAATGAAATGTTTGTGATAACTCCTCATTCAGAGTACCAGCTCAGCACTTAACGAACAGGAAGTCCCACTCTCAACAGACTTCCTGTGTCCTCCTACTATCCCCACAGCACAAAAACAAAATATTCACTTCTAATTCCAATCTACAGCAATAACCCTTTTCTCAAACAATTAGGCCATTATTTCTATTTTGCCAACATTTTCAACAGTCATTTATCCTGAAGCTCAGTTGGAGGTTCTTGATGTCACGTCTCCGCCACCTGCTTTTCAGAGTTCTGCCTTTTAAATGCTACTTCATTTCAGACTTTGAATACATGGTAAACCATGAAAAAAACAGACCTTTGAAAAAATGTCAGTGGAAAGAGAGAGAGAGGAGAGACCAAAAAAATAAAAAAAAAAATGAAGAGAGAGAATATAAAACAAAGAGTAGGGACCTATGATTTCCACAATGCAGAAAACACGGACGGAATCCAGTCATAAAAACAGAATTTACTGTATAATGCGGAAATCTCGGATGATCTAAAGCAGGTCAGTACACTTAAATCAAACTGCGACACAGACTTGTGTCTGTGAATATTAAAGACTATTTAAATATGACACCTGCGTGTCTCTGTGTGAATGAATGTCGCTGATGAGCAGTATGTGAAGCTCACAGTGTTTTTAGATACACTGAAACACACTGAAGCACGTGTGACGATCGCTGTGTTTGCCGCCTCACAACATGAGGACATGAAATGCATGAACTTAATCTCCAGAGCTGCTCTGAGAATCACTGCATGACTATTTTTTATTATAAAACTACCGTCATATCACACAGAAACAGAACACAAACTTCACGGCAAACCGTCAAAATAAAAGTTTGGTTTAACCTAAAGAAATTATGACAGAAATATATTACTGTTGTACAGTATAATTTAGCCATGTCTCAATGTAATAATAATACTAACACTATAATAAGAATAATACTTTATTATTATTATTATTATTATTAAAACTTTATTTTTAAAGAAATAATCACAACAAAAAAAGATTGTTTAAATTTATATGATTTAAATAAATATGATAAATTAAATTAATGTTTTGTGGCTTTGTTTGATTGCCAGAACAATTCAAGTACACAACACAGAATTTCTGACTATATATATATATATATATATATATATATATATATATATATATATATATATATATATATATATATATATATATATATATATATATATTTTTTTTTTTTTTTTTTTTTTTTTTTTTTTTTTTTTATTATTTATTTATTTATTAGGGATGCAACAATACAGTTAGTCCACGGTTCAATACATACCTCGGTTTTTAACTGATGACTTGTCACATCAGTTTTTTGTTATTCTATTCTTAAGTGACAGGAACAGCAAGAGTTTAAGGAGACAAAAGACTATTTTTTTTATTGCCATACTCTTTCTTTATTTTACTTAAAGTAATTGAAAAACCTTACTTAAATTTAAAACTTTACTTAAAAAAAAAACCTTACAGGGGTTTTTTATATACCCGTACACATTCCTAGTGTATTGTATAATATAAAATAAATATATATAAAGATTTACAGTGGCAGCTCAGAGCTGTACAGCTGCATTTAAGTATGAAATTGAATGAATAAATGTAAAAATAAAACACTACATAGACTTCACTATAAAATATACATTGATTCTTATTAAAGCTACTGTATTAGTTTTTCATTCAAGAGCAAGAGTGATTTTCTATTTGTCTTTTGTTGTTGTATTAACATTAAAGGGATAGTTTGCTCAAAATTTTAAATTCTGTCATCGAGAAATTAATACAGGTTTGTAATAATATTAGAGTGAGTAAAAAATGACATCATTTTAGAGGTGAACTGTCCCTTTAAGGACAGCGTGTTCAATAGGCTGCGCTGCTGTCAATTTAGAGGTCTTTCATTAAGACCTGCGTGCATCTAATATACAGACACGCCGATTTTACTTTCACTTTAGACATAACCGACTGTGTTTATGTTAACCTCGTGTGTATTTGACCGTATTAGCGCAGTAAGACGACTACTTAGTCCAGTAATCGCTTGTTTGCAGACGTTTAGTGTGCGCGCTCAGAAAAGCGCATGTTAAATGCGTGCATAAGCACGCGAATGAAATGTTTAACCGGCAAGGCTGTAAAACGCATGCATATAATGAACTTTCGTGATTGTGAATAACTATAGTGTTCCGTGAGTATAACTCTACCACTAACGTGTGATGTGAATGTATGTTGCGTTGTTCAGTAGGCCTATATTGGGATGGACGCAAATTATAGAATTTGTAGAAAAATAATTAATTAAATGCAAAACCGAACAAAACGCAATTCACAAGCGCATATTGAACCGTGAATGCCATACCGAACGGTTCAATATTATATTGAGAATTGTGGCATCCCTAATATATATATATATATACATAAAATTGAATCCAGAAAATTTAAAAACGAAAACACAAATTTTGATAAAAATTTGAATGGAATTTAAGGGGGGTGGGTGTTTCAAAGGGCCCTAAATAGACATGTATTTTGATTATTAACATTTAATCTCACCATTAAAATGGGAGTCCAAAAATCTTTATATGGAAAAACGGAATTTAGAAAGAAGAAAAAAAGAATTTTGGAAAAATGAAACAGATTTCATAGGGCCAATATTTCAGGAGGTGCAAATACTGAAGGGGAGTGAGGTTGAGCTAGAAGAAAAATAGTAGCGCAGGCTAAATTATTCAGAGTGGAGAAGCAGTGATATAATACTGTGCTGATCAGGCAGAGGAATTTTAGGGCCATAAAAAGCCCTGAAAAAAAGAAAGTCGGAAAGATGAGTTATCGATGGGTGAGCACAGTGGCAAAACTCATCACTAGGGAATAAATGGTCCTAAATGGCTGTGGAGCTTTTAAACATTGCGTCTATAATGGCCATCTGCACTCCCTGATCACACACGCTGCTCTGTGCACTCATCAAAAATATGCACACAACAATTATAACCCTTGTGACCAAAATACCCACAATCCACTTCAGTCCATCCTCTATGGCCTCTCTTACATTCACCAAGTGTTCCCAAACAACATTTTCCCTTGCTAGGCCTCTTAAGCATACAGTATATTAGCACACGTGCTCTACACAAGAACCCATCGAGACAAAATAATAAACCTGTTGAGGCCGGGGTCGATGGATGGAATGCCATGACATTGTTTTGCTTAATCCGTGTAACAGTTAGGGATTTGAAAACGTGTGTTTCATTTCACACTCTTTGACTGATGATGGGGAGCAAATTCGAGTAAATGGCTTGACACTTATTACCACAAGAGCTTACACCTCACAGTCATCATACAGGCCTCAGAAAAGCGCACAGTTCTCCATAGACCGAGAATGCAGTGACGTTGGCCCTGCCGTCAATATTCAGTTCAGCTGAAACAGTCCATACATTTCCATGCTGGTCCAATTGGTAGTTATTAAGCCTGGTGGTGATCAAAAAGCAATGCTGGATTGGCATGCACTTTCGTTCAAAACCATTTCTTTTTGGCTCTGATATATTCAAAGGAGGGCAACAAATTCATTGGCTGTGTTACAAAAGGTGCATCCTAACTGGAACTAGAACTCCCTATATAGGGAGCAAAACTCTGTGTGACATACACAGTGTTATTTTAGTATTATTTACATACTATCATAGTATTTATTCATATTTTGAATTGGCTTTTTTTTTTAGATAATTTTAATTTTACTTTTTTAATACTAAACTTAGCATACATTTTTATTTTAGATTCAGTCAATTTAATGTTGGGTAAAATATGTTTTATATGTGCATTTAAGTATTTGGTTACTCTTTTTTGGTAACACTATTTTAGTGTCCTTGTTAAATATGTTACATGTACGTAACATAGTAATTATTACGCATTATTTACTGTTATTACTAACCCTTAACCAAACCCTATCCTAACCCTATAGTAAGTACATGTTGTTAATTACTATTAATCAGTACTTAAATATATAATTACACTGTAACAATGACACCTTAAAATGAAGTGTAACCTACTACACTAAAAGTGTAACGTACTGAGTAATATTAATTAACTATATGCACTTACTATAGAGTCACGGTTAGGGTTATGTTTTTGTTTAGTTACTTGTAATTATGCATAATTTACTGTTATTATAGTAAGTACATGTAGTAACCTGTAACTACGTCACCTTAAAATAAAGTGTTACCAAGTATTTAAGTTCTTAAATTTGAATTTTTTTTTTTTTTTTTTTTTTTCTCTATGTTCATTGCAATGCTTTTTTATGGAAGCTTCCATCACAGAATAAAACATTTAAAACATATTTGAACATTTTATCACACAATTGTAAGTTTACATCTTGCAATTCTGAAAAAAAAATTCAGAATAAACTGCGCAATTGCGTGTTACAAAGTCAGAATTGCGTGATATAAAGTGGCAATTCTGACTTTTCCCTCACAAAATGGCGAGTTCACATCTTGCAATTCTGACTTTTTCTCAGCTAAAAAGTGATATAAAGTCGCAGTTGCATGTTATAAAGTGAGAATTGAGATATATAGTCAGAATTGCAAGATATAAACTTGCAATTTTGAGAAAAACAATTATATCACAATTCTGACTATAGCACGCAATTGCGAGTTTATATCTCGCAATTCAGACTTTATAGCACTTTTTAGCTGAACATTTTTTCGCCATTTTGTGAGATAAAAACTCATTCTGAATGCCTTCATATCAACAATGTCTGTCAATGGATAGAACAAGGTCTCTATCTTATTTTTTTTTTCTTCTGATAATCCATTTCACTTGGATGTATATCACATTATGGAAGAAAAGGATCATTTGCTACTTCAATTACATTGTGACTTTTAAATGCCATCTATGTAGGCAGCTCACCATAGGTTTTGAGACTAACATGTCATACTTGATCTAAGATGATTAAAGTGCATTTGAAGAACAAAATAGAAACTCTCACAAAGGTCTTTAGGCAATCTACAGTATTACTGTTACATTCTTGTTCTTGGAAAATGAACTAGACTAAAACTGATGATAGGTACTTATTTCTACTCATATGATAAAGAGCAAGCGATGAAGAGGTAATGTTTTATAAAAATAAAAAAAAGAAGAAAAAAAAAAGAATAACAAATCAATCAAAATTCATCATTCTAAGCAGGTCTGTACCAATAATCAGAGCATCATAAATGAATCCATATTCCAGCCAACTGTTTGCAATTAAATTTTAATTGGATATTGAGACACAGATGGAGGAAGGAAAGAGTGTCGAAGACCTTCTCCCCGGTTATTTCTCTTTTTTCTCTGGGATTTTTTCTTTGGTTTCCCCGTTCCCCCTTTTCCCTTAGTTGCCCGTCCGCCTTTCCTACATGTTCCTCTTTCATCTTTTTATTCTCTCTCTCTCTTACTTACTCACTCAGCCCTACAGACTCTGAGATTAATTATTCAAATGTTATCTTCATTGCCAAAGTGTGAGTTAGGAAGGAAGCTCCGGGCTTCAACCGCTACCTAATCCTGACTCTTTCAAAAAGCATTCAGCCTTGGAGGCCACGGACGAAATTGCATTATTTGTACATCAGTTTATTTTATTGTTCTTCCCTCCTCACAGTCTCCCACAGCAGTGTGTCTAAATTCTAATAAACTCCAAAACAAGGTTTAGCCACTGATTTGATTAGATGCAAAAGGGCATCAGGAACACATTGACCGTTGCTGAGAGACTCCCTCAATCTCACTTTCATGCTCTGTTTCTTCCTCTTTCTATCTCTCTCTGTCTCTCTTTCCCTTCCCCATTACCTTTCCTCTCAGCCTGACTATGTGTGGCTCCGTTGTTATTTGTCTTTGTCTCTATCTCCACCCTCTTCGTCCACACTATTTTTTGCTGCCCATAGACAGGTGGAAAACAATCTGTCACTCACGGAGCTTGTCGGAGCAATATGCACAGCTAGGGGATCCATGCATCCACTCCATTAGGAGGACCTTGGCGGATCCATACTTAGCCATGTTCTCCAGCGGTGCCAAGCACCTTCACATTTACATTCTAGAAGAGATGAACCTTTCACCGACATGCTGACTCACCACTGCAATATGACAAGTACTTTAATTAAAGGAGTTAATTGAAGCCACTTCTTCCCGGCTCTTAACGAGCTTGAAGAAGAGTCCCATATTCGCTCCCTCCTCCCCCAATACTCATCTCCATCTCCTCGGCTTCACTGTATTGGCTTATCGACATCAAACAGCCGCTTTGTGCTACAGAAACAAAACAATACAGAACATTAAGCAGGATAAATGGACACTTAAGGTAAATGAGGGTATGAGATGTTTCAGAGTGTTGATACTATCTTAAATGGTTAAGCATCATTTCTTTCCA
The DNA here is from genome assembly GCA_023566225.1 of Romanogobio albipinnatus. NCBI lineage: Eukaryota > Metazoa > Chordata > Actinopteri > Cypriniformes > Gobionidae > Romanogobio > Romanogobio albipinnatus. The sequence goes on along the minus strand of CM042261.1, from coordinate 13,547,163 downwards.
CGACCAGTGGCTGGAGAGATGGTTGCCAGTTGCTTAGTTATTTCAATTTCGTTCACTTCACTGCCCAATCCATCCTTTGCTTAATTAGGTCATTCTACCACACGTTTGAGTTTTCTGCCTCAAAACTAAAGATTCACCGATATTAATAATCAGACCAATGAGCCGATAATTATTTCATATTAGGGCTGTGTGATTAATCGTAATTGATTTTCGATTTCGGCGTGAAATCGTGCGCGCACTCCGAGACAGGGTGGAACACGCATAAGCAAAGTATACTATGGGCTTCAGATAGGCGCCTAAACGGTTAAATAACCTACACACAAATATGTCAAAGTGCCATTTTGGTAAATATACCCCTGTAAACACAGTTGGTTATGTCTTAAGTGAATGTAATCACTGAAAAAGCGCTCATGTGTAACATTATATTGGGTCCGTGCAGCTCTTAAAGTGACAAAAGCCAAAAAAATCTGCTGCAATCATTAATGTTAATCAAACAAGCAAAGACAAAGATAAAATCACTCACTGCTCTTGAATGAATAAACTAGTTTTAATAAGGATCGGTCTATACTTAATGTATACAGCAGTGTTATTTTACAATTGATTACTTTATTCAATTTCTGTCGCAGACTATTTACTTATCTGAATATCACTGTTCATGAAATACCTAAAGAACTATTTATTTAATTTGTATTTTTGTCCATTTTGTTTGTAATCTTTATAATTTATTTGTTCTTATTGTATTGCTGACTGTTTACTTGTCTTCTGTAACTGTTTTGAGGACTTTTATTTACATGAATTAACCTAGTATTAGTTTTTGCTGAAGTATTGATAATTGTGAAATATCACTGACATTTAAAATTACACATATCATGAAATAAGACTTTCATTATATCCACCTATAATAATAATAATAGGGATTATGATTTTCGCCATAATCAATAACTATTTCATGTTATGGCTAATAACCGTTAATGGCCAATATAGCCTATATATATAAATTATAATTGAAACACAAAATAAAACAGTTACATAAAATTAACTTTATATGCTACAAGAGATTTTGGAAATCACATTATAATGCACAGTATGAAAAAAAAATGTTTTTAAAGACTCACAAGAGTGTTAAATGTACAAGGGAAAATGAGCATGCAGAATTAAATATCCAATATTGTTAAATACAGTTACTATAAAACAAAAATTGTACCAAAAACTAATAAGAAAACACATTTGTCTAATAGTACAGATAAATAAAATACAATAAATAAATAAATAAATACTATCTGCTGATATAAATGGAACCGAGACATTATACAGTGAGGAAAATAAGTATTTGAACACCCCCTGCTATTTTGCAAGTTCTCCCACTTGGAAATCATGGAGGGGTCTGAAATTGTCATCATAGGTGCATGTCCACTGTGAGAGACATAATCTAAAAAAAAAATTCCAGAAATCACAATGTATGATTTTTTAACTATTTATTTGTATGATACAGCTGCAAATAAGTATTTGAACACCTGAGAAAAGCAATGTTAATATTTGCTGTTCAAATACTTATTTGCAGCTGTATCATACAAATAAATAGTTAAAAATCATATATTGTGATTTCTGGATTTTTTTTTTTAGATTATGTCTCTCACAGTGGACATGCACCTACGATGACAGTTTCAGACCCCTACATGATTTCCAAGTGGAAGAACTTGCAAAATAGCTGGGGGTGTTCAAATACTTATTTTCCTCACTGTATGACTAATATGTAATATTAGCTGTTACCAACTATTAATATTGGCTAGTAAGCAATATGGAGCGGTGACATTGTTGCCTGATAAATAAATAATATTGTGTTATAACTAAAATAGCAGCAATATATAGTGCCTAATCAAACTTCTATGACCCTATTCATCTCATAGCAATACCTTGTAAGTATTTGTTCATTTAAAAGCAAGAACCTTCAAGTGCCTTTTGAATCCCATGAGACGTAGCACTAGAGCCCTACATTTCTGCCTGAGCCCGACGGGCCCCGACTTTTTTACGCCCCTAGGGCCGGGCTTCGGGCCAATTTTCCCATCATACCTCAAATGCGGGCTGGGCTTCGGGCCTTTTTAGGCTTCTCCTTCATTTTATATTTTAGACATTCAATAATTAAAGAAACAATGAGATGTGCTGCGCTGGTGGAAACAACATGAGACCATGATATCATGAGTCCGCAACTGTCAAGACTGACTAGCACAGTGCAACACGCATCGCAGCAAATGAATAGGCTAAAGCAAGCCAACACGCAAACTGCCACAAGTGAAACTGAAAATAAGCTAAGTCTTAGATGCTCAAAAACACAACCATCTTCATTAAAACTAATGAGACTAAAGGCTCTTAACAATGTTTAGGTCGCTCGTTCTCATAATGCGGTCTATGATGTTGAAATGAGCTGATGAATAAAATGCTCATATCGGTTGCTTTCATTGACATGAACTCCGTTAAATGTGCATATAGCGCGGGAATTGAAGATCGGATTTATATTCATTTTGCGGAGAGGTGTAAGGTAAGACGACCTTGCATGTTTTTTTCATTTTTTATTTGTTTCGATTGTGTAGGCCGTTTCGTTTGCGCGCGCCGTTGCGATCTGCCTGCCTCATCTTGTCAAAAATGCCTTTTTACTGTAATGGTGGTGATAGTAGGCTAAACATTTAAATGATTCTTTAAGTGTTTTATATGGATTTTATAAGCAAGGGGCTAAAGTGTTGGGTTAACTCACTGTCGGCCGCTGGTCGCTTGGTCGTCACTTTAAAAAGCAAAAAATTTAATTTAACAAAAAAAAATGCTTCAAACATTTTTCTAAATTAACTTAATAAAGAAACGAAACGAAATATAGCCTAACTACTTTGACAAGTGTTGATATGAGAGGCTAAAGCGTTGGGTTAACTCACTGTCGGCCCCTGGCCGCTTGGTCATCACTTTAAAGAACAAAAACTTTAATTTAACAAACAAAAAAATGCTTCAAACATTTTTCTAAATTAACTTAATAAAGAAACAAAACGAAATATAACTACTTTGACATTAAAAACAAAACTGAACTAATTTAATGGCTGCAACTAATGTGTAATAGGGATGCTAAAAAAAAAAAACACAGGCTCCAGTCGGACTCGGGCTGATAATTTTGATGAGCTGTCGGGGGCCGGGCTAGGGCCTCAGCGTCTCGGGCCAGGGCCGGGCTATGGCCTAATTTTTAGGCCCGTGCAGGAATCTACGTAGCACTCTTAACTTCTGGAGGCCATTAATTTCTGATTATTGGGATTTGGCATTCTTTCCAACAATTACACCACAAACAACTCAGAAGTAAACTTGACTCAATTAACCTTGGTTTAAAAGTCTTTTTCAGATTAATGGAAGCCAGCCATCTTTCTCAGCATTAGCCTCTCATCTCCTCATCAAAAAGCATCTTCCTGTTGTCATACACCAGTGAGCTGGAGACAACACAGACCAACCAACCATATTTTGAGGACAATAAAAGTCAGGAAGTAACATTTGACAAAAGGGCAATAGCAGAAAAAGTCTCTCGGTTAGACATACAATCTCACCATCTCAAATCAACTATACAGACATCTTCTACAGGTGTCTCATTACGAAGAAACCCGATCAATTAGACTCATTATCACTTCTTCTCTTGAGAACTGCTTCTGTTACATTTTCAGGAGGTGCGAGCTTAATTTGTTAACATGTTTCACACTTGTGGGGTATACTGATGAGAGCAGGGGATTGAGGGGTGTATTAGAGGAATGAATAAAAAGAGAAAGGAACAAATCAGCTGAAAGACTGAGGAGATGCGACAATATGCCCCGGCTTATCTAAAGCCACAGGTAAATGTCATTCAGACTTGTGGCATGTGGCCATACAGGGTATGTGACTGATCTATGAATACTGATTGAAATGAACACTTGAGGCCCTTGTGATATTCTCTTGTTGATGAGAAAAGGCCTTGTTTGTTAGGTTTCTGGTTGACAAGGGGATCTTTGTAGGTTAATAGGCGTTGTCTTTCATACTTACTAATTTCAAGCATAAAAACAAATTCAGCCAAGTGTGTACCACCATGCAATCTTTTCATGTTCATCTGTTACTCATTTCTCTATCTACACTCCAGAACTTCACAAAACAAGTTGTACTGCAATATGCATGATCATCTATGGGAATTAGTAAAGATACAAAAAGTGTCAGCTAGATGACATTTTAATCATAAACATGACCTCTTCACCTCTCATCAGACCAGATAAATATGATAACATTGCTGGAGGCTGGAACTATACAGAACTGTATAACGGAGAGGAAAAAAAGACAAGTAATGTTTCTTCCATTTATGGTTCTGCCAATATTACAGCCAACAATAAGTGCTGAGATTTCCATCGAGTACCTGAGGCTGGTGAGGAATAAATCACTAGATAAGGGAAAATGGAGCGGAATATGGAGGGAGGAAAGCCAGAAACACAACAGTCTCTGCTGAATGGATATTGTAAATATAGCTTTTCTCCATTGCTTTCCCTTATGTCCTTTATATGCAAATGACCGCATTGTCCTGACATATTTTACTGTTTTTGACAGGAAATAAAACAAACTAATTACCTTGCTAAACTTGTCACAAAACAGGGTCACCAACAACTGACACTATTTCACTGCTAAAAATGGCCATTTTCCAAGTTTTAAACTTAGTATACTTATATGAACAGTTTTTTTTCTTTTCTTACTTAGTTATTGAAGAAAAAAAAATGACATTCACCAACAACGTTCTCTTCTTTTTTGTTTTCATATTATAGGACTCTTCGTTTTCCTGTTATTACTCACAAAATATATTTTCAGTAAATCATAGATAAAACACATATTCCAAATTATAAATCACCATAGTTTTTTCAACATTCTAGCTTACTGGGGAAACAAAGGACTAAACATATACACTGTGGGTCTTTAAATGTACATTTTCAGGTACTTCACAGGTACAAGTGAGGTGTGGGAATATCGCAAGATCATGAAGCTTTTGAAAGTGCCAAAGGGCTGCTCTGATATGAACATACTGTAGTTTCAGCTTTCCAGTTTGCTAAGAAGACACCGTGGGCCTCTAAATATGCATTTTTTAGATACCTTCTCAAGAGTTCACTTAGGTGTTTAAAAACTGGCTCTGAGACGAATGTATCCGAAATTCAGCATCCTAGCTTGCTGACAAGAAAGAAAGAAAAAGTCAAAGCATACTGTATGTACTTGTATACTTAATCATAATGGTGAAACCTCCTAGTACTGCAATACGATTTGGTACTTGCTTCTAAACCTGTTGTTTATGCTGACATAAAGTTGAACTTTTGGCTTCATTCTTTACATTCTGTACCTTCCCATGAAAGACTGCAGAGACTAATGCAGAGCCTTCACTTGATAGTCTGCAATGACAGCAAATAATGCAGCTAAACTTAACAGAGCACACAATGTTCTACCACACTATGAATAATTCATTATAGCATGACTCGCCTGAAAACATCCTGTTAAATCAGGGAACATACGTATCATAATTTAACCTCCATAACAAAGCATAGCAGAGCATCTGTTTTTTTTTTTTCAAATAAGTAAATTATTTATTTAGGACAATTTTTCCCTCATTCTGACATTTGATAATGAATCATGATACAAACATTAAACGTAAAAAGCGTACCGCTTACCTGCATTACTTTACTCTCATATCCTCCTAAAATATATATTTATAATATTATATATTTATATTGTAGAAATAAATAAATTGATAGTGAGAACCTCCCTTTTTTGCATATATAATAAACATGCACATAGTTAAACTGATTGCCAGTCCAAACATTGGAGACATACCAAATTATACATAATTGAAATGTCACATCACAGCCAAAGACAAAATAAAAGTCCTAAATATCAATTAAGAAATTAATCAGTCCTTTGATGAAGCTGTTGTCCTTGGAGAACACAAGGTTGTAGATTTTCAGGTTTTATGAAATTTGGGGGACATTCGTTTCCTAAATACATATCAAAACCTGACACAAACACACATGTGAACACCAAAAGCACCTCTGAGCTCACCATCACCTAATTCTAGGTGTGTAACGTTACACAAAACTGAAGGTTCGGCACGTATCTCAGTTTTGAAGTCATGTTTCGGTACGGGTTCTGTACAGCAGTTTTACAAAATTGCTTTTTATTTATTTGTATTAAGCGGTGGCTTACTGAAATTAATTTAAAAAAATTAATTAAATTACAACTAAAAGCTTCTTAAAAGATAATGCTGTAAACTATGGGGAGCCCTTACTTGCACATTACTAAAATATTAAAGGACAGAGCCCAAACTATTAGCCTAAATTCAGTTGCTATATATTGTTAAATATAATCATCAACACTCAAATAACACATTGTATGCAAACATGTAAACTTCACATAAGGCAGTTTTTGCATTAACTTCTAAATCTAATAATAAAATAGTATTTTCTTTAATACTTGTTGTTGTTGAAATATAATCATTTATACAGGACATTTATACATTTTAAATAAACATACATTAAATAAACAAGACATCACTAACAGGTTAAGTAGAATATAATAATATATATAGGCTAATATAGTGCATATTTTTAGCGAAAGAGTTCATCTCTCTAGTGAACTAACAGCTGTGGACACTGAATAACTTCTGAGGTAAATGTGATGCTACATGACATTGTTTACAAGCTGTTTTATTGACCTTTCCACCGTTTAAACATTGATTGAGCGATTATTATTATACGTTTCAGTAAATTGTAATGTATCCTCAACATACCTTAAGATATTAATTCATGTTTATTCTTTAGGAAGAGATGATCGTGTTCACAGATGATAGCGCTCCATGTGTGGACGCTTCACCTGACACGCCTATACAGGTGATCAGTCAAGTCATATTAAAGTGCGGCATATCATTTTGTAATAAAATGGACTGGATACTAAGGCTCAATCCCATTTCTACCCCTTAGCCCTTCTCTTTCCCCTTCCCCTTCGTTTTGCGCGTTCACGTGAAGGGGTAGGGGTGTCTCGATTCTTTTTTAGCTGGAGTGGTAGGGGTAAGGGGAAGGGCCAGATAGCCCTTCAAACAAAGATTTTTCAGGACCACACTTCGAACGAAGGGGTATGATGAGTTTCCCTCCACCGACTACCGTGCTGCTAGAATGTGTGTGTGTTGCCACTCGGGATCGATCACTTGCGTGTCACCTGGCTGCCGTTTCTCCGTAGCTTGCTAAACGCACTATTTGGGTGATTTGAACACATATTAATAATAGTTTAAAAATATATATCTGGTCATCCTTCACAACGCAGTCGATATTTACATCACATATCGTCTGTAAACTCTCGCGTTACCAAGGCAACGACTGACTTTACATATAACACGTATTTAAATATGAACATTATCGCAGCACCACAGTAGATAACGAAACCATATCCGTACCGGCCGGCTCGGATCAGCACGGAATGGAACGGTTAATAAACAAAGAGAACAGTTTGGTCCAATGGAAAAGCGGCTTCACCAGTATTTTCTGTATAATTCTGTATCATCTTAGGAAACTCTGGCTCATATGTTTTGAACTGAAAACGAGCGCCATTTTATTAAGTCCAAATACAGCGCAAAACTCTGTTGGGAGTGAGTAATGTGTTAAACGTGCTCGCGCCTGATTTCTGTTAGATATAGCCTACTCACTTCATTGCTGTTCATACTGGTTAAATGTCACAGGACATTATAATAAATAAAACGGGGTATGATGACGTGTAATGGTAGTAGTGGTGTCCCATTTCTTAGGGGAATATTTTCACCCCTGCGCCTTGGCACTCTGTTTCAAGGGGCAAGGGGAACAGGTAGGGGTAGGGGTAGGGGAAGGCGAAGGGGTATAAAACAGAATTGGGATTGGGCCTTAATATGTTCGTGTGGGAACTAAGATTGAAGTGTGTTCCGCGCTTAAAACAAGCCGACTGTTAACTGTTAAAGATTGCATTCGGAACCGTTCGGTACACGCGTGCACCATACCGAAAGCCCTGTCTACAGCCCTACCTAATTCCTTTCCTCGAGTGCTCTAACAGAGGTCTGTGTGTTCCTCTAGTGACCATTTCAAATGAGCGTATTAGTTTATGAGCTCCAGCCTCCAATAGCAGCTTGTTTTCTCATACTACTCTAATCAGCTCCTTCGAATGCCATTAAGGACACAATAACTTACAACGTTACGCAATCTAAAGCTTTTAACAGAATATTTTAAATGAAATGTGTTTGAATTTCCACATTAAAGTGGCAGGCGTCGCAGTGAAAGCTAAGTTATTACTCGAAAAGCGCCATTTTCTTGGACACACTGCAGAGGATTTATATAGAATAGAATCTGGCAAGTAGCAATTATTGATGATGAGTATCGCAAACGGTCCGAAATTAGCTCTTTCACAATCAATTCAGTAAAGCATGAAAGAATCCAGTCAGGTACATCATTTCTTTTACATAGAGTGGATCCAAAAAAACATAGCAAAGCGGAGTTCATTGCTTACATGCACTGCACCAAATGCTGCCTGTTTTGGATCGGCTCTGTGCAGGAAGAGGTGGATGACAGAATCTGATTTAATGGGATTGGTCGGAGGCCTGCTCTTTCATAAAAGCTGGCTGGGGAGCCACCCATATATCAAGAGGAAGCACAACCCTGGAGTTAAACAAATAAATAAGAGCAATTAAACAAAGTGGCCACCACTCCTCACCTGGCACTACACAAGTCCCATACACCCCCACTGCATGAACTCTGCAAGACAGGGAATAAAGAGATTTTTTATTTTTTTTTGCTTGTCACTTGTTCAAAGCACTTAGGCTTTAGCCACTTAATAACTTGAGCGTAGAGCACCGCCACAATCCAAAGGCCAATATTTTCCAAGAAAATCTGCCCTCACAAAGCATTTGTGCGACTTTTAAATGCCTGTTTTTACATTTAGATTACCTTTGGGGTCATTCAAGTGCCAATCAAGGACGAGAACTATAACTACAAAGTTTTAACTAATTCTGTGAGAATAGGGAAGTCCACTTTATAGTTATTCTTTGCATAAATGGGCCTTAAGTTTATCTTTAAAACCTATAATTTATTACAATTAAAAAGTAATAAATACCAAGTTATGTAATGACACTGGCATGGGCTGATAGGTAATTTATGTAACCTGCTGCAGGGCTCCAGACTGTGATTAAATGGTTGCGTTTTCGCAGAATGGCAAACGTAATGAAAGCGGAACGAAACTACGCTACTCATTTGTACTTCACGGACCGTTTATCAGTTTGGACCAAGAGTACCGCACACAACCTGAAAAGTGAAGCCAAAACGTGTCAATTGCCCCCAGGTGGTTGGTCTCAGTATAGCTCATAAACCCCGCCCCCTCCATGTATTCTAATGGGACGCGACACAAACTAAACAATCAAATTACACTTCAAATACATTTTTACAAAGATGGTTTCTGTAATTTTAGGTAGTTTTTAAATCACGCTGATGTAAGTTCAAGTGTTAGTTTTTTAAAACAAGTTTAGTTTTAGACTTTTTTCGGGAGGAGATTGGAGCTTTAGCTTTAATTTCTACATTCGAGTAGTTCTGCAGTAAACTGTACTAACAGATACTGCGGGAGTGTGGGCAGGGTTTTGATATTGTGGCTCTACTTCCTGCTCTCTACTGCACAGACGCAGGTCCCAAATCAGCGTAAGATGTCAGCGCCATATTCGGACATTGGCAGCTTTTCTACAATAGAAGATAGCGAAGGGGAGTTGTCCATCTTTTTTTACAGTCTATGGTTTGGACCAATGTCAGTGCAGCGCGAGCCGCAAGCTACTCACAAGCCGATCTTGATCACGTGACACTGTTATTACACAGCGCTGGAAGATCCAGTAAAGAAAGCATTTGAATTTGCAAGATCTAGTGAGAAGCATTCAAATTCGGCGCAGAGTTCTCTGTTATTAACCATAGATCTCTATTATGTTAGATCAAACAGCACTGACGTGGAAACCAGGATAAACATTATGCCCTGAATGAACTAGTTACAGAGGGCTTTTAGTCCAAAAACAATTTTCAGTCCAGCAACATTCACCATGGATTTAATGTAGTTACATTAACTGTAAACATGGAAATTTGGCAGGAATAGTAAAATGCTTTCAAGTACTTCACATCTTTTTTCCAGCACTTCAAAACTCTAATTTTATTTTATTGAAATGTTATTTTTTAATGTGATGACCAAAACATTATTTGTTCAACCTTTTCAACCATTTGTCAGTAATTAAAGTCAGAATGGGGGAAAATGTGAATAACTGCATTGTAGCTTGAAGGTGTGCGTGCACATACATTTTCTGCTTGCATTCCTAACATTTTCAGTAAGGGTTAAGTAAAACAGTGCTAAGTAAGGTCTGGAGCCCTGCTGCAGACAATCACATTGTTAACTACACGGCACAAGCTGATTGGTCCCTGTTGCATCTGCAGCGAATGAGTTTACTGCACAATATTTAAATAGTTGGTCAGTGTCTGCTGCAACAGTTTGCATCGCGCTTTCAAAGTTCCTCTGAAACCCTCCACCTTCCCCAGCTCCACCTGTATAGATTTGCTATGGTTAACTTAATATATATGCTATTTGTGCAGCGAAAGCATGTCTTACGCCGGCTTCACACCGCACGCGCAAGCAGTGCGTTGGCAGGGCAGGAGCAGTGCGTATGTAGAGCGGGAGCCGCGCGCCCGTTGTGCATTCACACTGGCAGCGTTTGTCTCGCGCAGCTGAACCGCGGCTCGTGTATTGCAAATACAGACGAATATTGTCCATTATGTCACATTTTCCGGTGTTCTCCTCTGACCCCTTGTCTGTCTCGTGCTTTGATTTATGATGGGCAGCATATCTGCTGCAAATGCGACCGTGTTCCCCTCTGTCAAATACACACATGCATATAACATGTTGTATACACTGTAAAAAATAAATGTAATTTTACAGGTAATGGTCTGTATTTTTTTACAGAATTTTCCCGTTTTGTCATTATACAATGAAAGTCCTGTTGTTTTACAGATATTTGCTGTAATTTAAATTTCGACTATTAAATTTACAGGGAATTGCTTGTATTTTGGTATTACATAAAATTTCTGTTTTTAAGAGGACATTTTCTGTATTTTTACAGAATGTGTAATTTTACATAAAATTTTGATTAATATTTTACAGATTTTTTCTGTAAAAATAGAAAAAAGGAAACAAATGTATAATTACAGAAATCAGCAGTCATTCAACATGTTTTTCTTCCCATGTAAGATAATGTGTTGGTTAAAGTGTTTTTTTTTTTTTGGCTAAATAATAGTATTTGTACATATAGAGGCTATAAGCTTAAGTGTAGCTACTATACATTTATATATAGGCTATTTTACTAATGTCTTGCAAAAAGATGCTCATTTTGATAATTTTTTGCACAGACTAATTCTCCCCTAAATTTCCTAACCACGCGGATGCAGATTCAAATTTGCCGCCAGTTAATTTTCCGGTAGTCAGGCCAACAACAGTTCGCGGAGCCAGAGGTACAGTGATGTTAGGGCGGGAGATTTTAATTTATTTTAGTCCAACGTTACGCTCGTGAAGTGGATCGTGAGATTAACTGCGGTGTAAAGCAATCGTGAGGAAAAATAATGTGCCATTTCAACGAGAATGTTTCGTCAACTACAGCGACCTTTAACGAGCAGAGTCAGCGGACATCACACCAACCAATCACTGGCTAAGGTAAGAGTCTCATTCTATTATATTTATATCGTGTGGCTGCACATTTGTGTTGTTTATTGTTTAAAAGCTATTTTTAGCATTTCCAAACGGTGTTCAGTCACATAAGCAGGCGTCTTTCAATTTTCCATCTGTTTTAAACCAAGAAAGATAGCTATCCATAAAGTGTGAAAGGTTGTTTATATGTGGTAACTTAGTAGCATTTACCGCCATTATTTCAATCTCTTTTGAAACGATAAACTATCAATGAACTATAGGCCTAAGTTATACAGGAAAGCAGATGAGACTGAATAACGAACATAATAAAATGCATATTCTGAGCGCATCTGCATACATACCTGTACAGTATGCATATATTAATATTTTAATAAGTATATATATATATATATATATATATATATATATATATATATATATATATATATATATATATATATATATATATATATATATATATATATATATATATAACCAGCCTTACAACAACGTGTCTGTGTATGAATTAGCAGTAGCAAGTCTCTATAATAAAATAAAACAGCGCAGCAGTTTTATTCCACCAAGATCAAATACATTACCATTGTCATATCCATTACCATGCTAAACTCTTCAGAGAGTTGTCATGATAGAAATATATTTAAATAAATTCAATATCAAAATTAATATAATTTTTTTTAAACTGTACATTGCAATGTTGTGAGGCTTAAATTCCAGTTTATCATTTAAACAAATCATTTTAGTTTTTAACATTTTTGATAAAATACTACAAAATGTTAATATCGGCCATTCATTTTATACAGACTATAAACTGAAATTAATTAGATTTTCATGCAGCAGTCATTTATCAAATGATGATCAAACAAAATCTGTCAGTTGTAACCAAGAACATACACAACTAGATTGTATTATATTCTAAGGTCATGAATGAGCAGTGTACAAAATATGGTTAAAAGGATAGTTTCCTAAAAAATGAAAATGTTGTCATAATTTACTCACTCTCATGTTGTCATACGGGTTTGGATTGGAACGGAACAGCATGAAGTAGGCCTAAATTATGGGGAAAAAAATTATTTGGGGGTGAACTACCCTTAAATGCAGCAGTCCATGAGCTTTATGCAGGTGATAGCTGTAGTTGGATTTGAAAACAGTGTAAGCTGATGGGACTAAGCCAAAGCTCAATTTCTGTCTCATATGGAGTGTAAATGTTTTAGCTCAATCCTGTTCCCAGATATCCGGCTTCCTGTAGAGTTTAGTTTCACTTTTAACAAACACCTGAACCCGTTAATAATGGTCTTTTCAGCTCATTCGAAAAATTGCAAGCAGGTGTGTTGGAAATAAATGCCACAGGAAAGTAGATCATCGCTGTTGTAGAAGCTTCAATTATACGATGGCCAAATACTTGTGTGGAAACCAACAATGAAACTGGTGTGTCCTCAATATTCATACATACATTATATACCTATCACCCCAATGACAGAATAATATAAATAAAAAATGCCTCCACAACAACCGCAGTTGCACAGCACCAATTAGGGTGACATACAGAATCTTCACCTACGCGTTGAGGATGTCAGCTGACTGGTTCATGCATTTCCAGATGATATCCAGATAATAACTAATATCAGATATTGCATTACCCTTAAATGGTGTCTGTTAATGTTGTCCTTGCCCATTTAAGGGTTAAACATGCTGGTACATTAAAGTATTGTTATTTTGAACCAAGAGTAAAACTATTCACTAGGGCTGTGCGATATTGAACAAAAATGTGATATGCGATATCCTTGTTAAATAATGCAATATGCGATACGATATTGCTTTAAGTGTGTAAAATCTATTTAAATTATATTAAAACTAGGGCTGTCAAAAGATTAATCACGATTAATCACATCCAAAATAAAAGTTTGTGTTTACATAATATATTTGTGTGTACTCTGTATAATTATTATGTTTATATAAATATTCATGTATATATTTAAGAAATATTTGCATGTATATACTGTATACATTTATATAATTTATATTATATATATAAATATAAATATTTTATATATAAATATAATAAATTTTTCTTAAATATATACATGCTTGTGTGTGTTTTTATATAATAATAATAATTATACACAGTTCACACACATATATTATGTAAACACAAACTTTTATTTTGGATGTGATTAATCGTGATTCATCTTTTGACAGCCCTAATTAAAACACATTCTTTCTGGTAAAGAAAGCATCGCTACAACTTCTGGAAGTGACCAGCAGTGTTTTAGCAAAAGTTATCGTCACAAATCTGACAATATAATTTTAACATCAGTGTAAACAAACCAAAAGTGTAATGCCAATATTTAAATACCAAAAACTCTTTGACTTGGTAATATATAGTTATATCAACCTAAAACTTAAAGTCAAGAACATCCAGGTAAACAAACACATCTGAGCTAGAGGTGGACGATTATTTTTGCTTTTTTTATTTATCATTGTTATTAAAAATAAGAACTAAAAACAGAAGTTTTCACATGAATTAAATATACACTCTGATACATAATAAAGCTACAGAGCTTATTCAGCCAAGAGCACAGTGATTTTCTCTTTTTCTTTTGTTGTTTGACAGACAGCAGCAGGTTTACTGTATTAGCAGGCTGTCACTTTAAGACCTAATGCACGCATTCTGATATCGTTCACTTAAAGCATAACCGACTGTGTTTACATGAATACTCATCAAGACAGCCATTTTGACATAACCGTGTGTAATTGACAGTTCAAGTGTGTAACAAGACACGAAACAGAACTGAAGGGATCACACGCTTTCAGAGGGGCGGCTTGTGCGCATGTTTCGGTGTGTGTGTGTCAGACAGCGTTAGACTGCAAGGAGTTGTTTTTCCGCAAGTTATTGTATTTAATAACTCTTTTTAACGTCAAGAAAGTCACATAAGTAACAGTCATGTGCCCAGTCTATTCTCTGCTATGTGTCAACCTAAAACATACACTTTTCACAATGTTAAAGTAGCATACTAAAATCTTTCCGATATTGCGTCCCGTTGCGATATGCATATTGCGATATGTACATTTGCGATATTTCGTTCATTTCGATGTATTGTGCAGCCCTACTATTAACAAATAATTTCATGAAAGCACATCAGCCCTGACTTTAGTATAAACTGGAAGCATTTATGGTTAATATCACATGCTGACTCAGAGACCTACAGTCATATTCTTCACCAAATACATTCAAATCCACCCACTACAACAAGCAAACAGCTTCAGATCCAAATTAATAATTGGGTGGATAAAACAGCACTTATTTAAATCAGCTCTCAAACCAAATAATCTCCAGAGTGATTACATTTTAGCTGAGAACTGATTCAACAGAAATTAGGAGGGATAATATGGTATTCTGTGAGATAAGAGCAAAGACCTGTGGATGAAAATAAGTTAAATCATTCATTTGTTTGGGTAAACCCTTTCAAATTAGAGATCTAAGATATCAGAATGACGTTCAAACGTGGCAATGGTTCACAATGACTCACTGGACCCATTTCAGAGTGGGAAAAAAGATAATGGAATGGCAGGGTCAGCCAATGAGATCTCTTTTGAGACAGAAGGAATCAAAATTGTATCATTGACTCAGTTAGCACATGGGAGATATGGTATGTTTCATTTGCAGCAGACTATCTGAGCGATCTTGAAGGATCTCAGGCCAAGACATTAATTTAGCTGTAGAAAATACATTTCTTAAAATAACTTTAATAGAATGTCTACTGTCTTCTCAGATGAAATATGCATTTATGTCACACTTTTAAATGGTTGGCTTGGTTTCTTCAAAAGCTCAACTGTAAATGCCAGGGTTTTTTTAATTACCAAAGTGTGACCAATATCACAAACATTGATTTACTGTTTTTTCCAACTGCGTACACACAAAATCTGTTCATGTCACACGATTTTTGAAACCCCTCTCTCAAAGTGCAAAACTTCACAGCAAATCTCCAAAACCATAAGCTATTTCTCAGCATTTGTTTTTTCAAAACGTTACACACAATTCTCTACCTAAAACACAAAAATCTAACAGGAAGTGACTTGCTTTCCGTTTCCAAACACAACCAATCAAAATGCTACACTTATTCACCAGGTCACACACACACACACTCCTCACATGTGCAAAATTGCTTAACTGATCGCTACCCAATCACTGCTTTACTGTAGTACAGGCCTATAAATAGGTCAACGGTCAGATTACCTGTTTTGAACAATGGATGCTAACAACGGACAGAGAGCAAGAGGAGTAGGAGGGAGAGGCAGGGGACAACAACGAGGACAAATTCAAAGACAGAGAGTTGGAAGAGGAGGAGGAAGAGGAAGAAGAGGACGAGGGCAAAGAAGAGAAGGAAGGAGAGCCATCTCTCATGAGATTATGGCAACACTTGTTGATCATGTGATACATTTTGAAGGAGATGTGAGGCATTTTGCATTTTGTGTGTGCAGTTTTGGGAATTGTGTGCAGAGTTTTGAAAAAAGGAAAACGTGTGTAAGCAGTTGGAAAAAACGATCTAAGTGAATATATTTTGAAATGTTTATTCTTGTGATAGCACATTTTCAGCAGTCATTACTCCAGTCTTTAGTCCTACATGATCCTTCAGAAATCCCTCAAATATGCTGATTTGAAACATTTATTTTTAATACTATGGATGTTAAAAACAGTTGCTGCTTAGCATTGTGGTGTGTGTGTGTGTGTGTGTGTGTGTGTGTGTGTGTGTGTGTGTGTGTGTGTGTGTGTGTGTGTGTGTGTGTGTGTGTGTGTGTGTGTGTACTTGTTAGGGCTGTCAAAATTGCTCAAAAATGACGTTCAAATATTCCCTCTAAAAAAAAACACGAATATTCGAATTATTCGAACATCTGGTTGCGCATTTTGTCAATGACGCGCATTACGTCAATAACAGGACAAATTAATACAAAGAGACATAACTACTTGTATAGGTAGTCTATTTAAGTTTAAATATATTTGACAACGTATTACCTACACACAAACAAGTAAATCAACTAATGGCCAAGACCAGACCTCACTCTCTCTCGCCCTCACCCTCACGCTCTCACGTTATGCGCACATAATGGTTTAAATGAACAAACATATTTTGAGTGCTGATCAAGAGTTTTGTGCAAGCAATTTAAGGTTGCGACTCTTGTCCCAAATATAGCAGGCTTCATTCAGTGATTGAAACAAATGTTAATTGAAGTTTTACAGCATATTTAATGCTCCGAGCGAGCTGTGCTGTGGTAAACATGGAACTTTTCCTTGACATGAAACGGTAAATAATCAAACCAGTGGAAGCCGTGCATTTATCCTTTATTCATGCAATATCTATTCAGTCATTACCTCGGTTCCATTGCTCGACAGAACTCCCTGAAGCCTGCCCCATCCACGACACTGATCGGTCTCATGTCCTTACAAATGAACGAAATTCATTTTTCCGTTATGGCCTCTTGTCGTGTTGCAGACAAAGAGCTTGTGGTGGGCGATGCAAAGTAAGGGTGGTCCAGTTTGCACATACAAATGAGTTGCTTATATTTACAAAATGAGCCTACAAAAGCATAAACAAGCCCGTTTAATAAAGAAAAGTTAATGAAACAAAGTGAAAACTCACGGAAGTGTTTAGTGAAATTAGGAAACATTTAAGAGATCATGAATTTAGTTGTACAAGTTAACGTTACATTTCTAAATACATTTTGTTCTCATGTCACAAGTAATATCAAGGTTTATTTTGATCTGTTTTACATTATTCTTTTGTAGTGTGATTTTCGGTGAAGTGTACCAAAATAAATATCGTCACCTGTGTACATTAGCCGACATTAGCCCACTTCTTCTCTACGCTTTTTCCTGATGGTTTATAAAACAATTACTCCCTCTGTCATTTCAAAGAATAGCACAACGGCGAGCGCGTCAAGTATAAACACCTCGTCCGTTTGGGGAGGAGCGCGCGCAGTCAGCGGGGGCTCATGCTGCGGAGCCAGGCGAAAGTATAAAACAAGGCTTCAGGCATGCTTGTGCGCCCACTCGCAAAGCAGACAGCCACGCCTCTACTACCACGGGCGTTTTTATTCGAATATTAATTTTCACCCTCGAAATTCATTTTTTTTAAACTATTTGAATATATATTCGAATTTAGAATATTCGTTGACAGTCCTAGTACTTGTCCACCTATTTAACAGGGGACCTTGGTGTCGTTACACACCCACCAACAGGGGACCGCCGAGACAAGAGGGGACATTTTTCAGGTCCCGTGTTGGTCATGCTTTAAATCATGTTAAAATCAAGTAAAAACACACACAAAAAAAATGCTCTGGTGATTTTTTTTTACTTTTGACCAAGTGGGGACCTACACGTGTGTGTGTTCAAATCATGTTAAAATCAAGTAAAAATGTTCTGGTAAAAAAACATTTAACTCTTGACCAAGTGGGACTTCAACCTGAATGCACACTGACTCATGGGGACTCACTGTGGGGACCTACAATGGGGCCCCAATGAGGAAACAAGCTTATAAATCACCCAGCAACACAGACTTTCTCACATCGCATCGGTATCAACATCATCCGATTGGAATATTCTCAATATCCTTTTGATTCCTACAAGACGTGGAGTTCAGCTGACACTAATAATACACTGTCAGGCTAAACCGCCCATGCCGAACAAGGTTAACATTCATAGAACACCATGGAAACGTGGCTATGCGGGAAGCTGTCCTTGAATCTCGAAATGCAGAAAAAAATCTTGAAAGTGTCCTTGCGCTCATCGTTTCCCACACACATTTTATTAAATAAAGAAAGGTGACATAAAAAGGGTGGGAAAGAGAGCTCTGCAATGTTTTCTATTTAACTCGTTTCATCAGAAAAACTGCTATCTGAGAAGGGATCTATCATAAATATAGGCAAGCTTTTCAAAATGCTAGTTTTCGAATGGAAAACAGGCCAAGGCCCCAAGGACACTCCCCCTGAGGATATCTGCTCCGCTCAATCCCTTAAGCCTCAATCCTTTTATTTTCTTCTTATTTTCAGAGTATACAAGGGAGAAATTCAGACTCACAACAGTGATAAAGTCAAAAGCGCTGAATCAATTTGAGGAATTCAATGTTCAAAACATTAGATACAGACCTGAAATGAAATTTTCATTCCATTCAGTGTGCTTTAAACAACTTTTGGGACATTAAGTCAAATCAAAGTTCACACGCACAGTTCACACAGTTCAAACTGTTAGCAAAGAAAGGTCAGCTAGCAATTCCAAGAGATTCAATTTGGCATTTACACACATAGAATAATAAAATGCCTGTACTTACCGTGTCCGTAGGTTTGTTGGACTGGGTTGCCCATCGTAGACTGAAAGGATGTCAAAGTCCTCCTCTAAGGCAAAGCCTTGAAATACCAACTGTATCCGGTTGTGTTCCTGTGCCACAATCACCCATGTGCAGTTGGCGTAGTTAGGATATCCATACGGGTATCCGGGGCTTTCTATTGTCCCATTTGGACTGTGTAGTGTGTGACTGCAGTTTTGAGCTGTGAAAAGGAGAAAAAGAGAAGAAAGTATTAAACAAAATTTTTTTATAAATGTTTTTAAAGACCACCTGTGGTGAAAAACACGTTTTATGTTGTTTATATGTCTATGTGGTGTTTTTAATATATTTTAAGACAAACCATGAGCAAATATTAGTCAACACCATTGAGTATTTTCTCCTTAAAACTGCAGTGTAACGTTACCAAACACAGCATCGAAAACGCGGTTTCCTACCGTCAGGAACATTAAATATTTTCTCCACTGACTTTCTATGATGTTCAAAACGATGCTGTTTAGAAGGCAGCTGTCTGACTTTTGAGGGAACGAACGGAAACATGTTTTGTTGAACATTAGTAGGGCTGTACGGTATATCGAGTTTGTTCGATATATTTAATTTTTATAAACGATATAGAACAAGGCGGTACCGTTTATATCGTACAGTTTGATATTACAAGCGCATATGAAAAGGATAGCAGAGAACACTGAGTGAGCTGCTGCAGGGAAATTGCATAATCCAAATTGTAATAAACATGAGACATAGGTCTACTTTATATTAAATGTTTCAAAATAACTTGTAAGATAAAGTTAACGCATAGGCCTATAGTTTAACACGGCTCAAATGCTCTGACAGATACATGTAGCTAAGTTACTGCTGACAGACAGGCTACTTGTGCTGTTTAATGCGTTTAAGATGTGCTGTTTTCCTCAGTGCTTAACTTACTTTTCACAGGTATATTCCCCATCATAAATGTTACAAATATTTCCATTTTGCTGTCAGGAGTGGACGAGCATTTATGCCGCCGCGCCCTCGCGCATGCGCGCCAAACAGACACAGCGCAATAGAATTGAAGCGCCATACTTCTGACAAAAAAATCTATATTTTGCTAAAATAATTGTTGTTGGACATTAAATGTCGGCTACATCAAATGTAGGCTACTATAATTACTAAGCTAAGGTGATTGAATGTGTGTTCCTCTCTTACTAGTTGTACTAGTCTGTGCCTTTGTTTTTATTTACTTTCATTTTTTATTTAATGATTTTAACTTCTGCTTAAAAAAAAAAAAAAAAAAAAAAACTTTAAATATGTCATTCTGATTATCAAAGATGAGTTTTAAGGGATAAAATTATTGACAGCAATGGGGACTTTGCTTTGACTTTGCACTCAAATGACAAATCCATTATAAAACTGTCAAAAGCACGCTGTTATCAGTCTAAAAGATCTTAATGTAATTTTATATTTTTTGGAACAAAAAATGTGAACAGGAAAATTTCAACATGTATTCTTATCAGTAAGATGGTGTAGGGCATTTGCAAAAAAAAATGTTTTATGATTTACAACCTTCTGGCATAATGAATATGTTCATTTGCCAGTTTGTTCTGTGCAAACGGATTAATTTACAATAATTAATGTGTTGTTTGATCTGACAGGGCATTTAATCATTTGCTAGTACAATAAAATGCTTCCACATTAAAAACCTTATAATGTCCATGTAATTATGTAAGTATGTAGGCTACTCAAGGTGCATACAAATAAGACAAGCTAAAATAACCATAATATTTATCTATTTTTACCCGTGCGGTCATAGAGCAATAATATTCCATTTCAAAAGCCAATTAAATTAGCATGTGGTCCAGTACATGAATGCTGTCAGCTGCCCTTGCTATTGCCACAGATTTATCAGTGGTCAATATGACGTTTCCACAGCAACTCAGCAAAGCAACAGGAAAGAGAAGGAATGATACCAACCTTGGTTATTAATTAGACTAATTTTAATAATCCCATATTGCCTGCAGCTCAGACTGCACTCCTCAGCATTAATTGCATTTCTCTTTTGCATACTTGTCAGTGACATCTTATAAAATATTGCACTCAATCTGAAATTTTAATAACTGTGCGTGGCTCCATCCATCAGTGAAAAGCCTGGGCTAAATTACTAGTTCTGGACAGATCCATAGCCCCACTTTTAATTAATTGTCCCTTCTTGCTTTAAACATCGTTAATGTTCTCAGATTTTCCTTCTCCTTTTTTTTTCAATTCCATCCACTCCAGGAAACGTACATATTTGCTACAGTCACACAGAACCAGACAGCATGGCCCAACTACTCCCTGCAGTTCATCTTTTTAATGGGAGTCTTAAATCAACGTTCAAAAGACACAGTGGGCAGTGTGATTTTGTAACACAATTTAACTTACGATCTTAATATAAAACTGGTACAGTAAGTTTAATGTAAGTTTGAAACAATTGCATAATAAAAAAAATGTATACAGAATTTAGTCAGACAAACATGTTTGCACTGAAAATAAAGTTTTTTAGAGTTGCTACCTGCTGTGGCTAATTTCATTTTCTGCCAAATGACTACCGAGGCCTCCCTCTGTAAGTCCTAAGTTCATTTATATAAATATATACATTTATTAATTCAAAAAATAAAATATAAAGACATTAATCATTAGACAAACTTGTTTGCATAGAAAATAAATGTTTTTCTAGGTGGATGTTTGCACAGAAAGTGAGGAGTTGTATGTGGCTGACTGTGACCACCCTCTGTGAGATCTAAAGCCCTATTCGGATGGGATTAGTTTAACATGGAGAGGTGGGGTAAAGTAATTATTACCAGAGCTTCTCAGTGATTTTAGTCCCGTCTGAATGTGCCAACTCAGTAATCATACGGACAATGATTAATCTTAAAAGATTAAGGTGACTTTTACCTTCTGTAAAAAGGTATAACTATTCCATTGTGGCGAGCAGCGAGGCCGAGGGACCGTGAGGGCGGGACGAGGCGGCGCTCATCAGAGAGGATGAGCGCCAGCTGCGAGCCAGCGATCTCGGCCCTCGCGGAGGAGTGAGGGAGTATAAAGGAGGAGCGACGACAGTGAGGGACGAGAGAGGACCAGGCCTGGACTTTATGTTGAATTTTATTTTAGTTCTGTTATGTGTTGCTGCAGTCGACCGTGAGGGGCTGCAGCTTATTATTTTCATTTTGTGTTTGTGTGTAGGCGGCAGTCGACGCGAGGGGCTGCCGCCGCCATTTTATTTTGTGTTTGGTTTTTATTAAATACTTTAAATGTTCGCCGGTTCCCGCCTCCTTCTTCCCGTACCAACAAGCTTTACTACATCCATCATTTCCTGTTTAAAGGTACACTGTAAAAAAAAAAAAAAGGTTGAGAAAACTTTAAAGTTTAAGGCAACCAGCTGCAGAATTTTTTTTTTTTTGTTTCAGAACAGTTTTCTCAACTTAGGATCATTTAGTTGTACAAACTTTTTTCATGTTAAATAGTTGAATAAACTTTAAAAGCTGAATTTGTCATAAAACACAAGTTGGATTTTTTACAGTGTAGTTTTCGGCGGGTTTTCAAGTATGGAGGAGCTTAAAAAACAATTCAGTTGCGTTCTAGGTGGTGGGACAAGCATGTGGCAAAACTCAAGTGTTTTCCACATGCCATTCATATATTAAAAGGTTGAAAGCACTTGTCGGAGGCACAGAACTTCTCTTAAAGGGATAGTTCACCCAAAAATTTAAATTCTGTCATCATTTACTCACCCTCAAGTTGTTCCAAACCTGTATGAGTTTCTTTGTTCTGCTGAACACAAAAGAAGATATTTTGAAGAATGTTTGTAACCGATAGAGCAACCATTGACTACCATAGTAGAGGAAAAAATGCTATGTCAATGGTTGCTCTATCTGCTTGGTTACAAACATTCTTCAAAATATCTTCTTTTGTGTTCAGCAGAACAAAGAAACTCGTACAGGTTTGGAACAACTTGAGGTTGAGCAAATGATGACAGAAATTAAATTTTTGGGTGAACTTTCCCTTTAACTGTCTTTCGTGCTTTCGAGGTTATATAGCTATAATCCATTGAATATATAAAACAAAAATGTTTTTCATGCTGCTAAGAGGAACAACGCCAAATTACACGCTGCAAAGTTTTGGAAATGACGCGTGATTCCCTCTCGAAATTGCAATTGACAGTGATAATTAGCACGGGACAAAAATATGGCACATCAAAATGGATACGCAATGTAAATACAGAATCAAAAAATGTATCAATATATATAACGATTTGATTCTTAATTGTCCATCTCACAGTAAATTTAAAATTTTGTTTTAGAAAACTTGAAACTAAAGTTCAGGTAAATGTTTAATTGTCCATCTAAGTAAAATAAATGTATGACTCTGCAAATCACTTAAAATAATTGACAACAACTGCAAACAACGAATGAATTGTGTTTTTTATCGCAGCATGTTGTTCATTTTAACAATGGCAAGTGATATGCTGATAATGTGCTTAGTTCTGATCTACTGTCTTAACATAATATATTGTATGCTTAATCATAATATAGTTAGTTTATAATAACATTGAAGGCTATATGCTTAATTTGTAGCTCTGTTTGACACATTTCGTATCAGGGGTCCCTGCTTCATGTCTCTATCGCCTAAGGTGCCCTGAAAACCCCCTGATATAAACGGATACCTAGTCCTACAGTTGATCTATTTATTTGATTCTTAAATGGATCAGAATTTATGTGGGGTTAGGTGATTAAAACAGCATTAGGAATGCATAATTAGATGACATCTGATATCACCAAAACCCATATTCCATGAAAACAATCCCAACAAATCCGGAAACAAGTGAGAACCCGGCATGTCCACAGAGCAGCACAACATATCGGCGTGGAGATTACACTGAGATTGCGCTTAATGAAAAACCAAGCTCGATCAGCAGGTCACATATATAAAAATATTCTAACATTTACCGAACGCAAACACTGCGTGTCATAAAGTCATATAAAGCTCTTAATGCAAAGATCCTATATGCTCAACATGGAATGCAATTATGTAAAAACAGAACATTTTGCTATTCAGTTTGCATAAACTTTAAAGGTTTTTGTAGCATAAATTCCGAGCACAACTGGGATTTGGATTCCTTAAGGCGGAAAGATTTGCCTACCAGCACAGAATTTTAATAATTAAGTGAAAATGTATCTGAGAAAGGAAAAACCTGAGGTGTTTTCTTAAAATAAGAATTTCTCAAACAACTGGAAAACAGTTGAGTGGTATTCAGATAATCCGCCTTTGGCCAGTGGCCATATTTAGTGCGGTTTTCCAAATGATAATAGAGCAGACTGTTTTGGAGGATTTGGAGGACGTCTCTCTCTGAGTTTGAAAGGCATGGTGTCTGTGATAAAAGCACTCTTGACACAAATTATTCAGGCTAGAAAGTGTCACAAAATAAGATGCTAAACAGAGAGAGCTGGGATTCATTTGGGAGCTGAGATGTTTGTGGCTTTTTAAGACTCATTGTTTGCTTGACTCATATTCTAACCATACCAAATTAGCATAAAACTTGAAACTGTGTACTTATTTTGAGAAGCTAGAATGTGCGAAGGCCGGGAACAATCCATAATTTTTGCACTCAATCCGAGGGGAATGTTCATGTGAGGTTGTGCCAGCATGAACCATTGAGAAAAACACTTGACCTCTGGAAACAGACTCATTTATGGCTCTGTGGGGTTTCACGGCCACAAGTCTTCTGTGAAGCACATTGAGAATGAAACCCAGGTCATTTCAGACCACTGAGAGGAATGCTGGTTAAAATGATTCAGAAGAGATTCAGTCTAAAATATTAAGAATCTCTGTCCAAGAAAATGTGGACACATTCAACATTGCTGTTCATCTTAAATGAACTACTGCTCCAGAGGGAGGGATGGGGTTATTAATGAGACACATTTTTCCATAATTGGCCTTCTAATATAACGAATGCACTGTTTTGTACACAAAGCAGTCCTCTGCATCTGTTGTGAGGACCAAGAATATACATTGTCTAATGAGCATAGAACATCCTGATCAATATAGGTCCACGATTCCTTAATAACAAACCTTTATCACAGAACCAAAGTCGATAGATTAATGTTTTATGTGAAATGGCACTGAAAAGGGCTCGCAAACACAACACACAATACAAGAGCAGGAGGCTAATACTCTTAACCACCACTGCTGTCAACATAAACTATCACATTATTTTTGTGTCAAACAAAGAAATCAATGTTTCAAAACATGATTGCGTAGCAACAGTAACTTTATGTGATACAGCTTTACATAAAACAGTTCAATTAACTATAATAAACAATAAACTAAGTTGATCTATTTTTTTTTAAACGTACATTTCAGACATAATAGGCCTACTGCCAGTTACTTTGTACGTGTTTTGCTCCACCAATGGAAATAAATCCCAAAAAATATTGAAGCAGTATGTTTCCAATAAACGCACCGCAGATGTTTAGCGTGTGAATGAATCAGCGTTTGTGAGAGAATTGGTTGAATGAATGATTCGATGACTCACTCGTTGGCTGCGTCCGAAACCTGGAAAATGCTGCCTTCGGAGGACACATTTCAAGGCAGGAAGGCATCAAGGCACGTCCGAATCTAATGTTAGATTCACTTCCTGTCTCCTGAGATACCTTCATCTGATCGATTTTTGAAGGCAGCATATTTGTATCCTTCTGCCTTTGATATCCCACAATCCTGTGCTTTCCATTCTGTGACAGTTGAGCTAGAAAAAAATATGGCGTCTGAAATTTGTGTTTGCTGGTCAGTTTGTGTGTGTAAATGTACGTTTTTTACCAACATTTTACACTTCTGATGTCATTTCTAGCGACAAATTACTAATGTAGTAATTAAATATTTGTTTAGTTCTCACTAAAGCGCTCTCTATTTTGCTGTAGATCATTAAACGGTTACACTGCCTAAGAAGTCAGTCCGAAATCATGCCTTCAAGCACAAACGCTGCCTTACTGATAACGCTGCCTTGTCTGATAAGGCAGTGAGGCAACGAGTCGGCTGCCTAGGTTTTCGGACACAGCCATTTTGTTCCTAATTGAATCAGGGTTCTTGAACAAATCGTTTGAGTGAACGATTCAGTGACTCAATCATAAAAGCATTGCTGCGTCCCAGTTCGCCTATACAAAATACTAAAAGTATGTACTCTTTTTGTGAAGAAAAAGTACATACTTTTGAGTGTGTAGCAGAAGAGTATGCAAGCTTTGGGACATTGGACTACTTCTTGGACTACTTTGTTGTCTTTAACGACAGCTCTGAAGCTTAGCTACGTGCATCTTGTCACTGTTTAAACTGCCCTGTCAATCATCTTGTCACAGTTAAAACCCTCCGCATTCAATTTAATTTGTGGGAATTTCATGCGGAGACTCCCCTCATGTGTTTGCAATTTGAACATGATGATGCATTTAAAAGATGGCCAAATGTATGCTGTTGCATATATAATATAATAACATTGAATAAATATATTTTCGTCAGGTTAGATACTGATAATTAGTCACTCAAACAACCACTTTATCTAATCCTCTCTACTTAGCCTTCGGACCCGCACATGTTTGTAGTTCTATATCGAATCCTCGTTCAACTCGCAATGGGTTGTGGGCAATATTAGCCATTAAGGCCAGGATACATCAACCCAACCTCAAAGGCCCTGTCCCAAATGGCACACTTCATGTGCACTTTCGGTCTTGTGGACTTATAATGGCCCCTGCGTGCACGTGTCTGTTAAGTCCACGAGACCGCAGGGTGTCCCATTTGTCATTTTAGGTCTCAGAAGGGTGCTTGCGAGTGCCCTCTTTGAGGTCGATATGCGCCCTCGATGCGCACTTCTGCCGAGCCCACACTGGTGCGGGTCATGCAGCAGACTTCTTCCCGGCAGTCAAAGCGGCATTACGTTGTGAAAGTGAGGACTCAGAGGAAGACCGTGAGGGTTTAGGGTGCCATTTGGGACAGGGCCAAAGAACTAGAAGTGAAGAAAGCCGACGGTGTTGTTGCCTCTCTTCGTCCGCGTCTGGGCAAAAAAGCTGCACTTGAACACACCGGAAACCAACGCTCCAGGCTGCAACAAATCAGCGCGTGCTTACCTTTTTGAACATCAATCCTGCTGATCACATTTATTCCACTCCGCTCAAATTAATGTTAAAATATTCACCCAGGAACTTTCGTAAAATTAGAACAGCCTTCTATCTGTACCGTTATGACGTCTTTGCTCACTGTTTTGCTAAACTAAAAAAACAATTAGAGTTCTTTCTCTCACCGACGGTCCGACGCCAATTCTACATGTTGAATCGGCCCAAAAAACCCAGACGGTATCCGACTAGAGCCAACGGTGCAGAACACACCGGAAAAACTAAGTTGGCCGACGCTCAAAAATGGCCCAACGTTGCCCGATGGCAGATTATCGACTTGGTGTGTCCCGGGCTTTAGCGTGTGCACAGATCTGCACTTTGAATTCTAACTGGAAATTGTAGATCATCTGGGTATCTTTGGAATACACATTTCAACATACTAGGATTTGGGATGTACAAATTATATTTTAGAATACTATTTAGGATGGATAGTATGTGAATTGGGACGCACCGCATGCATTTGATCCGTGGCTAAATGAATTAAGTGAACGATTCACTTGCTTACTCACACAAAGGCAGTCACTTGATTCCTTATGTAAAGAATTGAACGAATCAGTTGATTCAGTGACTCGCTCATAAAGACAATCACTTTTCACCACCTACTAGCATAACAATAACCTGTAGTAAGAGTTATTACAATTGGTAGGCTATTGGTCAAAAGCTAGTTTTCATTCAGCCTTATAATCATTTAATGGTTTGAATGATTGCTAAAAAGGGATGAAAAGCCTTTATATAGGCTACTGTAAAAAACATTGTCAGCTAACCTGCTGTAAACTGTGCATGTGCAGATTTTTTGGTTGAAATAACAATGTAAAAATACATTTTCATCATTGTTTAGAGTACATAAACAGTACTTCGCATATACACACATAGATAATGCAAATACTGGCCTGAAGCTAAAACTATAAGAAAAGGATGAATATTGAATGAAGGATGGGGTAGAATTGTAAGTGTTCAGCTTGTGTTCTGCATTCATAACACAATGTCTCCAGTCCAGAACAAAGGCACAGGCTCAGCTGGATCTGGTGAATGTGGAAGTATCATTGATCACATTACCAACCCAACCAGGGCCGTTTTTAGGCATAGGCAAACTAGGCGGTCGCCTAGGGCGCCATCAGTAGGGGGTGCCAATAAGCGCATATCTGGTACTAGATGTTTGTGTGTAAAGGGTGTCACGGCCACCCTAAAATGTTATTGCCGCCCTCACTAGTTCCCCCTCACTATTGGATCAGAGAACTGTCAATCTGACGATTCCTGTCAATCTGACGATTCCTGTCAATCTGACGATTCCTATATGCCATCAGATCAGAGTAGGCTACTGTCAAAAAAGTTCGCGTTTGGAGCACTCAACAACACCATTAGATCAATGAACTCGGTCAATGCTTTGGCAAGGTAACACTTTTTTTTAACCATAAAATAAAGCTAAATTCAAACTAAAGGCCAATTAAAATAACAGGTACAAATCTGTATTTTGTTAGGGCAGTATTTGTGGCAGTCTAGAAATCACGCTGTGAATGGGCAGATAGCATTGCTCAGTGTGTATGTTAGAGGCAAAATATAACTACACACTTACTTCAGCATTTCATGATGAAGTGAGTGTGCAGTTATATTTTGACTCTATAAAGCTTTCTTCTCTTAATTGCACCTCCAAAAGGTTTTTGCGCCAATGCATTGTTAAAAGAATCAGTGTGTTTTGTAATTGTCCCATATAAAACTTTAGTGGTTTAAAAATTGTATAATAAAATGTGCAAATTCACAACATGAATACATCCTTTATTAAATCACGTTGACGAATTTAACGTATCTTTACGGATGGTGTTGAATGCTGAATCGATTCATTCAGTTCTAATAGTGCTTTATGCAAGCAGTGTTGTACACACAGAGGGCAAAGTGTTGCGTTATTTAAAGGGGAAGTTCACGCATTAATGAGTAACAAAAACCACACTGAATCAGTATTTATTCTTATTACTTTCATGTGAAATGTACTAATAACACATAATAATTATGTAGTTATGTCTGAGAACAATTTCTTAGCAACTAGGGACTGCACAAATATAGGCTATATATTATAGGCCTAGGGTAATAAAGGCATCTGGCTAATAATTTGAATCCTTATTAAGAAATTTATAAAAATATAATTTGGTATGTATGTATTTGTTAATTAATTAATACCAGTAATACCAATGTTGCAATGGGGGCACCAATAAGGATTTCGCCTAGGGCGTCAGAATGGCTAGAAACGGCCCTGAACCCAACCCCCCAGGTTTTTGTTTGATAATTTAATTAAAAAAATACTACACTATTATATTCTTATCTTCTTTAACTTAACTTTTTAAAGCCTCCCATTTGTTTTAAATCACAAAAGTATGATGTTTCATACATTTGTAATTTGTATTGTTGTTATGGCCTGCTGATGTTTCTTCTTTATTTTATTTTATAAATTTTTTTTCTATAAATTACAATTTAGCTAAATGGTTACCAGTAACTTCTCCTGACGTTTAATGTCTTAAAATGATCAGGTCACAATGATCTTAAAGTGCTTCCTACTTAAATAAGGTTAATATTTTGAAGGATAAATTATTGAAATAATGACTTTGTATTATACAAGGTATGGCATCCTAAGAAAATATTGTATCATATTTAGACAAAAAGAAATTAAGAATTTGTTGAGAAATATATAACGTGTATGTATATATATATATATATATATATATATATATATATATATATATATATATATATATATATATATATATATATATATATACATACACACACATTTATAAGGAACGCTTATAAACACAATCATTATAGGAAGTTCAATTGTTCAATTAAATGTATTGAGCTGCAAGGAGCTGAAAGGAAAAAGGAAATGCATTATGTAACCTCTTAATGAAGGGTAACCCCCTACTCTCTCAGCAGCAGGTCATTTCTTTCCTTGAGCATACATTTACAAATGCATTATGAAAGTAACAAGTGAGTTGAAGTGACCTGCATTAATGCAGTGCTACATAAATCTCCAAGAGGCAAAAAGGCTCCATAGTACTTCGTTCATTTTGTATCAAAACCTCTGCGATCCCTAGTCTTCTGTCCTATTCTAGGGTTCTTTGCAACTGTTTTGTTTCCCCAGCATATTGGTGGAGTAATGTGAAAACGAAGAGAGAGAGCTTTGACCTTGTTTAGCACGACTGCAGAGACCACCTCCAGAGTCAACCAATGTTTGTTTTGCCTCCGCTGTTGTTTTGCTGCTACGGGGCTGCAGCGCCTCGGCATGACACTTTGATAAATCGATCTCTGCCGTGCCATACTACGGCAGGACAGCAATCCTTCAGAGTGCCCGCAATCAGAGATCTAAGGAGGGAAGGGGAGTGGGAAAGGGGTGGGCGAAAGCAAGAGGAGGGGGAATTCTGTATGAACAGCTGGACTGTACTTTATTCACCTCACCTAGAAGTCAACACACAATCACTCTTCCACCATCCTTGTTCCAAAACCGTTGCCTCCAAAGCAGCATTTTATGGCACAATAGCTGATCCAATCCCATCCAATATAGTGGAAAAAACAAGAGAAAATTTAGATAAATATTCTTATTGTATATTTAAAATGAAATTGCATACAATATACAACTACAATAAGTAAATCACTAATTTAAAAGTATCAATACATTTATTTAAATTAATTAAAAACAGACTATTTATCATTCTTAGAATGACACACTGTTCCTATTGGATCTTCTGTATTGACATAAATTGTAAGACAGTTGCCTGCACTGTAAAAAAAATATTGTGATTTTAACGGTAAAATACGGTTAAACACAGTTAACTGGTTAACAGAAAGTTTCTGTACTATATACGGTAAATAACTGTAATAGATCTAACCTTACATTTTACAATAAAATACTGTTAAATTTACAGTTTTTGGAAGTGAAATAGTACAAGTCGTGTAATTTCCAGTGAAAAAAATGTAAATTGACATTCCCAGAATTCCTTGCGTGAAACTTCATTTTTGATGTATTTTCGTTGAAATAACTATGTTTCTTCTTAATCAGTTATGTACATTAGGGTTTTATACATTTAATGTTGTAAAATGTATGTTTTTTGTATTTTTAAAATGTAACATGTGTTATGGTGTTTATTGTTTGTGTAAATGACACTGTGCACCTTATATTATATATTATGTTATATATTAATTATATTATATTTATTATATTATATTATATTATATTATATTATATTATATTATATTATATTATATTATATTATATTATATTATATTATATTATATTATATTATATTAATTATATTATATCACACCTTATACTATATATTGGGCGGCAGTGGCTCAGTGGTCCATGTAGGTTGTCTACAAACCGGAAGGTTGGTGGTTCAATCCCCCCTGACCATGTGCTGGGTGAGCTGGATTGCGCCTTGCATGGCTGACAGTGTATTCGGTGTATGCATGGGCGAATGTGAGGCAATATGTAAAGCGCTTTGGATGGTCATGGGTCTGTTGAAATCGCTATATAAATGCAGTGTGTGCGAGAAATGCTATCTAATATGTAGATAACTGTTCTTAAATATTCATATAATATATTTAAAATGAAATGAAATATAAAATAGAAATAAAACTCCAAATCTATTACATATTTAAAAGTATTATTCTTATTAGAGTGCCACATTGTTCCTTTTGTGTCTTCTTTATTGAAATAAAGTGTGCTGTGTGTGAGGAATGCTATTATATTTAACATCACTTATGAGGATCCATTCCAGCCAGGATGACTATGTAAGCAGCACGCAGGAGGCAGCAAAATTTTGGAACAGAACTCACGACATTCATTGTAAGATAACAGCAGTCTGTGTCATTGGCAGAAAATGTAGGTTTCTTTGAACGAGATTATTCCATAAAGCTTTTGATATGTGTGCGTGAATACATATGGCATCAGTATTCGCTGCCAAAGCACAGCTTTGGAACATACCTTGGAATCAGTATTTGCATGACATTGTTTGGAAAAAACATAATATTAATAGAAAATTACATTTCTATGCTTGTTATCTGCACTAAAGCAGTACAGACTGAACATGCTGTTTTTCATTTGCGCTCTCTTTTGCCATCTTCCTGTCTCAAACTTTGTTCTAGCTTCTAGCAGACCAGAGTGATGTGGAGTGAATTTGAATATCAGATTTACCATTGATGGATGGACAGACAGACGGATAGATAGACGGATGGATGGATGGATGGATGGATGGATGGATGGATGGATGGATGGATGGATGGATGGATGGATGGATGGATGGATGGATGGATGGATGGATGGATGGATGGATGGATGGATGGATGGATGGATGGATGGATGGATGGATGGATAGATAGATAGATAGATAGATAGATAGATAGATAGATAGATAGATAGATAGATAGATAGATAGATAGATAGATAGATAGATAGATAGATAGATAGATAGATAGATAGATTTAGGTTAAGTGAGTGAGTGTTGAGTAAGAAAACATAACAAAAGTCATGAAGTTGGATGGTTGCAGCAAAAAAAAAAAAAAAAGGTTCTCGGTTCCCATAACTAATAATGCGTTCTCATAAAAGGAATGCAATTATTTAGATTCTATGGATTTATATGTAAAGCAAGAGGACTGTATGTCCTGCTTACGGCAGGATTATCGCATGCTTTGAAACGTGCCGTAACATTGTGAATTAGGTTGGTTCTGTAATTTCATCAGTCCACCTGTCTTCCTGCACCTGTGAAATGTATATGTCCGAAAAAGGAGACATGGAATGTAGCAAACACATCCAGGTGAAACCTCCCACTTCTGACAGAGTTAAAGTTGAGGCTAATGCTTCGCCGGCCATAGCAGATAATCTTTACAATCTCTGGAAATGCATTCCCTTTAGCCTTGCTGCCATAGCTCTGCTGTAAATTGGGCACCTAAGAGACAAATGGGTCTGACTCACCAGTTTTCATAAGCACTTCAAATCGATCATATTTCCTTTTTTCAAGGACCAGTGGAAAATGCCATTAGGCCCTGAGTTCAGTTACACCATACCAACAAGGCAGATGTGAATGGGGATTTCAAATATGCCAGCACAAGAGGAAAAACAACCTTCTTAGTCCCACAAATCTCTCTATGTACAACCAGCTGCCTTCTAATGTGCCAAAGCATTGGCTCCAGGCTCCATCATATCTGCATTAACCGAAGAATGCCCGCCATTACAATGGAAATCGGCAACCTCAGCTTTCCGGGGTAAATGCATACTTTATGCTAATGTTTGCACAATGTGATTGCGGAGACCATTAATAGAAAGGCAAATGCTGTGGAAAGAGGAGAAAATTGTCTCTACTTTAGCGAGGCGACTTCTCTGTTGTTTTCAGTGGGTCAACAGATGGGGTCCACATGACAGTCGACACAGCTGGAGTCAGTGTGACACCTTCAGGTGTGTGAATGATTTGTCTCTATGATGTTTCCAATACCTCTTAACTCTTTCATCGCCATTGGCGGAAATGTCCATCATTTATGAGACAACGGGTGCGTCTCAATCAGTTCCCTTGCTCGTGAATCAGTATATCATGTATATGAATTCACGCACTGGTAAGGACAGTAAAGGACGTTGGCTCACTACACATTGGGACACTGATGACTCTATTTCCAACAATGTGACAACAGCCTCATTGTACAACAAAATTACTGGTATTTAACAGCAGAGCTGATATCTTTCTGACATTACTTGTAATTTTATTTAAAGTATATTATGATAAAATCTTTGCTTGTTACATATATGTGCAACATTTCAGCCTTACATAAATTATAAATGTAAGCTAGATTGTGTTCATTACCTGTCATTACAATGTATGTTTATTCTGAAATATAATAAAATAATGGTTTCTATTTTTAAAAACACATATCGCGTGTTGTTATCAGTTGTTATGTGTAGTGAGTTGGCTCACGTGATTTAAGTTTCGCACTTCAGAACTTCCATTAAGGGAGCATAGTGAGCATAGATGCACTCTGGGTTTTGCAGTGCATTGTGGGGCTTTTTAGGGAGTAAACTTTTCAGTGCACTGGAAGGATTCTAGGACTGAGACAACCCTTAAAATGGCCGACTCCCTGATCAGTGCCCTGACTACTCACTACTACCCAACGCTTCCCAGCCATTGACAGATTTTCCAGATTTTCATTGTTATACAGTAGGGGGCGCTATGACACATCTTCTGAAAGAGTACTGAATCTCCTAATCAAAACACAGGAGAAGAAGATGCAGAAACAAGTGATATCATATATAATCATATGCACATGTAAAATAACGCAATCACTAACATTAAACAGCATATAAACCAAAATGACCTAATGTAACGTAACTGAATGAAATGTCAATCCAGGACAATCTACAGGACTGTGCAAGCTGTGTGGGTGTTGAAGGACTCGATTCACTCCATCTATGTTTTGATCATCTTTCTGGATGTAGTCAAAAATGTGATTTTCTCAGCTTTATGCTCAAAATGTAGCTTTTTTATGAAACTTACCCACATTCAAGTTTTATTCTAACTCAATGCTTTCTTTAAAATAAGAATCCACAGAGTTAGATTTAAACAGATTTATTTTATTCACCTATTTATCGGGTTAATAAAGTTGAAGTACAAGCACACCGCTTGCTTGTTAATCAGAGATGTTGTCATAAATTAGCATACATGCATTTGGCAGAACAGTCAAAGGACACATTTGATTAATTTAAGCATTTCACAGGAATCAAACCCATGACCTTGATGCTGTAAGTGCAATGCTCTATGTTTGAGCTACATCATGAATACCATGAATACAGTGTGGGGAAGTTTCATGAATATTTAGGTAAACTCCAATGCAGTTTATGACTGGATGTGTTGCTAAACAACTAACTATTACATTCGTCATGGCACCGTCTTGTGGCACTTTTGGCACTGCAATTTCGGGTGAGTCCAATTTTCAATGTCCTAACCAGAAGCAATCGGATTCCAGTGACAAGCAACTTGATAAAATAAATAAAAAATAACAGCCAATCAGAAGAGTGTGTGGGCGATCCCTCAAGCACACTGCAATCGCAACGAAATGGATAAGTAGGCTACATAATCAATTCATTAATATTACACCATTTCAACATTGTTAAAAATGCATACAGCGTGACTAACAATCTTTGTCATTGAATGATGTTTCATTAACAAAATTCGGGATGAGCACGTTCAAATTCTATCCAATCAACATGTCATCATCAATTACCACATCTATCCTATCAGCATGAGAGGAAGCATATATATATCGACTAACATATACTATATATCACACAGTCGACTAACCTACGTTCCTCAACTGTTTTCAGCATCTCTCCACCACCCAAACTCCTCACTCTTGGCCTGTTCCTACCACAGCCAGGAATACAGGGGGAGTACTCTGGGTTCGGGCCAAATACCGAGCCTGGAGCCCTCTCCTTGGACAGCATGCCAAATACACATACCATTTACTCTAGCTAACTTATTTGTAAGTGTGAACTCGTGAAATACACTTGTTTGTTCACACTGAGTTGTTGCAGGTTTGCATATATCACTGATTAACATGGTATAACCTTTTATCGTGGTATTCATCTCATCACCCAAAAATGACCCCTTGATTTACTCACCCTCAAGCCAGGTGTATATATATATGACATTTTTCTTTCAGACAAATACAGTCTGAGTTATATTAAAATATGTCCTAGGTCTTCCAAACATAATGGCAGTGAATGGCAACCCAAGATTTAAAGCCCAAAAAAAAGTGTATCCGTCCATTATAAAAGTTATCCACACGGCTCCGGGGAGTTAATAAAAGCCTTCTGAAGCGAATCGATGGGCTTTTGTAAGAAAAAAATCTTCCGGCAAACCGCCTTCCATATTCAACTTACGAAGAAAGCGTAACTAGTTTGACGATGACATTGGATGTGGTGTAAGCAATTTGAACTGTGAGAGACGTTACACTTTCTTCATAAGTTGAATACGGAAGGCTAACCGCTGGAAGCTAGATACTTCCCGGAGCCGCGTGGATTACTTTTATAATGCATGCACTTTTTTGGGGCTGCCATTCACTGCCATTATAAAACTAGGAAGAGCCAGGACATTTTTTTTAATATAACTCTGATTGTATTCGTCTGAAAGAAGAATATCATATACATGACTTGAGGGTGAGTAAATCATGGACTAATTTTCATTTTTGGGTGAACCATCCCTTTAATGCAGTAGCTTTAACTTGAGGTTTAAGGAGGTTTTTAGAGTTAAATATAAATTAAGCACAATCTCAGCACGTGTGCCATAATGTCGATAACCTCTTGTATTAAGACTAATACTTAAGTATTAATTTAAACTTCTTTTCTTTAAAATAAGCAAAAAAATCCATGTTACAGCAAGTGTTAACACACTCAAAAATATTGACAACAATGTGTGTGATCACAAAATTGGCGGGGAAAAAATCACAAACAAATATTTTTTTTTGTGTAAAGTCATATACAACTTTTTTTATACTTTGTTGCCATGACAGCATATATCATACAATTACTATAAAAAGGATGAAAACAACTTTATTCCTCATATACAATACAGATGTTTTAACAGCGGAATGAATGTTAGTGATAAAAAAAAAAAAAGAGTAAGCTTCACATTTAAGCTTGTGAATTCTCCAGATATTGTGTCCATTTACTTCCAAGTGCCTCGCTGCAACCTTGATTTTTGCTTTTTTAAAGAAATGAAAGAACAAGTCTGAATAAACATTATGCCACAAACGCATTTAATGCAGTCAAATGTGTCATTTGTATTGAATCAGACTCGAGGCCACGCGCAATGTGAAAAGGCTATTGGAAAGTTCATCAGTCACAAAACAAAAACATGCTTGATCGCAAGTAGTCGCTTCTATAAAAGTCTTTCATCATCATGGGCATCAGCTTAAACACCTCTGTATTAGGTTCACATTAAATATGCATTTGCAGTGTCTATAGTGACTACTAAGATATGCTGTTGTGTTTGCATGAGACAAATGTTTTAATTCAGCCTGGAGCAGAAAATGATGTCGACCTGAATGTTAAAGTGACTTAGATATTCATTACATTATGAATATTACAGGTTAGTATTTTGTTTCTTTGCCATGAGCAAAGAATGCTCTAAAATGGACCGGGTGGCAATAGCTCAGCATTTCAAAGAGATGTTCCTGACTGAGCAGAGCACACACACAAGGAGTGCAGTTCAGACAAAATTTAGTGCACTTTCAGCCCCATTACAGAACCACAATGGCCCAGTGTTCAGATCTAGCATGGGTCTTCAATGAAACTGGATTCACTCGGCTCCAGTTAATCTCTCTGCCTCCTCCTTCTAGCACACAGGCAACGATTGAGGGCCAAACCCCTGAGGAATTACCGAATTACTCATGCTGTTTCTTTTTCAGGACTTAAAACTGCATAGCTAAGCATTTCATTTCTTCTCTCCATGATTGAAGTTGTGTCTGCAAACAAGTTTGTTTAGATTCTCTATAAATAAGCCTACAGTTCCTTTAGTCTGGGTCTGAATGAGGGGGTGATCAGGGAATGAATGTGGCCCTGTTTGTTTATTGTGCACTCAGACCGAGGCAGTATGAAGGTGTCCCCATGCCAACGGCGAACACGAGTGAGACAGGATAGACTTTTAATGAAGAACTCTGTCGCCCCCTCACTGATCGCCATTCTGATAATCCGCCCGCCTCTATTCAAGGCTGTAATTAATGCCCTGAAAGGTTAAGATGATTCTAGGGGACCACAGGTCCAGAGGGGCCCAAAACAATAACAACAGGATTGATGGAGGAGGGGAAAGTGCCATTGATTCAATGTTTTTACGTCAAACAAACAAATAAGTATAGTAAGTAAATAAATAAATGTTCGGTCCCACTTTATATTAGGTGGCCTTAACTACTATGTACTTACATAAAAAAAAGTACAATGTACTTTGTGTTCATATTGAATTGCAAAACACTTTTGCTGATATTGAGGTGGGATACAGGTAAAGTTTGGGACAGGTGTGGTGGTATGGGTAAGTTTAAGGGTAAAGCTAGGGACAGGTGTGGTGGTGTGGGTAAGTTTAAGGGTAAAGTTAGGGACAGATGTGGTGGTATGGGTAAGTTTAAGGGTAAAGTTAGGGACGTGTGGTGGTATGAGTAAGTTTAAGGGTAAAGTTAGGGACAGATGTGGTGCTATGGGTAAGTTTAAGGGTAAAGTTAGGGACAGGTGTGGTAGTATGGGTAAGTTTAAGGGTAAAGATATGGACAGGTGTGGTGGTGTGGGTAAGTTTAAGGGTAAAGTTAGGGACAGATGTGGTGGTATGGGTAAGTTTAAGGGTAAAGTTAGGGACAGATGTGGTGGTATGAGTAAGTTTAAGGGTAAAGTTAGGGACAGATGTGGTGCTATGGGTAAGTTTAAGGGTAAAGTTAGGGACAGGTGTGGTAGTATGGGTAAGTTTAAGGGTAAAGATATGGACAGGTGTGGTGGTGTGGGTAAGTTTAAGGGTAAAGTTAGGGACAGATGTGGTGGTATGAGTAAGTTTAAGGGTAAAGTTAGGGACAGATGTGGTGGTATGGGTAAGTTTAAGGGTAAAGTTAGGGACAGGTGTGGTAGTATGGGTAAGTTTAAGGGTAAAGATATGGACAGGTGTTGTGGTATGGGTAAGTTTAAGGGTAAAGTTAGGGACAGGTGTGGTGGTATGGGTAGGTTTAAGGGTAAAGTTAGGGACGTGTGGTGGTACGAGTAAGTTTAAGGGTAAAGTTAGGGACAGATGTGGTGGTATGTGTAAGTTTAAGGGTAAAGTTAGGGACGTGTGGTGGTGTGGGTAAGTTTAAGGGTAAAGTTAGGGACAGGTGTGGTGGTGTGGGTAAGTTTAAGGGTAAAGTTAGGGACAGATGTGGTGGTATGAGTAAGTTTAAGGGTAAAGTTAGGGACAGATGTGGTGGTATGGGTAAGTTTAAGGGTAAAGTTAGGGACAGGTGTGGTAGTATGAGTAAGTTTAAGGGTAAAGTTAGGGACAGATGTGGTGGTATGGGTAAGTTTAAGGGTAAAGTTAGGGACAGGTGTGGTAGTATGGGTAAGTTTATTTATTGTCTCTCTGTTTGTCATGTCATTTGTCAGAGCGTTGTTGGATGTATCCTGTCGTGTTCCTGCCTGCCTTCCTGTTCCTTTCCCCACTGTTCTCCGTGTTCCATGGTCTTCGTGTTGCATCTGTTCCGGTCACTGCTCACCACCACCATCTTCACTCTTCACGGGAGGTCTGGGCTGTCGTCAGAGTCCCTGTGCTGCCAAGCATCGGATCCCTGGACGATCTTCGTTGTGTCTGAACTCTACTTTAGCGATACTAATAAATACTTTTTTACATGCAATTGATTCCGACTCTGTCCTACGTTTCCTAACGTCACAGTAAGTTTAAGGGTAAAGTTAGGGACAGGTGTGACGGTATGGGTAAGTTTAAGGGTAAAGTTAGGGACAGGTGTGGTAGTATGGTTAAGTTTAAGGGTAAAGTGAGGGACAGGTGTGGTAGTATGGTTAAGTTTAAGGGTAAAGTTAGGGACAGGTGTGGGTAGTATGGGTAGGTTTAAGGGTAAAGTTAGGGACAGGTGTGGTGGTATGGGTAGGTTTAAGGGTAAAGTTAGGGACAGGTGTGGTGGTATGGGTAGGTTTAAGGGTAAAGTTAGGGACAGGTGTTGTGGTATGGGTAGGTTTAAGGGTAAAGTTAGGGACAGGTGTTGTGGTATGGGTAGGTTTAAGGGTAAAGTTATGGACAGGTGTGGTGGTATGGGTAAGTTTAAGGGTAAAGTTAGGGACAGGTGTGGTGGTATGGGTAAGTTTAAGGGTAAAGTTAGGGACAGGTGTGGTGGTATGGGTAGGTTTAAGGGTAAAGTTAGGGACAGGTGTGGTGGTATGGGTAGGTTTAAGGGTAAAGTTAGGGACAGGTGTTGTGGTATGGGTAGGTTTAAGGGTAAAGTTAGGGACAGGTGTTGTGGTATGGGTAGGTTTAAGGGTAAAGTTATGGACAGGTGTGGTGGTATGGGTAGGTTTAAGGGTAAAGTTAGGGACAGGTGTTGTGGTATGGGTAGGTTTAAGGGTAAAGTTAGGGACAGGTGTGGTGGTATGGGTAAGTTTAAGGGTAAAGTTCGGGACAGGTGTGGTGGTATGGGTAAGTTTAAGGGTAAAGTTAGGGACAGGTGTGGTAGTATGGGTAAGTTTAAGGGTAAAGTTAGGGACAGGTGTGGTAGTATGGGTAAGTTTAAGGGTAAAGTTAGGGACAGGTGTGGTGGTATGGGTAAGTTTAAGGGTAAAGTTCGGGACAGGTGTGGTGGTATGGGTAAGTTTAAGGGTAAAGTTAGGGACAGGTGTGGTAGTATGGGTAAGTTTAAGGGTAAAGTTAGGGACAGGTGTGGTAGTATGGGTAAGTTTAAGGGTAAAGTTAGGGACAGGTGTGGTAGTATGGGTAAGTTTAAGGGTAAAGTTAGGGACAGGTGTGGTAGTATGGGTAAGTTTAAGGGTAAAGTTAGGGACAGGTGTGGTGGTATGGGTAAGTTTAAGGGTAAAGTTAGGGACAGGTGTGGGTAGTATGGGTAGGTTTAAGGGTAAAGTTAGGGACAGGTGTGGTAGTATGGGTAGGTTTAAGGGTAAAGTTAGGGACAGGTGTGGTAGTATGGGTAAGTTTAAGGGTAAAGTTAGGGACAGGTGCGGTGGTATGGGTAAGTTTAAGGGTAAAGTTAGGGACAGGTGTGGTGGTGTGGGTAGGTTTAAGGTTAGGTGTAAGGGAAGGGTCAACAGTGTAATTACAAATGTAACTACATTTATTAATTACAGATGTAATTAATTAATTAATTAATTAAACTAATTACAGATGTAATTACATGCAGGTATCTTTTAAAATGTAAGTACAATGTAAAAACATGTATGTACAGAATAAGTGCATTGTATCAAATCATTCGTTTATATGTTAGTACATAGTAGTTAAGGCCACCAAATATAAAGTAGGTCCAAATGTTCTACTCTGTCTGAGAGAAAAAAAAATCTATATTTAATAAATATTCAATAAAGGTGTGATCAGAAAATAACATGAAGTAGTATTGATTGGAGGGATTAAATGGGTCCACAAAAGTACCACTAAATACTTTAGCTTCATGTATTTTACATAAACAATAATCATAAAAGTAATATATTTGTTTTGCACAACCTTGGAATTATAAGGTTCTATCTGCATTCTGAGCGGTTTTGAGACATTGAGCTTCAAAGTTTTTGCATTCCATTCGACTGTGTAGATGGAACCTTTTTGTTTTCTAAATGAAAAGTCCCAAAATGTACAAAACTTAAATAAAAAAACCATCACATAATATGAATAAATTGTCACACAATAAGAATATGTGAATAACTAAATATTGACAAAAATGTCAGATAGAAGCTTTTAATTCCAAGGTGACAAATGGGATGGTAAATTGCACAGTGAAGAATGATTCATATCTATTGATCAGTCTAGTTCATTTGAATCATTTTTATACTTTCTTACAGTACATCTCTACAGTGTGATGCTACTTAACATTAAGCTAAACATTTAATAACATGTTTGCTATTCATGTGTCACTGGATCGATGCTGTTTTAGTAATAGAATAATTGAAGTCCTAGAGAATTAAAATGATCATCTACAGAATGCTATTGATTCTCTCATACGGGACAGGATAATGACTCATGCTTATAGTTTAATGATTTGTTCCAGTTGTCCCTTGAACTCAAATTGGCACTCCTAAGTCAGCATGACATCACTTCCTGAATGTATACTCAGTCTGAATAGCTTTAAAGAGAAAGCCACCTAAAAATGTGAATTTTATAACTTTTTTTTTTCTTCTGTAGAACACAAAAGAAGATATTTTGAAGATTATTGGTGACCAAACAGTTATATTCCACACAATGGAAGTCAATGGAAACTGATACTTATATATTATAAATATATTTATTTTACGTTTGATAGGAATTTAAGAATGTCATACAAGTTTGGAACAACATAATGCTGCGTTCACACCAAACGCGAATAGAGCTTCAAAATCGCGACATCAGAGCCAGCAGCACCGTCAGAAGGACTGGCCGAGGAAAGGCTGCTCTCGTCGGGGTTAATGAGCGCTGAGTGCCCGGTGATCGCATGGATCTCACAACTCCAAAAACACAAGATAATTTTTTTTAAATAGGCGATCTCTTTATAAATAAACCACAGATTTGGGCTTTAAACAACTACATTCTCACCTGAAAAAGTCTTAAAACCTGTGACACAATAGTAGTATTTTTAAATTATGCAGGATTTCTCATCACGTCACTTTCCCACTTGACAGCAGCAAGCAGGCTCCTGATTGGTTAACGCGGCGCGAATTGAAGCCAAAGTGCAGATTTTTCAACTCAGGCGTCAGACGTGAATTCGCTTCAAACGCGTGAATGTACAAAAAGCACCATTCGAGCATAAAGTGGACTATCCCTTTAAGAACGTGATCGTCAAATTGGCTGAAGTCAGCGTGACATCACGTCCTGAATGTAAAGTCCCTATAGTCCATATACCGTTGAAGGGATAGCCACCCAAAAATTAAATTCTGTCATCATTTAACATTTACCCTCTTCTGCTGAACACAAAAGAAGATGTTTTGAAGAATATTGGTAACCAAACAGTTTTGGTTCCCATTGACTCCCATTGTATTTTTGTCCATATGGAAGTCAATGGGAACCAAAACCGTCAACCCATTGCACAAATCCCCTAAATATGAACCCAACCAGCTCGACTAAAATTTGTAAAGACTTTTTAATGCTAATAAATTCAACATTTTATAATGCTTTATAAACACTGAAGATGTTAAAATGGGCCCTAATAAGCTCCACATGTAAAAAGGCAATTTGGTAACCAACATTCTTCAAAATATCATCTTTTACGTTTGACAGAAGAAAGAAAATCATAAGTTTGGTCAACATATGATGATTCTCATTTTTGGGTGAACTATCCCTTTAAGAAATGTTTCTGCTGCTTACTTTTTGACCCGCTACACTGAATTGTTAACATAAAACTTTTGGAGCATTGATTTGGCTAATAAAAAGTTGAACAAGGGGGAAAAAATACAAACATTGATAAACCATAAAAAGTATACCAACAGGTCAGAGACTTTGCAGTCTGCCATGGCACCCCATCAA
This sequence comes from Romanogobio albipinnatus, assembly GCA_023566225.1. Classification (NCBI taxonomy): domain Eukaryota; kingdom Metazoa; phylum Chordata; class Actinopteri; order Cypriniformes; family Gobionidae; genus Romanogobio; species Romanogobio albipinnatus. The sequence goes on along the minus strand of CM042261.1, from coordinate 13,503,714 downwards.
ATTATTGCTTATTCCAGTGAATCCCAGAGTTTTCCTCCCAGACATGGAACAAGCGCCAGCTGACAGGTGTGTTTGCAGCGACAGCGCCGTCGCACTGACACGGATTAGAGCGGATAACAGGCTGCAGCAGCCAGCGCACTGCGACCTGACGGCTGTCCGCCTCACTCAGGTCTGTGTGTCTCTGAACACCCATGCCTATACCTCACTCTTGTTGTCTGTCCTGTGCTAATTCCCCGCTCTTTATCTCTCTGTGTCCCTTCTTATCTTAAGGCATCAGTCCACTTAACTCGCCAGTTGATTGTGTGTGTTAAAAGACGGGGCGAATATTACATTCTATATGAGGAGAAAAGCTGGAGGTAGTCTGCAGTAACTAATAGCACCCCTCGGTGGAGCTCTGCCAAATAAAATCAAATTGCAGTCCTTTGACTGTGATGCTGCATGCCAAAGAGAGACGGAAGATGGAAGGGCACAAAAGCCGGTGTAATGGAGAGAAAGATAGGAAGAAGAGAAGAGAAACAAAGCAGTTTCGGGTGGAGGAGACGTAAATAGATTAACTGTGTAATCTAATCAGATAGAAGATAAAAGATAAGAAAAAGATAAAAGATAAGAAAACACTATATCAAAGTTCTGAAGAGAACCTGGAAGTGACAGGCAGCAATGCAAAGGAAATCTCCGTTGTCAATCTAGCCGCTGGATGACAGGAAGAGACCTTCACATTTATATTCGCTCAATGAAAACCCAAAAGAGCTGCTATCAGTTCAATCATACTTTTGGGTCAGAGAACCAGCACTGTTACAAGGCTAGAATATTTCAACAAAAATCCATCGTAAAAGATTCTGTGCAGAATGCATGAACTTTGAATTATTCTTAATATTTGGAGCTATTTTTTTCTCACGCACACTGCTGTTTAAAAGTTTAGGGTCAGGAGGATTTTCAAAGAGGTTTTCTATGCTTATCTTCATTTATTTGTTCAGAAATAGTGACATATTATCACAATGTAATATAAATGTTGAATATATTTTACATTTCTGAATTTTCAGCATCATTCCCCCAGTCTTCAGCATCACACATCCTTCAGAAATCATTCTAATAGAGCTCCGGAGGTTGACGTCACGCAGCCTAAACTCCGCCATTTTGGCAGGCAATCAGGGGAGAGCTAGTCGCTAGAGCGGTTGTAGCATTGGTATCTATAAAATAATTTAAAACCAGACTGTTTAAACCTTACTATTTCAACACGATGGACAGCTGATGTGCGCCAGGATGTCAGAACAGGCGGGGGAAAGCTAAAGGGAAATAATTTTATCGTAGTAATTTTTGAAATGCCCTGAATTTCAGTTTATTAATTCTTAACTACGTTTGCCTCACGTAACGTAATGATAAAAATAAGTTCCCATTAAATACGTTACTTAGCATGAATAACATAAGTGCGTTTATATATAAATAACATTCAGAAAGGCTGTTCGAAACAAAATTAAGGGTCAATAAATAAACACTGAAACAAAAAAATAAGAAATGGCATTTATTGATTATGACTGATGACATGCGCATACACAAGACGGACCTATGGAACAAATGCACACAGCGGAGCGCGGTTTTGGACGGCTAAGTGTTAACTGCTAACATATAACGTTAATCTGTTCACATGTTTTCTCTCTTAAAATGTATGTGCATTATCATATACGTGTAAAGAATTGAAGGGTGCGTCTCTATCAGCTGCCTGGTTCAGTAGTCAGGGCACTGATCAGGACATAAGTCAATGGGCTGACTCCCTGATCAGTGCCCTGACTACTGAACTAGGGAGCTGATTGAGACGCACCCGAAGTCTGCCATGTAAAACAAGAGCGTATTGATGCAGTTCAGTCTGCCTGCTATTCTATCTGTTAATGTTACTCCTGATCCGAGGCTTCCATAAATATTTAGTTTATACGTAGATTTAGGCTTCAAATAAGTTTAATGGGGCAACACAAAAATATTTAGGAGTGCATAAGTTGTAACTTAGTGCCCATTTACGTACGTCAAAACTGGGCTAGTTGTAACTTGCGCACAGCTGGTGCAACAGGTGTCCGGACAGGAGAGCTATCCGTTCCTTTATCGATACACGTGAAAAGCTCCCCGGGGGCATTATAGGGATCTGTTATGTTTGCTGTGTATAAGTCTATGTCTTCTGAATTAAAGTATGCAGTGAACTCTGTTGCCTTGAAGCTCATGCTGGCGCCGGCTGTTCCTGCCTGCCAAAATGGCGTCGTAAACAGAATGGGTCACGTGACCTCTGGAGCTCTATACAGGATTCTTTCATTAATGATAAGTTCAAAACAGCAGCATTTATTTGAAATAGAAATATCTGGTAACATTATAAATGTCTTCACTGTCATTTTTGATCAATTGAATGAGTCTGTGCTATTTTTAAAAAAAAAACATAAAAAAACATACTCACCCCAAACTTTTGACCAATAGAATATTTTTGTGCTCTTTCAGCCACCATCACAGAAAAGCCAACACAAACTTTTACAATAATGGGCCCATTTGTCTCAATATGCTCCAAATCATGTTTGACCTTGAGTCACACTTTGCCCAAAAACCCAATGTAAGTCAAAGTACACCTGAAAGACATCCGACAGCCGACAAGACTAAAAAAACTATCACAGCTTCAGCTGCAAATATCAGATTTTGACTAGCTGTGTACCATGATGAAAGCCAACTGAACACTCTTGAGCCGTAATAATTGTCATATTTGCATTTCTATATCTATGTAAATGTATCTGAGAGCATATGTGTGCATTTCAAAAGCATTATACAGTACAAGAGAGATGGAAATACAAAGAATAGCTACAGAGAAAAAACCAAGTCATCCATTTTTGCTCTGTTTTACATATAGAAGGTTTCACATCCCAGACTTCATGTATACTTTTTATATATAAATATTTTCTGTCAATGTTCTTCAGTCTGAGCATCATCAAAAGCATGTATATGTCCAGTGAACCCTGTGTAAGCATTGCACATGACAACTTGACCTGTTGTCTTCTAACTTAAAGGGATAGTTCACTAAACATCTATCATTTACTCACCCACATGTTGTTCTATGTATAAATTTCTTCTGTGCAAGAATATATTGTGACAATTTGGACCCCATTGACTTTCATTATATAGACAAACTTTTTATTTCTGTTCTGCAGAACAAAGAAAGTCATAAGAGGTTTGGAATGACATGAGTAAACTACATAATTGTCATTTTTGGATGAACTGTCCCTTTAATACGGTGACCTTGAAGTCACACACACATCTTAGCCACTTTATATAATGAGTATCTGAAGTATCTGATGTTCTGAAGTCCACATATTGTTTTATGTATGACTTTCTTCTGTGAAAGAAGATATTGTGAAAATGTTGGACCCCATTGACTTCCATTATATGGACAGACTATTTTCATTTCTGTTCTGCAGAAGAAAAAAAGTCATGGAGGTTTGGAATGACATGAGGGTAAGTAAATTACCTTGTCATTTTTGGGTGAACTATCTTTAATACCATGACCATGAAGTCACACACACACACGCACGCACGCACGCACGCACGCACGCACGCACGCACGCACGCACGCACGCACGCACGCACGCACGCACGCACGCACGCACGCACGCACGCACGCACGCACACACACACACACACACACACACACACACACACACACACACACACACACACACACAGGGGTGTTTTTGTGAAATGTGGGGACATTCCATAGGTGTAATGGTTTTTATACCGTACAAACCGTATTTTCTATCCCCCTACACTGCCCCTGCCCCTAAACTTAACCCTCACAGGAGACTGTGCAGTTTACTTTCTGTGTGAAATATAAGCATTTTGAAAAGTGAGGACATGGGGAACATCCTCATATTTCACCCTCTTTTTGTAATACCTATGTCATACCCATGTCATTATACACATTTGTGTCCTGATATTTCACAAAAACATGCCCCCACACACACACACACACACACACACATACACAACACAGTGCGTTCAAAGGAAGGACACTTTTGGTGTATTAGTGATGCAGCTGTATAAACAAATCAACTCCCTCCTTGCCAAAAGCATCCTTCAGCCCTCTGGGATTTGCATGCAAACAACAGACCTGTTTAATAGACTTTGCCTTTAAAGTCTAAGCAAACAGATTGACAGGTGTTAATTTTTGTTAATATGTGTGCTTTAAAAAAGGATAGAGAGGACGAAAGCGATGAATAAGCAATGGTGTGAGAAAAACAAATGTTATCAGGTATGAATGTGGCAGGGTATTGAGTGAAGGGGTTTTCAATGACAAACAACACTGTTTGTGTGTAAGTGTTGTCTCGTTTTGAGAGAACCAGCTTGCGCTCTGCTGTATACAGCTGTGCTAAATGCTCTGGTGGGAGCTGTCCGTGGTTCTAATTGGACAGCAGCTGGGGATTACAACCCTTAAGAGTCAAAGCAGAGGCAGACTGTTACAGTCAGACTTAAACATTTAATGTTTCTGTGTTCCCTCAGCACAAAATATGTCTAAAAGCCTTTGTTTGCTAAGGCAGATTTTGAGTCGTTTGTGAAGGCAATCAGACAACCAGACAAAAAGAGGAGAGCTGTCCGTGGTGCTGAAGTCTCACAGGTATCCACAAGCTGAGCGATTCCTTTAAGTCTTCTTAAAACACATGTTGCCGCTCTGCTGACAATGCATCATGCTTACATACATACCCCTGGATTCAGCTTGAAAAAATAGTAGATACAAAGAGACAAGACTGTTTCTAAATGTTTAAAGGACTTTGTTTGCAAAGGTGGATTTTGAGTCGTTTGTGAAGGCAACCAGTGGAAAACACGCAACAACCAGAGCTCAAGGAGAGCTGTCCGTGGTGCTGAAGTCTCACAGAACTGTGGTATCCACAAGCTGAGCGATTCCTTTAAGTCTTCTTAAAACACCTGTTGCCACTCAGCTGACAATGCATCATGCTTAAATATACCACTGGATTCAGCTTGAAAAAATAGTAGATACAAAGAGACAAGATTGTTTCAAAATGTTTAAAGGACTTTGTTTGCAAAGGTGGATTTTTAGTCGTTTGTGAGGGCAACCAGTGGAAAACATGCAACGACCAGTGCTCAAGGGGAGCTATCCATGGTTCTGAAGTCTCAAAGAACTGTGGCATCCACGAGCTGAGTGATACCTTCAAATCCTCTTTAAAACACCTGTTGGTGCTCAGCTGACAATGCATCATGCTTACATATATAGCACTGGATTCAGCTTGAAAAATGGTATATACAAAGAGACAAGGCTGTTTCAAAATGTTTAAAGGCTTTTGTTTGCTAAGGTGGATTTTGAGTCATTTGTGAAGGCAACCAGTGGAAAACATGTAACGACCAGAGCTCAGGGGGAGCTGTCCGTGGTGCTGAAGTCTCACAGAACTGTGGTATCCACAAGCTGAGTGATACCTTCAAGTGCTCTTTAAAACACCTGTTGTCACTCAGCTGACAATGCATCATGCTTACATAGCGCTGGATTCAGCTTGAAAAAGAAACAAGATTGTTTTAAAGTCTTTGCTTGAGTTTTGAGGGAGGTTTAAACGTCCTCCATAACGTAATCTCAAACATCACAAAATGTTGGCCAAAAAGGGACTGGCCAAAACTGAACACATGCACCAAGCTCTCTCCAGCACGATGAAAACATTTCTCTGCATGCTTACAAATTCTCTTGTTCAATCGAGCCTTACACTAAGTTGCATCATGGAAATGCATCTGTTTCATGACTTTGGCCGTTTTATGAAGTCAAGTGCCATCGACTATCATTGATCAAAGATTCTGAGCAAGGATTGAGTTGCTAGTCACAATGTTTGGTTAAAATATAAAACAAGCGTTTCATCTCGGCACTTCAGTATCTTCAGAGCAGCAACTTCTAAGGTTGAGCAAGAGCACATGATTAACCAAATTACTTTCACGCTACACAACAGAAACAGATGAATGGGATTCTATTTGAATTCATTCTTTTTAATTCTAAAATTGTACTTTCTACAAGATGTAGACAACAAGAGTAAAAACAACCATAGAACACTGGTACCTGCTGACAGAACTTTGCATGACATATTATAAGCATTAACTAATTATTATATTTTTTTTATAATATAAATATAAATATAATATTTTTTTAATATGGTAAGGGACAATGTAATGCTCAAAATGCTTAATTGGTTTGAATTGAGCCAACTCAAATTATACAAATTCAATCAAATTAACTTTTATGAGAATTTACAACTTTCTTTTTCTTTTGAGTTCACAAAACTGACACATTTTAAGTAATCTGAATTGTTTCATTGTTTTACGTTTTATGAACGTGTTTCTTTTAATTTAGACAAATTTAAATTGAACTGAAACTGAGCTGGGATTTCTATTTCCCAGCAAGCTTTGCCATGATGCTCAAAAGGGAGAGTATACTAAAATTAAGTATTATATATATAAACTTTAAAAAATTTGATGTAACCGGTTGCCCTTGAGTTTTGCCAACTTATTCGGGCTTAACCAGGTTTTCACTGAAGCATTGTACATTTTCCCCGTTCAAACTATTACCATTTACGTTTCGTGCAAGTTAACGTTCACTCTCTTTTCAATCAGCAATTTGTCAATATGCAGTGACCATAGAGCCTACATGATGAGCTCAGCCATGCCCCAGTAGCTGAAGAGGCATTAAATTTGCATTTCCTTCCAGCTAGAAAAAAGGCCCGTTTTATTTCACCAGGCATAGCTTATGCGCTAACACGAAAACTCTAAAAGGCTTCCAAGATATACTCGGTTTATTAATGAAGCATGAGAGACTCCACTGCCGGCTCTGTGTAAGAGCAGCTATTCTGAAGCTTTAGTGCCGCTCAATGGAAAAAGAGGGAAACTGCTTGACGGCTTCGCGAGCGCTTCACGGACTCGGTCAAAAACGTAGAACATTCTGCTCGTGATATTACTTATTCGCCCTGTTAAATTCGCCATAAAATGTCGACCGGCTCCGTGGATTCGTTCAGCTTTTATCATCATGTGCCGACTAACATCAACTCTGAGGAAAACAATGCTGTTGAACCTTAGACTGTTCAATACCCTGCTGAATTTAAAGGGATAATTCAGTCAAAAATAATATATATAGGCTTATATTTAAATCTGTCATAATTTGCTCACCCCAATAATGTTCCAAACCTGCGTGACTTTCTTTTCTTGCTCACGTGGAACATACAAAAAGATGGTAGAATGACAGCCAAGGTGTTGAAAGGGAAACTATAATTCGTTTCAATGTATATCATGACTCTTGTTATTAGCTAAATTCGGGCTTAAACACAACCAGCACTCCGACAACAGCTTCTCTTCAAGACAGATGGATGGATAGTTGGTTGGGAATGCCATAATTTCAAGAAACGCAACAAATGATGATCCCTAGGATAGCCTAACGATTTGGCTGATGGAATGGGAATGTTTTAGAACGTTGGAAACATTTCCTATTGTGGTCAAATAAATGTTGAAAATAGCGCAGAGTCAAAGACCTGTTTTGTTGGCATGAAACCCCTCTCTCTTCAGCCTCCACATACGCCCCCCTTCCTCCCAAACTCACTAATTCACTCTTGGCTCCCACACTCACGAAATCTTGCGCCACACACACACACACACACACACACACATTTTCGGAAATGGTTCGTCGAAGTGATTCATTAACCAATTTTTTTCCCTTTAAACCAAAGTGCCATGTTCTTGCCCACCCACCAGAAACCCAGTATCTTGTTCTGAGGTAGCCTACATGTTATTCAAAGCATAATGCAACATATAATGCTTACACGGAGCAGACCAAGGTTGGCAAGAAATAACACCAAATGCGCCTTGAAAAGTGCATGCCGCTCTTTTACGTTTATATACATTCACGCGCAAATAAATTATAAACTTGGCTACTGTGTGTACAGTGTTATCGACTTGTATGTTTCACTAGTGAGTCTGCTGCTTATATCCATTGATGCCTGATAGATTCACATCAATGAAACGCATGACCCAACATTAAATGCCATACGGTTGGCACAGAACTGACAATGACGGCTCTCCATCCACATGTCAGGGGTAAAACGGTCGTATGTAGCCTCCAAGAGGGTCGCGCGCTCGGCAACAGGACCCCATGCAGAATAACGGGAAACTCACCCTTAACCGATGCAGCCAGCAGCCCCATATAGAAGAACAGCACCCCGCTCCAGTGATGCGCCTGTACTCCCACCTTCATTAGCGCAAAAATCCTTATACCATCCAGTTTCCTCGTCCCGTTAAATGTACATCTGCACTCTGTCCTCACGAGTCCCGTTCTGTCAGGATTCAAAGAGGCGCTCATGGTGGGCTTTTTCACGGTTATCAGATGGTTTTAAAAGGAAGATTCACTTGGTGTCGGCGCTGAGAAAAATCCCAGTGCATGGAGACTGGACCCTCGCAGCTGGACTGAACCATCTCAAGCGAGCCGCGGGGTGAACCGATTCTAATAGACGCGTTCTCTCCTAAAAGCTGAAGAGCTGATCATGAGAACTGTATCTGGTCTCTTCGAGCTCACATGGACGTTACGAACGGATAAAGTCTGGAACCGATTCAAACGGATGATGCGGCATACGCCTGTACACTCCCCCCCCACGCGCGCGCAGCCTATAAGTTGAATTTCTATATAGTACAACGTTGAAAATCCACGTTTCTGTCTTTCTCCCAATGAGTCACTATGAAAGGACAGCTACAGCTAGGATACACTCACTATCACCGCCCACTCGTGGAAGTTTACAGCCTTCATCACTGTCTGAATTATTTCCAGGCGTGAAAATAATCGTGAAGGAATTTCCACCGCTGGTCTCACTGTTTCAAGACTTAGCAAATGAAATGAAGAGCGCGACTGCAGTACGAGCTCACAGCATCTCTCTCTCTCTCTCTCTCTCTCTCTCTCTCTCTCTCTCTCTCTCTCTCTCTCTCTCTCTCTCTCTCACTCACTCTCTCTCTCTCCATCACTCTCTCACCTTTGCAAGGTGTGCCAAAAAACTGAAGTTTATGATTGTAAAAAGAATAATAGGCTATACTGTAATATAATATAATATAATATAATATAATATAATATAATATAATATAATATAATATAATATAATATAATATAATATATGTGAAAGACAATCCTGCAACGGAAGAAACGCATTTTATAGAGCAAGGTGAAATGGCGAAATTACAGTTTTTCTCAATTGCTAAAACACTAAACCCTATTGTCTGAACCAAATGCACAGTTGCCTGAACCCACTGATTGAATCAATCAACCTTTTGGCAAAACCATAAGCACTTTTCACCTGTTTAGACACAACTTGCCAACACATTTTCATTGTGATGCACCCGTGCTGCATAACGGTGAGCACAGGTGACAAAAGTCAAACACAATTAAAGCACAGATGTCACCACTTGAACACAACAACTCAAAATTGATCACACTTGTGGCTAATGATGTGAGGGAACATATACAGTAAGCCAGTTCAGAGAGCACTGGTTTTTGAGGCCCTACAATGGATAGATAAATCTGAGAGGAAGAGTTTGTGTGAGAGGAGGTCAAGGGGGTCGAGGTGGTCAGCGAAGACAAAGAACAGTAATATCTGATGAAATCAGAGCTACTGTGATTGACCATGTTCTTGTCCATGGAATGAGCGGACAAAGAGGGAGGCTGGACAAAGGGTACAACCAAACATCAGTAGATTCACTGTGTCCACCATAATCCGAAGATTTAGAGAAGAGAACAGGTAATTACCTTTTTTTGACATTATAGTACAGTATGCAAATGTTAACAGCAATTACTGTATGACATACTATATACTGTACCACAGTATACTGTAAGTAAATATGTTTCAGTACATCACTGTACCAATATACTGTAGTATTGTAATGGAGGGTTGGTCTAACTGATTGTAGGCCTAGTATTCCATGTATATTTTTGTACTTTATTTGTACATGGGCTTACTGTACACAAGTGGCAAACGCATAAGATTTCTGTTTTGTATTTTTGTACAAGTGCTAAATGCACAGGTTTTTTTTTTGTTTTGCAACATGCATTTAGCCTGCAGTGAACAATAAACATTTATTTCTCCAGCTTCATGTCCTGAGCATTGTGTTTTCTATTTTTCTACGTAGTGTTTAGTGACTGTTCAGTAGTGTTTTTAATTTTGATTGACTCGGGGCACGATTTGACAACATCGTTCAGTTTTGAGCACAGATTGAACTGTTTTGAGGTGAAAGTTTGGTTTTGCAAGAAGAGTCTGAGGTTTTGTGAATGTAGCTTGAAAATTGGGTTTTGCGTTCACAGTTTAGAGAAAAGGAGAGCAGCTTTCAAGAAATGTGTCTTAGCAATCGAGAAAAACTGTTAACTTCACTTCAGCATCACTTGTATGTTACCTGACCCAAAAAAGTTATTCACCCAAAGTCTTTTTTATATTTCAAAACTGATGAAGATCAGTTCGATCAAACGATCAGAGGACATCATGCTGAAATAATTTAATATGCATTTAAAACGTAAAGAAATATTGCATTACGCCACATTCCAAATAAAGTTGAGCTAACAATGTACGGCGCGAACAGTGTAGGCTACAGGCCGTTTCCATTGACATTGGCATCAGGTTTCCCAAAAACTAGTGTTTTCAGGTCACGTACAGTAGGCCTAAATTAATTGTAGCTGTTTGCATAATTGTTTTTGTTTATATTTTAAATCCAATTCTAAATTTTCCAAGTAATGCATTGCATACGCAAGGTTATTTTTGGGATCGGAACGGAAGATAGGCCTACATTTAAATTGTCTACAAGACCGTTTGATGAGTCATCTAAAACAAACCCTCCGCGTTTTTGGGACGCATAGGGCCTTTTCCCAGGTCAATGTGGATTCATCCCCACACACCAGAGGACAATTTGGACAGAGCCTGCGGTAGAGTATGGAAGCGCTCTGTTTTGGCCAGCAAAGGAGTTTGGCCGCATTTACCAGAAATGATTTTTTTTTCAGCAATGATGCATGAAATTGATTGTAAGAACATTTATAATCTTACAACATATTCATATTTAAAATGAATGCAATTATTTCTGTTAAAGGGATAGTACACCCAAAAATGAAAATCCTGTCATCATTTAGTCACCCTAAAGTTGTTTCAAAACTCTATGAATTTCTTTCTTTTGCTGAACACAAAATAAGATATTTTGAAGAATGTCAGTAACCAAATAGTTTGAATTCATAGAGTTTTTGAACAACTTGAGGGTGAGTAAATGATGACAGGATTTTCATTTTTGGGTGAACCATCCCTTTAACATTGATAATATTAAGAAATGGGTTGCACTTTATTTTAAGGTGTCATTGTAATTATATATTTAAGTACCGAGTAATATTAAGTAACTACATAGGGTTAGGGTTTGGTTGAGGGTTAGTTGCATGTAATTATGCATCATTTACTGTTGTTACTATGGCAAGTACATGTAACATATGTAACAATGACACTGTAAAATAAAGTGTTACCAAGAAATGTTTCTTGAACAATAAATCAGCATATTAGAATGATTTCTAAAGGATCATCTGAGACTGAAAACTGAAAATGGTGCTGAAAAATCAGCTTTGCCTCACAGGAATAAAAAACATTTTAAAATATAATGAAATAGAAAACAGTTATTTCAATGTTTCATAATATTAATGTTTTTATTTTTGAGCAAATAAGCCTTGGCAAACATAAGAGGCTTCTTTCTAAAGCATAAAAAAAAGCATTTACATTTCTTTATTACATTTATTTAACAGAAACATTTAAATGTCTGTGGAGGATCTCATATGTGGTACCATTTGAAAGCTTAGTCTATATGCATCGCTTTAGCATTTGTTTTACACAAAGTAACTTATTTACACTAAATTACTCTGGGACCACTTCCACCTGGATTTGGCCTACCCAAATTGAAAAGCTTCCCATACGCACATACAGTGGTCTAAATTCAAAGTTTTGGTGTAATTTTACAGGAAACCCTTTGAAGTTACATAAAACACTGCTAAAAGTGATATGTTGTTTGAGCTGCAATAACCCCCCAAAAAAGAGACGCTTTTTGATTTTTTTTGGTTATAAATTCATTTTTGAAAGTGTGAAACTCAGGCCCTGTGTGCTCTAGTACCCTGCAGACAGTTTTGGCTGTTTCCACTAAATTCCAGAAAATACTGGGAAAAAGATTTTTGTCTGGATAATGTATGCAAATTATACAAATTAATCTACTGTAAATGGGTTAGGGTTAGGCCCTTTTTATGTATTTTCCGTCTGGGATATTGCATTTATACCACTGTATCCCTTCAGATCCATTTGTACATACAACATGATACAGACAAAATAACTTTTTCAGTTATTTTCTGGAATCTAGTGGAAACAGCCCACACTGTCTGCAGGGTGCTAGAGCTCACAGGGCCTGAGTTACACACTTTCAAAACTGAATTTAAAAAAAAAAAAAAAAAAATGAGACAACATAAACATGTTTATCACTTTTATGGCGTGTTCACACCAGAGGCGAATGAAGCGAATAAATCGTGCTATTCGCGCGAAGTTGGCCGCTTGAACAGTTTGAGTTTACTCACTTCATCTGCATGTGAAATTCGTTTCATTGGCGTGTGACATTCACTACACAACAGATGCAAATTCACGTCATGGGAGGGGCTTCTGTCAGCCGGCTCGTCTCGTTGCGACATGGTTGACATGGATTGTTTTAAAATACGGCGAATAAGCTCAATTTGCTGGCTTAAACTAGCTTGTAGTCTCAATAGGGTGAAGTCATCTCAATGGCAAAAAGTGCCCCAATCACCCTGAAATCACCCTGCTCAAATTGAGTAAAGAGCGTTTTTTACAACTTTTTTGCAACCAGATTGTCCGACCTCCTCTTTCATCCAAGCAAGATCCTTTTTAATTCCTGTTTCTATAAAGTACGAAGATGTCGTACAGCTCAGGGTATCCACATATGATTTTGTCCTCATTGTTGTCACTACTAGAGCGAGCTCCTGATTGGTTAATGCGACGCGAATATCCGCGTGAATCACACATCAAACGCTCAATTAGCTCAATTCGTGCCATGTCATTTGCGCCGCAGAATGTCTATTTGTGTCTTTGCATTGACTTAACATGTAAATCTTTTACGTGAAATGCTTCATTCACGTCTGGTGTGAACACACCATTAGCAGTGGTTTATGAAACTTCAAAGGGTTTAATTTAAAATGACACCAAAATTGTGTATTTAGACCACTGTATGTGGGTCTGGGAAGCTTTTCAATTTGGGCAGGCCAAATTTGGGTAGACCAATGGTTTCGCTAGATAAGACCCTATTCCTCATCTGGGATCATGCAGAGCCTCTGAAGCCCTTCAAAGCGCTTTGAAACTGCATTGATTTGGACCTTCAACATTTTGGTTGTCTTGGAAGTCAATGGTGTGGAGAAAAATCCTGGAATGTTTTCCTCAAAAAACGTAATTTCTTTTCGACTGAAGAAAGAAAGACACGAACATCTTGGATGAGATGGGGGCGAGTAAAATATCAAGAAATGTTTGGTTTGAAGGGAACTAATCCTTTAAGTCAGTGTAATAAATTGGATTGAAGATGGGAAAAGTTTTTACAAACGAAAGAAAGTTAGAGACAGCTTCCCTATTGTGTGAATTACCGCATGCCAAATCTGGCCATGGCAGCCTATGCTAATAGATCTGCCATCTGTCCCCGGTGGTCCGTGGAAACACCTACCCCATCTATTTTAGGTAGACCACGAATCAATGGGAAGATCTCCTTCTGTTGTTCATTTGAACTTCACAAAGCCCATATGCCTCATTTACAGCAGCAAAATGCAAAGAAAATTATCTGAAAGATCATGTTTGGTTAATGCAAGGCTTGTTTACCTTTTTACTCCTTTCTGGCTTGTGAATATTTTCCCAAAAGCGTAACTTGCATTCACAATGCACTTGCAGTTTGAAATAATGCATGCTCCTTCTTTTTCAGGAGAGTGAGGCATCAAAAGTTGGACAAGGTTATGTTGATGACTCAGCATAACATGACCCAGACTCTTCTGCAGGGGCATATGGATGCCACGTGTCCGTGTTTTCCTGATGATAGATACAGCCATGGTCATGAACCTGACAAGACTAAACAGATCGTAAACCAGGAGGTTGCTGACAGAAGGAAAACCGAGAAGTTTCCTAAACAAATTCACCTACCTAAACAGGCCACAACAAAAGTCATCCCTGAGATATCCTCAAACGAAGACTTTCCTCCACTTGCCTCATTGCGGGTGGACAGGCCACTAAAGCAAGCCGCCTTCAGCAAAAGTGGTTCCTATAAAGCTACTCTCTTAAAGGGAAAACCAAGCATCCAATTGCATTGCGGCAAACCACAGAGGGCTCAAAAGCAAAATCAAAAAGAATATCCAAGAGTCAAACCTCATCTCTCGGCCAAAACACAAACAGCTCAGGGCTTCATTGCCCAACCTGGTTCCCTCCGAACAGGAAGTTCATACAGAGAAAAAGTTATACTGGAAGTACAACGGTGTTCAATTCTACCTTGAAAAGGCAGAGGTGTAGATAATACCTAAATACCGCACATTTAAAGGTAAATGTTGTATTGACATTTCACAAAGTCTGCACCATGCTCATCAACCATGTCTGTTAAACCTAAACAATAAGTTAAAGAAGGAATAATTGACGACGGGCCGTTGAATTATTAGAAAAATAATGCACACCCGAGGTGGTCATGCGGTCACGAAGCGAAGCAGAAACATAACTTAACCCTATTAACACTATTGAGACACATACCTTCAACGTTGTCAATTATTCCTCATATGTAAGTTACATTTTAGACAAAATAAAAAAAGCTCTGAAACGGGATAACCAGCCTGATCTCATGAAAATGCATATATGCATATGCATACACTGTAAAAAATTACTGTAAATTTACAGCAACTTACTGGCAATTTTGGTTGTAAATCATTAATTACAGTTGTACTGTAAAAATACAGCACACTACTGAATACATACTGTACAATTACCCCCCCCCTTTTTACAGTTGTTACTGTAAAATTACAGTAGAAATAATGTATGTACACTATAAAAATGTACTGTACAAAAAAATCCTGTAAAAAAATTGTTAATTGCTGTAAAATTGATTATAGAATAATACTGCAAAGCAATTTACAGTTAACTGTTGTATGTGAAATACAGTAATTTGCAGTTTTTTTAATGTAACAAACTTTTAACTCAAATAATATGTATAGAATCAAACCATATTTTTTACTTGTAGATGTTTCAAAGTAAAGCTTGCACAAATAAAATCATGGTTTGATTCTATATATATTATTTGAGTTAAAAGTTTGTTAATTTTTTTAAAATAATTCCAAATTGTGCATTTCACATACAACAATTTATTGTAAATTGCTTAGCAGTATTTTTACAGTGTACATACATTATTTCTACTGTAATTTTACAGTAACAACTGTAAAAAAGGGGGGTTAATTTTGCAGTATGTATTCAGTAGTGTGCTGTATTTTTACAGTACAATTGTAATTAATGATTTACAGTAACCTTGTAAATTTACAGTCTTACTGGCAACCAAAATTGCCAGTAAGTTGCTGTAAATTTACAGTAAATTTTTTACATTGCAGATTGCATTTATTGTGCGATTTATATGCCAAATGAGTTTTCGTGTGCTTATGATAAGCACTTTATAACGTGTTATATGCACGTAACGCACAACACTAAACCTTCCCAATAGGCTGACAATGCGTATCATATGCACGTACAAACTAATTTTGGCGTATAAATTGCACAATAAATTGAGCATACTGCAGGCAGGCCACGTAGTCAAGTTCCTCTATCAGCTGATTGGAAAATTCTAACTCCGCCCCTATCAGCTGATCCGATTCCTAAGCACTCAATTGGCAACTCTCGAACAGGGCACCTTACTTAAGCATAGCTTCACTTCAATCTGCCTTTCTGCTGCACGCTGCTTTTGCAACCCACCTCCTCCCCAGCTCCTCCCTAAACTGTGTTTAACTTAATCAATGTCATTCTGTTGTTATCGATGCATACTCTGTTCTAAATGGGGGATTTGCTCTGCCCTTCCAGTTTAAAATAGGAGGTTGTCCTCAGAATCTGCTGCTGTTCCCTGTCTTGTCTTTTCATGGAGCTCACGAAAAGGATGGGTAATTTAGAACAGAGCCATAAATTTATGCAAAATATGCCAATAAAAAGTTGACTAAAAGTTTGTCTGTGGTGTTTTTGACTTTAAGTGGACCTGACTGAAATACAACTTGTGCTATATATACGCATTTCGTGAGAATGCGTTGGGATAACCGTTGCACCACACAACTGATTAGCAATGTTTTTGAACAAATCTGTTGAGTTTACTTGTAAAAACTCTGTTTACTTGTAAAAACACTTTTTTTTGTTTATATGGATCAGTGGCTGCATCCGAAATCGCGTACTCTCTTGAGTAGGTACTTATTTTGAATAAGTAATTACTTTTTTTGACTGCTAAAAAGTATGGTCTATATATAGTATAAATGACATCTGTAGGTGGCCAACTACATTTGCCATGTTGTCATTATCATGTGACCTACCAGCACCACTTGCGTCATGTCACTGCCATTCACAAATCCTCTCCCGTGGCCTCATGGGATGGTAAAGTGTCCATCGTATGCACACTTCAGAATCTAGCTGGAAGAAGTAGGTCATCCGGGTAGGTCATTGCCTACTCTTTTAAGAGTACTGTGAATTCGGACATACTATTTTGTAAGGCTGATGTTTGGTTGGGCTCTTTGTTTTCATGTCATGTGATTCCCAAGTTTTCCTTATGTTCATGTCATGTGCTTTTATTTTCAATTGTGTTAGGTTCTCATTGGTTTATTGTTTCTTTGCATTCAGATGTTGCTCATTTGCTCATGTTTATTTTCAAGTTATTTCTCAGCAGGGTCTAGCTTTCTGAAACAGTTCCACTGAAGTTGAGCCAGTTTTCTGACCCCAAATGAAGTTTATTCCATAATTCAAAAAATGTACAAACAAAGCAATAACTTAAAAAAAAAACATAACTTAACCCTTATTCTTTACTCGCACTTTGTAACAAATCCTTCCCTCGCAGGTCAAAACAACCCAAAGCCCTAAAATAAACGTGGAGCGGATTAGCGAACTAGTGGATCTTTAGAGGAACAGAACACTTTTATGGGAATCCTCTGGAGGTGAGGGAGGGAAGGGGGGCAAGCAGGGCACCTCAGCCAATGAGGGCAGAGGGGCAGTGGCTCTAGCCACCGGGCCACCCTCCTGTGCACCCTCCCCCTGCCTAAGGGGGTCAAATTGACCCGCGAGGGAAGGATTTGTTACTTTTTTAAATTTCAACCACAAAACTCCTTTAATCCAGTAATTTTTTTGGTGCATTCACGGTTCAAGTGGGATACAATTCATAGGGTCTTGGACCACTCCGATGAACTGAATGACCCGAGGGAAGGATGAGGGTTTTTTAGTGACTTGACTACGTAAAGCATGGCATGGACAGCATTAAAAGATGACAAAGTAGACCAAGACACATGGCAAAATGAAGGTTACAAATACTCAGACTACTAATGAGCAATTGAGAAACACCTGAACGCAATTAAACAATAAGCCAATGAGAATGTAACAATTGAAAACAAAACATGAACAAGACATGAACACAAGGGAAACGTGGGAATCACATGACATGAAAACAAAAGACGCTTGTTCGATGTGCAGACCGATCGGCGGCTGACTTGAAGCAGTGCATGCCGGCTAGAAATTTTGTCCGACTTGAGGCAGCGCCAACGCCACGTGACAGTGACGTATGTCAACAAAGTGCCGCGAGAGCGATTCGAGAGCAGTCGGCTAATACAGCCGGTGCAGTTTCTCCAGAGCAGCTGCAAGAGGCTGCACGGACTCTGATGACGACACAGCTGTTCCTCGATTGCCTGGATTCACCGCATGACAGCGATCACGTGTGTTTCGTGTTTATTCCAAAACCTTCAGTTCCAGTAATGCTCACAAATCTGTTTTTTATAACAGTAAAATCTCCTTTCATGTAAGGTGCGATGTTATATTGTCATGTTTATCAAAATAAAACTGATAAAAAACGTAGACCCCACTTCATTGATAGTGTAGGCTAGGCTTATACGTTGAACTTTATTCTTGTACAAACACACGCTGCATTAAGCAGTGCATAAAGAATTCTGAAACATCTGTGTATTGATAAATATTGCATTTATTTCACTTCAGCTGTGATAAAGTATGCAAACACAGCGCAAGCGTCACTACGGGAAGCAGACAGTGTCTGACTTCACGTCTCCGTTTGCAGCTCCTCCCCACCTCCCAGCCCAGCCTTACTATCTTTTGTGACATACTGTTTTTCACCCACTATATAGTAGGGAAGTACTGCAAGCGATTTGTGATGGAGCCAGTGTATTTGAACGAATCGATTGAATGAATGATTCAAATAAAATCACCGGAGTGTTTATTTACACAAAGTGCAAAGTACCTTGTTGGCAAGTACTATTCACACTAGCTCCGCCTAACAATGCCTGGTTGGGACAAACACGATTAAAAAAAGACGCACATATTCAATGTTTTCAGTGGCGTAGTCACTAAATCCCAAGGCTAAAGGACCTAAGTTTTGACGCGATCGACCCGGGTTCAAATCCACCTTTTGCCGAGCTCGCTCTGCTCCGTTTTTTCCATCACATATCCCATCGAAAAGGCATTTACTTTCAATAAATCTTAAAATGTTGTAAAAATGAAAATAAAGTGCCTAACAAAAGAATTTACTGGGTAGGGTTAGGTGTAGGGAGGGCTTTTATTGTCCCATTAAGGCGGTATCCATTTAATAATTTTAATAATTCTAATAATTTACACTCTGTTATGATGTTATCATCCTGTTAATGTACAACAATACTGAGGTGCAAATAGTATGTATCTGTCAAAAAGTATAAATTGCATATAATTACTATTTACACATATTGCAAAGAACTGCTACTTTTACATGGTGTAAATAGAATATATCACTATTTTCACTTAGTATGCTATTTCACTCTACAGCTATTTGCACTTAGTGTAAATAGCATCTAGTGTAAATAGCACTTAGTGCAAATAGCCGCTGCTATAAATCACTCATAATGATGCGCGTCGCCACCTGCTGGTGTAAAAATGTAACCTGTAGAAAGAGTCGCTGAAATATTCTCACCACTAATGCACAAATTCTCACTCAAACCTTAGCAAACAGAGATTTACATGCTCACAACGCACATGAAGCATCACACTGCAGCTGTTCTGTGTATGAAAAGGTTATGAGCTGCATAACGTGTGTGTGTTGGGGGGTAGTGCAATGACAAGAAAGACTCGATACCACCAGAGTCATATCAACCGCCTTTCCAACTTATTGTACTGTGCTGCTGTGAGTTGTATATATTGCAAAATGACAAGCTTTTCAGTACAAGTAGCTTTCATCTTACAGACATAAACATCCGCTACTCGTGTCGGTGGATTGAGTCTCTGTAGTTTATTCCAGGATAGCAATTATAGAAACACCATTTAAGGTAAGGGTTCCATAGTGATAACAATCAACCTCATGCCGTCTTGTCGTTCGGGAGTCTTTGGCAGTGACACTGCATGGCACTGATGTACGACTTGCATTAGTTTAGAGGGAAAGTGTTGTTTTTGTTTACGAGGATAGCTATGGATGGTGCTCAGTCAACTCTCTCCTCAGGGCACAAAAGGAGCTGCTCAAACCCAAAAAGTCACTCATTATTTTGAAAATGTAAAAACAAAAACATAAAGAAGAGAGCATTGGCCCAAATCAATATATCCATTTCCTCTTGGTAATGGAATCCGTTTGTAAAAGCAGTCTAAACACAATCGATTTGCAATCTTCATGTTTTCTTTCCTTTCTCTCACCTGCCATCTCTCTTTCGTTCTTTACTTTTTTGCCAGTGCTTTCCATCCTAAAGGGCTTGTACATGCAGGTTTAGATTCTAATTTGTGTAATTTGCATATTGAAGTACAGTGTAAAGTGTAATAAAGTTGTGTTTTTTATGTTTTCAAAAGAGGTATTTTTATCACAAAAAATTACAGTAAAACATTTACATTTATGCATTTGGCAGACGCTTTTATCCAAAGCGACTTACAGTGCACTTATTACAGGGACAATCCCCCTGGAGCAACATGGAGCAAAGTGCCTTGCTCAAGGACACACTGGTGGTGACCGCTGGGATTGAACCAGCAACCTTCTGCGTATCAGTTCCATGGTTTAACCCACTGGACCACCATATCACACTAAAACAGTAATGTTGAGAAATATTATTACAGTTTTAAATAACTGTCTAATTTAATATACAGTATTTTAATAGAATAGAATATAATTTACAATGAAATGTATTCCTGTGATGCAAAGCTAAATATATTGAGCAACATTACTCCAGTCTTCAGTATCACATAATCCTTCAGAAACCATTCTAATATGATGATTTGCTGCCTAAAGGCCTTTTCACACCGGACGCGTAACGAAAAAGCGAAGCGGAAAAAGCTAATATTTTGTGTGCGAATAGTTTGCGTCAAAACCATTCACATCAGCCGCGACGCGAGGTTGCGACGTTTCAGAGCAAAACTTTATCATGGCCGGTTCCGCACTTACTTTCAAGTGTCCGTGGTACAATTTGAGGAGCTCCTCCAGAGACAGTAGCTCCGCATCTGACGAGACAAACATACACTTCAAGAACCAATCGATCCGGAGCAGCTATGTTTCCAGTTGAGTCACAATGTAAACATGTAAGTGCCACAGTCGTACTGACGGAAACACATTCACTTTCTATAGTCACGGACAAAATTAGGTTCGAAAAAAATCTACGTATTGATTATAATATCGTCATCTGTAGCCACAGTGGGCAAACACAGCTGCATCTGTACAGCTGTAAACACAACTACACCATCGCGTCCAGTGTGAAAGGACCTTAAGAAACATTTCTTATTATTATCAATGTCGAAAACAGTTTCTGCTTAATTTTTCAATACATTTTTTTCAGGACTGTATTTACTTGAAATAACACTATAAATGTAATTTTTTACTATTTTTATTTTTGTGTATTTATATGAGATAAATAAATGTATAAAAAATGTAAGCATTCAAAGACACATTGATGTTGACATAGTGCTTCCTATGTACATTTTGATTTGGCGATTTTCCTTTCGTAATATGGCATATGGCATTGAAAATGGCATTTGGATTTGCCTTGTATTCCTGTTCCTCATGTGTTAATCCTGTCACCTGTTCTTCCTAAGGTGGATACGTGGAACTGGGCAGGAGTGCAGATGGTTCCCACATGGCACAGACCCGGGTTGGCAGCAGTGAAGAATGCAGCTGGCCCTCTTGATAATGCCAAATGCCATATAAACCACAAGGATGCCACTGTCGCAAAGACTAAAACCACAGGTCCAGGCCCTGGTGAAGATGATTCACTTACATTAATCTTTCATTGTTAATTTTGTTTCTCTCTTTGTTTACTAAGTGTGTTCTTTGTGTTTGTGGTTACAGACATATCTATGCCAGAAAATATGGATGGATTCCAGACTTGGAACAGCAGTGGAAGGTGTCCCTTACAAAACGCCCCATTCTTTACAGGCATGGGTCATGGCCCTCAGAGCCCGTGGTTGTTGCCGGCCAACTGATTCCTGTGGTTTTCTGAGGTACAACCCAAATCTGAGCATTTAAACTGTTTAATAGAATGGTTTTGTAAATGCAATGAATGTGGGATGAGGTTATACTGGACCCTTTCACACCTACCTTGTTTGGTCCAAATCAAAATTACAGGTGTGAAACCTCTCCCGGACCACAGTCCGGACCAAACAGACGAAATTTGGTCCAATGAAAAGATGTAGTCTCAATCCGGATCAAACTGAACAAACGTTTGCTTCGTTTCTAGTGTGAAAGCATTTTCTGTATGGTTCGGACTTTCAGACCATTTACAAGAAGTTTCTGTTTATGTTTAAATATTATAATGTTATTTTTAAATTTCATCTAGGCTATATTAATTATCCTTAATCTCAGCTGGTTCCTATCCCAGCCATGGATAAGGGGAATACTCTGGGTCTGGGCCAAATTCTAAGCACGGAACCCCCCCATCCCTCGGACAGCATGCCAATATGCACACTATTGTACTATTATCTGATTATTTTCAAGTGTGAACTCGTAAAATGTTATTAAAAATTTGCTAAAGATTTTGTAAGCATATTGTGTAGTTGGGCTTGGAGTCAATTGTTTTATTTGTGATAATGTGAAGAAAATTGTACACACATAATATTTGGGCAGGCTGTCACAAAGAAATTAAATTATGACAAGAAATGATGAACACATCCAAAAACAAGAGAGAGAACCAACAAAATATGAATAACTGATTATATTGTAGTCAGTATATTATTTTTCCTGTGAGCTTTTTGTTTTTCTATGTATTTGCTTTTTGCATAGTAAAATAAAACCATATATATATGTGTGTGTGTGAGAGTGAGAGTGTTTGCATAATATATGTGTGTGTACTGTGTATAATTATTATATATATATATATGTATATATATATATATATATATATATATATATATATATATATATGCATACACACATATATACACACACACATATATATAGTATAGGCAGAGTCGCAGAGTCCAGGCAGGTAGAGCAGGGCTAGGGTGGGGAGAAGCCCCACGGTTCTGGTCCAAGCCCAGTAACAAGGAGAGGAGCGCTACAAGATCAAGGCCGTGTCACAGGGCCGACAGGCAAGCTGGACAACCTGGGAGGGAGTTGTCAACTGAAACATCACCTGGGCAGCCCTGTGGAAGATCCCGCAGGCAAGGCTCAGCTTTCTCATTCACCCAACCTACGACACACTTCCCTGCCCTCACAACCTTCACCAGTGGTTTGGGAGTGAGGAAGGCTGCACACTCTGCAATACCCCTAATGCAAGCCTCCAGCACATCTTGTCAGGCTGTAAGATTGCGCTCTCCCAGGGACGCTATAGATGGCGCCACGTCCAGGTCCTGAGAAAGCTAGCCGAGGTGCTGGAGGGGCATCGACAGGGCAACAAAGAGGTACCTCCAGTAGAGAGCCACAGCCACATCTTTGTCACGGAAGACGGGGGGAGAAGAAACATCAGGCCAAGAGAAACATCTAGGCCGTTTTCCCCTGACCAGGAGTTGAACATGAGGGTCGACCTCGACAGACAGCTCCGTTTTGGTCGAGATCACTGCTACATCTCTCTGCCTTGACATAGTGGTGTGATCCACCACGGCAAAGTCGGTGCTCCTCATTGAGCTCACAATACCAGCAGAGGAGGGGATGGAGGCCGCCTACGAACGAAAAAAGGCCAAGTACTCAGAGCTGGTTGCTGAGTGCCGGGAGGCTGGCTGGAAGACCACCATCTATCCAGTGGAGGTTGGATGCAGAGGCTACATGGGGCTGTCAACCACACGCCTCCTGAGGGACGTAGGAGTGACCTGAGGGAACCTAAAGAAGGCAACTAAAGAGCTAACGGAGGAGGCCGAGAAGGGGAGCTTTTGGCTCTGGCTGAGGAGGAAAGACAAGAGCTGGGGAAAGAACAACTAACCCCGACAACAGCCGCAGAGGGTAACATCTATCAGCTGCAGGGAGTGACAGGGAGAAGTCCCTGTCACTGCTCCGCCACCAAGAGACCTTCCAGGATTAAAGGAGCGAAACGTTGGTGAACGGTGGTACCTGGCTGATGACCCTGCAGCTGAGCCGTGGGCACCGGAGGAGGTGCGACCGGCAGCAATGCCTAGCAGGCATTCCATCTACCTGTACATTTCACACATGCAAATATTTCTTAAATATATACATGCATGGGTGCGTAATAATTAAACACAGTACACACATACTGTATATTATGCAAACAAAAAGTTGTGTACAATAACTTTTATAAATGAT
This sequence comes from Romanogobio albipinnatus, assembly GCA_023566225.1. Classification (NCBI taxonomy): domain Eukaryota; kingdom Metazoa; phylum Chordata; class Actinopteri; order Cypriniformes; family Gobionidae; genus Romanogobio; species Romanogobio albipinnatus. The sequence goes on along the minus strand of CM042261.1, from coordinate 13,479,729 downwards.
AATAAATCATTATTATAATTTACTAAATAATTATTAATATAAATGAATTATAAATTACAAAATAGTATTAATATAAATTATTATATATCATTTATACAATATAAATAAAAGTTTTAATTGTTTTATTTAGATAAAATTGTATGAATCAAACAGCTCATAAACTTTATCACTAGAAGAAAAATCTGTTAAACATGAAAGTAATGCAATGATATAAGACATTTATCTTTATATAGAACCTTTTTGCCTTTAAAATTGAATCAAGGACCCTAGGGTTCTATTTAGAACCCCATTGAATTTTCTAAGAGTGCATAATCTTATTTTGGTGACTGCATGACCATATCACTTTTCCTCAGGATGATTAGTTGCATGGATGTGTCTGAGTGAGTTTGTGTATAAGCGAGAGGCATATTAGGATGTTTGTTATTTGCTGTGGCACAGTATTTAGCACATGGAGAGACTGAGATGCCAGTAGGTACAGGAGGCCAATTAAACTGCCATGTCTGATGCCAGTCCAATAAGTTGATTGAACATTTGTAGCAAGCAGTGACTTTTAATTAATAGGTCATGTTTGTTATGATTATTCTTTAAAAAAATGTATCTCGAAATGGGGTGTTACATGTTGTTCGAGACTTAGAAAGAGTTTAAAGAAACTTTTTTTGTTTTGCTTCGTGACCAGCCCAGAAGAGTATTTACATGAGCAGCATGCTTTAAAACCAGGCTGCGTGCTGTTGCTAGGCTACTCAGGTTTCTTGTTCTTAGGCAATTATATTTTTCATCTAGAGATATCAGGAAAACCATTATTTCATCACATAGGCATCATTTTTATACTGGACAATCGTCCTTGTTTAATTTCTCTGTCTTAAATTATTTATTTGGTTGAAAGGGATGAGATTTCCGATACTGTTCAAATCTGAAATGAAACTGCCTCGGGCACTGGGCTGGCGTTCCCCTATTTAGTTATAGTTCAGAGGAACGATAGAATTGAAGTGCTAGAAAAAGAGAAGGTGGAAGAGATAAAGAGAGAACTTTTCCTTTAAAGACTTGAATAAGTTCTAGTTTTCAACTTCTTAATTATGTGTTGACAAGCAGCAGAAGAAGAAGCATATCATGAACATGCTAAAACGTTTGTCAAGATGTTGCTAAGCTACTGCCACTGCCAAAAACAGAAAAATAATTGATTATTGAAGAGCTCAGGAATCATGTACAACATACTTTATTGTGCACTTTGCTTTAATGGTGTACACAAACTTTCATATACAATAGATATTAAAATATGTCATTTTGCATTTTTTTGAAATATATTTGACTACCACAACTTCAGTGACCTATAGTAAGCATATATCTGTGTATAGAAACCAACATGTAGCCTATGTGTTGCTGTTTGAGCATGAAAAATGTCTACAAAGTTACAAAGTCACTCCAAAGGGAGCTATTGTCTATATCAGTAAACGTACACGTCACAATATTCGTCACTTAATGTAAATAATTCTCGCCCAAGACATACTCAAAAAAAAAAAAAAAAAAAGTCGAGGCCTGGTTGAGTTGTGTTAGTAGTATGGTTGACCAATCACAACACATTAGTCCAGCAGACCAATCAGAGCACATTGCGCTTTTCGTAAGGCGGGGCTTCATAGAGTCTAAACAAAGCGTTACTGACAGACTGGGAAGAGAGGTGCTGCAAAGGCTACGTTTACATTAGGGGTGTTGACATTAATCGTTGCATCAATGCATCGCGATGCGGGCGATTCTGCATCGATGCAGTAATAGACCATAATCGATTATAGCCTACTGATGTTTCTCTGACATCACTTGTCAGATACACGCTTCTCGCACTAGTGTAAAATGGCGGAGGGAGACGAAACACAAAAGCGAGTAATAAAAAATGCACCCACTATTTTAACATTTACAGCGTGTGAGTGTGTTTTTCCTTAATAAAACACTTAAAGGCCCACTGAAGTGCCTTGAAACGTGCAGCATTATTCAATGTGTTGACGTAATTTTCCCTGAAACGGCTTAAGCTGTTAGCGGCTCCTCCCCTTTTTTGAAACAGCCAATAGCGTTTCGTTAATATCACAGTTTGACTAGAGCCTTTCTGTTTGGTAAAGCCAGAGTTTCCTCCTAATCTCTAACCTTTTATCATCATAATCTCCTCCATATCGCTTTGAAATACAGCACTCTGGGCAGAATTTAAATGAGTCCGATATGTTTTGTTGTCTGCGCTGACTCACGCATATGATCCGCGCTGCGCCCTCGTCTCGTCAACGGCTCTGGTCTAGACTATGTGTGTGCGCTGTGGCGGTGCACGTGAAACCAGACTTCATTCACCTCAACTGAAAGCATATTTACACAGTCTGAATCGTTTCATATCACATGTATAGTGCGCAATGTGCCATTCACCATGTAAATAGTAAATGTGTGAACAGCTGACCGATTTCAGCCGCTGCTTCAGCATCTATTTATAGTGTAGGGGGCGGGCGCTTCAGATTCTAGAGACCATTTGACTGGACAGAAGATTTGATGAGAAGGTGAAGTCTGCGATGAGGTCATCAAAATCTGTGATACATTTGAACGGAAGTGAGAGACTAAGTTTTGAATGCTTATATCTCCTAAATGCGAATTTTGTCATTGTTTTGGAACACACCAGCTTATTCATAACCTTAAGGCTAATAAAGTCATACTAAAAGCTAAAAAAACTTCCATTTTGATTTCAGTGGGCCTTTAAAGGTGGAGTAAGTGTTATTTCAAAAATGCTTTAGAAAAGTGTCTCGGGCCATGGACCAAAACAAACTTTTAGCCAATCAGCGGTAAGGGGCATTTCTACCAATGATGGGGAGAAGAGAGCGCTCAGTGCACGTCATTATTCAAAATACATGACACAAGAAGTATCAGCTTTCCAGCGCTGGAGAGAACTCAAGGAGCGCTAAGGCCTGCAATCGGACGCCGAGGTTGCTTTATTTCTTCTCGATAGGTGAGTAACATTGGTTTTGTTTTGTTTCACAGAACTAATGCTGGCTTTTGCTTGAATATGAAGTTTGCTTGCTTGTCCATTTGCAATCGTATCGTCGTTCACTTCAGTGATGATAAAACATTCATTTCTACATCCTATAACGTTAAACCACCGTCTGTTTCAAGCGTCAGCTCACAGTGTGTCCGAAAAGTCAGACAATAAACTCCTAATAAATGTTTGTTTGCTTTGGTTCCTCTTTTCGTGATCGATATAACCCTCTAATCTTGTCATAAGTGTAATATGTTTGTTAGTTGGTCTGTCGTGCTCGTGCTATTGAGTTGTTCATGAGAACTGTGTTTGTGTTTTTTGGGATGTAACTAAGGGATAACTTTTTCACTAAACATTCGACCTGGATTACCATAGTAACACACATTGCTTTCACTTATTGATGCCATCATTCCCTCGGCCGGCTGGCACAGCAGATTCTGCCATGGTCGTTGCCTGGGTTACGTATGTGTGGGGCGGAGCAATCAAAATAGGGGCGTGTTTGTTTTGGTGATTTGAAATATCAACATCGGTTACCAGAAAGCACTTACCTCACCTTTAAGAAAACCCACACCATCCGAGGTGCAGATCAAAGAAAATAAATCTGAGATATGACCGCACACTCACTTGCAAATACTTTATTTAACCACCAACGTTTCGGCAACAAGCCTTTGTCGCGGTTCACATGTGGTGCTCATGTGAACAGTGTCAGAGATTTGTAATCAGAAAATTGAAATTTCGATCGGATTGGAAGGGGTGGTTTATTTTGATGAAGATGACATGTAAACAGTTGATCGGATTGATGTAGAAATGGCCTAATGACATGCGGAACGAGCTGCAGTTGTTGTAGAATGAAGTGTCATAATATGTATAGTATGATATGAGGGACATGACAGTCATGTTATTCTAAAATTCTCCAATTACGTCTCATCAGCCCTCATATCATACTCTCATCCAAAGACACCTCATTTTGTGCCATTATGCTTAAATATTAGCAGCACCGCACAGCGGTTCATGTGCTCGTTGTCTCCTAATTAGGACCCAAAATAGATAAATATTAAGTCTGCTCTTTTCAATGTAGGAGAATATTATGTGCAAACAGCAGGAAACTCTGTATATATATATATAAAGAATCACTTTATTTAGCATTCATGTAAACACTACTTTCGGATTCATCAATCGGAATGATTTCAAAAAAGCTTTTCGTAACTATACTTACCCATGGGTTTAAATTGGTTGTGCTTATATTGGCTCATCTTTTCCTTTTCATAGAGATCAGGCAGTCTAAAAACAAAGCTGGAAAAGCTTACAGTAAATCAGGGAAATTACAGAAACACTGTGTGAAAAACCTTTTCAGACAAACCTTAAAGGGGTCCTATAATGCCCTTTTCACAAGATGTAATCTAAGTCTCAGGTGTCCCCAGAATGTCTGTGTGTCAGTGTCTGTGAAGTTTCAGCTCAAAATACACCACCGATTATTTATTATAGGACGTTTTGAAAGCTCCTATTTGGGTGGCAGCAAAAACACCTGTTTCGTGTGCGTCTCTTTAAATGCAAATGAGCTGCTGCTCCCCACCTTTACAGCCTTTACAGCTTGCGGCTAGTTTGGATAAAGGACAACAACTGGAGTGTGGAGAACCTCACACAGCGAGAGGATTTGGCAAAGATGGATAAATACCAACTGTTTGACCAACTTCATTTTCAGAACATGTAAGTACCGAACGTTATATTTTGTGAATGTACGCAAATCGCCTTTGTGAATGTGCTGGTTAGGACACTATACGGTGGCAATAAAAGTGCACTTCTGAATTGTACAGGCGGTGAGCTATTTTCGGGTTAAAAATAACAAGCTCTGGTCTCTGTGAATACAGTAACGGTGCATTCACTGGGCGTCGGTGTTAACACTTGACGGAGGGCGTGGCTGAAGCTTGGTGCTGATGCGACCGTCATAGTGACAACAGCCAATCACATTACTTGCTGAGTCTGCTCTAGGTTTGCATGAACAAAAAAGGCTAGCGTCTGCTCTAGTGTATTTGCATAGGGCGATCTGATTGGATAATGCTTGAAAAGTTGAGAAATCTTCAAGAGAGACGCGACGGAACCCACAATTCAGTTCGGCAACGCATGACATCACCCATTCAAAGTAAATGAGAAGCGTTAACGCAGACGCCCTGTGTGAATGCAGCGTAAGAGACAATGGTAGCTTTAGCCACAGTAACACATTCAGAAAGGCAATGTTCAAACACACACAGTATAAAGTGCAATACTTACGTGTTCTGGATATGACGCTGGATCAAATCTTGCGTTTACTGACCCTCGTTCGCAAAGCAGTCCACTGTACAATGACTCACACAAACATACAATTTTTATTTATTAATTTTTTTTAAATTGAAAAATATTTTTTTACTTAAAAATACAGTCAAAACAGCAATATGGTGACATATTTTTACAATTTAAATAATAATAGAATATATCACTATAATAGAACAGTTTTATATTGTAATATATAAATATATATTTATTTATTTATTATTATTTATTTTTTTTTTTTTTTTTTTTTTTTCTTTTTTTTTGTTCAGATTAGGATTGTTGGATTGTCAAATAATAGTTACAATGGTAAAATAATAAATGCACATATATAATAATATATACCTATATGCATATATACACATATACATACACACATATACATATACATAAACACATACATATGCATACATACACACAATGACATTTACCAATAAATCTAAATATATATATAAAAAATATCAGGTATACATAAAAATTGCACTAGATGCACTATAGAAGGATAAACAAATAATGAAGAATGAAGGGAAAAAAATATATATATGATATGCTATATATATATATATATATATATATATATATATATATATATAAAATCATTGAAACAATTCAAATGGATGTTGTTTTCTCCTTAAAATATTTCAGAAAAGGGCTCCAGGCTCTAAAAAACTATTTTGGTTTTTGTCTCAATGCAAACCGAATCTTTTCCATTTTGAGAGCGTGTAGAAAATCAAAAACCCATTGGCGATAGGGAGGGGGGGGGGGGCTACTGACTTCCAGTTCATTAGAATTAGTCATCTAGCCAGTAAAGTTGCAAAGGCTACACTGTCGGCCTGTAACGAGTTTAATTTAACAGATACATATATGAATTTAGCTACTTTCTTGGGCACATTCCCTTCACAAATGAAATTAATCCACTGCATCCTCAGTGGATCAGATGCCGGGAGTTTATTATTACAGCCAGAAACAGAACAGTTATAATGTTTAAATAGATGAGACATTTTATGTCTAGCTGCTCTAGCGAGGGTATAAATATGGCGGACTGTGTAACAGAAAATAACAGTGTTTCGACGGCATGACAACAACACTCTACTACAACAACTCAGCCTAACATGGCCTCACCCCCTTTGTTGCAGGTTCCTGGGGGCGGGGTTTATGTAAATTTTAGGGTTTGCGATGTCACCAACCCGGAAATAAGCTTGTTGTAGTCCCTACCATCCATTTGTTGTAGTCCTTAAAAAGCAATTTCTGTAAAAGCAAATATTTCCCTTTGCATTGAACTTTGAGGATCGTAACTGTGCAGCTGTTTTTTTATGCTCACACTAACTAAAGTTAAAAAAGTGAAATCATAATCAAGGACACCGTTAAAGTAAAAAATTATGCAGTGAAGGCTTTATAGTTCCTTTATATTCCAAAACAGGTCAATAATGACCCAATAGAGAAATGTCTGAATTTATTCAATTGGAAATGTAAACAGAGCAATTCTCGTTTGCCGATCAGTTTTGGTCTAATTCCCATGTCATCTGCCTTTTATTAAAGGGGTACTTCAGCGCTGGGAAGATGAATGTGTATTTAAACTGGGTCATTTATGTAGTGGAAATGTGAAATTCATTTTGAATTTGGTGCCTTCTAGACCAAAAAAAGACACAATGTATTTTTGTTTCATGTGGATGAAAGACAACAACTCCCAGAATGCACTTGCTTTACTGCCCTACGAGGCCACTCCCAAAGCCACGGCTACTGGTTATATCACTTGCCCACCGCGGCTCCACCACACCGTCGTTTTGATATTTATAGTAATAAAATAATTTTGTTCAGTTAGAGAACAGACACTACAGTTAAAAACTGAATGTGTCTTTTCAATAAAGTGTGAGTGAGCCGAACGAAAGTCACAACACAAACGCAGCAGGAGTTTTCATTCATTGAGCAGAGCTGAGGTAAGCGCGGCAGTCATTCACGACACGTGTCCAGTCTGGCGTGTTATCAGATCATGCCTATGGAAGCTTAACTTTCATAGGAATTTATTGAAATGTTGAAACACTCGCTTTGCTCCACAGCGCTCCGTTATTAATGGCCGAGCCGAGCGGCAGCGGCCGTGTGCATTTACATTCTGTGAGTGAGATCCCACCCAACCTGGTCTCACAGAATTCCGTGAAATGAACACGGGACCCTTAACACAAAATCCGTGGCAGTTTCACGGAATCGCCGAAAATTCCGTGATGGGTCCACGGAAGTGATTCCTATGCAAGTCAATGACAGTAAAAAGCAGACATGATTTTATGAATATTTATAGGCTACTTTTATATTTTGGAGCAACTAACTCCACTCCTACCCTAAACCTACCCACTTCTCAACAATATAAAACACATAACAGTCAAATACAAGTACAGTCACAGGTATTTATTGCAAAAACTGACCAAAAACAGCATAAAAGTATCAACTCATGTTGCATTCCAAGTCTTCTGAAGTCACTCGATGTCTTCATGTAAAGAACAGAGTTGATTTTTATGTTTTAATTGCTAAAATGATGATCCCGCCGCGCCGTGAGCACACTCATTCATATCCCATTCAAATAATACACTTGACTCTTTAGCGTGACGCAATCTGTCACGAGACACACAAAGAGCCAATGGCATTTTACAATCAAAGCCGACGTAATGACGCAATTGGTCACGAGACATACGACAGCCAATGCTGTCAAAGCTGACGTAACGTTTTTTCCGGCGGTAAAATTTGAAATGTGTTTAGGATCTTTGGCGGATGGACTCGACGCTGCTGATCGCTTTTGAGGATTTTCTTCACACAAATCAATCGTTTGGCCTCGGAACACTTGGAATATTTGTACTTTTTGAATAAATTGTGCCTGCAGTCGTATCTGCCTGTTATATCCTGTTTTTTTTATAATACACAAATGGTTAGGTTTAGGGAAGGGATTGGGTTACGTGTTCAAAACGTGTCTAAATACTGTAAATAAATAAAAAATGAAAATAATTATAAATAAAATTATGCTGGCTGATTAAATCGAGAATCACACTCCATGTCATAATGGCAAAAAAAAATCATAGTTTCATGATGAAAACAATGCCCAACGCGTCTGTATACTGTCATTGACTTGCATAGGAATCACTTCCGTGGACCCATCACGGAATTTTCGGCGATTCCGTGAAACTGCCACGGATTTTGAGTTAAGGGTCCCGTGTTCATTTCACGGAATTCTGTGAGATCAGGTTGATCCCACCCCTGTGGGCGGGTTGATAACATGCGGAACTAGCTCCTGCTACTGGCTGTAGTCTCTAGCCTCTGGCCAAAAAATCCTCAGATGACACAAAATGACGATATTTGCGTCATCGGAGGATTTTTTGGCCAGAGGCTAGAGACTATAGCCAGTAGAAGGAGCTAGTTTTTCCAGAAATAAAATACATAATTCTCTCGTCTCATGGGGACATGAGGGGGGAAAGTATGATAATTTGAATATACTACCGGGTTTCTACTGATGCAAAGCTTAATGCTAAATCGCTGAAGTAACCCTATAAGCGTATAGTCTTTAAGCACTGCCCATTATGAAAGTGTGGCACAGTTCTTATCAATATGTATAAACATACTTTGAAAAACTACACTATAGTTTTGTAATCTCTTCAGTCAGCATAACACTATCATGGTACCATGAAGATATAATGTGCATACAACATTTAGCATTAGTATTCAGTTCAAGTCAGCAGATTTTATATTATACCTAAATGTTCAATGTCATCACTTCATGGATGGCCACCCTTGGGTTTGGTCTATAATTTTTTATCAGACTCAAAACAAAAACTGTTCTTTTTCTTCTTTAATACTCAAAATGGATTGCTAATGAACTGCCATACAAAAAGTTTATTTTTATACCTTTTTGTGTTTTTCAAAATGAATCAAGAACTTTCAAATATGCCTCTTGACAGCTCCTTCTAAATACATTATTGTTAGCATGGAGGTTTGATCTATTTAAGTGTATTTTCACTTCGACTTGACTATCAGGATAACACTTAAAAAAATAATCCAGTTCCCACATTTATTTATGTACCAAGCCAGAAACATCACAGTGTCCAGGTTCCAAACAAGGAATCTGAATATCTCTGCCTGCTGTTATATTGGCATTTTCTTGGCTCTACTCATTGGCCATTGATTTTACTTTCCTTTTCCTCCTATTCTATATTCTTATTCACTATAATTTACCCTCCTCTTGATTTTCCATGCTGTAATCAAACCATCTTCACTTTGCTCCTTTCAATTCTTCCATATTACATAACCTCCTTCCCTTACATATGGTCCCAGGCTCCCATGCACCCCGTTTATGCCCATCCCGCCTTCACTTGCCCTCACATTTGTAGGAGTAAGAGGACTGGTTATTTTAGTCAGCCACTCGTTAGATCTGAAGTTCTGTCCGCTTTAAATCAGACACAGAGATTAAGTAGTGCGGTAAGGGAGAGAGAGAGAGAGAGAGAGAGAGAGAGAGAGAGAGAGAGAGAGAGAGAGAGAGAGAGAGAGATGCATGAATGACCTGTATCTGTGCAGAGTCTATCTACTAGCAATGAAGCTGTGAATAAGTAAGTTGAATTAATTCAGTTCAAAAACAGCAATGTTTCCACCTCCTTGCTAAGTAATATAATGTAGCAGTTCAGTTAAATTATTAATAAAAGTTGCGGGGCAGCGTTGACAACTAGTTTCTCTGCTCCTGTTTCTGTGTGTGCACAGCACAATCTCTGATCTCTGTGTGACAGTGCGCACTTCAGTGAAAACAGTACATTTACTGTATATAGAATAGTGATTTAACTGACTTGGAAATATATGTGTATTCAACAGTTTTATTCCAGCCTTCCAGCCAGTCAGAATCGAGTGGTGTAAATATCAGACAGACCATGGTGTAAAAACTTTTTATGCCATTTCCAAGCAGTTTAAATGGTGCGCCATCCACTTTTTCAACGGCATATGCAGACATCCCACCCTGCAAAAAGTAACTTCCGGGAGATGACGCAACCCCGCCCCAACAACACATAGCGATTTCAAAAAAGTATTTATTAAAGTGTTATATGCCATGAAGCAAGCCAACCAGCTGTGAGGTGAATCATAACATTACAAACTTCAATAACCAAATTTGAAGCAAAAAAGTCTAAATGCAAAAATACAAAAATACAAAGGCACATGACTGTTTACTTAACGACTTTATTGAGGGAAAGAACTTCAAGCAAAAAAGTCTAAATGCAAAAATACAAAGGCACACGACTGTTTACTTAACAACTTTATTGAGGGAAAGAACTTCAATCCCATGAAGCATTGCAACATTTTAAATCAATAAATAATAAAAAAAGATAGAGAATTAAAAAATCTTGATGATATATTTTAAGTTTACTGCAAAATGTGCATATGTATACACTCACCTAAAGGATTATTAGGAACACCTGTTCAATTTCTCATTAATGCAATTATCTAATCAACCAATCACATGGCAGTTGCTTCAATGCATTTAGGGGTGTGGTCCTGGTCAAGACAATCTCCTGAACTCCAAACTGAATGTCAGAATGGGCAAGAAAGGTGATTTAAGCAATTTTGAGCGTGGCATGGTTGTTGGTGCCAGACGGGCCGGTCTGAGTATTTCACAATCTGCTCAGTTACTGGGATTTTCACACACAACCATTTCTAGGGTTTACAAAGAATGGTGTGAAAAGGGAAAAACATCCAGTATGCGGCAGTCCTGTGGGCGAAAATGCCTTGTTGATGCTAGAGGTCAGAGGAGAATGGGCCGACTGATTCAAGCTGATAGAAGAGCAACTTTGACTGAAATAACCACTCGTTACAACCGAGGTAATCAGCAAAGCATTTGTGAAGCCACAACAGGCACAACCTTGAGACGGATGGGCTACAACAGCAGAAGACCCCATCGGGTACCACTCATCTCCACTACAAATAGGAAAAAGAGGCTACAATTTGCACAAGCTTACCAAAATTGGACAGTTAAAGACTGGACAAATGTTGCCTGGTCTGATGAGTCTTGATTTCTGTTGAGACATTCAGACGGTAGAGTCTGAATTTGGCGTAAACAGAATGAGAACATGGATCCATCATGCCTTGTTACCACTGTGCAGGCTGGTGGTGGTGGTGTAATGGTGTGGGGGATGTTTTCTTGGCACACTTTAGGCCCCTTAGTGCCAATTGGGCATCTTTTAAATGCCACGGCCTACCTGAGCATTGTTTCTGACCATGTCCATCCCTTTATGACCACCATGTACCCATCCTCTGATGGCTACTTCCAGCAGGATAATGCACCATGTCACAAAGCTTGAATCATTTCAAATTGGTTTCTTGAACATGACAATGAGTTCACTGTACTAAAATGGCCCCCACAGTCACCAGATCTCAGCCCAATAGAGCATCTACAGAAGCAAATGTTATCAACTATCAACCTTGTAGCTCACAGTAAGGTTGTCTTTAAAGGTTTATAAGTTATCATTATAGATCAGTTTTCCTATGGAGAAAATGAATGGAGTTTTTACTTCTGGAACCAGACCGTTTCACTCTGTGACTCAAAAAATATCATGTGGTGCATACCAAAGTAAAAGTGGCATGACCTGCAAAACCAAGCAAAACATATTTTCCTTTCACCTTGAATACATTCAAGTGTTTACGTGTTATTCATTACTTGAAAAAAAAAAATGTTTTTAAAGATATTTTTCAAAATAAAAGGTTAAAGTATTTAAAAAGTCATTTTTATTTTGTTTTTGAAAAGCTTTATTTATTTAGTCTGGGTAGTTGAACACATGCAATTTTATTAACCTTGTTAAAAAGGTGAAACTATCTGTTATATTAGAGAAACACATTGACCTAATATAAACTCTTTTTTTCTTCTTCAAGAATTCATGCCAAACTGCTTAATAGGGGGGAGTGGGGTAAGATGAGCCATCGGGTAAGTCGACGCACCCCCTTTATCTTGGTAACTGTACACTTTTATTGTCATGTGACCATATATTTTGGTACCACTCATCATTTCTGCCAGAAAAAGAGAAGCACATGGGAGGGGTGGAAGGCACCCATTTACTATAAAAACTGTTTTTGGCTTGTCAAAGTAACATTTTAGAATGACAGATGTAATGGCTGTTGCATCAAAGCACATTTGTCCAGGTCTGAAATATTTATGACCCATATTGGTGATTTAGCAATGTATAAAACCATGCAAATCATTTAGCCCCAAATATTAGCCTGAAATGGTAAGCTAGCTAGTTTAATCCAAAATGGCAGCTATGGGGCAAAGTGAGCCAAATGTTGTGGGGTAAATTGAGCCAGCATTTTAACTTACCCCACCATAAGGCACTGTAGTTAAGTATAAACTGGTATAATTCCAATGTAATGTTACACAACTAGTTTATCATTTTCTTAAAAAAGATTAGTCTGAGTTTATTTGATAGGAACGATGTACAAGTACACCAAATCTTTCTCTGATAAGAACCAGAAGCTGCTTAACCATATATATCTTTCCACCCGTAGGCTCTAATGACCTAACATGTTCAATATTGCAGAAAAACTGCCATTCTAAGAACATTTTGACTAAAATGTTTATTAGTTTCAATGACATTCATTCTAATTCAGTTTTTATTTTATTAAATTTGTATTTAATTTTACTCAACAAACTCTGTTTTTGGAAAGGTTACAAATGAAATGCAAACCATTAAATATATTCAAATGTCAACTTCATTTGGTTGATTTTATGTTGTTTAAGTTAGCTTTAAGAAAATAAATATGGCTATTTGTAAAAGGAAATGTGGAAGTGAAGGTGTTTTTAAAAGAGGTAAATTATCTTTACAATTTCACATGGGTTTGATTCAGATTCAACTGGAGGGTCCGTTTACACCCAGATGGTGCAACTTACCCACTGATTCAGATCAACTTACCCCATAACCTGGGGTAAATTGAGCCAAATAAACACTTTTTTTATAAGAAGCCATATTTTTAGGTCCCTTTGTCATAGATGCATGCTGATCATTTAAAATGATAGCAAACATCCTTTAGATACTTTCATTGTACTTCTGCCTTATTTTCTCTTATCTTGAGGACCGTATAAGTAAAAAATGTCTCATCTTACCCCACTCTCCCCTAATGTATTTTTGGAAAATTAATAAAAAAATAAACGTCACTGACCCCATGTGCCAATAGAACCGTTAGACAGGTGGTCGATGTGCTTTTGTTTTACCTTGTGTGACAACTGCAAAGTTAAACTGCATTCCCAAAATACTCTGCTGTCACGAGAACGGCTTCTTAACGTGTCAAACCCTTCACAACCTTACCTTACGGAACAAGGGTCACAGATGTGAGGATGAATAGATTCGGAAGACAGAAGTGAAGGGCAGACAGATGAGCATTAGTGTGCGTGTGTGCGCGAGCGTTCGCGACACTGTACCGGCCGACGCACACGTAACCTGCGCTGTGAGGGGAACTAATTGAATATAGGAGATGCTATTTGTATGACTGTCTCTGGTGATGGATGCCCCTCATAAGAGCCTTGAAATTCGAGATCATTCTTCAATCTTCAATCTTCAGTTATCTGCACTTGCTTCCTCTTTCATTCCCTGCAAGTGTTTTGTACCATTTGTTTTCACTCTCCCTTTATCACACTTCACGTTTTATCATGTGATCATTAATCACATGCGGATGACATGACTGGAACACAAGCTCTTGTTTCTGTCCTCCAATGGCATGCAAGGGTTGCAGATTAGCAATGCATTATGGGAAGACAGCCCAGAAGTCTATAATTGTGGACACCTCTGCCCTAAGCACCTGTGGAGGTGTGTGTACGACTGGCTGTGTGGTGCCTTGTGCCTTGGAGGCCGGTGGCTGTCTGAAGGAATCAGCACTTTGTAGTAATCTGATGGTATTATTTATTGAGGCATTTGGCTCGGCTGATAGTAGTTAAGTCACGCTGGTTATTGTGAATTATGAACCCCTTTCTTTAACTCGCACACAGCCATTTGTATTCATAATTTGCATTCATTCATCACACCTTAAACTTTGTGGGCTGTGTAAGTACTTCTAGGTGTGTGTGACTGAGAGTCTCTGTGGGTGTGTATGCGACTGTAGATATATTATCTGTGAGTAAAAAGAGGTGAAAGGGAGATTGGGGTAAAAGTCATTTGATCATTTTATCAAGTTCAATCCTTGTGACACATTTTTAATAGATCTCCAAGTATTGGTGTTCATTAAAAGGTTTTGGGACTGAGGGAAAAAATGCAGTGTTTTAAAACACAAATTTCAAGCTCCTATTTTAATTTATCCAATACCGTTCATACCAGGCTTATTATTATAACTCAAACTAAAACTAAAACTAAAATCATAACAAACATTTTCGTTACCTGAAAAAGATAAATGTGAACTAAAATAAAATAAAACTTTAACTTATTTTATGTCTAGCTAGTTGTCAAGGCAACATTTCCTAAAATGTAAGTTCTTTATTATGTATTTGCATAATTTAAGGTTGAAAGTTTTAACCCTCATTCAGTGGGATTCCCCGCCATTGACGGAAATGTCCATCATTTATGAGACAACGCTTCCACGCCATCAGGGGCGTAAATCGCGGGGGGGACAGGGGGGACAGGACCCCCCCCAATCTGAGGGCTGTCCCCCCCTAAAAACCATGCTGAGTATTGTAAATAATATAACAATATATACTTAAAATAAATGTGTAAGTAGTGAAACAATACAAACGCAAACGGGGGAAAAAAAATGCGTTTTAAGTTTAGAAACATTTTGAGTCCCCCCCTCCCCCCCTGCCTCACAGTAGTTTGATCCACCGCGCACCTCAACTAACGTAGTAGAACGTAGAAAAACCACCACACAAGTTTGAGGAGACAACAAGGCTCTTCAGACAGCAGTTGTGAAACACCAGTAAGTAGCTGTCAAGGCTATTAAATTCACTTTAAACCTCAGATGAAATTATTCTTTTCTCTTTAATACAGATTAGACAAAACACTGTTAACATCCCTTGCCCACCGCCGCACCGCCCCGCTCCGCTGTACAGTAATAAAATCATTGAGTTCAGTTAGAGAACTGACAAAACTATTAAAAACTGAACGTGTCTGCTCCGAACGAGCAAACCGCTGACAGACAAGATTATCGAAGATTTGGTTTCAAAGCGTAAAAGCGCCTATTTAAGGGAGTGTGTCATTGTACTGTTTTGTTGTTGTGTTTTTCATTACGAATAATAGGCTAATGAGCCCAAAATTCAAGCAACCCGCCCCCAAATTCTAAAAATTGGCTAATTCTAAACCGAAAGTTCAGTCAGATCTGTGTTGGGTTTTGCTCAATGTGATAAGGGGCAGATCAGAGGGCTTGCTGCAGTTGAATATCTAAATATCTGAATATCATAGTATAAAATACTATGTGGAGGACGCAAGATAATTTAATAATTATAATATGACCGCTTTGTGTTGTTAGTCAGATAAAATGACAGAGAAAAGAAAAACGGACATTTAATAATTTTTCAGTGCACCAAAACACCCCCAATTTTTTTTTTTTTGTGGTACACATATCCTTACAAGTACGATTTTGGCTGCATTATTTGTGTCCCCTTCAAAAATTGCTCTTGAGAAATTTTATGTTTATTGTCCCCCCCAACTTTTAGATGAAATTTACGCCCCTGCACGCCATTGATGGGAATTTCCGGCTTTCCGTGTTTTCACTTGTGACACATTTTGGATATCTCCAAGTATGGGCGTTCATTAAAGGGATAGTTCACCCAACAATGAAAATTAGCCTATGATTTACTCACCCTTAAGTCATCCTAGGTGTATGATATTTATTTCAGACGGATACAATTAGATTTATATTAAAAAGTGTCCTGGCTCTTCCAAGCTTTATAATGGCAGTGAATGGCTGATTTGTTTTGAAGTCCATAAAAGTCCATCTCTCCATTATAAAAGTGCTCCACACAGGCCTTCTGAAGCGAAGCGATGCATTTGTGTAAGAAATAATATCCATATTCAAAACTTTAAAAACTAAAATAACTAGCTTCCGGCAGAGGGCCTACGCAAGTCGACTTACGGCAAAAGAATAACCCCTGACCCAATGTATGACCAAGCGGCAACCTCCAGCAGTTTCTCTTGAAGCCAATACGTAAGTGACTTAAACTGCAATTAATTGACTGGGCAGGCTCCAGAAGGGAGCAGAATCTCATCGAGCCCCATGTTAAAATGCCCAACTTTACAGCAGAAAAAAACAGTCTGGTACAAATTGTGGTTTTGGTCTATACGGCTAATTTTGCCCTTCATGAGGACTGTGAGGGGGGTGCATTTTTGTATTACTCATTCGTTTGCATTATATAAAGCTTTAAAGTCCTGCATAATTAAGGGCGTGGCCACTTTGAGTGACAGGTGGATAGCCATTTATCTGCTGTCTGTTAGTCATCGCGTCACCTCAGCTCCACCTACGTCCCGCCTCTTTGCCCATTTTCTGTTGTCTGGGAGTGACGCGCTGACAAGATGGCAACGGCCAGCTTGTCCCTATACTTTGCCCTTCAAAACGGCTCTTCAGAATCCTATGGGTGACGTCACGGACACAATGTCCATATTTTTTTTTCACAGTCTATGTGTATGACGCAGGATGTAGGAGCATTGCAAGCTTTGACACCTCTCGCAGTTCAATCAAATAGGGCTGGGCAACAAATTCAAGCTCCTCTTCTCTTATTTCGAAATCCTCTGGCATTTCTCAAAAAATTCTTGTTTTAGACTTATAATTCATGACCAGTGTTTGGTTTTGCTCTATCCTCTCTACTTCCGTGTTCATCAATACGTCATGCGTCAGGTCAGGGGTTCGATGTGTACGGCCGTCTGTCGGAAGCTAGTTATTTTAGTTTATAAAGTTTTAAATAAGGATAATTTTCTCACACAAATGCAGCACTTCGCTTTAGAAGGCCTTTATTAACACCCCGGAGCCTTGTGGATATCTTTCATGACGACTGGATGCACTTTTAGGGACTTCAAAACAGAAACAGCCATTCACTGCCATTATAAAACTAGGAAGAGCCAGGACATTTTTTAATATAACTCTGATTATATTCGTCTGAAAGAAGAAAGTCTTATACACCTAGGATGGCTTGAGGGTGAATCATGGGCTATTTTTTTTGTTCAACAACTAATTTTTAAAACACAAATTTCAAGCTCTCATTTTAATTTATCCAATACCAATGCAAGTTATACCAGGGTTGTTACTATAACTCAAACTAAAACTAAAACCATAAAAAAAAAACATTTTTGTTTCTTGAAATGGATTAAAATAAAATATATATAAAAAAACTTTTATTTTTAGCTTTCAACTTAATAAACAAAAAAAAAAAATAATAATAATAAAAACTATATAGACATTTAGAAACAATGCAACAACAGCAATCAAAAAGTAACATTTAAATTAAAATGGAAAATATAAACGTTAAATTCAATTCAATATATTAATGAAAATAATGTCTTTGAAAAATTCCTACAAATAATTTTCACACAATAAATATTGAAATGGTTTATGTTCTTCTTTAAAAAGTTTTAAACAGGTAATAATTCATGTTTTTATTATAGATTTGCATAATTTAAGGTTGAAAGTTTGAATCTAGTAGAATGGTAAAACAATCTCTGTACATAAAGGGCATTTGAAAAGTAGCAACAAATAAATGAAGGCTCAAAAAAAATTCTAAGACTGTTTAATGTGCCCTAATATACCAATAATAATAATAATAATAATAATAATAATAATAATAATAATAATAAATTTCATTAGAATAATTGCATTAGACATAATTGTGTCTGAAGTTGACAAAACACCCATGTAGTTGTTAAGGGAGGAGGGAACAGGACATTTTCCTTACTATAACGTGTTACATTAAGTCCTATTCAAGAAAAACATGATTATGACTTACAATAAGACTATGAAGCGTAGCATTGGGGATAACTGGCTAGCACTCATTCCATTTCTTTAAAAATATTCAGGATGGCAGAAAGGTAGAAAGGTAGAGGCCTGCTGTTTCAGCCTCCCTGAAAAGTTTTCAAACATAGGTAAACATAGATTTAAAATAAATATGTTTGCACTTTCCACTGCCTCTGAACCTGTGTGCGTACAACTGAATAATTTATGAACGGCTCTGATTTTGTGCAGGGTGAATCCTGATTTTTGAGAAAACAGATACAAAGGAGTGTCTGTGCGAGTCTCAGATCAGCTGTGGAGTAACAGCTGAAGTGTTAGATGCTCTAACAACAGGAAG
The DNA here is from genome assembly GCA_023566225.1 of Romanogobio albipinnatus. NCBI lineage: Eukaryota > Metazoa > Chordata > Actinopteri > Cypriniformes > Gobionidae > Romanogobio > Romanogobio albipinnatus. The sequence continues at coordinate 13,461,166 of CM042261.1, read as the reverse complement.
TAAATGTATTACCTCAGCGACACTTTCACATTCATGTGAATAAAATATATGGCTCTGATGATATTTATGAGATGGAGAAACCAAAAGGGATGTATAGGCTGCTTTAGATCAAGCCGCTTTGATGTCATATCACGACTGTGAATCTGTGGTCTTACACATCTGAGGCGCCAAGAAAAAAGAAAACGAACGTCCTCTCTCACATAGATGGAAAACAGAAAGGAGCACTGTAAAAAATGTTATGTGCTATTTACTTAAACAAATTATGGTGACATTGTTACACATTATATTTTTAAGGCTTGATTTCTTTAATGGAATCTACCTTAATAAATCATGTAAAATCTCCTAAATTATTTATAGTCTATGACACAATAAATTATATATTTTTTGTGAAATGTGCTTTTTTATTTTAAAGGAACACGTCGACTTTTTGGGACTTTATCTTATTCACTGTATCTCCCAGAGTTAGATCCATACATACCATTCTCATCTCCATGCGTGCCATAACTCTGTCTGACGCACCCACCGCTAGCCTAGCTTAGCACAAAGACTGGAGGTAAATGGCTCCAGCTAGCCTAATGCTCAATAAGTGACAAAATAACATTTTCCTTTACATGTTGTGATGTGTATAGTTACATTGTGTACTAAGACCGACAGAAAGTTAAAAGTTGCGATTTTCTAGACAGATATGGCAAGGAACTATACTCTCATTCCTGCGTAATGATCGAGGATCTTTGTGCCGTACCGTTGGTGCAGGAGGCGCAATGATATTACGCAGCGCTTGGAAATAGTCCCCAGCATGCTCTCTGTGCAAGCAGGTTGTCACGTTGGTTATGTTTACGGAAGTTAGCCTATTTTCAGGGGCTGCATAATGTCTTTGTGCCACTGTATCCATGGTACATCATTACGCAGGAATGAAAGAGCCATATCGGTCTAGAAAATCGGAATGTTTCATTTTCCGTCGGTCTTAGTACACGATGTAACTATACACATCACAACATGTAAATAGGAAAATGTTGCCATTATTTTATCACTTATTGAGCAGTTGAGCCGTTTACCTCCAGTCTTTGTGCTAAGCTAGGCTAGCGGTGGGTGCGTCAGACAGAGTCTTTTGAATATTCCGATCTAATATGACCGATGAATCTAATATGAATCGATCATCCGATCTATTATGACCCCTGACCTGTAAAGTTGCCAGAATAATAATCATACATGGTTTGTTAATTGAGAGAGCATTTTCTTGTGGTGCCCCCCTGAGCACTTGGTGCCCTACACGCAGCGCAAGATGCGCGTGGTGGGAACGGCGGCACTGGTTACAATGTTCAACGCTGCAAAAGTGTCACCTGTAGGTTTCTGAAGAGCATTTTTGAAGCCTAAATTGGGCCTTTGTCATCTTGGCAGTGCGTCACTCCTGAATAACTGAAAATGGGCAAAGAGACGGGACATGGGTGAAGCTGAGGTGCCTGGTTGCTGAAACCACGCCCACCTAGCTCGACCATAGTGGCAATCCACCTGTCGCTCAAGTGGCCACGTCCCCTTAATTATGCAGAACTTTAAGGCTTAATATAATTTAAACGGATGAGTTATAAACAAATTCACCCCCCTCACAGTTGTCCTGAAGGGCAAAATTAGCTCTATAGACCAAAACCACTTTTTGTACCAGGCTGTAAACATATTTTTTTCTGTAAAGTTGGACATTTTAACATGGGGGAGATACAGATTTGACTCCCTTTTGGAGTCTGTAGTGCCTCTAGTGGCCAGTCGTTTAATTGCAGTTTAAGTTACTTCTGTGTTGGCTTCAAGAGAGAGCGCTGGAGGATGCCGCTTGGTTGTAAGTGGTAACCTTTTTCCCTTTTATTATAATTAACATTAATAATTATTATGATTTAATTTTGATAATTAGGATTTTTGGACTGGTTTTAATACAATTCATAGAACCCGCAATTTTTTTAAATCACACAATAAAAACAGTTAATAGTAACCATTGTAAATATCAAGTAGTATAAAACAATATTATTACAAAATGATACAAAAACACATTACAAAAATAAAACATAAATATGATATGATAAATAAAAGAGTATATAACAAATATTTTAACATTTTTAATAATTTTTCACAAGCTGTTTATACTGTATACAGAAATTACTTTTTTAACTTCAAATGTTGTCTTACATGTGTGCATGAAAATTGCATTTTAGGCTTATTTTAAGCATAAAATATGTGTATTCTGCAAATGTATTTGTTGCAAGTGAAAATATAAATAATGCTGTAATATGTACTTTTCATCATCAGGTAATCGCGTCAACTGTAATCGTATTCCCAATTGTTTTTTCTGATTAATTGTTAAGCCGTATGAGAAAGACAAGGGAACAAAACATTTGGGGCTTTTCCCCCCTTAGCTCACGTTACATTATTGACATCTTCTGCTTGTTCCTTCTACAGATGGACCCCATGTATATGGTACTATATGGGAGCCTTTCCCCTGTGGCCTTATCAACATGGCAACTGGTAAGAATGCGGTTTCACACCAGTTGTGATGTAACCTCCCATTGCTAGAAAAATGTACATTTAGCTCGACTTTGAGGAACTAATTCCTTTTATTGATTATACAAGCACATTTTATCTGTGATAATTGATATTGTTACTGTCTTGTATTGTGTTGTTTAATAATCACACTTTATTTATTGAAAGCTAAAGGCCAACATAGCAGATTTTACCCATTACATACATGTAATATTAAAAGCAATATTAAAAGCTTACAAGGATCGTCTCGGTTACGGATGTAACCCTTGTAACGTTAGTGACTAACGAATGGGGGTTTCGCTTAGAAGCCTATCATCTTCGAGCACTTAGAAAACGCCCAATTTGCGTGCCAATGCCATGGGCATGCGTAATTTGCATACGTAACTCCGCCTCACCGCGTGAGTATAAAACGAAGTACGTGACAATATCGCATTATGTTACCTGCTGAGGAGCCAAGACTGAACTCCGCGTTCCAGGAAGCACAGTTGATGTGGCAACGGGACGTTAGGGAACGAGGGTTACATCCGCAACCGAGACGTTCCCTTTCGTTCAGTCACTACGATGTAACGTTAGTGACTAATGAATGGGGGTCCCAATATAATCCCGCCACTAAGCTGTCTTCCAGTGCCCTGTGTAAGTGTGAGTAACCTGTCGTAAGACTAGTACGGACGAAGGACTCCCACTTATCACAGGAATACCAAGGGTACACTGGGAAGCATATTCCAGTGGAGATATGCAAAGATGCCTACCCGTAGGGAGGACTTAGAGTGTACACATATGACCCGCTGAGGGCTGCATATGGGAAAACTCTAGGGTACCAGCCGAAGGTGGATTTTTAACCCCAAGGGTGGCAGGGACTTGCCAAGGGAAAGACACCTGCTCACTGAGGAGGCTTATGGTGGAAATACACGTGTGGGGGTCGCCGGAGGGGAACCATGCACACGGGGCACCTGGCCGGACAAGAGGGTCTGGGCTCGTTAGAGGGTAACGCTGGTAAGCAGCACGCACCTGGCGACCGAGTCGGAAACCACACTGAGAAAAGAGAGAGAGAGTCAGTCTTCTCCCAGTCGACACGAAGGCCCAGACGGGCTAAGTGCCGGAGCACTTGGACTCTGTGTCCGCACACCTGCTTACGAGAGTGACCCAGTATGAGCCAGTCATCGAAGTAGTTCAGGATGCGAACCCCGTGCTGCCTGAGTGGCGCAAGGGCTGTCTCGATAGACTAAGTAGAGTCACGAGGAGACAGAGCTGCCCGAATGGGAGGACTGCGTACTGAATGTCTGCCCCTCGAAGAAAACCGTAGGAACGGTCCGTGTCGAGGAAGGAGACATGGAAGTAAGCGTCCTTCAGGTCGATCTCTGCAACCAATCTACCGGACGAACGCGTCAGAGGAGGCGTTCGCTACCGACATCCTGAACGGAAGCCTGGAGCTGGAGGGGATCAGTTCAGGACGGGCAGGTCCAGGATTAGCCGTAACCCACCGGTTTCCTAGGGTACAATGAAGTAAGGGCTTAGGAAGCTGGACTTCATTTCGGCTGGAGAGACCGGCTCGATCGCACCCTTTGCCAGTAGGGGCGGCACACACTGCCATCACTGGTCTGTGGGACCTCAGAGATGGTGATACCAGTTCTTTCCAAGTGCCGCCAGCCCGGGGGCCAGCAGCAGAAGGATTTTCCCCCGGCCCTCCACCGGGGGAAGGAGAGGCCCTGCTACCATCCCCTGGAAAGATCTGGGACCCATCTCTGGGTTGTCCGCCTCCTTTTAACGAGGCTGAGGAGCGGACTGGGCGACATCCTGCAACCACCTCCACGGCGTGTGAGGCATTGGGGGCGGGGCCCAACAGCTGTTGGGTGCCGCCCCAAAAACCGATTGCGCAACCACGAGCACTCGTGACAGGGCGGAGTTCCACACCAGCGCGAGGCTCGCAGCTGCCCGAGATAACATGGCTGTCAACTTTAGGTCGGATCAGGCAGTGTTGGCACACCCGAAGGCGGAGAACAACCTAATCGTCATCCCCAAAGGACTCTAGCCCACCTTGGGATGCGGCGATCGACATCTCAGTGCTATCTGGAGTGTGAACGAAACGAACGAGGCGTCAGAGACGGGCCACTGTTTCAGTCCAGCACTCGCAGGAAGTGATGTAAGAGAGGGGGGCGTGGCCCGAGGAACTTATCGTCGGGGTTCTTAATACCACAGCACCGCCCTCAGGTCACCCTGGACACCAGCCAAAGTACCACCTCTCTCAGAGACGGTAGATTGGGGTGTGGCAAAGGGGACTCTCTCTCCTCGCGGAGATCACTGAGTCTCGACCACGACATTGCGATGGTCACATTCCTGCAGTGGGAACATGACACATCCACAATCACTGCCCGAACGTGCTGAAGCCCAAACACGTCGAGCAGTGAATGTGCCCATAGACAGCAACGGAGATCGATCGCACCCGGAAGTGCACGGGCGAACCGTCTTGAAAAAGACGTGCCACGCGCAAGCTCTTTTTGTGAGAGGAAGCCTCGCAGTCGAGGCCCAGGGAAAAACACACCAGCCGTCTAGCAGACCACCGTGCAGATCAGCAGGTAGGAAGTATGCGATCACTGGAACGCGCCGTCACACCAACGCCGACTGGAAAGCTGCTCGTCTCGAAGAAGCTGACAGAGTCTCAGAAGGCTTGTGAGGAGTGAAGAGGTAGGTACTCTTGGCTCCGAAAGCAGAAACATAATGCGCTATTGCCTCGTACTTCCTTTTATACTCACGCGGTGAGGCGGAGTTATGTATGCAAATTCCGCATGCCCATGGCATTGGCACGCCATTGGGCATTTTCTAAGTGCTCGAAGATGATAGGCTTCTAAGCGAAACCCCCATTCATTAGTCACTAACGTTACGTCGTAGTGACTGAACGAAAGGGAACAGATTCAATAATATCCATGTCACTGCTGAATAGAAACCATAATTACAGGCAGTCAGACCATAATGGGAAGGGTGAGGGTCTATGTAAAAAAAAAACAACAACAACTCAAACCTATCCATAACCCACTGATATAACAAGTTGAGCTTTTGTTTATTTAATGATCATATTACACACCTCTATTGTTGAATTAATGTTAATTCTCCCTCTTATCTTATGCCCACAGTGTAATTTTTTTCCCAGGCAATATAAATCTGTCAGCGGCGGGCAGACATCGCTTCACGTGCCCGGTGAACGGTAAGGTTGATTTGCTCTGTTCTTTGAGGGGAAAATTGTAGCACGGTCTGCATCAGTGAGAAGGTGAGGTGAAGTGTGCTACATCATATTTCACGGGTCATCTGAGCTCCACAATGAAGCGCCCGCCAAGCAAAAGCACGCTTGCTCAAGTATAAGAATGCGCACGGTGATGTTTGCAACCTTCCATTGTCTTTTTTTAAGTGTGACTGCGGGCTAATTCCATTCGCGAGATGCGGCGGGTTGTGAATGACACATGCGATTATGTTGCTTTTAAAGCCTTTCAACTCAGCACTTATGCGCTTGTCCAAGGTAAAAAATCCTAATTCTGCTTGTTCAGAGATGAAAACCATTTAAAATGCTCCTCCGCGGAGATGCTATGGGCTTGCAATTAAAGATAATGGGACAACATTTTTAGGGGAAACGTCGCTGAAGATGTTGTGCCAAAAAGTGAGTCATGTTTTCTTTTTTTCACTAAAATTATGGAAATAAAAGTCAACAAAAATGTATTGTAAAAAGCTATTAACCTGAAACTGAGTGCTCACTGAAAAGGCTACAAAACAACATATCTGGAATAATATCATTTAAACAATGATTGTTATGGCCATGAGAACAGCTCTGTAGTCATCTTATCCCCAAACTTTTATATAACTACTTTCTTTGTCAGTCTCAGCAATCAAGGGTGGCTCTCTCAAGAATGACCATCTTATCAATGATAGCTTTCACTAATCCCTGTTTATGTGTTTGGCTCGTCAAAGACCATATTTTCTTTGACATACAGAAATACCGTAGCTATGTGTCCATAGAAGATAAGTTCAGGCTGAACTTCATAACTTTTCAGCCAGACTCCAGAGAGACCATCACTCTACAATGCGGTGAGGAAGCACAAAATGAAATTTGACAAGGCCAAATCAGGATGAGATATACCACAGAACAATAAGATGAAAGGAAAACAGAAGACGTTGGTTGATATCTTTATGCTCCTGCATTGCTATATGCTTCATTATGCCGTACAATATGTGGTTCTGATTATTACTCCAGCGAGGAACACAAGAGCCTGTCTATCACCATCAGTTTTATGATGAGTCACTACCAATGAGATTTCTGCCTCTTCATGGCATCTGCTGCCAAGTGCTGCATCTGTGATTTCACATTTTTGGGCTGCATTATAAAGCTGTAAATGTGCTTTCAACAGGCAGCCATAGATCGAGAATGATTACACCGCCAACAATTAGTCACTAGTGATTATCTGGAATCAGTTACAGTAATTATTACAATAGCAATTATATTATGCAGAATCAGGACAGGCTTTTTGGAGCGGGCTAGTGGAGTAATGATCTAGGGGCCTCGGATTGCCTGGGGCCTCAACAGTTGAAAATCAGGACCCTGCATACAGTGTGAGCTGTCAAATAAAACCCTGGGGCCCTTGGCACATACAGCACTAACTGATTATGACCCTTGGCCCTGAGGACCCTTGCCACATACTTTACTATTCAAATATTATATCAAAAAACAAACAAACAAACAAACAAAACAATAAAAACCTTTCGATACATTTGTTTATGTGTAAAGACCAATTTATTAATTTTGTACACTTTTATTGACTTCTCAAATGCCTTTATCCAAAATATTATAAATATGAACAGGATTAATAAGAAACCGATTAGTTTATCTGAATTTGACACAAGTAGATTATTTCAATTTTTTTTACTGAACCTGAAGAAATATTGAACTATTATAAAAATATTGAACTATGTATAAAAAAATTCTTGTGACAGTCATATCTTTAAATCTCATGGTTTTTAACATTCAATGGAGAAATAAATCCATAATAATGTAAAATTTGGTACATATTAATATGTATTATTATTCGTATTATCTATTTATATGTCTCATAAGAATACGTAAATTATAAAATACGTTCACACTGTACATTTTTGGGATTGACAACCGTCGAAATGTCTCGTTCACACTGACTTCTCGAATACTGTCTTTATGAGCATGCAAGAGAGTCAAGTATGTATTCTCTTACCAGTAACCATAGCGAAAGTGACCAAAGTAATATCAAAGATGGTGACGTCCATAAAACTGAAAAGTCTTAAAGGGGTGGTAAACCACGATTTCACTTTTCTAACTTTAGCTAGTGTGTAATGTTGCTGTTTGAGCATAAACAACATCTTCAAAGTTACAACGTTCAAAGTTTAAAGCAAAGGGAGATATTTGCTTTTAAAGAAATCGATTTCTAAGGACTACAGCAAACGGCCGGTAGGGACTACTACACATTCACCCAGGGTTTGCTGACATCACCAGGCCCAATATTTACATAAACCCCTCCTCCAAGAATATGAAATAAGGGGGGGCCATTTTGTATCGCCGCGGGGAATAGTTGTTGTGGTATAGTTAGTAGGCTGGAGTGCTGTTGACAATGCCGACGAAACGCTGTTATTTTCATCCGGATTGCAGGTCCACTTTCTTCAGCCTTCCTAGGGATGGGGGTGCGTTGCAGTGCGTTTAACATACAACGTCATATTCATGTGTGTAAGAGACATGAGGGGAACACGATCGCATTTGCATCGGATATATGCTGCCCATCATAAATCAAAGCACGAGACAGACAGGGGTCGGAGGAGAAGATCGGAAAATGTGACATAATGGACAATATTCATCTGTATTTGCAATACATGAGCCTTCAGCTGCACGAGACAGGCGGGCACGCGCGGCTACCGCGGCACATCTCGCAGAGGATAGCTTCCACAATCTTCGCGAGTACGGGCTACAACCTGTAAGTGTGATTTATTTTTCGTCGATGTGTTTTCCTGTAATAGTTCGTGTTGTTAATTGTAGCCTACGTTGTAGCAAGGAAGTAAACATGACAGCGCTGTTTGGCTCTGCAAACCAGTTTGTTAAATGCTCATTCATACTTAACGTTATCCGACAAACCCCTAACGTTACAAACTGTTTAAAATCTCAACAGCGAACTTGGCATTAGTGTAAATTATTCTTTGATTAGAGCTTTTATGTATTGTTTATCTACAGGCATGCTAAACATGGTTCTGTGTTTGATTTGGCTACTATGTTTAGTGTCCGTTCTTGCGACAGATATTTGGCAAATCGTTCTAAAAATACAAAAGTAACAGTGCCATTCAGGAGCGTTCACTATAGATCCGCAGTCTTTACTCTTGAGGACTGAACAGGTTCTGCTCGATCATCTTCACTAAAATTGTCTGGGTCTGATTCGGGCTCTTGGTATGGTTTCATTGACGCTAGCATACACAAAGCTCAGGCTAGTAGCCTGAGGCTACCTGTAGAGGTAAGGGGCGTGACGCTTTCGAGAAATGTTCACTAGGTGGTTAGCGAATCACAACACACTGGGTCAGCTAACCAATCTGAGCCCATTGCGTATTTTTGAGGGACTGGCTTCACAGAATCCGGAAACCATCAGACCGTTTTTACAAGGAGGGACAGAGCAGTGTAGAATAAAGGTCAAATATATGAAAAATACTGCATTTTTTTAAAAACGAAGCATGAACACATGTTACAGTGCACCCCACAAACACAATCAAGCCTTCGAAAGAGTGTGCTTTACCACCCCTTTAAGGTGCGTCCCAATTCGCATACTTATGCACTATTCTATAACATTTTTAAGTATAAATAGTGTAAGTAGTGTGTTCACACTGAAAATTCCAAAACGAAAAAGTACTTTAAATACCCGGATGATGCACTAAATTAACGGAAAAATTTAAGTGTGGAATGTTGGACACTTCATGCACTCTCGCAGCTTTAATTACATAGTGGAGGGGGAGGCACTACCAGATGTAAAGTTCATACACTACACGGTTGAGTACATAGTGCATAAGTACATCGTGTATAAGTGCGTAGTGTATACTGCGTCATTTCGGACACAGCTTTATCACTTTTGACACGACAAGAGTCCAACTGAGCCGCGGGTTTATCCGTCAAATCTTCATTAGAAGCTTCAATGTAAATATGCTAGCCGGACCCTTTAACCATTGCTCTCATGTCACGTCTCACGTCCTACACTTTGCATCCTCTTGCGCATAGAACACAAAAATGACGAGAGCCTCTCTGGTGGAGAATTTATCTTGATAAATGAATCTTGATAATGTCAGATAACTTTGATAGAAAGGAATGTAAGGGATTACAATCAACCAATCAGCTGTCAGGTGTTAAATTTAAGTACACAATTATATAATACAATTTAGGTTAACCAATGACCAAGCAATGGTTCATTTAGTTTAGTCTGTGGTGTAAAAGGTTGCATTAGCAATTAAAGAAAAAACGCTTAAGCAAAACATGGCCAGGTCATAGTGTCTGAAAAAATTTGGTCAAAATTTTATCAATTATACTGGTACTGGTAGTTCACTGTATGAAGAATTTTTTGTATAATATTTCACAGGTAACATTATTTTTCTATCCTTACTTACATAATGAGCTATCAGGCCTGTGGCAAGGGGGTTTGAGGCCCTGTGCGAACGTGATGTGCGAGGCCCGGGGTATATTAACGGGGGTCCACTGTTGCTATAGTAACAAACTATTTTTTGTTTATGTGGATATTTAAAGGGGCACTTCAGTGCTGGGAAGGTGAATGTGTATTTAAACTGTGTCATTTATTTAGTAGAAATGTGAAGTTATTTTTGAATTTGGTGCCTTCTAGACTGAGAAAAGACAGAAAATGTGTTTTTGTCTCATGTGGATGAAAGACAACAACTCCCAGAATGCACTTGCTTCGTTGCCCTACGAGGCCACTCCCTACACCACCCCCAGCGTCGTTTTAATCTCCATAATTACAATAATTTAGTTCAGTTAGAGAATAAACACTACAATTAAAAACTGAACGTGTCTTTTCAATAAAGTGTGAGTGAGCCGAACGAAAGTCACAGGACAAATGCTGCAGGAGTCAGATTTCATTCAGCACGAGAGGGAAGTAAGAGATGAGCAGAGCTGAGGTAAGCGTGGCTGTTATTCTCAGCGTGTGTCCAGTCTGGCGTGTTTTCTGATTGCATATCAGAAAACTGATTTCTGACTGTTCTAGTTGCTTCTATTGCTCTCATTTGTAAGTCGCTTTGGATAAAAGCGTCTGCTAAATGACTAAATGTAAATGCATATGGAAGCTTAACTTTCATAGGAATACATTGAATAGTTGAAACACTCCGTTATGAATGCCCGAGGCCGAGCCAAGCGCATTTACATTCTGTGAGTGAGATCTCTCCCCTGTGGGCGGGTTGAAAACATGCGGAACAACTCCTTCTACTGGCTGTAGTCTCTAGCCTCTGGCCAAAAAATCCTCAGATGATATTTGCGTCATCGGAGGAATTTTTTCCAGTAGTTTTCCTCTGTGAACATGCGCTAAATGGATGTCTGACAATTTCTTTGTTTTTTGCAGTTTTCAGATTTAAAAAAAGTTTTAAACGTCTAGAGATAGAGTAGCTACACTCGTTCCATGGCACCGTTGCTCTCACTCCGAAAGGTGCGTACTAGTTAGGCTATGCTTATTTAACTTTATAGCGTTAAATAAAAACATTTTGTGCATAGGCCTACCGTCAGATGAAATCTTGTAGGCGTCCATGCTTTCTCTGTCCATGCAATAAATGCACATCCTTGAATAAGCGCTGATTTGTAGCGTATATTTACTTGAATTTCTTATGTAATATCTATGGTTTGACCCATTTCAGAGGCGGCCAAAATCTGAATTTCAGTGGACTGAATAAATCTCTATATGAATCACTGTCACACGCACAGAGAAATATTTTAAGTTACTGCATAATAGCTACATTTTTAACAAGCAGAATAATACAGCATCACAATACACATTTTTAGCTGTCTTTTAACTATTATAGTATTTCGAAGGACAAAAACATGAACTTTAACTATTGGCTTTTACATCAAGTCAGCTGTCACTTTACCTTGCTCGAGGCCCTGTGCGGTTGCACACTTGGCACAGCCCTTGCGACAGTACTGTGAACTATAGTGTCCTGCACCCACTAGTAAAAAATATATCTGGTGTCTGAATCATTTTTGGTTTGACTGTATGTGTATGTATGTGTGTCATTATAATACATTTAAATTACGCAAAATGAAGTAATTCTTCTTCTTTCAATTTTTCATGACATATAAATATTTTTCTCTGAAAGTTTTCTTTGCCACTTCCTTTAAAAACCTATTGTGGGAGGGGGGGATGGGGCAACATAATTGTGTGCCCACTGTGGCTCTAAGCAGGACAACATCATGTCACAACAGACATCACTGTAGCATCTTTTCAGACTAAGTGCCCCTTCGGCCTTTCTTTTTGTGAGTTTCCCTCTGAACAAAAATTTCATCATCATGTACTCAAAACTTGATCGCTCCATCTGCAGCAGGGACGCTAATAACCTGGAGCTCAGATGCACACCTGAACAGCGGCCGTGACGAGCCGAGCATGCGATCAATCAATAATACAGCGCCCTTGCAGAGCTGCTCAGATCGTCTTCCCTCTGCCCTCCAGTGTCTGAAATATTTAAAGCGCTTGACATCAAATGAATACATAAATTTTAATTGTGCACATATCAGCTCTCGATCGGTGCAAGCTGCAAGATGTCGTAAGGGACGCTCCTTTTCTCTGCATATTGGAGGAAATAACACACACTCATACACTACATTTCCACATGTTGCTTTGGCCTCTTTAGGCTAGATGCCTGTACACACCTCCAAAAGGAACAAAGTTTACTTGCACTCCCCATTTTCTCAGCCCATCTGGGACGGTTAGATTTTGGGAGCCTCCAGCCTCATATAAAAGCATATTACATTGCATCAGAGCTTGCTAGTGCTCATGATGCACCCTCTCACAATTGTCTTTTTAAAAGTTTTGAATGATTTATAGAAGATACATTGAGATCCACAAACCTGAGACCACTAGTGAAACAGTTTTTTTGCAGTCAAATTGAAAAATATATAAAAAAAATTTTATCTTTTAAACCTCAGATTTTAGACGTTTAGAGGTCACTGTATATTTAATGCATTTATTATTATTAAAGGGTACATAACACACACAGTTTCTGCCAGTCTCATGTTAATCTTGAGTACCTATAGAGTAGTATTGCATCCTTCATATCTCAGAGGAGTCTTTAGTTTGATCATATTTATAATAGACAAATACGCTGTCTTTGTTTTGCGCTAAAAACAGTCGAGCTTGTGCAGGCCAAAGACTCACGAGCACACACACACACACACACACACACACACACACACACACACACACACACACACACACACACACACACACACACACACACACACACACACACACACACACACACACACACACACACACACACACACACACACACACACACACACACACACACACACACACACACACACACACACACACAAAATACATCATGGCATTATCCCTGGATTGCCAACAAAACTCAGACATTAAATGGATCACCACCTTGCAGAACTACTTTGCTGCTCTGGGAAAACAAACAGCATCCACTGTTTCCTTAACTCTGGATTATTTGGAAAGCTGAACAAGGTTTGCCCATTGGCCTCTGTCCTCCTAATCATCCCAATATACTGATTGGCTTCATCACTCTGTCTCCACTCCACCAATAAGCTGGCGTGTGGTGGGCGTTCTGGCGCAATATGGCTGCTGTCGCATTGTTCTGTGTCTTTTGTTTTATACGGACTTTTATGTTGAAGTGCCTTCTCTGTTTTCATTGTTTCCATGTTCTCTTCCTGTTTGGTTTCTGGCTCTCCTCGTTGTCATATTAGTTGTTATCCACCATTTTCCAGGGGGCGCTACTGTAAAAATGAACGTGGGTAAAACTTCCGTTGAGGCGGCGGAAGTAGTATACCAATGGTATTAGTGAAGAGGCTGAGTGTTCTTCAGATCAATGGCAATGTTTCAAAATGATCATTTTTACTATTTTTTTTATCAGATGGTGTCACAAGGGTTAAGTGAATGTTACTGTGAAGCAACATTTGCAACATGAATGACACATAAAATTTCAGTTTAGTACATTTATTAGTTAATTAATAATATCACAATACAATAAACTACACTGTAAAAAAAATCCCAGTAAAAAAGCGGAAATATTCCGGCAGCTGGGGCGCCAGAAAAAAACTGTACAATAACAGAATGGTTATGCACATTTACATGTTTTTTCATTGTACTTTTTTTACATGTAATTTTACACTAAACATGTAAATTTGCAGTCTATTTCAGTAATTTAAATTGTTTTGAACATATATCAAATGTATGTGAAAAATCTGTAAAATAAAACAGTAAAATATCGTAAAATTAGAGTTTTTATTTACAGTGTATACAATTTTCCATGTAAAGCGCTTTGAGTACCCAGAAAAGCGCTTTATCAATGTTACAAATTATTATCTATTATTATCTTACCCTTACAACCAGAAACACACTTCTTTAGTGACATTGTTGATTTTGTGGTCTAAAAACAAAATGACAGCACTGCTGACGGCTCCCGTAACCTGAACAAAGCTTGTTGATGACGCTCTTGCTCTCGCTTGGGTTGATGTGCACACACGCTCATCCGGGAGAAGTGTCCATACAAGGAATTACGCCCTTTATGACCTCATACAGTGCCATACTCTAAAAAAAGAAACATATTTGAATCCTGAAGAAGTGTATTTTTGGCACAGAAATACTCTGTCATACGTACAACTCTGTTTTGAAATGTTGGCTGTGTTTAGTATGAGTATCCAACTCTTTAACAGTGTAAATAAGTCAGAATGCATGAAATAGCATTGACCCCCTCCCCCTTTTTATGCATTTATTATTATTAATATATCTTTTTTTTTGTATGAAATGAAACCTGATTTCATCAGAAAGTTTAACTAAACCATTTGTTTGCCTATTCTATTTAAAGTTTCCCAGACCTCTTTAAAAATGTTTTTGGTAATTCACTTGGCATCTTCAATCTTGTGTCCCATCTTGTGTGCCAAATAATAATTTAAAAGTAAAATCTTGAAACAGAAATGCAGTTCTTAAAGAAATTCCTCCTTGTTTCTCATTGCAGTTCCTCCAGGGTTCACAACAACAGATGTCTTCACACTTTTCTGACCACCTGTTTTGTTCCCTCCTTTTGTTGTTTTGGCTGTTCATCCATTTTCACCATTTCTGTTAATCATAAGTTGTCATGTACTCCATTTTGTATATGGGCAGTTTTAATAAAGCAGGTACCTCAGGTAAAATGCGTTTTGTGTGCATTTTATTTAGGATTTTGTATCTGAATGCTGTAATTTGTAGGTCTGCCACAACAAAGCCATTACATCAAGGTAATTCATTGGGAGGAAAAAAGGTGGAAATAAAACATAAAGACAATTTCAATTTCAGACTCAATACAGATGTTATTAAAAAGTTTAAGTTATATAATATGCTTCTAAATCTTTACATTTACTCTATTGTGGAATATAATGCATAATTTATCAAGCAGATGAAATATTAAAGATGCACATGGTTTGATATTCACATCCTAGGGATTTCTCCTGTCTACTTGCAACAAAGTTCCTGTCTAATTTTTGTTATTTGTTTATGTTTCTCTTTGATCATTATGTGTTCTGGATTACAAAATCAGATCATGCGATCATTATTAGTCTACCTGGGCTTTAGGTGCCAAACTCATTTATTTAAACAATATCACACAGTCTAGAATGCCATTGTTTACTGATATCAGTATGGTTGTTAAAGGGTTAGTTCACCCAAAATTTTTAATTAGCCCATGATTTACTCACCCTCAAGTCATCCTAGGTGTATTCTTCTTGTAGACGAAGTTATACTAAAAATGTCCTGGCTCTACCAAGCTATGTAATGGCAATGAATTGGTGGGTCATTTTTGAAGTCATATAACTGCTCCACACGGCTCCGGGGGGTTAATAAAGGCCTTCTGTAAGAAAAATATCCATATTTAAAACTTTATAGAGTAAAATAACTAGCTTTTCAGCGGTATGCAAGTGAAAGAGTAAAATGTTACGGTGAAAGAGTAACTAACCCCTGACGCATGCGTATTGACGAACGCAGAAGAGCAGAGGTTAGAGCAAAACAAAACACCGGTCATGAATTAAAAGTCTAAAACGAGAATTTTTAAAGAGAAATGGTGGAGAATTGCGATATAAGAGAAGAGGGGCTTGAGTTTGTTGTCCAGCACTATCCGCGAGAGGCGTCAAAGTTTGCGATGCTCCTATTCCATCGCGTCAGGGGATACTCTTTCGCCGCAAAGTCGACTTGCGTACCGCCGGAAACTAGTTATTTTAGTCTATAAAGTTTTAAATATGGATATTTTTCTTACACAAACGAACCATGTCGCTTCAGAAGGCCTTTATTAATGTTACGGTTTGGCTCAGGCAGGAAGACAAGGAGAGGCAGAGGAGTATCTCAAACGGCCTTTACTCAGGGTAAGTTCGGAAACACATACAGGGATAGCATCACAGGAATAACAGAACGGCATAATGGGTACTTCACATAACGGAGACCAGACACCGAATGAATGAACAAAGAGGAACTTGAATACAAACACAGATGACTGAATAACGAGGGGCACAGATGATGATAACTAAACACAGCTGAACAGAATGGGTAACCAAGGAAACACAGGAGTGGCAGGAAACTCAGACAAAGGAACATGTGACAAATTAAACCAGGAAGTAAATGGAACCATACACAACAGAGACAGACTAGACATGTGACATAACCCCCCCCCCCCCTCCCGGTAGGCAAGTCCTCGCGCCGTGAAAAGTCCAAATGGGGAGGGGGGGGTGAAGTCCTTGGGGCACCCTGAAGTCCTCGGGGCACCGGGACCTGACTGGGGGACCTCCAGTGTTGAGCCTCGGGCGGCCATGGCGGGTCGGGAGCCTTGGGCGGAGCAGGAGACCTGGGCAGGTCTGGAGCCTTGGGTGGAGCGGGAGACCTGCATGGGTCTGGAGCCTTTGGGCGCCTTGGCGGGACAGGCGTCTTTGGGCACCTTGGCAGAACCAGAGCCCCACCCACATGTTTCCCACCCACAGGTACATAGCCACATAGGGACGGGCTTGTGGGCTGGAGCCACCCTGTGAGGTGGAGTGGGCTTGTTGCAGCCTGGAGTGGCCTCGTGGAAACCTGGAGCGGCCTCGTGGGCGGCGGGAACAGGAAAGTCTGGAGCGGAACCCAGGAGACACGGAGCAGGCACAGGAGAGTCTGGAGCGGAATCCAGGAGATATGGAGCAGGAACAGGAAAGTCTGGAGCGGAATCCAGGAGATACGGAGCAGGAACAGGAAAGTCTGGAGCGGAATCCAGGAGACATGGAGCGGGCACAGGAGAGTCTGGAGCGGAATCCAGGAGACAGAGTGGGAACAGGAGATACTGGAGCGGAATCCAGGAGACATGGAGCGGGCCCGAAATCGATGAGCCAACCCTCCTTGGCAGGCTCTTCCGTGGGAGAGAACCTCTTGACAAGGGTGGTCACGCTGGAAGGGCATGTGGAGGGTTCTGTACTCGGGTGAGCTGGAAAGTCCTCTGGGTTGCGGGGATGGACTGGATGATGCAGACTTGAGCTGTCTTCAGCGACAGCATCAACACAGAAATCAGAATCATTTAGAAGGAGAACATAATTAATGAAGTCTGCTACAGACTTCTCGCAGAGCTCAGGAGACAACAATTTAAAGAACAAGTCATCATCCAGTCCATCCCGAAAACAAGCATTGACCATCGGATCTTTCCAGCTCACCAGGTCGGAATACTCCAGAAATACCTCCACATACCACTCCAGCGGATGACCACCCTGCCAGAGGGAGAGAAGGAATCCCTCTGCCATCTCTTTCAGTCTTGGTCTGGTCTTCTGTTATGTTTTGGCTCAGACAGGAAGACAAGGAGAGGCAGAGGAGTATCTCAAATGTCCTTTAAGTTCGGAAACACATACAGGGATAGCGTCACAGGAATAACAGAACGGCATAACGGGTACTTCGCATAACGGAGACCAGACAACGAATGAATGAACAAAGAGGAACTTGAATACAAACACAGATGACTGAATAACGAGAGGCACAGGTGACACAGATGATAACTAAACACAGCTGAACAGAATGGGTAACCAAGGAAACACAGGAGTGGCGGGAAACTCAGACAAAGGAACATGTGACAAATAAAACCAGGAAGTAAATGGAGCGAAACACAACAAATCAAATCAAATCAAATCAAATCAAATCAAATCACTTTATTTGTCACTCTACATATGCACAAGTGCAACAGTAGGTGAAATTCTTAGGTGCAGTTCCGAGCAACATAGTAGTCATGACATGACATGTACAACATTTAAAGCAGCATCAGATTGCACATCTGATGCCCACACAATTACTCACAGCACAGTATACACTACAATAAACAATAAATAATTTACACAATGTGAGTGTAGTTCTCACAGCTCTAAACAATATACACATACTTACAATATACATATACTTTAAACAATATACACTAAACATACACTAAACAATATACATTACGCTATAATAGTAATAATAATATACAATGTATAGTATAAAATATTATTCACAGATTGAAAAATTGAAATCCAAAGTGCAATAGATGCTGTATGATAAATAATGTGTATATAATGTGTGTATCTACAGTGGGTTGTGCTGAGTGATATTCTGTCCAGTGTGTGTTATGATCCTGATGGATCAGGAGTTAAGTAGTCTAATTGCTTGTGGGAAGAAGCTGTTCTGGAGTCGGCTGGTGCGTGTTCTGATGCTGCGGTACCGTCTGCCTGACGGCAGCAGTGAGAGCAGCCCATGGTTCGGGTGGCTAGAGTCTCTGATGATCCTCTGAGCTCTCTTCACACACCGCCTGGCGTAAATGTCCTGGAGGGAGGGAAGCTCACCTCCGATGATGCAGCTGGCCGTGCGCACTACCCTTTGCAGGGCCTTGCGGCTGCGGGCGGTACTGTTGCCGTACCAGGTGGTGATGCAGCCAGTCAGCAGACTCTCTATGGTGCAGGTGTAGAAACGTGTGAGGATGTGGCGGTTCATTCCAAATCTCCTCAGCCGTCGCAGGAAGAAAAGGCGCTGATGAGCCTTCTTCACAACGGCCTCGGAGTGGACGGACCATGAGAGTTCCTCTGTGATGTGGACACCGAGGAACTTGAAGCTGCTGACTCTCTCCACCGGTGCTCCATCGATGGTGATGGGGCGGTGTTCTCTCTCATTCCTCCTGAAGTCGACCACCAGCTCCTTGGTCTTGCTGACGTTGAGGGAGAGGTTGTGCTCCTGACACCACCGTGTCAGAGTGTGCACCTCCTCTCTGTAGGCCGTTTCATCATTGTCGGTGATAAGACTTACCACCGTCGTATCGTCAGCAAACTTGATGATGGTGTTGGAGCTGTGGGTTGCCACACAGTCATGTGTGTACAGGGAGTACAGGAGTGGGCTGAGAACGCAGCCCTGAGGGGCTCCAGTGTTGAGAGTCAGTGATGAGGAGATGTTACTGCCCATTCTGACCACCTGGCGTCTGTTTGACAGGAAGTCCAGGATCCAGCTGCATAACAGGCTGTTTAAGCCTTGAGCCCGGAGTTTCCCGTCAAGTATGGAGGGCACAATGGTGTTGAATGCTGAGCTGTAGTCCACAAACAGCATTCTCACATACGTGTTCCTCTTTTCCAGGTGGGAGAGAGCAGTGTGTATAGTGGATGAAATGGCATCATCAGTGGAGCGGTTTGTGCGGTATGCAAACTGCAGTGGGTCCAGTGAGGGGGGGAGAACAGAGCAGATGTGGTTTCTGATTATTCTTTCAAAGCATTTGCTGATGATGGGGGTCAGAGCAACAGGACGCCAGTCGTTTAAGCAGGTGGTTTTTGATTGCTTAGGTACAGGAACAATAGTGGACGTTTTAAAGCATGTGGGGACCACAGACAGGGAGAGGGACAGGTTAAAAATGTCCGTGAAGACTCCAGCCAGTTGGTGAGCGCACGCTCTGATCACACGGCCGGGAATGCCGTCTGGACCCGCAGCTTTACGGACGTTCACCCGCCGGAAGGATCGGGTTACATCCGCGACAGATACGGAGAGTGCACTAACCTCTGTATCTTCAGCCGCGAGCGCTCTCTCCGCGAGGGCGGTGTTAGTTCCCTCAAAGCGAGCAAAGAAGGTGTTTAGCTCGTCCGGGAGAGAGGCAGCGGTGTTCACGGTGGAGTTTGTGTTCCCTTTATAGTCCGTGATGGTGTTAATTCCCCTCCACATGCTTCTGGAGTCGGTGGTGTTGAACTGTCCTTCAATCTTGTCCCTGTACTGGCGTTTTGCTGCTCTGATGGTTTTCCGGAGGGCATAACTTGCTTGTTTATGCTCCTCCGCGTTACCGGAGTTAAAAGTGAAGGTCCGCGCATTGAGTGCCGCGCGAACATCCCCATTTAGCCACGGCTTCTGGTTAGGGTACAGCCGAATTGTTTTGGTCGGAACAACGTCATCTACGCACTTCCTGATGAAACACGTTACGCTATCAGCGTAAACCTCGATGTCGTCATCAGAGGCCGACCGGAACATCTCCCAGTCCGCGTGATCAAAACAGTCCTGTAGCATAGAATCTGATTGGTCCGACCAGCACTGGATGGTTCTGAGGGCGGGTGCTTCCTGTTTGAGTCTTTGCCTATATGCGGGCAAAAGTAGGATGGAAGCGTGATCCGATTTGCCAAATGGTGGGCGCGGGAGGGACTTGTAACAATCCTTGAAGGGGGAGTAGCAGTGATCTAAGACGCGGTTCCCTCGCGTGTTGAAGCTAACATGTTGGTGGTATTTAGGTGCGATGCGCTTGAAGTTGGCTTTGTTAAAGTCCCCGGTCACAATAAACGCGGCCTCAGGATGCGCAGTTTCCTGCTCACTCACTGTCCTATACAGTTCCTTTAGTGCCCGGTCTGTGTCGGCTTGTGGGGGAATATACACAGCTGTGATGATGACCGCGGTGAATTCCCTCGGTAGCCAGAATGGTCGGCACAGAAGCATGAGAAATTCCAGATCAAGAGAACAGAAAGACTTGATAGAATGTACGTTCCTCTGATCACACCAGGATCGGTTAATCATAAAACATACACCCCCGCCTTTGCTTTTCCCGGAGAGATCTTTTTCTCTGTCCATTCGATGCACGGAGAACCCCGCGGTTTCGATGGCCGAATCTGGAATCTCAGCGGACATCCAAGTTTCTGTGAGGCAGATAATGCAGCAGTCCCTCGTGTCTCGCTGGAAAGAGATCCGCGCTCTCAGCTCGCAGAGTTTATTGTCCAGAGACTGAACATTTGCCAGTAAAACACTGGGAAGCGGGGGTCGGTTTGCGCGGCGTCTTACTCTAATGAGTACGCCGGCTCTCTTCCCTCTTCTCCGGCTGCGTTTGCGCGGTCGGGCCGTCCAGACAAAAGGATCCGCTGCTGTGTTTGTAAACGGCGGTTCGTCACTGAAGAAACAACAGAGACAGACTAGACATGTGACAATTAACCCCTGTTAATAAAGGAATAAAGTAAGAATTAACAGCAGAATTAACAGAGCGTCTCCAAGCAACATACTTGGCATTTAAAAAAAAAAAAAAAAAAGGGTAATAAATAATTCACGTAATTCACACAATACCCATTACAGAGGTCAAAGCCAACGACAAAAGCATAATGCCTGCAAACTAGAGATGCACCGAATCCAGGATTCGGGTTTGGATTCGGCCGAATATTGGGCTTTTTAACGGGGTTCGGTTTCTGCCGAACCTCAGAATTTTTTTTCACGGAACCGAACCCTAGGTTTGCACTATGCGCTCTCCGCTGGTCGAACGTAATGAAGCCGCCGTTGAAAGTGAAAATGAAACTCATGAACAGAAAACGTGGCAGTACTTTAAGTTAAAAGAAGGCAATTCAAGTCGAGCCACATGTTCAGTTTGCAATGCCGATTTGTCTAGTGGTGGCAAGGACCCTAAACAACAGCCACTGTTAAAACATTTGCGTCTGAAACATGCGAAAGAATACGAGTTGTGCATGAAGGAATCTACAGACAGAAGCCAAAATGTATTTTATTTTACCGTGCAAACAGATAATTTAACCAGATAAAATATAAATAAAAATAATAAAATAAATAGGCCTACACTAAATATTTTTCACTTAAATAATTACCAAACGAAAATACACTGAATCCGTTTTAAACTTACCCATACCACCACACCTGTCCCTAACTTTACCCTTAAACTTACCCAAACCACCACACCTGTCCCTAACTTTACCCTTAAACTTACCCATAGCACCACACCTGTCCCTAACTTTACCCTTAAACTTACCCATACCACCACACGTGTCCCTAACTTTGCTCTTAAACTTAACTTATACCACCACATCTGTCCCTAACTTTACCCTTAAACTTACCCATACTACCACACCTGTCCCTAACTTTACCCTTATGGCGGGACAGGCGTCTTTGGGCACCTTGGCAGAACCAGAGCCCCACCCACAAAACCTGTCACTAACTTTACCCTTAAACTCACCCATACCACAAAACCTGTCGCTAACTTTACCCTTAAACTTACCCATACCACCACACCTGTCCCTAACTTTACCCTTAAACTTACCCATACCACCACACCTGTCCCTAACTTTACCCTTAAACTTACCCATACTACCACACCTGTCCCTAACTTTACCCTTAAACTTACCCACACCACCACACCTGTCCCTAACTTTACCCTTATGGCGGGACAGGCGTCTTTGGGCACCTTGGCAGAACCAGAGCCCCACCCACAAAACCTGTCGCTAACTTTACCCTTAAACTCACCCATACCACAAAACCTGTCGCTAACTTTACCCTTAAACTTACCCATACCACCACACCTGTCCCTAACTTTACCCTTAAACTTACCCATACCACCACACCTGTCCCTAACTTTACCCTTAAACTTACCCATACTACCACACCTGTCCCTAACTTTACCCTTATGGCGGGACAGGCGTCTTTGGGCACCTTGGCAGAACCAGAGCCCCACCCACAAAACCTGTCGCTAACTTTACCCTTAAACTCACCCATACCACAAAACCTGTCGCTAACTTTACCCTTAAACTTACCCATACCACCACACCTGTCCCTAACTTTACCCTTAAACTTACCCATACCACCACACCTGTCCCTAACTTTACCCTTAAACTTACCCATACTACCACACCTGTCCCTAACTTTACCCTTATGGCGGGACAGGCGTCTTTGGGCACCTTGGCAGAACCAGAGCCCCACCCACAAAACCTGTCGCTAACTTTACCCTTAAACTCACCCATACCACAAAACCTGTCGCTAACTTTACCCTTAAACTTACCCATACCACCACACCTGTCCCTAACTTTACCCTCAAAATTACCCATACCACCACACCTGTCCCTAACTTTACCCTTAAACTTACCCATACCACCACACCTGTCCCTAACTTTACCCTTAAACTTACCCAAACCACCACACCTGTCCCTAACTTTACCCTTAAACTTACCCATACTACCACACCTGTCCCTAACTTTACCCTTATGGCGGGACAGGCGTCTTTGGGCACCTTGGCAGAACCAGAGCCCCACCCACAAAACCTGTCGCTAACTTTACCCTTAAACTCACCCATACCACAAAACCTGTCGCTAACTTTACCCTTAAACTTACCCATACCACCACACCTGTCCCTAACTTTACCCTTAAACTTACCCATACCACCACACCTGTCCCTAACTTTACCCTTAAACTTAACCATACTACCACACCTGTCCCTAACTTTACCCTTATGGCGGGACAGGCGTCTTTGGGCACCTTGGCAGAACCAGAGCCCCACCCACAAAACCTGTCGCTAACTTTACCCTTAAACTCACCCATACCACAAAACCTGTCGCTAACTTTACCCTTAAACTTACCCATACCACTACACCTGTCCCTAACTTTACCCTTAAACTTACCCATACCACCACACCTGTCCCTAACTTTACCCTTAAACTTACCCATACCACCACACCTGTCCCTAACTTTACCCTTAAACTTACCCATACCACCACACCTGTCCCTAACTTTACCCTTAAACTTACCCATACTACCCACACCTGTCCCTAACTTTACCCTTAAACTTACCCATACCTCCACATCTGTTCCTAACTTTACCCGTTTCAAACCTCAATATTAGCAGAATTGTTTTGCAATACAAAATGTACACAATAAGTACATTGCACTTATTTTTTGATGCAAGTATATAGTAGTTAATGCCACCTAATGTAAAGTGGGACCAAACAAATTATTACAACATGGTCATGATTTAGTAAAATGAGGGGACAAATTATTATATTGTGTGCATGATTTACTTTTTCATCTAGAAATATTGCTAACAATAATAATAATAAAAATCTTATGTTTACTTTATTTAAAAATAAATATTTAAAGATTTCACAGCAAAAAGCTAAATTGATCAATTAGAATAGAGGCCTTAGAAATGTATGTATCAAATATGATAGAATAGGTTGAAAGAAGTAAAAAAAAAAGAAAAAAGAAAAGTGTCTCCACACCTTATGTTGTTTTTATTCCACTGTCCCGTCTCGCATTTTTTAGTGCAAAAATGTATTATGTGTGAATGGCCCCCTTAAAACGCTGCTTGACAAATTAAATTTGAATACCAGAAATCATGGCAGCTACGTTATGCAGTATCCTGACTTGTTTTAAAGCATGCCAAAATAGCTTTTACACACTTTGGGCCCTATTTTAACGATCTGAAACGCAAGTGTCAAAGCGCGAAGCGCAAGTAACTTTGTGGGCGGGTCTCGGCGCTGTTGCTATTTTCCCGGCGGGATAAATGGCTCTTGCGCCCGGCGCAAATCTAAAATGGGTTGGTCTGAAGTAGCTTCATTATTCATAGGTGTGGTTTGGGCGTAACGTGAATAAACCAATCAGAGCGTCATCCAACATTCCCTTTAAAAGCAGGTGCGCAAGTTCCATTATGGATTGCTATTATTATGGCGTATTTACCAGGCGCACGCCAGGAGCGGTTCACAGCCGAGGAGACTGATGTTCTTGTAAGAGCAGTGAAAGACAGAGAAGTTGTGTTGTATGGGGATGGGAGAAACCCACCCAAATTAAATAAATAATTAGCCTGAATAATTTGTAAGCTAGATTTATGCCTATTTTTTCACATCTTCGTGGCACACCACAATGATTTCCGTCATCTCATGTGTTAATATTTTTTTAGTGTAACAATTTATGATTTGCAAAAATAACTGTTGCATCTGTGTAGATTACATGAGCAAAGTGTATGCGCGTTGTGCACGCTATATGGTCAAGCATGCGCCCTTAAAATAGCATAATGAACAACGCGCAACGCGCCACTGACTTTAGACTAGGTTTTTTCTGGTCAGTGGCGCAATTGTTTAATGGAACAGCAAAATAGCACCAGGGATTGTTTGCGCCGGAACACGCCTCCTTTTTTGCGCTGAACCGCCCAGGGAGCGCAAGTTCATTCACTAGTTTAGCGACGTGCTTCTGTGGAGGGAAAAGCGCGCTTTGCGCGGGTGCAAAATAGGAATGACACATGCGTCGGTGTACAAAGTCAATTGCGCTGGGTGCAAGATAGGGCCCGTTGTATGTGCGTTGCACAAGATCCAAGGGTGATGGTGTTTTCAAATAAAATGCATACACAGAAAAATAATAATTGTTTAAAACCAGGCGGGTAAACTCACCATGGAAACTGCACATTCACTGTTTTTTTATCCAAAGGATGACTTCTTACCAATATAGTCATTTCTTCAGGCACACTTTGGAGGAGGGGGAAGATGCAAAGCCTGAGAGAGTAAGAGATGAAGAGAAAGGGAGGAAAAAAATAAGAGTGATGTGTTTTGGCCTGTATGCCTTTATCAGCATTGCCCACTCAGTATCCCTGGCTCCTGTGGCCTCATAAAAGCATTAGATGGTGTGAGTGAAAATATGTGTGTTAGGCTCCCCTCTTTTCAATCATAACTCATCAGAGATCAGCCTCAAAAATAAGAACACAAGCAAGCGTGCCGTGCAGAGAACAGAGCAGGGATGGACAAGCTCGGAGAGAGAGAGAGAGAGAGGGCCGAGGTGAATAGCTTGAGACTGTAGAGAGCATTCAATTAAGACCTGAACTGCAGGCTTCATTAAGCGTGAGAAGGCAATGAAAATGACCATCCATCAAAGCGAAGTGCTTGGGCCAAGGCAGTCTGCAGATACAGCCTCTGTGATATGCTTTTATGACAATTCAGTTCGGCCAGCTCCCAGAATGCACAGTGGAGTACAGTGCCGCCACACTGCTCTTCACCATAGACTCTCTCTAGTTCTAATGTTTACACAGTTATTATCCTTGTTTTTACTCTCTGTGTGAAGTTGTCCCTCAGAGAGAAAAAAAAAAGTCTTTTATGTACCTGAATGTCATTTCAAACCCAAACACTGTTTTGTAGAACCTGATTTTACCAAGTGCAACATGTTCCTGGATCAACATCTTGTTTTGATCCTGGAACAACATTCCAAACAGCCAATCAGATTTGAGGGACAAGTTTACAGTTTATGTGAAGTTTAGGTTTACAACCAGGTTAGGTTCTTCTACATCAGTGTTGTTCATTTCCCTCTGATTTTAGGGATAACTTGTGGGTAGGTTAAGGCTTAGGAGTAGGGATATGATAAGGATTACATTTTGTGACAGGAATGTGCAAAATATGTTGACCCAGGAACCGGTCTAACTTGGCAAAATCAGGACGTGCCACTCTTAGGCACACAGAAGGCATTTTTGCAGTGAGAGATGCCTTTTTTGAATAGATTTCTGTTGGCAGAGAGCATTATACGCGCTGCTTATGCACTCCGGGCACCTCATGTTTTAACCGTCTGGTGCGCCTTGCGTTTTAGAAGGAGCGTTCGGAGCGCCTGAGCCCAACGTCATCGCTTTTTTTTTTTCTATTGTCCAAACGAATGAATGGAGAGGCGGGCCTTCCGTTGTGGTGACCATTACCTTGATGAGACTGACAGGACAGCTGATTCGGGGGTTTCTTAGCAACATAAAAAAAACTGCAGCGCACTGCTATTTTCTAAATTGAAAAATGTTGACCAATAAAAAGCAGTGCAGTGCGCATTTTCGAACCTAAAAAACGCGTTCTGTGTGATTGGTGCCTTATGTGGCGTTCACACCGGACGCGATTCGCGTGAAGGTGGACGCTTGTACATTTTGAGTTTACTCTCTTCGTTCACTCTTGAAATTCGCGTGTGACAACTACACAACAGACGCAAATTCGCATCATGGGAGGGGCTTCTGCCCTATATGAGCCAGCTCATCTCGGTCACGTCTTTTTTGTAAAAAATACTACTATTAATGTGTGACAAAACGTAGTTTAAAGACTTTTTCAGGCGATAATATAGTTGTTTAAAGCTCAAATCTCTGGTTAATTTATAAAAAGAGTGCCTATTTGAGCATTTTATCTGGCGTTTTCGGAGTTGTGAGATCCAGGCGATCAGTGACATTCCGCGCTCATTTACCCGGCGAGACCCGCCTTTCCTCGGCAAGTCCTTCTCACATTTGCCGCTGGCTCTGGCTCTGGCTCTTTTTTTCTGCTCCAGTCTCATTGTGAAATTGCTGACATAGATTTTGTTGAGAGGGTAGCTGCGCTTTATTTGCTGTGGAAGGCTGAAAAGCGGCGTAGACTCGTTCGGCGCCGTGTCTGGGTCCATCAGATCCTCCAGAAGCGCACCCAGCTCGGTGAGTTTCATCAACTCCTCCAGGAGCTGCGCCTGGATGACGGCCGCTTTCAGGATTACTTCCGACTGAGCCGGTCCCAGTTTGATGACCTGTTGCCTCCGCTTATAAATGCGTCACTACTAGAGCAAGCTCGTGATTGGTTAACACGACGCGAAATGTCCGCCAAAGTTCAGTTTTTTCAACTTGATTTGTACGATTCACGATCGCGCCACAGAATGCCATTTCGCATCTCTGCATTGACTTAACATGTAAATCACTCGTGCGAATCGCGTCCGGTGTGAACGCACCATTAGGGTTTGTTCACATTTGGCAGGTTTGGTTTGATTAAAACAAACTCTGGTGCGATTTCTCTATTAGTGCGGTTCATTTGAATAAGTGTGAATGCTGCCAAACTTGGTGCCAAACAAGCGGACCTAGAGTCCAGAAAAGGTGGGTCTCCTGCTTCCAAACAAACTCTGGTGCGTTCGACTGAAATATGAATGCAACATGGACCAAAGACATCTAAATGAACCTAAAGCTGTTTTTTTTGTTTTTGTTTTGTATCTTTAGGTTCTGTGTTAAAAATGCTAAGTGAGCCAGGACTAAAGGTTTCAGTTTCTTTTTTTGGTCTGGACCAAAAGAACCAAGAGAACACACCCTTATCATGGCTATAAATATTAGTTAGATGCTATTTAAACTTATAAATATTTATTTATACTATTTGCACCTCAGTGTTGTTGTACATTAAACAGTATCCAATAATAACACAGGGCCTAATTTGTAAATATTCAAGCAAATTCAGAGTATTTTGGGAGTAAAATGGACCTTTACGAAAACTCTTCCCCAGATTCACAAACACTTCGTATACCACAGATTCGGTAGTTAAACATGTGTAATGAATTATAAATATTCGTAAACAGGGCTCATTCAAAATTAGCATAATCCTCGCCCTAATGCCAAGTTCAGACTGCACGATTTTCAAACTGGTTGGATCACTGCTCTTTTCACACTGCATGACTATCTGGGGTAGCATTCAGTTGCTGTGTTCACACTGCATGATGGATCGGCGACAGGGGGTTTCACACTGCATGACTTTACAACAGGAAGAATCGCCGACAAGTCTGTCCCGTCCGCAAACTGCGTTTCACAAACAAACACGCAAGAAGTGACAAAGAAAACAACGCAAGATCACGCGTGCGTCAGACCGGAGTTCTCACGCGAGACTGGAATTGTTATTAAAAACACAGACTGCAGAAAGCTTGCGATCCAGATTGTCTGTGCGCTGATTTGCAGCAAAAAGGAAAAAACGAAAAAAGATTATGGAGGAAGTGGTTGGGGAGACACAGGGAGCAAGGATTGTGTTCTGCAAAGAGAGTTGGAGGTAAATAAATCATTTTGCTGCTGTTGAGGCTGGTTAAGCAAATGTTTGTGCTTTGTTTCTGTTTGATATAATTGTAAATATATCTATTAAAATACTGATATTCTGGTCTATAACTCTTCCCTGAACTTCCAGCTGCCCTGTATCTTGCTCCCTCATTGGCTGTAGGTCATCACCTATGTATTTTTCAGTCAGAACACAAATTTACATAGCAGGATTTTGAAATGCAGACAGGTCCAGATATTTAGCATGTCATATTGCGACTCGACAGCGATTCTCTCAATGCTCACCAATTTGCCTAAGATTTCAGGCATTTGTCTGTGATTTCGCAAAGCCTGTCGCTGAGTCAAAATCGGGCCTAAAATCAGGCAGTTTGAATTACGTGTCCAGGAACGCTGTGGAATCTCCTGGACTTCCTTCTCAGGCTTGGCTCCAGTATATTGCATAAATGATAAAGAGACTAATTGGCCATATGTCTAGCAATAAATATACAATTATCGTTTGTCCACCAAAGCATTTTTAGCCAGCTAAAAAATGCCTGGCGCTCTTCTGAAAATGGCCAACTGGTGGCGCTTGAAAGTGCTTTGCAAGATACTTTGGTTGCTATGATACAAAATATCTATGGCAGTAATGTGTTACTAGTATCTAATTTGAAAGAATACTGAATATAAACTGCAGTAAATATAACTTCTACATTGTTGTTCAGTCATTGTACAAGTAGGATGATTGGTCGGTGTAGTATTTGTCCCGCCTCTCCTCCGTTGTGATTGGACAGCTGGGAAACAGTGGCAGTGAGCGCTGCCTATTACCCAAAGTTTAACCATTAAAACAAATATACAGGTCCTTTTCAAAAAAATAGCATATTGTGATAAAGTTCATTATTTTCCATAATGTAATGATAAAAATTTAACTTTCATATATTTTAGATTCATTGCACACCAAATGAAATATTTCAGGTCTTTTATTGTTTTAATACTGATGATTTTGGCATACAGCTCATGAAAACCCCAAACTCAAAATCTCAAAAAATTAGCATATCATGAAAAAGTTCTCTAAACAAGCTATTAACCTAATCATCTGAATCAACTAATTACACCTGGGATTCCTGAGGCTTTTAAAAACTCCCAGCCTGGTTCATTACTCAAAACCGCAATCATGGGTAAGACTGCCGACCTGACTGCTGTCCAGAAGGCCATCATTGACACCCTCAAGCAAGAGGGTAAGACACAGAAAGAAATTTCTGAACGAATAGGCTGTTCCCAGAGTGCCGTATCAAGGCACCTCAGTGGGAAGTCTGTGGGAAGGAAAAAGTGTGGCAAAAAACGCTGCACAATGAGAAGAGGTGACCGGACCCTGAGGAATATTGTGGAGATGGACCGATTCCAGACCTTGGGGGACCTGCGGAAGCAGTGGACTGAGTCTGGAGTAGAAACATCCAGAGCCACCGTGCACAGGCGTGTGAAGGAAATGGGCTACAGGTGCCGCATTCCCCAGGTCAAGCCACTTTTGAACCAGAAACAGCGGCAGAAGCGCCTGACCTGGGCTACAGAGAAGCAGCAGTGGACTGTTGCTCAGTGGTCCAAAGTACTTTTTTCGGATGAAAGCAAATTTTGCATGTCATTCGGAAATCAAGGTGTCAGAGTCTGGAGGAAGACTGGGGAGAAGGAAATGCCAAAAGTCCAGTGTCAAGTACCCACAGTCAGTGATGGTCTGGGGTGCCATGTCAGCTGCTGGTGTTGGTCCACTGTGTTTTATCAAGGGCAGGGTCAATGCAGCTAGCTATCAGGAGATTTTGGAGCACTTCATGCTTCCATCTGCTGAAAAGCTTTATGGAGATGATTTCATTTTTCAGCACGACCTGGCACCTGCTCACAGTGCCAAAACCACTGGCAAATGGTTTACTGACCATGGTATTACTGTGCTCAATTGGCCTGCCAACTCTCCTGACCTGAACCCCATAGAGAATCTGTGGGATATTGTGAAGAGAAAGTTGAGAGACGAAAGAGCCAACACTCTGGATGAGCTTAAGGCCGCTATCGAAGCATCCTGGGCCTCCATAACACCTCAGCAGTGCCACAGGCTGATTGCCTCCATGCCACGCCGCATTGAAGCAGTCATTTCTGCAAAAGGATTCCCGACCAAGTATTGAGTGCATAACTGAACATAATTATTTGAAGGTTGACTTTTTTTGTATTAAAAACACTTTTCTTTTATTGGTCGGATGAAATATGCAAATTTTTTGAGATTTTGGGTGTTCATGAGCTGTATGCCAAAATCATCAGTATTAAAACAATAAAAGACCTGAAATATTTCAGTTGGTGTGCAATGAATCTAAAATATATGAAAGTTTAATAATAATGAACTTTATCACAATATGCTAATTTTTTGAGAAGGACCTGTATATATATAAAAGCCCTACCTACCCCTACCCCTAGCCCTAAACTAATAAACACTTTACTACACAAATTAGACACTTTATTTTTCACTTTTCAAATATGTATTTGTATTGCCTTTCTGATCTGATATGTGATGTGAAAAGGGAGTAAAGCCAGTTCTGCAAAATCTCATTCATTTTGTCCATAATATTCTTTAAACAATCACATTTTGTGTTCCACAGAATAAAATAAGAAAGTCTTAGGGGAACCAACACAAGAAAAAGGTAACTTTTTTTCTTTCTCTCCATTCTTCTTGTCTCTAAACTTTTATTTCCTGTGTTAAAATTTTTACAAAAAGCATCAGTGATGGATTCAGTCGAAATACATAACCTTGAGACATTATTAAGAAATTTTAATGAAGTTATACATGATTCTCTTTATTCTCACAGCATATTGACAAATAAGAGCATGTTTCACCATGGGGGCCTGCGTCTTAATGCTGAAGCGGAATAGCGTGAGGTGGTTGCAGAACATCAAGCGTTTTTCATGAAATGAACCTGAACACAAATGTGGTGATCAGAAGCGAGCCTGGATTACACGCAGCCCTTACAGGCCTGATTACTCGCAGATGGAGAGCGCTCGCGGGTGTGTGTCAGTCTGACTGTAATGCTTTTCTCATTCCGGAATGACTGATGGAGTTACTTTACCTCCCTCAATGCCTCCTGCCGTCTGACATGCAGAACTCTGACACGCAAGGAGCATGTGGCCTTCTGTCATTTAAATCTTCATGTGAGCCTCCAGCTCTTCACAAATGCAATACCACAGCTCGCTGTGACACAATACGCCATATCAAACGCAGGGGTGCCTGCAGAATTTCATCTCGGGGCAAGTACAGAAACCCATCGTGGAGAGCATACAAATTGGGAATGAATTTAATGCAGAGATTAAATGATAATACTAATAATAACAACAACAATATTGCTTTCTTATAGTCATATATAGTCCCCCAATACTCATAGTATCTGCATATTAATTTGGGATAAGGGAAAGAATTTTAAAATTGCCAATACTTTTTTAATGGAATATTGCAGTTTTTATAAATAAATACTTTATCAATGCACTTGAATATTTTTAATTCATATGCTTGTAAAATGTAATCAAAATAACTTCACCTCCCGCTTGCAACGACATCTCTTCTTATCTTAGCGAGGTTGCTAATCAATGGTATTTGCATTATCTCTACTTATTTTTTTAAATAATCTTGTTTAACAGCATCATTTGTGGTGAAAAACTACATTACCCATGAAAATTCCACCAATCAGAAAATCACATCAAAAGAGCTCTTTAGCTCCGCCCGCTTCCATAAAGCGATGCGTATTAAGCAATTGTAACTGCTAAGTTTTACAGTAAAAAACACAAGCTTTTGATGCTGAAGAGTAAATAACTGATTATACATTCACACATCTCATTCAGAGCAGCACATTTCTGTGTCGCAAAGTAATTAAAATTGCACAGCAGTAGTTTTCGAGCAGATGTACATAATTGCCATCATATCCACATGTGATTGATATCTCCACAGCTATGTCTTTATGCTTTTCAAAAGGTCTGCACTTTTATTTAATATAATATTTTATTTTGAAGTTGTTAGGCATTGGGTTAGGAGCTTGCAAGTATATACAGCTCTGGAAAAAATTGAGAGACCACTTAACATCGAGAAATGGGGCCAAAGACCTGTCGTCCACAGCCTAGCCAGGCAGAATCTTCTGCAGTCAGCCCAGGGATGGGAGATGGAGGTTGACCTTGGGAGGAAACTCTAGTTCCCTGAGGTGGTACTGTCCGCAACTCTAAGGCCCGATATCATCATGTGGTCTCCAGAGGGAAAGAAGATCATCCTGGTGGAGTTGATGGTGCCGTGGGAGGAGGGCTGTGAGGAAGCTGCAGAGAGGAAAATAGTCAAATACCAGCAACTTGTCCAAGACAGCCGGGACAAGGGGTGGACAACATGGCTGATGACGGTGGAAGTCGGATGTCGAGGATTCCCAGCTCAATCTGTGTGGAAATTATTGACAAAGGTGGGATTGAGAGGCCACTTGAGGAAAGCGGCCGTTCGTAGGCTGGGAGAAGCGTCAGAGAGAGCCTCCTGTTGGCTCTGGCACAAGAGACACGACAAAAGTTGGAAGCCTGGAGAAGAGGGGCAGTGACCTGGCCAGTCACTCCAGTTGGAGGGTGTTGTGGTTAGGGGTCAAAACACCCAGTGAAGGTTGGGGGTCTCTCTTCCAGGCCAAGGCTTCATCCATTAGAAATGGGTGTATGTTAGCATCGCAGATGTATTATACAACTGAGAAATCAATGTTAAGTGGTTAACATTTTTAAAAATGTCAATTTTTTTTTTCCGAACTGTGTATATACTGTATAATATAATATAGTATGTGTATAACTGTAATTTCTTCTACTTCTCTAGATATAGGAACAGCTGATTAGGTACTTCATCGATAAAAAACACCTTTCTTTGAAAATAAATAGTGTAGACACATTTTAGATGGCAACATTTCCAAACATTTTGACAAACTAGATCTTATATCCTTTAAATTATTATTATCATAATAATAAAAAGTGTTGAAAATAGTTGTGCTGCTTTTTTTCCCCAGAAACTGATTTTCCATTTTATTCAGGATTCTTTGAAAGTTAAAAAGAACAGCATTTATTTAAAATCGTTTGTAACCTGATGTATGACTTTACTTGATTATTTTAATGTGTCCTTGCTGAATAAAAATATTACATTTCTTTCTTTTTTTTTTAAAGTGGTGGAAAACAGCTATACAACTTACCGACCCCAAACTATTCGTTTATTTTATATTCTATTATACAGTGCCATTTGTTGGCATTATTATGCATTTGAACAACCTTACTTGAGCTTTTGTCCCTTGCTGCTTCTTAGTAAATAAACAGGCAATATATTTGCCAAATCCATTTCTTCCTCCATGGATGTGGTATAGACCTCCAAAGCTGGACAGAGATGTTCCATATCTAAAGGAACACAGAGAAGCAGTTGAGCCTCATAACCTCACAAAAAGCTCATTATAGCCAAAGGCCCATAAGCAAACCAAATAATTTAAGCCATTTAGATCAATAAACTCCACACAAATAAAGCCCTTCGGATCCCCACGGGTAAGCTTGACCTGTGGGACAGAGTCAAATAAGTAAAGTGTCTGACCTCAGGGTCACAAGTCTTCACACTTGGTTCAATTGCTTGCTCACACAATTGCATTCACACCAAACAAACAAACAAACTGATTTCTCATGACAAACAAACTCAAATGATCATTAAGTCCATCTCAGGCTGATCCAGGTGTGGATTAAGTGTCTATGAGTAGGTTTGATGTAGATAAATGAGTCTAAAGAATCTGTTTTCACTTACTGATACTTTCCCATTACTCTCTCGCACTTGCTGCACACAGCCATCTGTTTGTCTCGCTGTCGTCGCTCACAAAGTGAAGAGGTGCACAGGTGTTGTTCTTATGAAACGCTCATTGAGAGCGACTCTTTCCCACAGCCATCTCTGTCAATCAACGCCTTCAGAGGATATTTTTGTCCCCAGATTTATCTGAGTAATACTTGTTTGACAAGATTTACATTGAGTTGCTTCAAAATATATTCAGTTTAACCATGTTGTCCTCACAAACGTATTCACCTGAGTAAAGCTAAATTGAGACTCTTCACTGGCACATACCGAGTACAGCGTATATAATTTCAACTGGCGACTGGAGGGAAGCGGTAAATCCAGGAGCAATCTTTTGGGATTTGTTTAGAGTTGCAAATGTTTATGGAAGAAATAGTGCACGTTTCAAATGTGAGCATTTGAGTGCATGCTGTATTCTGGATGAATAATAAAAGACCTCCACACCTACACTGTAAAAAATAAAAAATGGAAAATGTACTGGTCATTTTCAGCCAGGACATTATCCGGTAGTTTTACGGAAATTTCTGTTAACCTGTAAAACACAACCTAATGCAATGCGTGATTCAAAATACAGGTAAAACACCTGCAATAAAAACAATATGGAGAATTCCTTCATATTTATACACTACATTGGCCTCCATTTTTACTGATTCTTTTTTTATATATTTTATTTTTTTTACAGTGTACACAGGGGCGATTCTAGGATTTCCATTTTAGGGGGGCTCAGCCTCCAGTGAGGGTATGAAAAAAAAAAAGGTAAGACTTTAGTTTAGGGTCCAATTCTCACTATTAACCAGTAGCTTATTAGTATGCATATTAGGATATTGGCTGTTTATTTTTTCCTTTCGGGGGCATGGCCCCTCGAGAAATTTTTATTTATATTATGTGCATTTTAAGTTGTTCTGAACGCCAACAAATTAGAGAACAATAGCTTGAAAACAATGTCAGTGGGCAGATATGACTGATAAAGTTTATCCATTTTTGTCAGTGAAGAAATTAAACATATGTTTAACTGATATTTATGTTTTATGAATCATTTTTGAAGGCTAAAAGGAAAGCTGGGTAACTAAATGTATTAAATTAATTCACAATATGCGCACATTCATTACTAATCTTATGCCCAATACAAGCTGAAAAAAGCTGAACTTTTTTTATTTACTGAGAGCTACAAATTGAATTATTAATTTACAATATGCACACATTCATTACTATTAATCTTATGCCTAATCTGTTTGTTAATTATATTATGAATGACATTACATATGCCTATTTCAAATCAAAACGGCAAAATTAGACAAAAGTTTATTAATTTGACTGAATATTTGTCATTTGTTTAACATTTCTGACTTAAAGAAGCAGCTGTCAAATATGAAACGTTTAGTTTAGCTACATGTCTCGCACTTGAAATTGAGTCGTGCTGCTAAAATTCATGCTCAGCCTCAGCAGCTTCTGTGTGAACATAAAGCCTGCCTACTCTGATTTGATTGGTTTTCTCAAAAATTGACATTGACGAACAGTGACAGACACAACGGATTGAAGAACACGCAGATTAAAAAACGTGACGAAGCCAAAGCCTCCCGCCAGTTTCATATGTTTGAAAGGTTAATCACACATTTTTTAGGTGAAGCCCCCCTAAAAAGGGTCTAGTGTCGCTCATGAGTGTACACACCTTAACCTGCAGTCCATTTTAACCAGATTGTGACCTCTCATGCAGGCAGGTCAAAATGCACAAAAAGTGTGGCAGATAATGATTTGCAGACTTTTACCTGTTTAGCAAATAGCATATACTATGAAATATGTTAAAAAACTATTTTGTTTTTGCTTTTTAATTGTAGGGATGCACAGATAATAAAATTGCCATTTCATGTTACTTCTGATAAACAGCTGATATTAAAAAGATACACTATATTACTTCTGGCCCTCTAGCGGTTAAACAAACAAAACTGCATGCATTTTGCGGAAGAACATGGACGTGCTTCAGCTCTGTGTGACTGTGTGGATGAATATGATCACATGAACATGTGATCTGTGCTGGCAAAATGAGTCGTAATGAGTTAATGTTATTTTAACATTCTCTATTAAAAATCCTTTTAAATCGGACTAAAAATGACCGAGCTACACATGTTGGAAGTCGATAGAGTCAGCAAAGTCAGTTAAAGATTTCTGAAGGTTCGGAAACAAAATCACCTATCAACCATACCTTGAAATTAACCAAACGTTCACTTAAGACATACCAGATAATGTTTGCGTGAGTACTCGCCAAGACGGATATTTTGAAATACTGCAATTATATGTATATCGGGATCATGTGCTTTCTGAGGCATCTTTATGCGTATGCGTCGGATCAGTCAGCGCGAGTAAGATCGTTTTTTTCATGGGCATGGGAAAGGTACTTATCTCAGAAAACATACAAATAAAGACACTTTTAGATGTTTAATTCATATTTGGAGCATTGGGATCGCTAGACGAGGTCTTAACTCATTTTTGTGAAAACCTCAAAATCGACCAAAATTAAAATTGTTCCCTTGTTTTGCCTGTAGCTAGAAATTATCCTGTGCTCATTCTGACTCCTTTTGCCAGCACGGGTCACATATGCTTCTTTCGCATGATTAAAAAGAGAGAAAGAGATTATCTGACTGCTCATAAAACATAGGCTTAAGAGATACAGTCAATCCAGTTGGTGGCCCAGTAGTGCACAACACAACGAAATATAAAAAGCAAACATAAGTTCACAACACAATGTAAACAAGCCATAACACAACGAAAAAGCCACAACACAACGAAATCAAGCCACAACACAACGGAAATGCTCCCAACCACTCGGGGGCACTCGGAGTGCGGTAAAGTTGTCACTGTTCTATAGAGTCAGCAATCTTACAAATAAACCAATACCACAATTAGTTTTAACAGTATGTAGGCTAACCATTGTTAATCAATTTAAATTACTATTTCATAATCACCTACATGCATTATAGCTGCATATTTATGCTCGAAAATGCTTTGGCCCGATACCACGGCACTAAGGGAACATCTGCCAATTCCACCAATTGGTTGAAATTTATAATTTGTATGAATTCAAATTTCTTTTAACATTTAAAAACAGACATGTTAAAATTCCACAGCTTGATTGTATTGGTAAAACTGACTTAATAATAATAATACACAAAACAACATTGGAATTTGAAAATAAAAAAAAAAGATAATTTAATTCATACAAATTATATGTTTCAACTCGTTGGAATTGGCAGACGCTCCCTTAGCGCCGTGGCAGCGGGTCAAAGCGTTCTCGAGTATAAATATGCAGCTATTATGCACGTAGGTGATTTTGAATTGATATTTCATGTCGATATACAACTGCACACTTAAAACTGAACATTGTGTTTAAATATTTGTTCCATATATGGCGCGTATCTCATTGTATCATTGCGTGATACTTTTGTATATTTTTTGTAATGTTTTAGCCTGGTCACTATTCACTGCCATTATAGGAAGGAGTGCATGCAGGACTATTTTTTTTTTAAATTTCTGCTTTTGAGGTCTGAAAAAGATAGAAGGACAACAGCAGGGTGAGTAAAAGATGGCTTTATTTTCATTTCAGGGTGAACTATCCCTTTAATGAAATGACCCTTCACAATAGATAATGCTGTAGCAAATTAGCTCTATATGAAATATTAATAATAAATAATAACTGGTTATAATTTATTATGAATATTTGGATTAGTTAATATAATTAATTTACTGTCCTAAATTAATTTTACAATCAATTAACCTATTTGTCCCATGAACACTCAGGATCAATTGTTTATTAACTCTAAGAAATGTACATTTCCGGGGCATGGGAAATGTCTTTCTTAATTTACGATACTACTAAGAGCAGTAACCAAGATCTAAATGATTAGTGACTCCAGTTATGAGCTTGAGACACGGACAACTTTATGTGTAACATGAACAAGATTTTATTAACTAGTCTAAACACTTAAACTACTCTAACATACACACACATACATGCATACAGTTTACCAAGGGAAAAAGAGCTGAAGCAGAATACAGGAAAGCAAGAAGTTACAGCATTGTCTGAAATTCAGCAGATCAACAGCCTTGAGCAAACCATCAGTTTAGTTCTAAAATGCCCTTCTTTAAAAGGGGTAAGGATACTTAATGTATCAAATAATGAGACTAAGTTTGATACTTGCATGTCTCGCCCATTTGAATTAAACTGTCCTGATGCAATTTGTTGAGGCTCCAGTTGATCCTTGCTGATGTGGTCTTGATGAGAGAGAACCAGTGGTAATCACTGTATCTATGGTGAATGGAAAGACAAGGCCGCAGCCTGGCACAAGCTTTGGTGGGTCCTTAGAGGCTTCTAGTTTAGCATCATCTTCATGTCAGCATTTCAGAAAAAGAAAAAGGGGCCCCGCTAAAAGCTGATCAGTGACTTTAAAGCGTGAAGATGGCACCCCCCCTGGAGGAGCAAGAGCCAATGAGAAGATTTCCCTTTGGAGGGAAATTTTACGACCCTTTGTGTTCTAGCAGGGCATTTGAATATGTACTTTCATTGGGTGTTTAAGGAAAGAATCTTTAAGATTCTTATAATACTAATGCATCACAAAGTTAGCAACATGTAATGTAAATTAACAAATCGGTGACGAAGATTGGCTTTTTTAGAGACCAAACATGCCGCACATATAATGTTGGTTAAGCATAATATGCAAAGTCTGAAACATTAACCCAATTGAGTTTACAAGAATACAAACGCCACATAAAAGGGAAAATCATGAGATGGGAAATTTAGATACATGTTTGCACATTTATCAAGTGGTTATATATAGACAATATATATATATAGGATTAACAGGGTTTTTATTCCTCTAACTCTGCAAGAGTTTAAATGAGAGTCACACCTCTCAGGACATTCCTTTCCGTCGTAAAACCCAGTCTCAGTATGTGTCCTGTAACAAGACACCGGGTCCTGCCAGTGTGTAGCTTCATTTGGGGAACCTTTCACAGGCCTTATTTGGGAGAGTGAGTTTGCTGGATTATTCATTATATAAATGAATAATATGTGTGTGTCTGATTGATCCAGACGCTACATATTCCCCCCTTTCGATCGTTGTTGTCCCTCTCAAGGACAACCACGAACGACATTGGAAGTGCAGAAAGATCAGACACACCTCTGTCATACAAGGCTGGAAGGCCATGGTGGCCTCTGGTTGTTTTTGTTTCCTGGAGCGGTGGTCGTTCCATCGGGTGATGTAGACAGTAGCCAAGTCCAGGTCTCTGCAGCAGGTGCCGAGGCAGCAGGTGCCTTGAAAGTGTGTCACCTGTCCTAGTGTTGGTAGCAAAAGGGCAGCAGGTGGTCATTAGCCCTTTGTTCTGAACCCAGGGACCAGGAGTCTGAAGTCTGCAGTGTTACTCTGCTCTGGCTGCAGTGCTGACTTAAGCTTGCCCAAGCTGTGTTGGGCAAGAGTAAGAGGTTCGTTCTTCCCATTACTCCTCAGGGGAGTTCTGATCACGGAGCTCTTTTGCTAGTGCTAGAAGCTCTTGTAACTCAGAAGCGGGCGTGTACAGCTGTCTTTGTGCAGCCTCTGTTTGGCACCTGTGTGAAAGGTGTGGAGGAGGATGTCGTTGTTGAAGACTGCTGTGGGACGTCCTGTGGTGTTTGCTGGGTGAGAATGTTCTTTTCCATGGCTCCTCCCAGCGGTTGGTCTTGAGTCTAGATCTATGGCCCTGGTGATGTTTTGCCCTCTGCTGGCTAGCTTTTTGTTAAAGGCTCTTGCATTGTGGAAATGCTGGGTGCCTTCTGGTGCCAGCTTTGGATTCTGGATTTTGCCGTTCAGAATCACTGGGATCTTACAAACCCTTTTTGAGGAGGCCTTGTGTTTGTTAAAGGCCTTCTGTGTCAGGTCACGCAGTTGTTGGATAGGCATTGTGTCGGCGCAGGCCATGATGCCTAAATGATGACTTACGATAGGATGGAGGTTTCGGAGGAAAAGGCTCTTGAAGCTGGTGTCCTCCTCCATCCCGGATTCGTTGCGAGCTCCGAAGTAAGCTCGTCTGAGTCTGTGATAGTAAGCATAGGGAGTTTCATGCCGACCCTGTTTGGTATCTAGGGCAGCGATCAGTCCGTTTTCAAACTCTGAGAACTCCTTTATAATGGCTTGTTTCAGCTGCTGGTAGTTAGACTTGATGCTTTCTGGCTGCCGAGCCAGAAAGCGTCGCACCTCTGGGCTGGATGTTATCCAGATCAGATAGAGTCTATCTTGATGGTGCACACTCATCAAAGACTGCAGGTGAAAGTCAATGTCTCGCAGGTAAGCGTGAACGTCGTTGTCTCCTGCAAGCTCTGGTGTAAATGCAGGGATCTGTCTGGCCATTCGGTTAAGGTCTTTGAGTGTCACTACATGTGTCATTTCAGGATTCGTTTGAATCAGTCCTTTTCCTTCTGCGGCTGCAGAAGCTTTAAGGAAATTGTCCGATGACATGTTAAGCAGAGGGGTTTGTCTCCCCCCTTGGTAACTCTGTGCTTGGCTGGGGGAGGTTTCTCTGCTGATTGCAAGTGGGGGAGTGAGATGTCTCTCCTGCTGTGGTTCTTTTTGCAGCAGGTAAGAGTGTCTCAGTTCTCGTTGGACCATGTCAAGTTTATCTTTGGTGTTGTCCAGCTGCTGGGTCAGTGCCTCAATTTCAGCTCTGGACACCTTCAGTTGACCTTCACAGGCCATGATTCTGGCATCTTTTTCCAAGATTTCAGAATTTGCTGCTTTTAACTGTGACTTTGTGTGGAAGAGTTCCTTTTCCAGGTCCTCTCTGGCTGTCTTTTCCAACTGCTCTTGTTGTTTAGCAGTTGTCAGTGCTGTTTGAAGACTGTCGATTTCCACCTGTGTCTTTCTTCTGCCAGGGTCCTTGTGTCTGTCCTGAGCCTCCATCTCTAGCTGGTCTATGCGGCTTTTAGCATGTGTCAGCTCCTTTTGGTACTCTGTGATCTGGAGTTTGAGGTTGTTTACCTCCTGTTTCAAACCTGTGAGGTTGTGGGCCAGGAGGATAACCTCAGTCAGATATTTGTGGTCATACCTCTGGTTTGAGTCATCTTTCATTAGTTGTCTTCCCTTGTTATCCAGTTGCATTTGGCTCTTGTGCTGTAGGTCGTCAGCGGCCGTGGGTAAAAGGATGTTCTTCAAAACACCTAGCCAGTCCTTTTGGTCTGCCATCTGGGCAGTTAGGCTGAGCATCTGCAACATTCTGGCACACTTGTGGTGAGAGTAAGGGCAAGAGACTAATGCAAGATCAAACAGAATTTGGAGCTAAAGGCAAAGTGAGACAGCTAGGTGTATAATGTACAGCTAGGTTTTGCCAGGTGTGGTTAGCAAGTGAAATGTGTACCTGATTATTACTATCTTAGCTGCAAATAGCAGGATGCTCAGATTTGTGTGGATCTGAGTGGCTTTGCTAGAAGAGCGTAAGCCTAGATTTAATAAATGACTTAAGATGGTTCTTATGGTCAAATTATTTCTCAGAACTTACTGATAGCATACAACAGGCTTGATCTCTGAACAAATGAAGAAGAGAAAGAAAGAGGAAGAGGAGAGCTTTCCGATTAGATTGTGTTTATTAGTGGTACTCAAAATTATGCCCTAGCAATCGTCTAGATTACTTGTGTAGCTGGCTCATAAAATTAAAGCAACTGTTGAAAATAAACAAATCTAGAAGGAAAGTTGTCTAGTTACTTTTGCGGTTTCATGGGGAAATGAAACCACAATAGAACAAGAGGGTTAAATGAAAAATTAATAGCTGACTTCTATTATGATTAAATTTAATAAAAAGATTTAAAGTGATTAAAAACAGCTGACTGATCTGGTATTGGGAATAATCAATTGCACTTATGATCAACCATTAGATTTGCTTTGGACATCATTCTATAGTTGGTCACAGCTGCTGCGTGTTCAAGACCATACCATGTGTTTGTCCCTCCATAAAGTTTGAGTCAACGTGCCATTGAAAGTTCCCAATAACTATAAAAATTCTTCTCTAGCTAAACAGTTTACATGTAATTAAGTTTAGATTTAATTAACAAAGTAACTGCACATTTAGCTGAACAGCGTTTAGAAAGGAATGCACCTGAAAAGTGCAGGTGAAATTAGATGAGAAGAATTAAAGTTAAGATAAGAGAAAGTGAGAATTCAGAAACCAGAAATGGGGTTAAAGGAAAATGGTTTTGATCACTTCACACTGCATGCACACAAGCTGTAGTTAAAGGCTTCATGTAAATTATGTTAACAACTAACTGTTGAAGTTATTAGTTAGCTTAGCCTAAGCTGAAGGGCTGCTAGGTTGGGTTAGCTTAGCCACTTCGGCTGTTTGTTTACAAAATGGCGTCGGAAGGTAACACGTGCTATCTAGAGTTAGCACTTCCTGTGACAAGTCGTTGTCATGGGAACCAATGCACTTCAGAGTTTCAGTTAGTGAGACACAGTTTTGATCACCAGGTAGCTATGCTTTTTAAATGCACGGATAAAGTTTAGATGAATGACATCAATCTAACTATAATTTGTAAGGCTTCTACACTGTAAAAAGGGGAGCATCGCCCATATTTACATTTATATAACACTACTGAGATTCCTTCGTCAGAAACAGGTTAAGCAATACTGCATTTGGAATTCTTTAACCAAAGCAGAATAATCAATTCTGGTACAGTTTATATGCCGCTGAGCTGAGATTCCTTCATCAAAACAGACTTACGCTTTAATACTGAAATTAGGGTTTCTTCGCTAAAATCATATTAACCTTACACTGATACCATTTGAAAATATGCTTAAATGTGTTAAGACTTTTTCAATTACAGTAGAGGTGTCAATTCAAATCATCATTTATCTGCATTCAAATAAGCCAGCAACTAGCGACCTTAATGCGGTATCGCATGTTGTGTCCTATTCTGACTAGAATTATCAAATAAATGCACACTTTTAGGTTGAAAGTGGTTTTAGCTCATAACCTTTGTTTAATCATGCCTGCATTCTCCACCATTTATGTAGCAAATTAGCTCTATATGAAATATTAATAATAAATAATAACTGGTTATAATTTATTATGAATATTTGGATTAGTTAATATAATTAATTTACTGTCCTAAATTAATTTTACAATCAATGAACCTATTTGTCCCATGAACACTCAGGATCAATTGTTTATTAACTCTAAGAAATGTACATTTCCGGGGCATGGGAAATGTCTTTCTTAATTTACGATACTACTAAGAGCAGTAACCAAGATCTAAATGATTAGTGACTCCAGTTATGAGCTTGAGACACGGACAACTTTATGTGTAACATGAACAAGATTTTATTAACTAGTCTAAACACTTAAACTACTCTAACATACACACACATACATGCATACAGTTTACCAAGGGAAAAAGAGCTGAAGCAGAATACAGGAAAGCAAGAAGTTACAGCATTGTCTGAAATTCAGCAGATCAACAGCCTTGAGCAAACCATCAGTTTAGTTCTAAAATGCCCTTCTTTAAAAGGGGTAAGGATACTTAATGTATCAAATAATGAGACTAAGTTTGATACTTGCATGTCTCGCCCATTTGAATTAAACTGTCCTGATGCAATTTGTTGAGGCTCCAGTTGATCCTTGCTGATGTGGTCTTGATGAGAGAGAACCAGTGGTAATCACTGTATCTATGGTGAATGGAAAGACAAGGCCGCAGCCTGGCACAAGCTTTGGTGGGTCCTTAGAGGCTTCTAGTTTAGCATCATCTTCATGTCAGCATTTCAGAAAAAGAAAAAGGGGCCCCGCTAAAAGCTGATCAGTGACTTTAAAGCGTGAAGA
This sequence comes from Romanogobio albipinnatus, assembly GCA_023566225.1. Classification (NCBI taxonomy): domain Eukaryota; kingdom Metazoa; phylum Chordata; class Actinopteri; order Cypriniformes; family Gobionidae; genus Romanogobio; species Romanogobio albipinnatus. Next base: position 13,416,711 of record CM042261.1, on the reverse strand, counting down.
TGGCACCCCCCCTGGAGGAGCAAGAGCCAATGAGAAGATTTCCCTTTGGAGGGAAATTTTACGACCCTTTGTGTTCTAGCAGGGCATTTGAATATGTACTTTCATTGGGTGTTTAAGGAAAGAATCTTTAAGATTCTTATAATACTAATGCATCACAAAGTTAGCAACATGTAATGTAAATTAACAAATCGGTGACGAAGATTGGCTTTTTTAGAGACCAAACATGCCGCACATATAATGTTGGTTAAGCATAATATGCAAAGTCTGAAACATTAACCCAATTGAGTTTACAAGAATACAAACGCCACATAAAAGGGAAAATCATGAGATGGGAAATTTAGATACATGTTTGCACATTTATCAAGTGGTTATATATAGACAATATATATATATAGGATTAACAGGGTTTTTATTCCTCTAACTCTGCAAGAGTTTAAATGAGAGTCACACCTCTCAGGACATTCCTTTCCGTCGTAAAACCCAGTCTCAGTATGTGTCCTGTAACAAGACACCGGGTCCTGCCAGTGTGTAGCTTCATTTGGGGAACCTTTCACAGGCCTTATTTGGGAGAGTGAGTTTGCTGGATTATTCATTATATAAATGAATAATATGTGTGTGTCTGATTGATCCAGACGCTACAATGCTTTACAATAAATCTATCTGTTCATTAAAATACCTTACTCACCTGTTGAGTAATAAAAACACCATCTCTGCATCTGCGATTTCAAAGCCCTCAGTTCTTTCTATCTCCGAAAAGCCAAGCCAATGTTGATTCTTGTTTTATTACGAACTCTGTCACCTTTTTTTTTTTTTGTCATCAGAATCTACTCTGTTCTGTGTTTTTTTTTCTTTTTTCAAACAGGTGATTCAAGATTTAGCTGCTCCATGTCAACCTTTCTTGTTGTGACAATAGAAACATGAAATTACATTTGAAATATTACAAGGAATCACAACATACTGTACAATATGGATATTTTAATTATTAAAACGAATACAATGTAATTTTGATGTAAATATAATCAATTATATTAAAAAAAAAATCATTAAATATTATTATTAAATTCACTTTGAGTACGAAACAACAAAAATAAATGAAGTGGATAAATATGGGAAATAAAAATGTGCATTCCTATAGCAGGATTCATATAATATATTAGATTAATTTTTAATATTGTGTACTACATTTACATGTTCTTTGTATTTCTGAGAATTAACCTGATCGCAGTATGGAGCAGAACAGAGGTAAATCCCAAAGTAATAGAAATGCACACCCTTTACTGCATACACAGCAGAAATGTAACAAAACATTTTTTAAAAAATGTCTATGAGGTGGTTTGTGAAGTTTGTCTATAATATTCAGAGACAAAATTGTAGTAGATACTGGAGTATTTCATGCTCTCCGTTTCCACTTGAACTGGGATCATTGAACTGAATGGAGGAACACGCACACGCGCACACGCACGCACGCACACACACGCACACATGCCATTTGATGTTGTAACATTGATTGTTCCATACACATTGTATGACCTGAATTGTATAGAACACATCCTCAATTATAGATGATTGATTGAATGTTATTACAAAATCTCCCTTCCATAAACTTTTTTCCAGGTCCATTTGCATACTTGACTGTTGAGTTTCTATCCTGCTGTTCATTCAGACAGTTGGTTTATAGAAATGCGACTAGAAAAGTGTTCTTTCATTTCATCTGACGCAAGGGAGATATTCAAATCATTTATCCTTTCTGACACAGTACTTTATGGCTTGTGTGTGAGAAGGAATCGGTCTGTTAATCTCCTTGTCTTTTTGCTCTGCTTAAACAACTTGCAGAGACGAATGACATTTTAATGACTTTTTACTCCTATTAACATAGATTGTTTGCTGAGGGAGAGGAAAATTAAGCTTTCAACTTTGCTGTTTGTTTCCGCATATTTTTTTTTTTCCCATTGTCTGAGTTGTGGCACAGCTACATTTGGTGCCAGTATTACATATGTTACAATAGACAAGCTAAATAATAATTATTCAAAATAAATTCTTAATTATATATAGAAAGTACATTGGGGAAAGTTACTTTTAAAAATAATGCATTGCAAAATTACGTTACTTAGTTACTTTTTGTAGAAAGTAATCAGTTACATTACGTTTGCGTTTTTCCGTACCTTTTTTTGCATACCTTTTTCTCACCTGGGCTGGGATTACTTGTTTGTTTTTTAATAACAACACAAACGTTCTATTTTTGGCTAATGTAAAGGCCCTTTTACACCAAAAGTAAAATGAATAAAATAAATGCAAATTCACACCTGTACAGTAGAGGGCACAGCTCAAACAAACCTTTCAGCTGTGCTGACATTCTGGATTGCAGCAGAAAAGGATGCAGGAGAAGAAACTTCATCTTCATTCAGGTGTGAGAAAGGGGGAATCATGGGAAATAGAGTCCGGGACGGGCGCTTTGCCGGATCTCGGCAAGGCACCAAAACGTCAGTTTCAATTCAGCCATCCCTACCAAGAACAAGATGGGGATCTTCCTCTTCCCGCTCTCTCCCGTGTCCCCTGAGAGAAGCTCTTCGGCGGTGGATCACCTGTGAGGGCTTCGGCAGGACGGTCGTCCGCTGGAGAGGTATGTGGAGGAATTTGCTGAGGTATCTAGTTTGGTGAACTGGCCAGACACTCCTTTGAACATGTTTTTTCTGATGGGCTTGGACGAGAACACTATCCGTTTCATTGAACCTGCCTGTTCCTTTTCCCTAGTCGAGATCATTAATCTGATTCTAGTTCTAAATTGTTCTGAGTTTGAAATTGAGGAGTTTCAAGAAAGGAAGTGTCTTTCTCGTCCAGTCCCCTCTGAAAAAACACGCGGCCTGGTCAGTTCACCCAGAGCCAGTTTCCTCCACTTATTCCTTCAGTGGGCCTTCCCGTGTGATCCTGCCAGCCCCAAAGCCCAAACGGCCGAGAAAGAGGGCCACCGCTAAGCCTTCGATTCCGGCCGAGATGGCCGTGACCTCGCCAGAGCCACAGGAGATCTGGCTTATAGACTTTTGGAGCGAACCTGCAGTGCCAGTTCTCCGTGAGTCAGCCTTCCAAGTGCCCGCTCCAGCTTCCCAACATCCCAGGTAATGTTACATTCCACGCCCGTCCCGGACTCTATTTCCCAAGATCCTCCCTGTCTCACACCTGAACTCACTCCCTCATCATCTCTCCCTGGATTCCCTGCAGCTGGTCATCTTCGTTAGCACTCCCTTTATATTGACTCACTCATCTGCACTCATTGTCCGTTCTTGATTATGTTACGTTGTGGTTTGGTTATGTCCTGTTTCCTGAATCCTACTATTATTTAAATTAAAATTTAAACTAAATAACTAAATAACATAACTAAATAACATTATTTAGTCTCTGCATCCGGTTTTCCACGCTGCATGACCAGATTGTAACAAGAACAAAAGTGGATGACATTTTGAAGTGCATTTTGAAAATGATGACATTTTCCGGTGAAAATTCTTATGTTGGTCATACTTTCAAAAAGTAGAATGTGATTCCGAAAAACAGTATCCACACCGGCACAGTGACTGACAGCCACACAGTCTCCTCAAAACATTGGATTCCTCCGCGTTGTGCCGTAAAGTTGATAATTCCGTGAATAACTGCAATTGCAGATTTTGAGCAGAGATGGTGACAAAGAGGAAAAACTACGGACTGCAGCTTTAATGATTCCATGTTTGCATTATATTCTGAGATTACATTTCACTGTTTTAATTTGACATTTTTTGCAAGTGAGATGAGTAAATGCCTGCTTGCATTTATTCTGAAACTACAATAACCATGTTCACACAGCACACGCAACGCCTCTGCCCTTACTCACGATTTTTCTCAACATGGGGACAGGAGAGCTGTCAGTCAATAAATGGAAAAACAAAGGAACTTACGTTACTTATTAAACGTAAAGTAACTCAGATATTTTAAAGGAATATCTGAGGTATAAAAAGATGGAATGTGCTACTTCTCAAGTTACTTCATAAAGTAATCTGATTACGTTACTCAAGTTACTTGTAATGCATTACCCCTAACACTGTTTATATATATTTATAATATATACTATTTATTTCCTTTTTATATTTTAATGCGATACTGTGTACAAATAAAAAGTCAGTACACACAGTAACGGTAAACTTCAAGTCTTTACATCAAAATATCAAAGAATATAATGTATTTTGTAAGCATTAGTTAAGCTTAGCAAAATAAAACATTAACTATTGCTTTTCAGAGACCATCTTTGGGGGGGAAATCATTATTATTTGATGTACCTGGCTGGCTCTCTGGCGTGATTCAATAAACACAGAGAGACCTTTTCAGCTGGTGGCTGTCGAGTTGTGTTAAGAAAGTGTCAGATGATGCCCTGAGGAGCTCTTAACATTTGAAGGCAAACATAAGGTGCAGGCATATATTTTATACATTAGCCATTGTAATGCTGACTTAAAGGATCACTAAAACTCCTGACATTAAACATATAAAATGAGTAGAAGAAGGCATAAAATGTGCAAAAGTATGCTCAAGTGTCTCCTTTTTCTTTCAAACTCATTTTAATGCCCTTTTGCCATCGATTTGCACCTTTTTCATTATGTCACTCTCCTTGTCGTGCCCCCAATCTTCCTTTATTCGCTTTTTTCAACCTGTAAGAATTCATCTTTCTCTCTTCAACCTCCTGCTCTCCCCCTCCTTATTTGGCTTCCCATCCTCTCAGCCTGGCCTAGTTTTAATGACTCAGTCTGTACGATAAGGATTTCCCTGTGAGTGTTCGCCCCACGGGAACGCCATCAATCTGCACCTACTGCCCTCTCTTCATCTTCCCATGCCTTCCAAAAAACTGTGCAGGCTAATGTAACACACACCATTGCAACTGCTCACAGGCTTGATATTCCACCCCAAAACACACTCTGTAAACACGTACTCCCCTTCCATTTCAATACCGGCCGCCCTCAGCAGTGGTTCGGACTGGAATTTCTTTTGCATGAATATCCTCTAAATGCTATATGGGTTTTCCACAGAGCTGTAAATTCTGAAACTCACTTAAACACTCTGGCTGATAAGATTGCATCAGTGGGTGAGGGATTACTGTTTGGCGCTTGTATGGAAACAAACTGTAACACTTTATAGATGGTCCACTTTAGATATTCTATTAACTATAAGAACTACATGTCAACTAACTCTCATTAGAGTATTAGTAGACTGTCTGCTTAATATCTACTAGCACTTTATTTTGATGGTCCCCCAAAAGATATTCTAAGGACTGTAAGTAACTTTGCAACTACATGCCAATTTATTCTACTCAACTGAATCCTAACACCTAACCCAAACCTAACAGTCTTATAGGGCCAGATTTACTAACAGCTTGCTTCAGTGTAAACCCTCTTTTGGCATTATAAACTACTGTCAGGATTTACACACAAATTAGCACTGAAAAGGATGGACAGGGTTATATTTGCGGCTGACCTTATTGCATATGCATTTGTAAGAGTTTCCCTTTCAGACGCAACATTTATGGGAGGAGAGTATTTAAATCAATCATGCAAAGTGATTTAATTAGTTTTGTGTTAGGCTGGCCACACACTTGAAGATTTTAAGCCCGATTTGCACCCCCAAGCGATTGCACCGATGCAAACAACTTTTTGTCCAAAAAAATCCTCAATTGTGTACGGTCATTAAGATTATGTGACTGCTTCTGATCACGGAGAATTTGACATTTAAGACTCTTGATTGGGCTACCTCTGACGTTGTTACGAACTGCTCCGAGACTCGAAGGTGGATCCAATTGCAGCTTTATTTGAGGACAATCCAGAGGCGTAATCCAAAATACAGGCAAGAGTCATGCACAGGCAGGCAGTCAAAACAAACAAACAAACAAAACAGGCAGGGACCAGAGGCAAGAGAGTAATCCAGGGAACAGGGCAAGATATCCAAAAACCAAGAAAACCAGGAGAATGCTCAGAAATGCAGAGTAACACTATAACAAGACTTCGCGGTGAGTGAATGAATGAACATGGTATAAATAGACTGAGACTAACAGGATGATGAAACACAGGTGAATGCAATCAGTGAATGAGGTACAGGTGAATGTGATCAGTGATAAGTGATGATGAGTCCAGGCAGTGAGTTATGGGAAATGTAGTTTGTGAGTGATAATAGTCTTATGTGGAGTGCCCTCTGATGGCTCTCAAGGGCACTCCAGCTGGTGACCGTTACAGACGTGATACCCGCGATAGCCAATTAGAGCGGGCAAGCTTCACCACCCGGATGTTGCATGCTTCTAGCTGAAACTTGGCAGCCACAAACATGCCATGAAAGTGGAGTATTGAGAAAGACATCACCCACACTGTAAACCCGAATAAGTTGGCAAAACAAAAAAAAACAAAAAAAATTAAATTAAAACATTTAAGTTAAGAAATGTTAAGTTTAAGTAAACAGAACTTTATATTTATTTTCTAATCATACATTTTAATCGCCATGAATTTGAAATATTTGAGTAAGCTAACTTTAACTTAACTCTAACTTAAATTTTTTTGTAGTGGAAACTTGACTAGCTTTAACTAGCTAATTCAATAAATGCCACCTTGCTAATTGGTTACACAATGTTTTGGTAGCATTAGCATAGCACTTGCTGAATGAGGGCAGCAATATATTACATTTAACTTATATGTTCTCAAACTAAGCTCATGCTCCACTCGTCACCATGATGGTAAACCTACACCGAAAAACCCAACGTAACAGAAACTCTTCTAAAATAGCATAAAACATTAAACACTACTAAATGTCCTACTTAACGTTAATCTTGCACAATATATATATATATAATTAATTTTGGCATTTACGGTCCCTTTTGAGTGTCATGGCAAAGCATGCTGGGAAATAGAAATCCCAACCCAGTTTCAGATAAAATTAAGTTTGTCTAAATTAAAAGAAACAAGTTCATAAAACTCAAAACAATGAAACAGTTAAAATTGCTTAAAATGTTTTAGTGACCTCAAAAGAAAAAGAAAGTTCTAAATATTCATAAAGGGTAATTTTTCTGAACTAATTTGTTTAATTTGAGTTGACTCGACTCAAACCAATTAATTTTTTTGAACATTAGGGTTTACAGGGCATATTCTTTTTTTTTTTTTCTCCTTTGTTTAACAAAACTCATGTCAACCAGCTGACGACGTAGATCATCCTCCATTTGTATTTCTTCTCAAGTGTAACTGAAAAACCTGTGCTGAAAGAGTAAAACAAAAAGAAAGCAAGAGCTTTTGGCACTGTCAAGGCTTTAGAGAATTAATTTACTTATTTAAAATATTTTTTTTTCAAATAAATTATCTGTATGTGAATTGATTAGCTGTGTTAAAAGATTCAGTCTATAAATAGGTTTATGTTTGTGAGTCTTTATCACGATAAAACATTAAAAATAAAGAACAGTAGGGAACACCACTTTCAGACTGATAACAGATGTTAGCGGGAAAGGTAAATAATGTGGATAAACGGCTGATTTATTTGCAGGACAAAGCCTCTTCCATGCAGCTCTGTCCGATATTGATTGGGTTCTTCTGGTCATACTATCAAGCCCAATACGATTTGCATCTATAGCACTCCAACCCCCTTCTCAATGTCCCATCCTTATCCCTCTGGAGGCAGGGGAGCTCCATCCATCACTGCCCTGGAAAAGTGTACCTCCACCAGCTATCGGTGTGACCCATCAGCCCTGACTATGAGTCTGTCTGATGAACCCAATGATTTGCTGTCACCCTTCCGATTTGGTGTGCCAACACTGATCCTGCTCTAAACACACACATGATATTGTCTTACTGTCCACTGGCCATCCGTCTGCTCTCACTGTCACTTTGTCTCCTCTTGTTGCGGTCTCTTGTTCTCCTCTTATTGTGTCTGTCTATAATCTGTTTCCCTATGACCAGGCCCCTTGGTCTTTCAAGGTGTGTGTTTTTATAGTATGACAATTGGTTTACCTGGTTTTCTGTCAAGCAGAGCAGATCATTGTGTACCATAAGATGAGCCAGTCAGTGTCAAAGTGCCTCTGTAAAACTTCACCTGCCACAACAAAAGGCATGGTTTTGTAAAACAAAAAAAACAAAAATAGGCATCGCAGACAATTTTAGGATGGGAAAAAAATATACTGAGGAAAAGGGTTGAAGAAAATCCTTTGTATATCTTTGATTACAGCAATCACTGTGTGTGGATCAGACTATCAATGTGAAATAAAGAGATAAATAGAGAGGAGGGGACAAATTTAGAGGACACAGTGGGTAAATGGAAGACAAACCGACCTTTCAGACCTGCTGCTGGACGGACAGGACGGCTCTCCAGTTACTGTGTAATACATCACCCTTCAAATGTAGTGATTCTTTTTCCTAGTAAATAAATAATTGTCTGTTTGTTTCCTTGAGACTTTACAATATGCCACTACATCTCTATGTTGAGTAACTATATCTGACAAAACCTTTGGGGAAATCCATCCATCAAGTATATATATGATCAGGCATAACATTATGACATTTTATGAAGTGAATAAAACTGATTATCTCTTCATCAAGGCACCTGTTAGTGGGTGGAATATATTAGGCAGCAAGTAAACATTTTGTCCTCAAAGTTGATGTGATAGAAGCAGGAAAAATGAGCAAGCGTAAGGATTTGAGCTAGTTTGACAAGTGCCAAATTGTGATGGCTAGACGACTTGGTCAGAGCATCTCCAAAACTGCAGCTTTAGTGGGGTGTTCCCGGTCTGCAATGGTCAGTGTCTATCAAAAGTGGTCCAAAGAAGGAACAGTGGTGAACCGGTGACAGGGTCATGGGCGGCTAAGGCTCATTGATGCACGTGGGGAGTGTGGTCCAATCAAACAGACGAGCTACTGTAGCTCCAATTGCTCAAGAAGTTAATGCTGGCTCTGATAGAAAGGTGTCAGAATAAACAGTGCATCACAGTTTGTTGCGTATGGGGCTGCATAGCCGTAGACCAGTCAGGGTGCCCATGCTGACCCCTGTCCACTGCCGAAAGTGCCAACAATGTGACGTGAGCATCCGAACTGGACCATGGAGCAATGGAAGAAAGTGGCCTGGTCTGATAAATCACGTTTTCTTTTACATTACGTGGATGGCCGGGTGCACGTGCGTCGCTTACCTGGGGAACACATGGCACCAGGATGCACTATGGGAAGAAGGCAAGCCGGCAGAGGCAGTGTGATGCTTTGAGCAATGCTCTGCTGTGAAACCTTGGGTCCTGCCATTCATGCGGATGTTACTTTGACACGTATCACCTACCTAAGTATTGTTTCAGACCATGTACACCCTTTCATGGAAGCAGTGTTCCCTGGTGGCTGTGGCCTCTTTCAGCAGGATAATGCATCCTGCCACAAAGCAAAAATGGTTCAGGAATGGTTTGAGGAGCACAACAACAAGTTTGAGATGTTGACTTGGCCTCCAAATTCCCCAGATCTTAATCCAATCGATCATCTGTGGGATGTGCTGAACAAACAAGTCCGATCCATGGAGGCCCCACCTCGCAACTTATAGGACTTAAAGGATCTCCTGCTAACATATTGGTGTCAGATACCACAGCACACCTTCAGGGGTCTAGTGGAGTTTGTCTTGGCAGCAAAAGGGGGACAAACACAATATTAGGAAGGTGGTCATAATGCTCAGTGTGTACTCCAGCATGTTCAGTTGTCAGACACGACTGGAAATTCAAAAGGGACCTGGTTCTATGGTCAGATGCAACCTTAAAAAAAAGTTTTGTTTTTTTTGTGTGGGTTTGGTGCAAACAGGGGTAACAAGTACCCCATTCCTACGGTTAACTATATCACTGGATCTTTAATGTTGTCTGCCCATTTTTTTTTGCTGAAGGTCCTGGACTTCTTGTTCAGATAAATGGCATCGTGGATTCTAGCAAATACCAACAGATAAAAAATAAAAACCTGACCGCTTCTGCTAGAAATCTTATAATGGGTCGTGGCTAGATCTTCCATCAGGCCAATGATCCAAAATTAACAAAAATTTCTGCCATGGCTGTTCCAGTTCCCTGACCTGAACCCTAAAGAAAATGAGTGGGGTTAACTGAAGAGAAGAAACAGGATCTGGAGAGATTCTGTATGGAGGAATTGTCTTTGATCTTTTGTCAAGTGTTCTCCAAACTCATCAGGCATTAGAGAAGAAGACTCAGAGCTGTTATCTTGGGAAAAGGATGCCACAATAATTGGGTTGACTAGAGAAAAACTAGAGAAAATTTCATATAATGAGCCCCCCCCCCCCCATTCTCAATTGTTTTACTTCAATTAAATTATTTTTTTTAAATGAAAGATCAAAAGGCGCCTTTGCTCAGATTTACCAAGGGTACCAATATTAGTGGAGGGCACTGTAGAGTGTCTGGTTGTACATACCTTTCTCTGGTTCATTTTTGTATTAAAACAATAAAACCCAAATCATATTTCCCATTTTGCTAAGTACTGTAAAGACGTGTGATAAATGAGATTAAAGATGAAAACAGCTAGTGTAAGGCACATGAGTCTACATGCAGACTATATTTTTCACCAATCATGCCAGAGATGCTCTGAAATGCTGTAGATGCTCTCCAGCCACACATTAATAAAAGACTCACTTTCTCTAATTCCCTGTTTTCAACTCTTCCACATCCACATATTTCATACTTACCTGTTTCATGAATCTGGCCTTTGTTTATAGTTTGTTCAAATTAAAGTTTAATTCGTCCTTCGGCAGTCACTGAAATCAATTCCTGGGTAAACTAGAATGGACAAAAAAAGAGTATTGGAAACAAGTAAACATATCAAATTATCCCTTCAACAACCTCCACCATTGCATCATCCAAAGAGTTGTAATTCTGAAGGAAGTGGGTTGAGGGAAAGACAAAGGTGGCATTATTATGACAAGGCGATAATTTGCATGAACAGACAGACAGAATTAACATTACAAAACAACTTTCACTAAATACTGGATGTTGTTTGAAATCAGTTCGATGACTAGATAGACATTGCTGTTGATATTTCACACTTTTTAAATGGAAAGAAAAAATAGTGTTGAGTTAAAAACCCATGAGGCCCCGCAGAGGCAAATCTAACAATATTAGTATTCATACACTCAGACACCAAGTTACCTTGAGCTACATTTAGGTGTAAATAAACAAAAAACACCATGATTACCTTGACAATGACCCCCTTTCCATCATCATCCTTCTAAACTGCACTGTGGTCCCCAGCTGCAAAGTACTAGGTAGATCACACAGCGTTTATCAGCCATTCCCGCACGTAATGGCCTCTTATTGGATCTAAATTGGTATACATGGCATGCGGGGCCAAAGAACATGAGATGTTAGTATTCATCCCCATGTTGCTCTTCTAGTTTGCTGAGGGATTAGTATCAGTACCAGTTCACCTGTGGGTATGAGTCACTAAATGACATCATCTCGGGATTCTCCTTATTGGCTGAAATGAGAATAGCAGGCAAAGTGTCAGTACTGTAATTGGGAGCTTAAAGAGCAGATCACATTCTGCACCACATGAATTGATTTGGTCTTTTGGTGAATTTGTGCATTGTTCAGAGTAAAAAGGAGATGCAAACCAAGGGTCTGCCTCACTAGCTTACGCCTTGTCTGTGAAACCAGGGGTATATCTCATAATTATGACTTAATCCACCCCGTTTCACAGACAAGGTTTAAGATAGTTTTAGACTAAAATGCATGTTTGAGCTGTTTCAACTGAAAGCAACTTGCACGGGCATATCTTAAAATATATCAGTGCCATTGTTTTGACTCGAAATGCACACCAGTAATGTTTTTTTCTAAGGTACGTTTATAAAAGCTACTTAAATTCCCTAATTGAGACTAATCCTGGCTTAGTCTAACCCTTACGAAAAAGATGTTTATTCAAGTGTGCTATTAGTATACTTATTTTTAACGAAACAAATAAGAAAGTATACTTTCAGTCTACTTTGTATGTACTTCTCAGAAATATACTTAAATTTGCACTTAAGTACTTGACTTGTAGGATACTGACAGAAAAGTGTAAGTATATTTGGCCTATACTCAAACTTTTGATCAAGATATACTTAAAAGTATATTTAAGTATACTTGGCTTGTAGTTGTGTTTTTGAGTCTTTTGATTGAGTAGCTATTAATTTTTTTCACATTGCATACTGTCTTATAAACTTACATTGTTGAAAATATTGATTTATAATGAAAACAGATATGTTTCTAATTCTGAGTATCTGAGTTTTTTGTGTAGGCTAGTCCACTGGTAGTGTACATGGGAATTTACTCCAAATCAACTTCACTCTTTCCACGCTATTGACAGATTTTTCTGGCTATCCATGTTTTCAATGTTACATGGAAGGGGGCGCTATTACGCTTCTTATAGTACAGAATCTCCGGATCAATATACAGGGGAAGAAGAAGCAGAAACAAGTGATAGAGCACATCTAACGCAAATGTAAAACAACAGTAAAATAAGGGGTTGATTGACTTGATCTACTCTAATCTGATCCGGATAAAGTCTTTGAATAAAAGACAAATTTTGTTTACAATGTTGCTTTTTTAAATTAAACTTGCACATTCAAGTGTTGATAAAAAAGGATGCATGAAGCTACAATAAAAAAATGAAAGGTAGTTCTAGTATAAAAAATGTATATCTAAATGGAAATATAGCAGTATACTTAAAGTGCAAAAATAAACTACACTCACCTAAAGGATTATTAGGAACACCATACTAATACTGTGTTTGACCCGCTTTCGCCTTCAGAACTGCCTTAATTCTACGTGGCATTAATTCAACAAGGTGCTGAAAGCAAAATGTTGGCCCATATTGATAGGATAGCATCTTGCAGTTGATGGAGATTTGTGGGATGCACATCCAGGGCACGAAGACGCTCTATTGGGTTGAGATCTGGTGACTGTGGGGGCCATTTTAGTACAGTGAACTCATTGTCATGTTCAAGAAACCAATTTGAAATGATTCAAGCTTTGTGACATGGTGCATTATCCTGCTGGAAGTAGCCATCAGAGGATGGGTACATGGTGGTCATAAAGGGATGGACATGGTCAGAAACAATGCTCAGGTAGGCCGTGGCATTTAAACGATGCCCAATTGGCACTAAGGGGCTTAAAGTGTGCCAAGAAAACACCCACCACACCATTACACCACCACCACCAGCCTGCACAGTGGTAACAAGGCATGATGGATCCATGTTGTCATTCTGTTTACGCCAAATTCTGACTCTATTCGAGACTCATCAAACCAGGCAACATTTTTCCAGTCTTCAACTGTCCAATTTTGGTGAGCTCGTGCAAATTATAGCCTGTTTTTCCTATTTGTAGTGGAGATGAGTGGTACCCGGTGGGGTCTTCTGCTGTTGTAGCCCATCCGCCTCAAGGTTGTGCGTGTTGTGGCTTCACAAATGCTTTGCTGCATACCTCGGTTGTAACGAGTGGTTATTTCAGTCAAAGTTGCTCTTCTATCAGCTTGAATCAGTCGGCCCATTCTCCTCTGACCTCTAGCATCAACAAGGCATTTTCGCCCACAGGACTGCCGCATACTGGATGTTTTTCCCTTTTCACACCATTCTTTGTAAACCGTAGAAATGGTTGTGTGTGAAAATCCCAGTAACTGAGCAGATTGTGAAATACCGGCCCAGTAATACTCAGACCGGCCCGTCTGGCACCAACAACCATGCCACGCTCAAAATTGCTTAAATCACCTTTCTTTCCCATTCTGACATTCAGTTTGGAGTTCAGGAGATTGTCTTGACCAGGACCACACCCCTAAATGCATTGAAGCAACTGCCATGTGATTGGTTGATTAGATAATTGCATTAACCCTTTAGGCGCCAGAGGTTTTTTCCTAAAATGTTCGATTTTTACATCTTTGTTTCAAAAGGCTATATCTTAAAAGTGATAAAAGATAGAGACTTTTATCAGATCTGCCTCGCACACGCGCCGAGTGTGCAAAGCATGCGCCGAGTGTGCACAGCATGCGCCTCGTTCCCCACAACACTAACACGCCTGCTAACTTCGCGATGAACACTCCAACCCTGGGAAACAGGGAGGGGAGGTCGAACGAAATTTGACACCCTATTTGACAAAATCGGCCGTTTTTTTCAATGCCGCATCTTGCCGAGTAATCTTGACCGTGGTGCCTAGAGGGTTAATGAGAAATTGAACAGGTGTTCCTAATAAACCTTTAGGTGAGTGTATAAGTATAATGTTATGTTCGCTTAAAGAAAACTTGTAAGTATACTTGCAGTATAAAACTACTAAAGTGGTAGTTTACTGAGAGTGTATTTCAAAGTGTACTATCATAAACAAAAAATAAATTACTTCAAGTATTAAATTAGTAAACTACTAGTATACTAATAAGTTCACTTGTAGTACAGATGCAGTACAAATGAGAAATGTAGTTGTGCACTTAAAGTTTACTGTTACACTTCTAGTACACTTAAACGTATACTTTTATATACTAAAAGTGGGCCAATTTAGTCCCAAGCAGTATTGAAATAGTACACTTACACTTACAAGTTTATTACTAGTACACATTGATATTAGTATACTTACTAAATAATGTATACTTAAAATATACTGGTAACACTTTACAATAAGATTGTATAGTTAACATTAGTTAATGCTTTGTTAATGTAAGTTAATACAAATACAGCTGTTCAAGGTTTGTTAATGTTAGTTCACAGTGCATTAACTCATTTTAACAAGATTTTAATGAAGTATTAGTAAATGTCGAAATCAACATTAACAAAGATAAATAAATGCTTTATAACTGCAGTTCATTATTAGTTCATGTTAGCTAATGTAGTTAACTAATGTTAACCTTATTGTAAAGTGTTACCAATATACTTGAACATTACTTAAGTATACTTAATACAATTAACTTGAAGTATACTTCTTTTTCATAAGGGAAGCCCTGTTTGTAAAACCGGGCCAATATTTATCTAGCATTTATCTAATTATTTATAATGTTGTCATAATTATGCAATAAAAAGTCAAAATGATTCAGTTTCAAAATGTTGTACTTTAAAAAAAAAAAACTTTGTGAATTAGTATGTCATAACATCATTTTTGTATGTCATAATTAAGATTATTGAGTCTTCATGCAACACACAATAGTGGTGTTTCGTTCCTGAAAGAATCAAGGTTTAATAATAAATTGGTTGAATGATTAATTCACTCATAAGGCCAGTCATTTGTTTAGTTCCTGAATTAACCAAGCATGTTTATTGGTGCAACAAGCAGAAAGAGTCACTGTTTGGAAGCAGTTTTCAAAAACCTCAGTTTTCAGTGTATTTACACAAAGTGCAAAGCTCCGCCCACTGATGTCTGGTTGGAACAGACAAAATTATGGATGATACTGGATCATCAACAGCAATAGTGTAGGGGTAAGGTGTGTGACTGAAAGTTCAAATCCGCTTTTCGCCAAACTCACTCTACTCCCTTTTCCCATCACATATCAGATCGGAAAGGCATTTATTTTCAATAAAAATTAAGAAAAGATATAGTCAAAATAAATAAAGTGTTCATCGGTTAAGGCTAGGTGTAGGTGTAGGGAAGGCTTTAATGTCCCAATAAGATGGCATCAATTCAACCCTCTATGGTACTGTGACGGAACTGCTCTGAGACATAAGATTGAGGATCCAAATGCAGCTTTAATGAAAGGGTAATCCAAAGTTGTAGTCCATAAAACAGGCAAAAGGTCAGAACACAGTAAATCAGTCCAATCAAACAAATAAATCCAGAGGATGAGACAGGAACAAGAAAACCAGAACACAGATATCAAAAAACAGGGAAAACGCTCAGAAATGCAGTATTATAACAAACAAGACTTCACAGTGAATGACAGAGTGAACATGGTAAATAGGCAAGGTAATGAGGTAAATGAGACACAGGTGTAAACAATGAGTGCTGATGAGTCCGGGCAAAGGATTATGGGTAATGTCATCTTTGATGGAATGACAGTCCGGGGTGGAGTGCCCACTGGTGGTAATCAGGGGCACTCTCACTGGTGAATTGTGACAGGAACGGTGTGTTGCCTCAAGACAACATAGTCTATTTTAATTTCTAATAAAATGAAACACCAATTTATTGGTCAAACCTATCTCATGGGAGAAGAAGTCAAATACTAATCAATGTAAGTGCAGAAAAGTGGTCACATGACCCACAGGGGTCCATTTTGTGTCTTGGTTCAGCATATGGCTCCATGTTTTCTCCAATGAAAAGTGCATTTTTCACTAATTTGCGTCCAGTTAATCACCCACAAAAAAAGTCACCTTCACTGGTAAGTAAAGAAGTATTTTCAAGAACTTTACATTATATATCATCAAATGTTTTAGAGGAAATAACAAAAAACTTTGTGGTGCCTCAAAGCAACATTGTACTATAATAGAATCGCATTAGACCATACCAAACACACTAGATTGGATACAAACATATTATATTTGTAAGTGAAAGAGTTAGAATTATCTAAATATATCAGCATTTGTGCATGATTTTGTAATGCACTTATAAGAATTCACATACTATAACTGCACATATTATGATCTGCACATTTTCTATAGCACTTAAAAAAGGTATAAAACACAACTGGCAGTTGATGAGTGTGAGGATGAGGAAGATGAGGTCATAGTACCAATCCAGCATGAGGAGAGAGTGAGGGTGAGATCGAAGATGGAGATGAGGATGAAGATGGGTATGATAACTTGATATGATGGTTTGGCAATACTTGTGTTCCACTATGATACAATGTTGCCAGAGCAACAGCTGAATTTGAAATGTTACTTTTTTATCATATATGAAATTTGTAATACATTAAAAACTGGATAAAACAATTGTCTGGTTAAAGAAATTGATGTTTTCAATAACTATATTTATTTTTTCTACTTGAAAATGTCAAATGTTTCAATTTGTCCATTGTGGTACAATGTTGCCTTGAGGCAACACACTTAAAAAAAATAATTAATAAAAAAATATGATTGTTTTTATTGATATTGTTATAGTGTCCAAGTTAAATCAGGAAACACACCACAGACCTTTTTTTTCCCTCATTGATATCATATTGCGTACCATAGATAATGTTAATAAATATAATCATGTACACATTTAATGTACAACAACACTGAGGTCCAAATAATATCTGCAACTATTTATAAGTAAATAGCATCTAACTATTATTTACACTTCAAGATAGACTATATCGCTATTTGCAGTTAGTGTAAAAAGCATCTATTGCTATTCGACTTTCAATAAACACTCTTTTGGTGTTGATGGGAGGCAAAAAACATGTAGAAAACCAAAAGGTTTGCAACGTTAACATAGGTTGTACGTTAATGTGAAAATGTGCATTTCTCTCTGCCTCTGCGTCCTTAATTTAGCGTTACTTACAATGACAAAGTTATTGTAAGAATTAATTCTGTAGGCTTTTCTTAATTGGAATTCCTTACACTTCCTTTCACTGTCTGCTGGCTTGACAGAATTAGCTGAAAGTTAAAGTGCGCAAAACGGTAAGTTTGTAGACTTCTGAAATTAAAAAGCTGAGAATAAAACAAGCTTTCTATTTTAATGAAGTCATTATGCAGGCTTTTACAAAGCCGATTGTCTAGTCATTTTTGAAAATATAACCTGTCAAAGAAGAGAGTTCTTCACAGAGGCTAATCTGTCCCTGTCGTAGCTCACTTTGCACCCATCAAAAGGTGTGCATGTGTTTCAATGATTAAATGAGAACCAAAAGAAGACAGAACTAAACATGTTGGTTTCTATTAAATGAAATGCATTTAAATGAGGCTTGAGTAATTTGAGTAAAGCCTGCATAAAATGAAAACCTTACGGCAATGATAACTGATAACGATTTGAAAAATCAACTCTTTGGACAATCGTTGTTACATGGCATCACTCAACAATGAGAGATTGTCTTTTGGCGCATTTGAATTCTTACCTCTAACCTCCGTGCAAGAGCCATTACATTACAGTGATGAACCTGTCATCTTATTGCATTCCCTCCTCTCTTTCTCTTAACTGAGCGACTCATTTGGTTTCATCCTCCTCTATGTGGTATTGATTTCATTGATCGCTGCACATGATGGCAGAGTATTGTTTGCTGTGAGATAATTGTCCCATCATTGGTCCTGTGATGAGACTGTGAGTCCTCTCCATACATTTACAGCCTCACCATTCCTGCTAGGGTGACTTCTAAAACTGCTGGGGGAAAAAAAATACATAAATTAGAGGATAAAAATTCACTAAACAGTTGTGGAACTCACACACACACACACACACACACACACACACACACACACACACACACACACACACACACACACACACACACACACACACACACACACACACACACACACACACACACACACACACACACACACACACACACACACACACAATTTTTTTCATGTTTTATGGGGACATTCCATAAACATTATGTTTTTATACTGTACAAACTGTACATTCTATCCCCTAAACCTACCCATCGCAGAAAACATGCTGCATTTTCACATTTACAAAAAGTATTCACTTAGTATGATTTATGAGCTCCTTTCCTCATGGGGCCCAAACAATGTCCCCACAAGGACTAGGATTTCGGATATTGCCATATTTGTCCCCATAACGTAGGCTGTACCTGGACCACACAGACACACACGCACACTCACACAAATATGTAGGCCTAATAACCACAACAAAACAGTTTAGCTAGGAAATGCTCTGAAGCTTTTCAGTGCAACCACACATTTTCAATGGAAATTAGGCAAATTGTGCTTTTCTCACTAGCATAGCGCAAAACGTGTATGATTTGCACATTTTCTTTGAATCGGACAATAAACAAAACAGACAGCATACACAATTTTTTATATAGACCCCAGTTGGGTTCTTGATTCAATTTTTTTTTTTTTTTTTCAGATTTCATGATTTTGTTCACCCATATACTCTTTAAGCGAATAATGTTAAGCGTATTTGGCTTGCTGTCTGCAGTGGAGGGGCTCGAGGAAGAGGTATACGCAATGAGATGCTTAAATTTATGTTGGTGGAGATGGGGAGGTGGAGAGATGCCAAAACAGCTGATGCCAGAACAAGGTGGCTGCTTATATGCTCTGGCAGTTAATGGAAAGATTAGATGGGTTCACTCCTCCCAAACTTGTGTTTGTGAACTTCACTAATTGAAAGATTAGATGGGTTCACTCCTCCCGAAATTACGTTGTGAACTTTACTTATGCCATAAGGGTTCTATATAGGAGAAACAATTGCATGATACTTTAATGTTCAACAGGTTATTTACATTTTATATGCACACAAGTTGTTTAATCCATAAAAATTTATTTACAAAAAAGAATTAAAACCAAATTCATAAAATGATGGAAACCCCTAAAAGGTTCTATATATGAAGCGCCTGACAAGAAATGAAAGCTCTAGCGTAAGTTCTGACATGAAGACTCAAATGTTACGTCACTCTTTACATTTAGATCTAACCAATCATCATCTAACACTTGGAGTATAAAAGATCGGTTTTAAACCATACCATAAACTGCAAACAATTATGGACAACTCGTCTACACTACCTTCCACTGAAGAAAAGGGAAGCCACTAACGTCCGAATTTGGCGCTGACATCTTCTGCTGATTTGGGACCGGAGTCTGCGCCAGAGTCCTGCACGGGTGACCCTCGAATATTGCTGAAACGGGTGAAAAATATCCTACTGTGTCGGATACGGGTGCGTGTCGGACAAGGGAGAAACATGGGTCTAAACACAGGTTTTAAACAGTCACGTGCAAACGAATATAGGCCTATATATAAAAAATATATGCATGTATATTGTAGATGTGTTCCTAAAAATAAGCATATGCAAAAATATGCCTTGGCTGTATTTCAAGTTGATAAAATAATTTCAAATCCATATCAGTTTACTTGTTACTCGTGCGCGCGCGCCCTCCCAGAAGAATCACAACCGCGCGATATCTGCCTGCACTGCAGTCGTCAAGATGGATCCTGTGGAGTTGAAGAAAAGATAGCCGCAAATAACTTCATCGCTGAGGAAGCGCACAGATAACTGTGGTAACAAACCAAGCACAAGCAGTTCTATCGAACAGTATTTTTGTTATGTTTCCTGAGTTTGGTCTCAACACTGTTTTAGTACATTAAGCGTTTTCTTATAATGATTTTCTATGGGAGGAAAACGCTTAACATATAATTAAATGCGCTGCGTTCATATTCTGGGCTCATCTGATTTTTTGTACATAGTAGATGTTATTAGTATTATGTTTACTGAGTTTGGTCTTAGTACATTAAGCCACGTGAAGCGTTTTAGAATGACCGGGCTGAAGTTGTCCTTGTGTTAATGGTCGTGTAATAACTTCTGTATGCTGGCAATAAACATTTTTGTAAGTGTGTCTATAATGTGATATGCTAAACTGATTTTATTGCGGGTGCGGGTCGGGTGCTGGCTCTGTTTAAAGCGGGTCGGGTGAAGATTTTATTTAGTGTTGTTGTTAGAAAACGGGTCGGATGCGGTTTTAAGCACTGCGGGTACGGGAGGGTGCGGATTTACAAAATCGGACCCGTGCAGGACTCTGGTCTGCACAGCAGTGAACGTGGGACCGGAGTCTGCGCAGAAGAGAGTAGGAAGTAGAGCCACGATATCAAAAACCCGCCTACACTCTCGCAGAAAAACTCAATATGTCGGTGTGAAATAAACAGTTATGGGAATCTAGAAATTAAAGCTAAAGCTCCAATCTCCTCCCGAAAACCCAGAAAAAAGTATGTTGGTGAACTCAGTGATTACTTCGTTGTCAATCTCAGCTGTCAATCATGACGTCATACCCCCGTTTTTATAGCATCAAGTGTGACTAAAACAAGATCACAAAAAAAAACTCATGATAAAAACTCATGACATAAACCATCTTTGGAATATAATTTGATTGGTTAGTTTGTCCCATGTCCCATTACATTACATGTTTATGAGCTATTATGAGATGCTTTGGCTTCACTTTTCAGGACTTGTGTGGCACGCTTGGTCTTTACAGTGAGTTTGCAACTGATGACGCCCACATTCACAGTTGACAATGCTGACGTTCCTTAAAGGGTTACTTCAACGATTAGCATTAAGCTTTGTATCAGGAGAAACCCGGTAGTATATTCAAATTATCGAACTTTCCTCCCTCATATCCCCCTCTGAGACAAGAGAGAATTATGCATTTTATTTCTGGAAAAAAATCCTCTGATGACTCAAATATTGTAATTTTGCATCATCGGATGCTTTTTTGGCCAGAGGCTAGATACTACAGCCAGTAGAAGGAGCTAGTTCCGCATGTTTTCAACCCGCCCATGGGGGTGGGATCTCACTCGCTCGGCTCAGGCATTCATAACGGTGCGGTGCGGAGCAAAGTGAGTGTTTCAACTTTTCAATAAATTCCTATGAAAGTTAAGCTTCCATAGGCATGATCTGATAACACGCCAGACTGGATACGTGCCGTGAATGACTGCCACGCTTCCCTCAGCTCTGCTCAGCTCTTTGCTCTTTGCTCTTGTGATGAATGAAATCTGACTCCTGCTGTGTTTGCGCTGTGACTTCTCTGCTCACTCACACTTTATTGAAAGGACACGTTCAGTTTTTAATTGTAGTGTCTGTTCTCTAACCGAACAAAATTATTTTATTACTATGAAAATCAAAACGACGGTAATAACCAGTAGCCGTGGCTTGGGTAGTGGCCTCGTTGGGCAGCGGAGCAAGTGCATTCTGGGAGTTGTTGTCTTTCATCCACATGAGACAAAAATACATTTTCTGTTTTTTCTCAGTCTAGAAGGCACCAAATTCAAAAATAATTGCACATTTCTGCTACAAAAATGACCCAGTTTAAATACACATTCATCTTCCCAGCGCCGAAGTACCCCTTTAAGGGTTGATTGATGGTCCTAATACAAAATTAAAACATTAATAATGTTAAACGCTACAGTGGTGTTTTAAGTCCATGTCAGCTCATCATTCCGAATGTTCATTGAGCATCACAGCAACAGACGCAAGTTTCTTTGTCACTAATGAGAGCAAAATCTCACGTTTCAGATTTCAGAAGTATTCAGGTCCTCTCTTCATGGATTTCTTCTTTTGTTTTCAAATTTTGTTTCAGAAATCACTTTCATATGGGACTCTCTGGGACTGTTATCAAGGACACGGCTGCAATCTTCATCACCATTCTGGCAACATTACTACATCAGCATTCATCTCAGTTATGAAATTATATATTTTCATTTTGATTGGGTAGCATTTTACTCTTTTCCCATACAGTAATGTCATTTTTTTGTTATATATATATATATATATATTATACACACACATATACATATACAGGTGCTGGTCATATAATTAGAATATCATCAAAAAGTTGATTTATTTCACTAATTCCATTCAAAAAGTGAAACTTGTATATTATATTCATTCATTACACACAGACTGATATATTTCAAATGTTTATTTCTTTTAATTTTGATGATTATAACTGACAACTAAGGAAAATCCCAAATTCAGTATCTCAGAAAATTAGAATATAGACCAATACAAAGAAAGGATTTTTAGAAATCTTGGCCAACTGAAAAGTATGAACATGAAAAGTATGAGCATGTCCAGCACTCAATACTTAGTTGGGGCTCCTTTTGCCTGAATTACTGCAGCAATGTGGCGTGGCATGGAGTCGATCAGTCTGTGGCACTGCTCAGGTGTTATGAGAGCCCAGGTTGCTCTGATAGTGGCCTTCAGCTCTTCTGCATTGTTGGGTCTGGCATATCGCATCTTCCTCTTCACAATACCCCATAGATTTTCTATGGGGTTAAGGTCAGGCGAGTTTGCTGGCCAATTAAGAACAGGGATACCATGGTCCTTAAACCAGGTACTGGTTGCTTTGGCACTGTGTGCAGGTGCCAAGTCCTGTTGGAAAATGAAATCTGCAACTCCATAATGTTGGTCAGCAGCAGGAAGCATGAAGTGCTCTAAAACTTCCTGGTATACGGCTGGGTTGACCTTGGACCTCAGAAAACACAGTGGACCAACACCAGCAGATGACATGGCACCCCAAACCATCACTGACTGTGGAAACTTTACACTGGACCTCAAGCAACGTGGATTGTGTGCCTCTCCTCTCTTCCTCCAGACTCTGGGACCCTGATTTCCAAAGGAAATGCAAAATTTTCTTTCATCAGAGAACATAACTTTGGACCACTCAGCAGCAGTCCAGTCCTTTTTGTCTTTAGCCTAGGCCAGACGCGTCAAGAGTAGCTTTACACAAGGAATACAAGAGCTGAAACCCATGTCTTGCATATGTCTGTGCGTGGTGGTTCTTGAAGCACTGACTCCAGCTGCAGTCCACTCTTTGTGAATCTCCCCCACATTTTTGAATGGGTTTTGTTTCACAATCCTCTCCATGGTGTGGTTATCCCTATTGCTTGTACACTTTTTTCTACCACATCTTTTCCTTCCCTTCGTCTCTCTATTAATGTGCTTGGACACAGAGCTCTGTGAACAGCCAGCCTCTTTTGCAATGACCTTTTGTGTCTTGCCCTCCTTGTGCAAGGTGTCAATGGTCATCTTCTGTACAATGGTCAAGTCAGCAGTCTTCCCCATGATTGTGTAGCCTACAGAACTAGACTGAGAGACCATTTAAAGGCCTTTACAGGTGTTTTGAGTTAATTAGCTGATTAGAGTGTGACACCAGGTGTCTTCAATATTGAACCTTTTCACAATATTCTAATTTTCTGAGATACTGAATTTTGGAATATATATACACAATTAAATTAAAATATATTTATTTTAAATGTATAGTGCAGATTTTTAATGAAGCAACAAATCTTAGGCAGGACAGAAAAAACAATCTTTTCATCACAAACAATCTTTGATATGATATGATAAAATATTGACTTAATTGTTTAAAGATATTTCTGTCAAAAGTGCAAACTAAATTGTGTAAGAAAAAAAAAAAAAACACTGCACACAACACAGCAGCCGCCTATAATCTATTATGATAATTCACTTACACAGTCTGTTACACAGTCACTGGGCGTGGGAGTAGGTGTTACAGGCCCTTTGTTTTGTGATCCCAGTGTTCTGCACTATGTGAGGACGGCTTCGCCTTTCCCTAAGCCGGGCCTGATGAGCCGGAAGGCAGTTGTCATGAAAATGAGTGTGGCTCATTATTAACTTGTGTCGCCTTCACTGAAATGGCTTTGCTTTCGCGATTCAGCATGAAGATGGTTTAGCTCTTCAATTAATCTTACTGCTTCAACATTAAGTATCCACCATCCCCAGCCCATAAATGACACACGATCAGAGGACGCGTTCAGGGCACTGATTGGCTTATTCATGTATTAATGGCACGAGGTCAGATGAGGAGAAACATAAGAAGAAGAATCCAATAAAGAGAACATGTCCTCCTTGGAGTCCACATTGTTATTGAGTGGCTGAACCTTGAGAAATCTGAAGGAAAAAGCTTTCAAAAAGGACCAGAAGCACCACAGAAATATTAAAAAAGTTTTCTGAAGCCATATGATAGCTTTGTGTGAGTAACAAATTGAACTTCAGGTTGTCAGAATTGACAGAATGATCTGTCCCTTTAAGACATTCACATTCACATTAATTTGTTTTGTCACCGTAATGAGTAATAATTACTTTGACTATTAAGGGGAAAGAAAAATGTTTGTAATCAATGCATTTGAAATGCTCTTTTCACAGACAGTTGAATCTGATATTGGAAATAACTTTCTCAAACATGTCACCAAAAAAACCTTTAATAATCAGGAGGCGATCATGGCACATATCAAACAGAGACGTGTTGTCAATGACACAAAGAGAGGAAGCAGTTTCTGAAATAAATTGCTAGATCGACATAGGATTATTCCATGTCACAACACATTTGGATTCAATGCTACTATAAATTATTCACATTTTAAAGCCTCTTCAAACTAACAAGAACTAACATTGGCTTCTACTTTCCCTCTGAATAATTGATTCCCGTCTTCACCCTCGTCACATGAGATAAAAAGCTCATACGTATATAAGGAGAAATTCATGTACCTTTAGAATAAGGTTTCTCAAAAGTTAAAAACCTGTTGAAAAGAGCTTAAAGGGATCAACATGTCCTCCAACAAATACGCCTTTGTCACTTCCCTGAAATACGACTTATAGGAGCGTTTCCTAAAGTTGCTCCCCTATCGACAACAGGACACTTTCATTGGGGTGGGTGTAGTTAAATATATTTGTTCTAAATGGAAATATGACAAATGGTGCAAACTCCACACATTGCATTTGAATGAACACACATTTTGATTGGTAACGACAGTCATATGTAATTTCATAATGACAGACGTAACACAACACTGTCATTATTTTTATGCCAGCTAGAGGGCGCATGACTTTAAAACGTAAATAAAGGTCGTAATAAGGTTCTTGAAAAAAGACCTATAGAGTCATTTTATTTGGATGACAGTCTGAAAGGGATAGCTCACCCGAAAATAAAAATGCTATCATTAATTATTCACCCTCATGTTGCTCCAAACCCGTAAGACTTTTGTACATCTTCGGAACACAAATGTAGATCTTTTTGATGAAATCTGAAAGCATTCTGTCCCTCCATTGGCAGCTACGCAAAAGATTGTAAAACTAATCCATTTCAATCGAGTGGTTAAGTCCAAATTTTCTGAAGAGATTTGATCGCTTTATATGATGAACAGATTGCATTTAGGCTTTTATTCACATATACACATTCATAAACAAACATCAACAAGAGGTTTGTTTGAACTTCTGTTTAAGCTTAAACGTGCTGCGTAACACAAGAATGAACCTCATTGGTTCTAGCGAAAGCTCAAACGTGCTGCGTAACACTAGAATGAACCTCACTGGTTCTTGTGGAAGCTCAAACGTGCTGCGTAACACGAGAATGAACCTCATTGGTTCTTGTGGAAGCTCAAACGTGCTGCATAACAGTAGAATGAACCTCATTGGTTCTTGTGGAAGCTCAAACGTGCTGTGTAACATGAGAATGAACCTCATTGGTTCTTGTGGAAGCTCAAACGTGCTGCATAACAGTAGAATGAACCTCATTGGTTCTTGTGGAAGCTCAAGCGTGATGCGTAACATGAGAATGAACCTCATTGGTTCTTGTGGAAGCTCAAACGTGCTGCATAACAGTAGAATGAACCTCATTGGTTCTTGTGGAAGCTCAAACGTGCTGCATAACAGTAGAATGAACCTCATTGGTTCTTGTGGAAGCTCAAACGTGCTGCATAACAGTAGAATGAACCTCATTGGTTCTTGTGGAAGCTCAAACGTGATGCGTAACATGAGAATGAACCTCATTGGTTCTTGTGGAAGCTCAAACGTGCTGCATAACAGTAGAATGAACCTCATTGGTTCTTGTGGAAGCTCAAACGTGCTGCATAACAGTAGAATGAACCTCATTGGTTCTTGTGGAAGCTCAAACGTGATGCGTAACATGAGAATGAACCTCATTGGTTCTTGTGGAAGCTCAAACGTGCTGCGTAACACGAGAATGAACCTCATTGGTTCTTGTGGAAGCTCAAACGTGCTGCGTAACACGAGAATGAACCTCATTGGTTCTTGTGGAAGCTCAAACGTGCTGCGTAACATGAGAATGAACCTCATTGGTTCTTGTGGAAGCTCAAACGTGCTGCATAACAGTAGAATGAACCTCATTGGTTCTTGTGGAAGCTCAAACGTGCTGCATAACAGTAGAATGAACCTCATTGGTTCTTGTGGAAGCTCAAACGTGCTGCATAACAGTAGAATGAACCTCATTGGTTCTTGTGGAAGCTCAAACGTGCTGCATAACAGTAGAATGAACCTCATTGGTTCTTGTGGAAGCTCAAATGTGCTGCGTAACACTAGAATGAACCTCATTGGTTCTTGTGGAAGCTCAAATGTGCTGCTTAACACACGAGAATTGACTTCATTGGTTCTTGTGGAAGCTCAAACGTGCTGCGTAACACGAGAATGAATATTTTCTACTTGTCTGTTCTGTGTGTGCTGAAAAGAAAATGTGTTTGAATAAATAAAATAAAAAACAAAGTGGATCAGACTGATCCATGAAGCACCAAAACACTCTTGCAACCAATCAGTAATAGGAGGCGCTCATGATAGGGGAAGAGAGAGAGCGAGCAAGCAGGACATTTGTAGAAAGACTATACCAGAAAGAGAGATCACTGAAATATTAAAATAGGAAAAGGTCAGAGGAATATAATTGGAAGAAGGGTTACGATCAGGCAGGAGGTAGGATCTGCATTAATATTGGAAAAGCTGCTAGAATGTTAGAAAGTGAGAAGACCTGAAAACGGATAGCAAGGTTGCTTTGTTTCTGCTCGATAAGTGAGTAAAATTGTTTTGTGTTTTACAGAACCAAGATATGCTGTTGTATGCTGTTGTTTGTTTGGGTGTTGATTCTAAATATCTTTGCTCAGAAATGGTTTTATGCATCTTTAAAGGTGATTATTAAACAGATACCGGTAATTTCAGACTGATGGTTAAAAATCCTTTTTTTCTCTCTCTCTCACACACACACACACACACACACACACACACACACACACACACACACACACACACACACACACACACACACACACACACACACACACACGCGCACACACACGCACACACATATATTGCAATATAAGTGAACCTCAAGGAATATATAAAAATATTGAGGAAAATCCATTCTTTAATATTTTTGTGGAAACTGTGATAAATTTTCAAGATTCTTTGATGAACAGAAAATCCAGAAGAACAATTTTTTTGGGATAGAATTATTTTGTAACATTATAAATGCCATTACTGACACTTCTAATTAATTTGATGTATTCTTGCTGAGGATATTAATTTCTTTTAAAAAAAGTATTAATCCCACACTTTATATAGTATATGAGAACAGTGTGAGAAGTAATTAATGACTTGAATACTCATTTAAATGAAAAATGGTGAATTACCTTTTCAGCACATTTAGCACCTGTTTAGACTTTATTACTGATGGTTCGTGGTTCGCATATTTTTCCACTGAAATCGGCGGTAAAGTGTCACAACTCTTTCAAATAGTCTAAAGTTGTTTTCTTTTCCTATGTTACTTTAATTTCCCAAGGGGCAGTTTTGTGTTGAGCTCACAGAGCGACTGTAATGACAGAGAACCAGAATTTATGTTTTGTTTTTGTGTTTTTTTCTTCTTGTCCCTCTGTCCTTTTTGCTGAAGTATCGTACAGTCCTGATGTGTTTATTGAAAGTGTACGCAAAACCATTAGGCCAGCAGAGGTGAATGAGTTACACAGAAACTTTGCATCTGATGTCTTGGCCCGAGATCTGTAAAGCTGGGTCGGGGTGAGGCAGTCTGTCTTGAGATCACTGGGCTTGATATGAAGGCAGTGCCATACCTGTGATGCCATCTGTGCCACCCAGCCTGCTGCATACATTGTGCCACCTGCCACTGGAAAGCCCTGGATGAACACATCTCTCTCACTTGTCCTCTAAGGAATATCTATTAGCTGAGGTCAGAAAAGACAGAAAGGAAATATTAAGTAGGACAACTGACATTTGTACAAAAACCTTTTTAATTTCCAGAATATAATATACACTATATTGCCAAAAGTATTGGGACACCCCTCCAAATCATTGAATTCAGGTGTTCCAATCACTTCCATGACCACAGGTGTATAAAATCAAGCACCTACAAGTTGAAGCAGTGAATCTACAAACATTTGTGAAAGAATGGATCGCTCTCAGGAGCTCAGTGAATTCAAGCATGGTACCGTGATAGGTTGCCATTCGTGAAATTTCCTCACTACTAAATATCGAACGGTCAACTGTTAGTGGTATTATAACAAAGTGGAAGCAATTGGGAAAACCAGCAACTCGGCCATGAAGTGGTAGCCACGTAAAAAAACAGAGCGGGGTCAGCGCATGCTGAGGCGCACAGTGCGCAGAAGTCGCCAACTTTCTGCAGAGTCAATAGCTGCAGAACTCCAAGCTTCGTGTGGCCTTCAGATTAGCTCAAGAACAGTACGTAGAGAGCTTCATGGAATGGGTTTCCATGGCCGAGCAGCTGCATCCAAGCCTTACATCACCAAGTGCAATGCAAAACGTCAGATCCAGTGGTGTAAAGCATGCCACCACTGGACTCTAGAGCAGTGGTTTTCAAACCTGTCCTGGAGGCACCCCAGCCCTGCACATTTTAGGTGTCTCCCTCATTTATTACACCTGATCCAGCTCATCAGTTCGTTAGTAGAGACTGCAAGAAATAAATTGGGTTTGTCTGATAAGGGAGACATACAAAATGTGCAGGGAAGGGGTTCCTCCAGGACAGGTTTGAAAACCACTGCTCTAGAGACGCGTTCTCTGGAGTGACCAATCATGCTTCTCTGTTTGGCAATCTGATGGATGAAGAGAACGGTACATTGTGCCAAGTGTAAAGTTTGGTGGATGGGGGATTATGGTTTTGGTTTGACCCCTTAGTTCTAGTGAAAGAAACTCTTAATGCTTCAGCATACCATGACATTTTGGACAATTTCGTGCTCCCAGCTTTGTGGGAACAGTTTGGGGATGGCCCCTTCCAGTTCCAACATGACTGCACACCAGTGCACAAAGCAAGGTTCATAAAGACATGAATGAGCGAGTTTGGTGTTGAGGAACTTGACTGGCCTGCACAGATTCCTGACCTCAACCCGATAGAACACCTTTGGGATGAATTAGAGCGGAGACCGCAAGCCAGGGCTTCTTATCCACGTTCAGTGCCTGACCTCACAAATGCGCTTCTAGAAGAATGGTCAAAATTCACAATCCTACAATCCTACAAATTATACAATCCTAAACTTTGTGGAAAACCTTCCCAGAAGAGTTGAAGCTGTTATAGCGGCAATATGGCCAACTCCATATTAAACCCTACATATTAAAAATGGGATGTCATTAAAAGTTCATGTGTATACCAGTATAAATATCTGAACAAGATATCTTTAAAACAATATAAATTCCTGGAGCACAAAACATTTGTAAGATATGTCAAAATTGACAATGCTTGTTTTTATGGAATATTGAAGTATTATAAATTATTTATCCATGCCCATCAATATTTTTTGTTAAAGTTCCCATGTGGTCAATAATTTTATCCCTTAAAGGTGCAGTGTGTATATTTATGAGGATCTATTGACAGGAATGATATAATATATACATAACTACCGCATATCCTCAAATAAAAGCCGGGGCCTTTATTTACCTGAACTGCAGAAGGTCACAGGCTTTTATTTGAAGCAGGCTTTTATTAGGGGCAGGCCTGTATTTCAAATTCCATCGATTTGAAAAAAAAAATTTTGTTTTAAATAAACCGTTTTAAATGAAAAGCAATAGCGTTCCAGAGGACAGATATCATCAGGGGCGCGGGAAGTGGGGTGGTTTAAAAGGATTGCAAATGCAATGCAATTTTTTGTTCATTTTATTCATTTTTAGAATTTAATAATTTATTTGTAATAAACATTTTAAGTGGCCCATTAAAAAGTATTATTTATAAGTTGAATTGTGTTTTTAAAACATACATGAGGTCATATTGTGACTGTTGCGGTGTGTGCGTTGAAAGAGCGGTAATATTTCCTCCAGAGTGAGAGCTCCTTTCTGGAGATTCTGTTCATTTCTGAAGCTCTTTCCGCTCAGTGCCGCGCGCTCAACCCAGAACTCCCTTTGTGCCCCTGACTAAAGTTTTTTTTTCCTTTTCTAGTAGTTCATTTAAGCCGTTGTTCACACGGCGCTGCCACCTCCGCCTCCTTGTCATTGTCTGTTATAGGCTATTTGCTTGTTATTTATTAAATCCTGGCAATTTGGTTGATAAAACATAGATTCAAATTAAGATACAATTTATACAAAACAAAATTCACTTTAAAGAAAGTTTTTTGTGATATATTTGTTGTTCTTTCGTGTTTTATAGACTCGATATAAACACTATAATTTCGTTATTTTACTAACCCAACTTATGTGCTTTCTATATTCCACATGAGGGAAAAAAGCTTCCTTCCACTTAAGAAGAGTTGTGTTCCTTTAAGCACTTTTTATTTTAATATATATCTCTTTACATAAATATTATTTTCTACTTAAAAAAAAAAACTATAATTTCGTTATTTTTCTAACCCAACTATTGCGCGCAATTTGCTCAATCCGTTATGGAGCTATTAAATTTTGATTTTGCATATTGTTTTTTAAATGTTCGTTCGAGTAGTTCAAATTACCACTTTACAATATTTCAATAACATTATTTATTTTGAAGCATATGCTGTTTTCTTGTACAAAATACAATAGTTTAAGTTAAATGCAGAGTAAGATGTGTAAAAAAGACAAGAGGCTAAGAGATTGTCAAGATTAATATTTGTGTAGCCTGCCTGACTGATGTATTTTCACAGACTAACACACGTCACATCTCTCATAGACTACAGTATTTAAAATAGCATATATGCATCAGTTATATTCTCAATTTAATTTACAGAGCAATCCCTGCAAAGTGTTTAGGTTAAGTATAGAAGAGACCAGGATTAGTGTGCGTCGCACTCGCAAGACTTACAGCGGGGGCGATGGTCACAATGGTTTCGCTCCTTCGGTACAACCCTACTGTACTTTATGCTGAACTTGAATGCACATGAAATGAAAGGAAATTTCCCGGCCTTAATTTGAGACCGGCCTTTATTTGTTCCTGCTGGCCGCGCCCCCGGCCACTATCAGAGGCCCGGCGTTTAATTGCCTACAGGCTTTTATTTGAGGAAATACAGTATGTATTCACCTTACATGAACCATTATATTTGGATTACCTTCGAATGAGCCATTTCTATCTACATACACCATGGGTCCCCTCACAGTGAAGTCACCATTTTGCGCCGCTATGTTTCTACAGTAGCCCTAAATGGACAAACTGCTCTGCAGAGCACTAGCTACTTTGATGTCTCAGAAGATGACATCTTTGTCCTGTCGGCCACCGGTTGCAATTCGCAAAAAATGTACATGGTGCACCTTTAAAACTCATCTTTGATCACCAATTTTTTTCTTCATGCCATAAAATAGCTTGAATAACTCTACTACAACCTTGCTTCATTTAATATACGCAGAAACCTTGAATATGCAAATGATCCCAGTAGTTAGTATACTATACCAAATGTCAAAATTTGATTGATTGACAGGTGGGCGGGGCTTCCGGTATAGGGGGCGGGACTTCCGGTATAGGGGGCGGGACTTCCGGTGTAGGCGGGACTTCCGGTGTAGGCGGGACTTCCTGTATAGGCGGGACTTCCGGTGTAGGCGGGACTTCCGGTGTAGGCGGGACTTCCTGTATAGGCGGGACTTCCGGTGTAGGCGGGACTTCCTGTATAGGCGGGACTTCCTGTATAGGCGGGACTTCCTGTATAGGCGGGACTTCCTGTTTAATAAATCATGTGATTGACATTAGGTTTTGACAGTTGGTTTTTGACCTATTGTCATAATAAATCATATGATTGACAGTTGGTTTTGATGGTTTTTTGACATTAGGTTTTTTGTTTTGATTAATTTGACAGTTGGTTTTTTGTTTTTGAATGCGGTATAAGCGGGACTTCCTGTTTAATAAATCATGTGATTGACATTAGGTTTTGACAGTTGGTTTTTGACCTATTGTCATAATAAATCATATAATTGACAGTTGGTTTTGATGGTTTTTTGACATTAGGTTTTTTGTTTTGATTAATTTGACAGTTGGTTTTTTGTTTTTGAATGCGGTATAATAAATCATGTTATTGACAGAAGGTTTTATCTTTTGAAGTCGCTGTTATCAGAAAATTCCCCTCCCACCCTGCCACATCCCAGAGCAGCGTATATATATATAAATGGGGCCAGTGTGTTCTACAGCTATCAGCAAAAAGAGAAACATGAGCTACATGAGCATGGACGGATTATCAGCTCCTGAAACCCCAGATGCGGGGTTGCGCAGCAGGACGTTCGACAGTCTGATGACCAGTCTACCTATGGCGCCGAGAAAACCTTATGGGCACGTCCGTTTGACAAGCTTTCTCCATGAACTTTCGGAATGGACTAAAGGAGAATTTATGATGAACAGCAAGCGTGTAATCGGGTACAGATTTCATAAAACAACTCAAGTTGTTATACTCTACACCACCGACAGCGCGGGCGAGTTTCACCCCGGGGAAGACGCATGTCTTGTATTTCCTAAAAAAGACTGGGCATTATTTTACAATTTTGTGTGGAAGGATCTGAAGAGCGGCGGTCAAGAACCTCTGTACGTTGGAGAGTGGGACGGGGTCACCCCGAATGTCCGGTACCGCGTGGTAGGTGACCACACTAAAAAGAACCCGGATGATTCTGTCTACATATTCTGCTGTGATGACAAGACAAAGCTCACCGAAGATCGGTCAGGGGTCGTCCTGCCTAACGAGCATAACAATCTGTATGAAATGCAATTTTTGTTCAAGTGGCAAGATCTGAGTCAGCTGGATATTATGTTTTCAATCATAAACAAGCTGTTCAAATGGTGCGAGCTGCACGACGGCTACAACAAAATTAAAGTGCAGCTGTTCCACCCTGAGAGATGTCCGCGCAGCAGTACATACGCGGGGTATTCACCCCCCATTCACTACAGACATCCGGGACCTCGACGGTCAGCCCCTCCCAGACGTCGTTTATAAACCACAGCTGAACCGCCACAACGTCCCCGCCCCTTTACTGCATCTGACATAAAGTCAGCGGCATTCAGTAGGCCCCAAAAGGCCATGGTCGGTCATGAGATAAGCCCCCAAAATGCGTAGTGCAATGGCGCCATCTATTGGACAGGCGTGTTTTTCTCCATTTTTTACCCATCACATATATATGTGTGAGGCGAGGGGAAATGCATTATAAAAGTGAACTTTTAGACCACAGCATCTCATCATCTCTCTCCCTCATCAAAATGCAGAACGGTGAGTATTTTTTCTCTATATTTGATGCTATAATGTTATACAATGATGCTTTAAACATGCAATGTGCTATTGATGTGATTTATCAACTATAACTAACATTAGCATTGAGTTAATGATGTTTTAAACATTCATGCATGGGTACAGTGTTTTAATCATTGAGTCATCTTTGGTCTATCAGCTATAACTAAAATCGGTGTCTTAAACACAGCATGTTACTGTTACTGTTACGGGTACTCTCCGGCACCACCCGGTGTCCCGGAGTTAAAACTACATCCAGTTATGACACAATTGTATGCTCTCCGGCGACACCCGGTGTCCCGGAGTTAAAACTACATCCAGTTATGGTGTAATTGCGCCCCTAGAGCACCGGGGTGAAATAACATTTAGAAAATTTATGATTTTTTTTTCAGCATCTGTCATCAGACATGCATATAAAGCGACTCACAAATGTTTCCATTCATAACAGGATTTTTTGCCTCACAGGTTCGAATGTTGAAAGTGACGCTCACGATAGCAATGATGCATGTGAGGACTGCTCTTTTATAAATTAAAAATTAAATAATAATAAATAAATAAAAATTAATAATAAAAAATTAATAAATAATTAAAAAAAAAAAAAAAAAAATTTTATTGTCTCTCTTTTTTCATTCACAGTGACCCCTCAGCTGGTTGAAGCAGACAGCGCGTCTGATGGTAAGACAAGACCCATCGCCGACATCATGTTTTTTTTTTTCTTAACATTTATGAAAAATTTATTTATTTATTTATTTTAGATTTCATTCAGTTTATCACGCAACCCGGCTTCCCACTGACTGACACCGCTCAACAGAATAATGATGACGTGCCTGACCCCACGCCGACGCACGCTGTGGATCAAATAGTTCCTGCCGGCTCTGCTTTAGACCAGGTCGCTGGACCCAGCGGTGAACCTTTGAGAAAGAAGGGTAGAAAAAACGATCGTCCTACCTCACCGACCTGTCCTGAGAGAAAAACGTTTTGTTTTATCCCGTCAATCAGTCCTGAAAACAGTCCTGACAGGAAAACTTTCTGTCCGACGCCGCCGAGCGGTCCTGCGCCGAGTCTTGACAGCGTATTTCTTTATGGTGAGACTATCTACATTATTATTTTCATTTAAACACAAATTGAATCATACCATAACAATTTTTGTGTTATATTTCTACACAGCAGGGTCGGGCTATAGCCCCGACCACATGACTAGCTGGCATACACCTCGACGCATCACTTGGACAAGTACGAAAGCGATCCAAACTCCGTTGGAAGTAGAAGACATCGAAGTTGAAGAAGTGTCAGCAGAGCATCGCCCGGCTGACGAGCCACTCGCCGATACTAATTTAATAGAGGCATTATGTCAAGAGTTTCGCGACACCCAGGTTTATTATTCTCATCATCATAGATGGAACGTTGCAGTTAATTCAATATAGATTTATTCCATTAAACTTTTGTATTGCATGTATTGATTTTTATATTCCAGATACTCTGTAATTTTGTTGTATGCATGCATGCATGTTTTTTACATCTATCATGTATTGATTTATTCCATATACTTTTTGTGATTTTGTAATATTTCATGTTTTGGTCTGAAATCTAAAATGGATGGGTCAAAAAGCTTTTGCTCAGACGACGACGCAGAACTGTCACCGGACGAAATTGAAATGCTAAGTTGGCTTCCGGATTCTTTAGAACAGTATTTGTTTAATCTAGAATCTTCGCAATCCCCCTCTAATTTGGATCTTTTTGAATTAGCCGTAAATTCAAATATTAATTTGTACGATCACGTGCTAACCGTAGACAACAATCATGTTGTACAATACGGTGGTGTTTTAAATAATCAACTCCCTGCATGTACCGACAGCGATCCTGACGCTGATGATACTCCACAGCCATCTACCAGCAGCAGCACGAGGCCCACATCAGGTAATATTGACGCTTTACGCGAGACTGACCCTAACAGACAGAGTCGATTAAGCCGTACGGAAATTGATACGCTGATCCGAGAAGGCGGGTTCGTTAACGGATATCACGTTTTACCGCGACCACGCTTCAACAGTGTGTCGTTGAGAAGGAGCATGAATCTGAGAGAGATTAACTCTACAGATTTGGCCTCTTATCACACTTCATTACATCGCATGCTGAGCGAGATCGTCACCTTCGCTAGAGAAATCGGCCACGATGCACCCGTAATCAATATGACCATGTCGGCACCCACTCTACAAACACCCATCAGCTGTGTTCTCGCCCCCGGTAATGATTATGATGTGAATTCGCTTATGGATCAATTTGAAAGAGTTTTACAGAGCAACCAGCTGTTATTATCGGACGACGCCGTCGAGATCGACGCTACCGTAGCCATGAACAGACAAGGAGGCGGTCGACGACGTAAACTTACAGATCTGGCCGTTGATCAGGTAATCAAAAGAAAAAAGACGAATTTGTTCTGCCCCATAAATTTGTCAAATCAATTGTGCTTCTCTATTTGTCTCGCTCGCTTTCTTAACCCCCAGCTACCCGAGAGCGAGTTAGAAAAACTGGCTGCAGTCATCCAAAACAGCGTTGGCTTCTCAATTCAAGACCGAATCACTCTTAGCGACATAGCTTCGTTTGAACGAGCGCTAGGCATTAAAATCGTTGTATTTCACAGATCGAATGCCATGGTCTTAGAAACGTACAAAAATTCTGACGAACCCCACCCCAAAACGGTGTTCCTCTATCTACATGATAATCACTATTATATGATCATGAATCTGACAGGCTTCTTAGGTTCGCCATACGTCTGTCAATTTTGTTACAAAAGTTACAGCAACCGCAGAGACCACCAATGCAAGCACGTCTGCAATGTCTGTTTTGACGCCGAATGTCACAGATACCCTAAAAGAACCATACATTGTCCCGATTGTTTGCGCTACTGTAAATCGAGCTATTGCTTCGAAATGCATAAAAAGAACCCTCCTCCCGGTCAAGAATCCCCCTCCTGTGATATTATCAAATACTGCAAACTATGCAGGTTGCGTTACTACATTAAAGAGGGTGACAAGAAAGCAAAACACATATGCCCGACGGACAAATGCGTCCACTGTCGAGAACATCTGACGGGACACGGGACGCACCAATGTTTCATACAGCCCCTAGAGCCTAAGGAGCCATGCGAGAAATATATTTTCTACGATTTTGAAACGCGTTACGAAAACGGGCGCCACGTGGCTAATTTTGTTTGCGCAATCACTTTCAAAGGGAAGAAATTTACGGCGCAGGGTACCGACTGCATCGCTAAGCTAATCAACCGCTTCAGAAAACCCCGATATATTGGCTACTGCTTCATAGCTCATTACGCCTCCAGATTCGACTCCTTTCTGATTCTCGAGTATTTTTGCAAAGCCGGGATTGCGATTGAGGTCATAATGCAAGGCTGTAAATTAATTTACATGTACGACGAATCGTTTGGCCAACGATACATCGATAGCTACTCATTTTTTCCAATGGCCCTTGCCAAAATGCCCGCGGCGTTAGACTTGACGACGACTGAAAAAGGCCACTTCCCCCATCTTTTCAACAGGGTGGAAAACGAGAACTATGTTGGACCATACCCCGACAAAAAGTTCTACAACTACGATAACATGTCGGATAAAGACCGTGAAAAGTTTGATGCATGGTACAGCACGGTTGAGGGGGAGCAGTTTGACTTCAGGCAGGAACTGTACGCGTACGGGGTTAACGACGTCGTCTTATTACGCGAAGGCTGTATGAAATACCGTCAGGCGTTCCTAGAATGCACCGAAATTGACCCTTTTGGGTTCACGACGCTCCCCAGCTGTTCGATGGGGGTCTTCAAAACCCATTATCTCGGCAGAAACACCCTCGCTCTCACGCACAACAAAGCGTACATCCATCAGAATAAGTCCTACTCAAGTGGCTCGATCGAATGGCTCGAGTATGTCAAAAAGACTCGAAACGTCGATGTTCACCACGCCGTAAACCACGGCGAAGTATCGATCGGTAAGTACTTTTTAGATGGCGTCTACCAGCAAGACGGTGTGCAGCACGGCTTAGAATACGCGGGGTGCATCTTCCACGGTCACTGCTGCCGCTTTGCACCCCATGAGTCACACCCCTTGTCGGGAGTACCCTATGGGGTTCTCAGGAGACAGTTTGACGATAAGATCGAAATTCTGCAGAACGCGTACGGTTTACAAGTCGAGGTTCTTTGGGAATGTGAATGGATCAAAATGAAAAAGACCGATCCCTCTGTGATAGAATTTATGGCCGGTTATTCAGCCCCGGAGAGACTGAATCCCAGAGAAACCTTGTATGGCGGCCGCACGAACGCTTATAAACTCTATCACAAAGTGAGCGGAGATGAGAAAATAAGGTATCTCGATTTCACCAGCCTCTACCCCTTCTGCCAGGCTAGGAAAAGCTACCCGATCGAACACCCCCAAATCATTTTCAAAGATTTTGAACCGATTGAAAATTATTACGGACTCATCAAAGCGACCGTGTACCCTCCCCGCAAATTACTGCATCCGGTTCTCCCTTACAGATGTCAAGGAAAACTCATGTTTCCGTTATGCAGAACCTGCGCTCACAATCAAAACCAGACCACGAGCTGTACCCACACGGATGAGGAAAGATCACTCTCCGGGTCCTGGGTATCCATCGAGCTTTTAAAAGCCATCGAGAAGGGTTATGTGGTAGCCAAGATTGACGAGGTTTGGCATTTTCCACAACGGTCAGACACGTTGTTTGTCGAATACGTCAAAACATTTTTGCGTTTGAAACAACAAGCGTCGGGGTACCCGTCGAATGTCGTCACGGACGCTGAGAAAGAAACTTACATTCGCGAGTATTTTGAAAAAGAGGGGGTTCAACTCGACCCCGAAAAGATCAAGCACAACCCCGCGCAGAGAGCTATCTCAAAGCTATGTCTGAATTCGCTTTGGGGGCGGTTCTCTTTAAAACCAAATTTACCTCAAACGACTCTGGTGAACGACCCCGAAGATTTCACCAGAATCGTCTTCGGTAATACCGACACCTTGTCGTATTTCTCATTCGTCTCAGACAACGTGGCTCTCGTCCAGCATAAACCCAACAAAGAGGATGTTTGTAAGGCTCGCGACGTCAACGTGTTTATAGGGGCGTTCACTACGGCCCACGCCCGACTGGAATTGTACGAGTTGATGGACAGACTCAGCAGTCGTATACTTTACTCTGATACAGACTCCGTCGTGTTCGTGTCTAGGGACGGTGACTGGGAGCCGCCTCTGGGTGATTATTTGGGCGAGCTGACGAACGAAATAGACGATGGGGATTTTATCACAGAGTTTTGCTCTAGCGGCCCTAAATCGTATGGCTTTCGCACCGCTAAAGGCAAAGTATGCATGAAAGCTAAGGGGATAACGCTGAATGCTAAAAATTCCCAAGCCATCCGCCTGGATACCCTGATTGGTCTGGTTGATAGTTATGTGACGTCGTATGATAGTACCGAATACATCCTGGCTCACACGGAAAACATTGTGAGGGATAAAAAGACTCTCACATTGCACAACAAATCAGTCGTTAAAAGGTTTAAGGTGGTGTATAATAAACGCAGACTTTTCCCCGATTTCACCACGCTTCCTTATGGCTACTGATCAGATGATGCACAGAGGATCAATGGATGCTTCCGATTTTGATTTCAGACTTCAACATCCATTTAGTTGTGTTATCTCCGGGCCTTCCAATTCTGGAAAGTCTTATTTTGTGAAACTTTTGTTGGAAAAAGGTTTGAATTTAATTTCCAAGAAAATTGAAAACATTGTCTGGTTGTATGATTGTTGGCAGCCTTTGTACGACGATGTACTTAAATTGTATGACATTAAATTTGTGCAAGGAATACCAGAGAGTCTGAATGATGATGATTTGTTACCTGTCACTAAAACAAATCTTCTCATCGTGGATGATTTGATGCAGCAAGCTAGCGCCAATTTGGAGCTTCAAAGGGTTTTTACGCAGTACGTACACCACCGTAATCTCAGCGCTATTTATATAGTGCAAAATTTATTTGTACAGGGTAAATCCAGCCGAACCATCAGCTTAAACGCCAATTATATGATCCTGTTTAAAAATCCTCGGGACGTCAATCAAGTAGCGATGCTGGGACGCCAAATGTACCCCGGAAACACAAAATACTTTATGGAGTGCTACCACGATGCGGTCAACCAGCCTTTCGGCTACATAATGATAGACTATAAAGCAAAAACCCCCGAGCAGTACCGTCTCAGAACAGGATTGCTTTCCGACCGTCAAGTGGTTTACATCCCGAAAAAAAGAAG
This sequence comes from Romanogobio albipinnatus, assembly GCA_023566225.1. Taxonomy (NCBI): domain Eukaryota; kingdom Metazoa; phylum Chordata; class Actinopteri; order Cypriniformes; family Gobionidae; genus Romanogobio; species Romanogobio albipinnatus. The sequence continues at coordinate 13,376,385 of CM042261.1, read as the reverse complement.
AAGAACGTGATCAAATCACCATGTCCGCCAGACTTTGTAAACATCTGCCGGTGTTAAAAATGCTACATAAAGCATCTCCTAAACAAAGGCGTCTTATTCTACAATCGGCGTCCGACGAATTCATTTTATCGTTGTGTGAAGTGGCGCTCAACATCCTCTACGGGACGATTCCGGTCAATCCACAACAGTACCGAAAACTGAGAAAGAGAAAAGCCGAAATTAAATTTGTAGCCAATAAAAAAATCGGCATAGCGGCAAAGAAACGAGTCTTCAACCAGAAGGGTGGATTCCTTTTACCGCTCCTGAGCGTCGCCGTACCCTTTCTTTCGAGCTTGATCGCAAACAGATAGGATGGAGTACGCCGAGAAGATGTATTTAGTCCCGCAACATCAACTGGATAAGGTGAGAACCGAAAATGTTCGCGAGAATATTCGACAGAGCGTGGAAAACGATTTGGACGGCGCCATGAGAAATATCTTACTCCGCACTGATTTGAACCCGTACGAAAAAGCAAAACTTTACACAAATACCCTGAGCAGGTTTTTGACCATCGTTAAACAAAGCGATCGGGAGATCGGAGTTTTAACGCAGTCGTTGCCCGATCCCGCGCCTAAAGATGAAGTACCGACCGCGGCTAGCGTCGAAGATGACAACGGTGCTGAGGAGCATGTGGTGGATGAAGTTCTGAAGAATGTACCTTCGAGAAGTGTGAAAAACAGCAGATACATATTAGACAAGATGTCTAAAGCTAAAGGACTAAGCGCGTGGAACGAATCGGGGGAGTTTGTGTTCAGGGGTAAAGCCGTACAAGGCTCACACATGGTCGATTTGTTAAAAAATGTCACGGCACCGCAAATGGTTCGGGATAACCGGAGACCTGTAGGATGGTCAGAGTTTCTACACGCCTTTGCCGAATTAAACATCCCTTTTTCTACAGTGCCGAATCAACAGGTCAGGAGCACCATTAAATCTCTAAAGAGTAAACCCGACACCCCCAGCCCACCCCGTGTCAGACCTTCCAAAAGGGCACGAAGACAATCACGCTCGGTGTTTCCAGAGTCCGAAGACTCTGTGTTTAAATCCCCGACTATCGATCGAAGACAATGGTTGGAATTTTAACGAATCCTTTCATTTTGTATGTACATTAATATGTATCTTATGATTAAATAAAAGACGATTAAAAATATAATGGTTTCAAGATTTTTATTTATATGTCAGACATGTCTGCACGCAGTGAACGCAGGACAACATTGTATCAATACAAACATACGGTCTTAATCTCTTCACAAATAGGGACACCATTTTATCATTTTTAATATAATCATCGGTGTATAGTTTCATCACATGATCATAGCCGTATCCTCTAGCTAGATGATATAGAAAAAACAGACAGTGCTGACCGCAGGTGTCCGATGAATAATCCTGGACTCGTCTGCCGGAATATAATACGTCGGCATCGTTGGCTGCTAGAAAGTCATTGATGCTGGTTGGAAAGCGATGGCTGGTGGGGGGATTGCCGAAGCTGTCGAAAAAACACACGGGCCCGTCTTGGGTTAAATAAACGGCGACCCAGTGCTCCCCCGGCATGCTAGCAGGGTCGGTGTTCACGATACAGGCCGACGGTAAGATCCTTATGGGTTTTTCGGGTAGTTGATCGCTCGGTAGAACGCCGAGAAAATGAGTCCTGCAGGTAATTTTATCCATGATGGCGGTGAGTTGCAGCGTGTTCATCTCAATAGTAGTCTATGAGTACCTGTCGGCGGTTAGACAATTCAATGATGCTGTCAAATACCGCGTAAACAATTAAATTAATGGTATTCGGCAGCGGTTTTCTGAAACGAGCTTCGACTCTGATATTCCCGGACTTGATGAGGGAAATGTGCTGACCGCACTCTTCGTCGGGCGTGAGGTTAAATGCGTAAAGCGTGTATCCGTTCAGGAAATCATTCCTGCCGAAACAGAGCGGTTGGTCTTTAAGATGTCTCCCGGTCGTCATCACCAACTGATAATATTCGCGTACTGCCAAACCAGCTTCGAAATTGGGCTGTAGAGGCTTGGCCGGGTACTGTTGTCCGTCAACGTAGACGGCTAAGAATTCAAGGTCGTAGTGTTTGAACGCGAATGGATTTTTTGCGTAGGAACCGGTGAATGCGTCGTTGTCGACCATGGCAATGACGATAGACTTTGGCAGTGTTCCTAAAAACAGATTTTCCTGATTCGAAACACGAGAGCCGGCCGGTATGGAGAACGATTTTAGACTGACCCTATCGACAGGGTACTTGGCCGTTGTCGAGAGCAACGTCTGGGCGTGAGCCAGTCTCACCGGCGGTGATACAGTAACTTTCTTGACAAATAGGGATGCGGCCACTATATTTAATTTGTAAGCCACATCGTCGGCCCTCATCAGACAGAATTCATCTTTTGCTTGAATTAGGCGTATTTTGATATCCACCCCATTTATCATAAGTTTCTCTTGGAAGAATATATCGCTGTGTATGGGGGCTAGTAGTTCCACCTCCTTGCTTTCGCTGGTGTAGCCTGATCTCTTTGTCAACCCCGCGTTATGGCCTGCCGGGTCTTGAACGTCCATATGACCCGCCGTGTCTTTATGGAACAATCCGGCGCTGAAGACAGATTCCAACGTATCTTTACCGTAGTTGATCAGACTCTCGATGATACAGCGATAAGGGTAAGTGCTCGAACTCTGAGATATCAGACGATCGCCAAGGGTCACGTCGACTTGTGAAAACATAGTGGCTCCGGGGTAGTTGATTAGACCCACCTTGGCAGGGTGTGCAATCTCTTCCCCGTTAGGTTTCGTGATTTTCACCCGCAGGTAGAGCATCGTGTTATTGAGATCCACATAATCATCGCCGTTGCCTGCGATAAAAAATTCCAATGGTGCAGAGCCCGATATGGCCGATAACGGTGCTACTTCTAAATAGCCATTTTTCTCAATAACTGTCTGTGTCAGCGGGACCGAAAATAAGTCCAGCTCAGACTTGATGCATTCACCCGACATGCGATGGAGTAGTGCCATGTTAGAATATGGATTTTGCGGCTCTCTTGATCGATACGTTTCGACTAACAGACCTCTTACGCTTTCTGCGTACGAGTGAGCGCTTGTTTGATCCGCGCACTGTTTTCTTCTGTACCACCCGTTGGCCACGCCTCCTCACACCCGGCGGCTTAGACATTCTCTTACGAGCCATGACCATGAGACCGGATCCGTCTTGAGCTTTATCGTTATGCGAATGCGTCAATACGTTTGAGACGACGTCGGATACTATATTTTTAGCAGCCGATTTTAGGTGAGGTTTCGCAATGCTAAATCCTCTTTTTAACAACGGTACGGCCATCCTGAACAGACCTCTGAATAGGCCTCCTAACCCCGCACCGTACATAACTCCCGATCCCGAATACCCCGGCAAACCGGAACCGGCCTGATTTTGGTAATAGCTCACATAGTCCGCGGTATTGGACTCTCCGGGTCTATAATAAACCATTTTTTTAAAGAATAGAAATATTTTTTGGTTTAAAGTGTAGTTTTACGATGACTTTCCCGTAAGAAAATGGTACTTCGTGGTTTTGATCGTCCTTCAACTCTATGACGATGCTGCTGATGTGATCCTTGTTGATCGATGCGTAATGGGGGTTGTCGTATCTAGCAATGACCGCGTCGTTGCCTTTACCCGTTATATGTACACATCTCAAGAGGGGCACGTGCGAATCACCGACCGCTTGATATTGGATGATGTCCGTGTAAACGTACATTGTATAGAACCCAGCATTGATGTCGGATTGATGAGGAGCGTATGTGATGACGTCCGTAGTAAAATCGGGTTCTTTATGATCGTTTAAACCTCCGAGAGGTTTTTTAGTCATTCCTAAAATAGTGGCTAGTCTTCCTCGGAAACTCACTGAAATGTTTGGTTTCGCGACCAGAAAGACTTTGTTTTTTAATTCGTCGTGATTCAATACGGCCGCTGGTGTGATGAGTTGATTTATAGCCCGGAGGATCGCGCGAATGTTTGCGTAGTAACCCCCGCTTATGTGTAATTTCGTAATGATAGAAAAACCAATATTTGAGGGATTGCTATCCGGGGGTTCCGGGGTCGTATGTAGGATGAAATGACCATCTTCGTCATTAAAGTTGTACCAACTTCTAGGATATTCGATTTCGGCGAGTCCGACTTCCCATTGTCCTTTCAAGTCTATAGCTTTAGCCAACCTGGTTGTATAGCTGGCTATACGATTTTCAGGATAAACCGACGACGACGCATTGCATGGCAACGTGACGTAGAACCCGTGATCCTCCATGATGCTCCTTCGCTCGTATGGTCTCATCCGTTAACGACTGTGCGTTTTAAGGAGATTGCAAGTCCAGCAGAGTTTTTTTATCAATATAACTATTAAATTTTGAAGGCCATCCTAGCCATTTCACTAGAACAAGCGTAGATTTCCCCTGTTTTTTCTGACCTAAAATCTTTTCCACCTTAAAAGATTTGTTTTTACTCACAATTATTTTTTGCAACTCTTCTTCATAAAAAACCCCATCTATGACATCGCCATCATAATCCTTGAGTCTGTAGACCGGGGGGTGACGCGGAATACATGAGGATACTGTGAAAAATTCTTCCGTGTAGTTCTGCTCATAACCTTTGGCGAACGGTCCTCTCACTTTAGAAATCCTGACAACGTCGCCGACTTTGAAATTAAATACGGTCTTCTTCTTCTTCTTTATATCGCCGTACAAATTTTCAAACACTTGACCCTCATTTGCTTTGTCGACGTCCACGGGTCTCATTCTGATACTTCGGTGATAACTGCTGTTGTATCCTTGAATAATGTCTTGTAAAACATCAATGTATCGGCGGGAATTTGTAGCCGTTAAAAATCTCCACATGCGGCTTTTTAATGTTCTATTAAATCGTTCTACGACGCTGGCTTTCAAATCGGTAGCGGTGGCGAAGTGGTTGATGTCGTGCTTTTTCATCACATCTTGAAAATGTTTGTTAAAAAATTCCTTTCCCTTATCCGTCTGCAATTTCTGAGGTACACGACCCTCTTCGAGTATAGACTGGAACGCTTTAGTGACCTCAATGCCACTCTTATTCTTCAAAACTCTGACCCATGAGAACTTGCTAAATACATCTATGCATGTCAGTAGGTATTTATGACCGTCATTATCCTTGGCGTAGGCAGTCATGTCGACAAGATCAGCCTGGAACTGTGTATCGATCCCATACACAACCACTCTATTTCGTTTGTATTTTATAGGTGCTGTTTTGTGTAATGTGTAAGCATCCTCACCCGCCAACCAATCTGAAACCTCTTTATCGCTTAGACGGACGCCGGTATCTTTTAAGACGGCGTCTTTTAATCGTTTTTTACCCCCTAGAGAGCCGGGGTTGGACGGTGTATAATAAGCCTTTTTCATGAGCTCCGACATGCTGTCGTTTCAACCGCCGCAAAAGAATAACGCGTACAAGTATTTTGAATCAATCTTTTATTTAAAAAAATCCGTTACAGGATACATGCAAGATCTAAGTAAAAATGGAAATAATACAGGTAGAGTAAAAAAAAAAAATGGATATAACGACATTACAGGATACACAGTAAGTACAAAAAGGATATAATGATGTTAATATAACACAATCTAACTAAAAATGGATATAATAAGTAGCAGTAAGTAAAAAACAAAATGGAAAATAACATTACAGGATACATAGTAGCTAAAATGGATATAATACAACATTACAGGATAGACAGTGGCTAAAATGGATATAATACAACAGAGTAAGCTAAAAAATGGTTAGTAAAAAAATAATAATGTAGTAAATGGTTAGTGATAATGACATTACTGACTGTCTAACCAGAAAAGAAAGTCGCGACAGGCCTTCATGTTTTTGTCTAGGATGAAATCGATATACATTTCGGTAATTTTGGCAGAGTCGTCATCATCACCCTTTTTCTTTATCAACTCGGTACATACATCTGCCACGTAGGTACAAGTACACAACACGTCTGAGATTGTGATCTTAGCGCGTGATTCACACATCATTTCTAGAATAGCTTCTATCATTACATCGGGTGGATCGAGACCATCAACACATTTTTCAATCAAATCGTCCCATGCATTAGCCATCCCTCTCATTATCGGCATATTCTTCTTGAGATTTGCCTGACGCGTAGTGTCATGACCAACTGGGATATCAGGGTGGGCAGCGTCCGCAATAATCTTATCCAGTAGCTCGGTCATCTGATGTTTGAAATGGTCTTTAAACACGAGTTCCAAACAGCTCCTTAGACTACAGACTACACCCATCGCGGAGGGGGGTTGGTCACTCTCCATTCACAATTGAGAGACCTTGCCAGAGATCAACGACGTCGTAGACTATTTCCTTGCAGGGTTTGTCCAGAAGTTTCAACCTGATTTCTTCTAGCTTGGCAATGATGAATGGTTCGTCTTTTAATTCGTGCAGAATACCCCCGACTGTCCCTTGAATACGCTGGGGGTGAGATTTTAGCCCGCAGCGGTTTAGGAGAATGCCGATGATGGAATGGAAAAAGGGCTTAAACAGCTTGCCTGACAGCTCGTCAAAGTGTGTGTCGAAGTAGAAGTTGGGAGGGTCAAACAGGCAGGAATGTTGCAGCTGGCTGGGGTGGTCAATCGCACACCCCTCGCAGTCGGCCTTCAGCTTATCACCGATGAGATGTTCCAGCAGCACCACGGTTGCTGCTTTTACGATTTTGAATCCGACGTCGCTGAAACATCCGTCTGTAGCGTCGTGACCGGCTTTAGCACTGGGGAGGTAAGTCAGGTTGTGTGATCCGAGGTCCGAGCCTAATTTGTCCAGCCAGTCTTTGGAGCGTTTGATAGTTTTAGCAGGACCGTGGCCGCAGTCGCATTCGATTAACGGGTCCCAGTCGATTTGGAGGGGCGATTGCCAGTCTTTGTGAAGGTCCGATGATCCAAGGGGGTAAGTCAGACAATAGTTGCTTGCGTTGTCGTCAGGAGGGTCGAGAATGCTGCCGAAAGAGATGCCGCAGCTGCACACATGAGCGGGTTCTGAAGCGCCGTCTTCAGCCATGGTTTATAAATGTTGCTTGAGAGGGTTTGGCCGCTGACTTTATGTCAGATGCAGTAAAGGGGCGGGGACGTTGTGGCGGTTCAGCTGTGGTTTATAAACGACGTCTGGGAGGGGCTGACCGTCGAGGTCCCGGATGTCTGTAGTGAATGGGGGGTGAATACCCCGCGTATGTACTGCTGCGCGGACATCTCTCAGGGTGGAACAGCTGCACTTTAATTTTGTTGTAGCCGTCGTGCAGCTCGCACCATTTGAACAGCTTGTTTATGATTGAAAACATAATATCCAGCTGACTCAGATCTTGCCACTTGAACAAAAATTGCATTTCATACAGATTGTTATGCTCGTTAGGCAGGACGACCCCTGACCGATCTTCGGTGAGCTTTGTCTTGTCATCACAGCAGAATATGTAGACAGAATCATCCGGGTTCTTTTTAGTGTGGTCACCTACCACGCGGTACCGGACATTCGGGGTGACCCCGTCCCACTCTCCAACGTACAGAGGTTCTTGACCGCCGCTCTTCAGATCCTTCCACACAAAATTGTAAAATAATGCCCAGTCTTTTTTAGGAAATACAAGACATGCGTCTTCCCCGGGGTGAAACTCGCCCGCGCTGTCGGTGGTGTAGAGTATAACAACTTGAGTTGTTTTATGAAATCTGTACCCGATTACACGCTTGCTGTTCATCATAAATTCTCCTTTAGTCCATTCCGAAAGTTCATGGAGAAAGCTTGTCAAACGGACGTGCCCATAAGGTTTTCTCGGCGCCATAGGTAGACTGGTCATCAGACTGTCGAACGTCCTGCTGCGCAACCCCGCATCTGGGGTTTCAGGAGCTGATAATCCGTCCATGCTCATGTAGCTCATGTTTCTCTTTTTGCTGATAGCTGTAGAACACACTGGCCCCATTTATATATATATACGCTGCTCTGGGATGTGGCAGGGTGGGAGGGGAATTTTCTGATAACAGCGACTTCAAAAGATAAAACCTTCTGTCAATAACATGATTTATTATACCGCATTCAAAAACAAAAAACCAACTGTCAAATTAATCAAAACAAAAAACCTAATGTCAAAAAACCATCAAAACCAACTGTCAATTATATGATTTATTATGACAATAGGTCAAAAACCAACTGTCAAAACCTAATGTCAATCACATGATTTATTAAACAGGAAGTCCCGCTTATACCGCATTCAAAAACAAAAAACCAACTGTCAAATTAATCAAAACAAAAAACCTAATGTCAAAAAACCATCAAAACCAACTGTCAATCATATGATTTATTATGACAATAGGTCAAAAACCAACTGTCAAAACCTAATGTCAATCACATGATTTATTAAACAGGAAGTCCCGCCTATACAGGAAGTCCCGCCTATACAGGAAGTCCCGCCTATACAGGAAGTCCCGCCTACACCGGAAGTCCCGCCTATACAGGAAGTCCCGCCTACACCGGAAGTCCCGCCTACACCGGAAGTCCCGCCTATACAGGAAGTCCCGCCTACACCGGAAGTCCCGCCTACACCGGAAGTCCCGCCCCCTATACCGGAAGTCCCGCCCCCTATACCGGAAGCCCCGCCCACCTGTCAATCAATCAAATTTTGACATTTGGTATAGTATACTAACTACTGATCCCCACCTCCACGCACTCACACCAGCTCAGAGATCCACTCTGTCAACTTGTATACAAGTCGATGTATCAGTTTTGCTTAACTATGTAATAATCAAAGCTAATAATGTGTTGCTAATGTTACACAAACCATGTTCCCGTTCGCCATCAGTCAGACAGTTGCCTTATAAAAATCTGTCTACTTAGAAACGCTTAGAACAACTTAGAACATCAGTGGGGAAAGGCATATAGTTAATCATAACATCGTAATATACATCATATACTAAATTCACCTGTTATATAGATCTATATATATATATATATATGACTCCCTTGCTTCGCAGCATAGTAATGATGAGATGCTAAAGCCCGTCTACGCATTGACACGATTGTTACAAGGTAGTTTGTGAGGTGAAGGTAGTTTCTCTTCTCTTCTCTTCTCGAGGGCGGGACAACCTGTCACTCATATGAGATTGCAGCAATAAAAAAAAACAACACAACCATCCGATCAATTCCCAATGGACAAAAAGTCCCGCCCTACATTTTATTCTTATTCAAGAATCCTTTGCACTCAGATTTACATCACAACAGAGAATAAATGACTATTGCAACTTCTGCTTCAGGAAGACCTCAGATTTGGCTGCAGCGTTCCAAAAGGATTTTGGGTCAGGATTATTAAAGGGATAGTTCAATTTTTTTTTTTATTCTATCATCAGCCTCATGTCGTACCAAACCTGCCAAAAACTATCCTTTTATGTGGCTCTTTCTGCAGGTTACATCATTACAGCAGTAGGCAGTGACATGTTTTTATAAGCGAGTCATTCAAACGTTCAGGAATGAAAAAAGTGACTGGCTAAAAAAAAAAAAAAAAAAAAAAAAAAAAAAAAAAAAAAAAAAAAAAAAAAAAAAATCGCATACTCATCAGATGCACACTTTAGAATCTCTCTGAAAGTAGTAAGTGAGGTATGCATTTTTGGATGCAGCCACTGTCTTATTGAGTGAGTCATTGAATCATTTACTCAATTTATTTGTTTGAAAAAAAAAGAAACTGTATTAAAAAAACTAAACAGTAGACTAGTATGATGTGCTGCTTAAAAACATGCAGAGGCTCTGGAGTGGCTTCATTTGGAACTATTTTCATTGGTGGAGCCAGAACAACGTAAATAGCAATATTGTCTCTATAATGTATACTCAGTATGAACTTTTGTTTATGTCAGGGCTTGATAACTTTTTTTTGCTCACCAGCCACTGTGGCTAGTGGTTTTCCAAAGTTACTAGCCATTTCTACTGGCCACAATTCTGACATCAAGAACAATGGAGAAAAACATTATATATATATTTTAATATATAATTTGGCAAGTATATTAGGCTGCTGTCACTTAAAGACAAGACGAACGGACCCATTATACAGTTTTATACACTTGGCTTTATGTGCACGCACATTGGGTCTGAGCACAAAATCTTCAGGAATGAGTAAAATTATGCGCAATATGTGCACTCCCACACAGAAATTCAAGCCTTGTAACACCAACATTAGTCAGCCTGAGCAAACGAAACGAGTGAGTGAGGGGAGGCGGGTTTGTGTGTAACTCGCCATCGGAGAGATGAGAGAGCGAGAAAGGTATTGTTTATCTATTCTCTGGAAAATGAGTAGTGCAAGCGTTTCAGATATTTCAGTATTGATATGTATCGAAAAATCTATATTTTTTACAACACTACATTGATATACATTGAAAAATGATATAGTGATGGTAATGATGATAACTATCATAATGGGCAACAGGGCAACTCAGAGTCAGCATTTGTTTTTGAGGCCTAATTTACATGCTTAATGTAATGATATCCACTGGAGACAAGCTTGCAGAACCCAAGTGCAGTTTATCTACATTGTGAACAGATACAAAATCAATGATGACTTGAACAGACTTGACTTGACTTGAACAGACTTGACCTGAATTGAATTGAATTGAATTGAATTGAATTGAATTGAATTGAATTGAATTGAATTGAATTGAATTGAATTGAATTGAATTGAATTGAATTGAATTTGAATTGAATTGAATTGAATTGAATTGAACAGAGAACTCACCAACAGTGGTTACAGGTAACATTCAATCTATACTCAGGCATGGCAAACATGAGGGCTTAAATACACAGACTAATGGCAAGACAAGGGACACCTGTGAACAGCGATCAAACAATGAACCAATGGCAGAACGGAACTAAGAACCCACAAGACTAAATGAACCAATGACAACATGACACAAGATCACATTAGGGCATGGAAATCAAATGACAACCTGGAAACATGACAATGAACATGAAACATGAACATGAAACTAAACCAAGACACAATGTGACACTTAACCAGATGCCTTTTTAAAAAGACTACAATTGAATAATATATATTATATAAAATTAAACCTGCCAAAGTGGTTAGTGGGAGTGACTGCGTTACACACCACTGCTGAAATCCACCCACATTTGGCGGGTGTTAATGTCAAGCCCTGACTATTAAAGCAAAATCACTTGAAATTGTGCTGCTGGTCTGAATATCACAACGTCTTAAATATGCCTAGCTCTCAGAGAATATAACTTGCCATTTGCAATATATATATATTTTTTTCTGGTTTAAAGCATAAACCTAAATTGATTTAGGCTTTAAACAAGAAAACGCTTACGGCTGAGAAAAATAAACCAAATTCTTAATATCTCTTAATATCTAATGCAATTTTTATTTTTGAATACCCTTGTTTAGATGTTTAGATATTTCTGTATTTTTACTGGAAAATAACAAAAACATATAGATTAATTATTTATTAATCTAGTCAATGAGTCAAACGACACTCTCTTTTACACACGTCCTGCTTTATTTTGCAGCAATGACATTGTTATTATAGGTTTACTGTGATGGCAGCGCGTTTGTGTTCAGTGGTGCCCGTACCAATGTCAGCATTTTTTCCCCCCACTGAGCCTGTTACTGCCCCCTTGGGGACCCCTGATGAGTTTCTTAAGTGAGATGCTCCGCATTGTCACAACGTTTTTACAAAGCTGCATTAGACGAGGCTTGGAGCTCCTTTCATCACGGTTGTGTCTAAATGAGCCTTGTCAGGCTTGATAATGTGTGCTGGTTCCGTTGCCTGCTTAGACTGTTCATCTTTCTCTCTCGCGCTTTCTTTCTCGCTCTCTGTAATTTTGCATGTTCTCTTAGGCTCTGGCTTGAGTTGCTTACAGTAATTGGAAACAATTTGAAGATATACACAAGAGTTTTGTGTGTTCTCTATAGCACAAGCTCTGAATAACGAGTCAAATGTAATGTTGTTTTATTTACTACAGCTAAATTACTACAAAACAACAGACAAAAGTGGATATCTATATGGATAATTGACATCCTATAGTTTTTGGAAGTTGCAAGTGTGATATGCTAAACTCGGTAACACTTTATTTTAGGGTTAAGTTCTCACTATTAACTAGTTGCTTATTAGTGCATGCATATTAATAGGATATTGGCTGTTTATTAGTACTTATAAAGCACATTAATGCCTTATTCTGCACAATCTTATTCTACATCCCTTAATCCTACCCAATACCCAAACATAACCTTACAAACTATTTTAATAAGCAGTAAATTAGCAGTTGATTGAGGCAAAAGTCACATTTAATACTGAATATGTGTTCCCCATAATAAAGTGTTAACTATTTTAAACAGTATTTTCAAATTAGTTATTTGTGGTCTCTCAATTATCATGAGGTAACATTTTATTTGTACTTTTAAAAAAAGTTTATTTATACACAGCATGTTCAACATTCAAAATAATAATAATAATAATAATAATAATAATAATAATAATAATAATAATAATAATAATATCTGCATAATTTATCGAAAGTTAGAACACACTCATTTATGGTGGGTGATGGGTCACTCGCTGGACTGCTTAAATCAATGGCGGTTTCTACTTGTTCTGGAAACATGACATTAAGAGCTTTTGATATAGTGATGGTAATGATGATAGCTATCATAATGGGCAACACTCAAGAGTCAGCATGTTTTTTAGGCCTAATTTACACGCTTAACCAGGAGGGAGAGAGTCGACAGGCCACATGCTCACTTTCATCTCTTTTATATTTTAATCCAGGGGCTCATTAAAAAAATATTCTGAAATAACAACAAAAAATGACAAACCTCAAGAGTGGTAATAAACATATGCATGGTTTTGTTAAAACAAAAACAAAAAAGGAGAAAAGAGGGTTGGCCAGCACCTGTGTTGAAGGAGATTGTGTATTTCTGAAATTCTCTTTGGCAATTGAAACCAAAGTCTAAAACTGTGAATAGACCTTGAAAAACTCTACTATAGTATTGTCAAGTAAACAAAGGATGTGTTTTGACAAAGGGGTCAAGGTTTTGGTGGTTAGCATGACCCAGTTAGCCCCTGCTAGATGATGTAACTACACCATCTGGACCAAAAATCATTCTCAAATACAATTAATTCTGATGAAATAATTGTTTTTTTGCATGCAATGTATAAATCATAAATAAATCACATAGTATTATAGACAATGTTCTACCAGTAAGCAATTTTGAAGGGTTCTTTAAAATATGAAAGGGCATTTGGATATTTTTCCTTGTCCGCTGTCTCTCCTTGTCTGAATGTGAAGTCACATCCTGTGGTGCCCACTGACCATCAACCAATCAGTGTCAAGTCTGTTGTGTGAATATGTAGTGTGACACGGTATGTGTATATATATATATATATATATATATATATATATATATATATATATATATATATATATATTATATATGCTGCGTCCCAATTCCCATACTTATATTATGCCCTAAAAGTACTCTTTTTGTGAAGAAAAAGTATGTACTTTTGAGTGTGTAGCAAAAGAGTACACAAGCTTTGGGACATACCATCATGTCATTGAATTGCATCTTTTAACGGACACTGTCTCATCACACACCCTATCACTGTAAACTGGCCTGTCAATCACCTTGTCACAGTTAAAATCCTCCACAGGATAATTTAATTTAACAACTTTACTAAAGAAAAAAGAAGTAGCACGTTGATATGCCAGTCGTGTGTATTCCATGCGGAGTCTCTCCTGTGTTTGCATAATGATGCATTTAAAAGTTAATGTCCTTACGGATCTTTATAAAAGTCCACATTGTTGTTGCAGATGAAATATAACATGGATAACATTAAATAAATATTTCTGATCGGGTTAAATGTTATATATAAATGTTAATATATGTTATAATATATATATATATATATATATATATATATATATATATATATATATATATATATATATATATATATATGTCACTCAGATCCCTTTATCTAAACCTCTCTATTGAACTGTCGGTCGCACATAAACGGCATGTTTGTAATTTTTTTAACACTTTTTTTTTGTGTTTGTAGTTCTGAACCAAATCCTTCTCCAAAGCGCAATGGGTTGTGGGCAATATTACTCATTATAGTGTGCACGAATCCACACTTTGAAAATCTACTGGAAATAATAGACCATCCGGGGACTTTTGGAATATTCGTTTAAACATGGTTTGGAACACATTTATTGTAATCTCACATTCTATTTAGGACAGGGGTCTCAAACTCAAATTACCTCGGGGCCGCTGGAGGTAGACTCTGGGTCAGGCTGGGCCGCATCAAGTATTCCAAAAAAAAAAAGGAGTGCAACTGATCCAATCTTCTCAATCTTTATTATTAACAGTTCTTCAACATAAATGTTTCTTCTGAACATGAACTGCTCCTCTGAATTTGAACTTTCCTTCTGAACATGAACGGTTCTTCAGAACATGGGCTTCTCTTACCTACTCTATTTTTTTAAATATAGCCTATAGAAATTAAATAATTATGAAATAATGAATGATTTTAATTTGATTTAAAATGATAGACTAATTCAAAGCAAGGCCGTGTCCAGGTCAAACAGAACAGTGAACGAAATTCTAGGTCTAATTCTAGTTGGGAAATAATCTTTTTGGGACTATTTACAAACAATATCTGTATTCATTTGCATCAAATATATGATTAGTCCCGAGATTCTTCACATGAGTGGATAAATACATAGATCCGTTATTAACAATTGAATTCCCTAGTGGTCTAGAGGTAGAATTTTTTGTAAACCGTTCCGGCAGGTAATAAAGATTCCGGGTTCTAATACGCTCTCATATAGTTTTTTTTTTTCTTCTTCTTCTTCTTCTTCTTCTTCTTCTTCTTCTTAAAATCAAAGATGTTCATCAATGATTAGGAGCATGGAGATATTTGTGTGCATTTTGTTTTGTGATTTCACCGGAAAGAATAGTCTCTCTCCGCAACGGCATTAAGCGATAGATTAAGTGTGAAGACTTTGCACGAGCCAAAAGAGAATGTAAAACCCGCCTACTTTGATTTGATCATTTTGACATTGACGAGCGCTGTTAGACCACATTTGTTTCGACTGTCTGATCAGCCTTTTTATTCTGTTCCTGTCAATCATGCGGCATCAACCGATTATACTGTATGAGGGAGGGGCGAGTCAACTCTCTCTCACATACACACACTAAGGAGGGAGCAAGCACGGCACACGCAACGACTCAGCAAAAAGGTGCTTTTCAAAACAACGCGTGGGCCTCACTAACACTAAACTTTGATGTCAAGTAGGGGGCCACAAAATATCATCCCGCGAGTTTGAGACCCCTGATATAGGATGTATAGTATGAACATTGGGACGCAGGGATAGAATCGTTGCTGATGCACATGTCAGCTAATGCGATTATCAAACATTAAACAGCATATAAATCAAAACGACCTAATGTTACTGAATGAAATGTCAACCCAGATCATTGTTCTGAATCCAGGCATAGTCTTTTGCAAAAACGCAATTTTCTCATCTTTTTGTTCAAAATGTTGCCTTTTTAACGAAACTTACCATTCAAGTGCTGAGATAAAAAGAATGCATGAAGCTAAATTTTTGTTGTTGTTGTTGTTGTTTAAAAGCAGAGGCTCTTTTTTGATATATTGTATGTTCAGATACAACAAAATATTCTGGGGGCCATGAAAGTTTTGTGAAAATTATCAAAAATGCTGTCAATTGCTGGCTACATTAATTGCATTAAACATACTTAAAAAAAAAAAAATTAAACGCTGGAGAGAAAAGAGTTAACACTGTCCAAATATTAATTAAATTATGTCTCTGGATTGGAATCTTGTTTCTTTCATGTCTCTTCATATAGAGAGCATTGTTAAATATTGGCTCCCCTTTTCTTGACTTATTATCACTATTGGCATCCTTAACAGAGTGGTTTGTAAAGAAAGGATATGCCAGAAACCATTTTGAACGATTTGCGTATTTAATCTTTTGTAAAAAAAAAAAATAATAATAATTTTGACCATACTGGTACAGAAAAAAATCAACCATTGTCTATTGAAAAATGGATGAGGTGGATGAACGAGAGACATGGGAGGAGCGAGCGAGATCGGTGTGCTTGATTGAGAATGAACGTCACCTGTGATGCACACCGGTCTTGAGTCCTCTCATGAGGGAGCACGGAGGCATATAAGGACGAGCGACTCCAGTGAAGGACGAAAGAGGACCAGGCCTGGATTTTAAGTTGGGTTTTATTTACGTTTTGTTATGTGTGTGCGCGGCAGTTGTCCGTGAGGGGCTGCCGCTTTTACTTTCATTTTGTGTTCATTTACTTTATTAAAGCTGTTGAATGTTCACTGGTTCCCGCCTCCTTCTTCCCTGAACCTACATACCCCATTACAGAGTCTTAATATGGAAAAAGCAACCGGGTTCACGGCCACACAAGTCCAAGCATTTCCATTTCCCTCCGACTGCTCCTTATCTTTGATGGTGTTTGGGCCTTTTTGGGGTAAGACATTAATCCCTCTGGTGTCTTGGTCTGATCTCTCCCTACACACATATCTCTCAGGACTCCAGCCATGCTTTTCCCAGACACAAGATTAAAGAGATTACACTTTTACAGGATACCGACACTCTCCCATTCTTCCACTCGCTCTCTTTACTTTCCAAAAGACCTAACTGCATGTCTTTCCTAACCCAGAATGTGAGAAGCCACCGCTCTTCCCGTGGGAAGAATGCTCTTGTTTTTCTCTTCTGAGTCGGAGGCAGAGTCATTTGTGGAGATGAAAAAAAATAAATAAATAAATGCTCCGGTGTGGAAAGAATACATGTTTCCTTAATGTTTTCAAGGGATTCTAGTACCACCAGCCGTGTTACATAGTATTGCGTTGATAACGAAATGCGAGAGGCTAGATTTTCAATGTTCAGGGAATACTACGCTCAACGTTCAACCCCAAAGCAGCGGTAGGTTTGACACTTGAGCAATAAAGTTTAATAAAAGAGCTAAAATTGGAAAGTATGGTAGGAGAGATGGGGTGTAATGGTCAGTGGTGCATCTCTCAGGGGGGATTCAATGAAACACTTAACACAGACTGAAAACTGAACAAAGCGTCAACACTAGCTAAAATCAAGAGAAGAGGCGGGGTGATTCCTTTGAGTATAATGCTGGCATTGACCATATGGGGATTGGGGAATGATCATTGTGCTTGTCAACTATTTGTTATGGAACTAAGTTGATGGGAGGTAACCTTGCCATCCAGGGAAAGGACGGAGAGAGGAGAAAACCAGAAATGATGCTGGCCTATTTATAGAGTGCAGGGCCTCGGTTTACAGTGACTTTATATTTCACATACAGGACACAGTTCTCCAATAGTGCGAGGGACCTTTGGAAAGTTTCACTGCAGTTTTTCTGTATTTGGTTATTAAAGGGATAGTTCACCCAACAAATTTAATTTACTTTTGTCACTTCAAACCTGTAGGACTTCTTTCCTCAGTAAAAAACAAAAACAAAAGGAGATTTAGTACTACATTTTTTTTTCATGCAATTCATGTTTAAAGCTTAAAAGGGAGGATTATCAGGGAGCTACTTTTATGGTGCCTTTATACTTTAATGTTAAAACATAAGATTTTGTAATTATTTAACAATAAACATTACAATAAAATAGGTATAAAATACCATAAAATTTGTACAAAGTTCTGTCAAGAAACTCCTAGATGGCGCAGGCTAATAGGTCCTTTAACTACCTATTCATATTCACAGCTGATTGGTTCCTGCTGTATCAGTAGCCAATGAGCTTGCGTACTCAACCTTCAGGGTAGCATTTGCCTTAGCAGTGCAGCGTGCTTTCAGAAACCCTCCACCTTCCCCAGCTCCACCTGTATAGATCTGTTACGGGTAATTCATGTACGCTCTATTGTACAGCACCAGCATGTCTTGCTCACAGCAGTGTGTCGTGTATGTATTGGCAGTAGCAAGTTCTGTACTTGCTCTGCAACAGCAGCAATAACCTACAGCAGCAGCAACAATAAAAGCAGCAGCAGAGCGGATCTATTCCGCCAAGATCAAACATATTAACATTGTCATACCCATTACCATGCCAAACACTCCGAGAGTTGTCATGACAGAAATAGATATAACATGATCCACAAAATAATAGATATTTTATTAATATGACAAAAATGTATTTATATACAATATGTAACAAATGACTGACACATCCAGAGTGGCGTTAGCACAGAAATCGAAAGCAAAGATTGAAAAGTCAAACTTAAGCTGAGCTGTTTTATTTTTTGTTTATTTTACAATTTTTTGAAACCATTACCAAACTGGGACTCATTTAACAAATTCATTAAACATTAAATAAACATCAACATTAAGTTGTCATGATCCTGGCTCTTCTTGCTTTCTCCTTTTGCTGGTCATTCTTAGACTCACGCCCTCCCTCTGGGCACACACATGCATATCGTCGCTGTCCGATGAAAACCACGTATGTCCATTTCGCCGATTTTGAGATTTTTCGACGGATTGAATGTCCAGGTTCATTTCCGTATACAGTATGCGTCACATATCTAAATGGCCAATGAAAAGTTGTGAAAACATGTCATCTGATTTTCACGTATATCCATTTGGTGTCAAAGCTGTCAATCACGCCGCGTATCTCCCGCCCTGTGGAAGCATCTCGCTGGTCTCGCCGGTCTCGTGAAATTGTTTCATCGAAGCTCAGCACTGGATAGCCGAAAGTACGACATTGAAGCTCTCCACAGTTTAGTTCTAATCTAGTTCTTCACAGATTAGTTTGCTTGCTAGTATGTAAATAAACTCGGTCTCTTTGATAAGATTCAGCCTTTTTTTTCTCAGTCAAACTGATCAAATTATAGCCTGTAATGCTACTGTCATGATTGTCACTAGAACATGCCTCACTCATACTGCTATCACCGCTTGCCAGAGGCTGAGAATATCCAGCATGTATTCCTCTGTATTCCTCACGTATTCCTCTGCTGAAACGCGACTTTGCCATTCTAATTAATGATCGGAAGAACGCGTATCGACCACTGTTACTGTAAAATATGCACGTATGTCCATTTAAACTCAATTTTGGTCAAATGTGGATTATATCATTACACTGTCAAGAATATGGTTACATGTAAAGATGCTGTACCAAGTATGACAACGCTACATTCAACTGCTTTTGAAATACAGTGTTTTTTTCACTTCCTGAAAAGTAAGCGTTTTGGACATACGTGAGTTTCATCGGACAGCGACGATATACTCACTTGGATTCACCTGCCCCTCATTACCTGTTGCCATCACGCTCATTCTTTCCACACCTGTCTCACTTTTCCTCTCTGATTGGTTTCTCTACTTCTAGTCCTTGTTGGTCCTTTGTTCTCTGCCAGATTATTAACTCCGTTTATCACCTGCCTGTTATCACCTACCCCTGTCTTGCCTATCCAGGTCTACAGCCTCTTGAGTTGTTATTTGTCAAGAAGGACTTTCTGTTCATCAGCTACAGCGGCCGTTTACTTATTTTCAATTAAAGACTTATTTACCTGCTTTCGCCTTTGGGTCCTCTCTCTCATCATTGACAGAATAATCTGGCCACAATGGACCCAGTGAAGGAGAACCCTTTTTAGACTGCCCTCAAGAAGCAGGGTGCCATGCTGGGCAATCACGAGGAGGAGTTGAGGCGTTGGCCGTCCAGGTGACTGATCTTTCCATCCAGCTGAATCGTTCCCGTGCTGAAGCGTCTTCTTCAAGGCCTCTCGACGCACACAAACCCAGAGTCAATAATCCGCCCTGCTATGCTGGTGAGCCCACCGAGTGCCGTCCTTTCCTGACTCAATGCAAGGTTGTGTTCTCGCTACAGCCCCTGTCTTATGCCGAGGATCTCTCCCGGAACGCTTTCGTGGTCTCAATCCTGACGGGACGTGCATGGGAGTGGGGAACGGCTGTGTGGAATGCTGAGGCTGCGTGTCTGGGTCAGTACACTCTCTTCAAGGAGGAGATGCTTCGAGTGTTTGACCACTCCGCCTATGGTGCTGAAGCCTCGCGCCTTCTTTCAACTCTCCACCAGGGGAGGAGGTTAGTCACGGATTTCTCTATTGAGTTTTGCACGCTGGCTACCTCTTGTAACTGGAACGAGCCTGCACTGGTCGCTCGTTTTCTGGAGGGGTTAGGTGTGGACATCAAGGATGAGGTACTTTCCCGGGAGACACCGACCCGCCTTGACCCTTTGATCGACCTGGCTAACCACGTGGAGAGGCGTTTTGACTCGCACTGCTGTTCCCATAATATGGAGAGATCACTCCTCTCCGCTCAGTCGCCACTTGCTACCACTCCTCCCACTTGCTCCCACTCTGAGCCCATGCAGCTGGGGGGTATTCGCATCGCCTCCGCGGAGCGTCAACGGCGTATCACGAGTCGCCTGTGCTTGTACTGCGGAGCGGCGGATCACTTCGTCTCATCGTGTCAAGTAAAAGCCAGAGCTCACTAGTAGAGAGAGGGATACTGGTGAGAACTTCGGTTCAAGCCCCTCCTATGCGTTCCCGCACTACTTTCCCTGTCAACCTCCGCTTGCCGGGTTCGGCTGTCTCATGTCAAGCTTTGATCGACTCAGGAGTGACCAGGGCATTCCTCTCATCGACCTAAAGGAGGCTACTCCTGTTTTTGCCCTAGACGGTAGCGGTTTTCAGTCGTTCCCAGGCATCTTCTCTCCCTCCTCATTGACCTTATGACTGCTGTATCAATCTCCTTCCTGAGACCACTCCCCTTCACGGGAGGCTTTATTCCCTGTCGGCGCCGGAGCGCAAGGCGCTTGAGAATTACCTTTCCGAGTCATTGAACGCTGGTACCATTGTTCCGTCCTCCTCTCCTGCCGGTGCGGGGTTCATCTTTGTGAAGAAGAAGGATGGGTCCTTGCGTCCTTGCATAGATTATAGAGGGTTGAACGACATAACTGTGAAGAATCGCTATCCCCTTCCTCTTATGTCATCGGCTTTTGAGATCTTGCAAGGAGCTAAGGTCTTCACAAAGTTGGATCTTCGCAATGCCTATCATTTAATTCCTATCAGGGAGGGGGACGAGTGGAAGACGGCGTTTAACACGCCCTTAGGGCACTTTGAATATTGCGTGCTTCCTTTCGGATTGGTCAACCCACCTGCGGTTTTTCAGGCTTTGGTCAATGACGTTTTAAGAGACATGTTAAACATTTTCGTTTTCGTGTACCTCAATGACATTTTGATTTTCTCTCCAGGTGCATATCCAGCGCGTTCTACAACGCCTTTTGGAGAATCGTTTGTTTGTGAAGGCTGAGAAGTACACTTTAAATGCTCAGTCAGTTACGTTCTTGGGTTCGGTCGTTTCCGCGGAGGGGATCAGCATGGATTCTTCCAAGGTCCGCGCTGTTACTGAGTGGCCCATTCCAGAGTTGCACGTCGCACTCCAATGATTTCTAGGATTCGCGAACTTTGCTTTCGCCTTGGGGTCCTCTCTCTCATCCTTGACATAAGTAGGCTAAATGTAAATTTAATACAATAAAATAAAAACTTTTAAATAATTTGTGTGTGTGTCCTGATAAACCTTACATTATGGGGACAAAATGTCCCCACAAATATAGCAATATTTTGGTCACCATGAGGACAACAGCGTATAATCATACACAATTATATTTTTTGAAAATCTAAATAATGAAGAACATTTTATGATGTTTAGGGTTAGGTGATAGAATATACAGTTATGTACAATATAAAAATCATTATGTCTGGAATGTCTCCTTAAAATATGAAAACCCAACGTGTGTGTGTTCATATTTTTCTATCCCGGTGAGAACTGAATGCACACAGTGCACACAGACTAATGCGTGACAAGCTTATACACCATACAGAATTCTTTCTTTTTAAAGTAAAAATGACAAATGTTTTGTGTGATGGATAGGTTTAGGGGTAGGGTTAGTGTATGGAGATATACAGTTTGTACAGTATAAAAACCATTACATATATGGAGAGTCCCCACAAAGGGATCCAGACGTGTGTGTGTGTGTGTGCGTGTGTGTGTGTGGCCTGGTAAATCCTACGTTATGGGGACAAAATGTCCCCACAAAGATGGCAATATCCGAAATCCTTGTCCTTATGGGGACATTTTTTGGTCCCCATGAGGAAAACATCTTATAAATCAGACTAAGTGATGTTTTTTGAAAATGTAAAAATGCAGAATGTCTCCTGTGATGGGTAGGGGTAGTGTAGGGGGATATGAAATACGGTTTGTACGGTATAAAAACAATTACGCCTATGGAAAGTCCCCATAAAACATGAAAACACAACAAGTGTGTGTGTGTGTGTGTGTGTGTGTGTGTGTGTGTGTGTGTGTGTGTGTGTGTGTGTGTGTGTGTGTGTGTGTGTGCGTGCATTTTTTTTATTTCAAAACTTGACAGGCCCAGTTGGCATTTTTATTATTTTATATGGAAAAGATTGTCCTGGATATCACATTTTTTGTTCCAAATAGGAAAGTCATTCAGACTTTGAACTAGGCCCAAATGAGGGAGATTAAATAATGACAGAGTAAACTATCCCTTTAAATGTGTAATGGATTACTTGCACTCTGAAGCAGTACTGTAGTGGGGGAACTATGCTTGGCTATAAAAAATCTCTGGTACAAACACACACACACACACACACACACACACACACACACACACACACACACACACACACACACACACACACTGAGCCTCGCAGCACCACATGGTTAGTTCTACCACAAAAGATCACAGGAAGATTATATTATGGCGCCATTTAGCCTTGTACAGCATGACAAGTTTTTGATTGCTAGGTAAGATGGAGAGGGTAATTGCAGGAGACGAAATGAGAGCGCTCTCCACACTGACTGCTATCTAAACGTTCACAGACAGAGGCAGAATGATTTTGTCACAAGGCCCTTTCATTACATTGCGTTTATGTTTGTTTGAACACACTTTTTAATCAGGTTCTTTTGTGTTTAAATTCTCTCAGTGTGCAACCTAAGCCTAGCAAAATGAGCTCAATCAACACAAATTCAGATCCAACAGCAAGACAGTGACAGCATAGGGTGCATTTATTCAGCAACTCAAAGCTTGACTCTGACTTATGAGGGAAAAAAATAACAGAACAAAACAGCATAGTAGTAATATAGAGTTTTTATACTGGATCCACATTCTGGAATTTCACCTCACAGACTGTTTTTCTTTTTTTTCTTTTCTTTTTTTCCAGGCCATATTTTTAGATGGATATCAACAATCACCCCAAGAAAACTGATAAACCTTGCATGATATTGTTACTCATGTGCTTGATAAGACTTAGATTAAACCTCACAATTTAGCTCCATGTAAAATACTAAGATATGCATTTCCATCTTTATACATTAAAACATCATGCCATAATATTTTGGCTTCATGGTCCCTGTTTTTAATCAAAAGGAATTGCTTCCAAATTTTACTATATTATAAAGATGAGAAACAGTTTGCTTTTAGAATCGCGCCACATTGGGAATAGGTCAGTGTGATAGTTTTCACTGGAGCATTGAGTGATATTTGAATTCATGACCTTTGGGAAATTGCTCATTAGTCTGTGGGGTGCAGAATGGATTTAATACACAGTGTGCGATGGCCAAGCAGACATTTCATCACCTAAAAATTAAATGACAGCCTGATTAACAAAGGTAAATTGCAAAATTTATAATTTTCCCAGGTTTAACTTAACCCTTAAATGCATGAACGTTTCGCCAATCATTATTACTGTGGCGGGCAGCGAGGCCGAGGGACCGTGAGGGCGGGACGAGGCGGCGCTCATCAGGGAGCGATCTCGGCCCTTGCGGAGGAGTGAGGGACTATAAAGGAGGAGCGACAACAGTGAGGGACGAGAGAGGACCAGGCCTGGATTTTATGTTGTATTTTATTTATGTTTTGTTATGTGTTGCTGCAGTCGACCGTGAGGGGCTGCAGCTTATTGTTTTCATTTGTATTTGTTTGTATGTAGGCGGCAGTCGACCGCGAGGGGCTGTCGCCGCCATTTTATTTTATATTAAACTTGTTTATTGTTCGCCGGTTCCCGCCTCCTTCTTCCCGTACAAACAACTTTACTACAGTGGTGCCGAAACCCGGGAGGAAGGAGTGACACGCTGTCGAAGAGCCCTCGCAGCTGAGGGGGATCGCGGTGCCGCGGAGTTCGGGCAGCGCGGAGGAGAGAAGTCCGTGAGCGGCTGCCCGAAGCGGTGGTGCTGGAGCGGATGAAGGTCGGTGGGACGGAGAGCTCGCTGCCGTGCCCCTGGGTCGAGGTGGGGTGGCTGCCGTCCGCGAGGGGGCGAAGGAGTCCCCAGCGCTTGCCCGGAGCCGAAGCCTGCTGCCGTCCGCCATTTTGGGGAGGAGCCGGAGCGCTGCCGTCCGCCAGGTTGGGGAGGAGCAGGGAGCGCGGGAGGGGGACTCGCTTCCGGCCGCCCTCAGCAGGAGGAGCCACCGCCGGCCGCCAGGGGGCGGAGGAGCATCGAGCCGTCCACCGGCCGTCCAGTACCACCGCATGGCACCGTGAGGAAGAGCCTCTCGGCTGGCTGAGGACCGAGCGGCAGTGTGTCTGGGAACCGGATCAGAATTTTTTTTTTTTCTTTTCTCCTCTCTCCACTCTCTCGTCCCTGTCGCTCCTCAGGTTCCTCGCTCCGTTCTCTCACCTCGCTGTTCTTACCCCCAGGTCCCGCGGCCGCCGTGATCGGCCCCCCGGGGAGGGGGGGGGGGGGAGTAGAGCGCAGTCTCGGGAGTGCCCCCCCGGCCTGCGAAGGGCGTCGGGGGTATGTGGCGGGCAGCGAGGCCGAGGGACCGTGAGGGCGGGACGAGGCGGCGCTCATCAGGGAGGATGAGCGCCAGCTGCGCGCCGCAGCGATCTCGGCCCTTGCGGAGGAGTGAGGGACTATAAAGGAGGAGCGACAACAGTGAGGGACGAGAGAGGACCAGGCCTGGATTTTATGTTGTATTTTATTTATGTTTTGTTATGTGTTGCTGCAGTCGACCGTGAGGGGCTGCAGATTATTGTTTTCATTTGTATTTGTTTGTATGTAGGAGGCAGTCGACCGCGAGGGGCTGTCGCCGCCATTTTATTTTATATTAAACTTGTTTATTGTTCGCCGGTTCCCGCCTCCTTCTTCCCATACAAACAACTTTACTACAATTACATATTTGGGTTTTTAGTGACCCGGATCTACTGTATAGCTAACACGGATGGATCTCTACCTGTCTCAATAATATAAAACTCTCCTGATATTAGAGTAACAATTAAAGAAGAAGAATAATTTTTATTTTGTTAACTTTTGAAGCTTGTAATGGTTCAGTTTGAGCAGATGTTTTATACCATCATCATTGTCCTTGTCAGAGTTCATTTCCCAGTACACTCAGCATCTGTCTCTTATTCGCCATCTCAAACATATTCTCAAAACTATCCTTTTCAACATCTTCAAAATCAATATTTTGATTGCAGACAGCTTCTTCATCAGATCCATCATCTGGTGACTGTGACAGTGACAGTAATATTTGATTGTGTTCAGTACTTGCTCTGCAGTAAATCACTGAGCCATTTCAAGTTTTGCTGATGATACTTACTATTTTTTTGTTTTCTGCCTGCGGTAACTATGAGTGAAACGTCACTTCGTCATTGTGTATCAGACATTGCCAACTTGTGGAATAAAAGTGAATTGCACTTATATAGTCATCAAAGATTCATCAGGCATTCTTTTATAGTTTTATTTTAATTTTTTTTCTTGTTATATTGTTTATAATGAATTGATTGAGGAATACTAAGAAGGTTGATGTCTAATTTAAAAAAAATGGAGGGTGGTAAATGACGTCTAGTTCACTAAAGACCAATGGTATGTGCTTAAGGGTAGGTTCATCACAAAAAATTGTATCGTAGTTTGTCTACTCTTAAAACAGCATTATGGTAAAAAAGGAACACTATGCCAACAACTTTCCTACTTGGTGTGCGTTTCCCAAAACATTGCTAGCAAGTTCCGTCGTTATCAGCATAGTTCAACGAGTCAGTGTTTCCCGAAACCACAGTTCCAACAAATATTTGCAAACATCATGGCAAAGTTGTGTGGTTGGAACGACAGCTCTCGACCTGTGGTAAGAAGCATAG
Organism: Romanogobio albipinnatus; assembly: GCA_023566225.1. NCBI lineage: Eukaryota > Metazoa > Chordata > Actinopteri > Cypriniformes > Gobionidae > Romanogobio > Romanogobio albipinnatus. The sequence continues at coordinate 13,350,154 of CM042261.1, read as the reverse complement.
TTTCTTGTTTGCATGATATCTGGACTTAATAAATCCATATCTTGAGCAAAATCAACAAGCTGGCATTCAGTATAATATTTGGGCCAAATTTACTAAACAGGGCAAATTAGCATGAGAGCGCAATTCTATACAAGCGCCGATGGTAGTGGACAGTTCTGTGCATGATCTACTGACAAAGCGCAAATTAAAGCACACAGACACAGCCGGCTCATTTCCATAATGACCAACGCAATCTACCCCCTGGTGTCTGGTTTAAGACATGCTTTTTTGGGCGGTAAATAATGGCGCAAACACCAGTAAATTTATGAGCGCAAACCTTTGTAAATCTCCTTGCATGATTCATTTAAATATTCTCCTCCCATAAATTTTGCGCCTGAAAGGGAAACTCCTACAAATGCATATGCAATAAGTTCAGCTGCAAAAATAAAAGTGAATACCGACTTTTCAACGCTAATTTATCACTGCGTGTCTTTAGTAAATCCTGACAATAGTTTTTTAACGCCAAAAGAGCTTTGCGGTGGTGCAAGCTATTAGTAAATCTGGGCCTAAATCTTTCATTTTGAATATATACAAATTTCATTTACGTCTTTTAGTTTTTCTTAAGAGTGTGCATGTGCGTGCTCTACTGCGTAAGAACAAGCCTGTGATTGAATTATGCAAAATGAGAAATTAAAGCAAAGATGAAAATTAGTCCTCAAATGCAATATCTGTAAAAAAAAAAAAAAAAAAAAAAAAAAACTAGCATTAATTCTATATTAAACGGATTCATTGAAATAACTTATTTCTCCACCACCTGTGTGACATCATTAACCCCCTCAAGTCGGTGGTCGCGCCGGCGCGATCGACTCGCTTTTTTTCTTATCAGTGCCAAAGAGACTCAAATAACTCTTAACTCTTAATAACGCATTATTCATTATTGTTCACGCCTCCTCGCATACTGGCTTTGTAAAGAAAAAAGTGTCTTACAAATTGTAAATGAATATATTGTTTTATGTGAATGAGTAGGCTCAATGATTCTCACATCAGTTTAAAGTAAAAACTCTAGGCAACAACACCCATTAGTCAAAAGTCTTGTGGACGCATATCTATTGTGTGTTTTGAGGCCTTAATTTTAAAACTTTTTTTTTTTTTTTTTCAAAAACCATGCATAAACATTTTTCTCTCAAAAAGCATGTACATACATGTTGCTTAGATATTATGGTAGCCCAGTTTGTACTGAATACAGTGTAATTACAATTTTGCCATTAATGTGTTTATAAGCAACTGAAAAAAACACAAATGTCAGAGCATGTCAAAACTTCTAAAGGGCCCCAAAACAGCTCAGACTCCTAGGGGTTAACCAACATGGTTGAACCACTAATTTGCGACAATACGGTTTTAGGAAACAGTCGTGACTAGCTAGTTGATTTCTTCAACGTTGCATTGCACTATGGTAATTAAGCAGTGAGTTATGTTATGTTTTGGCAGTTTCTTTCAGTTTTTTTCCGTCCGTTTGTATATATTCCAAAACACACAAAGTATTCTTATATGTATGGCGATCATATACAGCAAATTAGACACAGTTTGTTAATCCAGACATCAAGTGAAATCTGAGTGATTTTCACCTCCAATAATTCTGTATTTATATTCCTCTGACAAATTGCCTACATGCTGGCGTAAATGCCAATGCCTTGAGTCAAACACAAATGAATGCTGCAGCTTCGTCTCCCAATGAGAACAGCTATATGAGGAAAGTTTTTTACTGCAGAATAATCAGAGAAACTAGACATTTCTTCCAACACTAAAAGCATCTTGATCTATTTTTTGCAATGTTTTCGTTCAAAACTAAAAATATCACATGGACACTGGTGTTGTTGCAATTTGTTAGAATTTGCAGAAATGCATTTTTCCTCCCACTGGTGTTTGTCTGTGTCTTCAAGCGTGTAAGCAGGTAGTAGCTTTATCCTTTATCACGGGGGTATTAATCGGTTGAAGTCTTGCATGAACAGCTTATCTCCTTCCAATGAATGAAGTTTCTGCAAAAATTTTATAATTAGGAGCTAGTTTAATTTTTCCTTGTTATAGTGCTGCTCTGCTTCAGTGAGATTCAAATTCACAGCCCTCAAGAATTTAGTTATGTACTGTAGCCAATGAGCCAATAGCTTGGGTCACACACTAAATGCAATTACATTTTTAGTAGAGCCCAATCTACCATGACGACCCACATGGTGTTGCTGACAAAATGGCTTTCCTTCATTACTATAAACTGTATAGTTGTAGTTTAATGCAATAGAACATTATATTGCACTTTCAAACACACACACACACACACACACACACACACACACACACACACACACACACACACACACACACACACACACACACACACACACACACACACACACAAAATAAAAAAAAACACAAATCCTCCAAATGTGCAGATTATTGCAAATTTGAGGATTCAAAACAAGATATTAGGCCATAGAGTGTTATAGCACTCACTAAATGCAGGGGAAATTGTAATGTGTAACTATTTTAAACACTTGGTGTTTTTTTTATATTGGATTATACCTAACATAGTACAATAAATAAAAGAGAATTAATTATCTTTAAATGCATATTTTTGATTAGCCATGTCATAATGGGGCTATTTATGAAGATTAAAAAAGCCTGTTTAAAATGAATTGTTATTTTTGTGGCTTTCTTTGTTCAGATCAAAAGTGTCTTTTTTTTATAAATTAATATAAATCTTCATAAATATGTCTTAGTGGGAGAGCAGTAGGGTATTATGGATTAAAAGCTTTTCATCAAAAGTAAATACATCTTTTGAAAGCATAACATTTGCAGAGCTTATCTTTGCCATTTTCAGCTCATTGAATCACTGAGGATCGAACGGAAAGTTACAACAATAAAAGAGAGAGAGATGTGAAGATTCAGCTCCGTCTGCACTGACCTGCAGCACTCGACTCTAGATAGTCACTCAGTCTGCCTCAGGCTCATTAGCTGCAATGTATCCATACTGCCTAAACACACATTATATGGATATACATGAGCAAATATACACGTGTATCCTCATACACATAGATAATATACTGTTCTAGTTTGTTCATAGAAGAATGAGGAAAGGAACACTTAAGTGAGGATTACAGCGCTGTGGTTCATTGGGAGTCTGTTATCAGAGATCCATACATAGAGATAACATTACAATATTGTATATATATATAAAAAAAACTTTTGTAAGGAAAAATTCATATTTATATTAATATACACCGATAAGGCATAACATTATGACGGCTAGACGACAAACTCAGGGTGTTCCCGGTCTGCAATGGTCAGTATCTGTCAAAAGTGGTCCAAAGAAGGAACAGTGGTGAACCGGTGACAGGGTCATGGGCGGCCAAGGCTCATTGATGCACGTGGGGAGCGAAGGCTGGCCCATGTGGTCCAATCAAACAGACGAGCTGCTGTAGCTCAAATTGCTCAAGAAGTTAATGCTGGCTCTGATAGAAAGGTGTCAGAATAAATAGTGCATCACAGTTTGTTGCGTATGGGGCTGAATAGCCGCAGACCAGTCATGGTGCCTATGCTGACCCCTGTCCACCGTCGAAAGCCCCAACAGTGGGCACATACGCATCAGAACTGGACCACGGAGCAATGGAAGAAAGTGGCCTGGTCTGATGAATCACGTTTTCTTTTACATCACATGGATGGCCGGGTGCGTGTGCATCACTTCCCTGGGGAACACATGGCACAAGGATGCACTATCGGAAGAAAGCAAGCCGGCGGAGGCAGTGTGATGCTTTGGGCAATATTCTGCTGGGAAACCTTGGGTCCTGCCATCCATGCGGATGTTACTTTGACACCTACCTAAGCATTGTTGCAGATCATACACCCTTTCATAGAAACGGTATTCCCTGGTGGCTGTGGCCTCATTCAGCAGGATAATGCGCTCTGCCACAAAACAAAAATGGTTCAGTAATGGTTTGAGGAGCACAACAACGAGTTTGAGGTGTTGACTTGGCCTCCAAATTCCCCAGATCTCAATCCAATCGAGCATCTGTGGAATGTGTTGAACAACCAAGTCCGATCCATGGAGGCCACCTCGTAACTTACAGAACTTAAAGGATCTGCTGCTAACATCTTGGTGCCAGATACCACAGCACACCTTCAGGGGTATAGTGGAGTCCATGCCTTGATGGGTCAGGGCTGTTTTGACAGCAAAAAGGGGACCAACACAATATTAGGATATATTATGTATAATGTATAATTATGTATGAATATTAGGTCATAATGTTATGCCTGATCAGTGTATATTTATACGCCTTTTTTTCTGGTTCTCGAATCTGATTGGGTGAGAGCCTTTTCCAGCCGTGCGATGTCAGCACTGGGACCATTTCACCGTGTGTAGCACGCTGCTAGTGACGACTCTCATGGTGGTCAAGCAAATCCACCATATCTTTAATACTATCTTTAATAATATGTTACTGTGTCAAATGTAGTTTTACGTTTTTTAGGTGATAATGTAGTTCCCCTTCGAGGGAACTCAAACTGCGTCATCGTGATGACACTTTGGGGAACGCCCCTCACGTAAAGCATCTGAAGAACGAATGAAATCTGCCCAATCCTGATTGGTGTTACTTGATGACGTAGTATGTGACGGCATACCCGGAAGATACAAAGAGATGTCTGAACACAACAGAGATAGCGCTCTGTGTTATCAGTCTGAAAGTAAAGTTGGTGTTGTTATCACAAGCATTATTATGGTGAGCGAGCGTTTCAGGTTGTGTGTGCCTCTGGGTCCACGCTACATTACGGGCATGGACACACATCAACTTTGTGTGCAGTGTCTCGGTGTGCAGCACGCCCAGGGAGCGGCCTGCAGTGATTGTGAACTGCTGCTGCTGAGAGTGCTCTTTGATGAGACTGGCCAGCCTGCAGCTTCTTCCCGCGGGGTGGAGGATCCGATTCTCACGCTTTGGAAATCGAGGCGGATGATGTGGGGCCTTCGCCACTCCACATGCCCACTATTGAGGAGCTCATGGAAGTATTAACCCATGCCGTGGCCAAGCTTAATTTAGATTGGCCACAGGAAATAGTGGACATCCAGCCGCCATCTAAGCTGGATGAACGTTTTTTCATGCGTTCTCTCACCCGTGGCCGCTGCATCATTGAAGGCCCCGATGCTGCCCACTAAACCTTGCCGCGATACCTCCGGGTTGGTCGGCAGAGCGTTTAGTGCGGCTGGTCGCGCTGCTGGTTGTCTGCACACCATGGCGGTCCTGCAGGCATAGGTTGACCAAGTTGACCTCCTGAAAGAGCTGGATGAGAGCGAGGGACCATCCCCGGATGATGTCACGAGCTCCGGAAGGCGACAGATTTGTCTCTCCGCCTTACCAAGGAGACGGCCTGCGCTGTGGGCCGCTCTATGGCTGGTCTGGTATGCGTCGAGAGACATCTCTGGCTGACACTGTCGGGAATCAAGGAGAGGGAGAAACACTTTCTCCTTGATGCCCCGATCTCGCCTTCTGGGCTCGGGCTCCTTGGTGAGAACGGTCTCGAGGGGGCAGCCCGGGCCTCCATCCAGCTCCTCGCACCACGAGGTGCAAAATCAGAGTGTCGCCTCCCACGCCCCTCCTGAGGGAGCCTGGCAAAGGAGACGGCGCTATCGCAGGAAGCCTTCTCAGCCTAAGGGCGACCTGAGGGACGTCATTCAGGCTAAGAAGGCTCCCAAGCGATCCTAGCTTCGGCAGGGCAGCTGAGAGCTGTCCCCCACAGGGTGGAACGATCGAGGTTGCTTCCGCCCTGGGGCTCTCGGGGAATCGATGCTGCGTTCCCGCCGTCCACGATGCTTCAGGCCGCATCGCTTCCCTGCGCGCGCACGCTATTCCAGTCGCCTCTAATAAGACCTGCGGCACTTCAGCAATCGCGTGCGCCCGCCGGATCTCTTCCCCAACTTTGCCCTGCCGGACAGCTGCTTCAGGGGGTCGAGGAGGATGCTCGGTTAACACCCGAGACATCCGGGTATATCTGCATGGGCCCTGCGTACTGTGGAACGGGTTTACAGGCTGCCGTTCGGTTTCCCTCCCACGAAATTCAACGGGGTGGTCCGGACTGTCATCGGCCCAGAGCAGGTACGGGTGATGGAACAGATAGTACGCTCCCTGCTGGTCAAGGAGGCTATAAAACGTATTCCTCCGCCAGACAGGGAGACCGGGTTCTACAGCCGGTACTTCATAGTTCCCAAGAAGGATGGTGGGTTGCATCCAATTATAGATCTCAGCTTCCCTTACTGGTTGGGGCGCAGTCATGGAAGGCCGCTTTTCCAGAGGTCTGTGGGGGACCCGGCATTCTTCCTGGCACATCAACTGCCTGGAAATGCTGGCAGTCTACAAGGCTCTGAGGAGCTTTCTCCCAGACCTCCGCGGCCACCATGTCCTGATACGATCCGACAACATGTCGGCAGTATCGCATCTAAACCACCAGGGGGGCCTGAGGTTGCGCCCTCTTTGCAGACTGGCGCATCAGGTACCTCCTGTGGTCCCAGCTGAGGTTGTCATCCCTCAGGGCGATGTACATCCCCGGGGACCAAAACCAGGGAGCAGACATCCTGTCGAGGCAGGGGCTGAGGCCCGGGGAATGGCGACTCCACCCCGAGGTGGTGGAGGCCATGTGCGAGCGGTTTGGCCCAGTGGAAGTGGATCTTTTCACGTCTTGAGAGACGTCCCACTGCCCACTGTGGTTCTCCCTCACCCATGGCGCATACGTGGCCGAGGCTGCGTCTGTACGCTTTTCCCCCGATCACTCTGCTGGAGTTCTGGAGCGTGTCCGCCGGGAGGGCGTCGGCCTTCTCTTAGTAGTCCCTCTGAGGAGGGACCTGCTTTCTCAGGCCGGGGGCACGATTTTCTACCCCCGGCCAGAGGTGTGGGATCTCTGGGTCTGGCTCCTGAGGGGGCCCAGTACCTAGGAGAGGGCCTGTCGGCGGGTGTCGTGGAGACCCTACTCAACTCCAGAGCTCCTTCCACCAGGAGGTTGTACAGCCTGAAGTGGAATTTATTTTCCATTTGGTGTAGAAGCGGGAGGTGAACCCAGTTAACTGCCCGGTGGCTTCAGTGCTGGAGTTCCTCCAAGACCGCTTTTCCACCGGTCTTTCTCCGTCCACACTTAAGGTGTATGTGGCTGCGATTGGGGCTTTCCACGCACCTTAAGGTGATGGGACACGGGGAAGGCACCATCTGGTTGTACGATTCCTCCGTGGGGCTCGGAGGATGAGGCCTGCGGCTCGTTCCAGAGTCCCAACCTGGGACTTGACAGTGGTGCTCGGAGGGTTGGCTGAGGCCCCCTTTGAGCCACTGGAGTCGGCTGAGGCGAGAATCCTGACCTTCAAGGTGGCCTTTCTCCTTGCCATCACTTCTCTGAGGAGAGTGGGGGACCTCCAGGCCTTGGCTATCACGCCAACCTGCCTGGAGTTTGCCCCTGGCGGTGTTAAGGCCATCTTGCATCCCAGTCCGGGCTATGTGCCCAAGGTGCCATCTAATGTGGCACGGTCAGTGGTTCTTCAGGCCTTCCATCCTCCACCTCACGTGACGGCGGAAGAGAGCAGACTTCACCTCCTCTGCCCCATGCGGGCATTGAGGATTTACCTAGAGAGGTCTGCTCAGTGGAGAAAGTCAGACCAGTTGTTGGTGTGTTTTGGTTCACGCAAGAAGGGGCTGCCTGCTTCAAAACAGACAATCAGTAACTGGATTGTCCAGGCTATATCCGCGGCGTTTCAGGTGCGCAATTTGCCTTCACCGTTAGCCGTGAGGGCTCATTCCACCAGGAGCATGGCCTCCTCGGTGGCCCTCCTTTCTGGAGCCTCTATGCAAGAGATCTGCAAGGCGGCTGGGTGGGCCACCCCGCACACCTTCATTAGGTACTACAGTCTGCATCTCCCTGAGACACCTGGCGCTAGAGTGCTCGCTCCCTAGTTGTGCCTGGGTTCCAGCTTCACACTGGGTTGGGTATGATTGGTGCGGCATAGTGGGTACTCGTTCCCCAAAGTGTCGTCATGATGACGCAGTTCGAGTTCCCTCAAAGGGGAACGTCTCGGGTTATGACTATAACCCTTGTTCCCCGAGAAGGGAACGAGACACTGCGTCTGGTGTCCACCCAATCAGACAGAGCGCTCGCTTCATCGCAAAGAACGCTATCTCTGTTGTGTTCAGACGTCTCTTTGTATCTTCCGGGTATGCCGTCACATACTACGTCATCACGCAACTCCAATCAGGATTGGGCTGATTTCATTCATTCTTCAGACGCTTTACGCGAGGAGCGTTCCCCAAAGTGTGGTCACGATGACGCAGTGTCTCGTTCCCTTCTTGGGGAACAAGGGTTATAGTCATAACCCGAGACGTTATTTAGACCTCAAATATGTGACTCATATATAAACATAGCGCCTATTTTATGATTTTTATAAACGCTTTCGCAGATGCAAGCTCCAGGCCCTCAGCGGCCGTTTAGCGCTCATGTACCCGCAGAGAACAGCTTCATCTCGGCCAGTCCTTCGGGAATTTGCCATTGGCTCTTATGTAGATAGTGGTTGAACATGAGATATAATTAATTTGGGGTATACGTTTCATAACTTTGTATTATTTAACTTGAATACTGTACTAGAGCGCTGCATTTTTTACGTTTGACTGAATTGTTTGCTTGTGTTTATTTTTTAACTTTTAAAAGTTAAGGACAACTATTGCTTTCCTCAGCAGACATTCAAACTGATTTTTTATAATGGATATAATATTATGTACATTCATCCATGGCGGAAGAAGTTCTGCAGAAAAAAAAATCACTTTTTAAAGGCACTCTGTTGTTGTTTCTTATTTGTTTACACACTTTTGTGCCACCAAACTGTTGTATAAATGCAATATCACACGAGTAGCGCTGTGGCTATATATCAGCATGCTTTGATTACATACGGCCAAATTACAGCGGTGCTACTCATGTGATATTGCTCGCTCACAGACACAATGTCATTTAATGTGTGTAAATATGCACTGATAAAAAAAAAAAAAAAAAAAAAAAGAGATACACAGACCCTAAAGAATCTTTTGACATTATTCACACCGTCAAATGAACAATTGCAGCCAGACCAGCAGGTGCCTTAAGCAATGGGAAAAGTTCACCAGTTGCTGATTGGCTGACAGCGTTCAAAAGGTTTCGCTGTCACTGACTGAAGCCTCTCAATATGTTAATGCTATTACAAACACCATCAGACCATGATGGGTTTAATCTACACATAAGCTCCTGTGGTTTATCCTATTTTGAGGCATCTGTCCACTTGTGTTTTGCAGACAGGTTGAGCACCTCTAAGCGTCGCCATCACTGCAGTGTATTAGCAAAACTGCAACGCTAGCTCTGAATTGAGACCAGATGTGCCTCTACGGCCTGACGTTGATGTATGTGTAGAAGCAGAGCGATTGATCTAAATGTATTTATGATGTTACAAATCAGACTATTTTCTTCAGGTTCAAATGGAAGTCAGTCTATCAGTATGTCAGCTGGAATATTTATATTTTGCATTCCCACAATGTCACCGAGCACTATAAATCATAATGATGTTTACCTCATCTGAGGAGAATGACAAGCAAAGTCATTGCCAGTGTGCTGTTTATCTGTGATTCCCAATGCCATTGGATAAATCTGTCTTTGGATATTTGCATTGCAAATAAGGGTAAGTGGTTTAGGAAAGTTCCTATGCTGAGAATACCAAATCTGGAACAGATCTCACCGGTACGTGGGGGACGGAGAACTTCGGTCTCACCCCAACACGACGTTAAGAATACCAATGAACGCTCTGCATTTGCTGTCAAAGGTCACACATATCAAATAATATCCCTGTCTGTGAGTGAGCACATGCGTGTGTGTGGAAATCCATCCATGTCTCTGCGGACTTAGGGAAAACCCAGTTACGTACTGAATTTATGTGCATAACTGATACCAGCTACCCTCTGTGTGAGCTGTAATTCAGTTACATTACTGATGGAATGTGACCTGTGCCAGTGAAGAGAAGCCTGCTGTTTTGGGAACTTTTAAGTGAGACCTTAGAAAAACGTTCGATCCAAAAATTAGCTCTGAGATCAAAAATGCAAAATGTTCAATGAATAGATTAGGTTAATTGACTGATGTCTTTGGATTAGAACTTAAAAAAATTGGCCTAAAAAAAAAAAGGTTTCTGTTAACCTTTCTATCTCGTAGATAGATGATAGATAGATAGATAGATAGATAGATAGATAGATAGATAGATAGATAGATAGATAGATAGATAGATAGATAGATAGATAGATATAGATAGATAGATAGATAGATAGATAGATAGATAGATAGATAGATAGATAGATAGATAGATAGATAGATAGATAGATAGATAGATAGATAGATAGATAGATAGATAGATAGATAGATGATAGATAGATGTTGGTTTCATTAAAATTATTTCTGAAGGATCATGTGACACTGAAGACTAAGTAATGATGCACAAAATTCAGCTTTGGCATGACAGGAATAAATAACATTTTGAAATATATTCAAATAGAAAGGAGTCATTTTAAATTGTAATAATATTTCAAAATATAAATATTTGTACTGTATTTTTTTTTTCTTTCAATTAATCCAGCTTTGGTGAGCATGAGAGACTTTCAAAAAAAATTTTTTTTTAAATCTAAGCGGGTAATATCCTGACTCAGAAAGTGTCTGGAACAGTTGAACTGGATGGCCACTGGATTGAGCTGGATGTGCCTGCATCCGGTCTGCTTCCATTACCATCCATAGTAGAGCAACCAGGGCAGATATGCCATTCTTTGAGGACACTGGCATGTCCCTGGTTCCCTGGGGCTTTCTGGGTACACGCCATTTTCCCAAAAGACCAGATTGTCACAGCTCGCTCCTGCCACCTCTGGGGCTAGATGCCATAAATCAGCCCCCTCACAACCCCCAGGCACACACCCACACCTTCCCACACTGCACCACAGCAAGATAAACGAGGCCCTGTCAGGGCACCAGAAAGGGGTATAGATGTACTCACTATGAGCCATCACCTTGCCCTGCGACACTAATGTCAAAAGTTTCCCTGCATTTTGTGCCCTTCCTCTTCCCTTGTTCTCCCGCCAAGCCCAATGATTCACTTGATTCTGGATTGTACTAGAAGAGGGCACTGCTTCACTGAGGTCTTCTTTTGATATATATATATATATATATATATATATATATATATATATATATATATATATATATATATATATATATGAAGAGTTTGGTTGCAAAACGCGATATATCCATTTTGAGAAAATTGGTTATTTGCCATTATTATTTGACATCAACAGTCAAGTTCATTCACATTTTTTTTGTACATTAAACTATTACTTGAGCTCAGTGAAGGCCAGGGACACAATATTCTTCAAATCCAGGATATTTTTTATTTAATTTTATGTCCATAAATAGTTCATAAATAAGTCAAAAACCATGCCAAAATGCAACATATTTATCTTAACATTGTCAAACATCTTAAATTGGTTAAAAAAACAATACATCAGAAATATATGAAATAGTATATACAAAGATTGATTAATAATAATAAGATTCTGAGTTAGTTTTGGCCAGAACATACACAGCATAACCAAGGTTTTTTTTTTTTTTTTTTTTTTTGCAAAACGCTATATATCCACCTTTGGCTATATTCTATATATAGTCGCACGATGACCACAATTAATCTTTGGATGTTTTCCCTCCCCTGAATGCCTTGCCCGTTTGGTCTTCTCCCTTTGATGATTTTCTTTAGATGCCTTCCTCTTTCTCCCAACAGCAGCTGGAATGACCGGCTCCAATCCGTCATCGAAATCCATAACGTTACTGACTCTGAAGCTTTGATTCTCTGACTGACAGACAGATCAGTGACGTAACCTACGTGACTGACAGCTCGCCTACAGTATAAACAATTAAATGATAAACGTTTTTTAGTTAGCCTATTGCATCCTCTTTTTAAAAATATGTTATTTGTTTTGATATTATCGTTAAATCACTGAGCAAACTCGGAGCACTTCACCGGCTCTCCTCGCGTGACATCCTGAGCTCGCGCACGACGCGCAGCATCCAGAACGTTCTATAGCCTAACCGTTATATCGCACTTTGTAAAGAAACTAGGCTGGCGGATATCGCGTTTTGTGAAAAAATACATTTTGTAGTAGGCTTAAAATGTACATTTTTAAATCTTATTAATGGCAGCAATTCACACATAGATTAAGGTACATCTGAACATTGATTTCCAATAATAAAATGCAAATGTCAAAAAATTGCGTTGCAAAGCAAACTCTTCATATATATATATATATATATATATATATATATATATATATATATATATATATATATATTTATCATTTCTATTTATTGTTTAATTTGTGTCTTTACAAATGTATATTATAATGGAAACAAGAGTCAACACGGTAAACATGAACAGTGGGTAAACATTGTACATTTATTTGTACTTATGCACAGCTTCAGAAACATCTTTACAAATTCTTTAAATACAATTTTTATTATAATTAAAAATATGTTTGTATAGTTAATATATATATATATATATATATATATATATATATATATATATATATATATATATATATATATATATATATATATATATATATATATATATATATATATATATATATATATATATATATTATTGTGTACCTCATTATTTTTTATTGTTTAATGTGTCCAACACTTTGATCTTCGGCTACCTGATGAAACGTTTCTCTGAAAGTGAAAATGCCCTCTAGTGGCAGCAAAGTGTATCCCAAGCCAACTCAAAGAGGGACAACATAGAACAGTTTCTGAGGATCAATGCGAAATATGAACAACTCACAGCTCCACAAACTTTCCTACACTATTACTTTGTTATTGACTTCAAAGAGAGGTCATGAAGCCATATTGTGGCCATTACATTCATATATTTCCATTCCTTCCCCATCCACTTGGACTTCAGGACTAGAAGAGGAACACAATGTTCTCTCGCCTCTCAACTCTATGGGGTTGTAGGAGGTGGAGGTGGAGGTGGGGGGCCATGTTGCTGCGGCGTATCACGGGGCTGTTCGTTTTAATTAGGCCCCAGGCTAGGGAACACAGAATGACTGCATCAAAGGTCAGATATACATCAATGGCGGCTGTGAAAATGTCGGCCTGCTCTGGTGGGCCGGCCCGCAGGCCTAGGGGCCAGAGGGAAGAGAGAGTGAACTTCAAAACCAGGAGCCTTTCCACTGCTTAATAAGGACAAGCTGATGCCTATACTGGTTTATCACTCTAATGGAGAATACACAGCCTTCCAGCACAAATACAGCAGTTTGGGAGAGACCAACTATGTGAGAGAAATTAGGTAGAAGAGAAGAGAAAAGAGAGAAAGATAAAAAGCAAAAGATAGGATGAAGTTAAAGAGAGCGGGAGAGAGATGAGTTGAAGGAACTGTGTGTTAGATGTTTCTATTTCTTTTTGTTTCTTTTCTTATCTCCGACCACTTACTGTGAAAACACATAGTTTTCTTTTCACAATAAACCGTGCTTCTCTCAGCTTACATTATAATGTCTTCACTCTTCTCTGCAGTCGTTAACCAGTTTTATTCATTTTACCACTACCACTTTATACCTTTTACCACTTTGTATCTTTTTATAGCCATTTCCACACTATTGAGCAATACATAAAGCCACACTGATCTTTTTGTGGGCTTCTTTCAAACTCAGAAATAGACTCCATTGCATATTTCAAGTTTCAAGTGGATTATATAAGAGATCAATATATCAAATGCTTTTAGAGTCAAAACACTGCAAAAACAGCATTGAGTTCACATCTGACACAACGTAAATACCACAAAATATTGCATTTGTGAAGGAATAATGGCAGAAAACAATCTTTACTTTGTTATCCCTTTGTCTACACCATTTGAGTGTAAATTATTTGAATATATGCAATATAAATATGAAATTATGAACATAATATGAATAACTGACAGTATAAAACCAAACTCGAAATGATTTCAATAAGTTCATGAGTTTTTCTCTAATTCCACACTGCAAAGTCAAAGTCTCTCAGTAATAGTAGCATATGTATTGCTGTCCCTTACAGTTCCATCAGTTAATTTCTCTAACCATAGTAAAACGAGGTACAGTACTTCTTTGTCGGACTAGTCTACCTACTGGGTAGACATTTTCTTAATTAGCCTAAAACGAAGTTCAGAACAGAACTGAACTGAATCTTTGCGCTTCTTGCTGGACTTCCATTGTGTATGATCAAGATGCTTCAAATGCTTCAACGAGCCCAAAAGGGCCCATGTCACACCTCTCTTCATCTCTCTACACTGGCTACCACTCGCCACTCGCATCAAGTTCAAGACGCTGACGCTTGCTTACAGATCCACTACAAGCTCAGCACCCGCATACTTCAACTCGCTCTTACGAGTCTACATCCCCACCAGAAGCCTTTGCTCAGCACCACCACAAGGCATGCACAAGGCATGTAATCCCTTTCCAGAACATTTTCATTCACTGTTCCTTGCTGGTGGAAAAAACAAAAACAGAAACTTAAATTTTCCTCCATTCCCTCCCAAGCTTATGCTACTCTAAGTAATGTCCAAAACGTAGTATTTCAGGCACTTTTTGTGATTTTTTTTACCTCTTCATGATGGATCGCTTTCTGTGTTCCTTAGTTGTAAGTCGCTTTGGATAAAAGCATCTGCTAAATGAAACTTTAGAACAGAACCAAATCTTAGGGTGTGTTCACACTTATAGTTCGGATCGTTTGGTTCATTTGGTCCAGACCCAAAGAAAATAGTCCTGGTCTGCATAGCGTTCACATTGGCATTTTAACACCAAACCTAAAGATACTGAAACTAAAGGTATAGGGATGTGTTCACTTCCGACTTTTATCATGTATATTTTGTATCTGCGTATCCTACTTATGATGGTATTTTCACCAGCTGAGAACTTGTGAAGAGCTTATAAAGTGTGTAAAGGAGTCAAAACTGCTGTAGGATTCCCTCCGTCACACACAAATGAAGATCTGATGCGAGGAGACGCGGTTCTGATGAACTGTGATGGACAACATTGCGAGTATGATGAGAAAAAAACAGGTATGCTTGAGCATTCTGTCTTTTAGGGACATGTCTTTGGTCCATGTTGCGAAGTTCGTTTGAAAGCGGACCAATACCCATCTTTTCAAACATTACATAACTTTTCTTCATTGGCATAGTTGTAGGTGTTACTTACATAAAATCAAAGCAGTATCAGAGCTGAATTTGATAACAGGGG
The DNA here is from genome assembly GCA_023566225.1 of Romanogobio albipinnatus. Lineage (NCBI taxonomy): Eukaryota > Metazoa > Chordata > Actinopteri > Cypriniformes > Gobionidae > Romanogobio > Romanogobio albipinnatus. The sequence continues at coordinate 13,334,840 of CM042261.1, read as the reverse complement.
CTGAGATGAGTCTTTTCCTGTATATGATTCACTTCTCAGAGTAAGATTACAAGAAAAAAAAAGAGCACTTTAGAGTTATACAAAAGCGATTACGTGAGACTTAACCTTTCAGGACACCTTCACACCTCTGCAGTTTCTTTTTTAGCACTAAATGGCATGTCTTGTCTCTCAGAAATCACCACCTGGTTTCTGCTCACTGTATGCCATTCTAACTGCTTATTCAGTTTACTTGCCTGACATTGCAGTTGTATTATCCTTCGGGGTTATACTGATGGTAAACACCAGTTTGCTTGCTGGGGCACCTCTCAAGTGTGAAGCTGGCAGTGTGGTGATGAGCTTCTTGGATAAGATGACAACGCGTAACCTTGCTATGGGAAACACAGTCCCACGCTGCCAGTTCGACTTGTCCTCCCACCAGCCTCGCAGGCCTGAAAAGTTAATTGATTTGTGCCCCTCCTTTTGCTCCACTGTGCGCGTGAGATGCTTCTATGGATAGACCCTGAAAAGCAATGAGAGGGGAAAGGAAAAGAGCGGAGGAGAATAATCGAGAGAGAGAAAAGAGATAGCCTGAGCAACAGTTCAAGGGGCAGAGGATAAACTGCCTCTGATAAAGGAAAAGACAAATAAAGACTCCTTGGCTCTAAATGAGAGAGCTCTATAATGGACTAGTTTAGGTGAGCTGGCCAGTTTGTTTCCCTTACATTGTACAAATATGGAGAGAGTATATCTTTCTTTATATTACGGGCAATTAATTAACAACTTTTTTGTTATCAATCTTAATCCATAGAGTAATAGGGCTGCCAATTTAATTAATTAATTTAAAATGTACAAAAAATATATTCAAATTTATGTAACAGTAGGGATGTTAAATTTACATGCTAATGTATTATTTTAAAAAAAGTCATACAAATTATGATTATTAATTATAAAATAAAGTAATGAAAATTAATTATAAAAAAATGCATTTAATCATCATGACCCTTTTATTAATACTGCATAATTGTAAAATAAATAAATAAATAAATAAATAAATAAATAAGTGAGGAGGTTTACATTATTGAAGATGCTGGTCAAGAGCAGTGTTGGGCACGTTACTTTAAAAAAGTAATTAGTTATAGTTACTAGTTACTTCTTACAAATAGTAACTGAGTTAGTAACTGAGTTACATCATTATAAAAGTAACTAATTACCAGGGAAAGTAATTACTGCGTTACTTTTTTTTTGTCAAAAGTTCAAATATGTCAAATAACTTGGATGCCCCCAATTTAAATATGTTAAATGAATGAATTAGACACTAAACATTGTACATTAATGTACACTATTGTAATGTTGCTGTGGGACAATGTGAGAGACACCTATCAAATTCAATATATTGTAAATATTATCAGTAGACCTACTATAGTGTAAATATTATCAGTACTTTACTACTCCTCTGGTAGTGGAGCTCATGTTATCACCTGGGGTTTTAGCCGCTCATTTTGTGGCTGTGATGATGTGAGGCTTCATTAGAATAGAATTACTGGCCACCGACGTGGAGAGACTCTTTCTTCCTGGGCATAAGTTGCACGTCACATAAACATTCTTACCTTTCACCTCAACGAGGGAAAAGTAGCGCTTATACTTCCAGTTTGCGAAAGCTACCTTTGAAGTTGTTGAACTTGCCATCGCTGACTGTGCATATGCGTGTGCGACTGTGCGTCATAGGTGTGTGTGTGTGTGTGTGGACTCAACCTATCAACCTCAACCTTGTCTCCCACCCACCAATCATCATCAGTTATGTGTACCACGCGCGCGCACACACACACACACACACACACACACACGCACACGCACGTTGCAGGTCCGACTGACAGAGAGCCTGTTCGGATGAAAACCGCTTCAGTGAGCTCAATTATAGTAACGACGCATTTTTTTCTCTCAGTAACGCTAACGGCGTTGCAACATTGGGAAAAGTAATTAATTAGATTACTCCGTTACTGAAAAATGAACGCCGTTAGTAACGCCGTTATACTTAAACGCCGTTACTCCCAACACTGGTCAAGAGACATTTGGGACAGTAGAGAGAGTCAAAAAAAGAAATGGGGCCTATTTTAAAGGTCTGGGTGCATGGTCTGAAGCACACGGCGAAAGTGCACTTAGGGTGACCGAATCTAATTTTGCTTGTTTAACGACAGGAAAAATAGTCGGCGAGCCGGTCTAAAAGGGTTGTCCCTATTCTCTTGATGAGTAATGGGTATGTTTTGGACATGACGTGCAATAAACCAATCAGAGTCTCATCTCCCATTCCCTTTAAAAGCCAGTTGTACTTGCACCATGGCGGATTCGCTATTTGCATGCCGTAATATCGACACCTACAACCTGACGAGTTTAAATACATGAGTGTATTGGCACGATTAGTCAAATAATTTGCCAATTTCATTTGTCATTACTGCAAATAGGTAGGCTAATTCTGGTATATGCAATATCTATCCATTATGAAATGTAGCACTTTTTATATTTATGTACACAATAATAATCTTTTACATTTTAATCCATGTTTGTGTGCTGCTGCTCATCCCTGTGTGTAATAAGCAGAGCGTACGAGCATTGTGTATCGGCCTATAGGTCGGTTATATTTCGGTTTGGCTGTTCTTAATCTAGAGATCTGTGACCAGTGTTTTCTGACCATGCCTGTAGTATTTGAGATTTCTCTGGCCTGTAATGCAGTTGGACCTTGTGCTGCTGCTCGGCTCTGTTGTATTATTAACCCTTCCACTGCTGTTCAATTCTCGTCCGTCTTCAGTCAGAACTGTGCCATACCGGAGTCTATATGTAATGATTCAGATGAGCTTAGCTCATGGTTGCACTCCACCAGCCAAACTGTTATAGACACTGTGGCTCCTTTGAAAAACAGGCTGCCTAAAACTAAATCTGAGCCCTGGCTGAATGACACGGCTCGTGCTGTCAGACACGAGTGCCGTAGAGCTGAGTGCAAATGGAAGAAGGACAAGAAAACATATATCTGATATTGTTCTGTCAAACTGTAACAAGCCTTGTGTCTTATTGAAAACTATTGACTCTGTTTTAAATCCCCTGCAAACCGTCTGTATCGATACCTCCTCTGCTGTCTGTGAAAACTTTCTTCACTTTTTTATTGATAAGGTCACTTTTACCAGGGCACTAATCTCGCCTTCTGCTTATAACCCCTCAGTGTCTGTCCTCTGCTCTGCTGTCTTTTACAAGTTTGAGCCTGTGACTCTGTCTGTGTTACAGGAGACTGTTGGTCATTTGAAGCCCTCAGGCTCATCATATGATGCTGTGCCTCCTAGACTTTTTAAGGAGGTTTTCCCCACTGTAGGGCCATCTGTTCTTGCAGTTTTTAATAGTAGTCTGTCCTCAGGTGTGGTCCCTGAAAATTTTAAACACGCAGTAGTGCAACCTCTGATCAAAAAACCTGGTCTGGATCCTGCAGATCTCAGCAATTTTAGGCCTATCTCCAAACTACCGTTTATTAAAAAAATTCTTGAAAAGATAGTTTACAGTCAATTAATGGCCTTTTTGAAAGACCACAATATTCTCTAGGTTTTCCAGTCCGGTTTTAAAACTTTGCACAGCACAGAATCCACTCTGTTGAAAAATTTTAACTATATTTTTTTAGCTACTGACTCTGGTGATTGTGTTATTCTTGTGCTTCTTGATTTAACTGCAGCGTTTGACACAGTGGACCATGAAATCCTGATCTCTCGTTTGGAACAGTGGGTGGGCATCAAGGGCATAGCGCTCAAATGGTTCAGGTCCTACTTGGAAGGTCGGACTTTCTGTGTCAGATGTGGTGACTCTGAGTCCTCCTCTGCTCCTCTCTCTTGTGGGGTCCCACAGAGTTCAGTTTTAGGCCCTCTTCTCTTCCCTCTTCTCTTTCTTATCTGCTCCCAATTGGCTCTATAATTCGGAAGCATGGCATATCATTCCACTGTTACGTGGACGATACCCAGATTTATGTCCCTCTTAAAAAGAATGACACTGTCAGAACTCGAGTGTCTTGATGACATAAAGGCCTGGATGTCTCTTTGTTAAGTTTTAATGCAAATAAGACAGAGGTGATGGTTTTCGGTGGTACCACTGGGACCCCTCCTGTTGAATTGGGTGCATTGGCCAAACACATCAAGCCAACCATCACAAATCTAGGGGTTAAAATTGATTCTGACCTTAAGCTCGACAGTCAGATCAGGGCAGTCGTTAAATCAAGCTTTTTTCAATTGAGGCAGCTGGCCAAAATAAAGCCTTTTCTTCCGAGGCAACACTTTGAGAACGTAATCCACACCTTTGTTACCACTCGGCTAGATTACTGCAATGCACTGTATGTGGGGGTTAGCGGGTCTTCTGTTGCCCGTCTCCAGTTGGTACAAAACGCTGCAGTGCGTCTTTTAACTGGAACACGCAAACATCCTTCACATTTCACATTTCACATTTTAGCCTCACTCCACTGGCTGCCCGTACATTTTAGGATTCATTTCAAAATTCTTTTATTTTGTTTTTAAATCCCTGAATGGTCTTGCCCCACCCTACATCTCTGAGCTGCTACACCCTTATACACCCACCCGTTCTCTCAGGTTAGCTGATCAACTGCTCCTGAATGTGTGCAAAACAAAGCGTAAGCTCAGAGGGGACCGTGCCTTTGCTGTGGCAGCTCCTAAACTTTGGAATGATCTGCCACTGCCCATTAGACAGGCCTCTTCACTGTCTGTTTTTAAACTGCGTCTAAAAACCCACTTTTATTCCTTGGCCTTTGACACCTGACGTTGACATTTTGTTTTATTTGATTGTTTGTTTCTATGGTATCGCGGTTTGTCTTAAATATGTTTTAGTTGTATTTTATGTATTGTGAGTTATGGATTTTTTGCTGTACAGCACTTTGGTCCACTTCGGTTGTTTTAATAATAATAATAATACATTTTATTTGTAAAGCATTTTACATTAAACAAAATCTCAAAGTGCTATTTTAAAGTGCTTTATAAATAAAGTTTGATTGATTTATATAGGCACATATTACTAACGCACTCTTTAAATAACAAAAAAATATTGTGCCATTGACTTTAGACCAGGTTTTTGTTGGTCAATGGTGCAGTCTATTTCAGTTGCCTTAAAATAGCAACACGGCAACAATGCACTTGAACACCAGACCAGCACACCCATGGGTGAACAGATGGGCACGAGTGCATTTGCTATTTAAACAACGTGGCGCTGGACGTGAAAATGATAACTGTATCAGGCTGAAACTAGCAAAAAAAATATGCCGAGGGTATGATAGGGCCCAGGATATCTTTGTGAAGATGACCTCTGGATTGCTGACTGTTAAAATGCGATACCAGTCCGTGTGTGTTCAGTAATCAGAGGCCTGGGGCTCTGTGCCTCCTGTACGTGTCATGCTCCATCAGTGCACCGGCCCAGGGATTCAGCTCGAGCTCCAGGTCCCACACTACTATACTGTCACAATGATTTTTCCCCAGCCAGCTAGGCATGCCTTGGCCTTCATCACCTGCACACATGGAACGCTTCGGCGAGCATCACCAGGAGGAGCGATGTGACAGCCACAACGCTTCCTACTCTAACACTGCCACCAATGTTGTGTTGTACAACAAGTCTTTCTGAAATGTTTGTTGGTTGAATTTAAGAACTTGTGTCTTAGCATTCTGTATCTTTCGACATGTCCCGAGGCACAGCTGATGATATATTCTGATAGTGCCGAGCGTATGAAATAAACATCCCCGTATCTGCGAAATCTGGCTCTCCAAGGTGGTGTTGACAGTTAAGTTAGAAACCCATGAGTATATCTGCTAACTGTTTTGTGAAAGTTTGAAAAATTTTAGGGGGCAGAGATAAGCTAACAACTGAGAAGGACACTATGACAATAGCTACTATAAAGATTTCTCTTTATGATACTTTTGGTGACGCTTTAGATTACAGCCCGGAAAGTAATGTGTAAGTAAAGCGAATTTACAGTGTAACTTTAGGTAATTATAGTGTAACTATAAAGTAAGTATGTCTAGGTATAAGGGAACAATATGTAATATTTGGGGGATAAAGAGGTAACCATCGGGAAAATTAACAAATTATTTATACTGTAAGTATTTTTTAATTAAGGGGTAATTATCCATGCAGTTATAGGGTAAGTATGAACCTGTGGGCTATAAAGTGTGAGATGGTGGTCCAGTGGGTTAAACCATGGAACTGATACGCAGAAGGTTGCTGGTTTGATCCCAGCGGTCACCACCAGTGTGTCCTTGAGCAAGGCACTTTACTCCATGTTGCTCCGGGGGGATTGTCCCTGTAATAAGGTCACTGTAAGTCGCTTTGGATAAAAGCGTCTGCCAAATGCATAAATGTAAAATTAAAGTGGTGCTTGTTCCCCTCTTGTTTCATGTAGTTACAGGGTACAAAACACGTACCAAATCTTATATCACTCGGAAACATTTATTTGAAAAACAACTTTCAAAACATGTCTCTAGCTATTCTGTATTATGTTTTTAAAGAAAATACAGTACACCCAGAAATTTCCTTACCGTTTACTCGTCTTCTACCCTCATGCCATCCGAGATGTGTTCGACTTGCTTTTCTTCAAATGAACACAGAAAAATAATCTCAGCTACTGAAATTATATATATATATCAATGGTTAGTTCATGCTTGATGTGATTTTAAGTGTGACGTGAGTGCGCCAAGCAACTCTGGTCACGCAGATGTTGGATGCCGTCCATTTTTTTTTTATTTTATTTTTTTAATTAATGCTCAGATTGCTCAAAACAGTATACAAACAATAACATAATAAATTATAATAGCACTGAGAAACAAACAAGACTAAAAGAAAGAGATGCCATGAAAGCTAGAAGCTTCTTTACTCATGCACGGCTGGTAACAGTTGGTCGGATGGAAAAAGATTAGTAAATTATGAGAGCATTTCTGGGTGTACTTTTTCTTTTAATAAATAATAATACAGAATATCAAAAGACATGGGATTCCTATTAAGATTCATCCGTGGAAATAACGAAAAAGAAGAAGAGGAACAAGAGGAGACGAAGCCAAGCAAGAGAAACAAAAAAGGGGAAAAAAACATGCCTCTTTCTGTCAGGACATTATTATTTTAAATGAAAAGTTTATTTTAAAAAATGTATAAGAAGTGTCATAAGTCTGTTTTGAACGAGTGACATCCAATTTTGTACGTGTTTTTTATTGTACTTACCCTGTAATTACATGAAACAAGACGGTAACAAACACCACTTTAATTTACAGCCCGCAGATTCATACTTCCCCTGTAACTACATGAAATAACAAGCACCACTTACCTTGTAACTACATGGATAATTACCCCGTAATTAAAATTACTTACAGTATAAATAATTTGTTAATTTTCCTGATATTACCCCTTTATTCCCCAAATATTACATATTGTTCCCTTATACCTACACGTACCTTACTTCATAGTTACACCATGGGCGTCACTAGGCCCTTTTTAGGGGGTTTCAGCCCCCCCCTAAACTTCTGTCCAGCCCCCCTAAAAAATGTGTAATTAACCTTTCAAACATATGAAACTGGCGGGAGGCTTCGACTTCAGCTTCGGCCCGTTTTTTGATCTGCGTGTTCTTCAATCTGTAGTGGCGTCGAATAGAGTGCACGTCAGAAGCAGAGGTGTGTGCGTTGATCTGAGCCTCATTGGTCTGTCACCGTTCGTCAATGTCAAAATATTTGAGAAAACCAATCAAATCAGAGTAGGCGGGCTTTATGTTCACACAGAAGCTGCTGAGGCTGAGCATGAATTTTAGCAGAACGACTCAACGTCAAGTGCGAGATATGTAGCTAAACTAAACGTTTCATATTTGACAGCTGCTTCTTTAAGTCTGAAATGTTAAACAAATGACAAAAATATTCAGCCAAATTAATAAACTTTTGTCTAATTTCACTGTTTTGATTTGAAATAGGCCTATGTAATGTCATTTATAATATAATAAACAAACAAGAAATATTAACAAAACAGTTTTCTTCAGATTAGGCATAAGATTAATAGTAATGAATGTGTGCATATTGTAAATTAATAATTCCATTTATATCTCTCAGTAAATAAAAAAGTTCAGCTTTTTTCAGCTTGTATTGGGCAAAAGATTAGTAATGAATGTGTTCATATTGTGAATCAATTTAATACATTTAGTTACCCAGCTTTCCTGTTAGCCTTCGAAAACGATTCATAAAACATGTAAATATCAGTTTAACATATTTTTACTTTCTTCACTGACAAAAATGGAAAAACTTTATCAGTCATCTGCCCATTGACATTGGTTTTCAAGCTATTGTTCTCTAATTTTTTGGTGTTCAGAACATCTTAAAATGCACATATAATAGAAATAAAAATTTTCTCGAGGCGCCATGCCCCCGAAACAAAATAAAAAACAGGTCAATATCCTAATATGCATACTAATAAGCTACTAGTTAATAGTGAGAATTGGACCCTAAACTAAAGTCTTTTTTTTCATACCCTCACTGGGGGCTGAGCCCCCCTAAAATTAAAATCTTAGAATCGCCCCTGATTTACACTATAATTACCGAACGTTACGCTGTAAATTCACTTTACTTACACAGTACTTTCCAGGCTGTAATCTAAAACATTACCATTGTGTGATGATTATGTTCCATCCATCAATCCATCCATCCATTCATCTTGTGCTAACGTTTTGAGAACATTATTAAAGACCAGATAACTTTGAACGAACATTCTATTAACATTACTAGAAGAACGTTCGTAACATTGAGTGAACCTTGCCAGAACGTTAGCCAAAATTCTGAGAATGTTCCCTGTTAGATGGCAAAGGCTACTGCTAGAAGTTAGACACCGATCCCTACACGAAAACATCAGATCTTCCAGATAAGATAGTTTTATTAAAATTAAACTCTTTTATTCATACAGCAATTTCCTAAATGTTCTACTGACTCTCGCAGTACTGTATAATCAAAGGCTGATGTTTATCCACTGTATCTGCACAGTAATTACAGATGAACATACAGAGTAAAACACTGATATAGAGAGAGCTCAAGGTTAAGTCAAGTGAAAGGGTCATTGTTGATTGATTGAAGAGACTGGCACATGGAGGAGAGTCATGTCTTTTACAAAAATCTAATCTTTCTGAAATCCCTAATCCAGAGAGTGCAATACGTATGATTTTTTTCATTTATCAAGGTTGGGAAGATGGGAATTTTGAAGTGTCTGGGATTTCAGCATTGAGGATGTGTGTGGTACAGTATGTGTGTGTGGTGGTTTGGGACGGTGGTGGGGTTAAATGAAAAGAACTGATCCGCCGCTGTGTGCCGGAGCCATGGCTGATTACAAGCGGGGAAGTGGAGGCAGGGCTCTGCAGTGTAAGAATGAGGTGGAGACACGGGAGCCGCGTGTTGCAGTATAGCACTGACCCCTGCTGCAAAGGTGCACGGAGCTCTGGGGTGAATTACAGTCAGTGGCAGCGGGAGCGGACACGGTTCACAGGGGCTGCTGGGATTGCAGGAGAACATACAAAAGGCTCCGAATATGAACACCGGAACTTCAGTAAATGAACACTATATAGCAGAGATGCGCGTTCTCTTTCGTCCTCTGCTGCACACGCTCTTAAAGTCTCTACAGGAGATTGCACATGGGATCATATTAATGCACAGATTGCATTTACATGTGTTAGTGGATGAAGTACATTTTTAAAGAGATAGAACATCGAAAAAAATATTCCAAAGAACACACTGCAAGAACTTTTTTGTCCATATAATGTCATTGGGGTCCAAAGCTACATTGAACCCTATTGACCTTTGTTTAAAAAAAAGAAAAGAAACAGACAGTCCTAAAAATGTCTTCTTTTGTGTTCCACAGAACAAAGAAAGTAATTTCAGGAGGGTATGTAAAAGACAGAATTTTCAAAAGTATCATTTTAACACTGCTTGTTGAATGTAATACGTTAAACTGTAAGTATGCAATCTCTTTTTCAAGAACATGTTCAATTTACTCCATAATGTGTTTTCAAATAAGTAACACACATTACTTTTATATGTATTTATTTACCGACAAATACAATAGACAAACTCTCCCTCTCCAGTGCTGGTAGAAATAGGAGTAAGGTGTGTGAACACTGTAGGAGTTGTAATATGTATAGAGAGTTATAGAGAGTGTGTCATGCCACAAAGATTTCTTTCAGCCCACCTGATTTATGTTTTATAACCTACTCACACTTAAAATAAATGCTTCAGGTATGCAAAAGTAAATCCAAGTGCTCAACTTCTTGATAGATGTTTCAGAGTCTCTGTTAAACAGTGTGAAGAAATTACACAAAAGTAAAACAAACAAAAAAAATACAATAAGGTTTAATTAATTTATTAGTTAATGCATTAGGCGTCAATAATTAATGGCAATATTAATTTATATATATATAAAAAAGAACTATTCTTCCTTGTTAATTCATATTCGGTCAAAATAAATGTAATGTTAATATATACAACAGATTAATTAATCTAGATTAATAAACGCTGTAAATGTATTATTAATTGTTAGTTCGTTTTAATGACCTGTAAACTGTTACCGCTAGTGAGTAACACCATATTTAATTTAAAAAGTAACCTTCTCCAACACTGACTGCCATTGTGTCCTTGAGAAAGGCACTTGACCCGCTGGATACTCTGGAGTCTCACGTAATTGCCCTGTGCTTTAAACCTATCTTCCGGTCTGTGTGAGATAATAGTAAGGTGACGGCAAGCAAAAAATACCTAGGTCTGTGCAGGATAGACTTGTTCACATTTTCCAACACTGTTTCCGATTCAGATTCAGAATCCAAGCACAAAACAAAAGCTACTAACAGCCCTAAATAGTATTTACGAGTTGGAAGTTGTGTTTACGACGTCAGCTGCATCACTTTCATCGGAGCAAGATGGTGATGTACCTCTTAGTTTACTACACAAAAATACAGCCTGTTTTTTTTAATCTCCACTTCTAGAAAATGAAGAATGTGCATCAGGTATGTTTTGCTTTTGAATTTTTTTTTTTATAATTTATGAAGCCACTGTAAACTTTGAGTCTCAGTATCGGCAGGAAATATAGGTGGGGGAGTGATTGAACTACGCTCTCTTCCACTCTCATTACCCACAACTGAGGTGCCCTTGAGCAAGGCACATAACCCCCAATCGCTCCCTGGGCGCCTCTGCAAAAATGGATACCCACTGTTCTTGGTGTGTGTTCACGGTGTGTGTGTGTTCAATACTCACTGCTGTGTGTGTGACCTCGGATAGGTGAAATGCAGAGCACCGATTCCGAGTATGGGACACCATACTTGGCTACATGTCACGTTTGTCATGGTCATGTTACAATGTACCCCACCAACATGGGGCATGTTGTCACATTTCACTTCCATTCTTTCGGGGTAAACCAAGAAAAAAGTATACATCGTATTAATGAAACAACCTACTCTCAACCCCAAGTGGATTTGCACAAACCGAGACAGTCAAAAAGCAATAGTTTGTGCCCAGCTCTCCCCTATAAATCCCAGCCCAGTTTCAGGTAAATGTACGTTTGTCTAAATTAAAGGAAACTAGTTCATAAAAGTCAAAACAATAAAACAATTCAGATTACTTGAACTGTGTCAGTTTATTGAACTCAAAAGAAAAAGAAAGTTATGAAGACTCATAAAAGTTAAGTTGATTGAACTGATTTGTTTAATTTGAGTTTGCTCTACTCAAACTGATTAATCATTGCAAAGGTTAGGGTTTACAAGAGGGGCTGTTAAGCTAAATAATAAAAAATGCTTCTTTTACAATTCCTTGTGCTTGATTCATGTTGACAACCAGTGATCTGCATCAAATCCATGAAGCATCTAGGCGACTTACAGATAGAAGCACAGAGGGATTCTCCATAAGAGACCGAGGGGTGAGCGAGGGGTTTGAGCCGAGGTGAATGAAAAGCTTGTGCTTGGTTTTAAACAGAACACCGCACACAGCAGCGGTCTGATTGTCCAACAAGCACATGTGCCCAAGTCTCTCTCTGAGATTGCATTGTGTCTCCGCCTGTATGGTGGAACATACATTATTCAACACTCCCAGGATGCCTCACTGATGAGTCACAGTGCAAGCGCTGAGAAAGGGATGAGAGACAGAGAGGGAGGCAGACGGAAAGGAATGCCCATTTAATTTCTGGTGAATAAAACAAGAGCTTCAACAATGCTGTGAGGGCACCATGCGAGTTTTGTTCCTTATTGTGCAGTTGTCTTTGAATCCTTGGCAAAGCGATTTTTTTTTCATGGCTCAGAAGCGGAGATTGCGCTGTCAAGTTCTCATGTCTTTTTCACATGGAACCACTGGTAACAAAGGAAAATACATATCAATAAATACCAGTTAGCGAAAGAGAGCAAGTCATTTTAGAATATGAGATGACAGGCTGACGTATTCCACACGGCGCTGGGCTGGAACAATAGCTGTACGATTCCTGAGTTTGAAGGAAATTTCCAACATCAAAGCTTTATTTCATGAGTGAAACAGGCAAGGGCACTGTTCCACTTTAGTTTGCATGAATGTTGTAGTACAGGACGTGCAGACTGCAAAGTCACTCTGAATGCTATCGGACTATCATTGAGCTGCCTTTTAAATATCTTACGCACATAATGAGAGCCAAGCTAATATCCATCATTTCCCTTTCCCTTTTAACCTCAATGTCCCTTTTATATAGCTCACTGTGCTTGTATGAATGTGTGTGGGGCACGTTCTGCCTACATTACAGAGACCAAATGTCCCCACAAGGATAGTAAAAGCTGAAATGACCTACATTGTATGGAGCAGCCAATGGTCCCCATGAGGGAAACTGCGTAATAAACATGGGTGGTTGACATTATATACTTTTGGGATAATGTCCTGTGCGGTGACGTACTCCATCCAATACTATTTTAAACAGCTATGCACATTTTATAATTATTATGCAGTCTTCAGTGTCGCATGATCCTTCATAAATAATTCTAATATGCTCAAGTAGCATCTCATTATTATTATCAGCTTTGAAAACTGAAAACCATGATGCATTCTTTTTCAGGATTCCTTAATGAATAAAGAACAGCATTTATTTGAAATAGAAATAACATTATAAATGTCTTTGTTACTTTTGAACATCCTTCCTTGATACGCATGCACACACACACTATAATAGTATAAAATAAGTGTAACTACAGTAAAATGTAACTATCATTTTAATATGAATAAAAAGGTTACATGAACATTATATTGTTCCTAGTAAATATTTTTGTTTTGCTGTCAATACACCAATATTGCATTTTTCAGTGTATATTCAAACAAACTTTATGTGTAAAAATACCTATGAATTCTAATGAGAACATACACTGATCAGGCATAACATTATGACAGTGAAGTGAATAAAACTGATTATCTCTTCATTACGGCACCTGTTAGTGGGTGGGATATATTAGGCAGCAAGTGAACATTTTGAGCAAGTTGATATGTTAGAAGCAGGAAAAAAAGGTAAACGTAAGGATTTGAGCGTTTGACAAACTCACTTAACAAAGGGCCAAATTGTGATGGCTAGACGACTGTGTCACAGGGTGTTTTGGTGACGGTTCATGTTCATGTTTTCAGTTTGTCATGTTCACAGTCATGTCTTTGTTTTGTTGAAGTCTTTGTTTTGTTTTGCAGAGTCTTTGTTTTGATTTATGTTAAGCTTTATGTTGAATAAAATAAACTGCACTTGGGTTCAGCAACTTGCCTCGTCAGTGGACTTACGTTACAGAATAACAGACCGCCAATATGAACCCAGCAGTTGCCATCTTTCACCTTTGTCAAGGCCAGCGTGCCCTAGAGAACTATGTGGAGGATTTTTGTGAATTATGTCACCTGGTGGATTTTAATGACGTGGCGCTAAAATACATTTTTAGATTTGGACTAAATGAACCAGCCTGCTCACAGATGCCAGGGGGAAAGATTCACTTTTCCCTGGCCGAGTACATCGACCATGCGTTACAGTTGAGCGGTTTCTCATTTACCGTGGGTTTTCGTGAATGAGGGGCCCAACCATTCAATGCCTGCTCCAGGCCACGTCCATGCTCCAGCCCACGAGCCCGCTCCAGCCCACGAGCCTGCAGTTCTGCCCTAGAATTTTTTTTGGGGGGGGGGCAAGGGGTACATGGAGGCCAGGAAGGCCATGCCTCTGTGGCCCCCTGAACCGCCGTTACCGCCATGGCCCCTTGAACTGCCGTTGCCACCATGGCCCCTTGAACTGCCGTTACCGCCATGGCCCCTTGAACTGCCGTTACCGCCATGGCCGTCCATGGCTCCTGATCCGCCATGGCCGTCCACACCTGAGGGTCCAGGTCCTCCCACGCCTGAGGGTCCAGGTCCTCCCACGCCTGAGGGTCCAGGTCCTCCCACGCCTGAGGGTCCAGGTCCTCCCACGCCTGAGGGTCCAGGGCCTCCCACGCCTGAGGGTCCAGGTCCGCCCACGCCACAGGGTCCAGGTCCGCCCACGCCACAGGGTCCAGGTCCACCCACGCCACAGGGTCCCGGTCCGCCCACGTCACAGGGTCCCGGTCCGCCCACGCCACAGGCAGGGGCGTAAATTTCATCTAAAAGTTGGGGGGGACAATAAACATGAAATTTCTCAAGAGCAATTTTTGAAGGGGACACGCAGCCAAAATCGTACTTGTAAGGATATGTGTACCACAAAAAAAACATTTCGTACTTATTTGGCGTTTTGGTGTACTGAAAAATTATCGAATGTCCGTTTTTCTTTTCTCTGTCATTTTATCTGACCAACAACACAAAGCGATAGTAGTTTAAATACGATTAAGGTTCACCACGCAGTCATATTATAATTATTAAATTATCTTGCGTCCTCCACATAGTATTTTATACTATGATATTCAGATATTTAGATATTCAACTGCAGCAAGCCCTCTGATCTGCCACTTATTATCATATTGAGCAAAACCCTACACAGATCTGACTGAACTTTCGGTTTAGAATTAGCCAATTTTTAGAATTTGGGGCGGGTTGCTTGAATTTTGGGTTCATTAGCCTATTATTCGTAATGAAAAACACAACAACAAAACAGTACAATGACACACTCCCTTAAATAGGCGCTTTTACGCTTTGAAACCAAATCTTCGATAATCTTGTCTGTCAGCTGTTTGCTCGTTCGGCTCGTGCTGTATTGAGCAGACCCGTTCAGTTTTTAAGTGTTTTGTCAGTTCTCTAACTGAACTAAATGATTTTATTGCTATACAGCGGAGCGGGCGGTGGGCAAGTGATGTTAACAGTGTTTTGCCTAATCTGTATTAAAGAGAAAAGAATCACTTCATTTGACGTTTAAAGTGAATAAAATAGCCTTGACAGCTACTTACTGGTGTTTCACAACTGCTGTCTGAAGAGCCTTGTTCTCTCCTCAAACTTGTGTGGTAGTTTTTCTACGGTCTATGGGTAACGTTAGTTGAGGTGCACGGTGGATCAAACCACTGTGAGACAAGGGGGGAGGGGGGACTCAAAATGTTTCTAAACTTAAAACGCATTTTTTGTCCAAGTTGTATTGTTGTATTGTTGTTTCATTGTTTTACTACTTACACATTTATTTTAAGTATATATTGTTATATTATTTACAATACTCAGCATGGTTTTTAGGGGGGACAGCCCTCAGATTGGGGGGGTCCTGTCCCCCCCGCGATTTACGCCCCTGAGTCCCGGTCCGCCCACGCCACATGGGCCCGGTCCGCGCACGCCACAGGGTCCCGGTCTGCCCACGTCACAGGGTCCCGGTCCGCCCACGTCACAGGGTCCCGGTCCGCCCACGCCACATGGGCCCGGTCTGCCCACGCCACAGGGTCCAGGTCCGCTCACGCCACAGGGTCCAGGTCCACCCATGCTCTCAGGCCCGTCCATGTTGCGCCTGGGTCTGTGTTCGGTGCCCCTGCACGGGCCTGGACAACCATCCCTCCCCCAAGACTGCCCCCCAAGACTTTTGTTAAGACCGTTGGTGTCAGGATTCCTGGGTGATCGTGTTTGTGTGTATGTAATTCTTACCTGTTGGTGGTGGTTCCTCACGGGTTCACTGGTCCCTCCCACTCGTTTCACTAATTGTTCACCTGTCGTGTCTCATCAGTTGTTTTCTTTTTATAGCACGCTGTTCTGTCTCTCGTCGCGCGCTCATTGTTTTTGGTTGGTCTCAGTCTCTGTCCTGTCCAGTTGGAGGTCCTGGTTTCTGTCTCTCTTCAGTTTCTCGCAGGTTCGGTCGCAGGCATCCGGAGGCTTGTCTTCGCCCGGAATTCACGCTTGCGGTATTGTGAACTTGTCCTTGAGAGAACTTTACCCTGCTTTGTCAGTGTGACTGGTACGCTTCGTTTTTAGGCGAGATCCAGTCTGATCCTGAGTTCGACGAGCTGTCTTTCTACCAGACGCTGCCTCGTCTTCTGTCCAGTGCATGGAGTATTTCGTCAGTCATTCAAAGTGAGAATTTCTCTCCGGTTATCCGCCAGAGTGGATTACGTGGTGGGACGCCGCGTGTGGACTCAATTCTGTGGAGTGTGATTTGCCTTGCCTAGACTTCTCATTGTTCTCCTAATAAACATTGAACTTGCATTTGACTCCGAGACTCTTTCTGACAGTTGGTGTTTTGGTGATGTTTGGGCGTCAGGGGCCGCCCATAGAGAAAGGGATCTGTCACAGGGTGTTTTGGTGATGGTTCATGTTCATGGTTCATGTTTTTCATGTTCACAGTCATGTTTTGTCTTGTCATGCACTTCCTAGTTTTTGTCATGTGATTCCCTGGCCCTCATGTGATCCTGCCATGTGTTTCTGTCATGTCATTGGTTCATTGTCTGATCACTGTTCACAGGTGTCACTTGTCTTGTCATTAGTCTGTGTGTATTTAAGCCCTCATGTGTGCCATGTGTCTTGGTCTGTTATTGAATGTGTTACCTGCTGTGTCGGTGAGTGTATGTCAAGTCTTTGTTTTGTTTTGCCAAGTCTTTGTTTTGATTTATGTTAAGCTTTATGTTGGATAAAATAAACTGCACTTGGGTTCAGCAACTTACCCTCGTCAGTGGACTTATGTTACAGACTGGGTCAGAGAATCTCCAAAACTGCAGCTCTTGTGGGGTGTTCCCGGTCTGATGTGGTCCGCATCTATGAAAAGTGGTCCAAGGAAGGAACAGCGATAAACTGGCGTCAGGGTCATGGGCGGCCAAGACTCATTGATGCACGTGGGGGGAAAGCTGGCCTGTGTGGTCCAATAAAACAGATGAGCTTCTGTAGCTCAAATTGCTCAAGAAGTTAATGCTGGCTCTGATAGAAAGGTGTCAAAATAGCCACAGACCAGTCAGGGTGCCCATGCTGACCTCTGTCCCCCACCAAAAGGGTCAACAGTGGGCACTTAAGCATTAGAAATGGACCACAGAGCAACAGAAGAAGGTGGCCGGGTCTGATGAATCACATTTTCTTTTACGTCACGTGGATGGCTGGGTGTGTGTTCAATGCTTACCTGGGGAACACATATAACCAGGATGCACTATGGGAAGAAGGCAAGCCAGCGGAGGCAGTGTGATGCTTTGGGCAATGTTCTGCTGGGAAGCCTTGGGGTTTCCACCATCAGGGTTTTTTGGGCCGATTCAACATGTAGAATTGGCGTTAGGACGTCAGTGAAAGAGAGAATCGTTTTAGTAAGTTTTAAATGGCAGAATTTTGGATATATATATATATATATATATATGGACTAATACAATATTAGGTACATATACCTGATCAGTGTATGTAATGCGAACCTTGAGTAACTCACATGCTCTAATACATGTTTTTTTTTTGTCAATTTACCAACAACATTATTCTATATTGTGGCTGAAATGAAAATCAAACAGAATGAAGAATGCAAAATGCTCTCTTTATTTCAGCCTGGTGGTCTTACAGAAGCTCTTGTATTGAGTTACATAACTAGGTTACTAGAGTAATGTTTGGGATTCTTCTCCAAGTAATTTCCCCCCCTACTTTTTTCATTATAATTTAGTTGCCCGACCACTTTCTCTTTCTCACCGTCACCCTAGAAATTGTGAATCAGTTCCACTCTATCCAGGCTGGGGCAGATTCTTATCATTAACAGTCTGGTTGGCACATTGATTTTTTTAAAAGATGAATCCTAGAGAGACCCTGATTATTCAAATGAAGGCCAAGATTAACAAACAATTATCGCAAAGTCCCTCAGATGCTAATTAAGCACGTCTATAGGTAGTCAGCCTTAAAGCAATTCCGGAGGCTATTTAAACAAAGCGAGCCATCCAGACATTTAAAGAATGAGGCATACAAGTTTAAGATGAGGTTATGTGAGAATTGCTATGCGTCTTGATTAGGATTTTGCCCCAGGGTGACAGGAGCTGTTAAGAAACATAACCATGCACGGCTATTGAACGGCAAGTTGCTCTTTCCAATCCTCCTTCAGCGTCTTTCCTTGTTATATAATGGTGATTATGGAGGGCTGCTGTCTTGATACAGCATCGGAGCAGCCTCAGTATTATACTAATGTTCAGAAGTGACAGCTAGTTTTGTGATCCACACTAAGCTGTTCTGTGCGGCAGGAAGCTAGGCACGAAATGGCATTTTTCATGCACAATTTCTTCTGTGACCTCATCTCTCGGTATCCACCCAATAATAATACAAAAAAGACAAAACAACAACAACAAAACAATTACAATCTAAGAGGCAAGTAAGAAAGATTTTGTGTGCATAAAATATAACAGCATATAACAACCTTGGTGAAATTAAAGGGATAGTTCACACAAAAATGAAAATTCTTTCATTAAATATGTTCCTCATATCGTTCCAAACCCATTGGCGACTTTTGTTTTTCTCGAAACACAAATGAAGATATTTTTAATAAAACCTAAGATAAATATGTTCCTTGATATAACGTCTATTAAGAAATCGTAAAAGTAATCCATATACATCAATTGGTTTATTCCAGCTCTTCTGAAGAGACACGATCGCTTTATTTGATGAACAAATTTAGGCTTTTATTCACATACTGTATAAACATTGATCAATGCACATGCATAGAACACATCAAATATGGCAAACGAAAGCAAAAATCCAATGAATCTGTATCTTAATTTGTGTTTCAAAGATGAACTAAAGTCTTATGAGTTTGGAATGACATGATAGAATTGTCATTTTTGGGTGAACCATTTAATTAAATAATAAATAAGTCCATAGAATCTATAGAATTTAAACAAAGGCATTTAACTTTTGAAACTTAAAGGGATGATGAATTGAGAAATCAACTTTCCCTTGAGGCTTTGATATATAAAAGTTAATTGTGATATAAGAATATCCTATAAGCTTCAGAGCTGAAAGCGTCCTTGTTAGTCAAAGAAAAGCTTTTATTGACACCAGGCCCAGAAAACGATCGATCTCAGAATATGTCGACCACTGATGTAGTAGGATGCAAAAGCACCACCTCAAGTCCGCCCACTGACTCGTGGAGCTAAACGGGTCACGCTACCGAGCAATAAACATGACGGTTCCAGCTCACGTGCGTAAGACATTGTGCGTTTGTTCGCTTCATTTCAACACGGAATCGTTTGTAAACAAGATACAGGTTGAGACTGGATTTTCAGACATATTGAGACTGTGCCTTCTATATTGGATCCGACAGGAACGGACAGGAACAACACACTGATGTGAGTAAAACATGTTTTTTTTATATGTGTTTGTATTCCATTGTTACAGATCGTTTGAAATCTATTGATTACATACCTTAGCACGCGGTCACAGGCTGGAGAATCCTCTATTTGAAGTATTATTGCTTCATTCATGATCATACTCGGACTTGTAACGTTATGGGCTCGGACTTGACTTTTTTAAAAGCCCAACGTTTTTCAGCCTGCCGACAGGCTATCTTAAATAGTGAAATAACATTCCTTTCTTGTGCGCGCACATGTGTGTGTGAGTTTGTGTGTGTGTGTGTGTGTGTGTGTGTGTACGGTTCACGGTTATATTCACTGATCGGGCGACAACATTCCAATCAAATCGCGGGTGGATGAGAGATGAATCTTTGTGTTTGTTTGATAAAGATATTTTGCGAGTCTTGTGAGCGTTTCCCCTAGCCTGGATGCCAGACGAACTTAGCCCCGCCCACATTTTTTTTTGCATGGGCAGTTCGGTCTGGACTTGATCCATAGAGAAGTAATTATGCCCGAACAGAAACTGTTCGGACCAATGAAATTGTCAGGGCGGGCTTAAGACGATGATGGACAGATGATAAACAGTAACGTAATCATCCACGTCATCAAATGCGCTTGGGTTGAATTTGTTCTAATCCTAAACAGAGAACTTGTTCGTATATGCATTCACCTTCACTATTTCTCTCAGAAATGATGATCGTGTTGGTAAGTACTCTGTGTAGAGATCGTTTACGCTCCTCTTCTTCTTCTAACGTGACTTATTCCAGCGCGCACAGACAGGGTTGCCAAGTTTTTACAGCAAAACTCGCCTAATTGCTACTCAAAACTAGCCAAAATCAAGCCCAATAGCTTTCCGGGTGGGGGGGTTCTCCTGGAAAAATGGCATTTGGGGGTAAAATATGTGTTATTTTGGCTGGAATGCCTGCTAAATTTCGCATTCCTGGGTCTGTATATCACATAATTGGGGTCGCTTCAACCCGCGGACTTGGCAACACAGTGCAGTTGAGTTCTGTTGACATTTGTCAACTAACGTTATGCGTCGCTCCTTTGCTCTGATTGGTTGTAGGTCTATCCAATTGAGGTCTTTCCTGGTTCGGTTTAAACACGCCCCATAATCACAGCCCAACGGAGCAGTATCAGACTCATATTCTGACTAGAATTGAGTATGACGACGTCAGGCTACGTTTCCCCAGATGCTTTCCAAAAAATTCCCACATGTGCTGAGAGGAGCTGAAGCTCATTAAATATGCAAATCTTATCCAATCCTATCGCCCATCAAAACCGACCGTTTCGTCAGAGAGCCTCAAAACCAAGGCAGAAAATAGCCTATTACTTATTCATTATGATGTTTCTGAATGTAAAAACCTCGCGAACGTCATAAGTTGACCCCAGACAACAGTATATGTATGTATGTATATATATGTATGTATGTATGTATGTATGTATGTATGTATGTATGTATGTATGTATGTATGTATGTATGTATGTATGTATGTATGTATGTATGTATGTATGTATGTATGTATGTATGTATGTATGTATGTATGTATGTATGTATGTATGTATGTATGTATGTATGCATGCATGCATGCATGCATATATAAATAAAAGAAGCCATTTCATGACACCTTTAAATCTATTTCTTTGCATGGGAAGGTTATTTGATTAGGGAGAATGGGGCAAATTGTCACAAAAAACTATAAGATTATCTATAATAATTTGGTCATAATTATTCTATAGCTTTTAGGTAAAAAAAAAACAAAAAACAAACAAAAAACTATCAAACAAACAAAAACTATATAATAGAAACATAAAATATTAGTATGAAAAATTAAAAAGCGAACACTACATGCATATAACATTTATGTATGCATATTACAATATTTGTTGATTAAAAAAATATATATTTAAAATTATATATTATAATTTTTAAATTTAGAAGAAAATCCTTTAAACGGCAACATAATGACAGGTTTCATTGTGACAACTTACCCCATTTACTGTGATAACATATCCCACTATTGGTCAATATGTGTTCAAATAAAGTTTATATGTTGTTCTTGGTTAATTGAAATGTTAAATAACTTTTTTTTTCTAGCCAATACAGAAATTGAGTTTTAAAAATAAACATCCCCAGAAAAGTACTCACTAGAGTAAAAAGTGTGGCAAACAGCCTTAGTCTCCTCTCTTTTTCTGTTCTTGTTTATGCTTTTTTTTTTTAAGTAGGTGTGTTTGAAGTCACCCGTTAAAGACACTCTCACCGCCGGCTTCTAAAAATCTCTCTGAACACCTCGCTCAATATAACCTCGTTTCTCGTTCTGTGCGTATGGCTGACAACAGCAGAAAAGACAGTTTCAGACATGCTCTTAATCTGAAGCTATTTGGCTCAAGACAATTTCCTTATTGTACCTCTCTGGTCTGCCGCTTTCTCCATCACCTGCTTCACCAATCTGAAATAATAAAAGAGAGCCGGCAACCCAGGCCGTCCGTCCCTCTTTCATTTATACACATCTACATGAGTCCCAAATAAAGAAAGGAGTGAGTGTGTGAAAGTATGCTAGTGTTCCTCATCCACCCGCCTCCATACCCCCAACAAAAGAAAGAAAAGCGGTATAAGAGTTTTCTAAATGGATGAAAAAGGGTTGGGTATTCCTGATGCGTGTGGGAATAATGGCTTGGCTGGAGGAAGCCAAAAAGCTGCAGGATTGTGTCGTTTTTATGAAAACCTTCATTAAGGATATGAAAGGTTGTGAAATTCTTCATGGGGAATGTAGGCGTCTATTCAGAAAGGAACACTTTGGCTATTGTGTTTAGTGCCAGAGTAACCTCTGCTGAGCTTAAACATCTTAATACTGCTTGCAATTCAAATAGCCAACACTTACTTAAATTGTTCTTTGTATGATCAATAAATGCCCCCACCTGAATGCCATTATTAGCACATGAATCAGTTTAACCGGCTTTATAAAACTGTTGACAGTTTCATGGTACATTGACAATTAATCTGAAATGTGAAATGGGTTCTGCTGCATCACCCACATTTAGTTGTTCATGGCACATGTGATGCTGCACCATAAGATAAAAGTCTGATGTAATCCTTATGGTATTGGAAGAAGAAATTCAGGGTACAGCAGCCGATCCCAGAGCTATCAGGCAACGAATCAAAGCTTTATGAGTAAACAATGTCAAACCTCAATATTATGATCCACTGGTGGTTTCTAAGACAATGCAGCTGGCACAATAGTGCCTCAGACAAACAACTCCGCTCCCCCAAGAATTCACTTCCTCATAGATAAACTGAAGTGTTTCTCTACACTGGCCCTTTTCTGAGTTACAGAAAAAAGCAGGGTTGTGATCTTATTTCATGACTGCATGCAGTACATCACTACTGATAAAGTGCAAAAAAAGTTCAAAAATAAAATAAAAACATAAAATATTTTGCACTGTTTAATTGTAATGTAAGAGACAAATGATATTGTCCATTTTTCACAAAGTCCTGATTTGGATTTGAACCGGCGTCTCCGGTGTGGGAGTCGGGTGCTCTAACAAGAAGGCTAAAGACCTCTAGTGGCAGTCACTAGAACGTCTCTTGAGATCAGAGTAGTGAGGTTTACACACACAGCTCTTACTGGCCTACGACAGTTACACTCACCCCCCTAAACAGCACTCCCATCCGGGTCATGGCACCAAATGTAACCGGTCCCACTCAACCCTCTCAGAGCGTGATTCAAACCGGCATCTCCAGTGTGGGAGACACAGCCTCCAGCATTAGTCGCTAACCCACCTCTTGAGATTAGGGGAGTGCGGTTTACACACACAGCTCTTACTGGCCTACGACAGTTACACTCATTTGAATGTTCAAAAAAAAAACTAATTATCTAACATATTTTTCATTATTGCAGCACCTCTCTTTTCAGTCTGTCAGTAACACTTTGGCTGCATCTGAAAACAAAAAAAGAAAATGCTGCCTTCGGAGGACACTTTCCACGGTATCAAGGCACGTTCGAATCCAAAGTGAGCTTCACTTCCTGTCTTCTGAGATGCCTTCATCTGATCCATTTGTGAAGACAGCATAGATGTATCCTTCGCTGCCTTTGATATCCCACAATCCTGTGATTTCCATTCTTTGCCAGTTGAGATAAAAAATTAAGATGGAGTCTGAAACGTTTTTGACCACGTTTTCCACTTCTGATGTAATTTCAGAAATTAGTAATTCAATTTACATTTATGCATTTGGCAGACACTTTTATCCAATGCGACTTACTGGACCCTTATTACATGGACAATCCCCCCGGAGCAACATGGAGTAAAGTGCCTTGCTCAAGGACACAGTGGTGGTGATCGCTGGGATCAAAACAGCAACCTTCTGCATATCAGTTCCATGGTTTAACCCACTGGACCACCATCTCACAATTGAATATTTGATTAGTTTTCACCAAAGCTCTCTTTATTTTGCTGTGGATCCTCAAACCGTTACGTTGCCTCAGAAATCAGTTTTGTGAGGTACCATCATGAGCAAACGTTGCCTGCAAAGTCATTGCCAAAGTCATTGCCTCAAGTTTTCTTCTTCTTCTTTGACATTTTATGGCGGTTGGCAAACCAGCTTTTGCTGCATATTCCGCCACCTACTGGGATGGAGTTCGGAGCATTGACGTTGAGGGAAAACTAAATAATAATAAATATTTTAAAAAACACCTTAAAAAAACAACAAACTACATGTAAATCTTAAATCCTGTTAATTAACTCTGTGTCTTTGAGATATTTCAATAGAATGTTGAACACTCTTACGATTGTATCTCTGCAGCGAAAGCTGATTAACTCCTATATCTCTAAGTGCTTCTATAAGTTGCATTCTCTCATTGTCATAACCTTCACACTTTAATAAAACATGCTCGACTGTTTTAGGAAGATCACATCTGACACCATATCCAGATTCATGTTTTCCAATAATAAGTACTGACTGGTTAAGTGCA
The DNA here is from genome assembly GCA_023566225.1 of Romanogobio albipinnatus. NCBI lineage: Eukaryota > Metazoa > Chordata > Actinopteri > Cypriniformes > Gobionidae > Romanogobio > Romanogobio albipinnatus. The sequence continues at coordinate 13,310,168 of CM042261.1, read as the reverse complement.
GAATGCTTAATGCTTGTTTTGCTATTCGATCCACCACTTAATTTCCTTCTACCCCTATATTAGCGGGTACCCATACAAATGAGACAACTATTCTTGTTTGATGTATTCTGAACAAACTTTGTAAAATATCTGATAAAATGTCTTGCCTAGTTGATGATTTTCCACACTTTAAACTTGATAATGCTGCAAAAGAGTCCAAACATATGAGCCCTTCAGGTATTTTGATATCTTCCACCCACTGAAGAGTCATTAATATTGCAAGCATTTCTGTTGTATAGACTGATATATAATTAGATGTTCCTTTTGCTATTTTGTTCCTGAACCTTGGTATATACACTGCTGATGCTGTATGTCCTGGATCTTTAGTTACAGATACATATTTATAATCCAAAAATTATTGTACTATTATTTCTTTAGGTATCGTCTGTTTTTTTTATCATTTATACTCACTAAAAGTTGAAAGTCAACTACAGGCATTGGGAATAGCCATGGAGGTGTTACTGGCAATACTACAGTAGGGCAAATAGCACAGTTACTTATTCCAATTTGATGTAATACTCTGATCTAATACTCTTTTAATTGGATGCACTTCCGAATGACCTTTTACAGTTGCCCAATACTGCCCAAGTTTTCGGACGCAGCCTCGGTTTACTTCTTATCTCAAAGAAGCCCCTCCTTCCAAAAAGCACAATGTACCCTGATTGGTCAGATGGACCAGTGTGTTTGAGATTGTGATTAGTCAATCACTTTGAGCGTGTTTCTAAAATGTCACAGTTCTTACCATAACCGTGAGTTTCAACACACTACTAATGCAATGCAACCAGGCCTCACCACCTTTATTTTGCGTATGCCTCTGGAGGGAATTATTAAGTCCATCGACTAATTGAGACATTCCAGGGAGTTCAGAAACAGTGCTTACTGATATAGAGAATAATGTTGTGTTCCAGTTCCAGAAAATTTTAATGATCCGCCAAATTGGTCAGATTACATGAGTTTAAATGGCGGCAGATTTTACTGTGTGAGGAATCAGGTGTTAAAAGAATGAGACATAAAACAGAGTTTTTTTTTTTTTTTTTTTTAAACAACACAATAAAACCAAGAAACCTAAGCTGTTAAAAGCATAGAGTCTATAGCACCATAGCCTAAAACAGTCCATACGAATCCTAGTGTGTGGAATCGTCCCAATGTGAGTGTCCATCAGTGTATATACAGTCCAAAAGAAGTGATAATCCAAAAGATTGAAGTTTGTTTCTGGAAAGGTAAGTCCTAAACCCACACTATCTAAGCATATCCCATCATGCATTATGTTCGGGAACTCACACAAAATTGCGAGATGTCGAAGTTCAATTAATTAGAAATCACATATAATTTGGTAGTAAAACATATAGTGTTGCACATTTTATTTGTTTTAACATTTTAAATTGTGTCTTCTATTAGTTACATACCAACTACTAAGTTTATTTTAAAGTGCAAAGTATTGAAAATAATAATAAAAAAAAGCTGTCAAGTGCAAAGACCGCAAGTGTGGGTATTTGGACAGGGCCTTTTTTTGCTTTGTTGCTCACTTTATACAGGTGTAGTTCCTGCTTCCTGTCATGTGATCGCTCACTTGACAGGCCAACCATACATTTCTTAAAGACATAATTTAAATGTTAAGAGGAATAAAATGGACTAATAAAAACCCAATGGTAAACCCATTAAAACACAATTAAACATAAAATCATTGTAATAAATAGAGCAGTAAAACATGTCTCTTATGTGACAGTGTCACACATGTATAGGTCCTATTTAAAATAGGCTAATATAAAATGTGACCCTGGACCACAAAGCCAGTCATATTCACATGGGTATATTTGTGGCAATAGCCAACAATACATTGGGTCAAAATGATTGATTTTTCTTTTAAGCTAAAAATCATGTTCCATGAAGATATTTAGTACATTTCCTACCATAAATATATAAAAAATATATATTAGTGGTAGTAATATGCATTGTGCATATGTTTTTGCACCCTCAGCTTCCATCGGCCAAATATTGTCCTATCCTAACAAACCATACATCAATGGGAAGCTTATTTATTCAGTTTTCAGATGGTATAAAATCTCAATAAAAAAAAAAAATTACCCTTATGCTGCGTTCACACCAAACGCAAATAGAGTGTCAGGAGCGAGTGATTTCAATGTTAAGTCAATGGAAAGGCGTGTTGACATGCGTCTGGAGGTCCTGCAGCGCGATAGACGTGTTTCGTACGGTGCGATGGATGCGATTCCGCCTCATTCGCGCGTCCAGTTTGCGCGAATGACGTGAATTGGACAGAAATTTTGCATCTTGCGCGATACGAGGGTTACGCGCGAATGGTGCTTTTTGTGCATTCACGCGTTTGAAGCGAATTTGCGTCTGACGCCTGAGTTGAAAAATTTGAACTTTGTCGTCAATTTGCGCTGCATTAACCAATCAGGAGCCTGCTTGCTGCTGTCACGTGGTAAAGTGACGTGATGAGAAACCCTGCATAATTTAAAAATACTACTATTGTGTCACAAAATGTAGTTTAAAGACTTTTCAGGTGAGAATGTAGTTCTTTAAAGTTCAAATCTGTGCTTTATTTATAAAGAGAGCACCTATTTAAAAAAAATTATCTTGCGTTTTTGGAGTTGTGAGATCCAGGCGATCACTGGGCACTCAGCGCTCATTAACCCCGGCGAGAGCAGCCTTTCCTCGGCCAGTCCTTCTGACGTTTGCCGCTGGCTCTTATGTCCTGTAGTGGTTCGTCTTGTGTGAGTCTAACGGCCGATCTTTTGTGTCATGAATCTATAATTTGTTGTCTGCCAAATCGTTTTGACTGAGGGCAAAAAGAAGTTTCATAACTTAATTTTTTTAAGGATATTTAAATATACATGCAGTGAAGATAATCCGTTGCCTGGACCACATTTGTGTGGCTATTAATGTTTAATATATATTTTTATTGAAAATGAAAAGAGGCAGAGTGGTGTTTTATGACATATTTCTCCTGGAGCGCCTTGAACGCGCATCTATTTGGCTTCAAACGCTCGATTTATACGCGCGTCCAATTCGCTGTGGACGCACGAATGGATTCAAAATGTTCAAGCGTACAACTAGACGCGGTAGACGTGATTTTGACGCTCTCTTTGCGTTTGGTGTGAACGCAGCATTATGACTGGTTTTGTGGTCCAGGGTCACACATATATTCAGAGAGGAACACTTTGGCTATTGTGTTTAATGTAAAAAAGAACCTATGCTAAGCCTTGAAATCGTAATTCTGCTTGTATAAAAATCAATAAATCATTTTAAAATTATATAAAATTGCATATAGTGGCTGGTGAATCTACTTTTCCCACCGTTTTTGAATGGAAACAAACACAACAAAGCTGCTGAAATTGGCCCCTAAAAAAACAGAATAGCACAGGATGCTGCTAAATCCACAAGCTCAACAGTGTGCCTTCAAATAGCCTCTCAAGCAGAGAGCATAACAAGTGGGTTTCTAGGGTTTATTATCACTACATCTACTGTGTGTGGAGTTGCAGCCTGTATTCAATGCAGAGAGAGAGAGCTTACTTTTAAATAGTAACCTTGCAATCTTTTCGGACATTATAGCAAGACACTTTTAACTTGCACATATATACATGGTGTGAGTTCAGTTTCTGTAGATGCAGTGAATCAGAAGGGGAGGAAACTGCGGACAGCCATCTGTATTCTCATCCTCCACTTCACCTGCTGGTGAGTCCTTTATCCTTCCCTGCTGTGCATTTAATTTCCTCTTAACTAATGCAAATATGTATAAAAAGGTTAACAATCTGATATGTTTGTGTGCAAAAGAAGTGTACACACTTTGGAAAGTATAAACAAAGGATCAGTACCAGAAATCATGCAGAGTGACACTGGTTAAGATCTTTTATCTTTTATAACACTTTACTGGCTTTTTTGTGCCGCTCTAATCATCCATCATGATTCTATGGCACTGTGCCCACTACACGTAAAACAGTGGCAGTACGTGGCCAGTGTGTTAACATGCAGCTGGGATAAAGAGTGGGAATCCATAAGGGATCAGGCTTGGGCGCAGTGCAGTGAACTCATCATTTCTCTGTAAGCTTGTCAGAAGAAGTGTGACCTCCAAACACACTATGTTATGCATCATGCATGTATTTTAGTAAGCTTAATTGCTTCACACCACAGGAGAGAAGTCTTCTGGTTTGTGGTCATTACAGGAAGAGATTTGCTCAAATCCAGACAGAAGCACAACTCCCTGCAACACAGTGCAACAAGGTTAAGCTCACCTTAATAAAACTTTAAGGAGCCATGAATGTTTAAATATCAGTTTTACAGCATGCATTTGCTATAAACCGCAATGCAAACATCATGTCAACCTTATACCAATGAGTAATTACAGTTAAGAATTATAAAACACATAGTTAAGAGAATAAATTCTGATTAGATGGCAGAATTTGTAAAATGCTGATAAAACACATTGCTGTAAATAAATAGTCAACAGTTAGACTACTGAACTGTATTACTTGGAATAAGATATGCTTATTTTGATTATTGTGATTCATAAATGTAACTATTGAATGAATATACAGTAGATTGTTATCATATTGCTGTTGCCTGTTAAACAAAGGGTAAACAAAGTGTGCAACATGTGCTACCCTTAACTGTTAAAAAATAAAAACGGAATATGTAGGCCTAATGATAATTTTTTTCCCAGGACATTATCCAGTAATTGTATGGATATTTTCTGTTAAACCTAAAACACAATGCAATGTGTCGTTCAAAATACAAGTAAAACATTTTTTTATTCATATTTATACAATAAATTGTGCCCTATTTTTACTGACTTTGTTTGTACAGTGTTTATAAAAATCACTGTACACAGCAAAACAATTATTTCCTTTATTTGTATTTTTATGTTGCAGTAAAAAGAGCTCAATATTGCAGAACCCCTAAAGCAGGGGTCTCCAAACTCAGTCCTGGAGGGCCACTGTCCTGAAGAGTTTAGCTCCAACCCCAATTAAACACACCTGAATTTAATTGGGGTTGGAGCTAAACTCAGGACAGTGGCCCTCCAGGACCGAGCTTGGAGACCCCTGCCCTAAAGGGACATTATGATGGAAAAAAAAAATCTCTTCCCTGTAGACTAGTAACTGTACTAACAGTAACTCGCGATTGAGCGGGCGAACTGATGCAAATGTGCTCTAGCTATGATAGTGTTAGGGGAGGGGCCATGCTCAGTGGCTCCAGTGCGTCATTAACCGTGTGCCATTTTAGCCCCGCCCAAAAAATCCTGAACACAAAATTGGTAAAAAAAATAAAAAAAAAACTGTTTAACAGTCTAACTCCACAATTCTCCTTTTAACATGTTTTCAGCAATACATTTCTAACACGTATAACGCGTTTAGAAACAAATCTCTGAATTGCCTTTACACAGACTTTAACATACGTAATTTTGTATAGAATATATCTTTTATCTTCAGTATGTCACAGCTGTTTGCGGTAGTAATGATAATTGTAATTGGTAATTGTAATAGTAATTGCGCACGAAGACGAGAAACACACAAAGCCAGAGCTTTCCCTATCCAATCTTTTTTTCCCCTCGTTTCAAGAAATATCTGCGTACACACGAGAGCAATGAAAAGACTCAAAACGATGCAGTATACATGCCAGGCCAGTATGTGGCGCTGTAATTGAGTACATCAATTCTGCCACAGAAATAAACTAAAAACAGAGAAGAAGAGTTGTGGCTAGAAGGGGTACAGCAATGGTAGGAAGTGAAGCAAAATCTCACAATAAAATAACAATAAATAAATGTGCTACTTACCAGATGTGTTTTATTAACGCCTACACACTAAATCTACTCTTACAATAATGCAAATACAGTAATTAAATGACACAATATTGATGTGCGCATGCCCAGTGCCCGTAGTTGTATCCCTTTCTAGTCTTTCCCGCGCGGGACTTGGTGTGATGACATCACCGTTTCACTAAATATACGGATTGGCTGTACACACGAAAACGCAAGGGTGTCGTTTTCAGTTCCCTTTCGAAAGGGAACTCTCGCTGCGTCTAGCTGACGCTATGGGGAACGCCCTCGGCGTGACTGGTGTCTGAAGCTACTATCGAATCACGGCAAAGTCTTTGACCGACGTCAGCCCATGACGTCATCAACGTGCGACCCGGAAGTATAAAAGGGCGCCGTGCCAACACATACACATCTTTCTCGTCTTCAGGGACTGTCTGTTTGAACTGCTATACGAGTTAAGGTAAAACAAATTCAATTATTAATACACACGAGTGTGTATTTACTGCCTGGGATCAAGAGCATGCACAGTCAAGTTCATTTGAAGTTGTTTGTGTGTGAGTGTGAGCGGTTTTCAATCTGAGATCGCTCCACTCTAGTCTGGCTTTTTTCCTGAGGGAAGAAAGTTTGGCATCTGGGACTGGATGATGCTGTCCCGCTCAAGCTGAGGCTGAGCGTTGGCATACATCATGGGTTCTCAGATGCAGCTTGCCGATCGTCACGACGATCTGGCGGCTAACGAGACTAAACAGCAAGTGCTCTTAGGGATGGCTGGTGAGAGTGGTATGAATCCTCTCAGCCACCTTGACGTGTATGCTGAGCTGATGAATGTTATGGAACGTGCTGCGGGCAGGCTGCTGCTGCCATGTTGGCGCGTTAGAGGAGAGATCGCTCGTGATAGATTGCACGATCGATTTCTCCTTGGCCATAAACCATCAGCTCAGATGAGCCTTCCATTCCTTCTTGATCTTCTTACAGAGATCGAGAGGGCATGGAAGAATCCATATTCTACCCAATGTTCATCAACATCAGCGTTTTAACTTCGCTGATGTCGAGGGGATAGGGGAATATGGATATGTGTTGAGGCTACCGACTGGCGAGGAAAGTTTGCGAACTTTTCTCGCATTTCGTGGGCATCAACACTGAAGAGCTCAAACTCTGCCTTTCTAAATCACGTTGTGCTTTAATGGCAGGGGCATACACGGCAGCGGGTCAGGCTGGTGCTGCTTTTCACACCATGGCGGTGTTTCAGGCGTACCAGGCGGACCTGCTGGAGGATCTCGACCGGGGGGCCAGGGCTGTCCCCTGAGGCGGTTGCTGAGCTGCGCCGCACCACAGATCTGTCTCTCCGGGCCACCAAGCAGACTGCTGCTGCTATCGGCCGCTCTATGGCGGCTATGGTGGTTAGGGAGAGGCATCTGTGGTTGGACCTGCCTGATATCGGGGACAAAGAAAAGGGTTTTCTCTTCGTTTCGCCTACTGAACTTTTCGGCACCTCCGTGGAGGCGGTGGTTGGAAAGTTCAGGGAGGCGAAGGCGCACTCAGCGGCATTTAAGACATGGATACCGCTGAGATCCGCGCCCCCACCCAGGCAGGCGGGACCTGGTCCTTCACGGTCTGAGGACCGTAGGCAGGACCAGAGTGCTAGCGTCTCCTCTCGTGCCCCCCCCTCCTTGGAGGAGCAGGGTACAGAGGAGACGGGATTCCCGCGGGGAAAAAGGATCTAAGGGAGGTGATCCAGGACAAACGTTCTCAACGAAGGCGTTGGTGATGGATCACTTCCCTTGAGGGCGATTACATCATAGCCCTCTCCTTTTTCCTTTTTAATGTCTTTTTATGATTTTTACCCAGGCGCTTCTTACATCAGGCCTGAGGCGGGCCTATGGTAGAGTAGAACTATGTTCTGATGGCCCGCCCGGACTTGCTCAGTGAGAACGCCCCTTTCAGGCATTCAAGGGCGGTAGAACATGGTGGTGAGAACCGCACAATGAGTCTTCGCTCAGCATGCCGCAGGTGAGAGTGGTCATTTTTGTGTGTTATACTAAAAATATGTATTTCTTACAGACCCCAGGTTCCTGTATAGAGTTGGGTATTCATCAGAGAGAACTGTCTTTCCCCTGCTTAGTTAGGCTTTAACACAGCACAATTCTCTGGGCTGTGTATGTGAGCGTGTGTTGGCTTTCCCTGGTTGGTCAAGATGGCGCCAGATAGGCCACCGCTTATGGTTATCAGAAGATGGGCCTCCTCTCATATTGAGAGTAGTGTTTAGGCCGCCGCTCTTTTCTTTGAAATGTTTGCGGATTACTAGGCGGTAGCACACTTTTCTGATAGAATGTAGTGTTTGTCTACCGCTTAGGGTTACTATTGTCTTCGGTTCCCTAAGCCACTGCAGGTTGGATTAGTTTGTCTCTGTTACAGCTGAGCGCTACGGCGTCAGTCGGTATGTGGATGAAGGAGGCGCGTTGCTGAGGCACCGTCACCGTCACCTTTGGTTGTACACCACTTAGATCGGAGGCCTCCTCTCATTGAGAGTCGTTGGTTTAAATAGCAGTCAGTTTGTTTGTCTGGCAGTTATTTCTCGTTTTTGCGAAACTCGTACAGCTTGTAGGCTTTTACAAGCCTCCCTGGAACGGGTCCCCATAGTAATGGGTAGCTATCATGTGTTAGGCCTCAGCAGGCCTCCATGAAAACGAGCCGTAGGGTCTAATGTTACTACAACCCACATTTTGCAAATATGTCTGTCCCAGTTAGCAGGAAGGATTGCACCGTTTTCAAGATTAAACGGTGACAGTGGTAGGCCTTATCAGGCCTCTAGTAAGGCAGGTGACAATGCTTAAGCATCAAGGTACTACTAGCCTAGCTGGCTATCAGGTTAAAAAGGGGTAATTACGCTCTCCTGAAGGTCGGCTGTCAATTGTAGGCCTCAGTAGGCCTCTTGAACAAGGCGCATTATCAGTTGGAAGGCCTCAAACCAGGCCTCACTGGAGGTATGTACCGATGTGCGCATCAGGACAGCTAGCCTGGAGGCTATCAGGTTGTAGGCCTCATCAGGCCTCCCCGAAGGCCCGCTGTTAGTTGTAAGGCCTTGCTAGGCCTCCCTGAGGGTGAGCTCTCAGGTTGTGATCACTACCAGAGGCAGGTTGTAGGCCTCATCAGGCCTCCCTGAAAGCCTGCTGTTAATTCTAGGCCTTAATAGGCCTCCCTGACTCGAACAAGGTAGTAGGCCCCATCAGGCCTCCCTAAGGTGTTCCTGGGATCCAGTCATCTGAAACAGTTAGCACGCATTGCAAACAGGTAGCAGGCCTCTCCAAGCCTCCCTAAAGGCTGCTTATCAGGTAGTAGGCCTTATTAGGCCTCCCTTGAGGGCGAGTTCCTTAATCAGGATGCTCGAAAAGCCTGCGTAGCTTGACTGTCGGGTAGTAGGCCTCAATAGGCCTCCCCGAGGGTGAGCTCCCAGATTGTGGTCACTCGAACAAGGTAGTAGGCCCCATCAGGCCTCCCTAAGGTGTTCCTGGGATCCAGTCATCTGATACAGTTAGCACGCATTGCAAACAGGTAGCAGGCCTCTCCAGGCCTCCCTAAAGGCTGGTTATCAGGTAGTAGGCCTTAATAGGCCTCCCTTGAGGGCGAGTTCCTTAATCAGGATGCTCGAAAAGCCTGCGTAGCTTGACTGTCGGGTAGTAGGCCTCAATAGGCCTCCCGGAGGGTGAGCTCCCAGATTGTGGTCACTCGAACAAGGTAGTAGGCCCCATCAGGCCTCCCTAAGGTGTTCCTGGGACCCAGTCATTTGAAACAGTTAGCACGTATTGCAAACAGGTAGTAGGCCTCTCCAGGCCTCCCTAAAGGCTGGTTATCAGGTAGTAGGCCCTAATAGGCCTCCCTTGAGGACGGGTTCCTTAAACAGGATGCCCGACTAGCCTGCGTAGCTTGACTGTCAAGTAGTAGGCCTCCATTAGGCCTCCTTGAGAAAACAAGGGTAACCTCAGCAGGACCATGCTTCGCTAAAATTGGCGGTATTGCTGTCAGGTAGTAGGCCTCACTAGGCCTCCCTGAGGACGGAGTCCCGAGCCAGGATGCTTGGTTTCCAGCATGGCTTGCGGTTAGGTAGTAGGCCTCTATAGGCCTCCCTGGAATACCCGCTGTCAAGTAGTAGGCCCGCAGGGCCTCCTTGAAGGTGAAGTTCCTGAGCTAGGCACTTGATTACCAGTTCTCTGTGAGAACTTGTGGTAGTTGGGCCTACAGCTGGAGGTTACTCGCCAGGCAGGCTCAGCTGCTCCCCTCAATGAGGGTCGTCTATGAGTGCTCAGCCGCCTGAGCCTGGTCAGAAGGTCGTAGGCCTCTCATGAGGCCTCCCTGTTAGATCAGTCATTAAGGCCCTTTCGGCCTCCCTACTGCTTTGAAACACAAGCACCTGGTAGATCCTTGATTTGAGCAGGCAGACTCCCCTCGATAGCAAGGGTTGAAAAGCACTACGCTGAGTATTGCTCTCTTGGATAACCCGTCTCTGAGTTCCGGGCTAAGTAGGACTGCCAGTGTTTCAGTCCCTTAGCTTGGACGCCCCTTGGGCACCATCCAGAGGCTCTGTTTTGAACAGACAGGGTTGGCTAAACCGAAGTGTCCATAACACTTAGGGCACCAGGTCAAGCCTCCCTGGTGGCACTCGGAAGAACTTTTTTCCCGGGTAGTGACTGGCTGGGGTTCCTTCGGGTCCCCTAGCCACATTCCCTTAAAGGGACCCCTTCGGTGGAAGTAGTGGTCCCGTGCCTTCGAGCTGTCTGGATGGAACCCCACGCAGTGCGTTAGGGTTCCGTTTAGTTGTGTAGCTTGGGCTATGACCGTAGGGAGTGCTGTCACTGTCAGCCCAGGGACCTGAGGGGGAATCGCTCAGGTTTTTCTATGAATTACTTGTGTTGACAGTTGTCACTGCCAATGGGCAGACACTCCCCTCAGCATGGCGGCGTTGGTATATCGTTCCCCATAGCGTCAGCTAGACGCAGCGAGAGTTTCCTTTCGAAAGGGAACGTCTAAGGTTACGTATGTAACCTCTGTTCCCTGAGAACAGGGAACGAGCGCTGCGTCGCGTTGCCATGCTTCAGGGCCTATCTGCCATACAGTCCCTTCAGACGAGAAGATGTGTATGTGTTGGCACGGCGCCCTTTTATACTTCCGGGTCGCACGTTGATGACGTCATGGGCTGACGTCGGTCAAAGACTTTGCCGTGATTCGATAGTAGCTTCAGACACCAGTCACGCCGAGGGCGTTCCCCATAGCGTCAGCTAGACGCAGCGCTCGTTCCCTGTTCTCAGGGAACAGAGGTTACATACGTAACCTTAGACGATTCATCCACTCTGGGACCTGGTTTAAAAAAAATCGGTTTCATGCTCCCAAAACGCCGGATCCGTGTGGACGAAACGCTGATACAGTACAACATTTTTACGTATACAGCTAAACGCGTCTCTGGGTGGCACGTTCAAGCTCAAACCGGTGCGCAGCGTTTTGCTACGGTTTATGGGTGGAATGACATGTTTCCTGGAAACAGTGTGCAACAGGGATTGAGAGAAAACATTTTCTCTTGCCTGGTGGGTGTGGCAAAAATGTCAGCCCAATCAGTAGCAACATGTATATAAACCATGCAATATTTATATAGTAAAGGGTAGTTTTATAGTAAAAATATAGCATATCAAAATGATGAAGCTGTTTATATTTTTAGCTTCATTGCAAGGCAAGTTTATTTATATACCAAATTTCATACACTAAGTGCTTTACATAAAAAAATGAGAAAGAAAATACAAGGTATTAAAAAAGAAAGAACTAGGAATAAAATAATTTAAATTAGAATTGATTACCGGTAGATAAAAAAGATAAATAAAGGGGGTTAGTCAGTAGTATGTGAGGCTAAATAAATGTTTTCATCCTGAAATGCGAGGCAAATGTTAGATCACAATAATTAGGAACCACAGTTTCCCAAAGTCCCTTCAGCCTGATTGGGATGTTCTCTTTTATACTGGACGGGCAGAGGCGGACAGTACTTAAGTACTTTTACTTTCTACTCCAGTACATTTTTCCATCAGTGTTTTTCTTTGGAACACTTTTAATTCATTACACTCCAAAGCATAATTTATAATGTAACACTTTTTACTGCACTACATTTCATAAATCAAAGTTGTTATTTGACCTTGAATACTTAATTACATTAAAAATATAGTACTTTCTTACTTGTGAATTTGTATTACTTTTACTTGAGTAAAAGTATACAATAATAATTGTTTTAATGTAATTGTCATATGTTAGTCTGTTTTGGTTTCTTTGTCTTTTCTTTGTCTTAGTTTCCCGCCAATTGTCTGTTTCCTTGGTTACCCTCATTAGTCTAGTTCTGTTCAGCTGTGTTTACTTAGTCATCATCTGTATTACTTGTGCTTAATTGAACCAGTCATCTGTTTTTGCATTTAAGTTCCTCCTTGTTCATTCATTCTTTGTCTGGTCACCGTTATTATTTGTAGTGTTGTTGCCTGCCTTTTGTTTGTTGAGTATTAAATTGCGTTTGAGTACATCAAGTGGGTATTTTGGTAAGGCTGCACCTCCGTGGCCCCTTGAACTCCCAGAACCGTCATGGCCCCTTGAACTCCCAGACCCGCTGGGAACACTTATAAAGGACATATACTTGAAAAATAAAATTACTTGGAAAGTAAAATACTTAAGTACTGCCCGCCTCTGACGGCAAGGGCAGTGACTGTAACATTGAGCGTATTTTGCAGTATTAAACACATATTTATACCGGTTTCATCAGGCTCAGAAAATTCTTCAAAAAGAACACAAAGAATGGTCTTCTCAGCTGCCACAGTTGCACCTCTCATCAGGACAGGGTGTTCAACGCACCACCATTTCCATTAAACATTTTGTCGGGACTGAACTCAGCCTAGGTCAAATGACAAGAAACACAGACAAACAGGCACAAGGAAAAACAATTAATTTCAACCAAAATAGAACATAAGGGAACATAACCATTACAGTACTCATCTTACGAATTACATTTATTTTTAAATGTATTTATTGCCTTGTTTGAAGCATAAACCTCACTTTGATTTAAAAAAATGGTTTTAAACAATCTTGTCGTTTGATTGATTTGATTGAGTTTATAATTTTTTTAGCAAGTAAAAAGCCTGTTAGCACTTATTTAAAAGATTTTGTCTAAATGTTCAATAAACTGTTCAATTAAGATTCTGACTATTAATTCATATCAGGCTTTACAGGGTTAATTCATAACTTAATATATATTCTGTCCTAATATATTAGGCAGTTTTACAAATTAAGTTTAAGATTGAAGAACCATGAGATATTTTTACAGGAAAACAAGACGAAAAAAGTCATTAATAAATTTTTTTGACATAGCCTCTTGTGGCTTATTGCTTTAATGGACCAGAACCCTAAAATCTAGAGTGTGATGAGGACAACGCATGACATTCTGCAGATTGATGTATGTCGTAAGGTGATATCTTTTAATCGCAGCTTGGAAATATTGCCCCCCCACCCCCCCGATCCCCCTCCTTCTCCCTCTACATGATTGATAGGTTTTGTAAAAATTAAAGGCTAAACTCGGAGATCAGGAAGAATGATTCCCTGTCAACGGTTCTTTAATACTAAGAGAGAGCACTGAGGAGTCATTTCTCTTGGGGCCAGGTGGGCAGAGGAAGAGCGAGTTGGACAGACGGAGGGTTAGAAAGACAGAGAGGGCCATAGAATCTGAATCAATACTGTTTGTTGTGAAAGGATGATTGGAAAAACAAAAGTAATCCGCTGCTATGTCTTTCTTTCTCATCCTGTTTTCTTCCGTTTGAGGCCCAGATCTGCTCTTCTCATCATTGACTCGCAATGCATTTTGTCCCTCCTTGATCACAAATGACATCGACGTGTGTTTAAAAATGGATAGCATGGCTGGAGGAATCTTGCGTTTATATTTGTTTAAAATGGATTGAGGTATAATGCTGCATGCTGAAGGGAAACTTTTCCATTTTCCAATAAATAGTTCACAAAGCAATAACTAGACAAAATGATTACATATCCATATTATTAGAGCAAGGAAAAGGCATTTGAACAATGGACTAAATCACTTTGATAGCCGGTTAAGCACTATTACTGTAATCATAAAATATACATATTTTATATTGTTAATAATACATGTCATTGTCAAATGGAGTCATCAAAAGCTTTAAACAATTTCCCATTCATCTGTTAATGAAATATTAAAATGTACCTCTGTTGTTTGTCTGAGTGTGCCCACTTCAGGCCAATTACATTTGCAACGTTCTTACTATTATGTCTGAAATTACATCCTCAAACACTTTTATGCCTTTCGCTCTCCAAAGTTAACAGTTGTAAATCTGCAAATTTGGACACATTGTGCCCTGAAGCATATTTTTATACTACTCTACAGTGTAACAAACAAACAAACAATGTCACCTTCTAACAGATCTGGACGCCTGAAATGTGCCCTGGGAAGAGTCTGACAGAATGCAGACACAGTGAATGCTTCACTCGCGTTTGCTGAAATAGGCCCAAATCATTTGGGCAATTGTCTAGAAAGATCCTCTGACCACAGATCACAGAGCACATAATTGGTCCTGGATATATTGCACATTTTAAAGCCTGCTTATAGTCCTTTCACAGTTTGACCGTGTTGTTGTGCACGTCTGTAAAGCATATTTGTGCTCCTCATAGATGCAGCATTAATAGGTTGGTGCACCTGAGTAAACAGACCAAATTAAGTATTTACGCTGTGAAGAAGTCAATAAATATTGCATGTAATCTTAAAGCATACTACAAAATATGCAAATCACAATCACGTGGTGTTCTGGCCAAATGGAGTTGCATAGGAAATGTTTAGCATTAAAAAAAAACACTGTTTAAGTATCAGTCATTGAACATCAAAATCATAAAAAAATATAGCTGTAAGCTGTAATTATCGTGGCCAAGCACAACGGAAGCAAACAAGGAAGATATCAGCCGACCAACTGCAAAAATGAGTAAAGACATATGGAGAAAATTTGAACTCTTTCCCCGCCAGCGTTTTTTAAGAAAAAGTTGCCAGTCACCGCTAGGGTTTTTGATCATTTTCACAAAAATGTAATGGCCCATAGAATATTTTGTTGTATGAATATCTGAGCATGCTATATACCAAGAAGTAGACTCTCTGCTTTTAAACAAACATTTTTGAGCATTAAAAAAAAATGGAACAACGTTGAACAAACCATAAGGCGAAACATAGCATGCTTGGTATCGTTGGACTCAGCAAAGATTTGATTTGAAAATAAGTAAACCAAATCCATAGTTGTAAGCATGTGAATATTTGATTTTACCACCATCGTATCCAGTGGTGGAAATGGCCGAAATTCACTAGTCGGACTCTAGTTTGGAAAGGTTTTTTTTTTTGTTGAGTTGCACAGTTTAAGAGGTCACAAAAACCTTCTAAATTAATTGTCCTCAGGTTAAAGAAAACCTCTCGATTAAAAAAGTAACTAATTAATCGCACATTCAACATCTGCGTTTTTAATATTTTTATATTGTTATAAGTTCACAGTTACTCTCTGAAGATTGAAATTTTATTGTTTAATGTTATTTTTATTTAGTATTATCATGTTTTATTATTTTTCATTATTATTTGTATAATGTACAATGTAAAGTCAGGCTGTTTCTGAACATGTGTCCCAAGGAGAGACATGGATGAGCTATATTTGTTACAGGAATGTGCATACTTATAGGACATGTTTCCACTGATGAATACAGTAGCATGCATCTGTTCCATGATGCATTGTCAACTGATTCTTTATAAGGAAAGTGGATTGTGCAACATATGTTAGCATGATGTATACGCACTATTTTAAACATAGGACGCATGTTTCTCTTCCTTCTAAGGAAGTCTCTTCCTAGTGAGATCCTCTGTTAATAGTATATAACATTCAAATTGAGTGTCCTGCCTCAGACAGGAGACGAGAGAGGGAGACGGGAGAGAGAGACGAGACGAGAGAGAGAGAGAGACGGGAGAGGGACAAGGGAGGATGGAGAAGGGAGAGGGGAGAGAAATGGAGGAATGGAGAAACGCATAAAGCTGGCATGAGACAATAACTTTTCAATGTCTCTACTATGTCTGACATATAAAAATAATTAATAAGAGATCTCTTGACAAATGACTGGTATCCTGTGATTCAATCATAACAGGGACAAAGCTGAATTTTCAGATCAACACTCTCCAAATTAATGTAGAAACAACTTAAAGACAGTATATTTGAAATATTTGTTGTAATGGCATATTTTTATGAAGGCTAGTATCACTGATACTAAAATTGCTACTGATGTCTCTGAATTGTTTTTCTTTTTAAACATTAATGATATACATTCAACATTACAGTATAAATGAAAGCTATATCAATTACAAGTGAACTTAAAACAATATTCACACCATTATAATAAATGTCTGGGGGTCATTTGGAACATTTCAACCTTGTGTGGGAAAAGGTTACACAAACGAGGCTTTGCTACAGTATATTATTTTGAAAAAATTTGATTTTTTTTCTACATTATTTTCTGAATTCTACAGTTTGTCTTGGGTTAGTTAAATAATATAGTCTACACATTATTGATAACCACTTGTTATAAATAAAAAAAGGGGAAATTATTAGTAATTCTCTCTGGCCTGATTAGCTAAGCCCGCTAAAAACACAAAACAAACGTAATATCACAAGCTTTATTAATGTTTTTACTGTAAAGTTGTGCAGTTTAAGGGGGATTCATGGTATTTTTGTATTATTTATTTGCCTCAATTTGTAATAATTTAAATAAATACATTTATATAAAATGGCAACATTTTATGTAAAATCCACTTTTAAAAAAGATCTACATTTCTCATTTTCATTCATGATGATAACATGAACATGTGCTTTGGTTTAGTGGAGAATTACTGCCATATACTGGAAAACAAACACTTTTAAAATTAAAATAATACAAATTTTTACCTACAGCCACTATATGACTTCTAAAATCATTATTATAACAATAAAAATGACTACGATATATGATAGAGACGTGAGATATAAGTAGCTAAACATTTAATATTTGACAACTGTTTATGATAGATGTATTCAACGACCACAGTAAAAATACAGTGATGTAAACTGTTCATATTTTTTAATGGAATTTTGCCTTATTTTTATTTAAATATGTTATAAGTCTTTTCTGGTAAGACGGTCGGGTCATTTTTAGATGATCATGTATTATTATTATATTTATAGACAGGATAATTTCAGGTACGTTAACACAGCTTTATCCATTAAAAAAATTCTGTTATGGCATCTGTTAAAGTAACGGTTTGTATTCAGATCTTCGGTCAAATTCACAGTTCATCAAAGCAGACCGCTTGAGGTAAATGATCTGGAATTAAGTTCTGTGAGGACTTAGACGCACACCGATGGAGAAGCATTTCCATTGGCTGCAGTCTGCCGGTATTGGCCAATCACAAAAGTCAACATTGCGCAGCCATTATCACAGAATATCCTGCTACGTTTTTATTATTATACATTATGCTACGTTTATGTGTTTCTATTATATTGTAGACTATTGAGTGGATAAAATATAGAAATCATTTTAATTTCCCCCCAATTATTATTATTATTATTTTTTTTCAACTGGAACTCCGTCCCCCCTCGAAATTCACTCCCCGGTCAGGTGTTGATGGACAAGAAAATTGATTGATTGTAATTCCAGTACTCATTCAGGTCAGACTAGTTTCTGTCCCAAAGCTACGCTAAATGGGAGCAACTCAACCCATAGCTGCTAAAAAATTATGACCTGCATCTGTGGAATAACAATAGCTAACAACTGGTGTGATAAAAATTCCAGCCTGGCATAAGGCGGATAATGGGTAATAGAGAAAGTGAAGTTATAAAAAAAGATGCAGGACCAGCATTTCTGTCATCACCTCTGGAACAGGGCAGCCGCGGATAGACACGAGGTGAGCTGCCATATCGCTGGGAGGCCTATACCGTAAGTGTCAAGTTTTTTATGACTCACAGGGCCAAAATGATGACCCACATCCTCATTACAAAGGGTTACGAGGAGTTCGCTTTGCTGGAGTGGAAAATAAAGGCAAATATCCAACACTACCACTCATCTCTGCCCGCTCTCTCCTTCTCTGCTCTGAAATAGTCTGCTGGCCTGCCAGACTGGGATGTCAGGTGCATGAGGTGTCCCTGGGACAGTAAATCGAGTCATTGCTTGACTCAGACTCTGCATTTCAATTTAAGATATTCAGGCATAAATCTGTCAAAAGCTGTGCAAAATAATGAAATAAAAAAACCCAGCAGACTGTGATTGAAGCAGGCAACAGCAAGCATGCCCATTCAATCGAGGAGACAAGATTCTTGCCACTAGTTTGAGAAAGACCTACTACAACATGTCTTCTCATTTTCCACACTTATAAGTAGGCGTCTCAAAAGGACAGAACATTCCGGATCAGCATGAGAGCGTGTTTAAAACTGGCTTTAGTCCAAGCTCATAAATTCAGTGTGGCACGAATCAGGTTTGCAGAAAGTTCTGGGTTCTATGCAGATTGATTTGCTTTGGCTATTGGACCACAGAGCATAACTTGCCCTTGGCTTAACCTTGAAGTGTAGATTGTCATGTAAGTCTCATGATATTATACAATTCTGAGATTATTTTCCCATTTTTTACGATTTAGTACTAGCTGTCAGGATAGTGTGTCATCCATTAATAAAGAATGGTTTTTGAACTGAATTTGAGTTGAGGGAGCAAACATGATAGTTTTTATTGTTAAACTGGGTTAAAATATGAAGAAAAAGTCACATTCAAAAGTCATTCTGTATTTTAACCAAATGTTTTTAGATTTTTAGATCGGAAACATGATGAAGATCTGAACACATTAAAATGAAATGCCTCAGTGGCAATGCAATACCCAGCATGCATATCAATAGAATTGACTATAATTGTATGACTGAAACTGTACAAATCTGAACTCTTCAGTGTTTATCACTTGGCAAAGGAAAAAGTAAATTTGCAAATTCACTGTCTTCGCTGCATAATTGGTTCCCCATTATACGCCACAACTTCTGAAATCTGAAAACAACTCTTCTTATTACGTATCCAAGATTACGGAGAGGAAATGGAATCTTTTGATGGGAGAAAGAGTGAGAGGACATTAGCCATTCAAACTGGAGATACAGAGTTATCTGGTGTTGCACTGTGCAATCAAAAGGCTGTGTTTCAAGAGCTATTCAAAGATGCTTTTAAAGCAAAACAACCACTCTACCACACACACACACAATTCACAACAGCACTGCCAGTTTTCACCGGCACTGCTTATAAGGAAGTTGAATGAGAACTCCGTACATTCAGACTCCATTGCACTCACAGAACAATGCTGAGATACTCCTAGAGAGCTAAATAAAGATGCTTTGAGCCCGCCTGTGAAGACTTTACAGCGCTACCTCTCATTTTCTGATTTCATAGCATGCACATCATTATCCATGAAGGATCATCACACCTACAATGGCTATTGGCCCATAATTCAAGTCCTTGATGCAATTTCACTCTATTTGTTTCTCAGGAGCTGGATGCAGCATTTAAGATGAGACTGATAATTCCTGTGTAACAGACTTTAATCGGTCTGACAGTGCAACACTTGACCTTGGGGTGAGGTCGGTGTAGCGTGGATAAGAAGGCAATTTAACCATGTAGATGGCAGCTGAAGATAATGACCCCATATTGGAGGAGACAAATGTCCCAGGGGCTGAGTGGTGAGCGATTACTCAATGTAATGTGAGACAACTGATCAAATCACTGAGGGATGATATGGAGTTTATGAGTCCTCGTATGCAACATCAGCGTGAAACATGCCGACAGATTCTGTTACTCCGGTGCTATAGTGGATTTAGCCATGTACAAGGTCAGAATCACCCACTTGATTACAATTCCCTATAGCAATGTTTTTAACCTTTACAGAGCCTGGCTATAATTATGATTAAATTTAGTTATAATTAAGCAATATCACATGATTAAGAGTGCGCTTGTTCTGAATTCAATCAACAACAGCATTATTGCATGTGAAATCACTTTGGCCCCACTTTATATTAGGTGGCCTTAACTACTATGTACTTACATCAAAAAATAAGTACAATGTACTTACTGTGTTCAAATTGTATTGAAAAACACCTTTGCTAATATTGAGGTGGGATACGGGTAGGGCTAGGGGCAGGTGTGGTGGTATGGGTAAGTTTAAGGGTAGGGTTAGGTGTAATGTCAACAGTGTAATTACAAATGTAACTACATAAATTAATTACAGATGTAATTACATGCAGGTATTTTTTAAAATGTAAGTACAATGTAAAAACATGTATGTACACAATAAGTGCTATTAATTAAAATGTTAGTACATAGTAGTTAAGGCCACCTAAAGTGGGTCCATTACTTTTATACAACAGTTCAATAGACAGGAAATAGCAGTATCGCGTTGTTCAGAATTAGCATACCTATTTGCAGTAATGATGAGCAAGCAGGCGTCATTAGATGAGCAGAACTGTTTCCTCGCTAGAGAAGTGTTAATTATTTCTGCTTGCAAATTCCGCCATGTAAATAGCGAATCCGCCATGGTGCGAGCGCAACAAGGCTTTTAAAGGGAATGGGAGATGAGACTAAAAACACACCCATGACTTATTACTATACTCTATTCCTGCTATAGAAAGATATGGTAAATGTTGTAAGAGTATGCTAGTATGCGGTTCCAGATTCAGCAAATCACTTGTTTTGTTCCTGAGTGAATCACCATTTTAACTCTTTCCCAGCCAGCCCCACTCCCCCTTTTTTTTTTTATAAAGTTGCCAGTCAGAAGCAGCATTTTGATCACTTTCATGGCCCCCAGAATATTTTGTTTTATGAATA
The DNA here is from genome assembly GCA_023566225.1 of Romanogobio albipinnatus. Taxonomy (NCBI): domain Eukaryota; kingdom Metazoa; phylum Chordata; class Actinopteri; order Cypriniformes; family Gobionidae; genus Romanogobio; species Romanogobio albipinnatus. The sequence goes on along the minus strand of CM042261.1, from coordinate 13,289,416 downwards.
TCTTAAAGAAAGAACAGAATCATGTATCCAACACCCCCAAAGCTTGCACAATCCTATATTTCTTCCTAAATTGATATTACATTAAGTAACGTCAGGCAGTTTTTATTTATATGCTGTTCATTGTTTGATGATTGCGTTAGCTTACATGTGCGTAAGCAATGCTTCTATCACTTGTTTCTGCTTCTTCGCTTGTTTTTCGATCCAAAGATTCTGTACTCTTTCAGAAGATGCATAGCGCTGTAAAATTCTGTCAATGGTGGGGAAATAGTTCAATTAATCTGTTGAGTGAATGAATCAGAGATTTTCTTATAAGGACATTCACTTGTCGCCACATTCTGGCCTAATTATGTAACAACTTAAAAATCCACCTTCACTAATGCATAAACTGAAACAGGTTTGTAATAATACACTTTGCAAACAGTATATTCACACAAAAAACATTTCCAGAGCATAAGAGCATCTGGTATTGGGTGGACCAGTCATCACTCTAAATGCAAAGACCATTTAAAGAGTCAGAAATGTCTGAATAAAATTCAAGAATATTACAAATTATATTTTAAATACGAGTAAGAAATGATGTTGGCATGTTAAAGTTAATCACAAAAATATTTGCACAAGTGCACTGCTTCATTAAAATGAACAACTCATACTTAATATAACCTTGATGTAGGTTATCCAAATATTTCCACATAATGAGGCTCACAAAGAATGTCTCTGGAAGCTAAAAAAAAAAAAAAAAATGATTTGCAGCATTTAAATTACATATAGAACAGGAACATATTACATTCTGCTCTGGCTAACACCTTCAACATGACACCTGTCTCCCAGTGGACATCACAGGCATGAGTGAATATTAAACATAGTGAAATATTCACTCAGGGTGAAAATTTAAATATACACCACACCTTCAGGCTAAAATTTGTTTCTACATAAAATATACACCTAGTGACCTTTGGAGTAACACAGGTAGCATAACTTACACTATAAAATGAGAGCTACCTAACAATTGTTAATTTCAGTGTTTTTTTAACTGAACATTTTAAAATTAAAATAAGTGAAAGCTAATGTAGTCAGGTTGATTCATTAAATAAAGAATATTTTCAAATACTCAAAATACTTTTTAGGTCATTAACATTTTTTGTTCATTTTTAATATTTTTTATTTCATTTGTAGTTGGTACGTTTGAAAAAACACATTCATTTGTTTATTTTGTTGTCATTAAATGTTGTGTTGTTGTCTCTTTACATGTGTTTAGAGGTTCTGTGAAACAGTTTTTCTCTACTCGCTCACTCACTCCAAGCAATGCTCTGTGACAGGATTTCCCATAATGCCCTGTGCATCATCAGCTCAACAGCCTGTGAAGTAGAGAACTTGAAAGCAGCAACCTTGACAGTGAGTGTTACCTGTGCTGTGTGTGTTGGAGAGAAAGGCACAAATAACACTATCGATAACTCAGGCTAAGGACTAATACTAGAAAAGCTTTGAGTTTGCTGGTGGCAGAGAGTGTCACTGTAATTGTAGGCTGTTCCCATGAACCGATGTCTGGTAGAAGTAAATAAATAATGGAGAGAGAGAGAGAAAGAGAGGAAGAATGCCCTACCTCTCCATCCTCTCTCACCCCTGAGAAACAGAGCCTAAGGGCATTAAGAGAGAGTTTGAGAACTGGAACTCTTTGCTCTTTTATTTTGACTTGTGACCCAATAATATAAGTCAGAACAATATACACTTCTTGCTGATGCCTCCCAATGAATCTCAACCTCTATTTGCATCTAAACCAGACACCATAACCACATCAGATGTCCCTTTTTTCGAAGTGCTCTATTGATTCTGTTAACTCAATTTGCCTCAGAGATGTACTGAATGGCCGGAAAGACAAGTCAGGCTGGATCTCCTTAAGATTAACAAACCTCTCTGTGAGTGAGACAGTCCATCAAACAGAAGGGGAAAATACTTCCTGTCTGTTTCCACACACCTCCAGTTCTAATATCATCCTCATCTGCTAACAGAATTGGGGGTAAACAGAATACATGCAATGTTAAGCATTTAAAATAAAAAATACAACTGCATTCTGGTGATCAGAGTATTGTCATTGAAAAAAAAAATGTATCCATGTATTTTGTTGTTTGAAAAGTAGACTGGGGCGGTGTTATGAGTGAAAAGGTGAGAAACTTCCATACAGATGAATTATAGCATGCTTCCATTCATGGACTTTAACAGAAAAGAATTAGAAACACTTTGACAGATGAACCAGGATTCCATTTTATAGCATTCAGCCTGGTTAAAAAGCTAGACTCCACATCCCATCACTAAAAGAAGTCGTTTCATCTACTGAGTGGGTTTTTCAAGTATATTGAGCCGCATGAATAGTTTACATTTTTAAATGTGAATTATATTTTATAATTACACTACTCTTCAAAATAGCTTTTTAAATGAATGCTTTTATTCAGCAAGGATGCATTAAATTGTGACTTTTATTATATTGTAAAAGATTTCTATTTGAAATAATGCTGTTTTTTAAATTACTATTTATTAAAAAATCCAGCAAGAAAACGTATCATGGTTTCGCACAGAAATTTTAAGCAGCACAACTGCTTTCAACTGTAATAATAATCATAAAAAAGGTATCTTGAGCAGCGTCACGTCAAGGATCATGTGACACTGATCTGGAAAACTGGAAAAATTGTATACAAGAGTGAAAATCCTAAAAAAAGACATGGTTGGATGAGTCTAATGTGGAAGAACGTGATTGGCCCGCACAGAGCCCTGACCTCAACCCCATGGAATACATTTTGGATGAACTGTAATGGAGAATGCGAGCCAGGCCTTCTCGTCCAACACCAGTGCTCCATAATGTCCATGTGTTTAGAATGCGATGTCATTACTGTCCGATGTCTGTGTAACGGTCAGGTGTCCCAATACTTAACGCTCAAAATAATTAATTGGTTAGAGCCACTTCAAATTGAACACATTAGTTCAATCAAATTAACTTTTATGAGTATTTTGAACTTTCTTTTTCTTTTTTCTTTCGAGTTCACATGACTGACACATTATAAGCAATCTGAATTATTTCATTGTTTTGAGTTTTATCAACTTTTAATTTAGACAAACTTAAAATGAACTTAAACTGGGCTGGGATTTATATTTATTTATATATATATATATAAAGCAGCACTAGGTAACTTTTCAACCTTCATAATAGATTTTCAAGACTCTTGTGATGATACATCGACTTACAATAAATAGGTTGAATGGCATGTCTGCCATAGTCTGACGGGGTCTGTATCGTTTTTCATCGTACTTTTAAACTTCGGGTTTCGGGTAGTAACCCGAGAAAAAAAGAACTACAAAATTTGACTGCTTTACGGCATATACATCACTTCCACCATCACCCCCACTTCCTTAAATTCGGACGTGCGAGCCCAACTATCCTTTGTTTACCGGATGTTATAGTCATGGCCAAGGCAGCACAGAAAAAGAAGAAAGCAAAGGTTTTGTCGGAGGAATGCAAAAAGAGGAAACGAGGAAGTGATCGTATTAAAGTATTATATTTGTTTATTTGTCTTGCCTCAAGCTATAATGCAAATCGATTTTTCAAATTTGAAGATTCATCTACGGTAGCTTGATATTATATTGACGATATATGGTTATTACCTACCACTCAAACATTGAATTGAAGTATCATATAGATTCTGTAAAACGGTAAACAATAGACTAGACTACTATAATGACGCTGGCTTGTAAACGTGAGCATCGCGATCATTTGACGTTTGAAAAAAATAAAATAAAACATGAAATTATAAATTATATTCATATGACATGCTGAAACATATGCCACTGTACCTGGGATGAAGACATTTCACACGCGATGCAAGCAGAACACCTGCATGTGAACTCCTCCTGCAGTGTTCAGGGCTATCATAGTTGTCATGTCAACAAATGCACGTGCAATGCATCCCCTGATGTAGGATGACAGAGTTTACGACAGAAGTAGAGGACAATACTGTTTCCCAACTGTAGGGGGACCCCGAGAGCAAAACCTACCTAGTGCTGCTTTAAGGGAGAGTAAATGCTAAAATATATAATGTTATATAATGTTTTTGTGCTAGATTAATGTTAAGGTGGATATTTAGTATTGTTTAATGTTTAACTATGTTAGTTTGTAAAAGTTTTACTGTTACTGTTACTTTTGTCCCATTAGCTTGCTGTGCATGCAATGTTTAGCTAGGCCACTAAGGGGTGCTCTAGTCAGTAAGCTACCTGTTAGCATAAAAAAGGAAAGAGAAGAAGCATGAGGGAGGAAGGATGTGTTAACCACATGGAGAAGCTTTATCCATAATGCTGTCTTGTGTTTGTACCCGGTTTTGAGGAACTTCTAGTTCTTGAACTCAAATAGAGTTCCTTGAGTAAGCATGAGGAAACAGCATCAACTATAAACCTGTCCAAAGAAGTATTTGATTGTCCTCGTTCGTAGAAACGTAGAAGTCTCTGGTCCATTAATTATGTAGCAACAAATGTGTTTTGAAGTTAAATGTTACATATAATATGGCCCCCGAACAGGGACAAGAAAAGGAAAATCCAATTGAATCTTGATGAGATGTATTCTACGTTTCAATGAGCCAAATGTATTTTCAAACCACAATTCATCCAGAGAACATTCCACACACATATGTCCTGCTGCATATGAACCACCAAAAAGTGCAGTATTTTATAGTAGCATTTTGGCTACCAAGAGCTCAGTCCTTGAATAAGTAGCAGTGGGATGGAACAGTACTCAAGACCTATGCTATTGAAACCCCATCATCTTATGGCCGAGGCCCCCAGCGGCTGTTGGTAAGTTGAAGTATCTCATGAAATGAACACTGGATGTTAAGGACGTTGTTGGTGGAACGAGGACAATCAAATACTTCTTTGGACAGGTTTATAGTTGATGATGTTTCCTCATGCTTACTCAAGGAACCCTATTTGAGTTCAAGAACTAGAAGTTCCTCAAAACCGGGTACAAACACAAGACAGCATTGTGGATAAAGCTTCTCCATGTGGTTAACACATCCTTCCTCCCTCATGCTTCTTCTCTTTCCTTTTTTATGCTAACAGGTAGCTTACTGACTAGAGCACCCCTTAGTGGCCTAGCTAAACATTGCATGCACAGCAAGCTAATGGGACAAAAGTAACAGTAACAGTAAAACTGTTACATACCCCTCCCCCAAAAGAAGAATTACACATTCCTATAAAACCTCTTTAGCTTTTCCACATGGTAAGTATCACTTTGGTTTGGGTTGTCAAGCATTACAACTTTGTAATTGACATTATTAACCTTTCTCAAGATTTTTGCAGGACCTTGCCATTTTGGAGCTAACTTGGCCATGAAATAGTCAGCAGCACGAGATAGAGGGTGAGTAAGGATCCAAACCAGATCTCCCTCCTCAAATGACTCGGGCTTCCTACATTTATTGTAATATCGGCCTTGCCTCTCTTGAGCTTGGCTAGTCTTCTCCCTCACTTGGTCAAGAAGAGTTTTCTGCCTTTCGACAGTGTTATAGGCTATATGGTTGGGATCAGGCGGCTTGCGGACTAATCGCTCAAGTGGACCTTTCAGCTTGCGTCCTAGTGCAACCTCCGCCGGAGTGAGACCTGTACTCTCTTGCCACGCTGAATTAATGGCATACCTGAATTCTGTGATCCACTTGTCCCAGTCACGGTGATTGTCATGAACGTAAGATGCTATCATCGTCTTCAATGTCCTGTTGACCCTCTCTGTTAAGTTGGTCTGGGGATGATAGGCTGTAGTGAGTTTTTGGACTACACCCCATCGCTTGCAAGTATCGTTGAGTAACTGGGCAGTGAACTGAGGCCCACGGTCAGAAACTAAGTATGCGGGAGCTCCGCATCGTGTGAACATTTCTTTTGTCAAAATGTTGGTTATTAGATGTGTCTTTGCATACCGTAGAGGAAAGAGCTCTACCCACTTGCTGCAATAATCTACAAAGACTAATAAGAATTTGTTGGATCGTGGGCTTCTTGGAAAAGGACCCATCAGATCCACTCCGAGCATATAGCCAGGCTCCACTACTGGGGTTGATTGCAACAATCCGGAGAGTCTTGAGATTCTAGGTTTGTAAGCTTGACACGTCTTACATTGGGTGCAGAAGTGCCAAACATCTTTGCGAATCTCAGGCCAATAGACATTGTCGAGTAGCCTCCTCAAGGTTTCCATTCTTCCCAAATGCCCGCTCAACGGGTTTGAATGAGCAAATTGTAAAAACGTTTCCCTCAGTGATGTGGGTATAATTAACTGATGAGTGCACCCTTGTCACTTGTCAGGTACACTGTGAAACAAATAGTCATTCTGTACGATATAAGCAATGCGGTTAGGGTCTGTAGTAGATTGTTTAGCTGCCTCCCATAAAGACTGCAAAGACGTATCAAGCTTTTGAGCTCTCCCAACCTCATCCCAGCTTACCGGTAGGTTAGGGTCTGGTTTTGTGGGCTGACATAGGGCAATGTGGCTTACCACCTCTTGCACGGGCATTCCTCTGGATAGGGCATCAGGGACTACATTACAGGACCCCTTACGGTACTTAACAGTGAAATTAAAACCTTGCAGCCGTAAAGCCCACCTGGTCAAGCGTGAGGATGGCTTAGGCTGATTGAATACCCAAGTCAAAGCGGAATGGTCTGTAAGTACTTCAAAGTTCCTTCCCTCCAAGTATGGCCTCCACTTTTCCACAGCCCACACCACTGCTAGACACTCTTTTTCTGCAGTGGAATATGACTTCTCTGCCCCTTGTAGAAGTCGTGACGCATAAGCAATGACATGCTCGTAATCATCAAAGTCTTGGGTCAGCACAGCTCCTAATCCTAAGTCGCTGGCATCAGTTTGTACTCTAAAATCCTTAGTGAAGTCAGGTGGCATTAAAACTGGGGCTCGTTGGAGTGCATTTTTTAAATCATTAAAAGCACTCTGGCATTCCACCGTCCAATCCCAAGCGGCTTCCTTAGCCTTTAGTGCATATAAAGGTGCTGCTCGCTCAGAAAAGTGGGAAATGAAGCGATGATACCAACTTGCCAGACCTACAAACCTTTGTACCTCTTTGAGATTCTTAGGTACTGGGAAATCTTGTACGGCTGTGACTTTAGAGGCTTCAGTACGGACCCCTGCCGTAGAAACAACATGTCCCAGATATGTGATGGTCTTTTGCAGCATGGAACATTTCTTGAGGTTGAGAGTTAATCCTGCGGCTTCCAGTTTTGCAAAGAGTTGTTTAAGGTGCTGGAAGTGGTCTTGAATGGTCTTAGAATAAATCACTATGTCATCAAGATAGACAAAGCAGAACTTTCCTATAAAATCTCTCAGAATGTTGTTCATGAGCCTTTGAAAGGTTGCAGCGGCGTTTTTGAGGCCAAAAGGAAGACGAACAAACTCAAATTGATTGTTCTTAGTGACAAAGGCAGTTTTTTTGATACTGTCTTCCTCCATTCCCACCTGCCAGTAACCAGATTTAAGGTCTAATGTACTGAATACGACCGCCCCATACAAGGATTCTAAGATATCGTGAATCTGTGGCATTGGAAACCCGTCAAGAGGAGTCTTGGAATTCAATGCTCGGTAATCAACACAGAAGCGGGTACTACCATCCTTCTTTGGCACTAAGACCACTGGTGCTGCCCAAGGGGAAACAGAAGGCCTTATAATACCTTTGCTCAGCATATTTGCCACTTCTTCATCTATGAACTTTTGTTTGGTGACAGAAACAGGGTAAGCTTTCTTACGCACAGGAATCTCATCGATGGTATGGACTTGGTGGCGAATTAAAGTGGTCTTCCCCAAATTATCTGTGCATACTGTTGGCCAATCAAGCATTAAACCTTCTAATTGACGTCTTTGCGCTTTGGAAACATCAGCTCGATCCACTAACTCCTTTATGGTAGTTAGCGTAGTGGAAGTCGTTGGCACTAAAGGTAGTGCAAGGTGCAGACTGACCATTGGCGAGGGTGAAGATGCTGTGAAGGTGTGGATTGCATCACATTCTTCTGGCAGTGTATAAGTGGAGTTTTTAAAATCAATAAGGATTCCTGAGGTCCTCAGAAACTCAAGACCCAACACCACAGAGAAAGTCAAATCACAGTCTCTCATCACATATGCTCTTAGAGGGTAAATGTGACCATGAATTGTACTCTGCCAAGTTATCTTTCCCAAGGCTGACTGTACATATCCATTAGCAAGGGAAAATTACTGTCCTCTACTTGATTGCATGACTTCATGATTTGGTTTCAATTTTTGCCAACATGATTCCCGCACTAACGAATAAGTGCTTCCTGTGTCCAGTACTGCCTGATATGGGTGGCCTTGGAGGGTTATGGGCAATGTTAATGTCGTTAATGGCTTTCCCTTGTTTTCTGAAAAGACAGCAATGTGTGGATTATACGACCGTCCTCTTGTGGATCTATTCGCTTCAGCAGGTCTAGAGGGGGTTTCTTGTTGCCTTTGCCTCCAGAAGGCTCCCTCCTCACTAATGTCTCTCTCTATGAGCGTACCTACTCGTACCAGCTCATCCACGGTAGTGGCAGTACCTCTCAAAATACTGGCAATTCTTGGGTTGCAGTTACGAAGTACTGTTTGTAGGATCTCTCGCTCCGTCATAGCCGGCTTCAACCTCAGACATAATGCTCTATACTGGTATGCAAATGTCCTGATGCTTTCGTCAACTCCTTGTTTCCTTTCCCTGATTCTTCTCTCCACTTCCGCTTGTAATGCTTGACAACCCAAATCAAAGTGATACTTACCATGTGGAAAAGCTAAAGAGGTTTTATGGGACTGTGTAATTCTTCTTTTGGGGGAGGGGTATGTAACAGTTTTACTGTTACTGTTACTTTTGTCCCATTAGCTTGCTGTGCATGCAATGTTTAGCTAGGCCACTAAGGGGTGCTCTAGTCAGTAAGCTACCTGTTAGCATAAAAAAGGAAAGAGAAGAAGCATGAGGGAGGAAGGATGTGTTAACCACATGGAGAAGCTTTATCCACAATGCTGTCTTGTGTTTGTACCCGGTTTTGAGGAACTTCTAGTTCTTGAACTCAAATAGGGTTCCTTGAGTAAGCATGAGGAAACAGCATCAACTATAAACCTGTCCAAAGAAGTATTTGATTGTCCTCGTTCCACCAACAACGTCCTTAACATCCAGTGTTCATTTCATGAGATACTTCAACTTACCAACAGCCGCTGGGGGCCTCGGCCATAAGATGATGGGGTTTCAATAGCATAGGTCTTGAGTACTGTTCCATCCCACTGCTACTTCTTCAAGGACTGAGCTCTTGGTAGCCAAAATGCTACTATAAAAGACTGCACTTTTTGGTGGTTCATATGCAGCAGGACATATGTGTGTGGAATGTTCTCTGGATGAATTGTGGTTTGAAAATACATTTGGCTCATTGAAACGTAGAAGTCTCTGGTCCCTTAATTATGTAGCAACAAATGTGTTTTGAAGTTAAATGTTACAAGTTTAGAATAGTTTCTGTTATGTTGGGGGGCGCGGTATTACCATCATGGTGACGAGTGGAGCATGAGCTTAGTGTGAGAACAGTATGTTAAATGCTGCTGTCCTCATTCAGCAAGTGCTATGCTAAATATTTAAGTTGATAATTTTAAGTTAAATGTATGAATTAGCTTACTCAAATATATGAAGTTAAGAGTAATTAAAATGCATGATTACAAATAAAAATCTGCAAGTTCTGCAGACTTAAACGTTACATTTCTTAACTTAAAAAAAGAATGGAACTGATCTCAAATCTTTTGAGTTTTGTTAACTCATTCCGGTATACAGTGTAGTGTACATTTACTTGTGCACTTTTCAAATTTATGTTTAAGTCTACGTTGATCAAGATGTTTAAAAGTTTTTAGATCACGCATAATTTAATAGATAGAATAGTAGAATTATCAAATAGAATATGTTGCAAATTACACAGTACAGCATGCAATCAGATGTACCTAATATCATGCAGGTAAGCCATGAAATGTCTCTCTAAACAGTATCGATCTGTGCCGATGGATGAGAACAAGCAACTCTTTAATAGGCGGAAAACTGGCATATGCGGTGAAATAAAACCATCACTTGATAAGAAAAAAAAAAAAGCGGAAACACTGCCAGAGGGATTATGGTGCCATTCGATAACATTTTAATAGCCTTTAATCTCCACTGGTTTTGGCACATAATGGAAAACTTTACAAGAAGTTTAACAGCCATAACGAAGTGCCTCCCCTCATCCGTACGCCTTGTTAAATATTGGTTCCATCCACTGTGAAATCACAACGCTTATGTATAGAAATGAATTAATCCATACACTCATAATTCAAGAATCACCCCTGGACTGAAAAGGGCGAGACGGGTCATTGATTACGCGGGAGTGAGTGGATTGATGTAGAATGGAGGGAGGGGCTCAGCGGTGATTGCCTGCTTAGAGCACAGAGATAATTTGGACAGTTATTGATTTTACCCTGAAACCCAGCGAGGAGCGCCATGGTTTTTTTTGTCATTGTTTCTCAGATGAAGACTCTGAGCAGTATGCATAGGCGAGAGGAAGGGTTTTATATCGACAATAAAGGCAGCATTATCAGCCTGACCACACAGCCCGGTAAATAACACACCGTCATATTAGTAAGGCAGATGATTTAGTGCTATTTGTTTTCAGCTTCTATTTGTTTTGCATGATAGCGGTATTTATGAGCCCCTGGCCGAGAGTGCCTCGGCGAGAACGCTGTCAGACATGACAGCAAGACGCACGGCACACCTGAAAGCCAATTTCCAGGTATTAGACTACTTTAAGTTTTATGACCCTACACCACTGAACCTGATGTAATTACCCGGCAAGGACATTATGTCATTCAGGACCGGTGGGGTGAGGGGTGCTGATGCTAGAGAGGGTGGAGCGGGTCAGAAATGAGTTACAAATTATTGCTTGTAGTCATTTCATGTTGACTTCCCACTCATTCAGTGGCCATCTCATGACGAGAGGTGGTGACCTTACTAGTGTTGTTATTAATTACCTTATTATTCTAATTAAGAAATAAGGCTCTGTGCAAAGTGAAGCTGATGAACATCACTAAGCGAGTGTGTAATTAATAGATTGCATGTTGAAGGTCAGACTGCAGGTTATTTGTAATGATGCTGGCCAGGGAGAGCAATTCAGAGGAGAGTCTCAAACTCTCCGTTTAGTCTTTGACTGAGATTCCCTTGAACTTTGATTGCTAGATCTTTCTTCTGTGAAACATAATAGAAGATATTTGAAGATATTTAACATCAGCATTCAAGTAAGAAATGTAAGAAATGTAAGTTCAGTTCTCTTTCATGCTCTTATTGAACTTAAACTGTTAAATACACACAAGGTTGTGTCAAAAACAGACAAAGTTCACATAAACACAGTCGGTTATGTCTGTGAACGTAAACCGCAAGTAAAGAAATCGCATATACTGTATTAGATCTATGTGTTAAAGTGAAAGCAGCATAATATACAGCTGTTAATATGAATCAAACAACAACAGAAAAACAGAAAATCACTCCCTGCTCTTGATTGAATAACTTTGGTAGCTTTAATAAAAATACATTTCGGTAACACTTTAGTTTGGGGAACACATATTCACTATTAACTATGGCTTTTGCCTCAATAAACTCCTAATTTACTGCTTATTAATAGTTAGTAAGGTAGTTTTTGTAGCGTTTAAGTTAAGGTATTGGGTTTTAAGGGATGTAGAATAAGGTAATTCAGAATAAGGCATTAATAAGGTAATTGCTCTCGGTTTGTCCACGTGCTTTATAAGTTAGTTTAATACTCACGGGACACACCATCTAAAATCCAGCTTTCGTTTTTTTGGTGTTTTGAGATAATTTTATGATTTATAATTAATACTTATGCAATAATTATGACCCATTGAATATAAAAATAAATAAAATAAAAAATGTATATATATATTTTTTTTTATTAAAGCTGTATTTCATTTTAGAGTCAAGCCTAGGCCTCATGAAAGCAATTTTTTTTAAATGAGATTGGTGCCATCCGGTGGACACATTGAGCATTTTTATCACGCAATAGCAAATTTTTACCACTATAGTAGATCTTGCGTTTTATAAAAGAAAAAGAAAAAAAATCGTAGCTTCATCGGAATGGTCAGAAACTTGGTGACTTTATTGGTACTTGGTATATGAACACCCAAATAAATTGGGGACAGGATTTGAAAAGTCTAAGTGGTCGTACAAAAAATTGTCACACTCAGGACCTTCGGGTCAAAAATTACCCCCATAGGAAATGAATGGGAAATTCGTCTTTTTGTGCATACAATCTACAAATCAGCCAGAATGCAGAAAAAAAGGACTCTGTAGTGAAGGGGTGAATCTCTAAAACATCAAGAGTGCAAAACAGACAAAAAAAACCCTCACACACACACTTATACACACAATAACACATGCATACACACAATAACACATGCACACACAAATTAACGCATGCCATTCCAAAAGCTAATTGTGTTTTTGTGTGTGTGTGTGTGTGTGTGAGAGAGTTTTGCACTCTTGATGTTTTAGAGATTCACCCCTTCACTGTTGAGTCCTTTTTTTCTGCATCCTGGCTGATTTGTAGATTGTATGCACAAAAAAACTCTGTATTTTCATATTTTGGCCAATTTTCCATTAATTTCCAATGGGGGTCATTTTTGACCCGTAGGTCCTGAGTGTGACTATTTTTTTTTTTTTTTTATGACCACTTAGACTTTTCAAATCCTGTCCCCAATTTTTTTGGGTGTTCATATACCAAGTACCAATAAGTCACCAAGTTTCGGACCATTCCGATGAAGATTTGTAACATTTTTTATTTAAAAAAATGTGATGGTGTGTCCCGTGAGTATTAAATTCACTTATAAGGCAATAAGTCACCAAGTTTCGGACCATTCCGATGAAGATACGATTTGTAACATTTTTTATTTTAAAAAATGTGATGGTGTGTCCCATGAGTATTAAACTAACTTATAAAGCACACATTAATGCCTTATTCTGAATTACCTTATTCTACATCCCTTAATCTTACCCAATACCTTAAATTAAACGCTACAAAAACTACCTTACTAACTATTAATAAGCAGTAAATTAGGAGTTTATTGAGGCAAAAGCCTTAGTGAATATGTGTTTTTTATTTTACATTTTTTATTTTGAAAAATGTGGGTCAGAAATGACCGAAGAGTCCCAGAGGGTTAATGATATGCAAGACTAGGGCTTTATTAGTGCTGTTCATTGATTCAAGTAAATGTTTTGACATTTGAGTATAAAGTGTTTTAATTATACAATATATGGTGTAAAAACGTCTGAGTGCTGCCCTCTTATGGTTGAACGGTGGCTACTGCAGTTGAATTTTCCTATTGGATGTTGTTTGCCATCGTGACATATGTTGGCTCTTCCAACAGCTCACTACCCACACGGCACGATGTCACCACATCCTAATCAATTCGTCACTGCGGGTCTCAGGTGCACGCCCCCCACTCAGCCCCGTCCTCGGTTTGTCCACGGGGCTCTGCCCAGTTTTCCAGCATTTTTCAAATATTCAGCACGTGGAGTTCTGATCAGGAGTTGAGTTACCCTTTAAAACACATGTAGATAATACCCTTTCATGATGATGAAGAACTGCAATGTCACATGAGCATGACTGCGAACAATCAAAACCAAACAGACATTTTAGTTTTTGGAAGAATATCTGAGGCACGAGCTGTTAAAGCTCTGCCCTCTTCTGGAAAATGGGTGGGGAGTAGCAGCTCATTTGCATTTAAAGATACATGAACAAAAACAGTCTGTTTTCCTTCCACTCAAAAATGGGCATTTACAACATGGTATAATAATGATTTGTGGGGTATTTTGAGCTGAAAATTCACAGACACATTCTGGGGATACCTAAGACTTATATTACATCTTGTAAAAATGGGCAAAATAGGTGCCCTTTAAATAATATTTTCATTAAAAGACAAAAACGAAAAAAATATAACCAATAACAATGGTAAAAAATGACAAAAAGAGTTCAGTTAAGAAGCTGTATACAGAGGTCAGGGGGTCATCTGAAATCAGTGTTTCTGTAACATCATGTCTATTAAGGTATCTGGTCAGTTATAAAGGAGTCAGCATAGATGTTGTCTATCCATTGTCCATTTACTGCTTTACTTTCCCTCTGTATATTTCTCCTTATCTGTTCTCTCTCTAACCCCCTCCTGTATCTTTTTCTGTGTTGTAAGGGCCTCTCTTCAGGCTATGAATGAAACATGATGGAGGCTCTAGACACACAGAAGACCAGATGTGCTTGCAAGTACAGTACCTGCATCGACTCTTCTTGCATGATGCACCAAAGTGTGTTCTGCTTATTTCCATACTGACATTCTCTTATCATGGTTTGTGTTAGCATGAGGGCAGGATTTGATTAGTTCTGCTGCAAAAAGCATAACTCACCCGAGCTGCGTGTTCTTGGATGCCTGGTGTCTATAAATGCAATGCAGGCATAAGTGTGTTGGACAGTGATCTACATGTCCATTACAAATGTCATAAAAGTGATAATAACATGCAGCATGCAGCACCTGGGTGTGAAGGGCAAATAAGATTCTCCTTGGTGTGCCGAAAGGTCATTTTTAGGATGTGGGGGACCAATCAGGGGGAGCAGGAAGCAATCCATCAAAACACTTGCCCTGTGTTGATGCAGGTTTATGCATTTACTGATTATGTATTTATGAAGTGTTTCTCCCAGTAGTATAACTGAGAGTTATAGGTCTGAAACAAAATAATTGTGGATAAAAACTGTATTGGTTAAAGTAAGAAATGTGTAGATATATGGCACTTTACACTACATAACATTATAGGTAATAGTTTTAACATACTTGGTAGTTTCTCCCAGATTTGGAGTGCTAGATGCTCTGTATTTTTCTCTTGCAATGGTCCTTCAACTGAAAAAGTGAGTAGAGGAACAGAGGGAAAGTGCTTAGAAGCAGGAAGCAGAAATGAGCAGAAGAAATTACCAAGAGAGAGCTACAGCTTGTAAGAACCACAAGCATGTAAATAGTTAATGTTGGACCAGCAGCTGACTTTAAAGGTTAATTACTTTCTAATCTGTGTACAAAGGCCATGACAGAAAAGGGGATATTAATAAGACATGACACGGCAGGGTCCTGCTAGGCCAAACGTCTGGACATTCAGGGGGTATTAGCATTGAGCTTGTCCATCACTTTAGATACAAGATAAAAAGAGACTTATCAATCATCTGGGGCTAAGAGCCAAAAAAAAAAAGAAGAAAGGGGATGGAACAGGGAGTACGAAAGAGAGAGAGCAAGAGACAGAAATACCAGCTTTATATTTTATACTGGATTCCAACCTTGTTTTTAAATGTAAACCATTTCTGGATCTTATAGCAAACCCACTTTGGACTAGTCTGGCTCTGCCCTCCTACGTACTTCCGCTCAATTTTCATTTTCCTTCAGTACTCCGTCTGGGACTGCTGTATATGTGTAGCAGGGTGAGCAAGTTTCCTCCCCTGTATTTAGTGTGACAGCCTATCAGCATTCGAGGCCTGTCTATTTTAAGACCGTGCATCTGCTACCTGAGGGTGCGTCATTGTAGGCTCCACCCCATGGCAAGGGTGCGCCACCATTCAGTGTGGAATTGTTTGGTCTGCACTGCAGCTCTGCGGTGATGTGCAGGCTGTTGTTATTTGCAGGTAAGATAAATCCGATTGTTTATCAGTGTTAATATGGTGGTTGTGGTAACTCGTTTAATCCATTCTAGTGTTCTTTTTACTGTAAAAGTGTGTGAGCCGCGGCGACTCGTGCTGTGAGTAAATTGTACTGCTATGCGTTTCCATGACGATCACTCGGTACGTACAAGTTATCCTTTTTAACTGATATTTTAAACAAGTGAGCTAATCAACTGTTGTTTTAGCAGGAGAATCAGTTCCTTCACGGACGCTCAGCTTAAATTAGGATGTTGAGGCGATTGTCTCCTGCATGAAACTCGTTTGGGACAGTGCTGCTGTTTTGTTGCTACTACAAGTTATGCCGTTTCCACAGCTTCATTGTCTACTGTCAAGTTTCTATGTCCATTATTATAGTCACTGTTACTGTGATTATAGCCTCGCGCTTCTTTTTGAAGTTTTGAGCGGCTATGTTGGCCGATCCGGTTTCGCCGACCACCACCTGTTTGATTCTAGTGGCTATACATTAGCTGCGTGTATTTAAGTTGAGGTATGTTTTATTTATTGTTTGTTTATCATTTACTCTAGCATTGTAACTGGATTACTGGATGCCTGAGTTAATGTTAGGTTTTTGATAACTGTGTTGAATTTGTCTTTAATTTAATTTGTGACATTTTTGACTTTGTTTAAAAATGGATTTGGATCATTTGGATTCTTTATTATATTTTTGGTTCCTGTTGATTGTTTTTTTTCTGTTGTTTTCTTTGAGTTTGGTTACAGTAGCGGGGGTTCCTGGAGAGTGAGGTCCAGCTGCCATAGTGTGGTCTTTACACCGAGTGCTGTGTTTTCTTGTATCCAATCTTCACGTGTGGCATGGGCGTGTGTATTGTATCACGGGGGACCGTCTCATTGGACGGCTGGCCACCCTCCAGATACCACCTGCTGGTCATTTTGTGTCATTTGTTTATTTTTGTGTGGTGTGCCAGATACAGATTGGTGCACGGTACGGTATAAACAATTTTGCTGAAGTTTATTTATTCAACATTGATACTATAAAGTTGTTACTCCCTTTTTCTATATACAACCTATGTCTCTTCACCCATTCTTTATAAAATGATAAGGAACCTGCGCGCCCATAGGGCATGATTTCCCCGGTTTTCCGGGGTGGGGTAGTCGACCTGTGTAGGTGCCAATCACTAATATTAGATAACGAGTGTGTGAGATTGGTCCGGTGTTCTGCTTCTCTTTTCTCCTCCCATATCATCTAAGACTTCCCCCTCGGGTTGCCACATATGCTTAGGTTTTCTCCCGAACAATTTTTGTTAAAAAAAACAAGGTTTTTTACCGGTCCAATCAGCGAACAGAGGGAGTGGCTGAGAGCGATGACGTTGATGCCGTGCGCTAGTTTGAGTTGTAGTTCAGTAATGGCAGTGAAAGATGCGAGAGTGTGGCACCGCTGATGAATGTCCAGAAGTTAACCCTCAGAGCCCGACGGCATCGCCCACGACGTCACACGGCACCTCCGATAAATATCTATATTATTTCATGAAACTTTTATCGATTTTCTTACCGTTTTTTCCAGCAGAAAGCTAACGAGCTAGCCATCACGGGGGTGTCTTTGGTGTCTTTGTAGCCTTTACAGAAAGTTTTCTATCCAGCCTGGAACATGTGCATCTTTTTGGAGTTGTTCAGCAATAAATCAAAACGCTTACATCCAAGATATATCCACTTGATGTCCATAATTTATACATTTTCCGTCATTTTTGCCGCTAGCGCGATGCTAGCTGCCATTTTGGATGAGGGTTTGACCAATGACAGGCTGATCCGTCATCCACGTTGGTGTGCGTCATTACGCATGAACCACAGCTCTGTTATTGTGGAGAGATAGAGACGCACGGCTAGTATTGAGGAGATAGAGAGAGAGACGTGCTGCAGTTTTGAGTAGTTTTGTGGACAAAGTTTGAGGAAAAAGTTTGAGGAGAAAGTTTGAGGAGAAGTTCCTGATAGGAACTGTTTTGAGGCTTGGCACCAGTAAATATCCAAAATCCAAAGAGGCCAAAAGCGCCTGGACTTTTTTTGGAAAAATGTAAATAGTTTTGGTTCTGTATAAGTTATCATGTTTATTCCTGAGTTCCAGGACTCCAAAGACTAGAACAAACAGTTATCCAGAGGAAATATGCTTAGCTTTTATTTATTTGTGTGTGTTTTCAATAAATATTTGAGGGATTCAATTTCCGTTTTATGTTTTCATTTGTCTTTATGGTCCCATAACTTATTTTACATTCAGGTGACATCAATGCAACACAAATATACTGACAGTGCAACTTGTCTTGAAAAAAAAGAGGTGTGTCAATTGTCTGTGAACAACAAGGTTGATGTTTTACAAGCTTTTTTAGTAAATAACACCAGGCGGAAAATTTATTGTAAAAATACCCTTAGGTCTTAAAGCCGGAGTGTGGCGAGGTGGACGAGCGAGCGAGATCAGTGTGCGTGATTGAGAATCAGACACACCGGTCTCGAGTCCTCTCATGAGGGAGCACGGAGGCATATAAGGGCGAGCGACACCAGTGACGGATGAGAGAGGACCAGGCCTGGATTTTAAATTGTGTTTTGTTTATGTTTTGTTATGTATGTGCGCGGCAGTCGTCCGTGAGGGTCTGCCGATTCCCGCCTCCTTCTTCCCTGAACAAATGAACTCCGTTACACGGAGCAAGAACAATCACTGCTGAGTTTTGTTGGTGGCCATAATGTTGTGGTCCGGGAAAAGTCTTTTTCGGCTCGCTCCGTTAGAGGTGAAGGAGTTGACTGAAGCTGTCCGTCTCCCACCACCCGCAAAAAAAACCTGGGCTGAATTACCTACTGTTTTAGACAAACACCAAGGTCGTGCGGTAATGTAATTGCTCTCCGAATCCACATCTCTGAGTTTTCAAGAATATATCACTTCGAAATTCACTGTTTATATCCTTTTTAGACCCCTGCAGAGCACCGTGCGGTTGCGTGCGCTATAATTTGGATGCATTTCTAGACTTGTATTTCTTTAAATGCTGGCAAGTGTTTACAAGAGCAAAATATTTCATCACCGCTCAAAAAATAAAAGAAGAAAAGCACATAAACATTTGAATTGGGCTGTTATTTACGGCAGCATTTTTTCTTATCATACCAAGCATATGACATTTTATTTACAGCATTTACAGCATATACGTGTTATGATTGCACGAGATATGCACCACGAGAGCAGCACGTTCCGATCACAAAACTCCTCTCCACCGTGAATAAATAACAATCCGAAAGCACAAGGTTTTATCACTGACACTGAGGTGGTGTGCACAGTTAATGTGAGAATCAAAGGCGAACGGCGTGTGGCATACGTCACGACCAAACATTAGCGATTGGTTAGGCAGATCCAGAGTGACTCTTGGCAGATCCAATAGTTTTAAACTTCAACAGAGTTCCCGCCTTCAAGGAAATAAATGCATGTCAATGGAGAGTGGCCAGACTCTCTGTACAAATGAAATGTACGAGAGTCTGGTAAGACCAGGCTAACTTTGGACCTGAGCTCCTTATAAAAAATATATCAAGGAAGATAGGAAGGAAGGGGAAGGAAGGATGGATGGATGAAAGGATGGATGATGGATGGATGGATGTTTGAGTAAATCACATATTCCAGAGGGCTGCATGTGTAATCATTTATAATATGTGAGTCTGCATTATTGCCGCCTACATTTCTAAATTGTAGTGGGTTTACTTTACTAATTACTGTCTCTGAACAGTAATTGCATTACTGATTATTTCATACTCCACTGAGCAGAAGTTGCTCAAACCATAATATTAAAAGACAAATGGAATATAATTTGAATAGTGAAATCAAAACATATACTTTTAGGATTACCTGCATTGAGACCATTTAGTCCAACATAGACTCACTATGAACATGCCTCTACCTACATTATAGCAAAACTGTAAAACATTTCTATACAGTACATACCATTCAAAGCATTTTCTAGATGAAATCACCACTAGTGGCAGTAAAACATCAACAAGTGTTGGTTAGGTTTGGGGTAGGTTTAAGGTGGTATGTTATTTTTTTTGTGTAGGTGGTATGTCACCGAACATTTAATTTCCGAAGTGCTGCAATGCTTACAACAACCAATTTAAAAAACATTGGTAGATTCATGTTCATCTGGGGTTTTTTTTAGCACCACTCGCTAAACATTTTACTTTCAAAGTGTTGTGGAATGTACAAGAACACAGATCACCTCTGTGCCTGCCTCCCATAACGACTGCTGCCGGTTCAAGACCGGGCCAAGTGGAAGCAGTTGCATGTGCAGAGGTGATCTGCATTTCCTGTTGACCACTAAAAAAGCTCAAGTTTGAGTATAGTACAGACATTTATTATGCTAGAAATTTCTAAAAATGGTGACAAGAGAGTGTAAACACAGATCTAAATACATGACAGAGGTGCCTGACATCCTTTTGATCTCATGCCATGATATTTAAAGTAAAGGCACAGGTGTTCAAAGAGCACAAAAAAGAGAGAAGAGAATCAGTGCTAAGAGTGCCACTCGGTAGATAAAAAAACTGAATTATTTCCAGGGGCTTCAGATATGAGACAAGCGTAAGATAAGGATTGCATTCAATTCATCCAATCGGCACGAGATGGAAAGCATTGCTCATAATATCCATTTCTCCCTTTCTAACAGTTTTCGAAATGACACAGGAGAAGACAAATCAGAGGGCATAAAATCCAATGGACCCTGCAGGAAAACTTTAGCAGATGTTTATAATCTGCCTTTCAAGAGGTTATTGCTTCTTATCATGGGTGATACTTCTGTTTAAATCTGTCACAGGCCTGTCCTCTGCAATCCAAACCAACACCTGTGCAACCAGATCAGAGGATATTCTACAAGAGCAGGAAAACAGGCACATTTTACAGCCACCTGTGGTCATGACAGATAGTCTTGAGTGGATGGGGACCTCAGGGATACTGAGCTCTTGTCTCTAAAACCAATCGATATAGGAGGAGGTGGATGTTCAGACTGAGAGTGGATAGCAAAACTCTCTCTACAGTTCCAGCCTCTGTGTGAAGTGGCCTTCCAAGAGTTTCAGCAGATCCAGATCAATGGCCCCTATAGAACCTCTTAAATTATAGCAGAAAACATGAAGTTTTGGTTTTTAATTATGTTAAGCTTAATAACTGTCTTAAGGTCATAGTTTCCCAAATTGAACTAAACTTGACCTGCATGTTATTTAAAGGCAGGGTAGTGAATTTGTTCAAGAAACTTTTTTTGTTATGCTGGTTGAAAGGTTCTTCACACCCTGAAAGCAATGACTAAGTTAAGTGGTCTAAATGTATTTATGTGCATATAAATTGTCTCTGGAAGGATTAGGACTATAATTACTGATCGCTTTGGGGATTTTCTTCACACAAATCAATCGTTTGGCCTCTGAACACTTGGAATATTTGTACTCTTTCGATAAATTGTGCCTGCAGTCGGATCTGCCTGTTATATCCTGTGTTTTATATCATATAATACAGAAATGGGTAGGTTTAGGCATGGAATTTGATATGGTGTAAATAAAAAATAAATAAAATAAATGTAAATAAAGTTATGCTGGCCGATTAAGTTGAGAATCCCACTCCAACATGTCATAATGGCAAACCCAATATATAATTTCATCATGACAATAACATTCCCATGCGTCTGTGTATGATGCCAATTAAAATTAATGGAGCACCCTACGCGTCGAAAAAGGAAGCTAAAGGTGTACCCTGTGCATTGAAAAGTGACGCCGAAAGGCCCTGACCAAGCGTCAATATGTGACGAGTTGGGAGTGAGACCTTGTTGACCTGCCGGTCAACGTGTGTATTTTCATACCTCCGCCCACCCTGCTCGCGCAGACATCACACGTCATCAGTGCGTTTCCTGCAATGCAGAGTTAGACAGACGTCAGTCACTGAGCACCGCAACCGAAACAGCAGTCACCTTTTACAGTTCCTGCTGAACCAAAACAACGAGCTTGTGCTGCGTTCACACCATAACTACTGTAATTTGGAAGAGATGGAAACCCATGATGTTGTACCCGGAGCTGTTTGTGACTCAAATGAATGCATTTCAATGGCAACACTATCAACGGTGAAATTTATCTGCAGCAGTCAGGTGGTACAGGTCAGTGCTCTTTAAGTTGTTTATGTTCATTATTATTATAGTGTTATGTGTTTTGAGACAAGAGGTAGTTTCGTCGTCTTTCGTCTCAAGACGCTTTTCAAACTCTGCTGTATGCGTTCATGTGTTTTGAAAATAGGTGTGGCTTTGGAGAAGCTCTGAAGGGAAGGTGGTATCTTATGCTTTCAAAGCTAGCTTGATATTGCTAGCCTCTTTGAAATTGCCTACCTTACCTTTGACTCTTTCCACGCTAGTGTTTTATTTTTAGGTTGCCAGCCAGCGCCAGCATTTTTTTGATCATATTCACAAAATTGTAATGGCCCCCAGAATGAATATGTGTGAATACGTAAACAGTGAATATATCAAAAGAAAGAACAGAGCCTCTGCTTTTAAACAAACAAACAAAAAATTGTCTAGCTTCATTCATATTTTTCTTTTATCAACACTTGAATGTGGGTACGTTTAATCAAAAACAACAGTTCAAACAAAAAGCTGAGAAAATCCTGTTTTTGTCAAAGATTAGATTCAGAATGATAATCAAAACATAGATTAAGCAGATCAAGTCCATCAACACCCCCAACGCTTGCACAGTCGTATACCTCTTTGTGGGTTCGACTTTTTTAATAATAAAAATAAATTATAATTCTTTACATTAATGTAGCACTTTTCTTGGTACTCAAAGCGCTCTACATATGGAAGGATGGAATCTTCTCAACCACCACCAATGTGCAGCATCCACCTGGATGATGCGACGGTAGCCATGTTGCGCCAGAACGCCCACCACACACCAGATTATTGGTGGAGAGGAGACAGATGAAGCCAATCAGTATATGGGGATTATTAAGAAACCATGATGGGAAGAGGCCAATGGGCAAATTGGGCAGGGATGCCAGGGTTAAAACACTACTCTTTTTTGAGCGACATCCTGGGATTATTTTATGACCAGAGGGTCAGGACCGCAGTTTAATGTCTCAACCGAAGGACGGTGCTATTTGACAGTATAGTGTCCCCATACACTGGGGCATTAGGTCCCACACAAGTCACAGTGTGAGCACCCCTGCTGGCCTCACTAACGCCTCTTTCAGCAGCAACCTAGTTTTTCCAAGAGGTCTCCCATGCAGGTACTAACCAGGCTCAACCCTGCTTAGCTTCAGTGGGCAACAGTTTTGGGCTACAGAGTGATATGGCTGCTTTTTCTCGATAACGTTAGGCAGTTTTGATAATCACGTTAGCTCACTTGCGCAAAAACACAGATTGCCGGAATATCTTGTCAATAGCGGGGAAGCGTTTTGTCATAAATTATGGGAAATCTTGTCAATGGTGGGGAAAGAGTTATTGTAGTTCAAACAGAAAGATGCCCTTGACAACCCTGACAACTCATAATAATACTGTAGACATTAAAATAACTATGTGTTGCAGACTGCAACCTGGATTGTTCAAAAAGGTACGTTTTTTTAATCATGATTGATTGCACTGTTGTATGGCCCAACTTGTAATACTGTATAGTATAGCTTATGATTTCACCATCTCATATAAATTATTATTACTTTAGCACAGGAGGGCCAACATCCTACAGAGTTTACCTCCAATCTCCCTGGAAGTTTCTTGTAATCCAAGACCTTGATTAGCTGGCTCAGGCATGTTAATTAGGATTGGAGCTCAAATCTGCAAGACAGTACACCTCCAGCAACAGGGCTAGACGCCCCTGCTTTGCACTGCAGGTAGTTTCTGCAGGTCTTAGCATTTTTGGCCTCCCCACTAAGCTGATAACTGACTGGCATGAACAGTTAGACCTCGCTGATCAACGGCTATAAAAATGTAGCGTTAAAATGAGTATTAGCTCTTTCCTTTTTGACACCAATCCAGAGTTTGAAACTTGTATTTAAGGCACAGTGAACACATTATACAATTTCCTCAGTTGGGGAACAATTAATGTCACAAGAAAAATCCATTCCTTTTTTTTCTCTTAATGCACTTGTCACTTACATTAATTTGATAAATTTAGTTTCTGCTTGGCATATTCTTGTACTGACCTTCACAAGTGAAGATCATCAGTTCTCACAGGCTTTCTATCTGTGTGAAGTGTAATTTAGAAGCTGCGCCTTGGACCTTCAACCTCACAAATGAAGCATACACACAGACACAGAAGAGATCACAGATTGAGAGGTTCTGTTTCACATGGCCATGCACTGAAGGTTAGATCAGAGGTTTTGAACCCTTCCAAGAGACTGCCTCATTAGTGAGTTTGCTCTGTGTAAGTAACTCCCATTTCTCTGTAGAAACCCTCAGCCAAAAAGGACTAGCAGATTCAAATGACTTAGACATAGATATAAGAGAGGTGAGAGACTTTCTTTAAAAACAATATTATTTATTTAACTCGCATTTATTTTTGGGGAAAAGAAAAGAAGAACAGAAAAATACAATGTGTGTGAAATGTGAAAAAGTCCTTGTTCATTGACTTCCATTTGCAAATTAGTTTGAGACTTTTTGGTATTAACATGGATTTGAAATAAGAGAGGGACATAATTGGATGTAAATAATGGGGAAAATCCAAAAGAAATCATTCTCAAGTAATGGAGGAGACAAAAGTGCACAGAAAATTAATTGTCCAGGATTGGAAGTAATTAAATTGGACATGGCCAAAGTCACACAAGGATTAATGTTGGATGGATTCTAGTAAGTGCTAAAGGTTTTATGTACCCTTACTTTATGCCATTCACGAGGCTGTCAGATAAAGTTCATTGTACTTGGCCAAGAGACTAAACCCAAGAAGCGTGTTTATCCTCCATGACTTAAAGAAGGGCTTTTATCCTGTCGGTGCATTGAGTCATCATGGAAGTATTTTTTTGATGACAGTCATGAATTGCTCATTTTTTGTAGCCTGTAATAGCAGTGAAATTGTGAATTGGAAATAAATAAATAAAAATATGCATAGGTTTTTAATTAAATAAAGTACTGAAGCATGCAACATTGCACCATTAACATAATTTACTAGATAATCTTAGAAGTCGGGAGTTTATCACACTGAGCATCTACAATGGCCAGGTCTAGGCGGTTGGTTACAGTTGTTTATTTTAGGCATCTCTATGTGGTTGATGTATCATGCAAGCTGTAAACAACTCTTTGTTGTTGCACTGTACACATACTGTAAGTTTTGTTCTTAAATGTTTTTTTTGTTTTTTTATCTGCGTAGGTGCTTTGGTGTGCATTGATGTAAGAATTATATGGACTCCTTATAGGCTATAATTTGTTCAATTGCTGTCCTTTTGGAGTCTTTGTGACAAGATGCGTTAAATGCGTTAAACAAAATAAATTATGCTTAATTTCACGAGTTTCGTATATATATATATATATATTATATATATATTATTTCTTTTTTACTGAAACACTAAAGAATAAAGATGAATATTGCCTGTACTTCTCTCTGAGATGTTATCTGTATGTTTTGGAGAACTATGTTGCTTTCAGTTGACGCTCAAACAACTCCACCCTTGAAGAAGCTGTGTATCTGTGTATGTGCACTAGTATTCTTTGTTACAGATCAGTATTGGAGATGGACAACAGGCATCCTAGGCAGATTGACGGACTTGTTGTTCCAGACAAGATGGCGCCTATTCTCAACCTGGAAGGTTACAACGGGCTTAATTTTTCTTTAATTAATCGCACTCCTGCAGCAAATCAGCATGTTGGAATGATTTCTGAAGGATCGTGTTGCTAGAACATACACAAACATGAAGGTAATAAGGTAAGTCTTTAATAAATCCACATAAAGAGAGTAGCATCACACATTGATGAGACCAGACAACAATGAACAATAACAAGGAAACTTAAATACACAGGCAAACAAGGATGATTAGACACACACACACCTGAACTGAGTAATGTAATCAAATCTATACAATGAAAAATATTTTCAAACTGAGGTGACTGTGACACATGTGACACTGAAGACTGGACTATTGGTAATGGCTTCTGAAAATGCAGCTTTGTCATCATATGAATAAATTACAATATAGTCAAATAGAATATATTTTATTTACAATATTATTGTTTTTACAATATGTATTTTTGTCAAATAAATGCTGCCTTAAGGTAATGTACATAAGGTAACCATGATTTTGCCTAGATACCCTAGACATTTTCCTAGATCAACATATTTTGTTGATCCTGGAACAGCATTCCTGTCTGAACATTTAGTCCTAACCCTATCCCCAGGGGTTAAAGTGGGCCGGAACGGTCCGGAACTGCGTTCCAGCACCTCAGATAAATGAATAGATAAATAGGTCCAGCAGTAGCAGTGCGAGAGCAGCTGGATCGTCTCACGCACAGCGCTGACAAACTCGTTCGGCGCTTTTGCCGCTCTATTGAATTGATAACGAGCGCCAGGCAGTCGCTTTATCCATTTGAATACAAGAATCATGTGTACAGTAAAGGCTCTGTGGTGAAACTAGCTGAACCAGACTGAATAGCTCCGACCATGCAAACTGAAGTGTTGAGGTAAACTATAAGCTGCCTACACGACGTAGTCAGCTATGAGGTAACCGAGGTCCGGACCTCTGTATTTTTCCGAGGTGTATAGCTATAATAAATGTTGTAAAATAATTTCAACCAAGTTAGGCATAAAATAATGAATGTGTGTGTACATATTGTGAATTAATTTATTAAACGTATGTATAGCGTTTGTATCCTTCAGTGAATTAAATTGTCTAAGAAAATGCTTAATAAAATATAGGCTAAATATCAGTTAACCCTATGTTTACTTTCTTCACTGACACAGATGGAATTGAAAAGACTACCAGGTCAGAGTTCAGCTTTAGGAGGGAAAGAGACAGGGCAAGAGAAGGAGACAGAGAAAAAGAAAGAGTGATGGAAATGAGAGAGTGATGAAATGAGGAAAGAGTAGGTATGACAGATGCCCACTAACATGGTTTTGAAAGCTATTTATTATTATTTATTTCAGCCTTCAAACATCTTAAAATGCACATATGTAGATCAGAGAAATCTAATTTGTCTTGGGGGACCATGCCCTCCAAGCCCCCCAAAATAGCTTAAACCTGGGACCTCGCTGGTTTTAAAACTCCTTAAGGCAGTGTAAAAAAAAGTTGTTGCTGTTTCTGGAAACCTGTTCGCTTTGACCTCATATCTGGAGTTAATGCATTTATGCTGTTTATGTGTTGCAGCCTGGAAGATTTATATATAGGCCTACTTAATATTAAAATTGAATATTCAGACAGTATATACTCATTCTATCTCTGTGCTTTGATGGTTTTGTTTAAAAAATAAAAAATAAAAAAAACTGTATAAAATAATTATTTCTGTGGTAGAAAACGTTGTGGCACCAAGATCGGCTACGATGGGGCCCCTTGGGTTTGTTATAGCACCAGGGCCCTACGTGTTCTTAATTTGGGTTTCAATATTTTTATACTTCCCATTTTTATGTTTGAATTTACATTGTGAAAAACAAGGTTGTGTCGCATATTATTTTAACATAGTATCATGATAGATGTAGATGGACCAAAATAAAACCATTAAAATGTCAAGTAAATAAGTATTGTGATATTGGTGCCACAGTGACACTCTTGTCCCAAAAAGTATTGCTATACCACGATATTCAATATGTTGTCCCACGGTGAGTCATTTTTCCCTGTTGCACCTACACAAAATTTGAGGGTTCCCCCACCTGCCAAATCCCACTTCAACAACTGCCTATCCCTAACCCTAAACCTAACCCTATCCATAACTTATCCCCAAATCAGAGGGAAATGATAGGTGAATAACACTGACATAGAATCATCTAACCCTGGTTGTAAACTTGAACTTGACATAAACTGTAAACTTGTCCCTCAAATCTGATTGGTATTTTAGAATGTTGATCCAGAAACAAGTTGTACTTGGTAAGATCATGTTCGCCCTGTGAGAAAGTGTGTGCACGTTTGGCTATTCTTATAAAGATCCTTTTCTATATTCGGTTTATGGATGTAGGCTCATTACTCCAGTTAGAAGATCGTCAACAAGCTAATAGTGCTTCTAGATTATAACACACATAAATAATACAACAGTTGTTTGTTGTTTGAGGGAGGGATGCAATCTGTCTCAGGGCTGTGAAACTAGGGAAACTAATGTCTCTATGTGATGCCTCAGTTCAGTCAAGGACAAGTACAGCAAAATGGGCTTGTGGAACCCTGCAGTGTCATGACATGAACTAATGCGTTTCAAGGAACTCTATATGAAATGAATTCAAACACATTTGTGGCTGTAAATGTATTTGTTTACTAATAAGATATACTTTCAAATCTCCAGTTTGCTTACTTTCTTTAGCACAACTTTTGTGATTTTGTGAAGTTTTCGAGTTATGAAAACTTCCATCAGATTCGACTAATGGTTCTCTGACAACCTAACAAAGTAAGATCAGTGCCCACGAAATTTAGATAAAGGGGGCCGTCTTATCGATGTATAATGATTTCTTTTGCACATGGCTAGTTTACATAATAGCATCTAATTAACCTAGCCTGCATGATGTATTGACCGATTTGTTTCAAGCGATTTTCCCTTGATTTCCATTACTGTGTGATGTGCACCCAGCAGTTCTTAATCATACTCATAATGTTATGACTGGAGTCACTTATACGGCCAGTGAAAGTCATTTCTCATCACAAGTACTTAATGAGACTGAAACGGGCATGGTAAGACATCTCCACTACAGGAATGGGGTCTAGGGTTCTGACACATGTCAAATTAACTTTTCAGACCTTCCCTCTAGGCCTGAGAAAGGCACCTTAATCTGCAGTTAGTCAATGCAAGACACTATACAGTAGATTGACCTTTAGAAAGAGATTGAACATTGCTAGCAGGTTTTGTATCAAGTTCCTGAGTTTAGCAATGGTTAGTCTCACATAGCCTCTCCATGTTCTACCACTTTGTAGTTTCTTCTGCTTAAAAACTGTCTAGTCACATGTGACCAACGAATAAAGCAACCAAGCACAGTTTGCTTGCTTTTTAACATGTCGTTTTGGGGTAAATCTGAAATTGATTATATCAAGTCAAGTCACCTTTATTTATATGTGACCCTGGACCACAAAACCAGTCATAAGTCGCATGGGTATATGTGTGGCAATAGCCAACAATACATTGGCAAGTATGGGTACAAATATTTTTTTATGCCAAAAATCATTAGTATATTAAGGAAAGATCATGTTCCATGAAGTTATTATATATATATATATATATATATATATATATATGTATATGTATATGTATATGTATATATATATATATATCTCAGTTTCAAAAAAATTACCCTTATGACTGGTTTTGTGGTCCAGGGTCACATATAGCACTTTTTACAATACATATTGTTTCAAAGCAGCTTTACAGTGATAACAGGAAAATAATGCAACAAACTTTGTTTTGGCTGTATAGCCGCTCTTGAGAATATTCTCGTGTGGTATCAATGCAGGCAGATCATTAATATTAATATGATGTGAGATGGTGGTCCAGTGGGTTAAACCATGGAACTGACACACAGAAGGTTGCTGGTTCGATCCCAGTGGTCACCACCAGTGTGTCCTTGAGCAAGGCACTTTACACCATGTTGCTCCAGGGGGATTGTCCCTGTAATAAGGGCATTGTAAGTCGCTTTGGATAAAAGTGTCTGCCAAATGCAAAACTGTAAATGTAATATAGTTGAATATTTAGTGTCTCCAGCTAAGCGAGCCAAAAGTCAAAGGCGACAGAGGCAAGGAACCAAAACTCCATCAGGAGACAGAATGGAGAAATAAACCTTGGGATAAACCAGGCTCAGTAAGGGGGCCAATTATCCCCTGGTCAACGAACGAACAATGTGTATGATTATGATTCAGGCAATATTTCTGGTCAGATTGGATCGGAACATTCAGAATATTTCTCCAGTTCCATCTGGTTGAAGATCGGAGTCATCATGCCGGAGACGGGCTTGTTGAGGATCAGTGCCACTGGCTGTCGTGTCGATGAGGCCTTCACAGAGTCTGGTTGGCACAATCTCTGCTGACACTTCAGGGAAGTGTTGTGGTCGTGTCTAGGCGCAGGTCCACCATCTGATCTGGGTACGGCCTGGATCCGGCTGACCACAGTAAACCTCGGGAATAGAGAAACTAATATTAGCGTAGATGCCATTCTTTTTATGATGTAAACGAGTACATCGGGTGTTATGGGAAGTGTTCCCGGCTGGCCTAGGTAATGCAGCCTAATATCACAATTAATAGATTGGTAGTCTACCAAACATGAAACTTCAGTCATTATAACAAGATATATCTGTTTTAAACTATTTTTGTCCATACAATGAAAGTCAGTGGGTTCCAAACCAACAAAACTTAACAACTTTCATTGCAAGGACAAACTCAACTCCATTTCTCTGCATTCAATCTTCTGGAGTGATGTGCAATGACTGGTGGGTAAATTTCCCTCTACACTTCCTGTGAAGTGATGTACCAATGTACCTTTATTCCCATTTCCATTAACAGTGCCCTTCGAACTGAACACGTTTGCTCCCTTTGGATTGGAATCTCACTTAAGATGATGAAATACCGTGTGAAATACACTTCGGTCGAATGGATCACACCTAGTTGAAAATGTTTGTGTAGGGTTCATGCTTAAGCAGCTAACAGTAGGCCTGTGCTGAGCAGTTATCTAGCAAAACACAAGATGACTAAGAAAAACATAACGAACAAGAAATGTTCAAATAAAGTCTTTGTCGGTTTTTCAACAATGACAGCTTTTCCTCAACGCATTAATGTCTGGGAAACATGTCAAGCAATACAGTCAGCCAATCTGCTAGCTGAGGTTTTTTTTTTCTTTTTTCTATGAGGTAACAGTATGTTACACTGATATCAGATCCTCCAAAGTATATGGAAAGATTCTATATAAAATTCCCTTAGAATGACACAGATGTTTGAAAAATGCTTTTGAGAGGAGACAGTGGTGACAGGGCTTAAATCTTCTCTAGTCCCAGATGAAGTAAATTGTCAAGCACTTTTTTTAAGAACCCTGTCAGCAACCAAAGAATGTTTTAATGGAGCTGTGTTTTGGGACTTGCTCATCTTCAGTTGCTGTAGAAAGTTGTGCATGCTCTTTGAGTGTTAAGGAGGGTCTACTGAGATATTTCCTAGCATATTCCTCTTGTATTTGTCAAATCAAACGACCACAGCTCACACGTTTTCACACATCCATTTCGATAGTGCTGTTTAACACTAATTACATCAAAGCTATATTTTTCAATTATTTAAATGATGGACTTTAGAATTGTATTAGATCATATCTGCTATAAATACAATCCACACATGTTCCTACTTGTGAATGGACATGATTATTTTCATTTTCTATTTGTTTCATCCTCCACATAAAAGTTCACCCAAAAATTTAATCTGTCATCATTACTCTATATGGTATATGTATGTACAATTCTAGGATTTCCAAATGCTTCATAGAGCATTTCCGGACCAGGATGTACCACAGCAAACCCTAAGCCTTCACTTGTGGATGGATAGCATCACTTTATTTAGACTAATGGAAAATCTGAACAATAACTAATGGAACATCTTTTTCTCAGAAAGCTCTTTACCTAATGCAATATCTGGTTTAGCCATAGAAAGAAAGACAAAATAAAATAAAATTAAATAAACAGTGACTCCATAAAAGCAAATATGGTTTATGAAAATAATCTGAATCATGTGATCTGCCCAGCATCATTATGGAACACAGTGTTATGGTGATCAATTGCATCAGTTGCAGAGTAATGTAACTCACTCTTAGGGGCCATTTACACAATGCTATTTTCAACTAAAAACTGAAAACTTTTCATGCGTTTTGGACATTAATTTACATAACAACAGCGTTTTAAATAATAGTTACAACTTTTGATTTTAATAATGTGTTATTAAATGCTGAAATGTACATTTAACTAAGATTAATGCATGCTTTAGAAGTATTTTTCATTGTCAGTTTGTTAGTGAATGAACTAATGTTAAATAATAGAGTCTTATTGTAAAGCGTGTGACTGAACAACAAAGAATCAGAACATATTCAAACAATATCTAGGGCATGTAATTTAGTCCAGATTAAAATACAAAATGTTTAAATTTGAAAATATAGCCTTAAGTCTTTAAGTATTTGGTTATGTGATGAGCACCTTATCGTTTTGTTTACGAGGGTTACCGGGGAAACGGCTGCATTTCTGCTGTCCCATCAGCGCCCTCTGCTGTCAGAGCGTGAATGTGTTTTCATTCAGTGCATGTCCTTTGATCCACCATGTGCTCGGCTCATGCACGTTGGGTTTGTTTATATCAGTGCGCAGTCCTCTTTGACGTATTGTTCAATTTAAACGGTTGATGGATAAAGTATTCTTAAAATGCATTCTAAAAATCTGAATAATTCGTAAGAAATAATTATTCACGGTATTTTGAAGTACTCACGATAACAATATTGTGCTTGTTCATTATTGCGGTATATTGTATTACCGTATACCGGCAAATGTCTAGTCGTGACCTCTGAAAAAAATGATTAGCATCACTATATCAAGTTGGCTACTCTCCATCTGGTGCCCCAATGGTTAAAGTTCATAGGTTATGAAACATGGCATGTCTGAGAAGACATATTGAAGCAGCCCTATTAAAATAAATGTATCTGTATAGCAATTGAGTCTGCTCCACTTGAGTCCATCCTGTCTGGGGTGTTTTGTTGAGGCTAAGACCTGAATTTGGAGATACCAAAATGTTTCCGGTGAATGAGTTTTCTTTTTTTATGTAAGCCAGCAGTGACATGCATCGCTGCATTGGATAACAATTTTTAATCCTCCAAAGTTATACCATCTAATTGAATTTACTGGCAGAAATATTTTTTGTTATTTTTTTCCCTGTATAATTTTACTTCAAATGGAGCCACTAAGGTGTTGGTGCCATTTGCTAGATCTCCCTCTGGTGATTCTTTCTTCTGTTCTAATAAAATTTGATACATTGTCTTTGTAAAATATCCCATAGAAAGCCATACGTTAGAATCTCACAACCTTAATTCACAAATGTGTGTGTAACTATATATTGCTTATAATATCTCCCAGAAAAAGGGAAATAATCTCCTTTAAATGAGGCCTCTTTTTTTATATCCGTTATTCTCATTCATTCTCAATGAAGTCTTGTATATATATGATGGGTATACAGTTGAGGTCAGAATTATTGTCACCCCTGGTAAATGTGATCAAAGATGGCTGTAACAATAAATCTGCGTTGTTTATCCTTGTGATCTTTCATCTAAAAAAGTAAAAGAATTGAAAGTGGGGGGTTAATCACATTATGAAATAAATGCTTTTCTCCAAAACATGTTGGCCACAATTATTGACAACCTTTTATTGAATACTTTTTGCAATCTCCTTTTCCCAAGATAACAGCTCCGAGTCTTCTTCTATATTGCCTGATGAGTTTGGAGAACACCTGACAAGAGATCAGAGACCATTCCTCCATACAGATTCTCTCCAGATCCTTCAGATTCCCAGATCCATGTTGGAGCTTCTTCTCTTCAGTTCATCCCACTCATTTTCTATAGGGTTCAGGTCTGGGAACTGGGATGGCCATGGCAGAAGCTTCATTTTGTGCTCAGTTGATTTTGATGTTTGTTTTGGATCATTGTCCTGATGGAAGATTCATCCACGGCCCATTATAAGATTTCTAGCAGAAGCGGTCAGGTTTAGATTTTTATATCTGTTGGTATTTGCTAGAATCCATGATACCATGTTTCTGAACAAGATGTCCAGGACCTCCAGCACAAAAATAGGCCCACAACATTAAAGACCCAGTGGTGTATTTAACCGTAGACATGGGGTACCTTTTATACCTGTTTGCACTAAAACCCATATGGTGGGTTGGCTGCCAACAAGCTCTTTTTGATTTTCATCTGACCACAGATCCAGGTCCCCTTTGAAGTTCCAGTCGTGTCTGACAGCTGAATATGGATACGTTTTTGGATGAGCGAGGACCCCAAGACTCAACTAATCTCTGCAATTCTCCATCTGTGATCCTTGTGTGAGTGTCTTTGGCCACTCAAACTCTCCTCCTCATCATGCATTAGGACGATATAGACACATGTCCTCTTCCAGGCAGATTTGTATTATATTTAGTTGATTGGAACTTCTTAATTGTTGCCATGATGTTGGAAATGGGGATTTTAAATCCTTTAGCTATTTTCTTTCAGCCACTTTCTATGTTATGAAGCTCAACAATCTTTTGCTGCAGATCAGAACTATATTATTTGTTTTTACTCATTTTGAAGGTGTTATATGTCTGCTGTTTTGACAGATGGATGGTTAAGGGAATTTGGCCTTTGTGGTTCCTAATATTTATACTCCTGTGAAACAAGTCATACAATTTCACATTCCTAGTCACCCTGAGATATTAATGAGAATATACTTCAGATATATCCTTTTTTTGGGAGAAAAACATTTATTTCATAATGTGAACACACCCCAAACCAGCCGAAAAGTTGAGCAAAAAGCTTAGTGAAATTAAAGGTGGCCTACATTTTCGTGTCTGTGACCAGTGTTTACAGTGCTTGATAATTGATAAAAATAAGCTGACTAATCTAATGAACTGCTGAAAAGCAGTTCACACATAAAATATATTGCTTAAATTGTTACTGCCTTTAGTTATTATTTTTGCAATAAATGTAAAAACACTAACTGGATAATACTTTTTCTTTTTTATAAATAGAACATTAATAGTGCAAACATACAAAATATAATTGTATTTGGTCTTAATGTAATGTAAATTTAACCAGGAAAATGTGACAAAATTAATTGTAACAGGAACATGAACATAAAAAAGTATATATATATATATATATATATATATATATATATATATATATATATATATATATATATATATATATATATATATATATATATATATATATATATATATACAGGGAGTGCAGAATTATTAGGCAAATTAGTATTTTGACCACATCATCCTCGTTATGCATGTTGTCTTACTCCAAGCTGTATAGGCTGGAAAGCCTACTACCAATTAAGCATATTAGG
The DNA here is from genome assembly GCA_023566225.1 of Romanogobio albipinnatus. NCBI lineage: Eukaryota > Metazoa > Chordata > Actinopteri > Cypriniformes > Gobionidae > Romanogobio > Romanogobio albipinnatus. Next base: position 13,254,496 of record CM042261.1, on the reverse strand, counting down.
TGATGTGCATCTCTGTAATGAGAAGGGGTGTGGTCTAATGACATCAACACCCTATATCAGGTGTGCATAATTATTAGGCAACTTCCTTTCCTTTGGCAAAATGGGTCAAAAGAAGGACTTGACAGGCTCAGAAAAGTCAAAAATAGTGAGATATATTGCAGAGGGATGCAGCAGTCTTAAAATAGCCAAGCTTCTGAAGCGTGATCATCGAACAATCAAGCGTTTCATTCAAAATAGTCAACAGGATCGCAAGAAGCGTGTGGAAAAACCAAGGCGCAAAATAACTGCCCGTGAACTGAGAAAAGTCAAGCGTGCAGCTGCCAAGATGCCACTTGTCACCAGTTTGGCCATATTTCAGAGCTGCAACATCACTGGAGTGCCCAAAAGCACAAGGTGTGCAATACTCAGAGACATGGCCAAGGTAAGAAAGGCAGAAAGTCGACCACCACTGAACAAGACACACAAGCTGAAACGTCAAGACTGGGCCAAGAAATATCTCAAGACTGATTTTTCTAAGGTTTTATGGACTGATGAAATGAGAGTGAGTCTTGATGGGCCAGATGGATGGGCCCGTGGCTGGATTGGTAAAGGGCAGAGAGCTCCAGTCCGACTCAGACGCCAGCAAGGTGGAGGTGGAGTACTGGTTTGGGCTGGTATCATCAAAGATGAGCTTGTGGGGCCTTTTCGGGTTGAGGATGGAGTCAAGCTCAACTCACAGTCCTACTGCCAGTTTCTGGAAGACACCTTCTTCAAGCAGTGGTACAGGAAGAAGTCTGCATCCTTCAAGAAAAACATGATTTTCATGCAGGACAATGCTCCATCACACGCGTCCAAGTACTCCACAGTGTGGCTGGCAAGAAAGGGTATAAAAGAAGAAAATCTAATGATATGGCCTCCTTGTTCACCTGATCTGAACCCCATTGAGAACCTGTGGTCCATCATCAAATGTGCGATTTACAAGGAGGGAAAACAGTACACCTCTCTGAACAGTGTCTGGGAGGCTGTGGTTGCTGCTGCACGCAATGTTGATGGTGAACAGATCAAAACACTGACAGAATCCATGGATGGCAGGCTTTTGAGTGTCCTTGCAAAGAAAGGTGGCTATATTGGTCACTGATTTGTTTTTGTTTGGTTTTTGAATGTCAGAAATGTATATTTGTGAATGTTGAGATGTTATATTGGTTTCACTGGTAAAAATAAATAATTGAAATGGGTATAAATTTGTTTTTTGTTAAGTTGCCTAATAATTATGCACAGTAATAGTCACCTGCACACACAGATATCCCCCTAAAATAGCTAAAACTAAAAACCACTTCCAAAAATATTCAGCTTTGATATTAATGAGTTTTTTGTGTTCATTTACAACATGGTTGTTGTTTAATTATTAATGTTGTAAAATTAATCCTCAAAAATACAACTTGCCTAATAATTCTGCACTCCCTATATATATATAAACTGTAAGGACTTTGCCTCCTCATTTTGAAACACCACTGCATACCGCATGGACAGCTTCAGTGTCAGCCAGATCGATTTTGCTTCCCAATGATGAGAATGTTACCTAAATAGCAGACTGTTACCTAAATAGCTGTTCTACCTTTTCATGCTCGAAAAGGCCATGGTTATTTGTTTAAGTTTAATGCCATGCTGTGAACATGGTCCTCTAAGATATTGCTCAATAACAGGGTTTTGTAAACATGATTTAAATCATTTATATGAGGTGTAGGACGTGTGTAAGGGAAACAGGTCTATTTAGCTCAAAGGAAATTATTAATTAATTTATAGGGAATTTTGAAAGGCCGAGTCACTTATTTTACGGCCGAGCAAAAGACTTGTCCGGTGGTTCATTTGAACAGGCCGTAACTAACAACTCTGCAGCGGATATAAATATCCAAACAATAGTGAAACACTATTTAATATCCAGGTAACATCAGCAGTTTAAGACATTAAATTCATAAGCACATAACACAAGAACACTTATCTTTGAATACAAACAAAACTTTATTGATTACTCTTACACACAAAACTAATAACACACACACACACACACACAGGGGGGTTTTGTGAAATGTGGGGACATTCCATAGGCGTAATGGTTTTTATACCGTACAAACCGTATTTTCTATCTCCCTACAATGCCCCTGCCCCTAAACTTAACCCTCACAGGAGACTGCACAGTTTACTTTCTGTAAAAAAAACTAATTCTGTATGATTTCTAAGCGTTTTGAAAAGTAAGGACATGGGTAACGTCCTCATATTTCACCCTCTCCTTGTAATCATACCCATGTCATTATACACATTTGTGTCCTGATATTTCACAAAAAGATGCCCACACACACACGTTGCAGAAAGAAAGAAAGTGAGGAAAGAGGGAGTTTTATGAGTGAAATTATGAAATCCCACGTTTCTAGCAATATATGCATTTATAACACATGACCTGAATGAACCATTAATCATTAATTTAACCCTCCTATCGTTTCTTGTGGGGTTATTCTTTCTTCGTTGAATGGGGATCCCCTTTTCGGTCCTGGCTGGATGGGGGATTCCCAGGTTCTTAGATTCGCTGGTGGCCTTGACGCGTCTTTGATCAACATCTTGGCAAGCCACGAGGCGTGTTGACGGATGGATGGAAAGTCTTGTGGATGATTGATAAAACTAATGCTGCGTCCCAATTCACATAATATCAGTACTAAATAGTATTCGAAAAAATAATATATTTTTAGTATGTCCCAAATCGTAGTATGTTGAAAATGATTCCAGGATGGTCTACTATTTCCGGTCAGAATTCGAAGTGCAGATCGATGCACACTCAAACGGCTGATATTGCCCACAACCCATTGCGAGATGGACGAGGATTCGATTAGAACTACAAACACGGACAAAAAGTGTTTAAAAAAACTACAAACATGACAGTTATGCAAGTCCGACGGTTAAGTAAGGTTAGATAAAGGGGTTTGAGTGAGTAATTATCAGTATTTAACCTGGAGAAAAGTCCAGCTATCATCCTTTTTTAATGATTTGATGCAGTTTATATGTAATAATTGTCTCTGTGGGTTTCCTTGTGGATTTAAACTCTGTGTCACTTAAGCCGCATTTCCACCGCAGGAACTTTCCCCAGGAACTAGGAACTTTGGGTGGTACTCGGTGTGTTTCGACCGCAGGAACCAGGGTCTAAATGAAGTTCCGGGTAAATATTTCCCCCTCCGAGCGGCCCTGCTCCCGAGGTGGTACTTTTTCAAAGTTCGGGAACTTTCGGGGGTGGGACTTGGGCGCTGAACATGCTGATTGGTTTAGCTCATGCAGCATTTTATTTCAACCGGCATTTTTAAAAGTCTTTTGCGAGCATCGTTCAGTGTTCAGTAAATATCAGTCCTGTGTGGCGCATTCGTCTCAGCCATCGCACCGTCAATGTCCGTAATAGCTGATGATAACATACTTTGTCATATTTTAAATCTAGCTTTACGAGCTTTCAGAATACACTTTAGTATCAGTGCTCATCTCTTTTCCGCCGTTTTGTTAATGACTTCTTTAGTAAACCAATATATAACAAAAAGCAAAAGCAGCGCTGCTTGCATCTCCTCCACTTGTTATTGTTGCAGACAGTGTCGCGCAAAAATTATTACTGTCCGTCGCTGACTGGGAGGAGCAGTCGCGTTGCGCACAATCCTACATCACCGGACTAATTTGCCTAATCTTCTTGGTACTTTAGACCGCAGTGGAAACGCAGACAGCAGCACGTCTGGGGGAAAAAAAGTTCCTGTAAAAAAAGTTCCTGGTACAAATTGTTCCGGGGAAATTTTGGTGAAAACGGGGCTTTAGAGTTCATTTTAAGGTTGTTGAGAAGAAGGGGATCTGTTTTGGCTCTTTGTCTTGGGGATCAAACAACCTCTGCCGGTATCTTGGAGTGGCCCAAGGTTTGCAAGGCCATAAAGTACTTAGATGGGGGGGTGATTTGTTAGTTGGCACAGACAGAATGGAGTCTACTTCTTTCATGGCCAAAGATTGTTGGAGTGTTGAGTTGAGTTTTGTGTGGAATTATGTTTGAATGAATCATCTGGAAGATTCATTTGTGTCTGGTGCGCCCTCAAAACCTACAGTAGCATAATTTCCACTACAGCTTTTTACTTTAAGAGTTAGTATACTTGGTTGACACAAGTGTCAGTTAAGAACACATGTATCAGGGTAAATATACTTATAATTATATAAAATATATATTTTACTGCATACATTCCAAGTAACAAATTTTAAGGGGTAGTTTGTCTTAGTCAGGCAAATTAATCCGATTTTTTTTCTAAACACCAAATAAAGCTATCAAACACAATGGATTATTTGAAATGTGGTGGAAATTATAGACAAAAATGACAGCATTCCAGTGACAGCACTGTTGGACTTTGTTAGTGAACAAATTAAATGAACCAATTGAAAAGTGTTTTAAGCATGTTTATTTCTAAAGGTCCACAAGGCCAAAAGTGTCTGTAGTTAATTAAAGGGCATCCATTCATGTAGCCATCAGAGGATCACACATTGCTAGGTCTTTAGTTTCCTTTAACACTTTTATCTGTTGATCTATCTTAATGCATGTAACAATGTAAAGCTTTTTTAGCACTGCAAATAAATCTACTTTGAATCCTTGTCAGCATGTAAAAAACAGCTGCCATTATTTTTATCCTGTAAAACATAGACCTCTCTACTGTTGTCATTTCTTATACCCAAAGACACAAACTAGCATGGTGGATTTATGAAAGGAAAAGCGAGAGAGCAGGGAGCAATTGTTCACAGGGTTTTCAGTCAGTAACAAGTCCTCAATCACCTTGTAGTACATCCTGAGAAGTGTTTTCCTGCAGGAACATTAATGTCCTGTCTTTCTCTTTCTCTCTGGGGAATTTTCACTATAAAAAAAGAATAGCATCAGCTGACAGTAGCTATATGTTTCCATCCAAAGTTGCCAATATTGGTCAATAAGTTACCAAAGTTGTTTCATGGGAAATTGCTGCAAAATATCTGCAGTAAAAATGGAAGTTGCTGCAATTAGGAAAGCCACTGTGTCTTTTTTTCTCCTACATTATAAGTGACTTGCATCTCAGAACTCGCAGATGGAATGCAACAAATGTTGTCATGTATTCTTGCGTTCAGATGTTGGTCTTTGGGAACGCAATCATGTGAGGACACTTCTGGGCGGTCATTATACCAAATCATTCTGATGACAGACTTTGGCTCAGTCATTTCAGAAGGATCAAACCAAAATTTGAGATACGGTTAGTCCAGGTATCCAGTCACATCCACTGTTGAGGGAAAGTCATGTGAGTCTTTTGAAATCCAGGGATTTCTTCAGTAAATGTGTTTCCATCGTAGTTTATGTACATGTTTTCTTTTTGCACCTTAATTGAGTGCATACGTTTGTATGCACAATTTTAGAATTGATTCACATCTCAGTGTTTTTTATGGAAAAGGTGGATGGAATCATGGAAACATAGCTAGCGTTGTTTATATGCACCCACTTTCTGCAATTTTTAGCACCTGATTCACTAAAGGAACAATGCAAATTATACGATGAGGCCCATTTGAGTGCATTGCATCACATTCACTGTGTGATGTTTTAAGGTTTAAGATGGCAGCTAAAAATAAACAACTAACAATACATTTAACAATCACTTCTAAGAGTTCAATTTGTGTTTCTATAAAACCATATTTTCTTTAAATGCTGGTTTGCACTTAGGAGGAGCAAAATCACTGCACAAGGCTTCAGTTAATAATAGCTTTGTGTTCCACCAGTCTCCTACTATAACAGCGGGACATATCAGTGCTTAAGAAAGAGTCAGACCAGGACAATGTCTTCTGAAACTGAAAACAGCATTAGAAGCTATTATGCTGTTCTCATAAAAATCAAACCAAAGAGATATGACCCCTTGAATAAAAGATTTTCAGTGATTCCTTTTTAATTTTGGGTGAGAAGGATTGGATTTTTTTGAGAAATGTAAAATGTCTCATGAAAAACGATCTGACATAATCGTCAGAAGATATAAGGATTCAATTACCTAACCATAAGACATTGATTTTAAACTGACTGCTTCTCTAATAGTGAGGAGTAAAATAAGGGCATAGATGTGGATTTGGTGATAAATAGTTTGTTGATGGAGCATTAAATGGGTATTATAAAAGTATTTAAAGTGTCCCTATTATGCTTTTTTGAATGCAGTGTGCAATATAGTTGTTTGTAAATGTAAAATGTCTGCAAAGGGTGTGACAAATAAATGCATAGTTTCCTAAAAGAAAGAATCGATTCTGAACTGCTGAAATGAGTCGTCTACAATTTCAGTCTCACTTCTGTAGCTTACTGTAGGTTTGTAACAAATTTGCATAAGGCCAGACCGTGGTCTTCGTTGGTTCCCTGCAAACAACGTCTGCTTTGCACCACCTTCAAACATTGTAGTTGTAGCTGAGAAGCAACGTGTTGTAGCGACATGTCAAGAAGACTCTGATTTCCAGTTTGCATGTGTAACCGGTCCAAAGCGGGATTCGATCCGGGGTCTCCGCATGCTAACAAGGATGCTAATGTCTGTCGCTAGCGCACCTTTTGAGGCCAGGGGAGTGAGGTTTACACGCACAGCTCTTAATGGCATACGTCTGTTAGACTCACCCCCCTAAACCTCACTCCCATCCAGGTCTTGGCACTAAATGTAACTGATCCCACTCAACCTGCTCCAAGCAGGATTCGAACCGTGGTCTCCATCGTGGGAGGCGGGCACGCTAACAAGGACACTAAAGACCATAGCTGCTAGAGCACCTCTTGAGGCCAGGGGAGTGAGGTTTACATGCGCAGCTCTTACTGGCCTACGTCTGTTACATTCAACCCCCTAAACCTCACTCCTATCTGGGTCTTGGCACTAAATGTAACTGGTCCCACTCGACCCGCTCTGAGCAGGATTTGAACCGGGGTCTCCAGCGTGGGAGGTTGGCACGTTAACAAGGATGCTAAAGCCCACAGCCTAACACCAGTCGCTAGCGTGCCTCTTGAAGCCAAGGCCGTGAGGTTTACATGCACAGCTCTTACTGGCCTCCGTCCATTACACATGCACTTCCAAATTATGAGGACAAGCACTGGAATTTATACGGTAAAACCGACACCATTGTTACTGTTCGTATCACTATGTATGCAAATGCTGAGGAAGTCTCCAGAGCTGAAGTAGACCAATCACAACAGACTGGGCCATGTGACCAATCAGAGCAGAGTAGGCTCACGGAAAGGAGGGGTTTAGAGAGACTGGATCCTGAGAGCTGTTTCAGACACTGTGAGAAAAGAGGTGATGCTGTAATTTATATTATGAGGAAATTAAAGTGCTTGACCTTGGATGCATGTAAAGTAGGATACCCTAAAAAAAAAATAGGAACATTTAAAATAGCATATTGTGGGCACTTTAACACAAAGCAGTTAAGCAGGCTTAGCTATTACCCCAAGTCATGATTAACACATACCTTCCAAGAAAATGAGCTAATTAGTCATACAGTGATATACTGTATGTAAAACATGGATTGTATTGCTTCAAGGCAAAACAAAAAAAGAAAAGAAAACCCTGCTGGTACAAACAATGAAATGTCAAATTACTATATTAATCTTGTTAGTTGACCCAAGTAAGGGGAATTTGGAGAATAGTTGTATCTGAATGAAGGCCAGCGCTTTAAACACTGCCTGAAGTGGTTTTGTGTCTAAGTGAGAGAAACTGGGGATACATCCAATGCTTTATCAAATATTTTTTTTAAATATCTGAATACAGCTTTGTGTCTTATAATCCACATTGGTTATATGCTGTCAAACTGACAAAATTATCATTTAGCACATATCTATTTTTAACATTGATGGTTCCTTTTGCACTTGCATATCCACATTTTTAGCTGGGAAATAAAACGGGTAACTGTGAAATAGTTTAAAATAGGAAATAAAGTCACAATGTGATATATGTGACCCTGGACCACAAAACCAGTCATCATGGTCCATTTTTGGTCATTGATATGTATACATAATCTGAAAGCTGAATAAGCTTTTCATTGTTGTATGGTGTGTTAGGATGTGACAATATTTGGCTGAGATACATTTGTTTGAAAATCTGGAATCTGACGGTGCAAAAAATCTAAATATTGAGAAAATCGCCTTTAAAGTTGTCTAAATGCATATTACATATTAGCAATGCATATTACTAATAATAATAATTTGGCATAAAAGGAAAATGTAAACCCATACATTTTGACCCATTCAATGTGTTGTTGGTTATTGTCACAAATATACATGTGCGACTTATGACTGTTTTTTGGGTCCAGGGTCACATATGTGCAGTTATATACATGCAGTAAATCATATTACATATGTTATATGCAATTGCCTGCATAATTTATATAACTGCAGCTGTATAATTATAATATTTAGTTGCAATTATGAGAAATAAAGGTTCAGACTTCAGAGATATCAAGTCACAGTGGTAAAGTCAATTGGATAAAGTGCCTGAATGAATGAATACTTTATCTTTAGTGTATTTAGATTTACATTTAATTTAAAAAGTTGTAAAATGATAAAAAGTCACAACCGTCAAAAATAAAGTCACATGGTGAGATATAAAGGCCCATTTGCATTTACAAGAAATAAAGACACAATTGTAAAATATATTGTGAAAGTCACATTTTCAAGAAATGGTCACACCTACATCTATTTTTCACTCTGAAGCAGAAACAGACTTCATTAGATATCAGAAAGTATCGTAACATTATAAAAATCAGTCATTTAATTTAGTCGTATAGCTGCACTCAGCTTTTATAAGCACAGAGTGGCGTACCAGATGGGAACAGTTTAAAAACACTCTGGGGACATGTAAAAGTGACTGTAGGTTTGTTTAAGACTACTTGGTGTAATAGTTGTTGCCTACAGCTGTACAACTTTGCTCCGTGGTCATCAATAACTACCTTGTCAGAAAGAGCTGACACACACACACACACACACACACACACACACACACACACACACACACACACACACACACACACACACACACACACACACACACACACACACAAGTAAAACAGGCAAGAGATGGGGAAAAAAAAGAAAGAATCTACAGCGGTAGTGATTGGAGTACACAAGAACTAATGGATCAAATAAACTACAAAAGCATAAAACAGAATGTAATCCTGAGGGCAACAGCTTCAGTGAGAGTGCCTGATCAAAGAGATGATGCAGGCCCTCCAACATTTTACTGCCAGAGTGCTTTCAATTGCCATTCCAAGTGTCTTTATGGGCAAAGCGAGATATTTAGTGATTTCAGCAAAACTGCTGTCCAAACAATTAGGAGAGTACACATGGTACACATAGCACATCACAGTTTTGTAACGTACTGTATTCATCATGATCCCGGGTGGGTGGCTTTATGTGTTTCTATTTGATGCCATCAGTACTTAACATAAACCTACAGCTCAGCAGACATCAGTCACCCTTCCAAACCTGTGGTGTATTACCCAAGTGTGTGCATGCTTGGAAATCAAGGGACAAGTCGGACACCATAATCAATAAAACACGTGCTTTCAGGTGGAACAAACCATTACTGCAACATCACTCTAAAATGTCCTTGCCGAACCAGAGGTGCTGTAAACTGGGCTCAGCGAAGTCCCTCGTAGTCCCTCTGTTGCTCCCCTACACTCAATCATCCCATTGTGTTGTGCTTATTAGAAAAGCTGCTCGATCACAGTGGAACAAAGGCAGATTTTGCTCTAGTGTCGCTGCTGCATGGTGATATTTAGAAGAACTGCAGAGTTTGATGGGGACTGAATCAGATGCTTTTTAAATCGCTCAATAAGCTATTTGTTCGTACACACCGATGCAAGAATTTCTTCCAGTGGGCTTACACTGACCTTTTGAATGTCAATGCCACTGACAAATACTAAGAGAATGTAGAATAGTGTGAAAGAATAGGTGGAATATTGGAGATGAACAGATGTTAGAACTCGACATGCAAGGCCATATAACCTGAGAGACATACAGTAGCTCAGAATGCATTTCTATATTCAAACAAAGTTTAATAACAGATAATTTGTCAGTGCCATATAGCTATCTAAATGATAAGATAAATGAACAAAAATATCTGGTAACACTTTAGTATGGGGAACACATATTCACTACTGAGTATGACTTTTGCCTCAATAAACTCCTAATTGACTGCTTATTAATAGTAATGTAGTTTTTGTAGCATTTAAATCTAGGGATTAAGGGATGTAGAATAAGGTCATGCAGAATAAGGTATTCAAATTTTCTTTATAAGTAGACTACTAATAAACAGCCAATATCCTATAATATGCATGCTAATAAGCAACTTGTTAATAGCGAGAATTGAATCCTAAAATAAAGTGCTACCAAACATCTTCAAGTAAATCCATACCACAGCCACACAGTTTCTCTGTTTTCCCAAGTAAATCACTCCAAATTTAAATGATTATTCTTTATTCTTAAAAATAGATGATTGTTATTATTAAGACATACAAAAGAGGGCAACTTTGGAAGGCCATTTCTCCCTCAGTGTAAATAAAATAAAAAAAGTAATTGTGATTTTGTACCACACAATAGGACTTTATTTCTTGTAACCAAGACTTTATTTCTCTCAATTATGACTGTATTTCTCTGTTTACATCTCATAATGTTACTTTATATCTTGCAACTGTGATTACTTCCTGTAATCAACTTTATTTCTTCCAATTATGACTTTACTGAATGTCTCATTAAGGAACAGGCTTCCATAAGGCACACACGTATTACAATTTACCATAATAGGCCCACTGTTGTAATATTACAAAATCAACATCATAAAATTCTCTCTCTAAGACCATTTACTCAACTAATAGGTTCTATTGTTCAGCCTTGCAATGCAATTTGATAGAATATTTCGAGAATAGGCCTTTTCACCTGGCCATGTACTTGACTTGAAGCACATCATCACGTTTTACTGGACTGGGTTAATCAACATTCAAGTAAAATGCCCCAAATATTTTTTATGTGATTAGTCTAGATCTAGATGTCTAGATCATGCAGATATTAAGGTGCTGTTGATGCTATTTTACAGTAAACACTTCATAATCTGTCCAAAATGGCCAAATTTATTTTGTCTAAACAGTCTTACGTCTATGGCATTTTATGTAACATATTTGTTATATTATAGAGCCATTATAGAGCCTATAAATGTTAATATGCAGTTTAATATGTCACACAGAAACATCCAGGATTCATATTTGTGGCGAGGGGGACGAGCAAGAGACATGGGAGGAGCAAGCGAGATTGGTGTGCGTGATTAAGAATGAGCGTCACCTGTGAGGCACATCGGTCTCGAGGCCTCTCATGAGGGAGCACGGAGGCATATAAGGACGAGCGACACGAGTGAAGGACGAGAGAGGACCAGGCCTGGATTTTAATTTGTGTTTTGTTTACGTTTCGTTATGTGTGTGCACGGCAGTCGACCGTGAGGGGCTGCCGCATTTACTTTCATTTTGTGGGTATTATTGAGGTAAAGTCTGTTGAACGTTCGCCGGTTCCCGCCTCCTTCCCACACAAACTAACTTTATTACATTGTGGTCGAAACCCGGGAGGAAGGAGGGACATGCTGTCAAAGAGCCCTCGCTGCTGAGGGGGATCGCGGTGCTGAGGAGGTTGGGCAGCGCAGATGGGTGAAGACCGCGAGGAGCTGCCCGAGGCGGTGGTTCTGGAGCGAGTGAAGATCCGGTGGGACGAGAGCTCGTTGCCGTGCCCCTGGGTCAAGGTGGGGTGGCTTCTGTCCTAGAGGGAGCGGAGGAGTCGCCGGTGTTCGCAGTGGGCCGGAGCCTGCGTCCATCCGCCATGTAGGGGAGGAGCAGGGAGCGCACGGGACTCGCTGCAGGCTGCCCTCGACAGGAGGAGCCACCCCCGGCCGCCAGGGGGCAGAGGAGGATCAAGCCGCCCACCAAGCGTCCAGTGCCATCGCATGGCGAGGAAGAGCCTCTCGGTGGGCTGAGGATTGAGCGGCAGTGTGTCAGGGAGCCGGACCAGATTTTTTTTTGTTCTCCTCTCTTCCCTCTCTCGTCCGGTCGCTCTGGGGGTTTCCGTCTCCCGTTCTCTCGTCTTGCTGGCCCATATCCCCGGATGGAGAGATTGGACTCCCCGGGGGGGGGGGGGGGGGGGGGTGGGTAGGCATAGACGCGTGGTACTCCCCGGCCTACGAGGGGTGTTGGGGGTATGTGGCAAGGTGGATGAGCGAGAGACATGGGAAGTTTTAATCAAAATGTAATCATTATTGACAAGTTCAAGTTGAATTAAGGAATAAATTATTTATTTGAGAATTTGTGTAGCAATATTTGAACTACTGTATCTTATAATTTATAAAACGTACTTGGTCCTGTTTTCTTTTCTGGTCTTTACTTGTTTGTCCAAATATCTGCTTACTGCATGAGGGACAGGTGATAATGTTCTAGAATGATGGGGGTATAAGTGCTATTAGCATAATAAGTAGAGGGCACTATAAGCTAGCCAGACAGTATTGTGTGAATTCTGTGGAATGTGTGAACTATTTAAAATGTGTAAGTATGATTGGTATATGGAAAATAACCAGTGTCTTTTTCCATTTCAGAATGTCACCAGCCAGGAAAGAACGTATTATCTACAAAGTGTATGATGTCATTGATGCCGTCCAAAATGGGTACAGTGATTTTGAAATTGATTCTGATAGTGATAAAGAGGAATGCAGAGATACATGTGAACTGGAAAATGAAAATAAACAACCCAGTGACCACCCATCTGATGATTATATGGACATCATGCCAACAAAATAAAGTCAGTCAAGATCTCAGGCCATGCCTCGTGAGAGGTATCGCTGGCTGATAAAGGATTTTTAAAAAGGATAAAGGAACACTGATTTTTCAGGTCAGGATATCACTGATGATGCTTTTTTCCTTCATTCACCACCAGAGTATTTCCAAAAGTTTGTTTGTGTCAGAAGATAAGAACAAAATAGATGTGGTAAAGGCTACACCGACACGATCTGGAGAAAGTGCAATGTCCGCCTCTGCTTCTCGGAGGACAAGAACTGCCTTTGGGACTATCATAATTGAACATGGCTATGAACTGAGCTAAATCTTGTAAATGCCAAATACGTCATTCATTTAATCAGGTTTTGTAAATACAATCTGAACATACATTTTTATATATGACATCCAATTATTAATATTTTGTGATTATTAGTGTGTATAAAGGCTATGGGGCTACATAAGCAATACATCCTGCAAATGAACCATTAGATGTTCTCTACATTTGTTCAGACAGTGAGTGAAATCACTGAAATTCTGCTACCCAATAGGCCCAAGGTTGTAATATTACATTCCCCTAAAAACTTACTAAAATGTAAAAAAATGTAAAAACCCATTTTTTTCTGCATTAGAGGCCTCCTGTAACTTCATGTAAAAGGTGGATGTGGCAATCAGCGAGGCAGAGGTACCGCGAGAACAGGGCGAGGCTGGTGGCGTGATGATAATGAGCGCCAACTGCCTCACGGAGGAGCTCGGACGCAAAAAAGAAGGAGCGACGACAGTGAAGTCCCATATCTACTTACCTCCTTACATTGGTGCTGAAACCCGGGAGGAAGGAGAGACATTCTGTCGGAGAGCCCTTGCTTCTGAGGGCGATCGCTGTGCTGAGGAGGACGGGCAGCGCGGAAGAGTGAAAACCGCGAGTGGCTGCCCGAGGCGGTGGTGCAGGAGCGACCAAAGACCTGGTGGGACGGAGCACTCGCTGCCGTGTTCCTCAGTCAAAGTGGGGTGGCTGCCGAAAGGGAGTGGAGGAGTCGCCGGCATTTGCCATGGGCCGGAGCCTGCTGCTGTCTGCCATAATGGGGAGGAGCGGGGAACATGGGACTCGCTTCCGGCTGCAAGTTTTTTTTTCTCAACTGTCTCGTCTTTGTCGCTCCTCATGCTTCCGGCTCCTTTTCTCTCACCTCGTCTGTCCTGGCCTGTAAGGGCCGATGGGGGTATGTGGCAAGCAGCGAGGCAGAGGGACCATGAGAACGGGCGAGCTCACAGAAGAGCTTGGACGCATAAAAGGAGGAGTGATGACAGTGAAGGACGAGAGAGGACCAGGCCTGGACTTTACGTTGTGTTTTGTTTATCGTTTATTATGTGTGTGCAGCAGCCGTCCTGGAGGGGCTGCCTGCGTGTTTACTTTCAGTTTGTGTTTTGTTTATTAAAGTAGTTAAATGTTTGCCGGTTCCCGCCTCCTTCTTGCCATATCTACATACCTCGTTACAGTGGACACTTTTTTTTCTCTATATTTTGGGCCTTTCAGGGTTCTACAGACAGTTCCCTGAGAGGTGTTAACCTTCACACATGCATTACAAGAGAAAGAGCAGACAGCAGTGCCGACTGGGATAACTAATGGTGGCCCTCCACTCCACTGATTGTGCTCATTAATTTCCCACAATTTATACTTTCTTGCACCTCTTCTCTAGTTCTTCTACTTCAGAATCTTCCTAACATCTGCACCCCCATTGAAGACAGAAGCATCTCTTTAGAGCACATTAGCCCTGCTCTTAGGGCATTAGGAAAGCAGCAGGAAAGCAATGCTGCACTGCATTAACCTACTCATCCATCCTGACAGCAATAGGTCCTGATGTCTCTCTCTGTTAGCTCCACTTTTGTGTTGTATTAGTTTGAGAGTTATTCAAACACTCCTCAGGAGATCTGAACTTCTTGGGAGCTTTGGTTACCCACTCATCCATCAAAACAGGAATAGATCCTAATCACTTATTTTTGGTCTCTCTCTCTCGTATTCTGGCTACCTGTCTTTCTCCTTATTTTTTTATCCATTTGCTTTATGTTCTGGGCCAGAAACATTACACCAGAAACACCTTGAGAGATGCATGTGTATCTGATTTAAGTCTGGCTAAATGCTTTCTTGCAAATTGGATGAGCAGAGAAACTCTAGGGGTCTGTGGCAATCAGAAATTGTGAGCGGTGCGAATTGGACTTCTATAATTTTGCCTGGAGCATAATTATGCCTGAAAGTTGGATGAGCATAACACATGTTATCTGCACATAACACAACTGCATGTCAGAAAGAATTCACCATTCATTAAACACAATGTTAATAGCCAAAATGTAATACTAATGTCAGAGTCTGTTCTAGAGTCTGTTCTGTTTTTGTTTTCATTGTGTTCACTTTCTGTTTGATCGTTTTCCTTTGACCCAGTTTTCCCTTGTGTTTCATTGGTTTATCTAATTCACCCGCCCCTCATCAATTAACTCATCAGCTCCTTTGTTTGCCCTCATGTAATTAAGCCCTCAGTTTCAGTCTGACTGTGTCTTGGATTGTTTAATGTCAATGTGTGCATAGTTGTGTGATCTCCTAGTTATTCTCCTGTTTATAGAATGAAGATCTGTGTGAGTATCTTCATCATCGTACACTTCTCTACAGCCACCTACCGTGACAACTGAAAATCTAGAATATTATATCTGTATAATAATGCTTTAATATTTATTATATATATATATATATATATATATATATATATATATATATATATATATATATATATATATATATATATATCAGCAACAACATATTATTATTATTATTATTATTATTATTATTATTACTATTATTGTTATTATACTGCAACTATATTTTGATATTTTAATTTCCAGTATATCATCATCATCATCATCATCATCATCATCATCATCGGTGTCACAGTGTGGTGTACTGAGAAACAAACTTAAGACTCAGATGAAAGATCTAAACTAAAACTTTGAAAACTCTCAGGAACATGCTGACAGGCAGGGAAAACAAACATTAACGCAACGGGGACCGAACAGAGACTGAGAGCAAGGGTGCATCTTAAATGGCCAACAGAAACTTGACACAACTGTTCCACAATTGGCCCGATTCACCACATGACAACGTATGTTTCGTTTTTATTCGGACACCTTCAGTTCCACTAATGCTCGAAAATCTAATTAGCGTATTTGGCTTGCTGTCCGCGGTGGAGGGGCTCGAGGAAGCCGCTTCCACTCAAGCTTAGATTTACCCCCCAGGGACTACTAGTGCTAGGAAGAAGAGAAAGGTAAACATGAATGTAAGTAGGTGGAGTTGGGGAGGTGGAGGGATGCAAACGACTGATGCCTGAAGGAGGTAGGAGGCTGCTTATATGCTTAGCAGTTGATTGAAAGATTAGATGGGTTCACTCCTCCCGAATTTGCGTTTGTGTACGTTGCTAATTGAAAGATTACATGGGTTCACTCCTCCCAAAATTATGTTTTGAACTTCACTTCACGAGTTCGTTTACCCATACACTCTTTAGCTGATAAGGTTTTTAGCGTATTTGGCTTGCTGTCCGCGGTGGAGGGGCTCGAGGAAGCCGCTTCCACTCAAGCTTAGATTTACCCCCCAAAAAGTGCAAATTAAATTTAAGGCAGCAAGCTGGTAATATGTGAGTGGAGTTGATGGCAGTATTTGCTCTGGAGTTTCAGTTTGATTACGGAAGGCCCCCCAAAAGAGTAAAAATTGAATGACGAGAGGTGACGAGAAGCTGAGAATGTGTATTGATGTAATAGTGTAGGAAGCAAGTCTAGTTTGGTGTATCTCGCTGCTGCATTTATCGACCTGGGTCGTGGGCGAGCACTGCTGCGGCAGTGACGCTCCTAGTTGCTCCTGTGGGAGCAGCGTTTGGACTGGAGGAAGAAGCATGGTGGAGATGGAGTATGTCCTGCCTTAGCATTCATGACATGGGACCCCCCCGGGTTGGAATAACAGGGGGCCCCTAATGTCACGAGTGAGGAAGGAGGTCCTAATCCCTGGAGAAGCGGGCCAAAACTGCTCCCGAGCGATAACCACTCCCTCTGCCACGGAAAGAGAGAGCCTACGATGAGAAATTTGACGCAGTGCTTCCCTCCCTCTGAGGCGAGGGCCCGCACCGCACGAGAACACGTCGGCCCGCAACTACCGAAGGACGAATATCGGGTTCCTCCAGTCCGCTGTTCGGATGGGAGAACCCTCACTGCAATCCGAACGGGAGAGCCCTCAAGATAGAAAACCTGAAGGCTCACACTGCGATTCGGAAAGGGAGAGCCCCCACTGCACCCGAACAATAAAGACTCACACTGCAATTCGAACGGGAGAGCCCTCACTGCGATTCGGATTGGGAGCCCACGGTAAAAAATAGGACATGAAGCTCCTGTGTAAGCGAACGGGAGGGCCCACACTGCGATTCGAATGGGAGAGCCTGCGTTGCATCTTGGTTGGGGGGTCCCACACTGCGATTCAAACGGGAGAGCCCAACGCCATGCATAGGTAGCAAGCCCAATTGAACGGGAGGGCCCTCACTGCAACCAGATGTATGAATACCCTGCGGGGCTTGGTAAGCAGCGAGATTTATGAGGATGTGAGAGTTTGGTGGGCTTGTCTGATGTGGAAGAGGTTCGATCTTACTTAGGATTCGAAAGCTTGGGAGGTCCAACGACCTAGCATTTTAATCTGGGTTTCCGATAGGCCTTTCTGTGCAGCTGTGGTAGCTGCTCCTATACGGAACGAGTGGGAGGAAAAGTGTTTAATAGGAATTCCTGATCTGGCGAGGACGGTTTTTAGTTTTCTCTGGAACCAATGTCTGGATACCGGGTGGTTATTCTCGTCGAGAAATTAAGGTTCGAGCGGAGAATTGATTTGTGAATGCCTCTGAGATAGGAATGTGGCAAGGGACTGATAGGGCTGAATGGGTGTTGGTAGTTTGAAAATGAAGACTGGATGGCCACGTTTCAATTGGTCGGTTTTACTCTGTTTGATGTTGAATCGAATTGTGTCATGGTTTAAGATATGAAGATCTAAGACGGTTGGATGAATAGCTGGATTGAAAGTGGAATTGATTGTAAATTCTGAAACTCGAAGAAAGCCAAAAAAAGCTAAAATGAACATGGCGTCCAGGGTTCTGGTTATGTTCGGAGGGAAAATCCCGGAGCGGATGGTAGTCAGGCATTTGCCTAGGAGGTCGATGGTAAGAGGTTGCCTGGTATCGGGTTTGGTGGGGTGAGTTTTTTGTAGGCCTTTAATAAGAAGAGATGTCTGGGGATTTGAGATGGCAGGGCACTCATGGCCATAGATGATTTTGAACAAGAAATGTATGCCGCTGAGGTAGACTTTAATGGATCCTGGCTGAATGGATTTGGAACTGTTCATGTGGGAAATGAAAGAGGTTATAGAGAGGAGGGAAAAATCTGGGAAAGCTAAATTGTAAAATGTATGGAAGTTTTTAAAGGAATTCCAGGCTGTCCAGTAGGATTGAAGAGTTCTTGGGGAAACGGCTTGTAATATTGATTCCATGGAAAGGGTGTGAAGATGACTGAGGGGGGGGGTCTATGGGAATATGAGCTCTGAATAGGGAGGAACTGGTGTCGGGTTGTAGTCTGATTCTGGAACCAATGTTCTGAATTTCTGGAAAAGAAAGCGAGAGAGCGTCAGCGATTTGTTTTTTGTGGCCTGGGATATATTCAGCTTTCACGATGAATTGGTTACAGGCGGATGTCCAAATGAGGCGTCTCAGTAGGGGCATAATTTTTGGCGCATTAGAACGGCCTTTATTTATGCAGTGAACTATTGTTTGGTTGTCGCAGAAAAAGGAAATGTTTTTTGATGACCAGTTCGAGCCCCACAAATGGGCTGCTACGATTATGGGATACAGCTCAAACAGTGCGATCGATTGGTCGGAATGGGGGGAAAGAGTTAGCTCAGATGGCCAGGTTGAGGCAAACCAATGCCCTTCGTAGTAACCTCCAAAACCTATGGATGGGGCAGCGTCTGTGAAAAGATTGAGGTCACTGGCTTGGGACAAAAAATTGTCATAGAAGAAAGTGAGCCCGTTCCATTGCTTTAGGAATGTAGTCCAGAGTTTGAGATCTGAACGACAAGGGGGATTTAGTACGACTAGGTCATCGAGACCTTGGGCTGCGGTAGCGAGAGTCAAAAGATGTGAAATGAAAGGTCTGCCTTGCGGAATTATCCGCATGGCGTAGTTTAAATGCCCTAGAAGAGAAAGCAAGTCGCGTTTGCTGCAATGGGGGGCTTCTAGCAAGTTTAGAGAAATGGCGATTATTCGGTCTATCTTCTCCTTGGGAAGAGAAGCTTGGAATATCACAGAATCGAGATTGATTCCCAGGAATTCCAAAGATGTAGAAGGGCCCAAGGTTTTCTCTGGGGAGAGGGGGACTCCTAACTGTGAGAAGACTTTTTGGACAATGGTTAGGTGTTCTGCTGGGGGAAACTGGCTGGGGGAGATTATGAGAAAATCATCGAGAAGATGAATGAGGAAGGTAATGGCGTAGTTGTTTTGTAGGATCCAGCAGAGAGCTTCAGATAGGGTATCGAATATTTTCGGGCTGCTTTTGCAGCCGAAAGTCAAACGGACCGCGAAGTAAAATTGTTCGCGCCAACGAATGCCGAATAGATGCCAGAAATCAGGGTGGATGGGCATGACCTTGAAAGCTGAAGTAATATCGACCTTTGTGAGCCAGGCTGCGTTGCCAGCGTGTTTGATGAGATTGATAGCTTGGTCTATGTCATGATATTGCAGTGAGAATTCTTCTAGTGGGATTAAGCTGTTGATACTTGCTTGATTTTTTCCATGTGGGGAAGAAAGGTCAAAGGAGAATTTCCTGGTGGCTATCCCTATAGGATTAATGCGGAAAAGTTCGAAGGGGGGGCAATTGAATGGACCAATCATGAAGCCGGAAGCCACTTATTTTTTGATGAGGGCCTCTACCGTGTCTGGTTCAGCTGAGGCTGACTGGAGATTGTTGCAGATTAAGCTAGCATTTGGTAGGCTTTGCAAACCTGGATCGAAACCTTCTTTCAAGCCTGAAATGAGGTAGTGTGAAAGTTTTTGTCCGGATTGTTTTTTAATTCGTTTGCAAGGGAAGAAATGATGATAGGGGAAGAGAGATACTTTTTTAGATTTTTATTTTGATTTGCTGATGAACGACGTACAGGACATGCAGAATGAGCATGAGCTCCACCACAAAAATTACAAATGTGGAGAAAACGACAACGTTGTCTAACACAGCCGAAGTTATTGAAGTTATTACAAACTTGTTTCCCTGAGTTGAAACTGATGGTGTTTTCGTTCCTGGAACGGGGAACGTATGATGTAGACTTGGGTGCTTGCGGTTCCGGAAGAGTTGGGGGATCTGTTGTTATTTGAGGACAAGACGAAGTTGACCTGCAAATAGCACAGGAAATGCTTCGAACGCCTAGGAAAACTTTATTGTAAAGTTCCAGGTCGAGAGCCCCCCAATATGGGCATTGGTTCCAATGGGTGATACGAGCAGCACATTTAGCCGAAAAAAGCTTGTGGTAAGTGTAGAAATGGCTACCACCGAAAGAGAGGCTGAGCTCGGCTATGATGGAGAGATAGTCGTTGAGCTCTTTGCGTCTTGTGGGAAAGTCAGCACTTATGACGTCTGTTAGTCTACTGAAAGCTATGCAGAATTCTGAAAAAGTGAGTACTCGCTTGGTAGTTGGCGTGAAATCTTTTAAGTGTATGGTTAGGGGACCACATTCGAATGAACGATGGGATTCATTGATGGGGACTGATGTAAGGAGAGAAGGAAGATCTATATCTGCACCTGCGAGAATTTGAGAACGGAGTTGTGAAGACACTGGTGGAGGTTCCTGGGCTACTGCATGGGGAGGAGGTGGTTGAAGTTCTGCTGATGCGAGGGTATGGGAAGGCCAGCGAGCTGGGGCTGTAGACGTAGAGGGCTGAGCTTGAGGTATCCTTGCGAGTGATTCTTGACTGGTATGGGTTACTGCTGGAAAAGAGTGGGAAATAGAAGGAAAAGAAAGAAGTGGGTATGACTTCGGAGGCATCCTCACGCTGTTCTCACCACCTGAAGAGAAAGGAAAGGGTAGGGGGGGCGGAATATTCAGCGGAGGCAACCTCACGCTGGAAACCGCCCCTTTTTGAGAATTAAGATGGAAATTAGCAGCAGAAGGAAGAGACATTAAATGAGACGGGATTTCTGTCTCAAACCTGGAAGCTCTTAAGCCTGGAAAGGAAACCTGAGGGTTGCTGTTTGGAGCGCGTTCCCCTGCGGAACTATGTTCGGCAACCGCTGTTGCTGGCTGGAACGAGACTGGAGCGGACGCGGAAGTATGAGCGTTCGCTATGGCGACCGACGCGGGAGTATGAGCGGTCGCTATGGGGATAGCGCGCTGCGTTTGGTAGAGATTTCCCCGCTGCGGCGGGGAAAAACGAATGGCTGAGGTGCGTTGAGTTTTGCTCTTGGGGTTTTTTGGATGAAGTTTAGGAGGACTGGGAGTGTTATTTGAACTCGCCAGTAGCTCGAAAAGTTGGATCTTTGTTGATCTGCGTGGAAAGTGGACACCTGCATTAGCGAGTGCTTGACGGAGACTGTTTACGGTCCATTTCGAAATAGAGGGAATTGACGGAACCTCTATACGAGTAGGTATAGATGAAGACTGGGGAGGCAGAGAAGGAGAAGGAGATATAACAGAAGCTGTGACTCTTGATGGAGGAGAAGAGAGCGGAGCAGACGACCACCACAGAGGCGCAGACAGTCTTGGAGACCCCCACGGTGGAGCAGACGACCACCAAAGCGGCGCAGGCGGTCTCGGAGACCCCCACGGCGGACCGGGCAGAGCAAGGCGCCTGGGCGGCGCGGGCAGAGCAGGTGGCCTGGTCGGAGTCTTCTCTAGACTTGTGACAGGAGGCGGAGCCCTCTCTGGGCTCATGACAGGAGGCGGAGCGCTCTCTGAGCTCTGACCACAGGGTGGGGCTGGAGCCATCTCTGGATGCTGGTCAGTGGTGGCGGCCATCTCTGGACGCTGGTCAGTGGCGACGGCCATCTCTGGACGCTGGTCAGTGGCTGGAGCCATCTCTGGACGCTGGTCAGTGGCTGGAGCAATCTCTCGATGCTGGTCTGTGGCTGGAGCCATCTCTGGACGCTGGTCTGTGGCTGGAGCCATCTCTGGACTCTGTTCTGTGGCTGGAGCCGTCTCTGGATTGGCAGGTACTGCATAGATGTCACCTTCCTCCACGACACCCACAGTAAATTTAGAGCCGCTCACCTGGAGGGCATAGTCAATAAACTTACTCAAGGACCCTCGAGGACCATCACGGATCAGTTTGGTTTGTAAGTGTTGGTTGAGTCCATAGCAAAAAAAGTCAATCAACATAAAGTCCGAGAGGTTGGTGGTGTTTGAGATGTTCAGAAAGTCTCTGATGTGGTCCTCGAGTGAGTGAGTTCCTTGGCGTAGTCGAACAAGGGTGACTGCTGTTGGATCCATTGTTGGCAAAGTCTTCTGTAACGTACTGCTCTGAGACAGAAGGTAGAAGATCCAAATGCAGCTTTATTAAAGGGTAATCCACACTCGTAGTCATCAAACAGCCAAGAGGTCATAACATGTAATCAGTCCAATAAGGCAAACAAGACAAGAGAGACAGGCAAACGGGTAATCCACGAAACAGGCACGAAATCCAAAACCAAGAGACATGAAACCAGGGAGAATGCTCAGATTCCTGTGATTTTCCTGGGAGGGCACACGCACGGCCACAAATAAACTGATGTGGATTTTGAAATTATTTTATCAACTTGAAATACAGGCAAAGCATATTTTTGTAGATATGTTCCTAAAAATATGCATATATTTTTTAGAAACACATCTACAATATACATGCATATATTTTTACGTTTGCACGTGACTGTTTTATACCCGTGTTTAGACCCGTGTTTCTCCCTTGTCCGACCTGTGCCCGTATTCGACACAGTTAGGATGTTTTTAACTCGTTTCAGCAATATTATATATACCCCGCGGGTACCCGAACCCGTGCAGGACTCTGGTCCTCGTTTGGTTTAGTATTTATAATCCCAGGTTTCCTGAGTTCATTTGTCCTGTCTTGATGTTGTTGCGTGGAGTGTTGTGAAGCCTTTCTTCCTTGTATTTCCCAGAGTAAGTTGGATTAAAGACTGTTCTCCTAGTTTATTCATCTTCGTGAACTCTCTACAACACGTGACGATAATAATATTAAATGAATAAACAAATAGGATTATTATTATTATACTGAATATTAAAATATTAAGATTAATAATAATAATAATAATAATAATAATAATAATAATGTATTATTATTATTAATATAGCAAGACTAATAATAATCATCATCATCATCATCATCATCATCTGATGTAGCGTATGCTGCACTATAACCCATACATATCAAATAGTCAGGTTTGCTGTCAGGGTCCAAGATAGTTGTAACCGGCCCAACTTTCAATAACAGTTTGCAAAGCCTGCATTAAAAAAATACAAACATTGAGTGAAAATAATTGACAGATAGGGTGAACATGAGAAATAATATATAAAACTTGGGACTGGGTTCCTTCGAATTTAGCAGGTCATGGATTTTCTTGATGATCTTGTTTCAAATGTTCTCTCATGCAGATGTCAAGGACTAGCTCTTTTACTCGATTATTTTACCTTGGAAGATCAAATCTCTGACTCAGTCATGTGAGGTGGGCAGCTGAAGTTTATCAGTCTCTAAAGGAGAGCAGACCGGATCAACAGGCTGAATTTCACTTCACAAGAAGAGCAAAGTGAGTTTAAATGTATTCAAAGACTGCAAGGCTTTTGAGCCCTCTTCCCTGCTATTTACACAAGTCTCAGTCTATGCAGTCAATAGAAAGGAATATGAGAGAGAGAGAGAGAGAGAGAGAGAGAGAGAGAGAGAGAGAGAGAGAGAGAGAGAGAGAGAGAGAGAGCACGCTGAAGAGACAGAATGAAGCCTTGACAGTTGTCAAGGCTTACTGTCCCAGGAGAGCCGCATACATATTGTTATTCTGAATTGGAACTAAAAACAACCTGTCTGTGAATAGATCAGTCTGGTTAAGTAAACTTCAGAATCTGATACATTAATGACAGTCAGGCATTGTGGATATCTATGCACAAGTGAGGAAGAAACATCATTTAATGAAAGTATAATTTAAAGAAATGTTAGCATTTGTACATGGTACATTAGTTTTGGGATACAAGTTACATTGTTGCACCAGTGTAAGTTACTGTGACTGACTCGTTCATGTGCTCGTTCTCGTTCATGTTCCTGTGCTGATTCATTTAAGAAGCAAACAAGGAACTATGAGTCATTGAATCATTCAAGTCAAATATTTGTTTAAAATGTTGAGCCAACAAGGAACAAAAAAAAAAACTGTACAGCGAATTGCTCAGAGACATGCAAATGTGGGATGTGGCTTTACTGAAACTATTTGTTTTTGGCAAAATAAGTCAGATGTTAATTTAGTAACCATTCTGATAGAATCAGTCCTCAGAATGATTATGTTGGTAACTCGTCTTTCATTTAAAAATGGGTTCATAATTAGTTTGGTCTAATTGTAGACTGTACAATGAGGACACCTATTGAATCATACAAATCGGGGTTGAGTACAAGTTTATTATTTAGATCCATGTAGTACAGTGTGATTTGTAATGATCTTATAGGATTGCCGATATCAGTCTGTAGCAGGCATAAGACACGTTTTTGTATCAACATAGTTTGGACAATGGAGAAGCGGTTTGTAAAACAGATGTATGATTCAGCTGCAGGTGCCATTTTCTGGTAAGACGTGGGAATTTCTTCGGCACAAGCCTCACAGTGCATTATGGGTATTCTCTAGCTGTTGAGTGTACATTGGTTGTACACTGGATATTGTGGTGCATTATGAATAAGTGCACTCAATAATGTCCACTGTGGTTTTGGACACCACTACAAATGGCTCTCCCCTCAAATAGTGCTCTATTTACAGCTATAGGAAGCTATATCAGACAGCCCTTTGGTTTATATTTGGTAGTTTATTATTATATCAATAAAGTTCCTCTGCACTTGGATCCTGCCTTGGCTCTTCTCTGTGAGCACTCGGAGTAACACTCCATTGATACCGATGCTATTTAAAAGTTTATTTAATAATTTATAAATGATGTACAAAATTTTCAGCATCACATGATTCTTCAGAAATCATTGTAATATGCTGATTTGGTGCTCAAGAAACATTTCTTATTTTTATCAGTTGATTTTTTTTTTCTTCAGGATTCTAGAAAGTTTAAAAGGACAGTATTTATTTAAAATATTATTTATTTCTAAGATTGCGTTAAATTTTTTATTTATTTAATTTATCCTTGCGGAATAAAATGATTAATTTCTTAAAAATTAAAAAAATAATAAATATATATATATATATATATATTTTTTTTTTGAATTTTAAAAATGTATCACAAAAATTAGCACCTTCAAATGTGGACATAACTTTACAAATATCCACACTACACTCCTGGTGTGAGGTTTTCTTATTTTTTTCAGCTTGAATTGCCTTCCATCAACCTGAAGATGGGCCAAAAAACGAAAGGCAAGGACAAAGAAACAAAAAAAGAGAAGAGGAATGTCATTACAAAGCTTCTATCATTTCTCTGCCACTTTGCTCTGTGGGATTAGTTGAATATGTCTGTTTCTTTCATTATTTCTTTTTCTCCATGTCTATCTGCTTTTCATTCCTTTCTGTTTCTCCCTGTCAGTTTGCTGGTAAAGTGGGTTTGTAATGAGCTGGTATGAGAGTGCAGACTTATCAGTAAAGGTGGTTGTTGAAATACATTTTTATCCAAAGGAGACAGACTAAAAAGGTGCAAAGAGGAGCAAAAATAATTATAGAGAACATCCAATTGCCTTGCAATGAAGAAAAGTGGGTTGAAGAAGACCTATTTCATGCCAATGCAAGTACATTATTGTGGTACTCACAGCCCTTCAATGTGAAGTCAAGTCACCTTCATTTATATAGCGCTTTTCACAATACAGATTGTTTCGAAGCAGCTTTACAGTGATAATAGGAAATTAATGGAAGAGAGATTGTTTTGGCTGTGCATCAGCTATAAATTTGAAATAGATCATTCGCATGGCAACTGTGTCCGGTGGCTAAAGAACGCAAACCCGGAAACAGGTTTTGAAATAGTTTTGAAAAAATACCATTATCATCTTCGTGTAAACTTAAAAAAACACAAATCTGTGAAATGCATTTCATGTTTAGTCTATAGGCAATCTGAATACGTTTGAATACGCATGTGTGCAGGCGCATAGCTTTTCTTTAAAAAATGACTGCCAAATGACTTGTCTGCATTGCATAATACAGCGTTTTAAGTCGTTTCCGATCATTTCGATAACGTTTTCATATGTACACTGTAAAATCTAATAGCTTTCCTGACTCACATATACTTAGTAAACTTTACTCACTAATATAGAATACATACTTCTTACTAGGTTTTGTTGAGTTACAGTCAATTGCAGGGTGAAAATAACAGTTTACTCAATTGTTTGAGTGACGCTTACTTGAAACAAGCAAGTAGCAACAAAGGATGCAATGACGTTACTATACCAGTGAGAGGCAGCAGTGCATTAAAGCGTGCCTAATGTGCAGAAAAAACGAAGAAGAAGAAGCGGCACTTGGAAGAGCATGCGCAATAGAATCTGTACGTATCTCGGCCATCTCAGCGCCAATTTGAATTTTGCAGATGTGGAAAGATGTTGACAGGCTGCCTACGTTTTTATCCGGAGCTTTGTTGCAGTTTTGGAAGAAGATTAACAATAAGGTAAGTAATCAAGCGTGCAACTTTTGTGTGAATGTTTTTTTTACTGTCTGTCGCTAATTTTTGCTGATATTCTTAATGTGTACCAAATAATTTTGATATTATTCATAAATGGTTTGACCTATTTTTTGCACATAAATCTATCAGGTGCCACAACGGTTCTTGTATTGTCTGAAAACTTATTTTAACTGTCCCAAATATAATATGTATTATGGTTTTCTATTTTACCATTTTCCCTGATGCATTATCCTCTGTTGGCATTGGTTTATAAATTATTAACATTACACATCTGTTGAAATGGCGCACATTTAAAGTTATATGTAACCTGCAGCTTTTAGAGATTAAGTTTGTGATTATTTTTGACAATATTTGTGATTTCACTGTAGCACTTATACTATTATTTCTGTGAGACAGCTTCTGGTTGAAGAAATGAGGAAAGTGAACCCTAGTGGAGCACTCATTGCATCAAAGATGGACCAGACCGTTTCAATGTGAAGACATGAGATTTGTGGATGCAGAAACTTCAGTGAAAACATTGATGGACTTTTACAGAGAGACAAGTAAGTACTTATTCCTTTTTCCACCATGAGAAACCGCCTTCTCTTTAGGTTTGGCTTTAGAATTGGCCTGTAAGCCTTACCATGCATTAACAAATGTCCACACTGTCCCAAGTTGTTGTTTTTTTTCATGTGTTGTAGGTGTTTGCGGAGTTTAACAGGATAGTCACCACAGATCTGCAGAGTAAGTTTTATGGTGCTGTGGATCGCTACACACCACGCTTTGTCACAATGTTTAAGTCCAAGAAAGGAAGAGTTGGAGAGAAATTGGATGAGC
Organism: Romanogobio albipinnatus; assembly: GCA_023566225.1. Classification (NCBI taxonomy): domain Eukaryota; kingdom Metazoa; phylum Chordata; class Actinopteri; order Cypriniformes; family Gobionidae; genus Romanogobio; species Romanogobio albipinnatus. Next base: position 13,226,991 of record CM042261.1, on the reverse strand, counting down.
TTATGCAGCAAATGAATACAGGGGTGAGTTTACTGCAGCCTTCATTTTGTTTATTATTCTGTGACAGAATTAATATAATTAGTGACAGAATTGAAATAACCAAACTTATTTTTACTGTAGCTTAAATGTTTCATGATCTTGAACTTGATCTCTTTTTTCCATCTACTTCCAGAAACAAGCAGATGTGACAGCAATGCACACTCTTGCGCTCCGGGGCTTACCTATCCTGCTTAGTGATGATGCCAGTAACTTATACAACACCTGCAACGTAAGTTCTCATTGTAAAAAAAAATATATAAGGGTTACGTCTCCCAAAATGTTTTAATTGTCATCAATTGCACTTCTGTGCTCCACTGAAAGTTATTCAGTGATGTAAACTTTTCTCCAAAGAAAATAGTGTAATTTTACAACTCATCTGTTCAGTGTTGACTTCATTACTTAATCGTAAAGATCATCAATTGTGAAAACTGTGATGTCCCGTTCAGTTATTATACTATTTAATGAATATACCTTGGATACGAGTCGGGATAAAAAATAAAAAAAGATAAATACTTAATGGGACATGGATAAAAGGCAGTGTATGCAGGGCAGATAACTGACAATTAACCGATTTAATCCCAGAGATGACATGTATGAATTTGAATTGTATTTGTAAAGATATTAAACAATCAACGTCAATTAAGTAAGAAAAATATTGAAAAATCCATGAAAAAAAAATAAGAAAGATGATAGATAGATAGATAGATAGATAGATAGATAGATAGATAGATAGATAGATAGATAGATAGATAGATAGATAGATAGATAGATAGATAGATAGATAGATAGATTTTGACAAATTAACTTAACACAATGACGTCAAAGTTCTTTTAAGATGGCAGTACAATGAATTAAATGTATGTGGTCACATGACCAAACTACCCAATAATGGTAGACCTACCCAGAACTCATGTAGACATCTTAAATTTGCACTATAAATGGACATGTGCTTCATAATAATAGTTGCTTTTTAATACCACACTAAAATATGTGAGGTAAAACTGGATTTTCACATTCCCCTGTTGTAATATTTGTATTGTTTGGTTTTATTCAGGCATGTGATATTGGCCACAAGTGCCCGTTGGGGTGATGACTGTAATTGATGAAGAAGAACCTCTCATGCCAAATAAACTGTACCTTGACCCAATCATTGTGGAGGGAGGTATAGTACTGGATAATATGCAGAATCTGCCTCAAGCAATTTGCGCCTTGTTTGGTCTGTCTTATGCTTTAAATTTGAATTACCCAAAAGGCATGATTAACACTTTTAACTTCATTCAGAAAGTGATTCTTGGTTTGGGACAGAACAAACTGCCACCAAAAATTTCTGAAACTACAAATCTCCTGTTGAGTTAGGATGTAATCAAATTGTGCTGTAAAAGGTGTTTGTTTTAAAAATGTTTTACCCCAGTGCAAACGTGTGTGTACCATCCTTGTGTCAGTTGTTAAGAAAACAAATACAATAAATTTACCTTTGAACTGTATCATTGCCTTCAATTTATTTGTCCATATGTAAATGTTATCTTTGAAAAATTGTGTACCTATTCTCAATGATTTAGAATAGATGATTGTTAGCACTTAAGTTACTTGAGTAAAGCTTACTTGGTTTTTTCAAGGCAATCGGTTTGCATGGTTTTAACAAGTAAACTTGGATTTTACAGTGTACAGAGAGAAAGTGAAGTTAAGGAGGCCTTCACAAGGGAAAGTCTATAGTTGACAGTCTCTGCTGACACATCAGGGCTGCATTGTGGTTGGTCGCAGGTCCACCATCTGATCTGGATATGGCCTGGATCCGGCAGACTACTGTAAACCTCGGGATAAACAGAGAGACTAATATTAGCGTACATTCTTATGATGTAACGAGTAAGAATAAGTAATTAGCAAGATTTTAAAATGTATGCCATTTTTATTAGGGAGCCAGTGCAGTGTTGACAGAAACGAGCTAATATGGTCATACTTCCTGGTTCTAGTAAGAACTCTAGCTGCTGCATTTTGGACCATTTGGAGTTTATGTATTAAGCGTGCAGGGAAACCACACAGTAGAACATTACAATAATCTAACCCTGAGGTCATGAACGCATGAACTAACTGTTCTGCATTTTGCAATGAGAGCATATGTCGTAATTTAAATATATTTTAAATTATGTCAAAGTCAATGCAATGTCAAAGTCATTCTAATGTACATGCCAGTAAAGTATTATAACTACATATATGTTGACAAATGCTTCAGATTATGAGATATAAGATAGGAGATATATTTTTTTTTTAAACATACTTTTAACTGTTTTTATTCAACTTAAAAGATGACCTGAGGTCAAATAATCCAATAAACTGAATTTGGGCCAGTGATCACCAAGCAGGCACTTTCATTGTTTTAGAAAGAGCAGCATTGACATTTACCCACAATAAAATAGTCAATCTTAAAGCAAATTATGTTCTTAACAGCCATGAGAATGCATTCACTCTTCTTCTCTCTACTTTCACTTTTTTTCCGTCTACACACAAGCATCAATGAGCATTAAATCTACAATGCGGAACTCAAATACCCTACCATAAAATTCCTAGTATGGGAGTAACTCACGTAATCTCTAGTTTGTGAAGTGACATCAAATGCGCCTATGTACCGTCCCTCGCTCACTTGCTCTTTCAGCTGTCTTTAGGTTGCCAGGTATTTATTCCAAGAATCAATATGCATTATTCAAATTAAAAGAGAGGGAGTTTCAAAGTCGCTTTAAAATATGGATTACTTTAAAAGTAATCCATATGGCTCCAGGGGATTAATAAAGGCCTTCTAAAGTGAAGCAAAATGATGCATTTTTGTTAGAAAAATATCCATATTTATACATTTCTAAACTACAATCACTGGCTTCCGGTAACAACCGTACGCGAGGTGGAAGCGTGACCTCTGACCCGATATATGATGTAGGATGTAGGAGTAGCATAAGCTTAGGTGAGAGTAGACTTTTTATTCATGACCAGTGTTTTGTTTTGCTCTATCCTCTGCACTTCCGCATTAGTCAAAACGTGTCGGGTCAGAAGTCACTCTTCAGCGGAACTCAAACTGCGTAAGGCTTTTACCTGAATCCAGTGATATTAGAGTTTATAAATTTATAAATTATGGGATAATTAAAATTTTGGGGTGAAATAACCCTTTAATGGATTTCATCTTGAAACAAAGCTGACATGATGCCAAACCCCCTCATGGAAGAAGAAATAAGCACTAATCAGGCTCAACTAAACACTAAACAACTAAAAAAAGTATGTGAAGTTCATGGCATAGGCTCTTTAAAAGACGTCCAAGAGTTTTACACGACAGTCTGTTTTTGTAGGGACATTGGCTGAATCTGAAATCGCCCCCTAAACCCTCAATCACTATTCTCTAAGTTAGTCCACTAATACAGTTCACTTTAAGGAGTGGATGAAAACGAGTGAGTTAATTTGGACAGCCGTTGAGTGTACACTGTCTGTACACTCGTTATTGAAGTGCAATATGGGATAGAATGTGTGCACTCGATAATGTCCACTATGGTTTCGGACACCACTACAAATGGCTGTCCCCTTAAATAATGCCCTACTTTGCATTTTCACGATCCCGAGCATGATACTGAATAAAATTGTGATTGGTTGCTTTACATGTCAGTCAGATGGCTGCTTGGGCAGCCCTTGACCAATGAAAGCTGCTATGGAGTCCAGACCTTTCGTTAGTCTGAAGGTCTGGCTACGCAAGAATAGGCTAGATTAAACTTTTCCCAAGGTCTTTAAAGTCTCTGGTAGTTACAGAACATTTACTCATTATTCACAAAGTAAATAAGACCAAATCACTGTACCACATTTCTCATTATATGCTGAAACTTTCTGTTATGTTTTGCTCCTGTTGTTCAGTAATTGAGATTGGACTGTTGTTCTTGCTGTGGGTGGGTAGAGGCTGACCTCGATACCTGTTGAAGTGTTGCCTGTCTAAGTATGCTTGACTAAACGCATATAAATGACAACAACCACCAGTGGATTGTGAATTTTAATGCAGATAATGATCATTTTCTTTCAGAGGTATCCTGTGTCAAGCACCGTTTCTGAGATAAAATAAACAAACACTTACAAACAAATCTAAATGAATGTAATTATATTATATATATATATATATATATATATATATATATATATATATATATATATATATATATATATATATATATATATATATATATATATATATATTGGCTTCCATCTAAATACTATGAAGGCTTTGTTAGCGCTCTAGATGTGTGGTTGTTGCAGTTAACAATTGTGTACAAGGTTGCAAGCATTATTTTGAGAGCTTATCTGAGGTTAGAAATGCTATTCTGGCTTTATTGTGAAATTCTCTTCTATCTTATTTCTCCTGCTGCTTAAAGGGATAGCTCACCCAAAAATAAAAATTCTGTCATCATTTCTCACCCTCAAGTTGTTCCAAACCTGTATGAATTTCTTTCTTCTGCTGAATACAAATGAAGATATTTTGAAGAATATCGGTAACCAAACAGTTGATGGGCCCCTTGGACTTCCATAGTATTTTTGTTTTCTCCAATTTTTCATACTATAGAAGACAATGGGGCCCATAAAGAGGGGTTCCCTTTCAGTCGGTCATGTTCGACGTACGTCGGAACTGACCGACGAATTGGGATCTGTCTTCAGGGACCAATCTACTTTGAGTGTATTAGAAACGAGCCAATTGTATTGGCATGCGGTCCATGCACCGTCCCGCACCGCGGGTATAAATACGGAAGTGGAGTACTGCATATTGCTTTTAACTTCGGAGCCGAACGGTTTGCTGTATCAAGCTGTTTCTGCAAAGAGTGTTTAAACGAGTCTTGAGGAGGATCGCTCTCTTACCTGGGTGCTGGTGTGGTGGCGCGAGTCAGCGAGTGGCCGCTGCAACATACACTTGTTCCTGTGTTGGTTGGCTGGGCGTTTACGTTCTTGAGTGCTCACACGCAGGCTTGCAATCGGACTGCTGTGAGCCGCGGTCATCTCCCTGAGTGCTTCCTTCTCCTTCCTTTTTTTTCAAGATGTCATTCAAACCGTGTGTTTCCTCATTTGACGGCCACGATCTCTCTCACATATAAACATGTAAGATTGCGTTCCGCTGACAAGCGCAAGGGCAAGCTGCCCTGAAACGGGCAGCCCAGCAAGAGGGGAACTGCTCAGGGAGACGGTGTCCGCACCCCTCCCTCCCCTGGAGGAGGACGGGGGGAGAATATTTTTCGGTTTCGGTCCTGCCACTGGCTCTCCGGAGTCCAGCTGTACCCATTCTCAGAGCAGTTTTCTTCCTCCCTGGGCCCAGAGAGGCTCAAGCCGGCTGTGTGCGACGCCCCCGGGCCTTGCCACTCCTGGCTTCCCCTCTCTTCTTCGCCAGGGGGCGGTGTGAGGCTAGAGGATGCCCCCGGGCCTTCTCTCCCACACACTGCCCCACCCTGGAACGGTCAGACAACACTCCGGGTCGCCTCCGGGCCGGGTCTGAACGTTCCACCTCGCTGCCCCACCCCGGGTACGTCTGTGGTGCCGTTGGTCCCGCTTACATGGTCTCTGGGGGCCTGGCTAGTGCTCCCCAGGCCGCCTCGCTGGCTCATCCGTACTATTAGATTCAGCTACGTGATTCATTTCACGTACCGGCCTCCCAAGTACAGGGGCATCCTCTTCACCACCATTCGGAGCAGCGATGCCCATGTCTTGTGGTCAGAGATCAATGTCCTACTGGCGAAGGACGCGGTCGAGCCGGTTCCTCCAGCCGATATGAAGTCGGGGTTCTACAGACTCTACTTCATTGTACCCAAGAAAGGCGGTGGGTTACGGCCAATCTTGGACCTGCGTGTTTTGAATTGGGCCCTGCACAAGCTTCCGTTCAGAATGCTAATGCAGAAATGCATTTTCAAATGCATCTGTCCCCAAGACAGCGATCGACCTGATGTCTTTATTCTCCCTCGACACAGACCATTCCTACGCTTTGTATGCCCTTTGGAAGGCATATCAGTACAAAGTCTTGCCCTTCGGACTGTCCCTGTCGCCTCGCGTCTTCACGAAAGTCGTGGAGGCAGCCATCCACTCCGAGAACGCGGCGTTCGCATCCTCAACTATCTCGACAACTAGCTTATACTCGCCCAGTCTCGAGAGCAGTTGTGCGAACACAGGGACCTGGTACTCCGTCACCTCAGCCTGTTGGGCCTTCGGGTCAACCGAGAGAAGAGCAAACTCTGTCCCACGCAGAGGATCTCTTATCTCGGCATGGAGCTGGATTCGGTCAACCGGACTGCGCGCTTCACAGAGGAACGAGTCCATTCAGTGTTGAACTGCTTGAATACGTTCAAGGGCAGGACGGCGGTCCCACTGAAATGCTTTTTTTCAGAGGCTCCTGGGGCATATGGCATCTGAAGCCGCGGTAACGCCGCTCGGATTGCTTCATATGAGACCACTTCAACGCTGGCTACACGACCGAGTCCTCAGATGGGCATGGCAGAGCGGCAAGTGCCGGGTCTCAGTTACCCCGTACTGTCGCCAAACTTTCAGCCCGTGGTCAGACCCTTCGTTTCTACGGGCGGGAGTGCCCTTAGAACAAGTGTCCAGGCATGACGTGGTCTTCACGGATGCCTCGTCCATGGGCTGGGGGGCCACGTACAACGGGCATGCAGTTTTGGGTCTGTAGACGGGGCCCCAGCTGCATTGGCATATCAATTGCCTCGAGCTTCAGGCGGTACGTCTTGCCCTGGCACGGCTCAAGAAGCCACTCCAGGGCCAACACGTATAATATACAAATATGCGTTTCCCCCAGTGAGCCTTCTAGCACAGACTCTGTGCAAGGTCAGGGAGGATGAGTAGCAGGTTTTCCTGTTTGCGCCCTACTGGCCAAACCGGACCTGGTTCACCAAACTCACACTCCTCTCAGCAGCCCCTCCCTGGCCGATTCCCCTAAGGAAGGACCTTCTTTCTCAGGGACGGTGCACCCTCTGGCACCCTCTGGGACGCGGAGGTTCTAGGTGGCCTACCACAAGCAGTGGTAGACAACATCACTTCTTTGCTCTTTGCTTTGAAGTGGAACCTGTTCGTTGACTGGTGTTCTTCCCGCCGCGAAGACCCCCAAAGGTGTTCGATTAACGTTGTGCTTTCTTTCCTGCAGGATCGAAGGCTGTCTTCCTCCACGCTCAAAGCGTTGCAGCAATAGCTGCGTATCACGATGCAGTAGCTGGTAAGTCCATCGGTAAGCACGATCAGGTTCCTTAGAGGTGCAAGGAGACTAAATCCTCCTCGTTCATCCTTGGTACTGTCTTGGGACTTAGCCCTGGTGCTCAGAGCACTTCAGGGTCCTCCATTCGAGCCTTTGCATCCTGCAGAGCTAAACATCCTGTCCATGAAGACAGTGCTCCTGATTGCATTGGCCTCAATCAAGAGGGTAGGGGACCTGCATGCACTTTCGATCAACGAATCGTGCCTAGAATTCGGGCCGGCTGGTTCTCACGTCGTTCTGAGACCCCAGCCTGGATACGTGCCCAAGGTTCCTACCACTCCCTTTCTAGACCAGGTGGTGAACCTGCAAGCGCTGCCCTCGGAGGAGGCAGACCCAGTCCTGGCTTGTTATGTCCCGTCCACGCTCCTTCGTACTTACATAGACCGGACTCAAAGCTTTAGGACCTCAGAGCAGCTCTTTGTCTGTTACGGAGGCCAGCAGAAGGGAAAGGCTGTCTCCAAGCAGAGGTTAGCCCACTGGATAGTGGATGCTATCGTCTTAGTGTACCAATCGCAAGACATGCCTTGCCCGTTCGGGTTGTGAGCGCACTCCACAATGAGTGTAGCTTCCTCCTGGGTGCTGGCTCAAGGCGCCTCGCTGTCAGACATCTGTAGAGCTGTGGGCTGGGCGACACCTAACACGTTCGCTAGATTCTATAGCCTCCGTGTGGAGCAAGTTTCTTCCCGTGTACTCGCCTCCAACGGCTGGTAGACGCGAAGTACCCGTTCCTGTGTCGGCTTGCTACGTCACTCCCGCCTATGGCCGGCATCGTGCGGTATCTTCTCCAGTTGTGTTCCCCAGAAATGGTGAACCCTGTTGAGCTCCTCTGTCACCCCTTCAGTGTCAGACGTTGTGGCCGTCTGACGCCAGGCCTGCACCTGTATGCTTGTGGAACGTGTGTGTAGGCTGGGTCCATATGTGTTGGTTCCCTCACGGCGACCCCATATGTGTATTCTACACGGTACCTGCTACCCTACTCGGCTAGCCCCGTGTCTTTCCCTTGACAGAGCCCGCTCTGTCGTCTCTGGGTGTGTTCTTTCCCCCCTGGGATCAGGTTGGATCCACCCCAGAGACTGCCATATGTTGCACTACCCTGCTAGGTTAGTCCTTATGAGTATTCTCCACCTCTCCTCCTTCGGAGAATGTGGCTCCGCAGCATCCATCTCCCTGAGATGGGCACGCTTCCTAGCGTTATCCAGTAGTCACGCTGAGTGGGTCTTGCAGGAACAGCAGTGACTGACCTTCCCTGCCGGGAGCCCTGACTCCCACTCCAGCATAGGAGTGGTCCAGCGAGCTCAGGCAGGGCGCTGGAAGGGCCAGCTTCCCTGGCGTGTTGGTAGGGATCCCAATTCGTCTGTCAGTTCCGACGTACGACGAACGTGACCGACTGAAAGGGAACGTCTCGGTTACGTATGTATCATGAATATGGTTACCCATAGCCTTCAAAATATAATATTTTGTGTTCAGCAGAGAAAGGAATTCATTCAGGTTTGGAACAACTTTAGGGTGAGTAAATGATGACAGAATTTTAATTTCTGTCAGGACCATTATCGTCAAAAATAATTGACTATTAGCATACAGTTTGGATTGGCGGTATGGTTCTGTTCTGGGCAAGAACTCACTGCGTATCCTAGCATTCGGGAATTTAGTCTGATTCAAGGGGAATCAGAATACCAAATAATGACTGGACAAGAGGAGGAGCTGGGGATGGAGCAGGGTAAATGAGCTCTAGAGAACGTGATAGCTGCTGATAGTACTGAAGGAGCTTATATGCTGTGATAGACGTCGTATTCCTATAGGTAGACGTGATCATCTGACAGTTAGCTGATGCAAGCTTGACTAACGTGACCTGCCAGAACTGACGCTACGCTTAATTTTTGGGTGAACTATCCCTTTAACTCAAATGTAGTCAATTAGTATGAATTAGTATGATGACTACATTCTGCATTTCAAAAATGCGTGACTTGAAGCATGCCATAAAAAGCAAAGAAAATATCACAGTTAAAAAAAGAAATGAGAAAAGCAGTTATTTTGGTTGAAGCTTATAATAATTTAAACATGATCGCTCGTCTCCCTGGACACAAAGAGCTCAACAATCAAACACAAACATCTGTTGACTCACTGTCCATAATTCTAAGTTAAGCAGAAGATAATTATTGTTTTGAGAAATCTGACACACACATATAGCACACATATATAACAAGCCAAATCAGATGTTTTCAGTTTGAAAGTTTCAAATTTTTAGCAGCATACAGCTTGTGTTGGGCAAAAGCTGTATCTGTTAGTTATGCGCATTCACATTCAAACCATAACAAGTTTAAAAAAAAGTACAGGATGATTAGATAGATAGATAGATAGATAGATAGATAGATAGATAGATAGATAGATAGATAGATAGATAGATAGATAGATAGATAGATAGATAGATAGATAGATAGATAGATAGATAGATAGATAGATAGATAGATAGATAGATAGATAGATAGATAGATAGATCGTGCAGTTCTTCTGTCAGAAGTCGATTCAAATTGGAGCTTGCGTGTATAGAATGTGCGTGTCCAGTGTGAGATACCTGAGACACAGCGATGCACGGCACAGTGCTGAGCTTGGCGTCCGGTGTGCGACGCCCTTTAGACTCTGTTGCTCAACGAATCCTCCAACATGGTCTTTCTTTAAAAAAAGCAAAACAACAATGTAATGTAAAAGTATTGGGGCATATTCCATGCTAATTTCAACCTCTGTCATGGCGATATCGCGAGACAGCTTTTCACTCGACAAGAAATCTTGTCACATTTCAATCTTGTGAGATCCCCTAATAGATTGGACTGTTGTTCTTGCTGTGGGTGTGTAGAGGCTGACCTCGATACCTGTTGAAGTGTTGCCTGTGTAAGTATGCTTGACTAAACGCATATAAATGTCACACCCCTAATAGATAGATGTTGGAATTTTCAAATGTTGTCTCATAATGTCAGTAAGCATCCAAGAGTGCTAGTATAATGTGAAATAACCAATTAGATACTTGTCATATCAATCGAGACATTATACAACCTTACCGAAAACAATTAAAATGTTTTTAATAGTATTTTTGCTTTGAATCTTAGTGTTCTAAACACTTTTGTCAGTCAGAATAAATGTATTCCCCTAGTGCACGTCGTAATCCCCCAATTTTCCAACTTTAACGCATATTGAAGGGAATAAGAAGCTCTGAGAGACGTGAGGTCGATACTTTATTCATTCTGATCGGTGTATAAATATTCATGGAGACTTTCCGAAATCAAGATATGATGATCCTTTAACAGCCTACATTATCTTGACGTATATTGATGGCCCGAAAAAAGTATTTTTGGATGCTCAGTCTTCCCCCATTTCTCCAATGTTTCTGTGTCTGTGTTTTGAGGAAAAGATTCAAAAGATTACATAAAATTTGCAGCAGGAGGCAAATTTTTTGTCTCCCTGGTGAGGATGTTCAAACAGCCTATGTGCAGAGAGAGGCATGCTGGGTTTGCCGAGTTCTGGTTTAATCTAGCCTAAAGATATGTGTTTATCAAAGTGAATTCTCAGTCTGTTTTCTCAGGGCAACCAAAGCTTGCGAGATGTTCTGATCTCCTAGATTCAAAGGCTTGGTTCAGAGTGTTTGAAGAGCAACTCTCACACCACATACATCACAAAATTAGAGCTGAGAGAGAGAAGTCCAGGAACTTAATTTTAGGAGACTATATAGGCTGGCCACATCACAATATTTTACTTTATGGATTACACAGAATTACTTTCAAGTCCCGTAAAGATCTTAAGTTTTTCCTCTCTCTCTGACCTCCGATCTGAAGGGTACAAAATTTAATGACACATCAAACTCAGGAAAGGCCAACAAATTGATTCAATGGTAAAGTAATCCACAAGGCTTCAGTCAACTGTGCGCAGTCAACAGAAAATCATTGATTTTTCAGGATACATCCCGCCATGTCACACTCCATCTCAGACAGGAATATGGGCCACATTAATCATTTAACATCAGCAGTCATATAAGAATAGAACTGAGGTAGAGTTCTCACTTGGATCAACATTAACGGCAATCTGAAGACATGTTGCATCTAATTTTGCATACACCGTCACCTTTAGGGACTTAGGGAACTCATGAAAGATGAAAATTAGGGTACATCGGGGCAGGAAAATGAAAGGGTATTTTTTTCACCAAAAACTCTTAATAGCAACAAACCCCCCCATGATAAACATGTTTGGCAAAATATACTGCAAAATTTCAATGATCTATGAAGTTGATACTGAGATCATCTGATCTAATATTTAATTATTTTACAATTTTGTTGGTGTAGCCCAGCGTTTCTAAAAGTGTGGGGCGCGCCCCACTGGTGGGGAATAGAGACATGACAAGTGGGGTGCTACAAACAGGAGGACATTTTATCTCTTTTTTGTGCCCATCTCTATTAACCTTTTGAGCGGTTCCACATATGGGATTTCTGTGCCCTGAGAGTACGGTACCACATGTGGGATTTAGAATGTTCACTGACATGACATAACTGCCAGATTCAAACTGTGTTTTCGTGCTTTGGCTGGAGCTGAGCCAGAGGCAGACGCGTGTGCTCAGCGTTTGACATACAGTATATCATGCAGTGTTTTCAATCACATAATGCTTATTTTAGGTTTCAAACATTTAAATACACATAAGTACTAGTAAACTAAATCTAGAGTTTGTAAAGTACACACTGGTGTCTATGGAAGCAGCAATAACAATCCATTCAAATATAATTTACCGACATGTTTTATTCATATCAGATACACATAGTGTAAGTAAATGAAAGCTCTAGCGTAGGTTCTACCAGGAAGATTCAATGTTAGAGTAATCACATTCAGACCTAACCAATCATGTCCTAATACTCGGAGTATAAAAGATTGGTACTTACACATGTCTGAGTTCGCAGATGCTGACGGCAACATTTACCTCCATCGTCCCCACCAACACCAGGATGGTCCCTGCCTATACCTCCCAGAGGCTCGTCTGCGCCCTTGCCTTCATCTTCAGGCAGGAAAAGCAGAGTCTGTTACCCTCGAGACGAGAGCTCAAAGACATCTTAATATAATACTTGCTGGTCTGCTAATAAATGTGTTACTTCATCGTACTTCATCTGGCCTCCCGAGTCTTTCTGGTAGAACTATAAAGTTTACTCTATTCTTCTCCCAGTTCACCGGCCACTTACTTACATGTATTTCGGAAGAAACTGAAGAATTCAAGTGCTGTAAATTCGACTGACAGGACTTTCTGAACTGCGGTGGAAACAAACATGGCAGCGCCCATCTCACATTATAGATCAAAATCAAGATAATTTATAAAGGTTTTTAAACAGCAAAACACACTCACTTACGCATATTTGAGAATCCGAATATCAGATAGTTGATGACATGGTAAACAATTTTGTCAATATTTTGAATAAAAAACAAAAGACATAAAATAAAAGTTTCCATGGAAACAATAAGGGGAAATGTTCTAAAATAATGGTTGCCTTAAAAAAAACCTCACTCTGCGGGGTCAGCTAGAATATCTTAAATGTACGCATGAAAGGGTTGTGAATGTGATGTTAATAAAAATAATGTTAACAGTTAAACTTAAAGCCTAGTTTATTACCATTCTGTTAGGGCGATTGGGGAGGGGACAGGTGGGGCTCAGAAACCCTTCCCTACCTCCAAAGTGGGGAATGGCAGAAAAAGTTCAGGAAAGAAAATGAAATTACTACTTTTTGAGACTAAAGATTTGTTTATAATTTTCAGTTTGATCAATACAACACATTTTACAATACAATTGAATATCTTTTACTATTTACCAACTATTTTATTATTTAACATTATTTAGCCTATTATTTACAATTCAGTTTTACATAAATTAGGTTTCATATCATTATTAAATATAATAACATGCTTTTTAAAAATAATATGAACATTGGAACGTCAATCAATCAATCAATCAATCAATCAATCAATCAATCAATCAATCAATCAATCAATCAATCAATCAATCAATCAATCAATCAATCAATCAATCAATCAATCAATCAATCAATCAATCAATCAATCAATCAACCAGCCAATCAATCAACCAATCAATCAATCTTATTTTGTTTTATTGAAATGTATAGTTTTGTTTTGTTTTAATTATCTGTTGTTTTTTTATCAGATGTATGATTTATACATCAATTATATGATTGAAATAGAACTAAACATTTTTATTGGATGGATGGATGGATGGATGGATGGATGGATGGATGGATGGATGGATGGATGGATGGATGGATGGATGATAGACACTTAATAGAGACACTTACTTTGATTTATAAAGCTATAAAAGACTTCACAATCGAAAATGTTGCTCTGCCTCCGTAAGTCATCTTTCGGCAAAAGGATGCAAAATTAGGCTGGAAGAATGAACCTGCTAATCTTTCTCAGTGTAATGTTTGAATCTTTCAAATGCTGTCTCATAATGTCAGCAAGTATGTGACACCTACAATTGTTATAGAGCTGCAGAGGCTCATGATGAGATTCAACGCAGGGTGTCAGACTACTTTTGACGGTCGGGGCACGAAAACGTCCTCTCCCTGCTAAAGGACAGCACTAAGCATGTCCCAAGGGGGCCCAGAGGTCCATGGTTAACAGCAGGCATGTTGCCCACTCCATTAGAGCCTTAATTAGACGGGCACAATGCCCGCTGAATGGCCACTGGGGGAAAGCCGTGCCCCAGTGTTTTCATTACACTTGCTGTCTGAATAAAGGCTGCATTTGATGGAGCGATAGATGAAAGACATTATTTAACGGTTGGTGTTCATGTGGAATTGACCCGACACCTCATGCTGATGCAGTCTGGCTATTCCCTAGCCCTCTGCTGACATAATGGCTCATTAGCATGGTGTTAGTAGCAAACATTTGCTTATGAACAGGAGTTGTTCTTCAGTGGAGTCCATAATCCCCATGGAAGAGCAGCAGAGAAGAAGTGCACTGCTATCACACTGAACAATGTCATTTTCACTCAATATTACACTATAAATAACCAAAACATTTTATAAAGAAGATATTTTGGAAAAAAAAATTGGTGGCCATTGACTTACACAAAATAAATAAATAATCTTTAGCATAATGTTTTAATACCTTATATATGCCTTAATTATAAAGTCAATTTAATCTAAATCGATCATAGAAAATGAATTAGTAGCTACATTTTAAAATGATGAAAATTGAAATAAAGAATGACATGAAAAAAATTGCGATATTTATTGTGACAAACGATTTACTGTAAATCACGACTTTCTGTATATATATATATATATATATATATATATATATATATATATATATATATATATATATATATATATATATATATATATATATATATATATATTTTTTTTTTTTTTTTTTTTTTTTTTTTTTTTTTGACCATCCTTCAGCTGTAGTTTTGACCTATTTACACCTTAATTGAAGATAAAATACTCTGCTTATTATTGTTTACCGTGATTTTTTATTTTTTTCTTCTTCACAAGTCTCATATTCCATCATCGCTGCAATAGCCTAATTGTGTCAAATTATGCAAAAAGTTTTAAAATATTATTTATTACTTATATAATGGTTACACTTTATTTTGATAGTCTACTTTAGACATTCTACTAACTATAAGTAACTTTGAAAATACATGTCAACTAATTCTTATTAGAGTATTAGTAGACTGTTAGGTTAGGGTTAGTTAGTTGATACACGATCCGTATGGACCAGGGGGGTATTCCAGAAAGCAGGTTATGTGACATACCCGGGTATGTTTAAAAGTAAGTTAGCAGATAACCTCAACTTTCGGTTCACAAAACGGAGGTAACTTTCAGGGTATGTAAGTAACCATGGCAACTCACTCTCTGCTCCGGAGCAGGTTATGTTCCAGGGTTAGTTTGCTTAAGAGGTATTCAGATGTGTTTTATATAATTAATATAGTTTATTAATGTAACCAAATTTGTTTCAGTTATATAATATATAATATACAATATTATATATTAATTCTAAAGAATTAGAATAAAAAATAAAAATAAGTTTAAATGTTAATTCAATTAAAATATATTTATTATTTGTTTTATTGTCATCTCACATATGGATCTGCATTCAATTAATTAGCATCAAACAAACAATATATTTTTTTTAAGATTACTTATTAAACGAAAAGATGATTGCACAACAACCAAATAGTGTGCACTAAGTAGGTTATGTAAATCGCCTTTAAAGGGAAAGTTCACCCAAAAATTTAAATTATCCCAAAATTTACTCACCCTCAAGTCATCCTATAGGTGTATATGACATTCTTCTTTCAGACGAATAAAATCTGAGTTATATTACAAAAGTCCAGGCTTATCCAAGCATTCGAATTGGATTCATAGTTGCTCTGTTTTTGAAGTCCATAAAAAGTGCATTTGCCCATCAAATGACATGCTCCACGTGGCTCTGGGATGTTAATAAAGGCCTTCTGAAGCGAATTGATGTGTTTGTGTAAGAATAATATCCACTTTATCAAGTAAACTTTCGACCGACCGCCTTCCCTGTTCAATTTATGGAAAAATTGTTGAAAGTTCCCCTGCCGATCGAAAGACTAACGCGACCAGGTACGCTTGTCATGACATCACGTACGCATTTTAGGGTTAGGGTTAAGATTAAGAGGATTAGGAGAGTTAGGGTTAGTGTTAAGGTGTTGGTTAGGTGTGTGCGTGTAGGTTAGGTGTGTGTGTGTGCGTGTGTGTGTGTGTTTGTGTGCGTGTAGGTTAGGGTTAAGAGGATTAGGAGAGTTAGGGTTAGGGTTAGTGTTAGGGTGTTGGTTAGGTGTGTGCGTGTAGGTTAGGGTTAGGTGTGTGTGTGCGTGCGTGCGTGTGTGTGTTTGTGTGCGTGTAGGTTAGGGTTAAGAGGATTAGGAGAGTTAGGGTTAGGGTTAGTGTTAGGGTGTTGGTTAGGTGTGTGCGTGTAGGATAGGGTTAGGTGTGTGTGTGTGTGTGTGTGTGTGTGTGTGCGTGCGTGCGTCCGTGTGTGTGTGTGACACTGAAGACAAACTTCCCCAGGCCGGCTATTCCTATAAAACTCTAAACAAACTAGATTGTATATTTATTTGAACTAAACAACAGTTTGTATGCATGGTGTGTGTGTGTGTGTGTGTGTGTGTGTGTGTGTGTGTGTGTGTGTGTGTGTGTGTGTGTGTGTGTGTGTGTGTGTGTGTGTGTGTGTGTGTGTGTGTGTGTGTGTGTGTGTGTGTGTGTGTGTGTGTGTGTGTGTGTGTGTGTGTGTGTGTGTGTGTGTGTGTGTAATAAGCGACCCTCGCTCTGCAGAGGTTATTGACCCAATTTGTTTAAATCCCCGTCTGGCAAATGACCATGTTTGGTTTCTGGACTGTAGTGACGCCTGTCTCATCCATGTTCCAAGATGTCACTTGGAGGAAACTGTGCCTATGCATGGCTGTATCAAGGTTGTTGAAGAAGGCTTTAACATTTTCTTTATTGAAACTTGTAGCACAAGCAAGGCTTGTGGCCTCCTGGCTTCCTGATGGAAAGGGAAGGGTGCCTCTTCAAAAAGGCAGTAAACCAGTCACGGCCAGCTTGCTGCAGCTCGGACCAGGTCTCAGGCACCTTGATATTATGTGATACAGCAAGCTGAAAGGCTAGCTTTTTAACCTCCCTGGGTAATAAGCCAAAGAAAATGTCGGCTGACTTGGACAGATACCTAACCAGCTCCTCTTCCAAATGTGGGGGAAATATTTGTCTGATCCTGATGTAACCAACAGCTACACCTAGCACTTTCTTGCCTTCAATCTCATCCTGGCTGATCTTGTGGCAGTATCTGCTTATTTTATATGTTATTTTATATTATATTCATTATGTTTTAACATATGTAAAATACATAAATTAATACATTTCTAACCAAATGGCTACACCCGCATCAGTGTGTCAACCAACCCCTCCCCCATTAGGACACACCTCTTTACTGACAGGATGCTAGCCACATAGCATAGCTCATCAGAGACTGTTAAATTTCATATCAAAATATAGATGATTCCTATCTCTATCAACTGAAATCCTTACATTTTATATATCTCTATCTATTATAGTTCTAAAATATATTTAGTGGGGGGCACTTATTTTTTGTTTTGACACTGTAAAATAGAAAATTTGTCCTCACCTCAATAGTCAGTGACAGTTGGATGATTTCAATAAATGGGTGTGTTCACGTCAAGAGGGCAGTCATTTTAATGTTAGATTTTTGAGGCAGTGCCCTCTAGTGAACTGGAATTTAACTGCGTGCCAACCAACCCACATTAGTTAGATTAGTAAAATAACTAAATTATAGTGTTTATATTGAGTCTATAAAACACGAAATAACAACAAATATATCAGAAAAGCCTTTCTTTAAAGTGAATTTCATTTTGTATAAATTGTATCTTAATTTGAATCTATGTTTTATCAACCAAATTGACCTGATTTAATAAATAACAAGCAAATAGCCTATAACAGATAATGACATGGAGGCGCAGCGTGAACAACGGAAAAGAAAAAAACCTTAAGTCAGGGGCAGCCCTTACTATTTATTTCAGATAGGCCTATATTTGATCCAGCATGTCACAAAGGGAGTTCTGGGTTGAACGCGCGGTGCTGAGCAGAAAGAGCTTCAGAAATGAGTGGAATCTTCAGAAAGGCGCTCTCCACTGGAGGAAATATTACCGCTCTTTCAACGCACACACCGCAACAGTCACAATATGACCTCATGTATGTTTTAAAAACACAATTCAACTGATAAATAATACTTTTTAATGGGCCACTTAAAATGTGTAATAAAATATTAAATTCTAAAAATGTATAAAATGAACAAACATTTGCATTGCATTTGCAATCCTTTGAAACCACCCCACTTCCCGCACCCCTGATGATATCTGTCATCTGGAACGCTTTCGCTTTTCATTTAATGTTTTTTTTTAAACAAATTTTTTTTTTCAAATAGATTGAATTCGAAATACAGGCCTGCCCCTAATAAAAGCCTGCTTCAAATAAAAGCCTGTGACCTTCTGCAGTTCAGGCAAATAAAGGCCCCGGCTTTTATTTGAGGAAATACACCTAGGATGACTTGGGGGTGAGTAAATTATGGGCTAATTTTCATTTTTGGGTGAACTAACCCTTTAAACAAAAGAAGAAGAGGAAGTAGAATGGCACACTTTTTCTTAGTGTCAGTTTCCATGGTGAATCATTGATTTGTCGCTCTGTTGAGAATGCCTTGTGTGTTAACCGTGAACATACTCTGAGTTGGCTAAACTTACTCCCGGACTCGTTTTTGCAACCAGCATATCTTGAGTAAGCAAGGTTTGGGTTAATCAACTGAGAGTTCAAGGTATATGTGATGGTAAGTTAACCTTGCTTTCTTGCTATATATATATATTGTTATCGTAAGAGGCTGCAATGTATATCACAATATGGATTTTAGGCCATATCGCCCATCCCTAATCTAGAATAGGGTTATTATGGTTAACTGAAAATTAAACTAAAATAAAAACATTTACAGCAGTTATGGCTAGCGTGTGTTGATACCGAATTAAGTTGCCTTAAGTTTGCCTATTTTGGTTTAAAATAGCTTGAATGTGTAAATTAGCAAGACAAAACACGTGTCGAAAACAACTAAAAAAGCAATATTATGCATGCTAAGCCAGTCATTTTTGATGTCACTTTGTAATGAAACACTATACGGCTATAGGCTGGACATGTAATACGCATGCGCATGATATCACTGTTTTCAGAAATTCACGTTTTTGTAGTTTTCACAGCACATTGAATCCCATTTTCAAAAGTTTGCGTTTCCAAAATGCCATTGCCGTGTAAATGAATGGCCAAAATACATAAACAGTTTATCACGATATATACAGTAAATAAGAAGTTTAATATAATACGTTTATTATTTATGATGATTATCATTATAAGTAAATAATACATAAACATTTAAAGGCTGTATGCTGTTTAAAAGTAAACATTGTTTATAAAAAAGATCAAGTGAAAAATAAGCAACCATCTAGGCATAATTATTATTATTAGTAGAGACAAATTATTATTACATAGAGTAAATCCACTGTAGGCTACAACAGTAGCCTATATTCTGTAAATTTCTTCACGTTAAACCAAACTTTTATTTTGACGGGTTGCTGTGAAAACCTTTGACTATTCATTTTATGATATGACAGTTTTCCCAAATGAAACGGTAAATTCTCATGAAGTGACGGTTTATGCGTCCGTGTCCTCAAATAGTGACACACGGCAGAGGCTACAAAGACAGTGAGTGGGTGTGACGCGCGTGTGTATACTCAGTATACCGAATATACTCAGGAGTCGGTACTACTGGTATACACTACTGCTGGTATCGTCACATTTTTTAAATTTCAGTACCGACTTGGTACCGAAGTACCAGTACTTGTGACATCCCTATTAGGGAAATACTTCCAGTATTAGGCAATTATTTGAGGTGATAGAACAGATTAGTCGTGTTACCTCTCTTAGCCGGAGCTGTTGCACCACACACTCTACAGAGTATAGTTTGCTGCTGTTCGTCGGACGGCTTAAATCCAAATAATAGATGTTGCAACGGTCTTTTTCACCACCTCCTCCGTTTCACTTTCAGCCATGTTTACTCAAGATGACGAATACAATGATGCATTGCAGACAGTTGCAGCTCGTGGCAGCTCTACATTTTGCAGGTAGATTGCATCATCAACATGCATTATCGCGAAATAATTAAAATCTTTACAAAAAGCCAATTTTGTATCGTTTATATTGCATATCGTTTATATCGCCCATTACTATTCTAGATCTTATTTAAAAAATGTATGTTATAGGATCTCTCTTCACTTTTGCCGAAAATGACTGCAGTATGCCATTTTATCAGTTGCTAAAAAACTTTAAAGGTCATTACATTAGGTATTGCATGCTCCACTAGTCAACCACTCATCCACCAGCTCTGTTTTCCAGTGAAGTCACAAAATAAAGTGCAACCAATTATGCCAACAACATTTCAAGTAACATCATTACTGATTTACAACTACTGACAAACAGATGCCATTTTAATTTGTGTATTTAAAATTGTCAATTGAGTAAGATTTTAACTTGTGACATCTTACACTTTAAGCCAGAAATACTGCAAATACACCAACACATAATCAGATACGAGACTGAGCCCCTAATGCTGAAACCGTAGAATTGTTTTAAGGTTAAACGAAAGAAAGGCCAACATCTATGGCCCAAAACACATAGATGTTAAACACACTGAATCCTTCAATAATGTATCAAGCACAAGCAGCTACCATATTCGTTTTCATGTTTAAGTGAGAATTAATCATGTTCAGTCTCGCTTAAACACAGCTGGCTTCACTGGCTTCAGTCATCAGATTAATGATGAGTGAGTGAGGTACTCAGTCTATTGAGGATGAAACACTATCTATGCAATATGATAGCATATACGGAAATGCAATAGTTAAATATGGGTTATGCACCATGAAACTGTCGACGTGTTTTCTGATTTTACATGTATAATCTGGCATATCTCCATCCAAGTTAAGTCTCCCCATAACGGACTAAATTCCGAACCATCACAGCAGTTCAATCGCTCCCATTTTTTAATACACCCTCATATCACACATCATAAGTTCTCAAGGTGAAACTTCTATCTGCAAAACAATACACCCCCGCACACAGCGAGGGGTCACGGAAGAGCGAACAGCATAAAATGATCAGAAAACAATTCACAAACACCTAAACAACAATAATGAAAGTTTATGGGGAAATTATTCGATTTATTCTCTCGTCATTTTGTGTAAAATTATTGACAGTGTATTTTTGTGAGTGGAAACTGCGGGTAGACACTCAAAAGTATGAGAAAGTGTTTCCCAGTTAGCTAGTCATGGTAAGGTAATAAAGAGGAAGTAGGATTTGGTAATATTATTCCAGTACTACAGCACCAAAAGAACTATCCAAGTGTTTGGAACAAGCATTTTAAGATTATTTTTAATATGGTCGTTTCAGCCTCATCTTAACATTTTCAGCGTGGAACCTGACACAAAATAATCCTGGCTTTGCAAAGAGGCTGTTACTGAAGAATGGGCCAGATGCTATACTGCAGCATGTAACTCATTTCACATGCAAAGTCTTAAAGGCACAGCACCTGGTTTTATATATATATATATATATATATATATATATATATATATATAGAGAGAGAGAGAGAGAGAGAGAGAGAGAGAGAGAGAGAGAGAGAGAGAGAGAGAGAGAGAGAGAGAGAGAGAGAGAGAGAGAGAGAGAGAGAGAGAGAGAGAGAGAGAGAGAGAGAGAGAGAGAGAGAGAGCATATGTAGCAGATCTCTACAGGTGACACTGGGGAGGAGGAGGGATAACAGAAGTTTTCATAATCATCCCATTTTCCCCAGGACAGTCCCGTATTTCCGCTGTATTTTTAGTGCCCCAATTTAAGAAAACAATCATGCTTTGTCCCGCATTTCTTCTTTCCTAATTTGTCTTTGCTAGGTGATCAGGTGACTGCTATGTTGCTCGGAACTGCACCAAGAATTTCACCTACTGTTGCACTTGTGTATATAGCTGTGTGACAATAAAGTGATTTGATTTGATTTTGAGGTCTTCTGTCACACAAGAATAGCCTAGGTAGCCAATCTCGTCATTGCATATGTTGAGGAACAAAATTACCCTCCAATCACAATTAGTTATCAATTTACTTTCAGCTATTGAAGGCGGGATATTAGAGACCACGGAGGAGATCAAGTCAGACTTGAAGATGTCAAAGAACATTAAACAATGATCTTCAAAAAGAGTGTATCAGGAGCACAGTAAGTTGTGAACAAAAGAATGTGGTATCGCACTGAATGTCACCACCAAAAGTGCTCTCTCAGACAGAGAGCAAGTTGTCAAAATGCAAGACACAGTTGTCAAAATGCAGATCATGTGGATTACTCTATCTCATACATAAATAGTGAAACGTAAATTGAACACAAACTGCTTGGTGACAAATGGATGTGTCAGTATATTAGATCCTAGCATTCGGTCTTACAATGACAGCAGCCTAAAATACTTGTCTGTGTCATTAATGTTAATCAAACAACAAAAGATGTTGAACGTTTATTTAATTAGTAACTCTATCATGTTTGTCCTATTGATTGTAATGTTTGTGATGTGTTGCACTGCGTGAGGCAAATGTTGGACACACCAGATACTGACTGGTTTTCATTACCTCGGCAAAGGAGAAGTGCTCACTAACACAGATTTAGACAGATTTGTGAACAATATTTGAGAGAAATAGACCTTTTATGTACATATAAAAAGTCTTCGATCTTTGAGTTTAGCTTATGAAAAATGAGGGCAAAAACAAGTGTTGCGTTTATAATTTTGTTCAGTGTATACACACACACACACACACACACCGTACAGACAGCATCTCAGTTGAAACGTTTAATTTGAAGGAGAAAGTAGCAATCTATTAGTGAAGTTTCCCGTGGCTTCTCACCATACGATTCTCCTCTTAGTCCTTTATAGTGTTGTCAATGAGTTCTAATCATCATCTGACATCTCCTGTCATCTGTCAGTGACTTCTATTCACTTCACTACACTTACCCATCAATACAATGGCGGCACAGAAGATCATCTCACGGCGGGTCCTTTACACTGGCCCGCGGGGGGGGGGCGTCTCATTCATTAATTAAGGAATTATTAGGGAAACATTAGGAAGACACATCTCCTCTGGAGGGGGTGAGGTAGGAATAGAGAATGAATGAAAATGGGCGATGAGGACCTGCGAAATGAGGAGGAAAAATGGAGGTGTTTGCACTGATTGGTACCCCGCTCACCCTCATTAGCTTCCTCTCTGGAGTCCCACAGCAGAAGGGGGTTGAAAGCACCAGCTCAGCGCTTGAAAATGGTGTGGACTGCCACATCTTGGCATGTTATGCACCATGACTAATTATCCTTGGAGGCATTATATTAGTTGCTTGATTAGCAGCCTGTTTTCATTGCTAATTACAAGTGCTCTTTCTCGACCTCTGACAGAAATGCTACATAGCTTTCGCCTCTATTAGTCTTATTAGTTTGCTGCTGTCTATCTTATTGAGCACCCCATTAAATGGACTTTTCTGATAAGTACTTCTCAGAAAGAACAAGTCAACAACTTGTTCACACGCATAACTTATTCAGCTTCCTAACCCCATAGTTTCCATAAGAAAAGGTCTGATCTACTGGCACCATGAATGTTTTATCAGCCAAATGCCTCTGCAATATGAACTACCTCATGCCAAAGTGCAACGTGTGCAGAGGCTGAAGCTAAATTACTTCCGACTATAGATAATGGATGCTTGGTCCAGCGAAATTACAAGAACAAAAGACTGTAATAAGTGGACAATATCTGGAAAGAGTCCAGTATTGCAGAATTAAATATACTTGCATGGTAAGTTCATTTATGGATGTGCTGTGTTGCAATTTCTGGGATTTTTCAGTGACTGTTGTCTTTTTGCAAGTTACATCGATATGCCAGTTGGACTCATTCATTCATTCAGATGATTAGTTCAAAACACTCATTAATTTAGGAATACATCTTGTGAGTATGCGACCAATGCTAGAGGAACTTGTTGAATATGTAAAAGTAACTGAAGGACAGCAAAAATGTTCTTGATGCAAGTTATTTCAATGGAAAGAAGACAAATGGACCACAAACTCCAAGTTCCTGACCCCTTTCTTTGCAACTGTCCTCATGTGAAACAAGTAATGTCCTAAATGTGGTCAGTTGGTACAGTAGTCCCACATTGTTCAAACAGCGCTCTGTTGGCACATGCAGGGGTTTGAGAGACTACACCAACATTTACCAGAGGACAAGAAGAATTTCATGTAAACAGAAAGATGGCAAGAAGGATGTTCATGTCCTTAAGACTGTCCACACATCAACAACGTCAGCCAGAGAGACGTCTGGGGTGAAGCCAGCCGGTGTCCTCAAATATAATAAAATGATGGAGGCAGTGTACAAAGCAGACATAATGAAAGGTTTTGTGGAGTGTGCCAGGAAGACCATCAAGTGGCATAATAGGATTTTCTTTTAACTGATTGATACTGCTGTACTCAATGGCCGCATTTAGCCATGACAAAAAAAGATAATGAGGTAATAAAATGGGTTACTATAGTCTCCACTCGTAGTACCTCAATCACAGCTTTTCAGACCTTCTGATCTAATATTGGATGGTTCAAAGATGATATCCACACTGTGAATAGCCTATTTGACCTAGAAGCCAAATCAAACTAAATGTTTCACAAAGGATATCTCAAATATATCCTTTGGATCACAGTTTTCAAGAAAAAAAACCCCATCTCAAATGTTAGTGGCCTTCAAGTATATAGAACAGGTGGCAAAGGCTTTTTTTATATATATTCAATATATTTATATATATACTCAAATCTGTTTAGTCTTTTTGTAGCATGACATCAAACCATAATTTAAAAGCCATTGTATATGAATTCAAACCGTTAATGGTTTTAAAACGGATTGGAGATCAGGTATCAAGTCATTTTCATTGTCATTCAGGTCAGGATGTGATGCATATGTAATGTCATAAAAAATAAATATGGTGAACTATGTGACATTGACTATATAGTGAATGGAGAATGAGTGAATGAGTCAGCATTTTTAGACACAGTATATGCATGAATGCATAAAATGAGTTCAGCACCATGATAAAATGCAATGATAGACATGAGCAGAGGTACAATTTCCAGTTATGCACTCCTATGATGTGGAAGGAAGTCTTTTGACATTGTGCTGACACTTGTTTACTATATATCAACTAAAGTGGATACACTGGATATTGACTATATTCTCTGAACAAAAAACCTGATTTCATTAGATCAGACTTGAAAAGTCTAAAAGACTAAAACAAATAAGGAGAAGCACAACACCACAGCAAAAACTGCTGCATCTGGAAACAAACAACTCATTCATTGAATATGATGGCTTACAACTGTGTGCATAAGCCTGGTCTGCTTTACAACTTTTCAATAGAATGTATTGTATTTTGTCATTTTATATTCATAGCTTGTTCAAACTTTGAGCACTGCTTCCATGAACTTACCCATGAGTGACTGGTTACGTGGGGCACAAATGGATTTGGTTCGTAAGGTTTATAAAAGCAGCTGTACTCCATAATATGCGACTGGCTCTCACACATCACAGTCATGTGGCTTTAATGAGAGTTGGCTTTTTAACCATTGAATCACACCACATTTTATGATGCCTAATAAAGTTAAACTCCATTTAATTGTGCAGGGAAGGGGGAACATTACAAGTTATAGAGTCACCTGAATAGTGTTATTGTTTTTAAAGAAATAGTTAATCCTAAAATTATTAGGATAATTTTATGTCATTTATCCCTGTTATTTATTTCCAATTGAACAGAAAGTGAAACATTTAAAACACTGGCAATTTTTAGTGACCATGTGACTGCCAATCGATTGAAATAATATCAATAAGCCACCATTTAAGTAGTCCATTTGACATGTGTACAATATTCCAAGTCTTCAGAGGTCATTTGATAGCTTTTTATAAGGACCAGGCAACATTTTAAGAAAGTATCCAATGGTTTATACCACTCTGCTGGGCAATTTATATGGCAACTGCTGTTAAGGCATCATTAAGTCTGTAAGAACAATTTTGTGAATGAATGAATCATTCAGTTCAGAATCAATCAACAGTTCAAAAGTGCAGTTGAAAAAATAAATAAAAAAACAGCTCAAAAGGACAGAACCGCCATGATTTCATTGATGGAGAAAAATAAGAAATCCAGCAGATACACGTTAAAAATGGACATACAATTATAAATCAAAGTTCAAATTGAAATCACAGATATAGGTACTGATTTAAAATAATAATAATAATAATAATAATAATAATAATAATAATAATAATAATAATAATAATAAATAATTCATGAAAGTACAATATTTGTTTCCATCATGAATCTGACTGATTCTGGAATGATCTGGTTCTTAAGTTAAAAATAAATGTTGGTATATCCTTCACCCAATGAATTGTAATTTATTGACTTTTTTTTTTGTTATGTGGACTACTTTTATGGTGCTTTTTGGAGCTTGACCAATGCTATTTCACAACCAATTCGTATGTGTTTGTACTAGGTGAATAATTTGTATGAAAACGTACAAGTGAACTCAACTACAACTTCATACAAATTAGCCACCTTGCAAAATACGTACAAATTGCAGTGAGATCGGGTTGATTTGACAGTATAGGGGTGTGCACGAATAGTCATATATTCAAATATTTGATCTGTAATTAATATAAAACAAAAAAAACTGAGAGAAATCACATGAAATCTAAACACCAGGGGAATGAGGACAGCTGTCCTGTCCATCACTGCATTCACGACCGCAGGTAGTCGCAGCTGTACCCCGAGTGAGAGCGAAGTACTGTAACTTAGTGTAACGGAGTTGACATATTTGATACAAACTAATTGATACATTTAGATAAATAGATTTCATACATTATAGCATATTATAATACAATATTTCCCGCTGTTGTCACTTGTCGTCATCGTTGCTATGACACGTTACTCACAATGACTGAAACAACCAATTAAAAGGGCATTCTCTCTGATGTTCCAACATGTTAAAAACGCTTCGCTGATCATAGACAAACGGAGAGAAATTAGTAGGCCTATCTACCGCACACTGCAAAAAATGACTGTGATTTTAACGGTAAAAAACTGTGAAAATGTCTGTCATGGATTTGCACTGAATTGATTCTCAAAAATACGGAACAAAGTGCGTTCCGTATCAGTTCAATACGGAACAAGACTTTTATGTGTCAAATACGGGACGATTCCGTATTATACGGAACGGTTGGCAACCCTACCTGAACTCACTTCCTCATTATCTCTCCCGCTCTCCCTGGATTCCTTGCACCTGGTCGTCTTCGTCATTCACACCCTTTATATTGATCTCACTTCCCAGCACTCCTTAGCTGTGTCTCAATTCAAGGGCTGCATCCTTTGAAGGCCGTGTCCTTTGAAGTGCGTGGCCGACGCTGCCTTCAAAGGACGCACCGAGACTCGTTTACAGTGGAAGGTATAGAGGATTGCGTCACCCCGGCGCGACAAAGGCTGTCCCAATTCGTAGGTCCTTCGAAGGCTCCTTCAAAATACGGCCTGCAAATGCGTCCTTCTTTTCCCAAGAAATGAAGGATACTTGGATGGATGCTTCGCAGCCTTGCCTACCCCAGAATTCATTGCGCGCCGCGACGTCAGATTTTTGAAGAGTTTTTTGAATTGCCAGATTACACTTTTAAATGCAAGTATTGGGTTTCAATTTACTCCAGTAATCTAATGTATCTACTGATAAAAATAAAATGTTGACAAAAATGTTACCAACATAAGATTTTATACAGTTTATACTCTTTATTATGTACATAAATGGGCCGAGGTAAACATCTTTAGGCTAGTTGTTTTGTTTTTAGGCAGTTGAATATAACTTTAAAGTCCAGTATAAATGTTAATTTCAGTTCTCTTCAACGGCAGCTGTCAACAGTTGCTAAATATTACAAATAATGTAATGAAATACATTTACTCTGTATTTGAGTATAATTGTGAAGTACCTCAGATTTTTATTCAACTTCATCTCAGAGGCAAATATTGTGGTTTTATGGAAAACTGACTTTTTACACATGATTATTAGATTTTGATATTGTTATCGTTTAAAAAAGAACCTAAAAATAAAATACACTAGAAATATGTCTACACATTATAACTTGCATAACAAAAATAATGTGTAGAACGATAATATTTCATTTACACATTTTAATTTACAAAACCATAATTTTAGTTCTCAACTATCTCTCAATAAGAGAAAACAATCAGTCCATTCTCTCCCTGCTCTCCTCTGTCTCTCGCTGAAACTTCATGTCCTCCCTCAGTATCTCCATCAGCTCATCCTCCCGGTCTCGTTTCCTCTTGGCTGGAGTTGCTCCTCCTCATCTTGGTCATCCACTGCAGAACTTGGCCCTGGTGTGTCCTCAGGGATGGAGGCAATGAGGACAGTGGGGTTGTCCCAACACCTCATTCATGAAGACAAACCATGGCCAAGTTTCCCACTCCCTCACCAGCACACTTTCAATCCTAAGGCAGAGAAAATAAACATATCTGTTAACAGCAAACACAACAGCACAATACATTTCAGCAAAGATGTGTCTATTAACTTGCATACATTTTTTTTTTTTTAAGTTGTTCCATTTTTTTTACCTGCAAGGCAGGGGTGCAATCTTAAGAAAATTCAAAAATATGATGCATCAGTAGCCTGCATAACGTTACATACAAAATACCCCAGAAATCATATTTATAGATACTCAAACTCTATATTCTTTTTGTTGTGGGCTTTGTATAGGATAAGGCCCCCCTATACCTACACGAGAACCTAGCCTATGGAAATACTACAAATGGGTCGTATTTCAATCCACACTGGCTGAGTTTTTCGGCCCGGTAAATAAATACTCCTTTGCTGCCCTCATTTTAATAAAGCTGTCTGCTACTTCATCCATAAAACAAAACAAAATATTACATCAGATCACCTAACGAATAAAGCCGTGCAGTGGTAACACAGAAATAAAGACCACCGGCTTTTAAAATGTTTCGTTGGTTATTTGAGTAAATTAAAACACAATACTTACATTTATAAGTGTATTTCTCGACCGCGAAGGATCCACTTGTCCTGGTTGGTTCTATCCTTCGCGGCCGGGGAGAAGGACGGTGGGTAGGGTTGCCAGGTCTCTGCAACAAAAGTAGCCCATTAATATCGTACTTATGGGGTAGAAGCCAACCTGCGGAAATAATTTTTACCCGCGGCAACAACTTAAAAAGTAGCCTACCGTGGACTTGGCAACACGGACGGCAGGCTGCGTTTGAGAGCCCCTTCGGATTGGGACAGCCTTCGTCGCGCTGTGGTGACGCATTCGGCCTTCAAATGCGGCCTTTGAAGGATGCAGCCCCCGAATTGGGACACAGCCCTTGTCCGTTCTTAATGTTGTTATGTTCCTGATGGTTGGTGTTGTATGTTTGATGCTCTCACGAAATAAACCTGTCTTTATTGGAAGTCCACTTCTACTCATCCCTGCTGCACAACACAACCGTGACACCAGATTTACTAAACAGGACAAATTAGCGCGAGAGCGCAATTCCAAAAAAAGCGTTCTGCGTGTGATCTACTGACGACACGCAAATTAAAGAACAGATGCAGTCGGATCATTTCCATAATGACCAATGCAATCTACCTTTTATTGTCTTGTTTAAGATATGCTTTTTTGGACGGTAAATAATGACACAAACACCAGTAAACTGATGAGCACAAACCTTGGTAAATCACCTTGCATGATTAATTTAAATACTCTCCTCCCATAAATTTGGCTTCTGAAAGGGAAACTTTAATTGCATATGCAATAAGTTCAGGCACAAAAATAACCGTCCACGTCTTTTCAGCGAAAATTTTTCACAGCGTATCTTTAGTAAATCCTGACAGTAGTTTTTTATCGCCAAAAGAGGGTTTGCGCTGGAGCAAGCTGTTAGCAAATCTGGCCCTAAATATTCAATTTTTTTTGAAAAATGCCCATCCCTACTTGACGGAGCAAGTAACAATGCACAGTTGTTAATGGAAAAGAAGAGACTGTGAAATTTCTCATTTTGTTTTTTGGGTGAACCTTCTACCATATTAAATTCAGCATGGAACAAATGACCTTATCAGTTTCTCTCTATATAAATGTATTTATTGATTTATTCGTTTGTTTACACAAGGACATTTCCTCTGTCAAGGATGTTTGACCCTCTCACTGGCACATCAATCCCCCTCAGGGCATCTGTGCCTGTCTGAGAGATGCTGTCACGCTGCTGCTCTACCTGACACAATACAGGCTGGATTGAGAGAACACAGTAATAAGTCTGGTGTACTTGTCCGCACAGCTGTGTTGTTGCCGTGGTCTATCCTGTGGGGTTAAAAATGTATGGCATTGAAAGATACTCACACAAACCACCTATTTTAAACCTAAAACAATACCACCAGGGACAGAGTGAAGAGACTGGCAAGAGAAAAATAAAGAGATGACAAAAAGCGAGAGAGGGGGTCTAATTACGATCAGAATAACAGCTTGTGTAGAGCCTGCTAAAGCACACGTGTTCTGTAATTACAGCCAACAGCACTAATAACAGTCACAGGTACTCCATAGGGACTTTTGTATCTAATTTAGTGCATCAGTAGAATAAAAAGGCCACTACTGATCAGTGCTCAGAACCTCAGCCACAGGGATGGTGATTAATAACGTTTGTTTTTGACAGAGAGAACTACTTGGACAATAGATGCAGATCTCTAACATATTCTGATGTGGAAATATCCCTGGCATTATCTAATTGATGACAAATGCTCTGTGTGTTAAAATAAGTTTCCCTAAACATCCATTATATAAGCACCAATGAGGTCTATAAAAGCTGGAGAGAGCCATGATTGTTTATCATTCACATTTATCTCAATTGCCAATTCGCAATTTGTATGGCATATTTGCTCATGGAACCACACATTTTGAGTGAATCACCACTATAAAAGTTATGTTAATTGATAAAAGGAAATATATTGGCCAATATACCTGGGTATTTTCTGCAAAAAAAAAACATCAACACAAACATCACAATTTTAACTAATGGGGATTATTCACATACCTGCTTAAACCCATCAGAAATTATGTGTGAGAACCTTTTATCTGCACACAAGTACAATACTTGTAGGCCTACGCAATTATAAGTAAACGAAACCCCAACTCTACGACTCTATGATAGTTTATCATGAAGTGACCAGTATAACTGAGAAAATCCTTTCATATAATCTCTGTTCTGACAGTCTATCAGTCTGCCTCTCTCTATCTTTGACTGTCTCTCTTTGCATCACTCACTTCTTCTCTGCCTCCCACTCCACCTCCCTTTCTGAGGTCAGAACCCCGATGCAGATGCTTTCTCTCTAATTAAATGGAAAAGGAGGCTGCCAAAGCTTGACTTCAGGAAGACTGCAAATTTTACTGAGCCTAAAAAGAGCCTTCCCCCGTCATAAAGAACGTGCATACCTGCGTGTACAAGCCATGTGCGCAATTCTACACTGCTACGACAAAATCCTTAATGAATCAGTACAACTGTGCTGTACAAACACACGCACACACACACATTCTTACCCCTTGCTCAGATAGTGCTGCAGTCAGTGAAATTGATTATTATGATAATGCAATAGCTGTCCTGAAAACACAGAAGAGGTAATGACATCTCTGTAATGAGTGGCCATAACATGGACTGAATAATTCAATAGCGGAACCGCCGGGACCGACACACCCCACATGCTCAAGTGAGTCAGTCAAAGTGATGTCATCCTTTCAGAGCAACCTGCTAATTACCTTCTCTTCCACAAACAGATCCAGAAGATGATGGAAAAACAGAACTGCATTCCTTCTTTATTCAAATGTTTATGTTAGACGTGATGTTGGTACTGTAACGTGATATACTTATTGATTTATGTCCCCGAGGTGGCAAAATATATATGAAAAGAGCATGTCGCCCTGCTGAAAACTTGTTTTTAGTGGTTCACTAGTTTTTAGATGGTCAGCTAAAAGCTGGTGTTTACCTGCATGGCCAGCTGGTTTGTCCAGCCTGACCAGCTGAAAAGTGGCCAAAAGCAAAAAACTGTGAAAACTAGGCTGAGAAACCGGGATGAATGGGTGGATGGATGGATGGATGGATGAATGGGTGGATGGATGGATGGATGGATGGATGGAAGGATCCAAAATAAATAGATCCAATCAAAATTAGTATGATATCAGTCAGTCATGAGTGGCACTTTTGGATACTCAGTTGCACTCTTGACATTGCCAACAGATTGAAGATTAAATCCCATAGAGTTATTTTCCCACTCAGTTTTTAATATCAAGATAATCCCAGCAAATCCCCTTAACCAAAATAAGAAGGTCCCCTGTGTTCCTGCAGTTTTTCATTGTCACCCTTCTCCAATTATTTATTTACAACATTTAGCCTGACGGCAATGGCCCTGCTCTAACCAGTGGCGCTGATGGAGAGATCATCCACCGGATTATGAGCAGCCAAAAACAAACACAGAGTCCCTAGAAAGACCTCGTTGTGCAAACGAGCTGTATTCCTCCTCATCCCGCCGAAGGGAGGATCTCGAGGTCCGCTTAGCCACTCAAGCTGGACCTGAGCTCTCCTCTCAGCCACTAAAACTAAAAGCCAAATGATAAAATCTGATTCACAGGCTCCTTTTAAAATGTGGATCAGAGTAAAGAGGCAAAAAGAGGAGGCGAAAGAAGAATAGACCCATAGCGCGAGGGAGATTGACAGAGGCCCAGAAATGCTGTGCTCAGATTTGATTTCTCATGTAAATATAATGGCTGTTCGCTTCTATTAATCTTGATTCTTGGCGAGTGGCAGAAGCAAAGCATGTATTAGAATCTCGCCACCGGGTACAGCACCGGCCATTAAAACATCATTACCATCATCTCCCATTATGCCAGAGATGTGCCAAAGGAATTACCTATGTAATGAGACCAACCTGAATATCACCAGAGGACAGCATAGCACTATCCTCACTTATCCCTGCATATTTATTCCCACACACAAAAAGGCAGATACCTGCACAAAGGTGGCTCCTCCATTTAGAGACCTCTGTGTATCCACCTGACATAACTATTCTTCAGCCTGCCTCATTCACTGTCTCTTAGCCAAGAAGGCTGTGTGGTGGTAATAAGAGTCTGTTCATCTCCCATCAGTACCCTCTCTCCTCCTGCTCTCTCTGACTGCGCTTTGAATTGGGGCCTTGTGGGGTGCCTCGAAAAATGGCTTGTCAGAAATCCCTCGAGTTATTATTCTTCCCTCCTGCCTGTTTAGAGCTGGCACAAAGTTTCAGTCACACGCTGAAACTCCCAAATTGTACAGCGTCTGTTTTAAGGGGGAAATGTTCTGCTCTTTATTTTAAGGGCAAATATACAAACACATTTTTGGGTGAACTATCCCTTTAAGAGGAAACATTCTGCCATAGCGAGAAACATTGATGACCTCTTTTTTAACTTTTAACCTCTCAATCCTCTTTTTAACTTCTAACCTCTCAAGCCTCTTAAAAAAAAAATAAAGAATTCAGGAAAAGTCACTCACCCTCAAACTGTTCCAAACATTTCATTTTCTCATTTAGTGTTTTTGGGGGCTGAACTATCACTTTAAATGTGAGATTTGAAATATTATGTCTATAGACCAGGCAAAACGGTAGGAATCTACAGCATCACACCGCTTTGATATAAAAGAATCAGTTCAAAATTAGCCTGGTAATGCTTTAACTTAGACACTAATGGGGTAATGGAGAGGTCACACATTAGACGGTTCTATTCTCCCTATGTGGTTACACTAATCTGAAGGGATGTAATTTGGTGGGATAAAGTAGCAAGCTAACTAAAGAGACAAATTAGTCTACATTTACTTGCTACAGAAAGTTCCAGAGAAAAGCCAGCAATGTCTCCGCCAACTGTTTTCCAAAAAGATTGAGGTCAAGAAATTAACTGTCTCGAGATCTTCTTAATTTTACCAAGCAAGATTTCCACTCAAGGTTTAGAGTATGATTCACATCGACACACAGGCCATCATTAACAGCCACTTTATATAGTTCTGGGGTCAGATTTACGAAAACAATCTTAAAGAGGAGCTATTGTGCTTTTTTACATGTTCTTTAGTGTGTAATGCTGCGGATGTTTGAGCATGAAAAAGGTCTGCAAAGTTACAAAGCACAAAGTCCACTCCAAAGGGAGTTATTCTCTATATCAGTGAGCACTCCCTGAAACGCCTTGATTGTAATTGTCGGACCCACTTTATATTAGGTGGCCTTAACTACTATGTACTAACTGTCCCTGACAGCTAGTACTGTCCCTGACAGCCCCTCTAGCCCCATTTAGCCACTTGTTAGCAACCGCCTTTTTCGTAGAATAAAACGTGAATGTGACCTGAGCTTGTGTTCACCCATTTAACCAAAATCCCATTCCAAAAAACCATCAACTTCAGAAGTGCTAAAATACCAACTCGTTTTGGCCTACAAAGCTATATCATACCATCACCACTCTATTCAAGCATTCTAGTAGTGTTTAAGTAAACAAAATCAAGACTTTGTAAAAGGGAATAATAGGTCCTCTTTATTTTAAAGTTAGGATGACCTCCAACTTGCAATAAATTACCAAAGGTAAGAGTTTATTGGGTTGTTTTAAATAAGAAGTATTGCAACACAGTACTATAATATTTTATAGTTTTTTTAGTTGTACAATATAGCAAGTAAAACACTTCTGACTGTATACTAGCCTATGAGATTGCCTTGTTTTACGTGTAATTGTATTCTTAGGAAAAAAAATTCTTAAACAAATCCTTGCATCTTTCAAGAAATGGACACTTGAACTTTTTAGAGGTAACACTTGATTTCGATAGTGCATGTACTTTCAGTGTACTTACCAAAGAAAAAAATGGGTAATATAAAGGTTAAGGTAAGGTTTAGGTGTAGGTTCAGGGTTAGTACCTAGTTATTACCCAGTTATTTTAATTACTGTAATAAGTACATAGTATATACATGGGGAACAGGACTGTAAAATAAAGTGCTACCCATACTAACTATAGGTAACTTTGCAAATATGTCAACTATCAGGACTTCTGCTTAATATCGGCTAACACTTTATTTTGATGGTCCACCAACAGACATTCGCCTGACTATAAGTAACTTTGCAAGTACATGTCAACATATTCTGCTAACCCAAACCCCAACACTTTTCCCTGACCTAACAGTCTATTAACACTCTAATGAGAGTTAGTTGACATGTTGCAAAGTTACTTATAGTTAGTAGAATGTCTAAAGTGGACTATCGGAATAAAGTGTAACCTATTTATAATAACCTTTGGTATCAGAGGCGCGATGCATCTTGATGTATGATGACCTATGAGCTAGAGGGTTATTAGAGCATTTGAGATTGCATGAGTGAGCTGGAAACTCAGAAGTCTCAGTACAACTGACCGCTGCAGTGATGCAGAGAGAGCCCTGTGTTAAAAGCAGGCCATTTCACTTTAACGAGTGTACCATGCAGCGTGTGCCAAGTGGACTTTATGATGCTCATAAACAGAATTAAACTACGCCTCCAAGAGGAGTATCCTTCACCCAGCAAAAAAAGTAGACCAAATTCGCCAAACTTGCACTTTAATTGCTTCCTGGGTACCACCAACAAACTTCATCAATGTTAGTACACCTCTACACGTTTATTTCTGTATTAAACAACACTGAGTAAAACCAAAGTAACACAAGTCTTTATTAAAGTAATCTGTTTGTGGATAAGAATGAGGTGACATTTAATATCCAATCAGCATGCTTCATTACTCGTTCACCCAAGTTTTTCTGCAATCCGGGTCGTTTGCCACATCTCGCTTCCTCCACGTCTAGGCATGCGAAAGCACGAGACAGTGGGAAGACGAAGCGCTCGGGCACGCAGGCCAGATGAAAAGTGGTAACACAGCGAGTGGTAACGTTTTTTATTTGCCCGATTAAACACACCACTGAGTTTCTAATTATCCCGCTTCATCTGATAGGAGCAATGAGACTGCTCCATCCACTACCACATCCAGGGGCTGGAGCACAGAAATAATGGATAGCACTTACTTTACAAGGAGATGCATAATAAGACGCAACCATCCCTTGCCTATAAACACAGACAATGGCACAGGAATGAGGTATTTCTGCCATTACATGTCATAGAATGGGTACTAGTTAAGAGTATATCAGACTGATATTAACTTCACCTTGAGCTGACACTGTGCCGCCATCTACATATTAAGATCCGGCTTATATTTAAGGAGATCATTCTCATATTTTACGTATTCAGTTATTATTGGCTGTCATTTTTTACTGGCAATAATTACTTTGTGAATTTTGAACGAGGTCTTTTCCAGTTTTACACACTACATTAAACAGACTCAGGTTGATTATGAAAGTTTGGTTTTAAAGACTTCATCATGATAAACTACTGTATGACTTGAGGTGAATGTGAATCAGTGTGGTATGGTTGTAAATCCTGATGAGAAGTTTGCCATTTTTGTGTGTTTTAAAAGTGTTGTGTGCCTACGCTGCAAGCTTTTTATTCTGTAGCTGGGTTTTCACCAAATCCTTGCTCAGTCACGAACGTTAATCAGGGTTTTTCAGCATGAACTCAGGAAAGGGCCATGACTCGAACACTTTCATCTGGTTGAAAACAAGAACAAGGTCAGGTGGCTCAGAACTTGAACGCAGCTTTTAGGGATTGCTGGTGGTGTGTGTGAACTACAAATGATAGAAGCGGGTCTCAAGAAAGATAAAACAGAGACAAAATATGGGAGTCAGGATAACAAGGTTGAGCACCACATGAGCAGAGTTCTGCTGGGAAAAAAGACCAAACAAACAATGCATTGATTTAACGCTGAATTATAGGGTAATTACTGGGTAAAAATGGCCAAGAAGGCACTTCCTACCTGTTAAGCAGAACAATCTGATTACATGCAATGTGCTGCCAAGTGGAAATTTTGCCTGAGCTTTGTCAGATGGCTGCATCAATCCTGTGTTTAGAAAACTGCTTAAGTGTCTCCAAACATCATTTGTCTCCCTGCCTTTCCCTCACTTGAACTCAGATCTCTCTCTTTAAATGTCTCTGTTGGACAGGCCAGTCCCCCTGAGGGTGATAGGGTTATTGACCTATTCTCTCCAAAGCTGACATTCATGGGCATGATGCTGGGGAAACTAATCTTGACCGAGTCTCTGAGTCTCCGAGTCTCAAACAGTGAGGCAACAGTTCAAGCCTAGTTTAGTTTTAGCCTTTGAACTTTTGTCAAGAACAAAAGAAAGAAAGTTTAAGTTACAAAACTAAGAAAGGATGAAAGGAAAGGAAAAGGAAAGAAAAGGAGGGAGGGAGATAAATTAAATTAAACGTTTCAAAATTAA
This sequence comes from Romanogobio albipinnatus, assembly GCA_023566225.1. Classification (NCBI taxonomy): domain Eukaryota; kingdom Metazoa; phylum Chordata; class Actinopteri; order Cypriniformes; family Gobionidae; genus Romanogobio; species Romanogobio albipinnatus. Next base: position 13,189,591 of record CM042261.1, on the reverse strand, counting down.
TAAAGAATGAAAGGAAAGAAAGGAAGGAAGTGTGTTTGAGTAAACATAATAATAGTAAGGAATTAAATAAATAAAAAGAGGAAGGAAGAAATTAATCAAGGAAGAGGGGGATGAAATATGCTGTTTTCAAGTGAACAGGAAGAAAGGAAGGAAGGAAGGAAGGAAGGAAGGAAGGAAGGAAGGAAGGAAGGAAGGAAGGAAGGAAGGAAGGAAGGAAGGAAGGAAGGAAGGAAGGAAGGAAGGAAGGAAGGAAGGAAGGGATGGATGGAGGGAAGTAAAAAAAATAATAAGTTTCAGGTTTCAAAAATAAAAAGGAATGAAAGGAAATGAATCAAGGAAGAGAGGAGAGGAAATATACTGTTTTCAAGTGAACAGGAAGGAAGGAAGGAAGAGAGGAGAGGAAATATACTGTTTTCAAGTGAACAGGAAGGAAGGAAGGAAGGAAGGAAGGAAGGAAGGAAGGAAGGAAGGAAGGAAGGAAGGAAGGAAGGAAGGAAGGAAGGAAGGAAGGAAGGAAGGAAGGAAGGAAGGAAGGAAGGAAGGAAGGAAGGAAGGAAGGAAGGAAGGAAGGAAGGGAACAAAAGAAAGTAAAGGAAACAGAAGTCTGTATCCGAAGGAAGGAAGGAAGGAAGGAAGGAAGGAAGGAAGGAAGGAAGGAAGGAAGGAAGGAAGGAAGGAAGGAAGGAAGGAAGGAAGGAAGGAAGGAAGGAAGGAAGGAAGGAAGGAAGGAAGGAAGGAAGGAAGGAAGGAAGGAAAAATGGATAGATGTAAAGAAGAAAGAATAAAAGGGGCAAGAAGAAGAAAGGACAAACAAGAAATTCATGAAGTTTAGGTTAGTAATGAAGCAGAAGGGAAGAAGTAAGGAAGGTTTTCTGTGTTCAAGTGAATAGGAAGGAAATAAGAAAAGGGAAAGAACTGCTTGAGTGTGTGATTTATGAGACCGTTCTAGTAAAGCACATCTCCATGATCGTCTGACCAGTGGTACAGTATTTTCCTCAGTCTTCACACATCACTCCCAACATCCAACATTTCACTCGGATTAATGAAATGCTGTTTTAAGCAGCAGACTAGCCGCTTCATGCCCAACACAGCACACATAAGCAGCCCAACACATTTGATCTCACGGCTGATACACAGGAGAAGCAGCAATGCTCGGTGACAGTTTAGTTTGATTATCAAAGTGTGACCTCCCCTTAGACTTCAAATGCCTCCAGGCAGTGTACACAATGCCATGATCAAACTCCTGACTGTGATTTCCAGCTGTTCCCTGATGTCTCAACACCATTTAAACGCTTTCCTATTAATGTCCCTGGAGCTCAAGCAAATCAGCAGCACATATTCAAACCCTTCTGACAGCCCATGTAAATAATTAAAGCAGCTCTGCAGTACATCCTCCCCTCCCCCTGCCCTGGAAGAAACTTTCTACACCATTCTTAGCTTCCTACAGTAAGCTCATCTTATCACGTTTGAGAAGAACCTCCTATGGCTTCTGAAAGGTGCTCTCCGGCTGCGCTGTGCCCTCTGCTCTCTGGTCTTATCTGTGGATGGGCAGTGAGAGGGAGAGGAGCTCTGACACTCTGTACAGTATAGGGCAGGAGCTCTGCTCATTCCATGCTCTGTTTATTCCTTTGCTCCGCTCAGGTCACGCCAATAGCAACCTCGTAAAAGAAGAAAAAAGTGCTTACAGGGAAAGACCCACACTTTTAAATCACTTTGGCTCATTCATGCTTGTTCTCAGCACCTCTTTGTCTCTCACCCTCTTACTTACACACATATCTATGGGGTCCAAAAGTCTGAGACCACTAGGATGAATGCAGATATTTTGCATTGTATATGCAATTACAAATTATATTTTTTAGCATAATAATGTGATTTAAAAATTTTAATTTAAAAAAGTTTGCTTTAATGCAGAATTTGAACTGTTAATTAAATAATGAGCCAAACATAAATAAATACTATATTTAAATCTTGACTATATTAAATATATTATAATTTAATTTTAAATTAATCCAATTTATATATCCAATTTTAATACATTTGTTTTTTGTTTTAAATAATTGAAAAATTATTTATTATTAAAACATTGAATTACAAAAATATTAAATAGGCTATATAATTTTTTTAAATATAACAACGTTTATAAATAAATGAACAAAATACTTTTTGATAATTACTTTATAAATTAATTTAAAATTAAATATAATTATATGATTATATACATTTTAATACATTTAGTTTTTGTTTTAAATAATTGAAAAATCATTTATTATTAAAACATTGAATTATAAAAATATTAAATATATAAAATTTGAGAAATATAACGTTTATAAATAAATACACAAATACTTTTTGATAATTACGTTATAATTTAATTTACAATTAAATATGATTATATACAATTTTAATAATTTTGATTTTTTTATAAACTGAATAAGTATTTAAAATTATTATTAAGATTATTAAAACAATGTTAAACAAATATTAAATGTATAAATATATGAAAAAGAATAAAAAAGTGTATAAAAGTAAATGAATGAATAGATAAATATGTAATAATTTAATTTAAAATTGAATATAATTATATGATTATGTACAGTTTTATCATTTTATAATTATTAAAAAAATACTCATTTAAAATTATTATTACATTTTTTAACATTATTAAAATATATTTAAAATATAGGAAATATAATATAAACACTATAATAAAAACAAACAAACAAACATATGTTCAGTTACTTTTGGTCCTAACAGTAGACCAAAAGTAACAGTTTTTTAAGTACAGTCTTTTAAAAGACATTTTTAAATATATATATATATATATATATAAATCCTACTAAAATCTCTTAAATTATTCTTGTAATTTAACTTTGATGAATTCACTTTAAATGCATCCCTAACATGATTAGAGCTGGGGCAGGACATTCAGAAAATCTGACTCACATTTTCTCTGGAACATCTTCACTGTCCCCTGATGTGGGCAAAGCAGCTTTGTTCATATCAAAGGCAGAGCCTTTGCTTCACCTGTGCGCTTGACAATCACTAGAAGTGAAAACACTGCCATCTGGTGAAAGCCAGGAGAACAAAATCATAATGTTAATTCTTTTTTTTAATATATATATATATATATATATATATATATATATATATATATATATATATATATATATATATATATATATATATATATATATATATAGTATAATGGGGAAAACTGGCTTTTGCGTGCTGTGCATAAAACACTAAACAGATAGAGAAAATATGTTAGTTAGAAAAAACTAGTATACAAAAAACGATTTGTAAAGACACTATTAAATAAAACAAAAGGGTGCAGGAGTAAACTGCATGCATTTGTAATGAGAACAAGCATAAAATACATTTGCATGACAATGGTTTTAAATTTCCTGTAAATTTTAGGGCATCTGGATTCCATTTGCTGCGGGTGACTGAATATTTGCATTGGCAACGCAAACAATAGATTCTGATGAATAAACCTAATTACTGCACATAAAGTAGACTTCATAATGAGCCATGAAAAATGAAAACTAGTCATCTACTCATATGTCAAGGAAGGGGATCCAGATGCAATGTAACAAATATGCTCGAGAGATCAGAGTCAGAAATCGGTGGCACAGGAGTCTGTGTGCATTAAGGGGCGAGTTACGGACCGAATGGATTGTTATGGCAGAACACAGCAGGTGTTAAAGAAACCTATGCAGGTTTTTATAGCATGATTGACCTCAGCCATTTGCTTGAAACAGGTGGTGACTTGAGCGACAGAGGTCAGACTCGCTTATTCAACGGTGTCATTCCCCTGGAGCTGTACAGATCATAAACAGAGGGCAGGTTATAACCCATGATCCCATCTGTGCTCTCAGTACTGCCCTGTAGTTTGGCCTGTGAACATGCAGATGCGTCCCAAAACAAGACAGAGATTGATGAGGTGAGAGTGGGTGAATAAAGACAATAATTGTAATATCACTAGTTTGGAAAGGCAATATTTATGTAGTTAGTGTCCTAACTCAATTTCTCTGCCATACTGATAACCTTTGTGATATTGCTGTCCCATCTGTAATCTTTTGATATAATGAATGCATTTAAATGTAATCTATTTATTTTCTGGTGGTGGTAAAAAAAAAAGGCTTATGAATAGATTACAATCATCTCAAAATGCATGGACTCAGCAAACCACCAAAATCTAAATTTTTTGGACTTAAATGGCACCTATTATGAAAAAAATCACTTTTACATGGTGTTTGAGCTGTGTGAAATGTGTTTTGGCAGTGTGTGTACACAACTGTGGTGGATTTGGTTTGACACTGTGTTTGATTAAGTTGACTGATGTGTTGTACCGACATATGTTGATTGCTCATGCTTGGGCAGTGTTGGTATCAGTAAAGAAGAAAGCACAAGGCTCAGTCTCCGTCTCATGGTGTGTTATTAAATATAGCGATAAGACATTCATATATCACTACGCTCCACTGCGGGGGTGGGGGGGGGGGGGGGGGGAACAAAGAGTGTCAAACCAAATCCACTACACACTACCACCTTATAATGGTAAAAATCCACCCACTCCTTTTTTTATCCTCATAAAGAGTGTCTCAGAACAAGATGTTTGCAGATTCTGGGCAAAGTGACATCACATTGTACAGGCCCCGCCCACGAGGGTTGATGGACACTGCCATATTAGCATAGACCCTGCCCTCAGAGAGATCAGCAGGTGTTTATCTCCTCACCAGAGCATTTAATAGCAGCATTCAAGTAAGAAATGTGTTCTTAAAGGGGCACTTCAGCGCTGGGAAGATGAATGTGTATTTAAACTGGGTCATTTATGTAGAAATGTGAAATTATTTTTGAATTTGGTGCCTTCTAGACAGAGAAAAGACAGAAAATGCATTTTTGTCTCATGTGGATGAAAGACAACAACTCCCAGAATGCACTTGCTCCGCTGCCCTACTAGGCCACTCCCAAAGCCACGGCTGTGCCACTGGTTATATCACTTGCCCACCATGACACCACCCCCACCATCGTTTTGTTTTTCATAGTAATACAATAATTTTGTTCAGTTAGAGAATAAACACTACAATTAAAAACTGAACGTGTCTTTTCAATAACATGTGAGAGAGCCGAACGAACGTCACAGTGCGAACACAGCAGGAGTCAGATTTCTTTCATCACGAGAGCGAAGAGCTGAGCAGAGCTGAGGAAAGCGCAGCAGTCATTCACGACGCGTGTCCAGTCTGGCGCGTTTTCAGAACGCTTATGGAAGCTTAACTTTCATAAGAATTAATTGAAAAGTTGAAACACTCACTTTGCTCCGCACTGCTCCATTAGGAATGCCCGAGCCGAGCGGCCGTGTGCATTTACATTCTGTGAGTGAGATCCCACCCCTGTGGGCGGGTTGAAAGCATGTGGAACTAGCTCCTTCTACTGGCTATAGTCTCCAGCCTCTGGCCAAAAAATCCTCAGATGACGCAAAATGACGATATTTGCGTCATCAGAGGATTTTTTTTTCCAGAAAATGCATTATGGGAAAGTACCATAATTTGAATAGGTTTCTACTGATACAAAGCTTAATGCTAAATCGCTGAGGTAACCCTTTAATAAAGCTACTAAAGTTCACTCAGTCAAGAGCAGTGAGTGATTTTCTGTTTATATTTTGTTGTTTGATTCATATTAACAGCATATAGCAGTAGGTACTGTATATTACACTGCACTCACTTTAATACACATATCTAATATACACACGGGATTCCTGTACTTGCGGCATACGTGCACAGACATAACCAACTGTTTTCATATGATCTTTGTTTGTTTCTGACATAACCTTGTGCGCAATTGACAGTTTAATCGCAATAACACATGAAAGAGAACTAGTCTAGTTTAATACTCAAGGCCACACGTTCTCACTCCGCTCTCTGTGCGCATGCGGCGGGTGTGTGTGCTCAAGTTGAGAGCATAGAGCTCCAGAGGTCACGTGACCCATTCTGTTTAGGACGCCATTTTGGCAGGCAGGAACAGCCGGCGCCAGCATGAGCTTCAAGGCAACGGAGTTCACTGCATACTTTAATTCAGAAGACATAGACTTATACACAGCAAACATAACAGATCCCTATAATGCCCCCGGGGAGCTTTTCACGTGTATCGATAAAGGAACGGAAAGCTTTCCTGTCAGGACACCTGTTGCACCAGCTGTGTGCAAGTTACAACTAGCCTAGTTCTGACGTAAATGGGCACTAAGTTACAACTTATGCATTACTAAATATTTTTACGTTGCATCATTAAACTTAGTTGAAGCCTAAATCTATGTATAAACTAAATATTTATGGAAGCCTCCGATCAGGGGCCCGTTCTTCATACCTCGCTAACTCAGTTAGCTGGATTTGATTGTTGACGATTTGGCATGATCTTGGATTGTTTGGTTCAGGATTAGATTGCATCTTGAGGTGATACTTAAAATCTGTCCCAGCCACTGCTACTTTATTACAAGAGTTCATTACTGAACCAGGGGCAATAATAATAATAATTTTAAATAATAATAATATACAAATTTTAAATTGTATATGTATATGAGAATGTATATTATATTATTATGTTGTGCATAATATAGACACAGCCACTTGATTGAGCGATTTATTTGTGATGGAATAATTACTTTATAATTTCATTGGAAGTTTGCACACATGTTGTACAGTTAATCTGAGCCGTGCATTAATTTGAGTGATGACGGATATTATGGGAGTGGCTTGATGCAGCGCAGGAGATGCAGAGAATTTGATCTTGACCCTTAAGAAACTTTAATACTGTCACGTTACAAATCTGCTTCAAATTGAATTACAACATTGAAATAAAAATGTAAAGGGTGTACAAATACTGTATAAAATCGTGAATATAAATAATTGGTAATCATGTAAAAAATAAAAAAATAAAAAAACATCTGTCATTGATCTATTATAACTTTTATGTTGGTTTGGTCGTTTAGCTATTTCCTTATAAAGGTCCAGATATTTGTGGGGGGTTTTTTGTGTAATTTGCCAAGTTTTTTGCCAGGTGGCTTTTTTAATTAAATGATGTCATTACGTTGCTGTCTTGACGCCAGCCAATCGCTGCATTGCTGATCATGGTTTCAAGTATCGATGCATCTGCCCTCTTCAGGGAAAACAAGAACGCGCAGTGATTTTAGATAATTTAATCCAGATATTTAAATCCAATCCGCAAATTCGTTTGAAGAACCAAATTAGCCAGACATCAGTTATCATGATTAAAAGATCTGGGGTCCGTTCTTCGTACCTCGCTTAATACATCTGAGATGATTTGACAGATCACAGACTATACATCATTTGAAAGCTAAAAAAGATTCATGTTCTGAACTTGTTTTTGCAATAAATACACCAGAGGGGAAAGGGTTAAATGAAATGCTAAAGGACCGTCCATGTAAACATTAGCATAATATTAGTGGTACTCATCTTTCATCTCCTGTCGTTCAGATCAGATCAGACGAATCCAATCAACACCCGCATACATCTCCGTGTAAGGGTCCACTCTTCAAAATGCATCCCACTTTTTAATCCAAAACAACGAAAAAAAATGGAAAAAAACTAAAAATCCTCCGTTGTTTGCAAGAGAGTTTTGAGTTGGCTTAATCAATCATGTCCATTTTCAATGAAATATTGACTCTAATCTAGCCTGGATGCCAGACGAACTTAGCCCCGCCCACAAAATTTTTGCACGGGCAGTTCGGTCTGGACTTGATCCATAGAGAAGTAATTATGCCCGAACAGAAACTGTTCGGACCAATGAAATTGTCAGGGCGGGCTTTAGACGATGATGGACAGATGATCAACAGTAACGTAATCATCCACGTCATCAAAGGCGCTTGGGTTGAATTTGTTCTAATCCTAAACGGAGAACTTGTTCGTATATGCATTCGCCTTCACTATTTCTCTCAGAAATGATGATCGTGTTGGTAAGTACTCTGTGTATCCTTAAATTATTTTTTTTACAACACCGGCAAAGATCGTTTACGCTAATCTTCTTCTTCTAACGTGATTTATTCTAGCGTGCATGCAAACAGGGTTGCCAAGTTTTTACAGCAAAATTCGCCCAATTGCTACTCAAAACTAGCCAAAAACAAGCCCAATAGCTTTCCAGGATGTTCTCAGGGGAAAATGGCATTTGGGGGTAAAATATGTGTTATTTTGGCTGGACTGCCTGCTAAATTTCGCATTCCTGGGTCTGTATATCACATAATTGGGGTCGCTTCAACCAGCGGACTTGGCAACACAGTGCAGTTGAGTTCTGTTGACATTTGACAACTAACGTTATGCGTCACTCCGTTGCTCTGATTGGTTGTAGGTCTATCCAATTGAGGTCTTTCCTGGTTCGGTTTAAACACGCCCCATAATCACAGCCCAACGGAGCAGTATCAGACTCAAATTCTGACTAGAATTGAGTATGACAACGTCAGGCTAACTCTAGTCCATTTCTGGCAAACTCCCCCTGCAAGAATACTGTAGTCTCTTCTCCGTGACATAAACCCTCCCTCGTCTCTCTCCTTCAATCAGAGTCTCTCCTGTGACATCTCCTGTGTATCATATAGAGGAAGCACCTTACAGGCTTGGTGAGCTGTCAATCATTGCGCCCATGGTTTTCGTTAGATAAAGGCACTCGTGCCTAGCCAATGCCTTTCCAACAAAGGTTTGATTGATGGACTTAGTAACCAATTAAAAGGCATTATCTTGCGCAGTTTATGTAAGTAGGATTTGGTGAATACTACTAGTCAATACTACTAGTGCTTAGGCTTTCATAACACCGGCACGCGCCTGCCAGTGTTTAGGGCAGAAACTGCAGTGGAGCGCGCAGACTCAGACTGACACTTCTTAGCAGCTAAATGAGTTTTTTACACTTTGTAATTTCTGTAAATAGTTGCTTTAGTTTTTCAGTTACTGTTTATCCATCATAATTAGCAGTTTATTGCAGATTTATTTGAATGAAAAACTATTCTTTACAATTGCAAATGTTCTGAAATTAATGGCCTCTTTGAAAGGACGCCTAGTCTTTTCCTGACATAAAAGCTTACAGAAGCTACATTACTGAGAGAATCATCCTCATATTTGAATCATGACATGATTAGACATTCAGTTTTATATTTAAGTTATTTCCAGGCTCTCAACATTAAATTATCATATTTTTTTCCCTAAGTGGAAAAAAAAAAGTCACTTACATGTATATTACTCTGTTCCCATATTACTTTGATATTATGACTCTTGGTTAGCAACATTTCAAGTGTCTAGTTTAAAATAAGACCAGATTTATGAATATAGACCATAGGGTTTAAGAGCTGCAGACATTTTAATTTGGGTATGTCGTTTTCAAAAAATTCTCAAAAATAGGGGCGCAGGTTAAGAGGTTAACAGATAGAATAGAAGGCAGGCTGAACTGCATCAGTACACTCTTGTTTTACATGGCAGACTTGTGTATATGATAATGCTGACATATAAGCCGACATGCGCTTACATTTTAAGAGAGAAAACGTGTGAATAGATTAAGCGGTTAACACGAACCCGTCCAAAACAGCGCACCGATGTGTCCTTCTGTCAAATAAAATCAGTCATAATCAATAAATTCCATTTTTGTTTCAGTATTATTTATTGATCCTTAATTTAGTTTCAATAGCCTACAGTTTCTGAATGTTATTTATATATAAAAGCACTTATGTTATTCATGATTAGACTAAGTAACGTATTTAATGGGAACTTATTTTTATCATTACGTTATGTGAGGCAAACATAGTTAAGAATTAATAAACTGAAATTCAGGGCATTTCAACAACTTACTACGATAAAATGATTTCCCTTTTGCTTTCCCCCGCCTGTTCTGACATCCTGGCGCACATCAGCTGTCCATCGTGTTGAAATAGTAAGGTTTAAACAGTCTGGTTTTAAATTATTTTATAGATACCAATGCTACAACCGCTCTAGCGACTAGCTCTCCCCGATTGCCTCCCAAAATGGCGGAGTTTAGGCTGCGTGATGTCAACCTCCGAAGCTCTATAGACTGTAAGGTTGAGAGTGATATGACTTTAAAACAAAATGCAGATGATAGTATTTCATGATGATGAAGAACTGCAATGTCACGTGAGCGTGTCTGCGATAGAGATGATAAAAACCAAACGGATGTATGTTTCAGTTTTCATTTGCATGTTCACAAGCTGTGAAGGCTCCGCCCTCTGGGGTGGGAAGCAGCAGTTAATTTGCATTTAAAGGAGACGCACACAAAAAAGCATTTTTTTCTCAAACCTAAAAATTGCCTTTTTCAAAATGGTATATTAAATTATTTCTTAGGAATTTGTATCTGAAACTTCACAGACACACTCTGGGGACACCTGAGACTTATATTACATCTTGTAAAAAGGGGCGTAATAAGTGCCCTTTAAGATGTAATGGGCAGGAATAATAATAATGCAAAATTATATATTTTTAAATATTGGTCACACTACCACTCAATAAGCTCCTAATTACTGCTTATTAATAGTTAGTGAGGTAGTTGTTAAGTATAGGTATTGGGTAGGCTTAAGAATGTAAAATATGGTTATGCAGAAAAAGACATTCATTTGTGCTTTATAAGTACTAATTAACAGCCAATATCCTAGTCCTAATAACAGCCCGATATCCAAATATGCATGCTAATATGTGTAACTAGTTAATAGTAGGAAATTGAACCTAAGCTTAAGTTTTAAGTTGTTTTGGGAGAAAATAATACTATTCAGCAAGGATGCATTTAATTGATCAAAAGTGTCAGTAAATATTTTCACAGATATATATGGGAAAAACAAAACAGTCCCTAATGTAATAACTGCAGCCAGCTATGAAAGTAAGGTAGAAAAAATACCATAGAATTCCAGCATTATTCCCTGCTGATTCCACCATTCTCCAGAGAGAGCCAGAGTGAAAATCACTGATGTGTGCTGCACATAGACTTTCTTGCCTAGGACCTGGCTGTAAATGACTATTGCCTGTACTCCTATTTTCCCCATACACTAAAAGACTACTCCATTCTCCAAGTCATCAGGACGCAATTTACACTCCAGACAGGGAGGAGTCAGTATTACACCAGAACAGCCGAAATCTAATAAGATTCCCATGAAGGAGCCCTGACCCTTTGATCAATCAGATCCAGCATTAGTAGCTCATGTGGGAGTCTGAAAATGAAATAAAGGGTCATCAATTATGGACCAATGCTATTATCGTCATACTGTACACATTTATAACTAGTTTAAATGTGGATAAATGCCACCATATTATATATATATATATATATATATATATATATATATATATATATATATATATATATATATATATATATATATATATATATATATATATATATATATATATATATATATATATATATATATATTGCTCTCACTGAGAGTCCCAGCATTGCAGGTTCATAGACAGGTGCGCCTTGGCAATAGTCTTCTGAGAAAAACTTCACTAACCAATGTCATGTTACTCAGAATTAATGGGCAGGAAACAGACGAGATCCATTAAACATGTTGTGCCGTTCTGCATTAATTTAGATTTTGTCTTTGGGGAGACTTTAAATTATTCTTAAATTAAATGTACCATGTCAAATTGAAGACTCATTAGGAAATTCAAGGTTCATGGACTAACAGATTTATTCAACCTAAAAATACTGCAAGACAAATATGGAGGATATTAATAAATAAACTAATATATTTTTTAAATGTAATGGATGTTCCTTTTATCTTTCGTGAGTGAATCTGAATGATTCTGGGTGAATCTGAATGATTCTGGGTGAATCTGAACGATATCATGTTTTTTTTTTTTTATTATAAATAAAAAAATGTTTTAGCTCAAAATATAATCACAAAAAGAAAAGAAAAGAAAAGAAAATGCATTTCAATTTAATAACATATTTTTTTCTAGTGGTTCTAAAAGAACTTTAGCTGAAATATATTAGACAAAATTACACCTAAAAATATAAAGATTGTCAATATAGATTATAATAAATACTGTATATAATCCAAATACATGGAGAATGCGTGTGTGTGTGTGTGTGTGTGTGTGTGTGTGTGTGTGTGTGTGTGTGTGTGTGTTCCCATAATACAACAACAATGCGATGACAAGTATATGCATGTATACACCGATCAGGCATAACATTATGACCACTGACAGGTGAAGTGAATAACACTGATTATAACTTCATCTTGGCACCTGTTAGTGGGGGTGAGTGGGGGTGTATTATGCAGTAAGTAAACATTTTGTCCTCAAAGTTTGTGTTTGAAGCAGGAAAAATGGGCAGGCGTAATGATTTGAGCGAGTTTGACAAGGGCCAAATTGTGATGGTTAGAAGACTTGGTCAGAGCATCTCCAAAACTGCAGCTCTTGTGGGGTGTTCCTGGTCTGCAGTGGTCAGTATCTATCAAAAGTGGTCCAAGGAAGAAATAGTGGTGAGATAGAGATAGAGATAGAGTCATGGGCGGCTAAGGCTTATTGATGCACGTGGGGAGTGAAGGCTGGCCGTGTGGTCTGATCAAACAGACGAGCTACTGTAGCTCAAATTGCTCAAGAAGTTAATGCTGGTTCTGATAGAAAGGTGTCAGAATACACAGTGCATCGCAGTTTGTTGCGTATGCTGCTGTATAGCCGCAGACCAGTCAGGGTGCCCATACTAACCCCTGTCCACCATCAAGGTGCCAACAGTGGGCAAGTGAGCATCAGAACTGGACCACGGAGCAATAGAAGAAGGTGGCCTGGTCTGATGAATCACGTTTTCTTTTTCTGTGGGATGTGCTGAACAAACAAGTCTGATCCATGGAGGCCCCACCTCGCAATTTACAGGACTTAAAGGATCTGCTGCTAACATCTTGGTGCCAGATACAACAGCACACCTTCAGGGGTCTAGTGGAGTCCATGCCTCGACGGGTCAGGGCTGCTTTGGCAGCAAAAGAGGGACCAACGCAATATTACGTGGTCATAAAGTTATGCCTGATCGGTGTACAGGTGCTGGTCATATAATTAGAATATCATCAAATATGTTGTGTATATATTTATATACCTGAATTATCCACTTGTTGAGATCACGCTTGACTCAAGCACACAATGTTTCCATAATAATAAAATAATAAAATCTAATACACTTATGTCAAGCTAACGGGTTATATGATCTTCTGTTCTACATATGTGGCAAATCCCACAAGACGGTTAAACATCAAAAGAGCCATTTATGCCTCTGAAGGGACACTAAAGTTGCATGATTAATTCCAGCCCTGCCATGTTCTCTCTGCAGTAGAGCGCAACCTGAAAAATCAACACACTAATGCAAAGTGCATCTCTTGTGTCCGAGATCATGTGACTATTTCATTCTAATGAGCCTGAATCAATTACTCACAAGCATAAAGGAATAAAAAGATGCACTGGCAATGTGATTACCTGATCCTAATCACTTGTAATTCTCCTTTTAATACACCGCAGAGGCATTGAGTTTTAAAATCAACAGCTCATAGTCATTGATTCTTCTTAATTATTGAGACAATCAGGGCAAAAGCTAATGGAGAAAAGTCTGTCCGACAAGGTTAATTTCTGGCTCATTGAATTACTTCAGCTAGGTGTTATAAATAAGGGTCTGAATCATAAACGGAATTGGAAGAGGGGATAAAAATTTAATTGAAGAGATATTTCTATCCATGCAATTAAATAATGTCAGTTCTGCAAATTAGGAGCCCTTTGTATTCTGCTAAGAGTCAACTGGCAGTAAAGGGAGACACCTCCATCAAAAGCAATACAAAGCAGTGGGAGTAAGAACTAGGACATGGAAATCCCATCCTCTGTATTTGTAATCTGTTCAGAGAGGGTTCCTTCTATCACATGTAGCACAATGCAGGAGAGTCTCATAAAGGAAACATTGATGTAGAGACTTCTTGCGCCACCAAAATGTCATTCTTGCAACATTCTCATCTCATTTCAGAGCAACCCATCAAAGCCTTGTCAAAGTTTGGATACTATGATATTGGGATAGGAATATGGTGCACCGGTAAAATGGATACCTTTATTTATTTATTTTTTTATAGCACATATGCCACACTACCAGGTACCAATTGTGCTCACCAAGGCTGTTTTTATTTGAATATATATATATATATATATATATATATAGAGAAGCAATATTACAATTTAAAATAACTGTTCTATTTTATTATTTTAAAATGGAATTTAATCCTGTGATAGCAAAGCTACATTTTTAGCATTATTACTCCAGTCTTCAGTGTCACATGATCCATAAATCACTATAATATGCTGATTTCGTACCCAAGAAACATATTACAGGTATCAATGTTGAAAAGGGTTTTGCTGCTTGGTATCTTTATGAAGGCTCAAAAGAAATACAGAGTTCAGTCAGGTCCACTTAAGTCAAAAACACCATAGACAAACTTTTAGTCATCTTTTTATTGGCATATTTATCTAGCCAAGTACAGTTCAAATCCCTGGATGTGTTCTTGATCCACCACTTTTATCGAGGATGCATCAAGAGGTGACTTATGCGGACTTGAGACAGCAAGGTATCCCAGACTGCATCTCGCACCAACAAGCAAGCGTCAATAGCAGATGAGAAAACCAGCGTAATTTAAAAATACTCCCTTTATTGAATCACGAAATGTGGTTTTAAAAGTTTTCAGGTGAGAATGTAGTTTAAAGATCAAATCTGTGGTTTATTTATAAAGATATCTCCTATTTGAAAGTGTATTAAGTTTTGAGATCCAGGCGATCACCGGGCACTCAGCACTCATGTACCCCGCCGAGAGCAGCCTTACCTTGGCTACACCTTCTGACGTTTGCAGATGGCTCTGATGTCTCTGTAGAGGTTAAACGTGAGATATAATTTGTCTTGCGTATATCTAACGGGTGATATTTGGTCTCATGATCTATAATTTGTTGCCTGGCAAATCGTTGTGGCTGAGGGCAAAGTAAAGTTTCATAAATGTATATAGGCTATTTAATTTGACCATTGTAGCCTACTAGAGCACTGACTTTGTATAGTTGACTGAATTATTTGTGTTATTTTTTATTTTATAGCTTTATCGTTTTCTTTATCTTATAACTTTTACTTATATTTTTATAATGGCTATTATTGATAATTAAAACTGACATTTAGTTGTGTTGTGCTTTGTCATATTTAATTTTATCACAGTGAAGATAATCAGAGTACATATCCACATATTGATTGAACCACATATTAATATGTCTTTACGTACTTCTGTCAGGTCCATTAAGTCAAGAACACACATGACAATAAAAATGATTTAGAAATTTTTATTGAATAAATTGCAATCAGTTGAATTCTAAATTAAGTTTGTTTTTGGCAAATTTAGCAGAGCCAGGGGACAGCAGCAGCAGCATTAGTGGACGCTCACATGAATTAGGACTAGAAGAGCTGAACTATTCCCCCCAAACAGACCATAATGGCAACCTCCTGTGATAAATAAACGAGAGGATGAAATTAAGCAGCCGGTAAGCGCATTCCAGGGGCAATTGTCACTAGAGCAGAAGTAACACAAATAAAGTTAAGCAGATGAGGCACGATTATGATTTATTTAGCGAACCAATCAGGAGGCTGAGCTCATGGCCTTCTGAGCATCAAGAATAGCCCAAACGTCAGGACGAAGGTACCGTTCATTAGCAGCAGATGACCACCGCCCCATGGCTTTAAGGGTTAAAACCAGAGCGGATGCCACCGCTGTAGTTGCTGCACCAATGCGTAGAGAATGAGCTGTATAACGGTCCGGAGGCAGTCCACAGAATTGGCAGAGGAGGCGTAGGTGAGAAGCGAACCAGGCTCTAGACTTTGGTTTCCCCGTCTGCGTGACAAACAATGGCTCCTGCGGACCAGCACTAGGACGGCACCTCAAGTAGGTCATCATGGAAATCAGAGGACAAAAGACAGTGTTAGACTCAGAGATATATATAACTACACCTTCACCATTTCTAGCAGTTTTGGAGTGTTTCAGAAACGATGTGAAATGGTGATCATTAATTATCAGATTATTAATTATCAATTATCAGAAATTGTCTGATTGTGATTTCTGAAGAAATTTCACCACCCCTTAGAAAACCGAAAAATCTGTGAGAATGACCATCTCTAACAACTGATCGGTGTAAGGCCCAAAACACCCGTTCCGTAATTGAGAAATGATTTGTTTGACTAAAGGTAAAGTAAAAGGGAGACGTTTATCATTGCCTCGTGGTGACTGTCTTTTGAGGCCGTTCAGGAAAAGGCGAATGGATGGGTTTTCCAAAATACTGGAAGCAGATGGATCCTGGCAGCGAAGCAGATGGAATTGGATGCCAGCGACCGTACTTTTAATGGAAGAAGGCTGCAGTTTTCGATCCTCAAAACAGTGGACTATGAAAGCACTAATATACGATACATTGACAGGCAGAGCAGCTACAGATAAAGAAGCACAAAAGGTGATAAATAAGACCATGCTGAGTCATACGATTTTAGAGCTAGCCAGACCCCTCGCATGTACTGCGCAGCAGAGTGCACATAAGATTGGAAAGGGTTATTCAATCTAGAATGGTTTGGCTGAAAGGAGAGCATTCCAGGCTCGATTGGGCTGCAGCTGGACACAGGAATTTCTGAAAATTAAATCGAGACAAAGAATCAGCCACTTGATTATTCAAACCAGGAATATACTCTGCGCGAAAATGATAATTCCCCAAAATTGACAGCCATGTAAGACATCTCATGAACCTGTTGATGAATGGGACAGATGAGCGCCTCTTATTAATGATATTAACGGTAGCTTCGTTGACGCAAAAAAAATGAATTTGCTTCCTAGAGAATGCATGCAACAATGTTTACTCAAGAAATTGCATGCAACAACGATAGAATACAGCTCTAATAGGGCTGTTGAAGAATCACCTGCAGGTAAAGAGCGCAGTTCTTCTGGCCAGGCACACGCAAAACATTTGTTTTTTAAATCACCCCTCACACCCCCCCCCATCCCCCCCCCCCCCCCCAAACCCTACGGAAGGCGCAGCATCCGTATACAGATTGAGGGACGATTCCATGAAATCATTGATAAAAAAGGAAATGCCATTCCACTTATCTAGAAGCAGAGACCAAATTTTTAGCTCAGATCTACATCCTGCGTCCAGGGTAGCAATATCAGTTAGAGCTTTTGCAGATTTAGAAAGGTCAAGAAGCCTGGACATAAATGACCGGCCTCGAAGAATTACCCTCATCGCGAAATTAAGGTGGCCCAAAAGAGAGAGCAAATCACTTTTGGAAAAGGACCTTGAAAGTTGAGCAACTTTCATAATTTGTCTTATGCGGGATAATTTCTCAAGGGGCAGTGAAGCTTGCATACGGTTGGAATCGAGAATAATTCCCAAAAATTCAATAACTTTAACGGGACTCACTGTCTTTTCCTCCGAGAGAGGAACGCCTAAATCCAAAAAGGTGTGTTTAAGAGCCGAGATAGCAAAATCTGATTTCTCGGACGGAAAATCCACCTGGAGAAAATCATCCAAAAGATGAAGGATGAATGATAACTTCTCGTTATTAAGAAGAACCCAGCACAAGGCCTTGGACAAAGTATTGAATATTTTAGGACTACTTCGACATCCAAAAGCGAGTCTAACCGAGAAATAAATTTTTTTCCCTCCACTGAACGCCAAACAAATGCCACTGTGAAGGATGCAATGGCATTACTTTGAAAGCATCAGAAATATCTGCCTTTGCAAGCCAAGCTCCACATCCTGCCCTTTTTATGAAGTTGATAGCATCATCGACAGTGCTATAAAACAGGGAAAAAGGGGCTAAAGGAATAAGGGTATTGATGCTGTCAGCCAAACCATTGTGGGGAGCAGAGAGGTCGATGATTAAATGTTTTTTGCCCGAATATGTACGAGTGGCGATCCCTATAGGACTTATCCTAACAATCGGGAAAGGAGACTTATCGAATGGGCCTATCATAAAACCCTTCTTAACCTCTTTCTCCAACAAGGCATCCACATTTTCCGGTTCCTGGGATGCGAACAATAGGTTATTACAACAGAATGAAACATCAGGCAAATGCAGCAGACCAGCAAAGAAACCATGAACCAGACCAGTCAATAAATAATCCACGAAACAACGGTTTGGATGCTTCCTCAACGCCCGTCCCAGCCTGGGGACGTTGATGGGAGTCAATGGTTTTATTTCTTTCACTCCGCTTTCATGAAGCAGGTTCTCCTCAGGCACACAGACTTTGGGTGGGCATCCCCACAGTAGCTACAGACATGATGATATTTACAGTTATACATCCTACAAATATTCTCATTAAAATTGTGCAAAGAGGAGTAGCAAAGTTATTCACCTGGGAGTCAGAATTACGGCTCGGGCCAGGATGGAACATGTAAGGGGTAGTCCTAGATTTAGAGCACAGGGTAGTAGAGTGCGAGAGAGAGCCACAGATGGAGCAGGACAGAATTTGGTGCCCTGTGAAGTGTCTACTTATAAGCGCAAGGTTGACCACGGACCAGTCCAGTCTTTGGTTGAAGCGTTGAATGAAATGGCTGCCTTTGGGATACTCATAAAACAAACCCCACCATAAGAGAAAGCTAGGTCGGAAATAATGGCTAGATAAGTATCGAGTTCGGCTCTGCGCGCCGGTTGAACTTCACAAATTACATCCCTATAAACACTGAATGCAATGCAGAACTCGGGAAAAGTCAGAGTTTTTGACAGTCTAAGGTCCCCATCTTTTAAATCGACAGATACGTCGCCACAGTTTACAACACGCTGTTCACACAGCTCAGAGCCCAGCAGGAGTTTAACAAGATTAATGTCATTACCTGCCAAAATCTGGACCCTCAGCTGATGACAAATGGCAGCAGCTGGTGGGAAAAAAGGCGAGCCCGCGGACAATTTGGTATTGAGAAAGGTGACGTCATTGCATTGAGGCCGGCGCGGGTGGTGACGCAGGTCGGAGATGGCGGAGGCAGCCGAAGCAGAGATGGACGCCGATGGAGCAGAGACTGGGGTCGAAGAAAGTCTGAAGGCGGAGTCGTCTTCCAGCATCGATATTCTGGCAGCCATATCTAGAAGGGAAGATCATCTGCTGGAAATGCGCTTGGACCCGGACGAACAAGGCCACCTTGTTTTTGTGCAACAGGCCTGCCGGCCATCTCTGGATTTTTACGCTTCAGAGTGTGCTTTTTTCCGGAGGACTGGGGAGGAATCCTCCTTGACAGCAGTGGAAGTCATGGCCAACAGCAAGGTAAGTAGGACCAGACATGTGGGGATAAACAACAGCATGAGCGGTTTGACGAGCGGACAGAAACAGCTGCAAAGAAGCGAGCAGCAAGTAGTAAGAGCGAACTGAATCTGCTTTAAATAGGCGCCCTGCATTTAGCGTGGCCATTAGCAGCGAGGGGAGTTGAAACAGCTGATGAAAATCAGCTGATGAGACAGTGTTGTTGCCAAAGCGTTAGCAGGGTCTTGACTACTTGGTCTGCCAGAACTGACGCTGACGCTCAATTAGGTATTGAGAAATACCCCTTAACTCGATCTGCTTGCAATCACATCATTCTCTATAGTGTACATATGATTGGTTCCTCTTGTATCAGTAGCCAATGATCTTGGTCAGCATTTGCTGTTTGCAGTTTGCTCCACCTGTATAGATCCACTAAAGGTAATTCATGTATGCTATTTTTACAACAACAGCATGTCTTGCTCACAGCAGCGTGTTGTGTATGTATTGGCAGTAGCAAAGGGTAATGGTGTGGGGTTGTTTTAAGGGGTGGTGCTTGGCCCCTTAGTTCAAGTAAAAGGAACTGGACAATTTCATGCTCCCAACTTTGTGGGAACAGTTTGGGGATGGCCCCTTCTTGTTCCAACATGACTGCGCACCAGTGCACAAAGTAAGGTCCCTAAAGACATGGATGAGCGAGTTTGGTGACTGCGAGTGGAGACTGCGAGCCAGGCCTTCTTGGCCAACATCAGTGCCTGACCTTGTAAGTGTCCCGCCATGGGATTACAATGAGCCGCCTGGAAAAGCATTTCCCGGCGGCTTTTTGGTATTAACAACTGGGTTGCATTTTCTTTTGTCTGAGCGGCTTGCGTCACTCTATACAACCGGTCTTTTATGATAGCAAAATAAGGAAAAGACAGTGGGCGGTCCGGCTGGAGAGACTGGCCGTCGATGGTACGGACCTGTTCAAAGGCGTGTTTCAGCAATTCATCCTGAGACTGCTCCAGGGGAAAGTCATCGTGGTCTGAGAGAGTCAGTCTCTGAGTCCCGCTCGTTTTCCCTGAGTCAGCCCTCAGTGGTCCCAGTTCAGTCTCTCCCACCTGCACGACTGCTGCCCCCTCCAGTTTTCCTATTTTACAACAGACATCCACACACAATTGTCCCAATAATTCCCTAAAAGCTGGCCAATTGGTTCCCAGAATCAGTGGATGCCTGAGGTGCAGATTAACGGCCACCTCTACCATATGCTTTTGACCCCGAAATTGAATCACAGACACTACAGGATATTTCACCACATCCCTGTGCACACACCGTACCTGAACCATGCGGCTTGTATCCAATGCCTCGGGCTGAATCAGGCTTTGGTGGATTGAGGTTTGGCTACATCCTGAATCCACCAGAGCCGGATAGGTACCCCCCTTAATACTCACAGGTATCTGGTACCAGCCAGCTTGACCGGGGGCAGCCTGCGGGACATCCGGGACCCGGATCATTGTCCCCACTTCCATCATCGGACACCGGTCGATGAAATGGTAGCGCCGTATACTCTGCGCTGCCCCCACCCCTCCCTTGGGGTGGAACTCGGGGCGGGATTGGAGGACGGGACCTAGGCAAAGGGACAGGCTTGGGGAGAGGAGAAGAAGAAGAAGGAAAGAGAGAGAGAGAGAGAGAGAGAGAGAGAGAGAGAGAGAGAGAGAGAGAGAGAGAGAGAGAGAGAGACAGAGAGAGAGAGACAGAGAGAGACAGAGAGAGAGAGAGAGGAGATGTTAGAGATCCGCCGACCCCTGGACACACCACCAGGTGATCCTCCGCCAGCACAATGGCGTCCAGCGACGTCGGTCGGTGGCACTGGACCCACTCAGCCGTTCTTCTTCTGGGAAGCCGAGTGATGAACTGCTCAAGCGCCACCAGGTCGATGATTTTGTCGACGTCGCTTCTCTCAGCCAGTAGCCATTTGCGGCAAGAGTCCTGATCTGTTGGGCCATCACGAAGGGAATCGCTGGCGGTGCTGCTCGGGGCTTTGGCCGACCTGCTGCAGAATGGCCCTCTTCAGGTCGTTGAAGACGAGGAGGTTCTGGACAGGTAGTTGGTGGGCTGCTGTCTGGGACTCCCCTGACAGCAGGGGAATCAGTCTCTTCGACCATTGATCCCGAGCCCAACCTGCCGCCTCCGCCGTCTTCTCGAACAGATCGAGGAACACCTCTGGATCATCTTGCGGGCCCATCTTATTCAGCGGCAGGTGGGTGCTTTTACTCGGGATCGCTGGGACCTCTGTCCGAACCTCCCGGTCCACCAAGCTCCGGAACCTCTTGTGGTCCTCCTGCTGTCCCTGTACGATTGCCTGGAAGCGGCGCTCTTGGTCGCTCCTCAGGTCCTGGTGTTGTTCCTGATGCAGGACCGCAAGGGAAGAGATGATTTCCGCAAATGGCGTGGTGGTTGGCGGGGTTTGCATGGTGGCGGCTGCTTCTTCCCTCCCGGGTTTCGGCACCACTGTAACAGAGTTCAGGTTCTTTTAGTAGGGAGGGAAGAAAGAAGACAGGGTCGGCTTGCCGGGACTCGTGTGATTATTTTCTCAGTACTCAAAACAAAAGGGCGCGGTCTGCGCATTCAACTCCGTTCTCCGTCACTTCTCAGTTCAAATCGACAGGTCTGCTCTCCAGAGCTCTCCCACACTCAGCACACTCAGCACACGAGTCCTCAGCTGCTCTCTCTCTCCCCAAGCCTCTTCTCTGCCGGCTTTTAACAGTCTCTCCACGCCCATCACTGGAACAAGACACAGGTGTTCGTTATTTGCACTTGACCCACCAACGGCGTGCTCGCCTCCCGACTCTCTCTCCCGTCACAGACCCCGCTAAACCCCCCCCCCCCCCCCCCCCCCAACAGAGACCAAGTTCATTAATGAAAGTTCATCCTATTTCAAGGGATTTTGAATGTTTTCTTATTTAGTGTTTGCTTTTGTTTGTTTTTTGTTGTTGTTGTTTTTTCCTTTGTGTCTTGTTCTCCATTTCAGTAAAATGTGAATCTGTTTTGCTGTGTTGACTCTGGTTTGGCTGACTTTCTATAATAAATCTGCAAATGAATTGTTTCTCTACAATTTTAATTTGATTCTCCCTCCCTTCAAGTCCTTCATATGTGGTGGGTTTTAGTAAATTATCCAGAGTGTACTGATTGACAGGATTAAAGGCCTGTCTGGTGCCCGAACATTTTTTTCAAAAAAATTTTTGAAGGGCTACCACCGTTACAACCTCACAAATGCTCTTCTAGAAAAATGGTCAAAAATTCCCATAAACCTTGTGGAAAGCCTTCCCAGAAGAGTTGAAGCTGTTATAGCTGCAAACAGTGGGCCAACTCCATAATAAACCCTACGGATTAAGAATGGGATGTCATTAATTTAAATGTGCATGTAAAGGCAGGCGTCCCAAAACTTTTGGCAATATAGTGTATCAATATTGTCATATCTGTTACAATGCCAAACAGTATGACAATTTTCATGACAGAACAGTATTTATTTGAAACTAAAAATATTTTGTAACCAAATAAAAATCTTAACTTTTAATGCATCCATAAAAGTATGAATTGAAAAAAAAAATCTTACTGGATCAAACATTTGAATGTTATTTTGAATGCCTGAGAGGCCTTCAAGAGTGCTGATATTCTACCAGTATCAGTCATTTTTCACTGTTTGCATTCTAGACAGTGGATAAATAAATAAACTCCACATAATTCAAAATACTACTGCTGTTGTGTCACAAATTGTAGTAATTAATTTTCTAGGTAAGAATGTAATTGTTTAAACTCCAAATCTGCAGATAATTTATAAAAACAGTGCCACAGCTGTGATATAGAGCTGTATTGCACTCCTGTATATACAGTATGTTTATATTTGGGTGAAGAAACTGAATTCTCCAAACCTACTGAATGTTCCTTATGAGAATTAAAAACACTACTCGCTATGCTACTCTGAAGTCGTTACTATAGATTAAAGCACATTGACAAATATTGACAAAAGCTTAAGACTGCATCCTTTTCTGCATCACCTCCATCACACTTTTTGCTTATACTGAACTGAATATATGATGTCTCTGTAGCTTATAATAAGGTTTATGTGGAGCTTTTGTGGATGCCCTCAGGGACAGTGTTGTTTGGTGTCTTGGAGAGGGGGTAGAGGCTTTATTGCTTGTTTGTGCACATTTCCCAATGACATCGACTTTAATTAAGATAATTATCTCGCCTGCTTCTCATATCCCCACTGAAGATCCTCATGTAAATGAGAACTGCCCTATGTCATCCCCTGTGATCAATCACCAATGTGCTGGGTGATTACCATGATAAATAAAAGTCATAAACGATATACACACTGACACAAAAATTGGAGTAGAAACAATTTTCACTCAGGCCATGTCCACACTAATACGTTTTCGTTTGAAAACATATTTTTCTCCCCGTTTTTGCTTTCCGTCCACACTGAGACTGCGTTTTAAGTCAACAAAAACGTAGCCTTTTGAACACGCTCTCCAAATCGGATACATTTGAAAACGCCATCTTCGCGTTGTAGTGTGGACTGAAAACGGTGGTATTTGAAAACAATGACGCATGTTTACTCATGTGACGCATATTGTACCAATAGGTATTCATGTTTATACCGCTATTGTGCCTATTATGTGCAATGTTTAAAATATGTTACTTCACGTACTCTTCATATCACAGTCCTGCAAAGATTACACAAAATGTACTCGCAATTGCTGTCCTGTGGCAAAACATGACAGCAGTTGCATTTTTAACCAAACATGGTGAGTGAGTGCGACCTGGATGTATCAGTGAAAGGTGAGATATTTTGCTTAATAAAATGATCCTGCCAGAAGAATTGTGTGATAACTTGTTCTGTCTATCATCTCAGTGAGCTTAAAGAGGTTTAACGCATGCACAGTAAGGTGAATTTAGCGTTTTCTGACGTTTCAGTGTGGACAAGAAACTTTTGGAAAACGCTTCATAACACTAGTGTGGACAGAGAGCGTTTTAAAATGAAAATGCCGTTTTCAAATGAATCCGGATTAATGTAGGCATAGCCTCAGAAATTGCTAGTAAATTTCACACACACTTACAACAAATTCACACACACCTACAACAAATTCTGAAGAAGATCTGCGTAAACCAGGAGCGGATAAGCATGGCAAGGCAAGTTTATTTGTATAGCACATTTCATACACAGTGGCAATTCAAAGTGCTATACACAGAAATGGAATTAAAATATTCGTAAGTGAATAAAATAAAATATTTATATACACTCACCTAAAGGATTATTAGTAACACCATACTAATACTGTGTTTGACCCCCTTTCGCCTTCAGAGCTGCCTTAATTCTACGTGGCATTGATTCAACAAGGTGCTGAAAGCATTCTTTAGAAATGTTGGCCCATATTGATAGGATAGCATCTTGCAGTTAATGAAGATTTGTGGGATGCACATCCAGGGCACGAAGCTCCCGTTCCACCACATCCCAAAGATGCTCTATTGGGTTGAGATCTGGTGACTGTGGGGGACATTTTAGTACAGTGAACTCATTGTTATGTTCAAGAAACCAATTTGAAATGATTCGAGCTTTGGTACATGGTGCATTATCCAGCTGGAAGTAGCCATCAGAGGATGGGTACATGGTGGTCATAAAGGGATGGACATGGTCAGAAACAATGCTCAGGTAGGCCGTGGCATTTAAACGATGCCCAATTGGCACTAAGGGGCCTAAAGTGTTTCAAGGAAACATCCCCCACACCATTACACCACCACCACCACCAGCCTGCACAGTGGTAACAAGGCATGATGGATCCATGTTCTCATTCTGTTTACGCCAAATTCTGACTCTACCATCTGAATGTCTCAACAGAAATCGAGACTCATCAGACCAGGCAACATTTTTCAAGTCTTCAACTGTCCAATTTTGGACAGCTTATGCAAATTGTAGCCTATTTTTCCTATTTGTAGTGGAGATGAGTGGTACCCGGTGGGGTCTTCTGCTGTTGTAGCCCATCCGTCTCAAGGTTGTGCGTGTTGTGGCTTCACAAATGCTTTGCTGCATACCTCGGTTGTAACGAGTGGTTATTTCAGTCAAAGTTGCTCTTCTATCAGCTTGAATCAGTCGGCCTATTCTCCTCTGACCTCTAGCATCAACAAGCCATTTTCGCCCACAGGACTGCCGCATACTGGATGTTTTTCCCTTTTCACATCATTCTTTGTAAACCCTAGAAATGGTTGTGCGTGAAAATCCCAGTAACTGAGCAGATTGTGAAATACTCAGACCGGCCCGTCTGGCACCAACAACCATGCCACGCTCAAAATTGCTTAAATCACCTTTCTTTCCCATTCTGACATTCAGTTTGGAGTTCAGGAGATTGTCTTGACCAGGACCACACCCCTAAATGCATTGAAGCAACTGCCATGCGATTGGTTGATTAGATAATTGCATTAATGAGAAATTCAACAGGTGTTACTAATAATCCTTTAGGTGAGTGTATAATAAGAATAAAATAAAAATGATACAGGTATATAAAAAAAATTAAAAGAGTAAAACGATGCAAGGATGAAACTAAAAATGAAAATAAAGTGCAAGCAGTTCAGACAAAGCACAGTGCTCATTCAGTAAATGCATAGCTAAACAGATGTGTTTTGAGTCTGGATTTGAAAGTGGCTACTGTTGGAGCACATCTGGTCTGTTCAGGAAGCTGGTTCCAGCTACGGCTGGCATAATAGCTAAAAGCAGACTCTCCTTGCTTTGAGTGAACCCTTGGTATTTCTAACTGACTTGATCCTTACGATCTGAGTGATCTGTTGGGTTTGTATCAGCATATCTGCAATGTATTGAGGTCCTAGGCCATTAAGTGATTTATATACCAGTAATAATACTTTAAAATCTATTCTAAATGTAACTGGAAGCCAGTGTAAAGACCTGAGGACTGGTGTGATATGGTCATATTTTCTGGTTCTCCTCAGAATCCTGGCAGCAGCGTTCTGTATGAGCTGCAGCTGTCTAATGGTCTATTTGGGACGGCCGGTGAGGAGTCCATTACAATAGTCCACCCTACTGGTGATAAAAGCATGAACGAGTTGTTAAGGTAGGATAGGCTAGAAGATTCTATCTTCTAGGATAGAAGTTGTTTACGCACAAGTAAGTTAAAGTGATCACCAAACATTCAGCATATAAATAAAAATTGCATAACATTACTGAGAAAAACCCACCAAGTAAGCTATGTAAGCTTGGGACTGTTCGAGTCAACGGTCAAAAACACAATTTTCCCACATTCAAGTGTTAAATAAAATGCAGCTGGAATATTTGTTATTTTTATTTTTTAATTTAAAGCAGAGGCTCTGTTATTTCGATATACTGACTGTTTACATATTAATATAAATATTCTGGGGGCCATGAAAGTTTTGTGAATACGATCAAAAATGCTGGCATGGCTGGCAATTTCTTAAGTAAACGCTGGAGGGAAAGAGTTAATATTCTTTGAATTTGTTACAATAAACAGCAGGCTAATTAATGTAACTATTAGTTTACCATCAGGAATGGAGTTGGTCATTAGCTGTTGTATAGCTCTGTTGGAGTCCCATTGCCAAATTCAAAGGAGCAGTAAGTCCTGGAGACAAACTGGAGCTGCCATTTACCCAGACAAAAACACTTTCCAGGGTTACTCCTCTATCTTAAAGGAGACTGATGCGTTTGCCCTGTGCCAGTGTGATTAACTTTGGGAGGCCTGTATACAGGTTGGCTCTGTCTCTGAGCTTCTCTGTATTCCCTTACGTGTTTCCTGATCATTTTCCAATGGGCTCTTTGACAGCCTGCCAGTTCTAATGCCACTGGTGTAATGCACCTTGTCAACTCCAATAAGCTCATATATCTATCACCAAGATTTCCCTTAAAACTTTTGTTATCCAAGTAATTAAAAATTACCCTTGATTTTAGAGCAATGGGTGTGATAGGAAGTGAAAATGCCACTCTGATTTTTAAAAATGTAGATGTGTACACAATGAGGAACCTTAATGTATAGTTATTTTCATTGGTAACACTTTAGATTAGGAAAAACATATTCACTATCAACTACAATTAGCATGCATATTACTAACATATTCATTGCCTTATTCTGCATGACCATATTCTACATTCCTTAACCCTACACCATACCTAAATATAACCACTACATCAACTACCTTACTTACTATATAAGCAATAATTAGGAGTTTATTGAGATAAAACTTAAAATGTTTCCTAATCTAAAATGTTATCCTTTCTCACAAATCCAATGTGACCTAACAGACAGACACACACACACACACACACACACACACACGTCTGGTTCGTATCTTTCGAGTCAAGTCAAGTCAAATTTTATTTCTATAGCACATTTACAGACGACTGAGCCACACCAAAGTGCTTCACAATAAAGTGCTAAGTGCAATATGCAAAGGAAGGCAGAGGAGAGAGAAGAAAAAAAAATAGTAGTAATAATAATAATAATATTAACTAAATTGAAAAAATAAATTGAAAAGTGCAACAAGACAATGACTGCAGGAATTAAAATAATGTAAAAAAAAACATTTGAAAAGGTAGCCAGGGGTCATTATGCACTGGCACTTAAAAAGGAGACACTAATCAAAGGCAAGAGAAAAAAGGTGGGTCTTTAAAAGAGACAAATCTTTGTGGGGACTCTCCATAGATGTAATGGTTGTTATACTGTACAAACTGTATTATCTATCTACTTACACTAACCCAATCACACAAAACTTCCTGCATTTTTACATTTTCAAAAAAACAAAAAACAAAACAAAGTTCAAAAAAACTTTGGTTGAAGTCCCCACCGGTATATAATTTTTTTTTTTTTAAATTAAAAAAATAATTATATATATACCAAAATAAATAAATAAATACAGCAACAAAGAGAAGAACAATTACATATTTATAAAACTGCAAATGCCAGCTTCAGTGTGGGCAAAACTGATTTAAATGCTAATTATTGCTTTTTAAAACATAATCCTCCACACTGCACTGTCAGACAATAAATAGGGGTAATCCATAACGACACTGAATTCGACACAGTATTTATTCCTCTGAAGGAAGGCTGTCTTTAGTCTTTCTTCTGCTCCTCCCTAGAGAGGACACACGTCGAAAACCTGGTTGCAGCATGAACGTGGCGGCCTCTATTAAGTTTTCCAAGGTGACGGAAGAAAAGTCTGGCCAGCCAGGAGCTTCTGCTCTTGGGCTGAGTAAAATGCAAAGCAGCCTAATACAGCGGGACATGCTTAATTAGAAATATTACAGTAGGGGCCACAAAGAGCCTGCCAGGGCCACGGGGTCATCCAGCAGCACTGAGCAATACAACTCCATGATTAATGAAAGGCAGAAAGTGATGACTGCACATGTTCTTTGGTGCGGGTTGGAGTGAGAGGCAAAACAAATCACAACTTTGAAAGAGATGGCCTCAGAAAATTGATTACGGAGAATAAATGAACGCAAAGCTTTTAAAGGTTGACTTGTATACAAGGGATGCACCAATATTAAAATTGTGGTCGATACCAATAAGCAGATAACTATTTTCATGTTATGGCCAATAATCAATAAATGGCATTAAAGTATTAGTTCACTTAAAAAATGGAAATTTCCTGATATTTTACTCACCCCCATCTCATCCAAGATGTTCATGTTTTTCTTTCTTCAGTCGAAAAGAAATTACGTTTTTTGAGGAAAACATTCCAGGATTTTTCTCCCCATCATAGCCTTCCATGGCAACCAAAATGCTGAAGGTCCAAATCAATGCAGTTTCAAAGCACTTCGAAGGGCTTCAGAGGCTCTGCGCGATCCCAGACGAGGAATAGGGTCTTATCTAGCGAAACGGTTGGCCATTTTCAAGAAAATGAAATGAGAAACCATTTTAATTGAATTTATACGCCCAATCATAGACAAAGGTACAATTTTCCATTTCTCAATATTACTTTTGAGTTTTGAAAGAAACTCCACAAAATTCCAATTAAATACTAATTTTGGATCTTTGGGGATTGTCAGTCCAAGATACGAAAAATGATCCCTAACTATCTTAAATGGAATATTCTCCAAAAAACAGGCCTATAAGTATCTGAGGGATGCATAAAGTTACTCTTCAACAAATTAATTGTATACCCAGATAGTCTCCCAAAAGAAGTAATAAAATCTAAGAGAATGGAAACTGATCTCTCAGAGTTCCGCAAATACAGTATTACATCGTCAGCATACAAACTAATAAGAGCTTCCCTGCCCCCCACTTCAAGACCCCGATACCAGTATGACGCCTTATATTTAGGGCGAGAGGCTCTACTGCAATGGCTGCAACCCTGTTGCACTGAGCAGTGCAAGGAAAACATGGGCGACCTGTCTGTGTTAGTAAGAACTGGACACACTTTCCTGGCTTATATTAAGCTGACCTACGATATAAATGCCTCGCCAAACCCAAACCTTTGTAGTGACGCAAACATATAAGGCAATTCAACCTGATCGAAAGCTTTCTGCGCATCCAAGGAAAGGATTGCTGCCCCATTAGCTTTCTTATGATTGTTGTATATTGTGTTAAGGAGGGGACGTACATTAGAGGAAGAAAATCTACCAGGGATAAATCCAGTCTGGACCGGGTGAATAACAGAGGGTAAATGTTTGTTAAGCCGAATAGCTTACGCTTTAGTAATTACTTTTCTATGAAAATTCTGAAGCGCAATTGGCCTGTAACTGGCCATGTTATAGTTTCATCTTTATTTTTCTTTAAAATTTGAGAGATATTGGCTTCGTACAGTGTACTAGGCAAAACTTTATCTTTTTTAGAACTGATTATCATTCTAAGGAGGAGTGAGGCAAGAATATCACAGAATCTCTTAAAAAAAATCAGAACTGAATCTGTCTGGCCCCGCTGCCTTTCCAGTTGGAAATGACTTAACAGCGGTGACTATCTCATCTAAAGTAAAGTCAGAGTCCAAGTTGGCCTGGGAGCGTCGCTTAGTTTAGGCATCTCCAGAGAGTCAAAAAAATCCATTAAATTCGTATTTAAGCTTCATTATTTTGTTATAGTCATCAGATGACTTCGACCCCTGATATGCCAATTCAAGTGTAGGAAGAACACTTTGTATCTCTAAAAGTCCTTTCTCTCTCTCCTTTTTGGAAGCAGATTCATAAGAAATAATATGCCAATGCGTAACCACTTTTAAAGTCTCCCAGAGTGTATAATCTGACTGTGGCGAGCAGCAGGGCTGAGGGACCTGAGGGGATTAGAGCGCAGGCTCGGGAGTAACCCCCGGCCCTAGAAGGGCATTGGGGGTATGTGGCGAGCAGTGAGGCTGAGGGACCATGATAGCAGGACGAGGCCGCGGTCATTAATGATGATGAGCGCCAGCTGCATGCCGCATCGGCCTCGTGTTTCACGGAGGAGTGACGGGAACATAAAGGAGGAGCGACGACAGTGAAAGACGAGAGAGGACCAGGCCTGGAATTTACGTTGTGTTTTGTTTAAGTTTTGTTATGTGTGTGTGCGTGGCCGTCGTCCGTGAGGGGCTGCCGATTTTAATTTCATTTTGTGTTTATTTTGGATTAAATTATCTTGATTGTTCGCCGGTTCCCACCTCCTTCTTCCCTGTACATACAAACTCTGTTACACTGACACCACCCCATTATAATTAAACTCTATAAAATCTTTCAACTTGGTGGTGATGTATTCTACAAATTTACCATCAGCTAGCAAAGAAGGATTGAAACGTCAGGAATAAGGTTGCGTGGGAAGAGAGAAGTCAATGGACATGGTCAGGGGACTGTGATCAGAAATCAATATACTGTGGTACTTGCCGTAAGGATCAGTGATTATCGAAGAAAATTGAAATGGAATTTTTTTCTGGAAAAGAAAAACGAGCCTGGGAAGTGAATGGTGATTGGTTGACCTGCGATATCCAACTGTACCTCAAGCTGCTCGGTCGCTTTAATATGGGTCTCCTGCAGTAAAAAAATTAAAAATAAA
The DNA here is from genome assembly GCA_023566225.1 of Romanogobio albipinnatus. Classification (NCBI taxonomy): domain Eukaryota; kingdom Metazoa; phylum Chordata; class Actinopteri; order Cypriniformes; family Gobionidae; genus Romanogobio; species Romanogobio albipinnatus. Next base: position 13,158,313 of record CM042261.1, on the reverse strand, counting down.
AATCTGCTGATAATGATTTAAGGTGTCTAAATACCTTTTCTCTTTTTATAGCATGTCCAAGTCCCTTAACGTTCCAAGAGACCAATGTCATATTCCTTCCCTCAGTCAATGCCTTACCAGAAGACCTCTACACACACAAAGAAAAAAAAGAGATTCTTAAAATGGGCATACACATTAGGTAACATCAAATGACTAGCAGCATCAGAAGAATACATTGCAATAGACCAAGCACTGATGTAAAAGACACAAATAGAATAAACAGACAGCAAATAAAAAATAAAAAAACAACAACCCACAACTTACCCCTCCCTCCATCGTGTCTACCCAAACTAGACACAAAATTCCCAGTTCCGTGCAAAAAGGAGCAGCCTCAGTTAACAAAAACAAACATTTCGAGAAAAAAAGATAAACCCTCCCCAAGGCCTCAAATATGGGATCACAGACAATATAATACCATCAGAATAAAATTGTAATGATCGAAAATTGTAATCGATCATACTTGAGTCTACTCTCCTGAGTTCTCACCACACATTTCCACGAATCGCGCTGCCTCCGTCACATCATCAAAGACTGTAGCCGCCACCTCTCCATGCTGATGAATTTGCAGCCTAGCCGGGTACCGCAATGTAAACTTAATTCCTTTTTTTGCGCAGGGCTTGCATTACGCCCCGAAATGCTTTCCGTTGAGACATCACCTCGGTGGTATAATCAGGAAAGATCAGGACCCTTTTGCCCTTGTATTCCAGAATTAGCTTCTTCTCTTGGAAATGGCGGATGCGCGCCAAAATAGTTTGTGGCTTCTCACCGACGGCTGGTTTAGGCTGGAGAGAACGATGTGCTCGATCCACTTTGACCGGGTGAGGGAAATGCTCTTCCCCGAGCAATTGAGGAATCAGCCTAGAGACGAATTCGGTGAGTTTACCCTCCTCCTCCTCCTCGTCCTCTTGTATCCCAACAATCTTAATATTGTGCCTCCGAAAATGAGCCTCTAGATCTGAAACTTAGCACGGAGCTAACTGTTTTATTTAGACAGTTCTGAGTACTTGATTTCAAGCTTCGTTATCCACACCTCAAAGTCACTAGCAGCCAACTCCTGATTTGCCACACGGGCCTGTAGCTCAGCCTGCGTCGTTACAATAGGGTGACCAAACATCTTGTTTTCCCAGGACATGTCCTGTCCTGGCCCTAATATAACATTTTTATATCCATACAGAGGGGGCATACTTTAAATGTATTGAAATTAATAAGGAATCTTTGAGTAAACTTTGAGTATTATTTGAGTAGCTCATTGCCGGGCCAAGTGTCCTGGTTTTCGGTAATCAAAATATGGTCACCCTAGTTACAAGCTTCTGGAAATTAAGCTCGAAAGCATGAAAACGGGCATTTACTCCCTGCTAAATTGATCTTTTTGCATATCTCCTTACACATAGCGTAAGCAATGTCTGATAGTTTCTCAGATGTGTCAGGCCAGTTACTAGCTTTAGCATTAGCCCCGGTGCCTTTGTCATCTGCATGCTTAAATTTATTAGAGGCACTCTGCATTATGGGGTCGCAACCAGTGTTTACTTTGAATGAAATAAGCAGACACTTTATTGGCCCACAACTAAATAAAACACGGTAAAATAATAACTTTATCGAGGCCTCAGAGAGGAGCCCTGATCAAACGCGTCTATATGCCAGACATTCGTTTTAGCCTTATCATATTTATAAAAGACAGATACGTTGTACCGATTCTTTCTGAAAATAGCTGAACTCGTGAAGGCGTGCAGTGGGCGAAGCTAAAGAATCTCGAGCACACACACACTCCCTGGATAACTTTCGATTCACTATACGTGTTGTTTACATTATATGCACTTACGAGCTATTTCCAACAAAACACAGAAATGTTATGCAGTTTCACTCACCGCCTGCGGTTTTGACTCGTGACCGGGAACAAACAAACACACTTGCACAACTCCGTTGCTGCTCCGGAAAAACAAACTGCATCCATCGTTAATGCTGGGTTATTTGGGAAGCTTAACAAGGTTATCTTTCTCTCACACCCAAAATCACACTTCTTTAGCGACATTGTTGATTTTGTGGTCTAAAATCAAAATGACAGCGCTGCCGATGGTTCCTGTAACCTGAACAAAGCTCGTCGATGATGCTCTTGCTCTAGTTCTGGTTGATGTGCACACGCGCTCATCCAGGAGAAGTGCACATACAAGGAATTCTGCCCTTTGTGAATTCATAAAGGGCCATAATCAAAAAAAACTTTCCGAAACTTGTTCGAATCCTGAAGGAGTGGCACAGTCCATTTGGCACAGTCATACGTCCAACTCATTTTTTGAAACGTTGGCCCTGTTTAGCATGAGAATCCAACTCTTTAACAGTGTAAATAAGTCAGAATGCATGAAATAGAATTAGACCCCCCCCCCCTTTGAAAAAAGAATAGATATGAAAACATGGACATGAAACAAAACCAAAAACCAAATGTGACAACATAAACAATAAGGTACTGATACACTGTGCATCCTATAGTTTTCTTTATTCTAAAGAGGATGGAAGTGCTGTACTGGCTACAGACCAAATTCTATAGTCCAGGCAAACAATAGAAAGCTACATAATCACATTTAAAATGAATTGGTCAATGCTCTGTTTTATTGATTGTTGTCATGCCAATTGTGTTATGACAGCAATGTTATATATACATTACAGTAACAGTTTATGGCAGTTTGTTCCATTGCTAGTTTGAAACCCACTTCAATCCAACTCAATGTAAATCATATTACAGTTGGAAAATCAGTGAATTATGGCTAAAATTCCTATGTATCACACAAAGATATCATAAGCCTCCATTAGACTTGAGTATGTGTCATATGGACTACATAACTCTTGGTTTAGCTTAACTTTCTTGAACCATTCCATCTTGACAGCTTCAGATTTCCAAGGTCATGTTGATGTCACCTTCTCTTCTTTCCACATCCACTTTTAACCAAGGCTGAGGTGTGCAGTGCCACAGAAAGGAAGCACAGAGAGGTTGACCAAACATCAAGCCAAGCCGTCAGCGCTTCACACAGCTACTGATCTGCTCTCCATGGAAAAACAGTATTGGAAGATTGAGTTGGACAGAGTTCACAGGGGTAGCTTGGGCAAAGAACAGACAAGCTATCAGAAGACACTCTGGTGCTACCTGGCCTCTCGATGAACGTTCTCCAGAGATGGAAAGCGCCTCAAGAAAGATGACATTCCTAGTCTTTATACAACCTGAAATACTCTTTCAGATCTGTCTTGCCAGTGGGAAGCTATTCACATGTTGAGTTATTAACACACAATGTCATTACAGATGATGCTCTATTGGCCTTTTTTGGGATCAAATTGGAGTGTCTCATGTGCATTTGACCTCCTTCCGCGACCCCTGTCCCATCTCTCACACTCAAGACGTTCAGTATGACACTCTCATGCTCTCATGCATATGGATGCCTTCTCAGGGTCAGTCTCAAAGCACAATTTCAGAATTGAACTAAAAGTTCTACAAGCATTTTCATTGATTTCATTGGTTAACTCTTAACATAATTTTACAATTGACATGCTGAAGCTATTCTGTGGAATGTGACCCATTTGGGAACTGACAAACCTGCACATACAATGTAAATAACAGGAATGCCTTTGTGTTTCTCATATTGTAAGTTTCACAAGTCCACCACAGTGTGTGTGTGTGTGTGTGTGTGTGTGTGTGTGTGTGTGTGTGTGTGTGTGTGTGTGTGTGTGTGTGTGTGTGTGTGTGTGTGTGTGTGTGTGTGTGTGTGTGTGTGTGTGTGTGTGTGTGTGTGTGTGTGTTTTAGTTCTTCTCTGGCTCGTAAAAACCTGGAATTCAGAGGTGTTCAAAACTAGATCAAAACGACATTGCTCTCATTACAACCAACAAAGCTTGGAAACACCAGATCAGGGTTATTATTTAGCTAAAAATATTTTTAAAAAATATTTCTGTTAATTGAAATCAGGCTGAAATAAAATAAAATATAATTATGAATTGAAAAAAAACTTAAACTGAACGAAAATCAGAAATGTTGCCTTGGAAATAAACTGAAATAAGTTTAAGTTGAAGCACTATAATTATTAACTGGAAATAAATAAAAAGTATATCTAACTAAAACTAAAATAAAAATGAATTAAACCTAAATTGCAATAAGTGTAAAAGAAAAAACTAATAAAATGACAAAAGCACATGACAAAATTACTAGAAAGTAAACTACAATTAACATGAAAACTAAATATATAAAATTAAAAGGTAATTCAAAATATTACTGAAATACAAATAACAACAGAAACTATTTATTTTCCCCATCCACCTACAATGTATAATAATAATAATAATAATAATAATAAGAAGAAGACACATTTTTCTACTACTACTAATATTATTATTATTATTATTATTATTAGTATTATTATTATTACATATTTTAGTATCTAAAGTAGTTTAGCTGTAATCAATAATAATAATAATAATACATTTACATGTCTTCCAAAAAAAATACATGTCTTCAAAACTCCCACGATTTGCTAATCTGTAAACAAAGACCATCATGCATGTTTAATTTTGGGCAGATTATGTAATAACGCACAGCTTTGAAGAAAATGCTAGCCGGTTTGAAAGGGGATTCAAAGAACCGACACAAAAACCAGAACCAAAAGGGTTCTCTGCTTCTTGACAAGAGCATGACATTGCAATGATATGGCACTTTAATGTTTTCACAGACTTATGACAACGCCATGATTTAGTCCATCCCTGATCATATGAACCAAAAAAAGGGCTTCCCGAAGAACCCCGATTTAAAAACTTGTGTAAAAGTCATGCAGCGACCGACACAGAATATGAAAGTGGCTTAAGAAATGAGGTAGGAAGATCGAGCATGTCCTTTGCCTGTGCTTGTTCCTTGGGTAATTGTCTGAAGTATTTGACAAGCTGCATTTCTCTCTCAAATGACTTTTATGCCTGACTGAGTTCCCTCTCTCCGGCGTCTTTTTGTGTAAAGTGAACAATGTGCTGGATCTAGTCCTCTGCTCCGCTCAATCACTAGTCCCTAGAATTCATCAATGGGAACGGATATTATCATCAGCTGGAATGAAGAACATTGTTATGACAGCAATCCGAGCATGACGGACATCTGCGGAGATGTGACTGAGTAGCGACACGACTATATTGGCTCAAAAAGGCTTGTTTTGAATGATTGGAAGAGCGTCTTCTGAAAATTCAAGACGACAAGGAAACAAACAAAACTTTGACATTTATACAAATTCTGACTGTTTGAAACATGCTCGGGTTGACAGTAGCACATCTGTGGTGAAGAAAAAACAGCCTAATGGCTTCAGTAAAAGCTACATTAATACAATTACGCAGCAGAAGCCTGTTATCGGCTTCTTACTGCATTTACACAAAAAATATGTCTAAACCTTTAATGTACTTTAACAGTTAATGAGGCTTTTTAAGAGTATTTTGGCTTAATATGCTCAGTTTAGCACTTAGACGCAATTATCTGGGCCTTTTGTGTCTAACATCTAAGTGTGGATTTTATAATGCGTACCTGATAAGGGGATGCAATTTTCTGTGAATTCACAAAAATAAATAAATAAATCGCAATTCACTGAATCAACTATTCAATAATAACAAAGGCCAGGAAAGAAAGAAAGAAAGAAAGAAAGAAAGAAAGAAAGAAAGAAAGAAAGAAAGAAAGAAAGAAAGAAAGAAAGAAAGAAAGAAAGAAAGAAAGAAAGAAAGATTCACTTGCCGTTTGTCTTTAAATGGATGGAAAGGTTTCTCCTCCACAAAATCACACAAGAAGATGAAATAAAGCCCTAGTCATTTAACTGCAAAATGGAAACAATCAATAAGTTAATTTTTACTGAATTAAGTAACAGCAGGGTAGAGAACAGCTTCTCATTTTCTTAAGTATTGATTGTAATTGGTTGATCTCAACAGGTCTGAAACACTCTGCACTGCTGGAGGTTCATCACTGCACAGCAATAACAAAGAGTGAATTAAAACAAACATATATAATAAATCACGTTAGCTTGCCTACTGGTTAAGAGCAAAATATAGTTTTTCAGATATAGTTTTTTCCTTGCTTAGAAAATGCCGTCACAGAAATCAGAATCTCGCTCCTCCACTTAACCCCAGCATGCTCCAGGGGGACTGTCTCTACAATTAGCACACTCTAAATCAGTTTGAATCAAAGCCATTTTCTAAATAATACATAATTAAACAAGCACCAGGGATGCTTGGAGCCATTGCAAATTCATCACTCTAATATTTCTAATGAAATCACAGTGAGTAAACATGTTTGATTTGGAGTTACATTGAGTCTTTTTAATTAATTGTTTTATAATAAGAATAATATTATTTCAGAATACATATTAGATCAAGTCTGATGAGGAAAACTTTAATCTTGCACCACCAAATTCTCAGCTCAATTTCATTGGATAATCATCACATGTATGAATGGGGCAAAATATAGAGGTGGTATAATCTGCAATATGTTTTATTTTAGTCATTATATTGTATTGATATTATAGAAAATGGAAATATAATACTTTTTTAATGGGAAAGTTCACTCCAAAATGTAAATGTTGTCATTAATTACTTACCCTACATTATATTTTGTAAATAAAGTGCAAAAAAAAAAAAAAAAATATATCACTTAATTTGAAACGACATGAGGGTAAGTAGACATAATTTTCATTTTTGGGTAAACTAACTCTTTAATACTTAATTTAAGTATTTTCCTGCACACAGTGGCATCATATGGATGAATATAAATATATATATAAATATAAATATATGAATATTTGTATTCCTTTCTATTCCTTTACAAATCCTGAAAAAAATCTGTCATGTTTTTCACAAAAAACAAACAAACATAAATAAATAAATAAATAAATAAATAAATACATTTAAATAAATACATTTAAATAAAATTCAAATCCTGAAAAAAATCAGTGTCACATTTTCCATAATAAACAAATATGAATAAGTAAGTAAGTATGTGTAACGTTTACCAGCTGGAGTGCCCTTGAGAGCCACCAGAGGGCACTCCACACATAAGACTATTATCATTCACAAACTACATTTCCCATAACTCACTGCCCGGACTCATCATCACTTATCACTGATCACATTCACCTGTACCTCATTCACTGATTGCATTCACCTGTGTCTCACCATCCTATTAGTGTCTGTCTATTTATACCATGTTCATTCTTTCTCTCACCGCGAAGTCTTGTTTATACGTTACCCTGCATTTCTGAGCATTCTCATGAGTTTCTTGTTTCTTGTTTCTTGTTTCTTGTTTCTTGTTTCTTGTTTCTTGTTTCTTGTTTCTTGTTTTTTGGATATCTTGCCCTGTACCTTGGATTACTCTCTTGCCTCTGGCCCCTGCCTGTTTTGTTTGTTTGTTTGTTTCTTTGTTTTGACTGCCTGCCTGTGCATGACTCTTGCCTGTATTTTGGATTACGCCTCTGGATTGCCCTCAATTAAAGCTGCATTTGGATCCACCTTCGAGTCTCGGAGCAGTTTGTAACAGAAGACTTCGCCAACAATGGATCCAGCAGCCGTCATCCTTGTTCGACTACGCCAAGGAACTCACTCACTCGAGGACCACATCAGAGACTTTCTGAACATCTCAAACACCACCAACCTCCCAGACTTTATGTTGATTGACTTTTTTTTGCTATGGACTCAACCAACACTTACAAACCAAACTGATCCGTGATGGTCCTCGAGGGTCCTTGGGTGAGTTCCTTGACTATTCCCTTCAGGTGAGCGGCTCTACATTTACTGTGGGTGTCGTGGAGGAAGGTGCTATCTATGCAGTTCACGCCATGTCACCATCTGCACTTCACACCAGTCCAGCCGAGCCTGCAATTCACGCCAGTCCAGCCGAGCCCGCACTTCACGCCAAATCTGCCGAAGCCAAGGCAGGATGCGTCATGCCCGCCGCCCCTGAGACTGAGGGCGACACACCCGCTAAGCTAGAGCCTTCAACGCTGGTCCCGTCCAGCTCAGAGTCCTCTTCGCCGCTGGTCCCATCCAGCTCAGAGCCCTCTTCATCGCTGGTCCTGTCCAGCTCAGAGCCCTCTTCATCGCTGGTCCTGTCCAGCTCAGAGCCCTCTTCATCGCTGGTCCTGTCCAGCTCAGAGCCTTCTTCATCGCTGGTCCTGTCCAGTTCAGAGCCCTCTTCGCCGCTGGTCCTACCCAGCTCAAAGCCCTCGCCGCCTGTGGTTCCGTCAAGCTCAGAGACGTTTCACGTCAGTCCTGCCGTTCCAGAGACTGCGCTTCACGTCACGTCTGCCGATCCAGAGACTGAGCTTCACGTCACGTCTGCCGACCCAGAGACTGAGCTTCACGTCACGTCTGCCGACCCAGAGACTGAGCTTCACGTCACTTCTGCCGATCCAGAGACTGAGCTTCACGTCACGTCTGCCCGTCAAGAATCTCGTCCCGCCGAGCCTGAATCTGTTCCTCTTCCCGTGCCTGTGTCTTCGGACAAGATGGCCAACTCCACGCCGGTGTCTCCGTACAAGATGGCCACCGCCGAGCCAGTGTCTCTGTACAAGATGGCCACCGCCGAGCCAGTGTCTTCGTACAAGATGGCCGCCGCCGAACCAGTGTCCCAGGACAAGATGGTCTCCACCGAACCAGTGTCCCAGGACAAGATGGTCTCCGCGGAGCCGGTGTCTGTTCCTGAGCCAGTGTCTGTTCCTCTTCCTGAGCCGGTGTCTCTTCCTGAGCCGGTGTCTGTTCCTCTTCCTGAGCCGGTGTCTGTTCCTCTTCCTGAGCCGGTGTCTGTTTCTGAGCTGGTGTCTGTTCCTGTTCCTGAGCCGGTGTCTGTTCCTGTGCCATGGTCGCTTCCCTGGCCGCCTGAAGGGTCGTCTCCTTCCTGGACGCCTGCACAGCCTGATCCGCCCTGGTCGTCTACACAGCCTGATCCGCCCTGGTCGTCTGCACAGCCTGATCCGCCCTGGTCGTCTGCACAGCCTGATCCGCCCTGGTCGTCTGCACAGCCTGATCCGCCCTGGTCGTCTGCACAGCCTGATCCGTCCTGGTCGCCTGCACAGCCTGATTCGCCCTGGCCTCCCATCTTGCCGCAGTCTCCAGGTCATTATCTGCTCCACGGGCCTGGCCCTCCATCCCGCCCCCGGGTCCGCCTCCGCTCCTCCTCCCTCCTTAACAGTTTTAGGAGCGTCTGGAATCCGCTCCTTAAAGGGGGGGCTATGTAACGTTCACCAGCTGGAGTGCCCTTGAGAGCCACCAGAGGGCACTCCACACATAAGACTATTATCACTCACAAACTACATTTCCCATAACTCACTGCCCGGACTCATCATCACTTATCACTGATCACATTCACCTGTACCTCATTCACTGATTGCATTCACCTGTGTCTCACCATCCTATTAGTGTCTGTCTATTTATACCATGTTCATTCTTTCTCTCACCGCAAAGTCTTGTTTATACGTTACCCTGCATTTCTGAGCACTCTCATGATTTTCTTGTTTCTTGTTTTTTGGATATCTTGCCCTGTACCTTGGATTACTCTCTTGCCTCTGGCCCCTGCCTGTTTTGTTTGTTTGTTTGTTTGTTTGTTTGTTTTGACTGCCTGCCTGTGCATGACTCTTGCCTGTATTTTGGATTACGCCTCTGGATTGCCCTCAATTAAAGCTGCATTTGGGTCCACCTTCGAGTCTCGGAGCAGTTTGTAACAGTAAGTAAGTAAATAAACATAAACATAAATAAATAAATAAATAAATTTCCGAGGGATCATGTGACACTGAAGACTGGAGTAATGATGCGGAAAATTCAGTTTGCATTAGATTTTTTTAAATATACTGAAGCAAATAAAAAAAAGTAAAAATATTTCACAATATTGTGGTGACCCACAAGTTAAATAGAGAGACATTCACCTAGAGACTGTACCTTTAAGGGAGCGGGGTTTCGAGTGAAGCACTTCCGGGTTAACGTTGTGTGACTGTTGTTTACATTACGCTGTAAAGTAATGCATGTTTGAAGTGGATAGTAAAGTCGACTCGACGCATCTCTGTCTCCAGTCTCCTTACTTATAACACTCCACATTGGTGACCCCGACGCGAGTTGAATTATGTCACACAACGGCGGTGGTGAAAATGATGCGGCCGCGGCGCCGGCCGCTGTTAGCGGCGCGGCTAATGTCGGCGCGATCTATGCGGCCACCATCAAGTTGCCGGACTTTTGGCAGAACAATCCACGGCCGTGGTTTCAGCACATCGAGGCTCAGTTTCAGTTGAGAGGGATAACACAGGACGTTACAAAATATTTCCATGTAGTAGCGGCTTTGGATGCCTCGACGACAGCCAGGGCTATGGCGCTATTAGAGGCTCCTCCGGCTGACGGCAAGTACAACGCGCTTAAAACATTCCTGCTGAACCTCTTTGAGCTGTCAGAGCTGGAGAAAGCAGACCGCCTGCTTTCCCTGAATGGCCTGGGCGATAGCAAGCCATCTGAGTTAATGGAGAGGATGCTGGCTGTGCTGGGTTCGGCGGATCCATCATTCCTTTTCGCCCACATTTTCCTGCGGCAGCTTCCAGCACCCGTGCGCACCGCACTGGCCAGTTCCCCCCTCCTTTCCTCCAGAGACTACCGGGCGATGGCTGTGGAGGCAGACAGGATTTTCCTCGCCAACCGGCAGCAGTTTGTTCATGCGCTGTTACCTCCCCAACACCAGTCTGCCCCATATCCACCCCCGGTGGACGACCCGGACACCGCAGCTGCTGTGACGGCCCGCCGACAGCGCGAGGACGGGTGGTGTTTCTACCACTCCAGGTTTGGGGCCAAGGCCAAGCAATGTCGCCAGCCTTGCAGTTTTGGAGCCCAGGGAAAAGCCAGGGCCGGCGCTCATTAGCAGCTATGGGCGTTGGCCGCGACTGCAAGCTGTTATTTATCACTGACGCCTTGTCTGGCCGGCGGCTGCTGGTCGATTCGGGGGCTCAGCGCAGCATCCTGCCAGCGAAGCCTGTGGACACCATGGCTGGCGGCCATGGCCCCCCGATGGATGCCGCTAACGGCACACCCATTCGTACTTATGGCACGAGGTATGTGGAAGTGTGTTTCGGCGGGCGGCGTTTTGGCTGGGATTTCGTCATGGCCGCTGTGTCTACGTCTCTCCTGGGGGCGGATTTCCTCTGCGCTTACAGGCTGTTGGTGGATGTAACGAACTGCCGCCTGATCGACGCCCTTTCTTTTGCTTCATACCCCTGCACGCTTGGAGGGGCGGGGGCGCTTTGTCTGTCAAACACGCTGGCCACTGGAGACCGGTATCAACGCCTACTGGCTGAGTTCCCTGACATCACCACGCCCACGTTCTCATCGGCGGTGGCTAAGCATGGCGTGGAGCACTACATTACCACAGTGGGCCCCCCGGTTTATGCACGGGCCCGGCGCCTCGACTCCGGCAAGCTCGCGATCGCCAGGGAGGAGTTCACCACCATGGAGCACCTCGGCATCGTGCGACGCTCCAACAGCCCGTGGGCTTCTCCTCTGCACATGGTGACCAAAGCTGATGGCGGTTGGCGTCCCTGTGGTGATTTCCGTCGCCTGAACAATGCCACCACCCCCGATCGGTACCCAGTGCCGCATATACAGGATTTCTCTGCCCACCTAGCCGGCGCCACCATCTTTTCGAAGGTGGACCTGGTTCGCGGTTACCACCAGGTGCCTGTCCACCCGCAGGATGTCCCCAAGACAGCAGTCATCACACCCTTTGGCCTTTTTGAGTTTCTACGGATGCCTTTTGGCCTCAAGGGGGCAGCGCAGACGTTTCAGCGCCTCATGGACTCTGTGCTGCGGGACATGCCTTTCCTCTTTGTTTATTTGGACGACATTCTCGTGGCCAGCGCATCCGCCGACGACCACCTGGCGCATCTCCGGCAGTTGTTTGGCCGGCTTAGTGAGCATGGTCTCATCATTAACCCGGCCAAGTGCGAGTTTGGCCAGTCGTCCATCACCTTCCTCGGCCACCACATCACCCCGCAAGGGGCTGTTCCCCTCCCGGCCAAGGTGGACGCCGTAGCCAGTTTTCCACGCCCACGCACCGTGAAGTCCCTGCAGGAGTTTCTGGGCATGGTGAACTTCTACAACCGTTTCCTCCCCCATGCGGCCCAACTTATGCGACCCTTGTACGACGCCTTGCGGGGTGGAAAACCGGCGGACGTGTTGGATTGGTCCCCGGAGATGAATGGGGCCCTGGAGGCTGCCAAAACCGCGCTGGCCAACGCTGCTCTGCTGGCGCACCCGTCTCCGACCGCCCCAGTTGCTCTTACCACGGACGCCTCTGATTATGCCGTGGGAGCTGTGTGTGAGCAGTGGGTAGGAGGAGCCTGGCAGCCGCTGGCCTTTTTCAGCAGGAAGCTCCGTGACAATGAGAGGAAATACAGCACCTTCGACAGGGAGCTCCTGGGTCTTTTCCTCGCTACCCGTCATTTCCGTTTCCTGTTGGAGGGCCGGCGGTTCACGGCTTTCGTTGACCACAAGCCGCTGACGTTCGCCATGGCTAAGTCTTCGGAGCCATGGTCTGGTCGACAGCAGCGCCAGCTCTCTGCCATCTCAGAGTACACCACTGACATTCAGCATGTGGCCGGCAAAGATAATTTAGTCGCCGACTGCCTCTCCCGGGCAGTCACTGGATCCGTCCACTTGGGTCTCGACTACGCAGCCATGGCTGAGGATCAGTCTGCGGACACGGAGGTACAAGCCTACAGGACGGCCCCCACGGCGCTGCTCATGAAAGATGTGGCGTTTGACACAGCCAACGCTACACTCCTCTGCGATGTCTCCACTGGCCAACCGCGCCCTATGGTACCTGCTGGCTGGAGGCGAAAGGTTTTTGACGCCATCCACGGCCTTTCCCACCCCGGGGTGAAGGCCTCTACCAAGCTGGTGGGGGCCAAGTTCGTCTGGCCAGGCCTGCGGAGGGACGTTAGGGCCTGGGCTGCTGCCTGTGTGGCGTGCCAGCGCGCAAAGGTGACTCGTCATACTAAGGCACCTTTGGCACCCTTCAAAGTGCCAGAGAGACGTTTTGATCACGTGAATGTGGACCTGGTGGGCCCACTGCCCCCCTCCCGTGGTTATACTTACCTCCTCACTATGGTGGACAGGACAACTAGGTGGCCAGAAGTGGTTCCCCTGTCCTCCATTACATCAGCCGAAGTAGCCCGGGCATTCATTATGGTTTGGGTGGCCCGTTTCGGAACACCGTCCGACCTCTCTTCGGACCGGGGTCCACAGTTCACATCAGAGCTTTGGACGGCGGTCGCCGAGGTTCTGGGGGTGAAGCTCCACCGTACCACAGCCTACAACCCACAAAGCAACGGACTTTGCGAGCGGTTTCATCGGGACATGAAGGCTGCGCTCAGGGCTAGCCTTACGGACAACAACTGGGTTGACCGCCTCCCATGGGTTATGCTTGGCCTTCGCTCCGCCCCCAAGGAAGATCTTCAAGCCTCATCAGCCGAGCTGGTGTACGGCCAGCCCCTGCGCGTTCCGGGGGAGTTTCTTCCAGGTGCCACGGCCCCTTGGTCGGTTGCCGCCCATCGTGCTGTGTCCAGGAACATTGCCGACGCTTTTGTTCCCATTCCAACGTCTCACCATGGCCTCCCCCAGTCCTACGTGCCCAAGGATTTACCGTCAGCCAAGTACGTTTTTATCCGCCACGATGGCCATCGTACCCCGCTGCAGCCCCCCTACGATGGGCCCTTCCGTGTCCTGGCCGGAGGGTCTAAGAACTTTGTTGTGGATATGGGGGGCAGGCCTGAGCGGGTGGCTATAGACCGTCTCAAGCCTGCTCATGTGGACATTGGCGAACCGCTTCAGCTGGCCCAGCCCCCACGGAGAGGGCGACCTCCAGCAGCAGCCTCGGCCCCTGCCCTCTCCCCTGGCACGGTCCCTGCCCCGCCCCTTGCCCCTTGCCCTTTTCCTGTTAAGCGCAGCCGGTACGGTCGCCTGGTCCGCCCCCCTATACGTTGACTCTTAGGGACTGTTATGAGCTGGATTGTTCTATTTTGAGTACCCGTTCGGTATGGGCCTGTTATTATGGGTGAATTCTGGGGGGGCCTGTGTGGTGACCCACAAGTTAAATAGAGAGACATTCACCTAGAGACTGTACCTTTAAGGGAGCGGGGTTTCGAGTGAAGCACTTCCGGGTTAACGTTGTGTGACTGTTGTTTACATTACGCTGTAAAGTAATGCATGTTTGAAGTGGATAGTAAAGTCGACTCGACGCATCTCTGTCTCCAGTCTCCTTACTTATAACACTCCACAATATTACTGTTTTACTGTATTTTTGATCCAATAAATGCAGCCTTTTTGAACATCAGTGACATTAAAAACATTATCTGCAAAAACATTTGTTCAAGAACTATCAACAAAAACTATGGCAAACGATACAAAGTCAAATCAGCAGCTACAATAATTCACTATATATATAGCAAAGGCTCTGCTTGGACTCTTTTAGCAGCATGCTGACAAAATTCACATTTATAGTTAGAGAGAAGATTTGTTGTCTGCTGTATTATTGGCTTTAACTGGCCTAGCAGGGTGAGCGCCATCCAATTAAATACAGAAAAAAAGTGCAAATCAGAGGCTTACAAGCAAACTTTTTTCACACCAACAGCAAAAATATGAATGTGTTATATTTAAAAATAATCAAATACAAAAATAGCTGGTTCACTAACAGTTGTATGAAAGGGTTCCATGGTTTAAAAAAGGTTTTTAGAAACCCTGGCTTAGAGAGCTCTTCTCATGTCTTCTAAAGAGATTCAAAGGTTCACAGTCATTTCAAAGGTGTGCAGTCAAATACACTGGATCAAAGACTGAGGTGACAAATGAGAAGGTTCACTGTGATCCACAAATAAGATCAAACCAATTATAGATGTGAGTGATCTGTGCTATTCTTTATCTCATATCCCCCTCATTCAAAATATGATACAGTTAATCAAAAGCTACTGTGATATGATTTTGCATACACACACTCACTGCGACTGAAATCGAACACTTCCCTATTATATACACAGTAAAAAAAAATCGTTAAAAGAAGGTAAATGACTGGCAGCTACGGTTAAAATATGTTTTACTTTAATTTTATGGTTTTTGTTTGGCAGCCTTTGTTTGCTAATTTTACAGATTATTACAATAAAAAAACATTCAATAAAGTGTTACATTTACTGTTTTATTTTGGAAGATAAAATACAGTCTGTAAAACAATACAATACATAATACATTTCAAATACAGATAACAGTGGAATAGTTTCATCAAATTTTTAAACTTGAATACAATTTCAAACAGAAAAAAATACAAAACTGATACATTTACATTTACAAGATTGTCACGGATTCACTATTGATTCTAAAACTTGTATTATTCAGATGTAAATTTATGTAAACAAATTCTTTAGAGCCCCCAGGAGGAATTGAAAAACTAAAAATTGCATTTATCTTGTAAGTTAGGGTTACTAATATCATGATGAGGTCATGATTTCACCTTATAACAAAATAACAAATTGTGCCATTTACTGTTTTGTATTTACTTTGTATTTTCCAAATACATTTTATATTGTTTTCCTCTATAGTCAACTGACCCCCAAGGGCTCCATTTAGCTTTTACCTTAAACATTTACCTTTTAATTCAGAATCCAAGCTACATAGTGTAATAAGAAATATAAATCAAAACATACAACAGGTCCATGATTCTGCTCCAGAAGGGACAGACACAGCAGATAATGAGCAATCCTCTTCCAAATCTCCAATAATCAGCTGGATCTGTAAAAGAAATAAATAAAAAGACATTGATTCACTGAAAAGTCCTTAAAAAGGGAGGATTTTGTTTTTGTACCTTTCCTTTAAACAACATTTTACATTGAGATATTCTGGCTATATGAACACAGAGTCCGCTCAGCTTTGAGATGGTTATTGGTAATTATTGTCCATAACACTTGGTCCAATGTAGCTTGGTTACCAACATTATTCAAAACATTTTGTTTCACAGAAGAAAGTCATACAAGTTTGATAAGACATGAGGGTGAGAAAACAATGAGATTTCATTTTGAGTGAGCTATGCTTTTAAACTCAAGAAGGTATGTTTGAACCAGAGTTGTGCCTTGGTGCTGAGTTGCCTGTGTTCACATTTCCACACACATAAGGCTACCGTAACAGTATTAATGTTGGATATGACATGAAACTCACTTCCTCTGAAGATCATGTGGCAGATTTTCATTCCCAAAACTTCTGGATCATGAGGGGGGAAGAAACATACACACACACAAATGAATATTAATTTGTTTGATAAAACATTAATATTAATTATCAACTTACTGACATACAAATACATACAAAAGCTTCACAGTAGATCCAAAATCCTGGTTTGCTCATAATTCTTCAGAGTCAAAGGATGGTGGTTTCCTGTCCTCTCTGCCGATTGAGTGCATGACAGTGTTCTCAGATTACTCATTCCAAAGCTCCTTTACTTTTTATGACAAGCTTGATCTTAAAACTAGCTGACAGTAGGGATGGGCATTATGACCATATTATTCTACATACATGAGAAATTTTATTTCACAATAACGATATCACAATATAGCTATTTTATAGATAGAAATGCTACAGAATAATAATGCTTAGTCTTCACTGTATGATATTCTATGCATTAATATCACTTGATTCTTAAAAACGCAGAAGGTCTTCTCTAGTCTTTTGTTGTTTGATTCAAATTATGAGACGGCAGTTTATTAAAGCAGCACTAGGTAACTTTTCAACCTTCATAATATATTTTCAAGACTCTTGTGATGATACATCGACTTACAATAGGTTGAATGACATGTCTGCCATAGTCTGACGGGGTCTGTATCGTTTTTAATCGTACTTTTAAACTTCGGGTTTCGGGTAGTAACCCGAGAAAAAAAGAACTACAAAATTCGACTGCTTTACGGCATATACGTCACTTCCACCATCCCCCCCACTTCCTTAAATTCGGACGTGCGAGCCCAACTATCCTTTGTTTGCCGGATGTTATAGTCATGGCTGAGGAGCATTGGGGCACAGAAAAAGAAGAAAGCAAAGGTTTTGCCGGAGGAATGCAAAAAGAGGAAACGAGAAAGTGATCGTATTAAAGGCAGGACGAAGATCAACATTGGGCCAGCGTTTGCTCGTTGGCGTGAGCTGAAGGAGGTCAATATATTATATTGACGATAAATGGTTATTACCTACCACTCAAACATTGAATTGAAGTATCATATAGATTCTGTAAAACGGTAACCAATAGACTAGACTACTATAATGACGCTGGCTTGTAAACGTAAGCATCGCGATCTTTTGGCGTTTAAAAAAAAAACAAAAAAACATGAAATTATATTCATATGACATGATGAAACATATTCCACTGTACCTGGGATGAAGACATTTCACACGCGACGCAAGCAGAACACCAGCATGTGAACTGCCTCCTGCAGTGTGCAGGGCTATCATAGTTGTCATGTCAACAAATGCACGTGCGATGAGGACAATACTGTTTCCCAACTGCAGGGGGACCCACGAGAGCAAAACCTACCTAGTGCTGCTTTAATCTGCTGCCCCTTTAAGAACGGATGCACAATGACACGCATCCGGGTTTCCCCACGTTAACTTGAACTGTTTAACTCTAACGTTACTTCAAACATAACTGACTGTTTAAATCAAGTGAATACCTCACATGACAGGGATTTTGAGATAATTGTGTGCATTTTACCGAAAGGATAAATGATTTCGCGATCGCATGCTGTCTGAGAGAGGCGGCTTAACGTTACTCTTTATTCTTCATTCATGCATGTTTCTTTATCAAAATGTCAATAACTTTAAGTAACGTTAGTACAGTGCTACGCGGATATATTTCCATTCCGCGATATAAAAAGGTAACATAATTGCAAAATCTCTAAGGATAGTCACTATCTTCGTCATAGCGCCCAGCCCTAGCTTAACAGTATTACAACATAACAAAACACAGAAACAGAATATGTAAGTTATTCGCGATTAGCATATCACTTCAATGCACTATATATTGATGTGACAGTAGAAAAAATATAAAGGTATTTATTTACCTTCTGCCATTTGTTGTCCACCATTGGTAACTTAAATGTCTGTTCATATTCATGTTTTTCGTTCTCAGTCGACATCCCACAATCAAAATTCGTCCAAAATAAGATTTTAACAGATGTAAAATTATCCATGTAATGCCATTAATGGACCGATGAAGCAGTCCTGTTGCAGATTAGAAGCCGCGCCCGCGAGCACTCCAATGTCAACGGGTGTATATTCAAACTTGATCGGTAGAAGGCGCGCACAGTTGTCATTGGCCAGATTTCTAGACGACGTTCAGATTGACCAATCACGCTCAAGTGAACACGGAAAGACAGCAAATAACCTTGCAACTATAGAAATAACTTGTTCCCTTTCAGTCGGTCACGTTCGACGTACGTCAGACGTACCGACGAATTGGGATCACTTCTGGGAGCCCCTATCAGCTTCGAGCTATATAGAACCGGCCAATGAACAATTGGCATGTGAGATTTGCATCTCGCGCACCGCCCCGCGCCGCGTGTATAAACAGGAAGCAAGAGTGAATGCATGCTGTCATTCACTTCGGAGCCGAACGGCGTATGAAGAGGACTCTCGAGTTCATCGAGTTGAAAGCTGCTATCAGCAAGAGTTTTGAGAAGACCGGAGATCGGGGAGAACACGTGTTGGAGAGACGGCAGACTTCAGCGGGATCGCGGTGCTCATTGCTGCCTCAATACTGAGAAAAACTGCTGTTTTCACAGAAACCTGTTGGTTCGTGAGGGCTTTACAGTTTTGAGTACAGAGTGCTTCAGCACAAGAGAGTGTGAAGGGTCAAGGTCAACATCACATGTCTCTTCATCAGACACATATCCTTCAAGAATGGTTTTATGATCAATATTAAAAATAAGAATCAATGATAATCAAGTAATAACAATTTTCTACATTTGATAAATCAGTTCATCTATAACCTCTCTATATTTAATGAGTGATTTTAGTATTATATTTGCTGTGTGCTTTTGTATCCACATTCTACAGTTACTTCTCTGATGTCTGTGTCAAGGCGTGCTGACAGGCAACTGTCCTTGGGGTGTAAAACACTCTGGGAGTGAAGAGGCCTCTCTACATGTGTTGAGCTATATGTCATTCTAAAGTGACCTTATGTCCACATAGGTT
The DNA here is from genome assembly GCA_023566225.1 of Romanogobio albipinnatus. Classification (NCBI taxonomy): domain Eukaryota; kingdom Metazoa; phylum Chordata; class Actinopteri; order Cypriniformes; family Gobionidae; genus Romanogobio; species Romanogobio albipinnatus. The sequence goes on along the minus strand of CM042261.1, from coordinate 13,139,046 downwards.
ACAGGTCTACGTGACTTTTTGGGGACTCAGAGAAATGTACCTCTTTTATGTGCCTTTCTTACTAAAATAATAAATTCACTTCTGTATTAAGATGTAGTATCAGCATGTTTGGAGACGTGCCTTGTTGATAGTTAGTTAAGATGTTCTCAACCTTTAGGAAACTGTTATTCTCTGGAGCTTTTGTGTATATGCGTTGCATGATCTGTGCAGATTCAGTGTTGGAGATGGACTTTTCTGCAGACGATGCCAGACCTAGAGACGCCTTTATATGACCACTTGCGTCATTTGTGATCTAAATCTACGACTGGGCGACAACTAGTCTACGCATTTTTAGTGATATGTGCTCCTATCAGTCTACGTGTGGAAAGTTGCTTACATTGCATGTTGTTAGAGCCAATCAGAATCATTCCACATAACAATAATGACGTGGTTAGACCTTGAAAACAGTATAACTGTTCAGAAATTGTATGTACGTTAGGCGGAGGCGGGGAGACTGTTAGAGGGAATGCGGCCTACGAACTCCTTGTGAGACTTGAAGCTGGCTTCTGCTGATGAAACTGCAAACTATTCTTCAGTAAATGTTTCTTTAATTAATCTAACTCCTGACTCTTGGTCTTCATTTCTCACTACTGGTCCTGGGTCCTAAGCTGTTACCCCAACAAGTGCTATGTGACAAACATAAATATCCTGACTGACTTCCATTCGTAAGACTCATTCATACCAAGGACGATAACTATAACGAAAATCCACACCACAAATATAATGATAACAACACAGAAAAACAATATCATTGGATCACTTTCAGAACATTTTTTTCCATCTGATGAATGGTACAAATTTTGACAGCCAATCAGAATCCATCCTACTTTAATGCGATTGAGCATTTAAAGCGTCAGCCAACGTAACTGCGTGTGTGCTTTTGAAAAACAGAACGTTTTCGTGGGGATGCTAATATAGTTATCATTATAGTTCTCTTTATAGTTAAAGCTAAGGTAGGCAAGGTTTTGCAAAAACACTTTTTGTTATACTGGTTGAAATTCTTGATTTCTGTATTTTGTCCCTCAGAATCAGCGGTTTGTCGCATATAATTCAAGGTATTTCCCAATTTCTTTGAGTTTTTGGGGTTTTGAACAGCATCCTGAGTTGTAGCTGGGCACCGCGGACAGACGCTGAATGGCGCTACCAGTGTGTGTACACTCATTTAAAAAATAATGTGTTTTAAAATTTATTTTAAAAACATGGCACAGCTGAGCTTCTCATCCGATATGCAAACCCCTTAAGTCTCAGGCCCATAAAATGTTTGAATCATTGCAAAACAAAAGTAATGATAGGATGTTCTACCTGACAACATATGTATTTGCATATCTCTTAATGTCATCAGCGCGTTCCATGAGGCTATGCATTTGTAGTGGTGTCCATAGTGGACATTATTGAGTGTACTCAATTAATCCCATAATGCACCGAAATAACGAGTGTACAACTGATGTGCGCTCAGTGATTAGAAAATACCCATAATGCACTGTGAGGGTTTTTCCAAACCACTGGTCCAATGTGGGTACAGCGTAATATCATACAGGCATTACTTTTTGATTGATTATTAAATTGTTTAATTAAGATGCTATTTTCCATGACAGAGTTCAACATAAATCTTTTCATTACTATTGGAGCTGCTAGTTTGCTAAGTTTCAAATGATTTTTAAACAGCAAGTACAAGCTATGCAAAAGTGGCAGCCCTTCCGGTGCACTCAGTGTCCAAATTCGCTCACTCGCTTTCATTCACTCATTAAATTAGTAAAGTAAGTGTCGCAAACAAACAGCAGCCACCTTTTATAGTTCCTCCTGAACCAAAACAATGAGCTTATGCTGTATTCACTCCATGTCTTCATAACCATAATTAAGAGATGGCAACCTGTGACACTCTACTCAGACTCTGATTTATGCGTTTTTATGGCAACACTAACGAATCTCAAAAGAATAATTCAATCTGCAGCAGTCAGGTGGTACAATTCGGAGGCGACGCTCTCAGCAGCAGTCTTCAGCTCCTAAGGGCGATCTACGGAATGTCCTTCAGGCGCGGAAGGCTGCTGGGAAGAAGTCCTAGCTGCGGCAGGGCTTCAAAGAGCGGTCCCCCCCGTGGAGAAACAACCGAGGTTGTTTCCTCCACGGCGCTCTGGGGAAATCGATGTGGTAATCCCGCCGTCTATGACGCTTCGGGCCACATCGATTTCCCACGAACGCATGCTGCACCCGCCGCCTCTGGAAAGACCTGCGGTTGGGCAGCTCACGTGTCCGCACACGGAGAACCGTTCCCAGCTACTTCCTGCCGGGAACCGTGTAACACCCGACGCCAGCCTCGAGAGGCTGGTTCCCTTAGTAGATTATCTCGCCGCATGGAAATGCCTTCCGAATATTTCTACATGGGTCCTGTGTACTGTAGAAAAGGGTTACAAACTGCAGTTCGGTTCTCCTCCTCCACAATTCAGGGGGTTATACTGGACAGCAGTGGTACCCGAGCAGGTTCGGGTAATGGAGCTAGAAGTAAAAACTCTTTTAGCGAAGGAAGCCATAGAGCGTGTTCCTCCACTGGAGAGGGAGTCCGGGTTCTACAGCCGGTACTTTATAGTTCCCAAAAAGGATGGAGGGTTGCGTCCGATTATAGATCTGAGGGTTTTGAATCTGTCTCTGAGGAGCTTCAGATTCAAAATGCTCACCATTCCCATGATCGTGAGTCAGATCCAGTCCGAGGACTGGTTCGTAACGATAGATCTGAAGGACGCATACTTTCATATCTCCATCCTCCCATGTCAGAGGAAGTATCTGAGGTTCGCTTTCGGGGGCGAAGCGTACCAATATCCAGTGCTTCCCTTTGGCCTAGCCCTCTCCCCACGCACATTCACGAAGTGCATGAATGCAGCCCTGGCTCCATTGAGACTTCAGGGCATCTGTGTACTGAATTATATCGACGACTGGCTCATACTGGCCCAGTCGTACGAAGTGGCGGTCCGGCATCGAGATGTCGTTCTGAACCATATAAAGTGCCTGGGGCTGAGACTCAACACGAAAAAGAGCGTGTTGACGCCGTCCCAGAGGACAACGTTCCTCGGGGTCGTATGGGATTCGACGACGATGCGGGCACAATTGTCTCCCGCGCGAGTCGAGACCATACTGGCGATGGTCTCAGGAATAAGGCTAGGCCACTGCATCACTGTGAAGCACTTTCAGAGAGTGCTGGGGCACATGGCAGCAGCGTCCAGCGTAATACCTTCTGGCCTGCTGAACATGAGACCCCTCCAGTGGTGGCTGAAAACCAAGGGGTTTTCCCCCAGAGGGAATCCTTTCCGTATGATCAGGGTAACGCGCAAATGCCTTCGTTCCCTAGTCATATGGAAGAAACCTTGGTTTCTGTCCCAGGGGCCAGTGTTGGGAGCGTCCTGTTGCCGGAAATCCGTTTCAACAGACGCCTCCCTCACTGGTTGGGGCGCGGTCATGGACGGCCGCTTTGCGAGGGGCCCATGGGAGGGCCGTCATTCCTCCTGGCACATAAATTGCCTGGAGATGATGGCGGTCTACAAAGCTCTCAGGAGCTTTTTCCCGGACCTCCGCGGCCAACATGTCCTGGTACGGACAGACAATACGTCTGTCGTAGCGTACATCAACCGCCAGGGGGGATTGAGGTCGCGCTCTCTTTACAGACTGGCGCGTCAAGTCCTCCTGTGGTCCCAGGGGAAACTATTGTCCATCAGGGCGATGTATGTCCCAGGGGTCCAAAATCAGGGAGCAGACATCCTGTCGAGGCAGGGGCTGAGGCCCGGGGAGTGGCGACTCCACCCGGAGGTGGTGGAGGCCATATGCAAGAGGTTCGGCCCAGTGGAAGTGGATCTGTTTGCGTCTCAAGAGACGTCCCACTGTCCTCTGTGGTTTTCCCTCACGCATCCAGCCCCGCTGGGGCTGGATGCCATGGTTCAGACGTGGCCGAGGCTGCGTCTGTACGCATTTCCCCCGATTGCTCTGCTCCCGGGAGTCCTGGAGAGGGTCCGGCAACAGGGGGTCAGTCTACTTCTGGTAGCACCCCGTTGGCCGACTCGAGTTTGGTTCTCGGATATCACAGCTCTGCTAGCAGGTCAGCCGTGGGAGATTCCTCTGAGGAGGGATCTCCTATCTCAGGCGGCAGGTACGATATTTTACCCCCGCCCGGAGATTTGGAACCTATGGGTCTGGCCCCTGAGGGGGCCAGGTACATAGAGGCTGGCCTATCGGCGGAGGTGATAGAGACCTTACTCAGTTCCAGGGCTCCGTCTACGAGGAGACTGTACAGCCTCAAGTGGAATGTATTTTCCACTTGGTGCAGGGAGCGTGAGGTGGACCCAGTTAACTGCCCAGTGGCTTCAGTGCTGGAGTTCCTCCAAGATCGCTTCTCTGCAGGGCTTACCCCGTCCACACTCAAGGTGTACGTGGCTGCCATTGCGGCTTTCCACGCTCCTATGGGTGATGGGCCTCTGGGTAGGCACCATCTGGTTGTACAATTCCTCCGTGGGGCTCGGAGGATGAGGCCTGCGGCTCATTCCAGGGTTCCAACCTGGGACCTGGCAGTGGTTCTCGAAGGTTTGGCTGAGGCCCCCTTCGAGCCATTGGAGTCGGCTGAACCTAAGAACCTGACCCTTAAGGTGGCTTTTCTCCTCGCCATGACCTCTCTTAGGAGAGTGGGAGATCTCCAGGCCTTGGCGGTAACGCCAACCTGCCTGGAGTTTGCCCCGGGAGGAGTAAAAGCCATCCTACACCCTAGGCCGGGCTACGTGCCTAAGGTGCCATCAAGGGTGGTCAGGTCTTTGGTTCTGCAGGCATTTCATCCTCCGCCTCATGTGACGGCGGAAGAGGGGAGACTTCACCTACTCTGCCCGGTTAGGGCGCTTTTATTTGGGAGTTTATTTGGCGAAGTCTGCACAGTGGAGGAGATCACAACAACTGTTGGTGTGTTTTGGTTCACCTAGAAAGGGATTGCCTGCGTCTACCCAGACAATCAGTAACTGGATCAGGTGCGCAGTCTGCCTTCACCTGTGGCTGTGAGGGCTCATTCCACCAGAGGCATGGCCTCTTCGGTGGCCCTTCTTTCTGGGGTCCCCTTGCAGGATATCTGCGAGGCGGCCGGGTGGGCTACCCCACACACTTTCATCAGGTTCTATAGCCTGGATCTCCCTACGACGCCTGGTGCGAGGGTGCTCCAGTCCTAGCTGTGCCCGGTCTCCGGCTTCACACTAGGGCAGGTGCTACCCTTCGGTGTGGCCTAGTGGGTACTCGTTCCCCAAAGCGTCGTTCCGATGCAGTGCGAGTTCCCTCGAAAGGGAACTGTTCGGGTTATGTATATAACCCTTGTTCCCTGAGAAAGGGAACGAGCACTGCATCCCGACGCCACACCTCGGCGCGCCTGGAGCGCATGCTTCAGAGCAATTACTACCGCCATTACGTTCCAGCCCCCCTTTTATACTTCCGGGTATGCCGTCACGATGACGTCATCACGCACGCCAATCGGATTGGCCTAGTTGGCATTCTGGTTTCAGATTCGCTGATGCTAAGGGAGCATCCCCAAAGCGTCGTTCCGATGCAGTGCTCGTTCCCTTTCTCAGGGAACAAGGGTTATATACATAACACGAGCAGTTTTTCGGACGTAGGACTTGTTCAGCCAACATGGATTTTTCACTTCGACTTCATAGATTGACTGAGCACAATTAAATATGTTCAGTGAATATACAATTTTAATTTTGAGTGAAGACCTTAAGCTAGGATTAGTACAATGTATCTTTTTGCATGGGGATAATTATTTGGAAGTCATTTATTGGGCTAATATGTATTGATCAATTTGCAAAATTATTCCCCAAAAATTTTTAGGGCACCATATTTTATTTGGAGATTTCATGTTCCCAGAACGTCTCCGCTGGTGTCAAGGATGTCGCCTGGTAACGTTCTGAGACAGTCATGATGTGGAGTTCTTTTGAAGGGTTCTGGGATGTTCTGGGTCCTATTTAGATCCTTCCATCACGTTTACCGAATGTTTTCAGAACATATTTGTGTGAATCAATGTTCACTGGGCTGCTTTGCAAATGAGGGTCAGTAAAACACAGGATTTGTGTAATTTAGGGAGGAGCGAGCCCATCTAATCTTTCAATCAACAGCCAACAGCCAGAGTATATAAACAGCTGCTTACCTCTCCTCAGTCTCAGATGTTTCAGCATCCCACCACCTCCCCAAAATCCACTTTTATCTTAGGTACCTTTCCCTACATAATCATTTAGTCACTATGGGGGTATATCAGAGTTCGAGTTGAAGCCGCTTTCATCGAGCCCCTCATCAGTAGACAGCAAGCCAAATAAGCTTAAACTAAATATCTTAAGATTATATGGGCAATCGAATTTGTAAAATCCTGTAAAATTTTCCTAAAACGCCTAAAAAAAGCATACCCAAAGTAAATTGCATGCTGTTCTTGAACCATTTGGAGTATATTGGAGTATATTTGGTCTCTTTTGAAAGGTGACAATCTAAGGTTTGTTCCTGAACAGTCAGAATCACAGTAAGTAATACTGGTATTGAGTAATAGAACTTTAAACACACTGAAAAAAGAAAAATGAAAATTCCGCCAACATTATTTTTGTAAAAAGATGGCTACAGATGACTATAGCTGGGAGGTATTAGCTGGAAATCACAATGGGATCACAGCATGAAGCCTTACCAAGTCCAATTTCACATTTGATAACTATACCTTTAGAAAATGAGTGTTTTGCACATGCTTATCTAAGTTTATGTCTAGGCGCTTCCCAAAAAAAGCCACTTGGAGACTTCAAATGACCCTTTGTAACCATTGACACATACAATGCTGATATTCTTGAATGCTTTGATGTACAGACATAATTTTGGGCTCTAATGAAAGGTTACACTTAGAGCTATTCTATTCCTTATCCAGATTTAAAATATTTGTGTGAATAATTTCTGAAACATAAACATTATAGTGTTTTTATAGTGTCAATTATAGTGTTTTTCCATATCTTGGAACTAAAAATTTTGCAAATAAAGACAAAACAAGTGCTATGGTATTTATAAAACTCTTTAATATTAAAAATTCACACTAATATATAATAATATATAATATCAAACTGTTTGCACACTTTACATCTCACTCTCTCCCCCTCCTCCCTCTCTGGGAAGGATGTGGCATCTCTGCAGGCTGTCCTGTGTCTTGTAACACTTCAGTGAGATGATAGTCTGTGATATAAAACAAAAACAAAGAAATAAATGTTACAAAACATTTACACGCAGATGCAGACACACACACACGCACGCGCACACACACACACACACACACACACACACACACACACACTCTCTTGCGCGACACCCAAACACGACAGAGCAGTAAGGAATCGGAACACATCAAAACACTGCTGTAAAATGTCTTATATAATATAAAAAAACACTTACTTGTCAAGAGTGTTTTCTCCCCCATTCAAAACATCCTCACTGGCTCCAAAAGCGTGCTCTTCTTCAGAAATGTCCTAATCCAAGTCCTCATAACGCCGAGTACATTCTTCAACAACGTCTTCGAGTAAGAAGCTTACTTTTCCCTGTTATATTTGGCATCTAACATGGATAAATCCTCCTTTCCCCTGTAAACACTCTCCCAGCGCGTTATTGCGCAATACTCTGCCTTATTGCGCAATACTCTGCCTGAACTTTACACACTCATAAACAGTACAAAGGTCGAATCCTCCCACCAAAAATACGTATTAATCATTTCAGAAGTTCATTGGCTATCAGAAGAGTCAGTCATTTGCAATCTCTGATGCAATTGGATCGATTTACTGTCAATCAAAGAGAGTGACACGGTCCCTGCTGCACCCCCCCATGCTGCAGCCTGAGTTGCTCTTTCAATCTATAAACAGCTCATAACGTGCCCAGTTGTTTGAAAGAAGCTGTCAGTCAAGAGTGCAGAGGTCAGCGGCCATTTTAGAATCAAAGACTCTCAAAGACAAAGACAGTGTTTTTCTTTCGCTTTGAGTTTTGTTTACACCACACATTCTGCTCACAGAAGATTGGATTTCACTCTCCGCTTTTTGGAAATGGACTAAATATTTCACTGAATTTGGATTACCTGGACCCTAAAGAGTGGAATTATACAGTTTTTGCTCAGATTTTTTTGATCTTTGGATGACCATGAGACAACTTTGGTGAGTTCATTCAGCTTTGTTGGCGGTCAGAGAAGTTTGGTGGTCTGACAAAGACACTGATTGTGCCTGCTGTGTTTATTGAAATGGTTTACATCATTCGATTAACAAGAATCTCAGCTTTCCAAAGATATGTGGCATGTTTAGCTTTTATTTTGGAGTTGTTGAGTGTCACTCAATAAAATTCCTTAAAAATCCAGTGTGCCGCCGGCGGCACGGAGGATCGTTAAGATAAAACTAATGACATAGCTCTGATCTCTGTGAATACAGTCGGAGGCAATGGTAACTTTAGCCACATTAGCCATCAGCATGCTAACAAGCACATTCACAAAGGCGATTTGCGTACATTCACAAAATATAACTTGTGGTACTTACATGTTCTGAATATAAAGTTGGACAAACAGTTGGTATTGATCCATTTTTGAGAAGCAACTTCCAAATCCTGTGTTTTTCTGACCCTCATTTCCAAAACAGCCTAGAGTACATTGATTCGCACAAACATGTTCTGAAAGCATTAAGTAAATGTGATGGAAGGTCCTAAATAGGACCAACCAATAACATTCTAGACTGATCGCCTAAATGTCCTGCAAAACGTTATGGGAATGTAATGTAGAGACCTCTGGACTGAACAAGATATGTTGCAGCACAGTCCCAAATTAAACATCCCCATCTGACTAACAGGAAACCGTATTTAACGTCCTAAATATCCTCTTTGTAACATTGCTCTGTGACCATAGAATAACCAAAATGGAACGTCCCCCTAAAGTCATATCAGGAACGTTTTTGCACCTTTTGATGGAAAGATGGAGATGAAAAGTTACACACTCCATCAGTTAGGATTAGAAAAAACTGTTGCCAAACATATAACATGCTAGAAACATAATAATCACTGCAATAATGAACCAATCATAGACTGTTAAGCATTTGTCTATTTAAATCCAAACAGCAACTTTTTTTTTGGCCGTTGTTCCCGTTTTGTTCCCGTTTTACATGTTATAGAACATAGCTCGATTAATGGTACGTCATTACGTCCCCATGCCACGCTAAGCTGTCCGACGTCCAATCATAGCACGACTTTCGTGGGTCTGTTCAAATCAATGGGCTCAGGCAACCTGCTGAAATATATATATATTTAGTTGTTTTATAAGTTGTTTTATTTTTGTAATATTATATATTGTCTTTCAGTTTTTTTAAGAGACACTACCCATCTTGCCTTCTTCTTGACAGCCTACATTTCGATTAATAGCTTTGATTAATGATGAAAATTAAGGTTTCAAAATCATGTTTGGATTGTTTTTTCTGCCGACAAGCCACAGTTGTGAAGCAGGATACGCACCATAGCAACACGTCATGGCAACGACATTTCAGACTGACAGATACATAGATAAACGGGACATTTGTGCGCTTGTTTTGTAGGCTACGCGCTGTTATATTAATTAAATTAAATTCTGTTTTATTTGTCACAATATTATTGATGATTGTTGAAAGGGGCACTTTTGATACATTTTTAAAAAAGGGCAGGGGCTCGAGCCCCCAAAGCCCTTCCCTCTGCACTTGCCTGGTGTGTGTGTGTGTGTGTGTGTGTCTGCCCTGTCACAAAATGCGGAGAAAACTCCTACACGACGTTAATAGTTAGATTAAGGTGTGTACATGTCTACAATGCACTTCGATAATGCGACTAAAATAGGCATACTCCACATGTCTTAATTAGATTTTTGTTTAATTCGAGTATGGCTTTAACCGGATTAAGGTAATTAGAAATCGCTGTTTACATGGTAGTTTCTTAATCAGAGTATGGTCTTAATCAGATTAATATCGGAGTAATGTTGTCCATGTAAACGTACTGACTGACAGCCAATCAGAATCCATCTGATTTTAAAGAGCTTTAGCATTTAAGGGGGCGTATGACAACTGCAACCTGTGCTTATAATAAACAAAGCAATATTGTGTGTTGCTGTGGACTCTAATATTAAAATAGTTATCGTTCTTGGTGTGAACGGACCTTAACACAATCTCCAACTATTTTGAGGCAGGATACACTTATTTTGAGATGATCCAAGTCTTTTCTCAAGCCTATCCTGGTTATAAACATCTGATTGGCAGTGTGTTATGAATTAATTACAGTGTCGACAGGCTGGGGCTGAGGGTGGGCAGGAAGTAATGTCATCTGCTAACACAAGCCATGGTTTAATTTCTGCATAGTCAATCTGGAAATCCAATCAACCTTGCTTTTTCACCCAATAAATCTGTGATGAGAAGCACATGTCAAACGAATGCTGGAGAGTTTCCCTCTTCTTCCCTGCAGAATGTTTTTGTCCTTTGTCCTTAAAGTCTAATCGCATCTTCAAATGGCACTTGGCATTCAATGGGCTAATGGGGATCAAGATGTCAGGTGCAGCTAGAGTCTCACCTGTGCCATAACACAAATTCTAAAGAACACAATGCTTGAAGCAAGGACTTTTCTGAAGCAAAGCCAGTTGAATATAAAACAGATTGCCACTCTCTAGAGCACAACATGGAGGAGAAATGCTGTCTTGAATAGTTAGGATTTGAAAGTACATTATTGTTGTTGGTCCAGCTGTCCATATAGGTGAAATAATAAATAATTACTAAAATTATAACTTTATTATAATGCAACTTCTGCCTAGCACACAAGCAACACAATACAAAGGTCTTTACAATAAATAAATGAATACAAAATGTAAAAAAAAAATAAAAAGAAAGACAGACAGACAGACAGACAGACAGACAGACAGAAAGTTGCTTTAAATATTAATTATGTAAAATAAATACATTAACATTCAACATATTTTGATTAATGCTGTCAAATCGATTAATCGTGATTAATCGCATCCAAAATAAAAGTTTACATAATATACACTATTTTGCCAAAAGTATTGGGACACCCCTCCAAATAATTGAATTCAGGTGTTCAATCACTTCCATGGCCACAGATGTGTAAAATCAAGCACCTAGGCATGCAGACTGAATCTACAAACATTTGTGAAAGAATGGGTCACTCTCAGGAGCTCAGTGAATTCAAGCGTGGTACCGTAATAAATTGACACCTGTGCAATAACTCCATTCGTGAAATTTCCTCACTACTAAATAATCCACAATTAACTGTTAGTGATATTATAACAAATGTGGAAGCAATTGGGAACAACAGCAACTCATCCACGAAGTGGTAGGCCATGTAAAATCACAGAGCAGGGTCAGCGCATGCTGAGGCACACAGTGTACGGAAATAGCCAACTTTCTGCAGAGTCAATAGCTACCTCCAAACTTTGTGTGGCCTTCAGATTAGCTCGAGAACAGTGCATAGAGAACTTCATGGAATGGGTTTCCATGGCTGAGCAGCTGCATCCAAGGCGTTGGATGCAGTGGTGTGAAACACGCCGCTACTGGACTCTGGACACAGTCGAGACCTGTTCTCTGGAGTGACGAATCACGCATCTTTGTTGGTTGCCAGGAGAACGGTACTTGGCTGACTGCATTGTGCCAAGTGTAAAGTTTGGTGGATTATGGTGTGGGGTTGTTTTTCATGGGTTGGGCTTGGCCGCTTAGTTCCAGTGAAAGGAACTCTTAATGCTTCAGCATACCAAGACATTTTGGACAAAAATGGGAACAGTTTCGGAATGACCCCTTTGTGTTCCAACATGACTGCGCACCAATGCACAAAGCAAGGTCCATAAAGACATGGATGAGCGAGTTTGGTGTGGAGGAACTTGACTGGCCTGCACAGATTCCTGACCTCAACCCGATAAAACACCTTTGTGATGAATTAGAGCGGAGACTGCGAGCCAGGCCTACTCGTCCAACATCAGTGCCAGTCCTCACAAATGCACTTCTAGAAGAATGGTCAAAAATTCCCATAAACACACACCTAAACCTATTTGAAAGTCTTTATAAAGCCTTTAGAAGCTGTTATAGCTGCAAAGGGTGGGCCAACTCCTATACTCCAATATTAAACCCTACAGATTAAGAATGGGATTTAATTTAAGTTCATGCACATGTAAAGTACCACATTTTTGGCTGTATAGTGTGTGTGTGTGTTTGTACTGTGTATACTTATTATGTATATTTGAATACACACACATACATGTATATATTTAAGAAATATTTCCATGTGTATACTGTATATATATTTATATAATTTATATTATATATAAATATTTTATTTAAATATATACATGCTTGTGTGTGTATTTATATATACATAATAATTATACATGCGATTTTGGGTGCGATTAATCGATTTGACAGCACTAATTTTGATACTATAATTATTTTCTCACTAATTTTGTTGTCTTTGTAATTTAATATTTTTCATCACATTTTTTTATGAAATTATATAGCTGCCTTTATTTTAAGTAGATCCATGTTTAAGCAACCATATCTGTGCATCCAAAGTTAAATATGGAATTAAATATAGAATTTAGATATGCTACACTACTATCATACACCACGTTGAATTTGTTGTTGTGAATAAAAAATGCAATAACGTAGAACTCTTTATATAACTCCTATAACTCTTTGCAGGCATACTATAGAATCATAAGACCGGTTCAAGCATCACACCCTGAATGATTAAAAATGGATTTTAAAAGCTCTGACCATTGCAGTGAACCTCATGAATCAGAGGGGTTAATGTTTTTTTTTCTGCACATGAAACTCCAGCATCCGGAGCAGTTAAACCAATTCTCCACTGCTACATTCTTAACACTCCTGCTGTTAATCCAATTGCATCTTGTATCTGAAATCAACAAGCTGCCAATTGAATGACGAGTGGAGACAGACCCCCTCCCTCCTCTAGACTTCTTCTCCTGAGGTAAATAATGAAGAAAAGGTGGTAATCAATTATCCATGTCACTAGATGCAAGGAAGGAGATTTTAATCAAGACATGCTTTTAAGGATGCCTTCCAGTCGTTGTAGTGACAGCATATGTTGATTGATGACAAAAAGTTAAAATTAATTAGCCTCACTCAGGTCAAGGACCTCTTGTAAACAGAGGAACCGTTCAGTATTGTTCCCTATATTTTCATTTTTCACCTAAATTATTTTCAAATCAAGCAATAATAATCACCACAAACCCCTTGACAAATTCTCTTGAACTAATGCAGTTGAGATGCAGTCTCACCCGAGCATTTTCAGGATATAGAGGAAATAGAGCACACACTACTGAGCACACTGCAAGTAAGTTAATTCTGCAAAGTCAGTTGAAAAAAAATCCCACACAGTTTCTGCTGTGGCACTTGTGTTGGTTTAGATTTAAGTGTCACGTAATTGGGCCCACTTGTCTAGTCGTAATCGTCTCCCTATCATAATCAGTTTTCCTCTATTCTCTCAACTACTTTAGCAATCCCATCGTGATTACATCTCTCATCTTTTTGTCAGATGACTCAGATTTAACATCTCGGAAAGAGAGGGGGTGTAGTCTGCATCTATTTCCCCCGACCTATTAATGTTAATGATGGGAGCAAAGCCTTGTCATCATGTCATCGGGAGGTGTGGGTTGACCTAAACGATAGAGCGTCTCATTTGTCAAGCAGCCTGGGAATATAGAATTATAAAGCTAATAGGAACGTTTTGAATTTGAGGACCTCCAGAAACTCTAGTGTGCTCGAGGCAGAATAAACTGAACTCCTGTGGAGACGTAGGTGGAAGATAAATCTCCCAACTCCATAGGTGAGTCTCACCTCCCAACCTTGTTTTAATTATAGAGACCGCCTCACCCCCAGCGCACAAAGCCTTCCGAAATGTATTTGTGTTTACGGGTGACACTCAAACCTTTTTGAAACTTTCAAGAAGTGTGAACAAAGTTTCGGAGCTCCACGGCAGTCACAGATGAATATCTGTTTAGGGATCTGACACTAAGTACTCCGTCTTGTCTTGCTGTTATAAACTAGCCCAGTTTTAGTGGAAAAGTGTTCTGGTAATGAGTGGGAGTTTGATCACCTACTAATGTCACTTTTACTCCACCCAGACCCATTTAGCATCCACACACACACACACTCTGATATCAATCTCGGTTGCTTTCTGAGATGTCTTGCCAGTTTTTTTTACCCATCAGACAGATCTAATGCCAGCGCACTATAAGGGAATGCACACAATGGATAGACGTGGAGCTCAATCGCACCTCAGAACCCCACTGAGATGATGGGAGGTAGGCATCAAAGAGCAGAAGGACTGGTTGTGCCTTTTCTCTATCTCTAGCATCCCGTGGTGAGAAAATGCTCCCTTTACTGGGAGCGAGGCAGATGAGGGAGGGTGCAGCAGGGGCCAATCTCTGTGAGCTGGCAGGAATGAAAAGTGCCACATCGCCGAAGAGGCTGGCTGGCATACTTAATGAGCATCTTTCAGTTTCAAGGGGAAATGTGAGCTCCGCTTTATTTCAGAGTGTATTGTGTGGTGGATTTACAATCTCGCTTTTCATCCTGGTGGTCTTGGAGCGCAGAGGTTTGAATGCCACATTGATCACATCAAATCTACATTAAACATTCATGACCTTCAACATGATTGTGTATGGTGTATTTCTTTTATTATGTTTTTCTTTATTTATTTATTTAGTCAGTCGGATGGAGTTTATTACATGTAGTGGTGAGTTAAATTATCTGTATTTGGAAGAACCATAAGTGGGTGGGGCTTAAACTGAACGTGTGTCAAAAATGAAGCTCTAGCGTATGTTCTGCTGGGAAGATTCAATGTTACGTACATTCAGACCTAACCAATCATGTCCTAATACTAGGAGTATAAAAGATTGGTACTTACACATGTCTGAGTTTGCAGATGCTGACGCCAACATTTACCTCCATCCACCCCCACCACCAACAGGATGGTCCCTGCCTATACCTCCCAGGGGGTCGGCTGCGCCCCTGCCTTCATCTTCAGGCAGGAAATGTAGAGTCTGTTACCCTCGAGACGAGAGCTATGACAAAGAACCTCTAAATATAATACTTGCTGGTCTGTTAATAAATTAACGCATTGTTACTTCACCTGGCCTCCCGAGTTTTTCTGGTAGAACTACAAAAAAAGCCTAGACTTTCTATGTAAAGTTGGTTGGTAAAAATTTTTATGAATCCTAACCATGCATGAACGTGAACAAATTTAAACGACGCTCAGGGCAGTTGACGGGCCAACGCTGCAACGAAAGTTTAAGCCTGTACAATTTAAATAATAGAACGCAAGAAGCTGCGTAAGGAAGCTCATTTCATTACTTGCGTGCTGTGTGAAAGGTTTTGTGTGCGCAAACATTTGAAGCGCTCGCCCAGAAAGTGTGTGGATACTAAACTAAGCTCTCTTTCTCGTCTTCTTGCACCTGAGCGGACAAATTCACACAAAATTGTCCCAAAAAAATTGTGAAACATAGTTGGTTATGTCTTAAGTGAACAAACAGTTGAGAAAACATATGTGTACAGTGTCATTATATTAGATTTGTGTATTTGCTCTTAAAGTTACAGCATTCTAAAATTCCTGCTACTGTCTGTTTTTTATGTTAATCAAACAACAAAGGACAAAGAAAAAAACTGATCTTGACTGAATAACTTTTGTAACTTTAATGAGGATTAATTAATAAAGATATTTAATTTATACAGTGAAGACTATGCAGCGTTATTTCTGTATCTGAAAACTTTTATTTCATTTGTATCTTTGTTACATTGTATTTATTTGTGCTTCTGCTTGTAATTTGATTATTTGTTCTTATTTTATTACTATTTACTTGTCTTTTTATATTAGGAAGGCTAGTAGTTTTAGCTGTGGTATTGGGAATGTTCACTAGTATCTAAAAATTGTGTTATCACTGCCTATTTTTGCAGTTTCACGGTCGGTAAAAATTGTTTATGGCTGGTACATTTTCTTAAGTCACTGGCCATTGACAGGTGTGACAAAAAGTTAGTTTTAGGCCATATATAAAATGTATTGACAATGTAAGCCTGCCTTTACAGTACATGCACATTAACTTTAATGACATCCCGTTCTTAATCCGTATGGTTTAATATGGAGTTGGCCCACCCTTTGCAGCTATAACAGCTACAACTTTTCTGGGATAGCTTTCCACAAGGTTTAGGAGTGTGTTTATGGGAATTCCTAGAAGTGCATTTGTGAGGTCAGGCACTGATGTTGGACGAGAAGGCCTGGCTCGCAGTCTCTGGTCCAATTAATCGCAAACGTGTTGTCAGGTTGAGGGCAGGAATCTGTGCAGGCCAGTCAAGTTCCTCCACACCAAACTCGCTCATCCATGTCTTTATGGACCTTGCTTTGTGCACTGGTGCACAGTCTTGTTGGAACAGGAAGGGGCCATCCCCAAACTGTTCCCACAAAGTTGGGAGCATGACATTTTCCAAAATGTCTTGGTATTTAACCTTTCACTTGAACTAAGGGGCCAAGCCCAACCCCTGAAAAACAACCCCACACCATAACATACATCTTGCATACAACATGATACAGACAAAATTCTTTTTTCCAAAATTTTCTGGAAAATAGTGGAAGCAGCCCAAACTGTCTGCAAGGTGCTAGAGCTCACAGGGCCTGAATTACACACTTTCAAAACTGAATTTATAAGAAAAAAAATTCAAAAATCTCTTTTTTGAAGGGTTTATTACAGCTTAGACAACGTATACTTAGCTGTTTATCACTTTTAGCAGTGGATTATGAAACTTCAAAGGGTTTCCTGTAAAATGACACTAAACTTTTGAAGACCACTGTATGTGGGTATGGGAAGCTTTTAAATTGGGTAGGCCAAATCCAGGCGGAAATCCCAAAAATGGTCCCAGACTTTAAGAGGTTAAAAATCATGATTCATGCCTTTCCAAATAAGATATTCGACTTAGAGCACATCCCTATAATTTCCACAAATACGTGCATTTCCTACTTTTAAAAGAACTAGTCTCACTCATTTGCTGTGCATGCATGTCCTTGACAGTATGCATAAAATATGAAGCCATTAGGAGTTGGTAATGAATGTGCTGAGTAAGGACTGAGCAAAGCAAAAGGGTTTGGAATAATATCCTGTAAAAGAACATGAAGTGGAGAAATGATTTGTGGATGATATCACTACCAGCAAACCTCTCAGCATAGGCACTTCCTGCATCATGCGCTCTAAAAGTCTCTTCAAGACTTCCGAGATTAACTAAGCTCGAGTATATATTTAAAATCACAGAGGTAGTTTTTGTTGTACAACCAGAAGTTTTGTGAGCCAAAAGTGGACCTTTTACCTGTTTTATTTTTCCAATTGAATTTATGAATCTGAATTTGAATTGAGGCAGCAATTTAATTTTGAATGGTACATTTAAATTGAACTAAAATGCTAAGAAATACATACAGTATAACTTTAATTACTATATAAACTAACTTTGGATGGATGGATGGATGGATGGATGGATGGATGGATGGATGGATGGATGGATGGATGGATGGATGGATGGATGTTCACATACCGGATGGATGTATGGACAGATGGAGGCATGCCAAAATACTACAAGCTCTCTTAGGGTTTTCCAGGAACAGGACGAGTTGAATGCAAATGAGTGATGGAGATCACCTGCCACATGCATTTTTATCCCGGCTATACATGCCAGTTTGGCAATGCTGACAGGCCCCTATTCTCCTTTACTGTGTTATTCTGCTTAATGGTTCACTGGGTACAGATGTTATCATTGAAAAAACATGCACCTGAAGATTCTAGGACTGTACGCGCCTGCAGCTATGTTAATGTACAGCATACACCCTCCGGAATAAAGTGTCATGGGTCATGGTTCATCGTAGGGGGGCACTGCCAGCTGTCAGGTTATGGTGCCTTATGATGAATGAGCCTCATTGACTGTAAGCCTTTAAAATCTGATTGCAGGGGAAAGATAATACTCCTCTATCTTGAATCCCAATCGCTCGTTTTGTCAGGGTCATCTCACCCTTCAGTAAGCAGATGAGGACAATGAAACGCAGCAGAAGCCGCAAGCTTGTCGACTCTCAAACATCACTCACTGCCAAACGGAACATGATGGGTAAAGAAGCTAAATTAAAATAATCGATCTTCTGCCATAAACATTGCTCTCAGTCACAATGCAATAGTACATCATTATTTTCAACGTTTCAACAAGTCAGTCATGACAATATTACGATCAATAATATGTTAAAACGCCAGCATCATTTGCAAATGCAGACTACTGGTCTGCTTGGTTTCGTAAAGTAACTATCGTTATTGAATGTTACATCTTTATCAGACAAATGAATGCTTATAAAAAAGTGCATGGCCTGATGGGTATACGAACAGCCTATGAGCGATGTCTCGAATGGGAATAAGACGATCAGTGTGTCCTCCATACGTCAAAGTGGAGTGAGGGGACACTCATTGAAAACATCAATCACTTCTCCAGCATAAGATTTTGATCAATTCTCATGCCTATGACAAACTGAGCATGAGTTTTACTTTAGTGTTCTCAAGACTAGGAAGACTAAAGAAAACTTTTTTTAAACATCAAATGTCAGTGACCTTCTAACCTTTGCCATGTTTTCCATGAAATGTTTGTGAACTGGATTAATGCCATCATCGTCCTTCCCATCAACCTGCAGAAAGGACTCTGTCACCCCTTCACCTCTCTTTTGACCCAGGCAATCACCCTGAGATATTTCTGTGTCACAAGATCTCTAGGGCCATCCAAGATTTCACCTTCCACTTGTCATGTCTTTACACGAGTAACAGAAAAATGCCAAGCCGAGCTGACAGTCAGCGTGCATACGCCGGGATACTCTTTGACCACAAGAAACTTGAGCATTCACTAACACTCATATGTAACCTACTAATTAAAATTACATCCCATTACCAGCAAAACAACAATCATTAGCCAAAACTCAAAGACGGATATATGATGAATGGATGGACAGACAGACAGACAAGCAGACAGATAGATGATGGATGGATGGGAGGACGGACGGACGGACGGACGGACGGACGGACGGACGGACGGACGGACGGACGGACGGACGGATAGATAGATAGATAGATAGATAGATAGATAGATAGATAGATAGATAGATAGATAGATAGATAGATAGATAGATAGATAGATAGATAGATAGATAGATAGATAGATAGATAGATAGATAGATAGATAGATGATAGATAGATATGAAGTGAACCTCGAGGAACATATTTTTTAAAAATCCATTTCATTACCCTTTAAACACCCATTGAACATTAACACTTTTCACTATTAATATTATTATTATTTTTGCATTCGTGCTGTACCTTGGCAGGAGCATTCATACTCCCACCATGTTCATTCGCTAAGGTTTATTGAAATGAACACAAGGATGACTCGTGTGTTGGCTGCAACATTGTACAATGAATTTACAACCCCCATGCGTCAGAGGCTCTTTCCTCCATGTCCTTAAGAAAATTACTGCATCAGAACCAAAGCATTGCTTAGACTCATCCACGCTGCATCACGTAGACAATACCGGGAAACAAGAACCTGGATTCCGGCGAATTGAGCAAAGGAATGAGAAGCAGCTATTCTTACAACACAAAGGCTGGCTGTCTGGTCTGGTCCTTAACGGAGCAAAATGCTTTCAAATACAAAGCCATCCAGAAATCTTCAAAGGCAAGCCTTCACGCTGACTGAATATAAATGTTGTCATTGCTTTGTTCACACAACGGTTACTGTATGTTTTGAATGCTGTTATATGATCGCATGGTGCCTTTCATGAAATTACAGCCTAAGACCTGTATGAAGAATTCACTTACAAATTTGCATTGTGATCTCACTGACAGATAAAATACACATAAGTACTTTAGAGTTCCATTTAGGGACAAAACAAAACAACTTAATTATTGCATGGAGAACTGAATTATATTTTGTGGGATGGATGGATGGATGGATGGATGGATGGACTGATAGATGGTGGATGGATGGATGATGCGGACAGACGGAGATATGGATAGATGATGGATGGCAGACGGATGGACGGATAGACAAATGGATAGATGATAGATGATGGATGGATGGATGATGGCAGACGGATGGACGGACGGACGGACAGATAGACAGATGGATAGATGATGGATGGCGGACGGATAGACAGATGGACAGACATACAAATGGATGGATGGATGGATGGATGGATGGATGGATGGCAGACGGATAGACGGACAGACAGACAGATGGATAGATGATGGATGGCAGACGGATACCTATACGGACAGATGGATAGATGATGGATAGATGATGGATGGCGGATGAATGGACAGACAGACAGACAGACAGACAGACGGATGGATGGATGGATGGATGGATGGATGGATGGATGGATGGATGGATGGATGGATGGATGGATGGATGGATGGATGGATGGATGGATGGATGGATGGATGGATGGATGGATGGATGGATGGATGGATGGATGGATGGATGGATGGATGGATGGATAGATAGATAGATAGATAGATAGATAGATAGATAGATAGATAGATAGATAGATAGATAGATAGATAGATAGATGATAGATAGATAGCACCAAGAAACACTTTCTGCTAAAATATGAGTGCTTTATGGGGGGGAGTCTACAAATAAATAAATAAATAAAAATAGCATGGAGAAACACTAAAAAATTAATGGAAATAAGTTTTTTTTTTTAAGTATAGCCTTTGAATGAAACTCAAATAGGGGTTCATGGCATGCAATGAGAAATGGCCCAATTAGCTGTTGTCTAAGCGGAGTAATACCGTTTGTTTGTTAGAATGCTTATTCAAGCTGGCCAACTGATATTTTCCCACTAATGACCATTTGTACCACCATCTCCTGGACTTCCTTGACCTCTGAGGTTATATGAACTTGTTAATGGGGTGTTGCCATTAGCAACAAAAGCCGAAAAAAGGCATGCTGTAATGAGGATGATCAAATTCTGAAATGTCTTCTGGAATTTTGAGATATCGCATAACCATAACCATCTGATCCATGCACGATTTAATGGCTGTGGAGATAGTTTGATCTTCCCCCAGCTCCAAAATATTCTTATTTCTAAGTAAAAAATAAGGTTTCGATTAAACCGATGATTCACACCATTAAAAAACAGAATGCTTTTGATTTTTAGGTTCAAATCAATAATTGTTAAACAAATTTATTGCAAACACATTTAGAATACAGCTTTGTTGTGTAGTGATCAGTAGGACATTATTGCACTTAGACAGCTTCAACATATCGTGTTTATGGAGATTAGGCAAACCTCATCACTTCATTCTACAGGTGTTTCCACAGCAACCATCATGTCAACTCTCACAGGGCTTGCCTTCTAGTGTCAGAAATTGATTAAGACACCCATCACATCTCCTTTACGCTATGGTGACAGCACAAGGTGAAAATATTCACTCAAAAAAAGGTAGAAAATTGGAGAAGAGAAGCAAGACGTTGTTGACAGAACTGGGGCTAGCTAGGACCCACTGATCGGACCGGCATATCAACAGTAAATCGCCTTGGAGGGGTCCTAACTTTTTACTCACTCTCTCTTTTCTCTCCCTCCTCCAGGCATAAAATTGCGTTAATGCTTCACTAACACATGTCAGCCAAACTAATTGCCGCCCTGATAAAGATGTGAGTGGACAGTAAGGCTATGAGGAGAAAACAAATGCAGGGCCAAAACAAAAGCAAGTGCTCTTGACATTGGTCGCCTTTCACAGCCCGGCAACAGCCAACATGACAGGGGTGGAATCTGAAGGGTTTGGGTCTCCGGTCTTCAATCACATTAATTAAAATGGAGGATCCTTCACCTTGTCAATCTAATCAGCTTGTTGAAATCACTGAAGTAGACTGCAAATACATGATGGCTGCAAATGAATTCAATCTAAGGCTTAGCGATATTTCATGGGTGTAATCCTGTGTTACACGGAAAATTGCATTTACATGCATTGTACAATAGGACCTCTTTTAATTCACTGATAACAGAAGACTTTTATCAGCAACAGCGGTGTCAGAAAATGGCTTTGATACTGAACTCTTAAAGCGATAGTTCAGCCAAAATAAATATTCTTCATTTGTATTCCATTTCAAAGCCGAATGACTTTCTTTCTTCTGTGGAACACAAAAGGAAATTCTTTTATAATACTGTAATTAAAAATTTAAGGACTGGAGCCGTTAAAGCTCCAAAATGACTAAAGAAATGTAGAACTGTGTACAAAATTCTATATAAAAGGTTGGAGGTGGGCGTGGAGCTGGTGACAGACAAGGACCAGGAGGAGTCGGTGGGGACTGAGGCAGAACTAGGGTGTGTGCAGCATTCGGCGCAGAGAGGCCGACGGACCAGGGCGACATCCACAGCCCGGAAGTTCAAGGTGGAGCTGCTGGCTTGCGGGACCGAGGCAGAGATGGGAACTTGGATGATGTTTAAATCCTCAGACTTTATGGGTAAAAAAAAAAGTCCTCTCTTTGTAGGTCACAATATTCAATGTGTAATTTCGCACCCTTGTGGCAGAGGAAGAAATTAAACAGTTGCATCTTGTTTCAAAAGATGGATGGATGGATGGATGGATGGATTATACAAACAGTACAGTAATACAAACTTTATATGCAAACCTTTATATTTGTTTTGTTTTTTGTGTGAAAATTTTGAAAATTATAAGTGAACCTCGAGGAACAAATAAAATCCATTTCATGACCCTTTAAACACCCATTGAACATTAAACATTAACACTTAAAGAACCATCATTTACAACAGTCTCCTTTTGCAAATACACACGTTGTGTTTTCATGTTTTATGGGGACTTTCCATAGACATAAAGATTTTTATACTATACAAACTGTATATTCTATCCAGGGACGTGCACAGGAATTTTGAGGGGCAGTTGCTCTGACCTAAAAAAAGGGCACTCTCCTACCAACCGCCCCAACCCCCCACCCCCAACTCACAGCTATATGAAGGACTGAGAAGAACAGGGTCTTTATTAAAATATACATACACAAAGAAGTAAAACACTGACATACAGCACTCACAATGACATACAATGTAATTATGAAACATTGCCATTATTAGGCTAAAATATGAGTCTGATTATTTAATCAATTCACCTACACAGTGTCATGTCATCTTTATCACAGTGCAAAGTCTCTGTCTCACCTGCTGGTTGGCTTTTTCGCAGCCAACCCTGCAGTGATGTGCTGCCCTTTGCTGCCTCCCTGAATCGTCTCTACCTCTCCTGAATCCGCCTCTTTTCAGTGGGCATCTTGGCTTCAAACAGTACCCAAAATAGTGATAGGATTTAGGCATTTAACCATTTTGAATAAAATAATTAATTCAGTCTTCTTGCTAAAACGAAATGTGAGAAACTAACTAATCAGCAGACATGTAGCTTAGTTTGCCTAATGCCTACCAAAGAAATAGTAGCCTAGGCTGCTTGTCTGCAAGCTATCTGTCTGATTATTTAGGCTAAACATGGCAAACTCATCCTGAATTTATGAAGATTTTAATTAATTTCATAAAACTTGATGATGATGATCGTCCGTTTGTTATACCTTTCCGACAACTTTAAGTCGTCTCACCCAACAATCGCGACAATCTCCTTCTAGTGCCGCTCATGCAGGCTCAGCTCAGCTCTTTTTTTTTTTCACCACGGAAGGGCAATGTGAGTCGAGAAGGGCATATGGGCATTTGCCCGGGCAACCTGAGCAACCCCCTGTGCACATCCCTGATTATATCCCCTTAAACCTAAATCCATCACTGAAAACCTAAAATTTTACAATTTCAAAAAACATAATTTTGTCTGATTTATAAGCTGTTTTCCCCATGGGGACCAAAAAAATGTCCCCACATAGACAAGGAATTTGAATATTGCCATCTTTGTGGGGAGATTTTTGTCATATATTCCTTGTGTTTGTGGACTTTTATGTTATTTCCTGTCATGTGTTTTGCTTCCTAGTTCTTTGTAGTTTTTCATGTTGATTAGTTCCCCAGGTGTTTCCCACTAACCTCACCCCCTCATTATCTTGTTTATCTTGTCTCTTCTGTGTGTATAAATAGTGCTTGTGTCTCACTCGTGTTTTATCGGTTGTTGAATGAATGTATGTATGTGGTAGTATGAGTTCCCAGTGTTTCTGTGTTTTGTCATTACACGTTCCTGCACTTAGATCCACTTCTCTGCCTGCTCATTTCACACCGTTCATGACAATTTTGTCCTAATAATGTAGGGTCTACCAGGACACACACACACAAACTGATGTGGTTTACTCTCCATAGGATTAATGGTTTTTATACTGTACAAACTGTATATTATACACTACCCCTACCCATCACAGAAATCTATCTGCATTTTTTTTTTTTAGATAAGAAAAAGCCATTTGGGAAACAGAAAGTAATAACCAATGTCATTATACTCATTTGTGTCCTCATAAAGCACATATGCCAGATCACAGACACACACACACACACACACACACCATTGAAAGGGAGCGATCAATTCATCCCTTTACAGACTGCATCTACAGATTATGAATCACTGAATGAGCACTGCTGAAGATCTGTAGCCAGTCTAGGATCTTGCAAGGTCGAGAAGCTATCCACCATCATCAGAACATCTGCAGCAAATACCAAAGAAGGAGTCAAACCATCTGTCCCAGAGACAGCCGACCTCCCTGACTCAATGGATTGGGCCCTTACAGATCAAAGTAGGGAGATACATCAAAAAAGAAAAAACACCCATTCTCACTCCCTTCTGAAGGTTCATTGCCATTTCATTTTTTTTTTTTTTCTCCAGATGCTGATTGATCAGTGCAGTACACTAAAAGCTTCACTAAACTGTCTGCTCTGAAACTGAGCTCTTGAGTCAACACTGAGACTGACACACAGGTCATCATAGCATCATAGCATCATAGAATCACAGCATGGCAGAAGCAGTCTCCATGTACATGAATGAAAAGAGGCAAACTATTATAAGGATCAAAACTAACCTAACAAAATGTGAACATAGACAGTTAAAGTTATATAAAATATTGTAGATAGTAAAAATATAGTATTATGGAACGACTGCCAACAACAACAACAACAACAACAACAACAACAACAACAAAAAAGAGCAATATATACATTTTAAGCCTACTGAAAGTGACAATTTCACATGGAGGATTGAGGAATTCACTAACTCAGCTCTGGAAATACAGTTGGTACTATAATCACTATATATAAATCAGATCATATGCATGTGCATAACCTGAATACCCAAGTTTGCTACGTAACCT
The DNA here is from genome assembly GCA_023566225.1 of Romanogobio albipinnatus. NCBI lineage: Eukaryota > Metazoa > Chordata > Actinopteri > Cypriniformes > Gobionidae > Romanogobio > Romanogobio albipinnatus. The sequence continues at coordinate 13,113,616 of CM042261.1, read as the reverse complement.
GTTTATTTCTGTCCTGAAATGGATAAATGCACTGCAGCGCACCATGGGAACTTTCCTAGCCCTCCATCTTCCCCAGCACCACCTGCCTAAGGCCCCGATCACACAGAACGTGTTTTTCAGGTTTGAAAACGTGAGGCGCACTGCACGGCCTTTATTGGTTGAATTTTTTTTTTCATTTAGAAAAGAGAAGTGTGCTGCTGTGTTTTTTTTTTTTTACATTGCTAGGAAACCCCCAAATCAGCTGTCCTGTCAGTCTAATCAAGGCAACGGTCGCCACAACGGAAGACCCGCCTCTCCATTCATTCGACTGGACAATAGAAAAAAAAACGTGATGACATCGGCGCTTTTCCGCTCAGAGTTGATTTTTCTTCAACTTCATATGCAGAGCGCTCCTTCTAAAACGCGAGGCGCAGCAGGCGGTTAAAACGCGAGGTGCCCGGGGCGCATAAGCAGCGCGCATAACGCTCTCTGCCAACAGAAATTTATTCAAAAGAGGCACCTCTCGCTTCAGGTTCAAAAGCATTTTTTTTAAAGCATTCTTTGTGATCGGGGCCTAACTCCCTTCTTTCCTTCCAGCAGCTCACATTCTATTCACTGTATTTATGTGCTTCAGCAGTAGCCTTCACTCACAAAGAAACAGTGTAGCAGATCCAGTCAGCAAAGAGTAACCCTATGTTTACTCCCATATTATCAATAAATGCTGTTTAAATCTATTCTGAGAGTTGTCACGATTGAAAGTATGTATATACTGTATATATAGCTACTTACTGATCACTAGCTGTTGATCCTGGGTAAATGGTAGAAACTGTATAAAATCTTTTCGCGTCCTAATATTCAGCATCCGATTTCTTTTTTTAGGAACAAAACATACATTTCATCACTATTTACAAGGACCATTCAAAGCATAGTAGAAAGCATGCATTTAAATTTCATGGATTTCACACATTCAGCAAATTGATATCAATTCACAATTCCTGTATGTTAAACAACACAGGAGTACAAAAAAATGTCACATGATCACAATGTAATAAATAATATATATATATATATATATATATATTTTTTTTAAAGTCAGTCCCACTTCATATTAGGGGCCAGATTTACTAACAGCTTGCTCCAGCGCAAAACCCCCTTTTGGCATTTAAAAACTACTGCCAGGATTTACTAAAGATATGCAGTGATAAATTAGCGCTGAAAAGGCGTGGTCACTGTTATTTTTACGGCTGACCTTATTGCATATGCATTTATAGGAATTTGCCTTTCAGGTGCAAAATTTATGGGAGGAGAGTGTTTAAATGAATCAATGCAGGTGATTTTTTGTTTGTGCTCGTCAATAGACTGGAGTTTGCGCCATTATTTATCGCCCCTAAAAAAAGCATGTCTTAAATGCGATACCGGATACCGGGTAGACTGTGCTGGTCATTATGGAAATGATCCAACTGCATCAGTATTCAATAATTTGCGCGTCGTCAGTAGATGACGTGCAGAACTGTCCACTCCCATTAGCGCTTTTATGGAATTGCACTCTCACACTAATTTGCCCTGTTTAGTAAATCTGGTGTCTTTAACTACTATGTACAAACATTTAAATGAATCATTTGATACAATGCACTTGTTTTGTACATGTTTTTGAATTGTACTCATAATGGGTCTTTAACAAAAAATGCCTGCATTTAATTACATCTGTAATTAATCCACCTTTAAACCTACTCATACCACCAAACCTATCACCCATATTTCACCCCAGTAGCCCTGATCTCATGAAAATCTATAGCACTAATTGTATTTATTGTGCGATTTATACTGCAACATTAGTTTTTTACGTGCATATGTTACGCAGTTTTCGTGTGCATTTGATACTCACTTTATAACATGTTATATGCACGTAACCCACACCACTAAACCTACCAAAACGTGTTATATGCATGTACCCCACACCACTAAACCTTCCCAATGGGGTGACAATGCGTATCATATGCACGTAAAAATAAATTTTGGCGTATAAATCACATGATAAATACAATTTGTGCTATATGTACGCATTTAATGAGAACATGTTGCAATAGTAGCAAAAGTGTTTTGCAATACAATATGAATACAATAAGTGCATTGCACTTATTTTTGGATGCAAGTAGTAGTTAAAAAGACTTAATATAAAGTGTGACCCAAAGTCTAAAAATGCATTTAAGATTAAATAGCATCAGCTTTGTTATTGGGTATTCCATTCTACCATGCTCCTTAGCTAACAGAGGTGTAAAAGTATGTTGAGCTGGATCACAGCCTCACGCTCACATCATTATAATGGAGCAGGACCAAATTTGCATCACAATTGCCACCAGCAAAATTTCTCACCTCCAGCTCTAGCATGGTTGCACTGACACAGTCACACAGCTAAATGCACCCACATAGAAGAGCACTTCTGCTTCATAAAAGAGTAGAGTCTAAATATTCTCTCTTGCAGCTGAATTCGCACAGCTATATTTCAAAGGATTCAATTCATAGTACATTTTTATACATTTTATACATCCCACCGAAATAACCCGGAACAATTTGTCCCAGGAACTTTTTTTCCAGGAACTCTTTTTGCCCCAGACTTGTCTGCGTTTCCATTGCGGTCTAAAGTACCGTGAAAATGAGTCCGGTGATGTAGGCGCAAATTTACAGTTCGCACTGGATTTCGTCCTCCGCCAATAAACGTAATGAAGCCTGAACCTTGTCGTCAGATAATCAGTCGTATTATTTAAACTCCGTTGTTGATTCGAATAGTAAACAACTCTTACTGCACGCACCGCAACAGACTTTTAGGATGAAATAAAATGCTCAAGTCCCACCCCCGATAGCTCCTGAACTTTGAAAAAGTGCTACCTCGCAAGCAGGCCCGTTTTGAGGGGGAAATTTTTACCCAGAACTTCATTTAGACCCTGGTTCCTGCGGTCGAAACACACCAAGTACCACCCAAAGTCCCTAGTTCCTGGGGAAAGTTCCTGCAGTGGAAACGCGGATTTTGTGAAACACAGATGTCAGGACTTTTTCAATGCACTTTTATGTAAAATCACAATGAAAAGGGACAGACGGTTTCAATATTCAAATTTAATAAAAAAATTAATAAAATAAAAGTATTTCATACAATAGCAGTCCATTAATTTGATTAAGATTATTTACAAATTGCAATACCTTATGAAAAAGAAGTGTGCTTAATTGTATTAAATTTGTAGCCTACTTGTTGTTACAACTGTATGGTGCAGCAGAGAAGAGGAGATTATGGACTTCCACAAAGACAGGCTTTAATCAAATAAACATCAGACAGAACACAAAACAGCATACACATAACGTAGACCGGACAGAGCATGGGTGAACAAGAGGGAACTAAATACAAACACTGATGACTGACTAACAAGGGGCACAGGTGACACAGATGAGGATAACTAAACACAGTAGAACAGAACTAGACTAACAACGGAAACCATAGTAACAAACAGGAGGCAGGAAACTGAGACAAAAGGAACATGTGATACATGAAAAAAACAGACCGACATGTAACAACACCCCCTCCTGGTAGGCGCGTCCTTGCGCCGTAGACGTCCAAATGGGGAGGGAGGGCACCTTGGAGTCCTGGAGGCGGGAGCACTTGGGTCTGACAGGCTGGAGGGCCTCCAGGGTGGAGCCGCGGGCGGATCAAGAGACATAGGCGGGTCAGGAGCCTTGAGCGGGGAATGGGGTGGCCTCGTGGAAGCCTGGAGCGGCCTCGTGGAAGACTCGTGGAATCCAGGAGACACGGAGCGGGCACAGGAGAGTCTGGAGCGGAATCCAGGAAACCCGGAGTGAGCACAGGAGAGTCTGGAGCGGAATCCAAGAGACACAGAGTGAGCACAGGAGAGTCTGGAGCGGAATCCAAGAGACACGGAGCGGTCACAGGTGAGTCTGGAGCGGAATCCAAGAGACACAGAGTGAGCACAGGAGACACAGAGTGAGCACAGGAGAGTCTGGAGCGGAATCCAAGAGACACGGAGCGGTCACAGGTGAGTCTGGAGCGGAATCCAAGAGACACAGAGTGAGCACAGGAGAGTCTGGAGCAGAATCCAAGAGACACGGAGCGGTCACAGGTGAGTCTGGAGCAGAATCCAGGAGACACGGAGTGGGCACAGGAGAGTCTGGAGCGGAATCGAGGAGACTCAGAGCGGTAGGATCGCTCCCAAAGTCTATTAACCACCACTCCAGTGGATCCGCCGTGGTCGCGGCCATCGCGACAGGAATCGAGGGACTTTGCGGCAGACCTCCTCGTCTGCCTGGGCTTAGGGGCAGGCAGGACCTTACCAGCAGGCCCACTGGAGGGATATGCGGAGGAAACTGGCTGAGGGTGAACTGACCAGGCAGCATGTTTTTCTGAGGGGACTGGACAAAGAAGACACGTATTCTTAGGAACCTCTTCTACAATCTCGAAATTGGAACAATTTAGGAACAATATCAGATTGATTGTGTCAACTAGGGAAAAGGAACAGGTGGTTCCAGGAAACGGTTCCAGAAGTCCTCATCCAGGCCCATCAGAAAAACCTCATTAAGCGGTACATCTGGCCAGTTCACCAGATAAGCAAGTTCAGAAAATTCCTCCACATACCTCTCCAGTGGGCGACCGTCCTGCCGAAGCCCACACAGGTGATCCTCTGCAGATGCCTAAGTCCTTGGATGCGTAGGAGAGACAGGGATGAGGAAAAGGCCCATCTTTAATTAGGAGTCCTTTCTGTTTTGGGTCCGGTCTTCTGTTACAAGTGTATGGTGCAGCAGAGAAGAGGAGATTATGGACTTCCACAAAGACCGGCTTTAATCAAATAAACGTCAGACAGAACACCAAACAGCATAAACATAACATAGACCGAACAAAGCAAGGGTGAACAAGAGGGAACTAAATACAAACACTGATGACTGACTAACGAGGGGAACGGGTGACACAAATGAGGATAACTAAACACAGCAGAACAGAACAGAACTAGACTAACAAGGGAAACCATAGTAACAAACAGAAGGCGGGAAACTGAGACAAAAGGAACATGTGATACATGAAAAGAAATGCAACAGAAACAGACCGACATGTAACACTTGTATTGTACTGCAAATAATAATACAATGAAAGACAAACATATGTACTTAAAGAGAATACAATTTCATGACTTTAACACACTTAAGTAAACTTTTACAAAAATGCACTTTGTAGTACAATCATTGTGTTAGTAATCTTTTTATTATGCTTTAAAAAATACTTATTTTGATGCGTTGACTAACATTCTAAAGTACATGTAAATTATTGTATAATTCTAACTGTAGTATGTAATCTTGGTATTAAATATTTGGATTTAAATGTCAATTTTAAATGTATTTAATTGCAACTTCATCATTACAAATGCATTATCACAAATATATTTAAATAAATGACATACATGTTTCAAGTAGAACTTACATTAAAGTATATTTTAGTTTACCATGAATGCTTGTCAGAACATAAGACTGCACTTCAGAAACAACAGAAGTATGAAATAAACTCCTACTTAATTAAAGTTATAATTATTTAAAGTTAAAGTATATTTTAGTTTACCATGAATGCTTGTCAGAACATAAGACTGCACTTCAGAAACAACAGAAGTATGAAATAAACTCCTCCTTAATTAAAGTTATAATTATTTAAAGTTAATTATTTAATTTAAACTGCAATACATTTCATTTCATTGTAAATAATATGCCATTAACTGTCCGAAAAAACATTACATTCAGTTTGCGCGTAAGAATAGTTTAAAGTATTTTCGTAATAAGTACTCTTTTTAAAAGTATGCAAAAGTGGTACTGGTAACACTTTACAATAAGGTTCATTAGTTACTACATTAGTTAACATGAACTAATAATGAACTGCCCTTATGAAGCATTTATTTATCATTGTTAATGTTCATTTCAACATTTACTAATGCATCTTGCTAACATTAGTTAATGCACTGTGAACTAACATGAACAAACCATGAACAACTGGATTTTTATGAACTAATGTTAACAGAGATTAACTAATGCTGAACAGAGGTGTTGTTCACGGCTAGTTCATGTTAACTAATGCATGTACTAATGTTAACTAATACAACCTTATTGTAAAGTGTTACCAGTGTAATTCGGTAGGCAAGAGACCAGACTATACACACTAAACTACTGCTGTGCAGTCAATACTGTGAGAAAAATCCAATGCCTCTATTCACAGTTAAACAAATTATTTATATCTAAGAGCCAGAAACTGCCATTCTAACCAATTTGACTCCTGTACTAAACGAGCATTAAAGACTTCCTTATATAATGTAAGTGGCCCTAAATAAACCCAAGCCTGCCCCCAGGGGCAAAATCATTATAAAATGTAGATGACAGTCCTGTTCTGCATTCCAGATACCACAGTTACTTTCATTTGAGCAGCTGGAAAAATAAAATCACACTTATTTTCTGTCCAGGATGTAAGTCTGTCATGGGAGCTGGGCAGGCATTGCAGAGATGGAACTGTATTATCGACTGAAATACTAGGTAGGCCTACTTTAGATACTGTACTTGACATTTAGCAGAAACTAAAGTACGGCCAATATTAAATACTTCAGTTAGGAATTATTTTTTTCTTTTCCTTGTTCACATTGTTTAGTGAAGTTTGCTTGCTTATATGTGTGTGTGTGTGTGTTCATGTTTTTCTATCCCGGTGGGGACTTCAACCTGAATTCATGCAGACTCGTGTCACCGCTGGGACCTAAATTGAGGTCCCCATGAGGAAACAAGTTTATAAATGTTAAAGAATGAGTATGAAAATGTAAAATGCAGAAGGTTTTCTGTGATAGGTATTAGTTAGTTAATTAGGTAATTGGTTGTAACGAAGTTTTGTGTGGGTGAAGGAAGGAAGAAGACGGGGTCGGCTTTCACTGGGACTGTCGCTTTAATAGTCAGTTTCTCTCAAACAAAACACAGCGCACGTGGGCGCATAAACTCAATATCTCTTTTCTCTGTCCGCGATCGGCACTCCGTTTCCTCTCTCGTGTCTCAGCAGCACGCGCACAGTCCCAGTCCAAAACTCTCTCTCCTCTCCTCTCGTCCAACTGCGGGTTTTATGGTCTCTCCACGCCAATTACTGGAACGAGAGACAGGTGTAAGTGATCTGCACTTGACCTACTTACTCACCGCTCGTCTCCGCAGTCTCTCTCTCCCGCTACAGACTTCGCAGAACCACGCCCCCCTCGCCACATACCCCCACCGCCCGCACCAGGCCGGGGAGCCATCCGGCCTGCAGCCCCCCCCCCCCCCCCCCTCCTGGAGAGGAAGTCAGCCACAGCCATCTGTGCACCCGGCCTGTGGATCACCTTGAACTTAAAGGGCTGTAAAGCTAGATACCAACGGGTGATCCGGGCGTTGGTATCCTTCATGCGGTGGAGCCACTGCAAAGGGGCGTGGTCCGAACAGAGGGTGAACTCCCGGCCCAGGAGGTAGTAGCGGAGGGTGAGGACGGCCCACCTGATAGCCAGGCATTCTTTTTCTATGGTGCTGTACATCGTCTCTCTCTTAGAGAGCTTGCGACTGATGTACAGCACCGGCCGTTCCTCCCCCTCCACCTCCTGGGAGAGGACTGCGCCCAGCCCCCTGTCCGAGGCGTCCGTCTGTAGGGAAAAAGGGAGAGAGAAATTAGGAGCTTGTAAGAGCGGCCCACCACACAGAGCAGCCTTTATTTGGGTAAAAGCCTGCTGGCACCGCTCCGTCCACTGAACTGTATCGGGCACCTCCTTTTTAGTCAGATCAGTCAGCGGGCTAGCGAGGTCCGAATAATTGGGTACAAACCTTCTATAATATCCCGCTAGCCCCAGGAACTGTCTAACCTCCTTTTTGGACTTGGGCCTTGGGCAGGTCGCAATAGCTGCAGTTTTGTCAATTTGGGGCCGCACCTGTCCATGACCCAAGTGGAAGCCCAGATATCTTACTTCCACCCGCCCAATCGCACACTTCTTTGGGTTGGCCGTGAGGCCCGCCCTCCTCAGCGACTTTAGGACAGCGCGCAGATGCTGCATATGCCGCTGCCAGTCCGCACTGTAGATGATGATATCATCCAAGTACGCAGCAGCATATGCAGCATGCGGCCGGAGAATCCTGTCCATGAGACGCTGGAAGGTCGCGGGAGCCCCGAACAACCCAAAAGGAAGGGTGACAAATTGGTGTAACCCAAACGGCGTGGTGAAAGCTGACTTTTCTTTGGACATTGGCGACAAGGGGATCTGCCAATAACCCTTTGTTAAGTCCAGCGTCGAATAAAAGCGAGCGGTCCCCAGCCGATCAAGCAACTCGTCCACCCTGGGCATTGGGTACGCATCAAACTTCGACACCGCGTTCACTTTTCTGTAGTCCACACAGAATCGCACTGAGCCGTCAGGTTTTGGTACCAAAACTATCGGGCTCGCCCAATCGCTGTTGGACTCTTCTATCACCCCCATATCCAACATAGCCTCTAACTCCGCCTGAACCACCTTTTTTTTGTGTTCAGGTAAACGGTACGGCCGGCTGCGAACTACCACGCCCGGCTCCGTCTCAACATGGTGTTGAATGAGGTCCGTGCGACCAGGAAGGGGCGAGAACACGTCAGCAAATTCTGCCTGCAACGTTTTAACGTCAGTGAGCTGCGACGGCGAGAGATGATCCCCCCCCCCGGGGCCAGAGCGAGCGATTGCGGCTTTTGTATCGCTTCTGGCCCGAGATCATCTTCCGCCGTCACGACCGTCGCGAGCAACACTGACTCTGCCTCTACCCACTTTTTAAGGAGGTTGAGGTGGTAAATTTGACGTGCTCCCTCCCTATCTGAGCGCACCACCTCATAGTTGAGCTCCCCCACTCGCCGTGTGACCACAAAGGGTCCTTGCCACTTTGCAAGTAATTTAGAATTGGAAGTAGGGAGCAATACAAGTACTTTATCTCCCGGTGCAAATTGACGGAGTCTAGCCCCTCTGTTGTATAGCTGTCTTTGTCTGTCCTGGGCCTGTAACAAATTCTCCATTGACAGCCGCCCCAGGGTGTGGAGTTTTGTTCTCAGGTCGAGGACATACTGAATTTCGTTTTTACTCGCGGAAAGCCCCTCCTCCCAAGTCTCCCTAAGGACATCCAGCACCCCCCGAGGCTGGCGCCCATAGAGAAGCTCGAAGGGGGAAAACCCCGTGGAGGCTTGCGGGACCTCGCGGACAGCAAACATCAGAGGCTCTAGCCATTTATCCCAATTTTTGGCGTCCTCGTGAACGAACTTACGAATCATGGATTTCAACGTGCGGTTAAACCGTTCGACCAAGCCATCCGTTTGTGGGTGATAGACGCTTGTGCGAACCGATTTAACGCCCAATAATTCGTACAGTTCGCGAATAGTTCGTGACATGAACGCCGTGCCTTGATCGGTGAGAATCTCTTTCGGGATCCCCACCCGGGAGATTAATGAAAACAGTGCGCTCGCAACACTTTTCGCCGAAATTGTGCGGAGCGGGACTGCTTCCGGGTACCGCGTTGCATAGTCTACCATAACTAATGCAAAGCGATGCCCGCGTGCTGACCGCTCTAATGGCCCGATGAGGTCCATACCAATTTTCTCGAAGGGGACCTGCACTAATGGGAGCGGGCACAATGGTGCTTTTGGGGTGGCCGGTGGATTCACCAACTGACATTCACGACAAGACGCACACCACCTGCGTACATTCTCGTGAATGCCCGGCCAGAAGAACCGGGCCATTAGACGGTTGAGTGTCGCCGTATGTCCTAAATGCCCGGCCATAGGATTAGAGTGAGCCGCCTGGAAAAGCATTTCCCGACGGCTTTTGGGCACCAACAACTGTGTTGTATCTTGCTTTGACTGGGCGTCCTGGGTCACCCGATACAACCTATCTTTTAAAATACAAAAATAGGGATAAGAGAGTGGTTGGTCAGGGTGGAGGAGGTGTCCGTCGATGGACCGGACCTGACCAAACGCGTTTTTCAACGACTCATCCTGGGACTGTTCCAGGGGGAAATCATCGCGGTCTGTGAAACAAGGCAACAACAGACCGCTCCGTTCCCCCGGAAGAGCTCCCAGGGGTCCTGAATCCACCTCCCCCAGCTGAGCAACCATCTCTTTCCGGCTTGCCTGTTTTCCCGAGGAAGCATCCGCGCACAAATGCCCCAATAACACACGAAACGCTGGCCAATCGGTCCCCAGAATTAGCGGATGCCTGAGGTGCGGGTTAACTGCTACCTCAACATTATGCTTTTGACCCCGAAATAGAATATCCACGGGCAACAACGGATAATTCACCACTTCCCCGTGCACACACCTCACCGTAACCGTGCGGCCAGTACCCAACGCCACAGGGTGAATCAGGCTTTGGTGGATAGAGGTCTGGTTACAACCCGAGTCCACCAAAGCCTGATAAGTACCCCCCTTGATACTCACAGGAACCAGGTACAATCCGGCTTGATCGGGGGCGGCTTGTGGAGCGTCGGGGACCCGGACCAGCGTCCCGACCTCCATGACGGGGCAGCGGTCGATGAAATGTCCCGGATCCCCGCAGCGCCAACAAGCCGGCCCAGACTTCCCCGCCGCCCTAGTGGCCGGAAGTAGGTCTGGCGATTGGCGTGGAGAGAGCACTGGGAAGGGGGAGGAGGGATAGGGATCCTGGCTGGCCGCCGCTCCCCTCTGGACCGGACGGGGATGGGCTGGCGGTTCAGTGGCCCCGCCCATTCTCCACCGTGGGGCTGGCCTGGGTGGCCACACCCCCCGCGACCTGGGAAGGGGAACAGGTTTGGGGAGAGGAGGGACAGAGACAGCAGCAGGGCGAGAGAGAGAGAGAGAGAGAGAAGGTAGGGGTTCGCCGACCCCGGTGCACGCCACCATGTGGTCCTCCGCCAACTGGATGGCCTGGGTCAGCGACGTCGGGCGGTGGCACTGGACCCACTGCGCGGTCTTCTGGGGAAGCCGCGCAATAAACTGCTCCAGTACCACGCGGTCGATGACTTCCTCGACGTCGCTTCCGTCGGCCATCAGCCACCTGCGGCACGAGTCCCGGAGCTGGTGGGCGAAGACGAAGGGCCGGCCAGAGTCGCTGAGGGTCAGGGACCGGAAGCGTTGTCGCTGTTGTTCCGGACTCCGGCCGACCCGCTGCAAGATGGCGCGGTGCAGGTCTTCGTAGTCCAGGAGGTTCTGGACTGGCAGTTGGTGGGCGGCTATCTGCGCTTCGCCTGACAAGAGCGGCAGTAGCCGCATGGGCCAGTCGGACCTGGGCCACCCCCGGGACTCGGCGGACCTCTCGAAGAGGTCGAGGAATGCCTCCGGATCATCCTCCGGGCCCATCTTCGAGAGGCTGATGGTAGCTGCCGAGTCGGTGTTAGACGGGGGGGGGGTGGCCGGAACCTCCCGGGCCATCCAGCTCCGGAACAGCTCGCGGTCTTCGTGCTGCGCCCGGATGAGGGCCTCGAAACGTTTGTCCTGTTCCACCCGGACGGCCAGCAGGTCCTCGTGGGTCTGCTGGTGAAGACCGGCGAGCGATTGGACTAAGTCCGCAAGCGGCGTTTTTGGCGGAGTCTGCATAGCAGCGGCACTCTTCTTCCCTCCCGGGTTTCGGCACCAGTGTAACGAAGTTTTGTGTGGGTGAAGGAAGGAAGAAGACGGGGTCGGCTTTCACTGGGACTGTCGCTTTAATAGTCAGTTTCTCTCAAACAAAACACAGCGCACGTGGGCGCATAAACTCAATATCTCTTTTCTCTGTCCGCGATCGGCACTCCGTTTCCTCTCTCGTGTCTCAGCAGCACGCGCACAGTCCCAGTCCAAAACTCTCTCTCCTCTCCTCTCGTCCAACTGCGGGTTTTATGGTCTCTCCACGCCAATTACTGGAACGAGAGACAGGTGTAAGTGATCTGCACTTGACCTACTTACTCACCGCTCGTCTCCGCAGTCTCTCTCTTCCGCTACAGACTTCGCAGAACCACGCCCCCCTCGCCACATTGGTGTAATAGGATAGAATATAGCCTACAGTTTGTACAGTATAAAAACCATTACGTCTATGGAGAGTCCCCACAAAGATAGTTAACCAGACACGTGGGTATATATACTGTATAGGGGTGTAACGGTACACAAAAGTCGCGGTTTGGTACATACCTCGGCTTTGGGGTCACAGTTCGAAACAAGTTTGGTACAAAAGGAAAAAGCAGCAAATCCCCAATGCTAGGTTTCTTTTCATTTAATTTCAACAGACAATAGTGCAAATTAAAGTTTGTTACACCCAGTGGCTTTTAGTCCCTCCTGAGGTAGTTGTAGGCTACAGTACAGTCTCCTTTTGTGTATTAAGCACTAAGCAGTAAACAGAATGCACTCTAAAACTGAAAAATAAAACTTAACATGCAGTGACAATGGCGGATGCACAAAGTTCAATGTTACGCTTTTTCAAGAAATCACGAAAAGATGAGCGAGAAGGAGAACAAGAGCCTAGGACAATTTCCAGGACACAGATATTTCATCACTGGACTTCCACGAAGGCACAATGCCAAGTTATTTTGTCTCATTATAACAACATTACTTGAAATACCCTGTTCCCCAGGTAAGCAACACGCACGCACATCCGGCCAGCCACGTGATGTAAAAGAAATCATGATTCATCAGACCAGGCCACCTTCTTCCATTGCTCCGTGGTCCACTTCTGATGCCCACGTGCCCACTGTTGGCGCTTTCGACGGTGGAGAGGGGTCAGCATGGGCACCCTGACTGGTCTGCCTTGGCCGCCCATGACCCTGTCGCCGGTTCACTAGAGTACTGACCACTGCAGACCGGGAACACCCCACAAGAGCTGCAGTTTTGGAGATGTCATCTAGCATCACAATTTGGCCCTTGTCAAACTCACTGTTATATGCATTTCCTTGAATTATAAATCACGTTAAATCTGCTTCATTACATTCAAACTAGAACTGCAATTCTGCATCCTGTTTTCTACCTCAATTCAAATTTAATTTGGAATTCGAAATTGAAAATGTAAAGGTGTTCTCACTTTAACCTTATAAAGGTGCCTGAATGAGCTTATTCCTCAGCATGTTGTGCACATGACAAAATTGCGTAACCACACATACTACAGGGAATCAATTTTGCTATTTACTGTAATGCCGTCACATCCCCCTTGAAATATTTAAGCCGATAAAGCACAGGATGACACCATTCAGTCAAAGCAGCAAGGAATCAAATTGCCCCACAAAATCAAAAGGCAAGTATAGCGAGTGAAGTTGCATAAAACCGCCGTGTGCATGAATTTGTCGAGTTACAAGGCGTATGAAACACAGTTTATATATGCCATACTGTAGATTAAGCAAGCAAGTACATAGCAAAGAAAAAGCAGAAAAGACGCAGTGAACGGACTGACAGACAGATGTTGAATGACACTAGGGCATGGAAGCGTGCAGGGAACGGGTCTCTGATGATTGCAGCAGGTTCTCAAGGGGCTTCCTCTCCATTCTCTTTTGTGAATAAACGCAAGCTGCTTTGCACACCAACAGTCATGACAAACAGACTGTTATCACAACTATGTGTATTCTGTGTTTGTGGGTATGTGTATGTGTATGGGAATGCATTTGAGTGACTGCAAAGGAGAGAGAATGCAGGATATAATTTCACACCCTGTGCCTCAATAACAGGCCATCAGGACGTCCATTGATAGACACAGAGCCTCTTTAATTCTGCCAGTCCTGCTCACACTAGTCTGAGCCCACGGCTGTCCTATAAATTACAGATATCTTCAAGATATCTAAACTTTCACTTTAATGTATGCAGTCGCACTTTATTTTTACAAGCCTTTTCCGCATGTACATACTATGTACTTATCATAGTAATTATAAAAACGAATAACTTGGTACTAACCCTGTCCCTACCCCTAAATCTAACCTTTATCCATGTAGTTATCTTATATTGCCCATTACTCCTACTCCTACTGGGGAAGTACATGGTAAAATAAGTGCATGAATTCTCTCAGACTAATGTACACAATATTTTTATGGTATAACACTTTACAATATGGTTCCTATTTAACTACATTAGTTAACATGAACTTACAATAAATGAATAAAAAAAATGCTTCTAATACATGTATTAATCCAAGTTAAAACTACTGTCCGTAACTTTTTTTGCATTCATGATTTAACAAAAATATATAATGAGAATGTACAACATGTACAACATTTTCCAAACCGTGTTTTTGTCTTACCCTGAATCATTATGGTACACTTACAATAAGTGTTTATTTTGGGACTATTTCAGACCAGACTGGTAGGAACCGCTGTGGAGGAGCACAGTCCATGCGTGACTCGCCATAGACATAAACAGAGAGAAGTAGCTCCGGCTGCAATGTTCTTCCGCAAGACGCATGCAGTTCTGTTTATTAACCGCTAAAGCGCAAAAAGTTATGGACTGCAGCTTTAAATGTTAATTACATTTACAAATATATTAATAAAAAAGTTGCATCTTTTATTTCTGATAACATGAACTAGCAATAAAAGTTGTATTTCTATTAACTAACATTAACACAGATTAATAAATACTGTAACATTGCTGTGTATTGCTCATTGTTAGTTAATATTAGTTAATGCATGAACTAACGTTAACAAATGGAACGTTGTTATAGTGTTATCGTTCTCATTATTTGTAAAAAACATTCACATACCATATAAAGGTAAAAATTGCCATGACAAACTAGCATAATTTCCAGACTGTCCTCCAAAAAAAAAAAATAGGTTGTTTTTCAAGCACCTTATTACGACCTTTATTTACGTTTTAAAATCATGCGCCCTCTAGCTGGCGCAAAAATAATGACAGTGTCATGTTACGTCTATCGTCATGAAATTACGTATGACTGTCAGTACCAATCAAAATGCGTGTTCATTTAAATGCAATGTGTGGACATTTAATCACCATTTGTCGTATTTCCATTTAGCAAAAATCTTTTTTTTTTTTATTATCAACTACATCCACCCCACCCCTAAACCTACCCAGTGATTTATAGTGCATATACACTTTATGAGCACGTGTTCCCTGGGATCGAACCCACGATTGCATGATCACATGATTACATGATGTTGTATTTTGCAATGCTCTATCAATTGAGCTACGCAAAACCCAAAATATGATGCAAATAAAAGGAAACAAACATTAAAATGAAAGTGTCCTGTTGTCGATAGGGGCGCACCTTTAGTAAACACTCCTATGGGTTGTATTTCATGAATTAAAATGAAAGTGTCCTGTTGTCGATAGGGGCACACCTTTAGTAAACATTCTTATGGGTCGTATTTCAAGAATTAAAATGAAAGTGTCCTGTTGACGATAGGGGCACAACTTTAGTAAACGGTCCTATGGTTCGCATTTCAGGGAAGTGACAAGCGACCTATATAGGCGTATTGGGTGGAGGACATGTTGATAATTTCAAATGTGAAAAATGCAAAGAAATGTGCAAATATATAAATTAATAAAATGCAAAATAATTCTATTGTCATAGGGACAAAAGGAGCTTTAATAAAAAAGTGCAACATACAGGACATGGCCGATATGGAATATATTTATGGACAGTAAATATTCTCAATTCACCAGCTATTGGCCATTTAAGTTCATATAAGTTTCTTTTAGACGCTGTTTGTGTGAAGTCTGGCAGAACAGCCTTCACTGGAATTTCTGCTGATTGTGATATTCATATATTTCTTTTAAATTGTAAAGCAGCAGCATATGGTAGAGGGAAATACTGATATTTCAATTAAGAACTATGAAAGAAACCCCCGTTTTTGCAGTTTTATGGAAATATCCTCATGTACAAATCTAGCAACTTCTTAATGCGTTTCAGCCTTTGAAATTTTCTCATTTCCCCTCAGCTCTGAATCTTTCACACAGACAGAAAAAGTAATTTAATCCCTTCTCATCATTTATATTGTGCTTTCGCTGTTCTACATAATCTCTGCTCGGGTAATGTCTAAATATAATGGCTCAGATTAATCTTGTTTACACCTAAAGACAAATGCCTGTTTCTGTTGTGCATGAAACAATAGTGACAAAAATACATACAAAGGCAACAAAGCTCTATATCCTCAGGTGAGGTGTTGTTTCAATAAGCTTGCATGATTGACAGTTTGCAGCTCATTGTACAAGTTCTATAAATGGCGCATATGAATCTTTTCTTAAAAATGCATGTAAAAAAGCACTTGTTTCTTCTTTACAAAGAGCAAAATCACTTTTTATATCTCAAAAGCAGTATTTTTTAACATAATGTTTTACAATTTACAGAAGCAGTGGAAAACAGACAATGTGAGGGCACAGTGATTTAATAATATAATTTCTAAAATAGTACAAAAAGAATGTTATAACTCAACAACAACCTGTAAAAACAGGTTTCTGTAATGCATTTATTTTCCTGTCAGAACAACAAGTCTTCGGTCCAAAGAAATTCTGCTGTAGCCCTATTGAGATTATTTTAAACATACATCTAGTTCAGTCGTGAAACTCTTGAGGGCGCAGGCTGAGAGGTCCTTTATATGCAAACTACAAGCAATCACATCATTACCATATGGCACAAGCTGACTGGCCTCTGCTGATCCTGTAGCCAATGAGATTGCTTGCTTAACATTTAAATCGTCTGGTTCATTGTTTGCTGTAGGCAAGTCCAGAGTTACTCTGAACCCCTCCACCTCCCCCAGCTCCACCTGCCTAAAACCGCTACAGGATTTATTTATGGCTATTAATGCAGAAACAGCACATCTTATATGCTCACAGTAGCATGTCTGTGTATCTGTTAGCCATGGGCGTAAATTGCATCTAACAGTTGGGGGGGACAATAAACATAAAATTTCTCAAGGGCAATTTTTGAAAGGGACACAAATGATACAGCCAAAATTGTACTTGTAAAGATATGTGTGGCTTTTTGGTGCAATGAAAAAACAATCGTTTTTCTTTTCTCTGTCATTTTATCTGGCCAACATCACAAAGCAATAGTTGTTTAAATATGAGTTATCATAGGTTCACCACTGAAATAGAATCATTAAATCAACTTGCTTCTTCTACATAGGATTGAGCAAAACTAACACAGCGGTAGATTTACAATATTAGCCTAGTATCAGTTCATATATGCTTATCGCCGGTTGTAGTTAGTTGTAGTGAGACTTACAACAAGCTACCAAACAATGATTGCTAACATATCGGACTCATCATTATTTTTTTATTGCTAATTTATTAATAACTGGGAGGGTCCTGACAACCCCGACACCACCGCCACTCCCGCCGCTCCGGTTCAAACAAATAAGGCTGAACAGTTTCTGACATTTTCAGTGCATGAGATTGTCCTGTTTTGTTGTTGCCGGTATGCTGGACCATGATCTCTTGAAGCTCCGCCCTCTTCTTGAAAGGGGGTTGGGAGCACCAGCTCATTTGTGTTTAAAGGGACACACACAAACGGCCTGTTTTTGCTCACTCAAAAGTGGCCATTTTAACCTGCTATAGAAACATGATGGGGCATTTGTAGCTAAAACTTCACATACACACTCTGGGGACATCAGACTTATTTTACATCTTGGGAAAAGGGGCTCAATGAGTCCTCTTTAAACTATGAAACTTGCAGGATGTATTGGTACAAAGACTTCAAGGAAAATAAAGGACATGTCTGATAAAGTCAGTGGGAATGGAAGGTGACTTTTAATTTAAAGAAACCAAATGCAAGAATAAATATATAGTGTCCCTTCACAATCTGCTGTATGTCCTCACTGACTGTCACACATCTGTTCTGTGTCTTGCACGATTGGGACTTTTATGTTGAAGGTAATTTGTCACTAGGTTCTGTGTTCTCTTCTGTGTCCTGTTCCTGTGGAGTTTTGTAGTGCTTTGTAGTTTTTCTTGTTGATTAGTTTTCCCAGGTGTTCCCATTCACCACTCCCTGTGTTATCTTGTTAGCCTTGTACCCTTGTGTGTGTATATATACCCCTGTGATTCAGTTGTTCTCTGTCGGTCGTTGTTTAATGTTGCTGTTATGCAGGTATTCGCTGTTCTCTGTTCCCGTGTTTTCTTTGTGTTTGCTCAGTGTTATTTAGTTCTGTTTTTTGATTGTTTATTTGATTAAATTCTCCCCTGCATTTGGATCCTGTATATCTGCCTGCCTTCTGTTTATTCCCCGTCCGTGACAGAACGACCGACCCAAGAATGGATCCAGCGGGGAGAATAACACATCTCTGTCAAGGAGAGCAAAGCACTGAGGACTATGTGCTGAGATTTATCAGGCTGGCACGACTGACTAAGATGAGTGAGTCATGCCTGATGATCTTTTTTCGTGGGGGACTTTCTGAGCCACTCCGGTCACGCATGCCGCTATGGGATCCTGACTGGACACTGGAGTGCTACGCGGCTTGTGCTCTTAAGCTGAGTGGCTCAGCATTGGTGGCGGGGGTCACCAGGTCAGAGATGCCGGTGGCTATGGTCTCCATGGAAAAGGAGTTTAGGGCAACCCAGAGATACGGGAGACTGGCTTCCAGGCTGGAGGACACGGCATTTTGCTCTGTCCGAGTTGCTGACATCCTGGCGGTGATGATTTCAGCCGGGATGGCTGCCACGTCTGAGCCGTCTACCCGTACCCAGAGCCCAGAGAGGGTTCCGTCTCCTGCACAGAGCCCAGAGAGGGTTCCGGCCACTGCACAGAGCCCAGAGAGGGTTCCGTCTCCTGCACAGAGCCCAGAGAGGGTTCCGGCCACTGCACAGAGCCCAGAGAGGGTTCCGGCCCCTGCACAGAGCCCAGAGAGGGTCCTGGCCCCTGCACAGAGCCCGGAGAGTGTTCCGGCCCCTGCACGGAGCCCGGAGAGTGTTCCGGCCCCTGCACAGGGCCCGGAGAGTGTTCCGGCCCCTGCACAGAGCCCAGAGAGGGTTCCGGCCCCTGCACAGAGCCCAGAGAGGGTCCTGGCCCCTGCACGGAGCCCGGAGAGTGTTCCGGCCCCTGCACGGAGCCCGGAGAGTGTTCCGGCCCCTGCACAGAGCCCGGAGAGTGTTCCGGCCCCTGCACGGGGCCCGGAGAGTGTTCCGGCCCCTGCACGGGGCCCGGAGAGTGTTCCGGCCCCTGCACAGAGCCCGGAGAGGGTTCCGGCCCCTGCACAGAGCCCGGAGAGTGTTCCGGCCCCTGCACAGAGCCCGGAGAGGGTTCCGGCCCCTGCACAGAGCCCGGAGAGGGTCCTGGCCCCTGCACAGAGCCCGGAGAGTGTTCCGGCCCCTGCACAGAGCCCGGAGAGTGTTCCGGCCCCTGCACAGAGCCCGGAGAGGGTTCCGGCCCCTGCACAGAGCCCGGAGAGGGTTCCGGCTCCTGCACGGACAGCGCCGCCCAGGCGCCCCGCTCTGACCGCGCCGCCTGAACTCTGCGGGCCGCCCTGGCCGCCTGAACTCTGCGGGCCGCCCTGGCCGCCTGAACTCTGCGGGCCGCCCTGGCCGCCTGAACTCTGCGGGCCGCCCTGGCCGCCTGAACTCTGCGGGCCACCCTGGCCGCCTGAACTCTGCGGGCCGCCCTGGCCGCCTGAACTCTGCGGGCCGCCCTGGCCGCCTGAACTCTGCGGGCCGCCCTGGCCGCCTGAACTTTTTGTTGCCCCCTTCCCTCCCTGGTCTGTCCCTCCCGTCCCGCCCTGGTCTGTCCCTCCCGTCCCTCCCTGGTTCCCTGGATGGAGTGTCTGGAAGCCACTCCTTGGAGAGGGGGTAGTGTCACACATCTGTTCTGTGTCTTGCACGATTGGGACTTTTATGTTGAAGGTAATTTGTCACTAGGTTCTGTGTTCTCTTCTGTGTCCTGTTCCTGTGGAGTTTTGTAGTGCTTTGTAGTTTTTCTTGTTGATTAGTTTTCCCAGGTGTTCCCATTCACCACTCCCTGTGTTATCTTGTTAGCCTTGTACCCTTGTGTGTGTATATATACCCCTGTGATTCAGTTGTTCTCTGTCGGTCGTTGTTTAATGTTGCTGTTATGCAGGTATTCGCTGTTCTCTGTTCCCGTGTTTTCTTTGTGTTTGCTCAGTGTTATTTAGTTCTGTTTTTTGATTGTTTATTTGATTAAATTCTCCCCTGCATTTGGATCCTGTATATCTGCCTGCCTTCTGTTTATTCCCCGTCCGTGACACTGACAAGATGAATTCAGCCATTATGCCCGCATTTTAAATTAAACCAAACCACTTACTTAAAGTTAAAACATTCATTTTAAATACTCTTTTTTTTAGATAACAGAAGACATTTTGTTGACATCAAATCTTTAAAAGATATAAAATGCATCCAAAATATCTGATTGCAATGATTCTAAACAAATCGTATATTCTGTATCTAAAAAGTTATTTCAGTTGCAACTAAAAGTGATGTCATGTTTAACTGCTGTAGGATAAAAAGTGCATGTATAAAGAATATCTGGGATACCAATGGATTGAGTGACTGCTGCACGGCATCGAAGAGGAATCATTTTCTAACGAGACATTTGGCGGTCAGATATTTTGTTGAAATTCAAATGACACTCGACACATCCCGGGCCAATAATTGTCAGTTTGTGGGCTAATAGTGGGGCTGAAAGTGATGGAATAACTAAAGACAGACTTACAAGTCACAGGAAATTAGTGCCGTATTCCTCCAGAAGGAGTGAGGAGACCGTTGAGGGCGGATGAGGGAGAATGACTCAGCCTTGTTACTCAGCATGCAGGTTATTTGCTGACACAAGACGCCAGTGGGAATTATACTCCTCACTACCTGGACCTTTCAAAAGCTTGAAATATTTAACTAGACAAGACATTCATTGTCAGATGTTACTGGTGTTTTTCTGTCACTGGGGGTTTAGAAACAGAAGACAAAAGACCAGGGTAATAAGGTCTGGATCATGTAAAATGCCCCCATCAAAGACTCCTTTGTCTCTGAAGCGAAGCAGATTTGCATATGCCGAATGCTGGAGTAAATCAGGCTTTAAAGCTATTGTTTTTACTCTGAAACAGTGTAATTATTAGTTCAAAACTTTTTTTGTAGTCCAAAAACACTGCGGTCAGCAGGTTTTAAAATAAAAAAGGCAAACATAAAAGTTGATTTCTAGCACATATAATATCAAAGCATAACCCACCATAATTAGAAATAAAAAAAAAGAAGCATATCCAATAAACACTGAATTTAAATGTGGGGGAGAGCATGGATAATTGTACTACTTTTGTTTTTTTACAGCATAAAGCTCTAAAACATTTCGAACAACTACATGTTATATATATATATGGCAGTTAATACACAAAACAATCTTACTACATCCACAAATGTAGCGCAGCTTTATTTGCAACATTAGACCACATGCAAACACACAGCAAGCAAGATAATGATGTTTTATGGAAAACATGTTTTTTCAATGAACTCGAAATCCCTAATAAACACTTTTAAAGGGTCTAGTTTTAATGTCAGTAAAATTTGCTCATAATTTTATGGCAATTTTCCACCCTCGCTCTGACCCTTACAGTCGTCCATCTTTCAATTACAGCCCCTTTCCAAAGCCTGCATTAGACTATGACAGGTTCACAAAAAATCTACACTGAAATCTGCTGCATAAACTGTTAAAAGTCAGACTAAAACCCCC
This sequence comes from Romanogobio albipinnatus, assembly GCA_023566225.1. NCBI lineage: Eukaryota > Metazoa > Chordata > Actinopteri > Cypriniformes > Gobionidae > Romanogobio > Romanogobio albipinnatus. Next base: position 13,092,005 of record CM042261.1, on the reverse strand, counting down.
AAATAAGGCATATTTATTCAACCAAGTGAAAACAGGCTTTCTTTTGAAGGTGTAATTGTCATTATTTTGGGTTAAATTGCAGCTGTACAGACCTTAATGAGTACAGGATGAGTACATTTTGCATTAAGTTATTACCCATTTTACCAATGTCCCTCTATAGCACCATTTGATGGTAAGTGGTATTGTAATGAAAGTTATTATTTTAGATTCATTATGCAACCACAATACGTTGTCTAAGAGCAATGCGAAAAACCTAACATTTGCTATCGTTCTACAGTAAAAAAGCAGTTATCAACCATCACTGGTGTGTAATCACATGGGTCTAAAACTATCGTAAAAAACAAAACACTCACTTTCTAATGTACCTTTCTCTCTAGGAGCTCCGAAGCCACTGAACACTTAATGTAGAGTCACAGATGTGCCAAGCCTGTGTGAGCAATTTATTTTGAACATATGCCATGGAGATTTTTTGATTATGTGACATTTCCTTGTTGCTGCAGCCATGTATATTTTTAAGGCAGGAAATAGGGCCGCCTCGTTTCATTTGTTGCCTTTTTGACAGTGTGTAACGCTGTTTCCCTTGTGCTTGACTGGCCCCTGAACGATTCTCCCCCCGGCACCATGGGCCTTTATTAGAACTCTATCGGTGCTTTTAATGTGAAAATGCAATAAAGTCATTTCACGCCGCGTTGAGCAACCTCCACTTGTTATTGCGGGCCCTCTGTGTTATTGCAGGCCCTCTGTGACTTACTCGCAGGTTGGGAAGGGGGAAATTGCCTCCTCTTTTCTCTCTCTGATGAGTCGCCCATCAGTGAGGTAAAACAAAGGTATTTTTGCACAATTAATATGAACCAAAAGAATAATCAGCTTAAACTTTACATTAACCTTAAAGGGGTCATATAATGCCATTTTTGTACAAGTTAATATGATTCTTTAGTGTCTAAATGAAAAGTTTGTAATATACTTTAATTAAAAATGCTCATTAGTATTGTAAGAAAACACTAATTTTACCTGGTCAAAATCAGCTCTGTTTTCAGCAAGCAATTTCAGTGCATGTGCCCTTAAATGATAATGAGCTTTGCTCACCCCGCCCCTCTGTTCTGTGGCGTGTTCGGTTCGACACAACACACGTGGAGTGTTGCCTTGACAACAGTTGAGGGTATATCTCGGATTAAGAATGGCAACGGGAGTCTATGAGTGCAACCGTATCAATTTGAACCGAAGTCGGACCCGGAACAAGATGACGGCCCCAATGAAGTTCGACAATTAAGTTTCTGACGTTTATAACGTTTCTGAATGGTTGGTTAATGTAATGTCACTTTGATCTAACGTTATCTTTGTACTGGCAGGGTAGCATAGTGAGATATGAATGTATGTGTTGAGTGATGTATACGTTAGTTCATTGACAGATTGTAGTGTTACCACGTTAACTTTATCACCAGAGTACACAGTTTGTAATAACCATAACGCATTGTTCATTATAAACGTGGGATTATGAATTATATTGAGAACGTCATACATAGAAAGCATGCCGTAATGTAATTTACCCTGTAACCTTTAGCCGCATTCATCGTGAAGCGTGCGAGCGATTTGCCAAGATTAATATAAAGGTTAATAAAACATTACACTCACTTCTTCTGGAGGTGCAGCAGGAACACGAATAGTTGGTAGCGATCCTTTTTTCAGGAGCAGCTTCTTAGCAAAACCTGCTTTATACTGACCCTTGTTTATAAAGCAGTCTGCTGAGAAATGATTTGCGCAAACATGAAAGCATTGACGTTGATCAGGGGGAATATTCCCTTCGAAAACAAAACTCAGCCACTGCGTCTTCAACGGTTCGGATTTAGGAACATCAAAATGACTGCTGTGTTCGTTATTACACCCAAGAACAGAAAACCACAATCGCTTAGACGCCATTCTGCTCCAGCGTATCAACAATGGCGGACTGATGACAGCTCGCTCAGGGCGGGTCTGTGTTGAAACGCTGCTGTCAATTAACAATCGTGGGAGGGGCGTCCGACCGACCAAAGACTGTGATGACTTGTAGGATGTTTATTTGGAAACCAAGCAGCTGTGAGAAATGCATTGTGCTATAATAAGTGTGACAGGGAGCATGCAAAGGCGTAAGTTATACATCATTAATAGCTGTTCTGAAATTTGCTTACATTATTGCTAACTGTACCAGAGTTCACATGAATTGACTAGACCACTTATTCTATAAAAAAGAAATTACTTTAAAATATACATTTTAAAATAAAAAATATATTAAAATTATAAATATAAATACATAAATTATAAAAAATAGCAATACTTATTTTCATAATTTAATATAATTAATAAAATAAAATAATTGTCACATCTCCAGTCACCAGCCCAGTCTCCAGCATTACATTTCCCATCATCCGTCACATTCCTCACCTGCTCTCAGTCAACCATTATCCATTCCCATCGTCACTGCAATCACCACCACATATAAGCACACACTTCAGTTCAGTTGGTGTCTGGCCTTAAACTAAGAAACAGACCCATTCCAAGGATCAAGCGTCAAGTCTAAGAAGTATATCCTTGTGTTTTCTCCTCATGTTTCCAAGTCTATTATCCAGCTGCAATACTTACCTGTGGCTATCTACTGAGGTATGTGCTCCGTCAGCCAGCTCTGCATCTTCTCCTGGATCACCTGTAAGACAGAAGGACTTGTTTAAGGCATTGTTACCATTGCACAAATTATTATCCACATTGAGTTACTTACCTATTCACTCCGTGCTCACTGTGTGTCTACAACAAAGTTGTTGTCTGGATTCACTTACTTCCTGCACAGTGTGTATTGCCTGACAATATAATATACAATCCCTTATTCTACCTTTCAAAATGTTGGGGTTGGAAAGTTTTTTTTGTTGTTTTTGAAAGAAGTCTCTTATGCTCACCAAAGCTGCATTTGTTTAACCCAAAAATACAGTAAAAACAGTATGGGAGAAGATTAGGGCCAAGCAATAATAAAAAAATAATAAAACCATCTCGCGTGCCGCATGAAACCGCGTGTCTGCGCCATTCATTCACACAGAGACGCATAAAATTGAGGATTAATATTGAAATAGTATTTTGCAGTTTAATATTAACAGACACCATTATATATTCTCATGGGCGTCAGAAGCAAAAAAAAATGTGGGTGGGTCCTCTCTCAGAAAAAAATTACTGGAGTAGGCTAGATGCCATTTACATTAAGTACAAATATACTGCCTTGTTTGCTGCCTCCCTCTGGGAGAGTGGCAACGGTTGAGTCGGACCCTGAGTTGACGGCTATGCTTTCCCGGGCCGCCAAAAAGGTCGGGCTTGTGTGGAACCCTCCACCACGTCCCGAACCTTCTAGGTTGGATGATTGGTTTCTGGGGGGGTGGGGGTGGGGGGTCGCGCTGGTTATCAGCGTCCCGTCCCAGTACCATTCTTCCCGGAGGTGCATGAGGAGCTTACCAGGTCGTGGACGACACCTTTTAGTGCCAGAAATAGACTTGGTGGCTCCTCCCTCCTCACTACCCTTGGCAGCAGACAGGCCAAGGGATACGAGAGAGTCCCACCAGTTAAGCGGGCCGTCGCGATGCAACTGTGTCCGGCGACCGCCTCCAACTGGCGCGGTGACCCTCGTCTCCCGTCCAAAGCTTGTAGGTTTTCGTTCAGTCTGACTGCGAAGGCCTACAGGTCCTGCGGACAGGCCACATCCACCTTGCATGCTATGGCGCTGCTTCAGGTGCACCAAAAAAACCACCAAGGGTAGGTCCTCCGGGAGCTCCGGACAGCGACGGACCTCGCCCTTCGGGCGATGAAAGTCACCGCCTGTTCCATTGGTCAGGCGATGTCCACCTTAGTGGTCCAGGAATGACATCTCTGGCTCAACCTGGCCGACATGAGGGAGACCGATAAGAATCGGTTCCTGGACTCCCGTTTCATCGGCCGGGTTGTTCGGCGACACGGTCGAGAACTTTGCCCAGCAGTTCTCGGCCGTCCAGAAGCAGACGGAGGCCATCAAGTGCATCTTGCCCCGGCGGTCCGCTGCTGCCTCCACTCCGTCTGCCCGTCGCTGAGGACGTCTGCTTGCCGCCGCCCCCACTCCCACCCCAGCCCAGCAGCAGCCTCCACACAGGCGTAGGCATGGAGCCGGCCACGGGAAGGACGTCCAGCCCGCTCAGGCCGCTGCCAAGCCAGGTGGCAAGCACCGTCGCAAGAGACCCTGAGACGGGCCACCCAGAGATGGAGGAGACTGCTCTTCAGGAGATGGCTGCAGCAACACTCCTTCCCCTGGAGGAGGGCCGGGGGAAAATCTTTTGTTCTGTTTTCTCTGTTCCGCCACTGGCCCCAGTGCCAATGGTACCCAAATTTTCAATAAAAGAGCAGTTTCCAACATCTCTGGGTGCCAAGAGAGCGCGTCTGGCGGTATGCGACGCTACCATGCCTCGTTCCCCTCGGACGACTCTCCCTTTTTCAGTAGGGGGCTCTGGCTGTCGGGACGCACACAATGTGCCTCCTCACATTCGCCTGCCCCCTCAGCGGATGCAGGTTTGTGTGTCACTCACCCAGACCCTCCACGGACCACTCCCATGTCATCCTCGGGTCCCTGCGTTCCGTACGTCTGTGGTGCCGATGGTCCCGCTTGCACGGTCTCTGGGAGCCTGGCTAGCACTTCCCAGCCCGTCTCGCTGGCTCATCCGTACCATCAGACTCGGCTATGCGATTCAGTTCACCCGGCGTCCCCCCAAGTTGTGCTTCAGGCGGAGATCGCTGTCCTACTGGCGAAGGACGCGATAGAGCCAGTCCCTCCAGCCGATAAGAAGACAGGGTTCCACAGCCCGTACTTAACTGTACCCAAGAAAGGCGGCAGGTTACAAACGATCTTGGACCTGCGTCTTCAAGAAAGTCGCGGAGGCGGCTATTGCTCCCATGAGAGAGAGGTGTTCGCCTTCTCAACTATCTCGACGACTGGCTGATCCTTGCCCAGTCGCGGGATCAGTTGTGCGAACACAGGGACATGGTGCTCCGGCACTTCAGCCAGTTGGGTCTTCGGGTCAACTGGGAGAAGAGCAAACTCTGTCCCGTACAGAGGATCTCTTTTCTCGGGATGTAGATCGACTCGGTCGCCATGACAGCGCGCCTCACAGAGGAGTGTGTCCAGTCAGTGTTGAACTGCTTGAATTTGTTCAAACGCAGCACAGCGGTACCATTGAAACAATTTCAGAGGCTCCTGGGGCATATGGCAGCCGCAGTAACGCCGCTAGGGCTGCTCCATATGAGACCGCTTCAACACTGGCTACACGACCGAGTCCCGAGATGGGCGTGGCACAGCGGGTCCCTCCATGTCCAAGTGACGCCAAGATGGCGCCAAAAACCTTCAGCCCATGGTCAGACCCTTAATTTCTACAGGCAGGAGTGCCTCTAGAACAAGTGTCTAGGCATTCTGTTGTCTCCACAGATGCCTCATTCACCAGCTGGGGTGCCACGTACAACGGGCTTGCAGTTTCGGGTCTGTGGACGGGGCCCCAACTGCAATGGCATATCAATTGCCTGGAGTTGCTGACAGTTCGTCTTGCTCTCAGCCGCTTCAAGACGCCGCTCAAAGACAAGCATGTTCTGGTCCGGTCGGACAGTACTGCGGCCGTTGCGTACATCAACAAACAGGGTGGTCTACGCTCCCGCCGCATGTCCCAACTCGCCCACCATCGCCTCCTGTGGAGTCATAAGCATCTGAGGTCCCTTGGTTTCATTCACATTCCAGGCCCTCTCAATCGTGCGGTCGACGAGCTTTCACGGTTGCCGGTGCTTCCCGGAGAGTGGAGACTCCACCCCCAGGTGGTCCAGCTGATCTGGAGTCGCTTTGGGGCCGCACAGATCGATCTGTTTGCCGCGCCCGACACGACCCACTGCCAGTGGGTTTTATTCCCTGATCGAGGGAACCCTCGGCACGGATGCCCTGGCACACAGATGGCCCCGGGGCCTACGCAAATATGCGTTTCCCCCAGTGAGCCTTCTCGCACAGACACTGTGCAAGGTCAGGGAGGACGAGGAGCAGCTCCTCTTGGTCACTCCATATTGGCCCAACAGGACTTGGTTCCCGGAACTAGTGCTCCTCGCGACAGCACCTCCTTGGCCCATTCCTCTGAGGAAGGACCTCCTGACCCCCTGCGCATCTATGTAGACAGAACGCAAAGCTTTAGGACCTCAGAGCAGCACTTCGTCTGTTACAGAGGCCAGCAGAAGGGAAAGGCTGTCTCCAAGCAGAGGATGGCCCACTGGATAGTGGATGCCATCGTCTTGGCGTATGAATCCCAAGACGTGCCCTGCCCGCTCGGGGTTAGAGCTCACTCCACCAGGGGTGTAGCCTCTTCCTGGGCACTGGCTCGTGGCGCCTCGCTGTCAGATATTTGTAGAGCTGCACTCTGCAGGAAAGTGGATCTCGTGGGCCAGATTTGACGATCCCTGGTCTAACGTGTTTATCGGTTAGGGGTAGGTAAACAGACATGTGCTGAATTAGAGACGATAAAAGTGAGTGGGTCCAATATCATTGATCATAAAAAGTGCGTTAAACCAGGAAGCTACTGAAAGCAGCTGCCTATTAGTGGGTAGCCTACCGAATATACCCGGTACTACAGAAATGCTGGTATCGTCACATTTTTTTAATTTCAGTACCGACTTGGTACCAAAGTACCGGTACTTGTGACATCCCTACAACATGATATTCTTTCATGATCTATGGACCCCCTGAAGTAGCCTTGGCCACCCCATGTGTAAAAGTCTAATTCCGCCACTGCTTCTCAAGCATCTCATTTATCGATATTTCACACCTGGAGGAGCAGCATCTATGGTATCCTATATGGTAACCCAGCTGGGAAAACACGAAACCTCAATGAATTGGGCGGAAGTGAAGCCAGCGATAATCTTGCATTTGTCCACTGGTTATTTCATGTTGGACATTCCTATTCTTTAGCGTTGTTTTGAAGAAGTATATCCTTGTGTTTTCTCATCATGTTTCCAAGTCTATTATCCACCTGCAATACTTACCTGTGGCTATCTACTGAGGTGTGAGTACATTGTGTAAAGTTTGTACTTGGTTATTACTCGGTTATAATTAGTTAAAACAGATAGTATTCTTCTGAAGTCATACGATATCTTCATGTAAAGAACAGAGTTGATCTTAATGTTTTAATCGCTGAAATGATGAACCCGCTGCTCCGTGAACGCAACACACTCATTCATATCTCATTCAAAAGATACACACGACTCTTTAGCATGACGCAATCGGTCCCAAGACACACGAGAGGCAATGACATTTTACAATCAAAGCTGACATAATGACGCAATTGGTCACAAGACATATGAGAGCCAATGCAATTTCACTATGAAATCCGACGTAACTTTTCTTCGGGGGCAATTTTTAAAATTTTAATGTGTGCATAATCTTCGCTGGATGGAAATGCTGATCGCTTTTGTGGATTTTCCTCACACAAATCAATCGTTTGGCCTCGGAACATTTGGAATATTTGTGCTTTTTGAATAAATTGTACATGCAGTCGTATCTGCCTGTTATTTCCTGTGATTTATATCATATAATACACAAATGAGTAGGTTTAGGGATGGGTTGGGGTTCAAACGTGTCTAAATAGTGTAAATAAATGTAAAAATTGAGAATCACAGTCCAACATGTCCTAATGGCAAAATCATAACCCAATATATCATTTTATCATGCCGATAACGTTGCCATGCGTTCCCAACGCGTCTGTGTAGGATGCCAAAGGTTTCTCATTTAAATCAATAAAGCACCCTGCGCATCGAAAAATGACGCCTAGGGGTACCATTAGCGTCGAAACCAATCTTTCGTTTGAAAGCCACGTTTCTAGCATCTGTAAAATTGCATTCTACCATCTTAAAAATATATCTAAAATACAGCACATGCTCTCAATGCAACATGCTGAACAGTTAGTTCATGCGTTCATGACCTCAAGGCCAGATTATTGTAATGCTCTACTGGGTGGTTGCCCTGCTCACTTAATAAATAAACTCCAGCTGGTCCAAAACGCAGCAGCTTGAGTTCTTACTAGAATCAGGAAGTATGACCATATTAGCCCAGTTCTGTCAACACTGCACTGGCTCCCTATTAAACATTGCATACATTTTAAAATCTTGCTTATTACTTACAAAGCACTAAATGGTTTAGCTCCCCAGTACTTGAGTGAGCTCTTAACACATTATACTCCATCACGTCTACTGCGCTCTCAAAATTCTGGCCAGTTAATAATACAGAGAATATCGAAATCAACGGCAGGCGGTTGATCCTTTTCCTATTTAGCACCTAAACTCTGGAACAGTCTTCCTAGCACATCATCCTCAATAAACCCGTCTCCGGCTTGTTGCCTTCAAGCTTTCGAATATTCCGATCTATTATGACCTCTGACCTGTAAAGTTGCCTGAATAATAATCATACGCTGTTTGTTAATTGGCCAGAGGAGAACTGGCACCCCGACTGAGCCTGGTTTCTCCCAAGGTTTATTTTTCTCCATTAGGTCACCTGATGGGGTTTTGGTTTCCTTGCCACTGTTGCCTCTGGCTTGGCTTGCTCAGTTGGGGACACTACATTTTTCAACTAAATATCCAAATAAGTCTAATTATTAAACTAAATTAAACATATAAACTAAATTACTGATCTAATTACTGATCTAAAGCCCACATTGTCACTGTATGATAATTCAAATGAACTGATGACATCACCATTCTGAATAAAATTCTGTTGCATTATTTTCCTGTTTAACACTGTGAAGCTGCTTTGAAACAATCTGCATTGTTAAAAGCGCTATATAAATAAAGTTGACTTGACTTGAATTGACTTGACGCAGGAGGCACTTGACCATGCTTCAGATTTTGATGCCTTGGGAGTGAAGAACGGGTTGAATATTTGCGGTTTACTTTTTAAGTTAATAAAACAAAATATGTGCAAGTTGTATCAGGTTGTGTGGATAAACACACAGTGTGTACATGTATATAAAGACTCGAGAAAGAGGCAGATTTCTGCTGCAATACTCTTTACTTATCTCACTCACTCTTTTTAACAACATAACACTCTTTCCCATTTCCGACCTGTCAAACATCTCTGCAAACTTCTTCAGTTTGGCAGGGAGGTACTAATGAGTCATATTTATAAACTACAGTACCAATTGTTATATATATAAAGAGAAAAACAGCTATGTTAATAATATTCATGATTTGTTTCTTATCCTGTCCAGTATAATAGAAGTTAAAAGGATCATATTTCTGGTTTGCCGTCTAATGGATCTATGAGGGCATCAAACACAGACTCTGACAGCACCCAATACTTTGAAAGTGCCCAAAACTCAAGTTTCCAATTCAGTTCCCTTTATGAATCATAACAAATGTTGAATTGATATCTTTTCTCATTATCTATTTTCAGATAATAGCACAGCAGAGCCACAACAAACTGATTTCCTCTTTGAGCAGCCTTTATCTATATCCTCAAGCTTTAAGAGTGTAGATAATTCTGTGCTTAACGCCATTCTGCACTTTCAACAGTCAAGGCAGTTTGCATAATTTGATGACCAGTAACTGCTCTGCACTCTCTAGAATGGACATTAAGAAAGATGACAAAAAAACAAACAAAGAGTCTGCATAAAAATAAACTGAGGTGCATCTTGCAAAGCTTTCATCAATGACTCTAAATATATGATATAGCAAAAAGGTACAAAATAGGTCATCCTTCAAAGTACAGCACAGTGAGTTTTTTTTTTTATTGTCTCAGGACAGGGTTATTCAATGTGACGTTTGAGAGCTCCCCACCTGCTTCAGTATTTGAGCAAGTATTCTGCCCAACACAAGATGTCAAAATCCTTTAGTCAGTAACGTTGACATGTGATAGCAAAAGCTACGGTTGCGACCCAGAAAGCACCAGCCGTCTGAGCTGACTGCATGTCTTTTTTGCCGTTGCATCAGGCAGGACAAATAGGACCGAATTTACTTGGTGTTCGTGAAGGACTAAAGGACTAAAAATGGCTCTAACACAGTTAAAATGCTCTCCACACTTTTATGGAATGAAACAAAATACAAGAAGTCATTACTGAAAATGCTTTCATTTGTAGAAAAAGCCTTATTTAAATGCAATATAGCCTGTAGGGGACACAATTCACCTCTCTGGACCAATTGTACGCATAAAGTGTATTGATCAAAAGAGAATTGACATTGAACACCTGCGTAAATGTCATCAATCTGTCCCTGAGTGCGTCAATCCATTGTCCATTGTTAAACTGCACAGCCAGCAACACCAAAGTCCAAAAGCTTTCTAGGCAACATTAGAAACACTATACAAAATATCATTACTGAAATGCACTTTTTATTGATTTTTAGTCTCAGTCTGCGCTAGATCATAAATAGGGGATCCGAAAAACAAGCATATTACATCTAATTTGATGAAACTGCTCCTTGTGACCATTCAGCCGTGTCTGTCAGAGCTGATTTCAAAATTCTTAAATTGCATGCATAACTTTTAATGGTTTATGAAATTCATACATCTTTTATTGTCTTCAAACTATTCATACGAGAATCACGCTTATTGGAAATCGCTGGAGCTGAGTTGAATTTTGTCGCATCAAAGCAAACGTAAACCAAAGGTACTCTCAATCATTTCATTTTTAATTGACTTGATATTATTTTATTGCATTTTATTTTGAATGTTCTCTCAACCTTACTTAGACATGTTTCTTAGGGCTGTTTTATCGATTTCTATTTTACATTCTTTCAGAAATGTTTATTTTCTATGCTTCTGTTATGTTGTTTTTAATTCAATAATTGCGATTAAAGCCTTATTGTCAGCACCTGAAATTCACTTTTAACCACCACTATACCCATAAATTATGGCAAGGAAAAGATGTCCATCATGATTAAATAAATTTAATAGACTTTAATCATATCTTATTATTGAACGGCCTTGATTCGGAATGATGTAGAGAGGGAAAGTGAATGACAATGGGAAAGGTGAGGGGTTGAAAGCTTCTGGAGAGGCAGCAGAGGCTCACATCAGTATCGTATCATGGCAACAGAGACAGATGGAGAAGGGGTGGAATACGTGGGTGTCAAAAAAAGGCTGTGCTTTTCACCAAGCCTGGGTTTATTCAGCTCAGAGACACTTCGATGGATAGACGCACATACGCTCAGAAAGACACACACGCTCATTCGCATTCAACATGACAAAAAAAGCACGACCAAACTCTGAGTCACCGTCTTCCCTGACCATCACCAATTCTCTGGAACGTTCTTAAGACAAAGACATGTGACATGAAGAATGAGTAAGAATGCGCTTGCTTTCGAACCCACTTTAAAATTCAGCACAAAACCCATCTCCATTTACAATTAAAACCCAAAAAGCACTAATTGTTCTTAAAATTGTTCCTAAATTTGTTCTATTAAATCAACAATAGAAAAAAGCAGACGAGATGTTTCCACTTCCGCTCGCAAGGATCAGAGGAAAGAAAATGCAGAAATATGTCAGAGTGTGGGCTGACTTGCTCTGATGTCATGATGACGCGTGTCAAAAAACTCTCGCGATGGCAAGGCGGACATGTCGGGTTCTGCAGTCGGGCACAGTTGCTCTCTACCGACTGCGCTGACCAAAAGCACGATGGGAAACAACTTACTGATGACACAGCTTAATGCTTATTGGTTTAAACAACCGTGATGTATGGTTCTTTTTTTAAATAGTATGGTTTGATTTTAAAACTGATATCATGTTTTTATGTGTGAATATTCCCAAAACCTTTGGACAGTGCGATCTCTCTGTGGGTTATGTGATTGTTGTCATATTTATATATTTTTTTAAAATAAAAACATGTATATAATTAAAGTAAAAATGATTGATAGACACGTATTTCGAATGGAAATAAATAACAAAAACTTTGGGTGTCTTGTTCATAATATACAGAACTTAAAGGTCCCATGGCATGACATTTTCATTTTATGAGGTTTTTCAACATTAATATGAGTTCCCCTTGCCTGAATATTGTCCCCAAGTGGCTAGAAATTTTGATCGGTGTAAACCGAGTTCTGGCTGTCTTTCTCTGCCTTTGAGAAAATGACAGCTCAGACGAGCTGATCTTGAAATTTCCTGTTATGACGTCATAACAGCCGAGTCAATCTTCCTCCTTATTCTACTAACTTTGTAACACATGTAATATACCATTACAGCTGTCAAGATGAACAAGTTACAAGTAAGTGTTGACCGGTCTAACCAGTTCACCAAATCGGACTGAATCGTTCTAAACAGTTCACATCTCGAGTCAGCGCTGATCCATCATTTACTAAAGTTACTAACTTTCTGACATGAGTGACAGTCCCTCCGACTAGAAATGCTGTCTCTCTGGCAGCCTTGTGCCTCGTAGACCTCGTTAAACCATGTCCCCTCCGCTCATTTCAAATGCAAAGATGTCAGCCAATCACAACAGTGGGCGTTTTTACTGAAGTCTCACAGCAGACACGCCCCTTGAAACAGGGCATTCAACCAGAGGGCAAACACCAGTATAGAAAAAATGACTTTTATTTCTAAATTATGACATTTTATGATGTAAAAATCATACTAACAATATAAGTACAGATCAGAAAACAAACAATTTTCGCTCCTCCCTTCACTGCAGCTGCCTAGTCTTGGCTGAATTCCAGGCTAGGGGAGGCGCATCTCAAACAAGCCTAGTGTCGTCAGTTGGCTGGTAACATTTGTATTAATTCTAACAGCATGAACGTGGACAACGCTCGGGACAGGTGACGGGTCAGCGCTGCATCCTCACAAAGGTTTAAGCATTGACAAGAAGATGCGAAAGGGAGCTCATTTTGTTACTAAAACACATGTTGAAAGTTTTGAGTGCACACACATCTGAAGCACTCGCCCAGAAAGCTGTGTCTCAGACAGCGCGCAAATATTAAACTGAGCTCTCTTTCATGTCTTCTTCCACCTGAGCAGACAAATTCACACAAAATGATGTCAAAAAAGTTTCCTAGGTTATGTCTTAAGTGAATGTAAAGAGCTGAGAAAGTAAAACCATGTGATCAGTATATTAGATCAGCGTATTCGCTCTTAAAGTGACAGCATCCTAATATTCCTACGAATGTCTGTGTTTTTAATGTTAAATCAAACAACAAATGGCAAAAGACAAAATCACTTACTGCTCTTGACTGGATAACTTTATAAGGATAATAAGAATTAATCCATAAGGATGTTTAATTTATACAGTGAAAACTATGTAGTATTATTTAACATTTGCTTACTTTTTTTATTTTTTTATTTCAGTATCTGAAAACTACTGTCAGACCTACCCGAAAAGCACTGTTTATTTAATTTGTATCTTTGTTACATTGTATCTATTGATGCTTTTGCTTGTAATTTGATTATTTGTTCTTATTTTATTACTGACTGCTTACTTGTCATTCATAATGTTTTAAATTTATATTAGGAAGTGGTTTATTAGTGGTGGTTTTTTTTCCAAAAACATGGCTGGTTTTGGTAAATTTTCTGAAGTCTCCGGCCATTAGCAGGTGTGGCAAAAAAGTTAGTTTTAGGCCCTGGATGTAACTAGATCAAGTCAAGTCAAGTCTGCTTCTAAGGGAGAAAGGTTTTTTTTTTTTCTGATAACAACTGTCCTTGTTATTTGTCCTTTCAGGACAAATTTTGTTATAGCAAATGTGTGCAGTGTGCAGTTATAGATGCAATCATGTGTATATACTGCATATAGAACTGTCACAAACAAATAAGCAGTGTGACATAAACAGGTCCGGACAGTATAGTGCAGGCAACAGTCAATCTGGGGCACAGGGACGTTCAATGGGCAACCCGACCCATCGTGAAAGAAGTAGCAGAGAAAAGAATCCACACAAACCCAGGCACGAACCACAGATCTCCAGACGAATAATATCCAAGGCAGAAATGCAGAAGAAGCAGGAAACTTCCAATCCAACACAAGGACACTGCAACTCAAAAGTCAGTAGACAAGACACAACATCAGGTACAGGGCCGTGCAGAAAGTTCTTCAGGGGCAGGGGCTCAAATGTAAAAAAGGGGCAATATGTATATATATATTTAAAAAAAAAAAAAAAAAAATATATATATATATATATATATATATATATATATATATATATATATATATATATATATATATATATATATATATATATATATATATATATATATATATATATATATAAGATGTATCTTATGCTCATCAAGCCTGCATTTATTTAATCAAAAATACACAAAAAAACAGTAGCATAATATTGTGAAATATTATTACATTGTTCTTTTTAACTTTTTATTAATCAAAGAATCTTGAAAAGAGTATCACAGTTTCCATGAGGAGTAATGAGGAGGATATTTGAGCTATGATACTTGCATGATGTGTGTGTGTGTGTGTGTGTGTGTGTGTGTGTGTGTGTGTGTGTGTGTGTGTGTGTGTGTGTGTGTGTGTGTGTGTGTGTGTGTGTGCGTGCATGTCTGTGGTTCAGGTATTCCCTAAGTTGTGCGTACAACATTTTTTGCTCCCCATGAGTAAAACAGCTTATAAATCATAGTAAATTATGTTTTTTGAAAATGTAAAAATAATGAACGTTTTTTGTGGGGGTCACAGTGTGTGTGTGTGTGTGTGCGTGCGTGCGTGCGTGCGTGTGTGTACGTGCGTGCGTGCGTGCGTGTGTGTGTTATACAGTATAAACATTATAAGCACACAATACTCTGAACAATTAGGTCTTTTTTAGAATGAATATTTAAAAATTACTGACCCCAAACTTTTAAACGGTGGTACATAAACATTTAAAATCTTATTTTAAAGTGTTACCCTGAACCTATTTGCACATTAATTTGTTTCCTTTCCTTAAAACATCAAAATGGGTTAACACATTAACTACAAAAAATTAAATCCTAATTACTATTTTAATAGACTGACAGCCCTAAAAACCCACTATGCATCTAACATCAAATTAGCACTGTTGCACAAAAATTCTGGCTTTTCCACTTCCAGGTTTTAAAAGCTCATTACAGCTCTTACAACTCCACCACCCGTCTCGTTTTTCGAAACACTATGCCTCTGTTGAGTCACGTCTCACGAAATGTGTCTGAAAATGGGAAATCATTTAGTTCATAATGAAAACCATTTCTGAGCCACATAATTAAGAGGGCTCTCTTTTAAAAGGGACTCATGATTAATTTGTTTCGCAGAAAGCCTGCGAAGGTAATTAAAACAATGACACTTTTGCACCGATGAACTTGTAAAAATGTTCCATGTACATGGCTTGAGGGATGATGTGCGTTGTCGGTGCTCGGGCCGGTTCGATATCATTCTTCGCTTTAGTTATGACCTTACGCTCATTTAATTTAGCCAGAGAATATTTATGAAGCATGAACACTTCTGAGGATTTTTTGCTTGTCGTCAGCGCCAAAGTCATTGGTGGTCATACGTTTTTGAACGTTACCTTAAATTACATCACTTTTCCACTGCCCTGTGAAATAGGATATGAGCTAAGACAACTGCAGTGGTATTTCAATCCATAATGCAATTATATAAAGGAAAAGCAATATATGTTTAATAAAAATGATCCAGTATCCTCAAAATACATGTTAGAGGAACAAAATTGACATCATTTCAAACTTGTATGAGTTTCTTTCTTCTGTGGAACATGTATTTTTGCTCATACAATGAAAGTCAATTGGAAAAAAAATTTAAGACTAATTTATTTTTATTGCATGAATAAAAATATTCTTCAAACAGCTTATTTTGTGTTACACAGATCCGCAGATAAAATCCATACAGGTTGGAATGACATGAGGGGGAGTAGACAATGACAATATTTCATTTTTGGGAAAACTACGCTTTCAAACCTACGTTTTCTGCAGATTTGTGCCAGTATTTCCTGCATGCGAGCAGCTAGAAGACAGGAGACATCACAGGTGAGCCATCAAATGTCTCAAGAGTGGAAATGAGAGGGGGTGGATATAGATTTGTGAGGGCTAGCAATTAAGATGAATTGAGACAGGGGAGGGCTGAGATCCCAATAAGACCCTGCTGCTGTGTAATTACATGCTCTCTGCTTCTTATTGAGTGGATCCAAAGATCTCAGGCCTGGTGGATTTATGAGAGGCCAGTGTGGCAGTAGGGGGCACTTGGAGGTAAAGTGTCATCCCTGCTTAACAGCTGCGACCATATTTATCCACAGCTGGATTTATGAGAACGGGCCCACGTCCCTAGGGCTGACCCCGGAGGAGGGAGATGCAGGTGAGTGGAGACAGACAGGAGAAGTCATGAAGAATCAACCCTGTGCGATGATGCATGTTCCGATGATAGCCGTCTCGCAGTGGTATGTCGGCGACCCATCATCCCAGGGAACGGCTGAGAAATCAAGCTCGATGATGATGACGAGAAGTGGTTCGGGTGGCATTTCAAACATAGTCACAAGCAACAAGAGGAGAGGAGGGAAGCGGTTTGGGAAGTGTGAAGTGAAGCCGTATCCTGGTTTTAAAAGAGAAGTTGCTATTCCAGGATTTCTGCGTGGATGTTTGCGTGGTTTCCTAAAATGCCACTTTTGAAATGCTATCCCCGAAGGGCTTTGACGCCTCGTGCTCTCAATAGACCGCGGCCAAGGAGAGGCGTACGGGGTCCGGGACATCAGAGACACTGGGAGAGGAAGACTCGGGGACATTTGGTTGCAAAGATAGCTGAAGACAGACAAGGGAACGGGGAGAGAATGGGATTTCGTGAAACATGAAAACTGCTGAAGGGAACAGATATGGTGAAGGTAACGAGATTTGGAGGGAGAGAAATGGAGAGTCTCAGATGGAGGAGACAAAAAGGATAGAGGCAAGAAATGTGAATCTATTCCATTATAATAACCCACCTCTGACTATCGGTAGTGAGACTCCTTGCTTATCTCATCTTCAACCCAGAACAAAACCCATTTTCAAGCCTTAGAAACAATATAAAGAAAGGTTACCATGCCCAACATCCGTGACACCCCTAGTTAGAGCGAGATCGAGGAGGAGTATAAAAATGCATGACGTGCCACGGTCCCGTGTGTACCATCCTGATTGTCGGGCAGCACAGAAGAGCAACAGATATCAAGCTGTGTCACAGTAATTTAGTGCAACAGACATGGCGAGGGATAATCACGCTCATGAATCCATCTCATTTTAGTACCTTATTTTATTATGTAGGTCTTCCTTTCTATCCCGGTTCTCTTTTCTCTTTTTCTTTCCTGGATTACAGGCATTTTTGACATTAATGTCTCTTTAGGCTAAACAGATTAAGGGCTGTAATGACTCTCGACAGTGCCTGGGAGCACATGAGTCACATATTTGAGCAGGGATGGCAATTTTGGTTGAAATGTTCTTACGACAGCAGATACACCGCAATGTTAAGTGCCTTGTCTTTTCTCATCCGAGCTGGATATCAAGGCTGCAAACCCTCTCGCCTCAGGGGAAGATGTTTAAGCATTGAGATGGAGGCTGTGGCTTATAGACGCCTCTGCTCATCTATGCCCACAAGTTCTCCATCTTCTAAGCTTCTCACAGAGAGTTAGAAAAGAAAGTGGTGTACGTGCCAAATAACTCTAACTTCCAGGCACAGAGGCTGCCAGCGCTGATAATTCTGCCCCTGAAGTGCAATTGCCATTCAGCACCCTTTATCTTCAAAAATAAGACAGATGAGAACAACATCGCACCAGATCTTCAGACCACTACGTTAAAGACAATTAGAGCAGAAGAGATTGATTACGCTAAGACACTGCATTCACATTGAACTGAAGTATGGCTACTTGCAAATATGAATAGAAGGAGTAACTATTAGTGCTAATATCGCTGAAAGAAAGGGACCTGGTCATAAAAATGTATTTGAGCTATATTTTAAAGCTGATGCATGTCTACTAGTGCCATCAAATGGATGTCATTCTGTGTTTACACTTTTTGGAAGAATAATAGACCTATGAATGGCTTGCTTTTAGTTTTTATTTAATATCAAATTATTCCCAGTTAAGTGAGTGCACATGTTTTACTTCTAAGATGAGCCAATTAAATAAACTGCATTCCTTTTCTAAAAGTTTAAATGTTTGGGGACAGTAAGAGAGCCACCCCTGGACTCTAGAGCTCGGACTCGGTTACCAGGAGAACGGTACTTGCCTGACTGCATTGTGTCAAGTGTAAAGTTTGGTGGAGGGGGGATTATGGTGTGTGGTTGTTTTTCATGGGTTGGACTTGGCCTCTTAGTTCCAGTGAAAGGAACTCTTAATGCTTCAGCATACCAAGACATTTTGGACAATTTCATGCTACCAACTTTGTTGGAACAGTTTGGGGGGCCATCCCCAAACTGTTCCAACAAAGTTGGTAGCATGAAATTCTGTTCCAACATGACCGCACCAGCACACAAAGTGTGAGGTCCATAAAGACATGGATGAGGGAGTTTGGTGTGGAGAAACTTTACTGGCCAGCACAGAGTCTTGACCTCAACCCGATAGAACACCTTTGGGATGAAGTAGAGCGGAGACCGCAAGCCAGGCCTTCTCGTCCGACATCAGCACCTGACCTCACAAATGCGCTTCTAGAAGAACGGTCAAAAATCCTCATAAACACATTCCTAAACTTTGTGGAAAGCTGTTAGTATATCTACTCCATATTAAACCCTACAGATTAAGAATGGGATGTCATTAAAGTTCATGTGCATGTAAAGGCAGGCATCCCAAAACTTTTGGCAATATAGTGTATATCATCAAGGATGCATTAAATTGATCGAAAGTGACAATAAAAGCCATTTATATAATATTACTAAATATTTATTTTCAAATTAAATGCTGTTCTTTTGAACTTCCATTCATCAAATAATCCTAAAAAAAAATATTATGGGTTTCACAAATAATATTAAGCAGCACAACATGTTTTAAAACATTGATAATAATAAGAAATTTATCTTGAGCAGCAAATCAGCATATTAGAATGATGGGATCATGTGACAATGAAGACTGGAGTAACGATACTGAAAATTCAGCTTTGCCATCACAGAAATAAAGTTTTAAATTGTAATATTTAAATAAATGCAGCTTTTGTTAGAATAAGAGACTTCTTATGATACTTAAGATCAAGAAAATAACTTAGGAACGGTAGTGTATAACTGGTTGAAAACAACGAAAAATTTGAAAATGTACTCAATAAGAATTAAAAAAAAATATTGCAAAAAATATGTTTACTAGCAGGCAACTGGTTGAAAAAAAAAAAAAAAAAAAAAACCAAGAATAAATGCATAGTTATTTTAATTTTACATTGTTACTTAATGTAACAATACTTTGAAATCTGTGACTTAAATTAGATATTCAAAACACTGTTTTCCAACTGGGATCACTTGCAATATACATGTCCTGATAGCAAGATCGATATAAACCAAAACAAAATGATTAAATTATACTACTCTAGACAGCAACAAAACCGTACCAGTTCCCCTACTGGTCACCATGATTTTACCAACTAGACATGTACCTGGATCAACATAAACTTGACATAAAGTGTAAACTTGTCCCTCAAATCTAAATGGTTGTTTGGAACGTTGTTGTGTACTTGGTGAAATCACGTTCACCCTCCCCTAGCATAGACCTCCACACTTAGCATATTTTGAGTACATCATTACCCATATCATTACTGTGAATTTGTCAGGGAACATATCAGTATGTTTATATCAGTAAAATGCATTTTGTCCTGAGGGGAGAGCTACTTACCACAGTATCAACCACTAAGAACATAGCAGCAAATTTCAAGAAGAACCTAGAAGGCAAACACAACACCACTGATGCCTAAGGATCCACATGCTAATGATCTGCACCAGATCGGTACAACAGACAAACAACAAGCACCAGAGACCTGCTTATCATCCCCCAAGGCATTAAGCCAGGAGAGCTAAACATACTTATAGTTGGGTATGTGGTGCTACCCATCTCCATATTTGAGTCTCATTCTTTCTACATAATAATTGACAGAATCCAAACGTACATTAACGACTTCATTTCGAATAGTTTACTTTAGACATTCTACTAACTATAAGTAACTTTGCAATGCCAACTTATTCTACTAATCCTAACCCTTACTAACATAACAGTCTACTAGTACTCTAATGAGAGTTAGTTGACATGTAGTTGCAAAGTTACTTATAGTTAGAATGTCGTAAGTAGACTATCGGAATAAAGTGTAACAAATAAATAAAGCAAATGCAAATAAAGCAAAGCAATTAAAGGGTTAGTTCACCCAAAAATGAAAATTATGTCATTAATTACTCACCCTCATGCCGTTCGACACCCGTAAGACATTCGTTCATCTTCGGAACACAAATGAAGATATTTTAGTTGAAAGCTGATGCTGAGAAAGGCTTCAGACAGGCCTCCATAGGGATTCTGTACATTTGCACTCACAAGACCCATAAAAGGCACTAAAAACGTCGTTACAAAGTCCATCTCACTACAGTGACTCTACAATAATGTTAGGAAGCGACGATAATAGTTTTTGAGCGAAAAAAAAAATCAAAATAACGACTATTCCACAAGTTCTGTCTTCCTCTGTCGTGAAGTCACGAAGCACCACGACGCATGCGCGAGAATATGACGTAGCACCGGCGTTCGGGAATCCATGAAATGCACACTTTAGTCCCATTTTGAGCCCTACGCCGAGACCTAAAGCACGATCAATGTAGAATTCAACAGCTTAGATACGGCGCGTCTTCCTCTGCTCGCTGTAAACAAATCTCCTCCTCGCTTCTGGGTCACGTGTCCGAACGCCGGTTTGCGTCATATTCTCGCGCATGCGTCGTGGTGCTTCGTGACTTCACACTTTATCGTCGCTTCATAACATTATTGTAGAGTCACTGTAGTGAGATGGACTTTGTAACGACGTTTTTAGTGCCTTTTATGGGTCTTGTGAGTGCAAATGTACAGAATCCTTATGGAGGCCTGTCTGAAGCCTTTCTCAGCATCAGCTTTCAACTAAAATATCTTCATTTGTGTTCCGAAGATGAACAAATGTCTTACGGGTGTTGAACAACATGAGGGTGAGTAATTAATGACAGAATTTTCATTTTTGGGTGAACTAACCCTTTAAATCAAAATAGTTGCATGTGTATATATGTGTATATGTTCCCCTATACAGGCTTTTTTTGACAGGTCTGTGGCCACTGGAAGTTAGCTGACTTTCTTGAGACATTGGTCCTCCCTCACATCAAACTCATTTAATCATCTACAATATGACTTTAGTGAAATGAGGAGTGAAACTTGCTAATTAATGGAAACAGCTGACCTTGGTGTCCTATACATTCTTGAAGTCTCTTTTCTGACCTCCTCGCGTTTGATGACTTAAGAGGATGAAAAATCGGCAGAGAGTGAAAAACATTATATTGCATAAACTGCGTATTTTCGACACAGAATAGATTATATTTAATGCCTCCCAGCCAATGACAAGGATAATCATTTCCAAACAGCTTGTAAACATTCAACTCAAAAGCAGCCGTAAGGTCTGTGCCATTCTCACCCCTTATGTCCCTCCAGCCATGAAGGCAGCGCCTCAGGATCCAGACCAGGGGCTTCTGTCTCAGTTAATCAATCCACATGGTAAGCAGTCTTTTCGGGCTTTAAAGACAAACTCCACTCATCCATGGCCCAAAACCCCAGGAGGAAGATCAACAATCAGCGGGTCCTGATTGTTAACTGTTAAAAAATCTCAATTTTTCGTATCAAGAGATAGGTTGTGAATGAATGAATCTTGTTTAAAGACTAGACAAGTCATATCTAAACATGTTGAGATATAACAGTCTTTTACAGCCTGTTACCAAAGTGCTATTCGTTCCCTTTGGCTTTTTCTTGGAGTTCTTGTAGAAGAGAGGGAAGAGAAGCTTTGATCCACGCTTAGCACCCTTCCTCTGCATTTTCATATAATCCCGGTGGCTGAAGCCAGAAGCCCTTTTATCTGATACTGCCAGTGCAGGTGGAATCGATAACGCCTTGGCCTGCAACTGTGAAACAGTTCCTGGATCACAGCCCCCTTCTATCCTAACTCCTATTGATCTTCATTATTTCCACAGGACCTCGCTTCCTTTCCCAAACCCTGACCAGCCACTGCAAACCAGACCACTGTGTCCATCCCACAAAGTTACATTCATAATACACTAGTGATCGATTAGATGGTTACATTTTCTAATTTGAGTGCAATTTTCTGTATTTTTCATTTCATTTTTCAGGTTTGGCCAATAATGGCCAATTGCCCTGTATCTTCAATATCCAAGAACACAAAATGTGACACACATGTAAATGAATAAATACATACATACATAAAAAAAGAAACACTTTTTATTTTTTTATTTTGTCATTAAAAAATTTAAAAGGAAGAAAACAAAACTTTGATATCTAATAAGAATTACAATTTTGTGGGAAATAAAATGTTTCATTATATAATATAAGATTATTTAATCCTTAAATGCATATACCTCGCATACCATGTCGACCCAGGACGTCATTCACGACCCTCCCCCTCATTAATTATTTTACAGTTAGACATCAACCTTATTATATTCATTATAAACAATATAATAATACATATAAATAATGGCTTTTTTTTTTTTACGACCCGAGGAATGTAATATTGTAAGTATATTTTTAATGTATCTTTTGTAATATTTCTCAAGGTGGTAATGTCTGATACACAATGATGGCATGATATTTGATTCATCAGTGTTTGATATAGATCGAGGTCGTTAAAGACCTGAATATGTAATAATGATTGCCGAAACATTCATGCATTTAAAGGTTAATTAATATAATATAATATCATATAATTTATAATATAATAAATATAATTAATATAATATAATGAGTGCTGTCAAATTGTTTAATCGCATCACAGATAAAAGTTTGTGTTTACATAATATGTGTGTGTATACTGTGTATAATTATTATGTATATATCAATCTATATACAGTATATACATGCAAATATTTCTTAAATACATGAATAAGTGTGTATTTATCTATGCATACATAATTATACACAGTATGCACACATATATTAAATATAAACCTTTATTTTGGAATGTGATTAATCGGGATTAATCGATTTGACAGCACTAAATAAAATAAAATATAATATAAACACACACACACACACACACACACACACACACACACACACACACACACACACACACACACACACACACACACACACACACACACACACACACACACACACACACACACACACACACACACACACACACACACACACACATGTATGTAAATAAAAATACATTGTGTTAAATGTTTTACTTTCAAGTATATATACCCAACTTTTTGTAAATTGTGCAAAAGTTGTATTTTTAAACTTTGTTTGAACAATACATTTTACCATGCCACTGTGATGTAAATAGGGTGTCTCCGAGGTATTACCATGTCGACAAGGTGACTTTCAATATGTGAAATTATTTATGCATTCACACGGTGAGCCAAATATGAGATCGTCCTGCACATAAATCTTGCTTAGTGAGCCATGACTGTCTGGATTATCATGCTCATTCCTTCTTTCAAAGTTCATTTAATACACTGGACCCCCACAAGTTCAAACCTGACCTTATAGTTGTATCCAGACATGATGTATTGCCAAAGAACAAACACAACGTGATTTGGTCGGCAGCATTACCCATGTGATAGCATGAATGATACCTCAGTTGCATGTGGCACCTGGAGACCTTGATAAAATGATGATGACTTGCACCTAATAATTGATGATAAACTAGTCTATAGCATCTTTATATTAGTCCATGACTGAGGCTGCAAGTTATTTCCTCCCCTCACTCCCATCCCGAGACTGCATGCTGTGAGTGCACAAGGTGAAATAAAAAGGCCAGTTAAAAGAGAGTGTGATAAACAGAAGGCACACCAAGTAAATGAGAGCAGTTTATTGAATGGCAAAGCTCTAAGGTGCCACTCTTCCTCACAGAGTAAGGCTAATTCAATTCCCTCCCATGTCCCATCAAAGAGTGCTTAAGAGTGTGCCGCATCAAAGCCGTGCCGGAAAACACAGAATGATTGTAACTCAATTGTTGCCGGCCCGTCATTGATTGCACACTGGCATAAAGTCGAGTACAGAGACAAAAGACTTTGCTGTCCTTCCCTGGACTTTGTAATCACCTTTCTGATGTTTCAAGACTGTGAATCATCCACTAATGCTAATAAAGCCTGAGGGCAACTCGACGCAGTTCAAAAATGCCTCTCAGATAGGAAAAGTAATCAGATATAAAAAGCTTACAGAGCGGCTCATGTGAATGGAAGTGGTGAAGTAAGGCAGCACTGCATTAATTGACATCTAGTACAGTGAATAGCGTACTGTGTGGTTTTATAGTGCGGAGTAGAGCATTGTTTTTAGTGGTCGACCAATATATTGCCAAGGCCAATATTTCCCTTTGGTTAGACTTTATTTTGATGGTCCACTTTAGACATTAGTGTTTGGTTCTTGAACGAATCGTTCTTTTGAGCTGGTTCTCAGCCAGTAACCGGTTGAGCCGGTTCTCAGCCAGTAACCGGTTGAACCGGTTCATTAATGGAACTGAATCAAACTTTAGTTCCAGGTTGATGACGCAAGACGCAAAAGCCGAAGTAGCATGTCTGACTAAAAAAGAAGCGAAAGAGCCAGTTCAAACATCTGTCGGAGTTTGCCGAAATAAAATGAGGACTCAAAAGGAACCGAACGAGTTAGTTCAAACATCTGTCAAAGTTTGCGGAGGATTACCAAGGATGATTGAGTTGGTGACGCAAGTCTGAGGCACATAGGCTACTGGAAATATTCTTATGACTACTGTTATTAAATAACATCTTATTAAAACCTGCAAAATCCTTCCTGTCAAGATATTTAAATACATTTCACTGTAGTTTATTGTGCATGCAGATTATAATTTAAGTTGTTAAGCAAATTTATAAATTTATATATGGTTTATTCTTTCTATATAGGCTACTTTAGACATGTAACATATCCACGTTTGTTGATCAGTGCCGGTAATGTGTACTGTATTTGTGCAATTTTCAGTCGAATCCGACGTGAAGGATAAATGAATTAACTTTGAATTAACACAAACACCATTAACAATAATCAGCAAATGCACTCACGCATATAACTTTATTTGATTGTTTCAGTATGCATTGACACAGATTATTTTATTTGAATGTTTCCTGGATATAACATGACACTGAGAAATGCATAAAAGCATAAAAGAAATACATAGTGACATCATTGGGAATCGGCTTTTTGAACCGGTTCATTGAGCCGAACTGTCTGAAAAGAACCGGTTCGTGGAAATGAATCAGATTTTGCATCACTATTAGACATTCTACTAAGTATAAGTAACTTTGCAACTGCCAACTAACTCTCATTAGAATATTAGTAGACTGTCAGTCAGTAGACTGTTAGGTTAGGTGCTAAGATTCAGGTTAGTAGAATAAGTAGACATTTAGATGCAAAGTTAGGCCCCGTTTCCACCGAAATTACCCGGAACAATTTGTACCAGGGACTTTTTTTACAGGAACTTTTTTTCCCCCAGACCTGCTGCTGTCTGCGTTTCCACTGCGGTCTGATGTACCGAGAAGATTAGGCAAATTAGTCCGGTGATGTAGGACTGCTCCTCCCAGTCACCGATGGACAGTAATAATTTTTGCGCGACACTGTCTGCAACAATAACAATTATGGAGGAGATGCAAGCAGCGCTGCTTTTGCTGGTTATGTATTGGTTTACTAAAGAGGTAATTAACAAAACGGCGGAAAAGAGACGAGCTCTGCGTATTCTGAAAGCTTGTAAAGCTAGATTTAAAATAAGACAAAGTATGTTATTATTAGCTATTACGGACATTGACAGTGAGATAGCTGAGACGAACGTGCGCCATCAGACAGAAAGAGCGAGGCTGATATTTGCTGAACGCAGAACGATCCTCGCAAAAGACTTTTAAAAATGCCGGTTGAAATAAAATGCTGCGTGAGCTCAACCAATCAGCATGTTCAGCAGCCAAGTCCCACCCCCGAAAGTTCCCGAACTTTGAAAAAGTACCACGTCGGGAGCAGGGCCGTTCGAAGGGGGAAATATTTACCCGGAACTTCATTTAGACCCTGGTTCCTGCGGTCGAAACACACCGAGTACCACCCCAAAGTTCTAGTTCCTGGGGAAAGTTCCTGCAGTGGAAACGCAGCTTTAGTGGAATGTCTAAAGTGGACCATCAAAATAAAGAGTTACTTTGTTACCACAATGTAACATTCATGTCATTTTTTTATTTTTTTGTATTTTTTTATATCATGTATGTAACAAATATAAATGTCATTGCAGCATGTGTTATTTACGTTTTTTAAAGGGATATTCCAAAAATAAAAATACAAGCAAGCAAAACAAACATGGTGGTAATCCATATGATACAAATTAATGAAGTAAAACAATAGGTGTTTGTGAGAAAAGTTTTTTTTTTAAATATAAACCATCGCTTTGACCAACTGTTAAACACTGGTTCAGAAGACATTGATTCATCACCTGGGCTGTATGAATGCTGCCGAGTTTATTTTGCACAGTTTTTCAAGCCCCAAATTTGGAATTCAATTCCATTTCAATTCAAATTTTATTTCCAGACTCAAGGTTCATTAGAGAGGAGAAACTAACAACAACTAACACAAAATTACAAACAGTACAAAACATTTAAAAAAGACTATACACTCTAAAAAAAAAGGTTCTATATGGCACCAAAATGGTTCTTGGTCGTAATCATAGAGGAACCGCTTGGTGCTATATAGCACCATATCTTAACATGTTCTGTATATGGTAGCGGTGCTATTAAAGCACCTTAGTTAGTGGTGCTATATAGCACCTTAGTCAATGAACCGGTGAAGAACCTCTGAAGAACCACTGAAGAACCACTGAAGCACCAAAATTGGTGCTATATAACACTTAAAAAGGTTCCCCTATGATTACGAGCCAAGAACCATTTTTGGTGCCATATACCTTGTTGATGCTAGAGGTCAGAGGAGAATGGGCCGACTGATTCAAGCTGATAGAAGAGCAACTTTAACTGAAATAACCACTCGTTACAACCGAGGTATACAGCAAAGCATTTGTGAAGCCACAACAAGCACAACCTTGAGGCGGATGGGCTACAACAGCAGAAGACCCCACCGGGTACCACTCATCTCCACTACAAATAGGAAAAGGAGGCTACAATTTGCACGAGCTCACCAAAATTGGACATTTGAAGACTGGAAAAATGTTGCCTGGTCTGATGAGTCTCGATTTCAGTTGAGACATTCAGATGGTAGAGTCAGAATTTGGCGTAAACAGAATGAGAACACGGATCCATCATGCCTTATTACCACTGTGCAGGCTGGTGGTGGTGGTGTAATGGTGTGGGGAATGTTTTCTTGGCACACTTTAGGCCCCTTAGTGCCAATATATGGCATTTTTGGTGCCACATAGAACCTTTTTTTGTACCAGTACTTTCTCATAGGTGATAGGTATCACACCACACTTTGCTTAGGATTAGACAACAGCATAATAATATTTTGTGAATTATCCAGCCGACAAATTTGATACACCTTTATACATCATATTCCTAATTAAAGCCATACAAGTTTTTACTCTTGACACAAAATAAATTACTTGCACTACTCCACCTTGTTTTTTTCAATATAATCCTCATACAATCATTGTAGGCAACCTGAAGTTTACATAAACTCACTTTTTTAAACTTAACCCACAAGGGAGCAGTATAAATGGAAGTACAGTATGCTCTAAAAAGGTTGATCTTAACCTGATCCAAACACATATCAAATTTTCTCACCAACATATTTGCTTGGGCATATAACATTCGGTGATGCCTATGCATATCGTCATCATCACTCATTTCATCATTAATGATATGCTCCAAATATTTTGTTTTAGTGCATTCATTCAGTACTTGCCCTGGCAAATAAAAATCTGGAGAACTAAGGTCCTTATCCCCTTTTGTTCTACATATCATGGCAACACTCTTCTTTGCATTATATTGCACATCATATTTAATCCCATAGACAGAACATACATTTAGCAGCTGTTGAAAACCAGCAATACTCTGTGAAAAAATAACCAGATCATCAGCATACATAAGATGATTAATTACAAGCACACATCCAGTCTTACAGTCACTTAATTGTTCTGACAATTCATTCATATAAACATTAAAAAGGGCTGGTGAGAGTAAGACCTCCCTGCAGCACTCCATTACCAACTCCAAAGGAGTGGGGTAAACACTATTACCCCATTTTATTGTCATAGTCTGATTAGCTTACCAATATACCAATATTCTTAGTATGCTATTAGGCACACCCCTTTGTCTCAGTTTATCAAACAACTTTTGATGATTTACTCTATCAAGAGCCTTAGAGGCGTCAATGAAGCCAAATATAACAGAAGAATTGCCTTTTATATTTCTTTCAGTGCATATATACACTAATCAGTACTATGTTGTGTCTTAAAACCAAATTGATTATCTGTGGTACCAAGATATCCACTCAATCAATAAAATTATTTCCTATCTTTGAGCTGCATTATTGCTTTATAAACTTCATTAGTTGTAATGGCCATTATATCAGTATATGAAACCTTTTCCACTTCATACGGTTCATTCTTTAAATAATTGAATTATATGGACTCACAGAGATAGATCAGTTTGTGTTCCACAGAAGAAAGAAAGTCATATACTTCTGGGAAGGTATATGAAGCTGAGTGAATGATGAGAGAATTTTTACTTTTGGGTTTTCACTGCTTGACGAAAAAAGTCGCTGATAGGTCGTTTAAATAGGCAAATTGCTTAAGAGTCTATGACTAGATCATTATCGCAGTGATTATTATGTTTCTAGCATGCTATATGTTAGGCAGCAGTTCTTCTAACCCTAATTAATGGAGTTTGTAGCTTTTCATTTCTTAATCAACCAGGTAGGAAGACATATCATGGCCCTATTCCAGAATGACAATGTCAAGATTCATCAGGCTCAAATTGTGAAAAAATGGTTGGGAGGGAGCATGAAGAGTCATTTTCACACATGAATTGGCACCTCTGAGTCCATTCAATGAAAGTCTTTGGGATGTGCAGTAGTAGACTTTACAGAGTGATTGACTCTTGCAAAGTCAATACAAGATCTTGACCAAAAATGTATGCGCCTCTTGATGGATCAATTTGCATTAAATGCATCAATTTTTGGTAGATGGCAATAACTTAGAGAGCAGGGTGGCCAACATAAAACTGATATATATAATTTACAATATATCATCCTGCCCTCTAAGATATTGCCATCTATATCGACCATCAAAAAATCCATAGCGGTCGACCACTAATCCACTAATTATTTTCATCTGCTCATAAAGACTTTATTGAACATAAGACTCATTTTCTTTACTAGGCCCTAGAAAAGAATCCATTTGGCTTAATGCCAACTTGCAAAATCCTAGTACGGCTTAGTGGTTCTGACTCCTAAATTTGCACTTCCTATTGATCTTTAGTTTTCCATTACTTGAGATCCCTGTTGTTATGCTGAGTTTGTATGCATTTCAATGCATGATCATGAACCTACACACATGTCCAAATGTGTCTTATCCTGGAATCAATGGCACCAACTCCTAAATGAGGATAATTGTCTGGCTATAGGAGTCTATTAACTGCTATGCTAGCAGTAATGTATGCATTCAAGGGCATGTAAAAACAGGTCAGAAACAACCAGAACTCTCTAAGGGGCCACAGTTAATTCATAGTCATAGTCCAAGTGAGGGATTTTCTACAGGTTGCATCAGGCAGTGTGTTAGCAGGTGGGGGGTAATGAGGTGCAGAGGATTTTTTTATTTTTTTTTAATGAATTTAAATTACTCAACCTAGACTGTTCATTGTTTCATGGAGACATTAGCAGCAGTCATTAAGAATATTAACTGTTCTACTTTTAAATACACAACAAATGTCGTGGTCGGTAAGATTTAAAAAATAAATAAATAAAGTTATTATGCTCACAAAGGCTAAATTCATTTAAAAACGGTAATATTGTGAAATATTATTATAATTTATAATACACTCACCTAAAGAATTATTAGGAACACCATACTAATACTGTGTTTTACCCCCTTTCGCCTTCAGAACTGCCTTAATTATACACTCACCTAAAGAATTATTAGGAACACCTGGTCAATTTCTCATTAATGCAATTATCTAATCAACCAATCACAAGGCAGTTGCTTCAATGCATTTAGGGGTGTGGTCCTGGTCAAGACAATCTCCTCAACTCCAAACTGAATGTCAGAATGGGAAAGAAAGGTGATTTAAGCAATTTTGAGCGTGGCATGGTTGTTGGTGCCAGACGGGCCGGTCTGAGTATTTCACAATCTGCTCAGTTACTGGGATTTTCACGCACAACCATTTCTAGGGTTTACAAAGAATGGTGTGAAAAGGGAAAAACATCCAGTATGAGGCTGTTCTGTGGGCGAAAATGCCTTGTTGATGCTAGAGGTCAGAAGAGAATGGGCCGACTGATTCAAGCTGATAGAAGAGCAATTTTGACTAAAATGACCACTCGTTACAACCGAGGTATGCAGCAAAGCATTTGTGAAGCCACAACACGCACAACCTTGAGGCGGATGGGCTACAACAGCAGAAGACCCCACCAGGTACCACTCATCTCCATTACAAATAGGAAAAAGAGGCTACAATTTGCATGAGCTCACCAAAATTGGACAGTTGAAGACTGGAAAAATGTTGCCTAGTTGGATTTCTGTTGAGACATTCAGATGGTAAAGTCAGAATTTGGCGTAAACAGAATGAGAACATGGATCCATCATGCCTTGTTACCACTGTGCAGGCTGGTGGTGGTGGTGTAATGGTGTGGGGGATGTTTTCTTGGCACACTTTAGGCCCCTTAGTGCCAATTGGGCATCGTTTAAATGTCACGGCCTACCTGAGCATGGTTTCTGACCATGTCCATCCCTTTATGACCACCATGTACCCATCCTCTGATGGCTACTTCCAGCAGGATAATGCCACATATGCTTGAATCATTTCAAATTACTTTCTTGAACATGACAATGAGTTCACTGTAATAAAATGCCCCCCACAGTCACCAGATCTCAACCCAATAGAGCATCTTTGGGATGTGGTGGAACGGGAGCTTCGTGCCCTGGATGTGCATCCCACAAATCTCCATCAACTGCAAGATGCTATCCTATCAATATGGGCCAACATTTCTAAAGAATGCCTTCAGGACCTTGTTGAATCAATGCCACATAAAATGAATGCAGTTCTGGAGGCAAAAGGGGGTTAAACACAGTATTAATATGGTGTTCCTAATAATCCTTTAGGTGAGTATATAAGAAGGGGATTCCCATGATTTTCTCAACCTTTTTCCACACTTCAAGGGAGTACTCAACAATTGGTCCAAAATTTTTCCTAGAGCATTTAGAAACACCTGAAAAGGGTAGATCTTGTAGGTGAACAGGATGGGCAATATTCACTTCTAAATCTTGCCATGGAACCAAAGCATCAGGATTAACCCAGGTCTTGATTGGTCTTATTTGAAGCTAAGTTATATAATTTAAAATCAGGAAATGACAGACCCCCATCAAGTTTCTTACGCTGCAGTGTCTTGAGTCGGATTCTGAGTTTTTTCTTATTCCAGATAAATCTAGAAATAGCCGTGTTGAGCTCTTTGAAAAAACATGCGGGGCTAATGGTAACACAATATTATTATTTTGTCAACACCAAAACCCAGCAGATTTTTTTTGTCTGATAGTGGTGACATTTCAATAAATGGAGCTGAAAATATTTAATAATATTTATAATAAATGTTTGTCATGACAGTACACATTATTTTCATATCTGATATGTTCCATATTGACAGGCAGACAATGAAAAACACATTTTGCAGGAAGTTGTGCCAAAACGTGAATCATTTTGAAAATGTTTAATCTAAAATAATTCCTTGGCAAACTTTTTTCATTCCAGCCTGTTTTGCTCTGCCTCAATAATCAGTGTGCTGATATGAGGATTGAAAACCTTACCTTAAAAGTTCATACTCTCACAAACACACATACCCGTTTGTCACTCTCTATCTGTGTCCTCACTTTGACAGCTAAACCTCGAAGGCTGCAGATGTACTGAAGTTCAGTAATCAGCTGACTTGGCTGACCGTGTCGCTCTGATTGCCACAGCAATTAGAATTCTGGCCACAGATTGCTGTCTGCTGTCTGAGGCCAGATCACAAAGAAGGATAGAAGAGAGATATACAAGCTATAGATTATAGGGATTACACTCCAAATCACACAGCAATAACAAACCACCTCAGAGATGCTTGTCATGTATAAAAAAATAAAAATAATAATTTATTTATTTATTTATTTTTTACACAGAGTAAACAGGATGGTTTACTTGGGACAGACAGATAGATAGATAGATAGATAGATAGATAGATAGATAGATAGATAGATAGATAGATAGATAGATAGATAGATAGATAGATAGATAGATAGATAGATAGATAGATAGATAGATAGATAGATAGATAGATAGATAGATAGATAGATAGATAGATAGATAGATAGATAGATAGATAGATAGATAGATAGATAGTATAATGACAAATAATTAACATTTGTTGTCATTATATTTTTCTTTTTGTATAACGGTACACAAAACTGACAGTTCGGTACGTACCTCGGTTTTGAAGTCACGGTTCGGTACGGGTTCGGTACAGCAGTTTTACAAAATTGTATTTTATTTATTTTTATTAAACAGTTGTTTACTGAAAAAACAGTGTCTGTCCTTAAATGAATTCAATTATAACTAAAAGTTTCTTAAATATAATGCTGTACACTATACAGGGAGCCCTTATTGCACATTACTATAATATTAAAGGTTAACAACAGAGCCCAAACTATTAGCCTAGTTGCTATTTATTTTTTGTTAATAAATAATCAAATCAAATCAAATCACTTTATTGTCACACAGCCATGTACACAAGTGCAACAGCAGGTGAAATTCTTGGTGCAGTTCCGAGCAACATAGTAGTCATGACATGACATGTACAACATTTAAAGCAGCATCAGATTACACATCTGATGCGCCCACAATTACTCACAGCACGGTAAACTCTACAATAAACAATAAATAATTTACACAATGTGAGTGTAGTTCTCACAGCTTTAACCAATATACACACACTTACAATATACATATACTTTAAACAATATACACTAAACATACATTAAACAGTATACATTAAGCTATAGTAATAATAATATACAATGTACAGTATACATTATTATTCACAGTAGAGATCCAATGTACAATAGGTGCTATATGATGAATAATAAATGATAAATAAATGTGTATATAATGTGTGTGTATCTACAGTGGGTTGTGCTGAGTGATATTCTGTCCAGTGTGTGTTATGATCCTGATGGATCAGGAGTTAAG
This sequence comes from Romanogobio albipinnatus, assembly GCA_023566225.1. Lineage (NCBI taxonomy): Eukaryota > Metazoa > Chordata > Actinopteri > Cypriniformes > Gobionidae > Romanogobio > Romanogobio albipinnatus. Next base: position 13,058,469 of record CM042261.1, on the reverse strand, counting down.
TAGTCTGATTGCTTGTGGGAAGAAGCTGTTCTGGAGTCGGCTGGTGCGTGTTCTAATGCTGCGGTACCGTCTGCCTGATGGCAGCAGTGAGAGCAGCCCATGGTTCGGGTGGCTAGAGTCTCTGATGATCCTCTGAGCTCTCTTCACACACCGCCTGGCGTAAATGTCCTGGAGGGAGGGAAGCTCACCTCCGATGATGCAGCTGGCCGTGCGCACTACCCTTTGCAGGGCTTTGCGGCTGCGGGCGGTACTGTTGCCGTACCAGGTGGTGATGCAGCCAGTCAGCAGGCTCTCTATAGTGCAGGTGTAGAAGCGTGTGAGGATGTGGTGGCTCATTCCAAACCTCATCAGCCGTCGCAGAAAGAAAAGGCGCTGATGAGCCTTCTTCACAACGGCCTCGGAGTGGACGGACCATGAGAGTTCCTCTGTGATGTGGACACCAAGGAACTTGAAGCTGCTGACTCTCTCCACCGGTGCTCCATCGATGGTGATGGGGCGGTGTTCTCTCTCATTCCTCCTGAAGTCAACCACCAGCTCCTTGGTCTTGCTGACGTTGAGGGAGAGGTTGTGCTCCTGACACCACCGTGTCAGAGTGTGCACCTCCTCTCTGTAGGCAGTTTCATCATTGTCAGTGATGAGACCTACCACCGTCGTATCGTCAGCAAACTTGATGATGGTGTTGGAGCTGTGGGTTGCCACACAGTCATGTGTGTACAGGGAGTACAGGAGTGGGCTGAGAACACAGCCCTGAGGGGCTCCAGTGTTGCGAGTCAGTGGTGAGGAGATGTTACTCCCCATTCTGACCACCTGGCATCTGTTTGACAGGAAGTCCAGGATCCAGCTGCATAACAAGCTGTTTAAGCCTAGAGCCCGGAGTTTAATGTCAAGTATGGAGGGCACAATGGTGTTGAATGCTGAGCTGTAGTCTACAAACAGCATTCTCACATATGTGTTCCTCTTTTCCAGGTGGGAGAGAGCAGTGTGAATTGTTGATGAAATGGCATCATCAGTGGAGCGGTTTGTGCGGTATGCAAACTGCAGTGGGTCCAGTGAGGGGGGGAGAACAGAGCAGATATGGTTTCTGACTAGTCTCTCAAAGCATTTGCTGATGATGGGGGTCAGAGCAACAGGACGCCAGTCGTTTAAGCAGAGTGTTTTTGATTGCTTCGGTACAGGAACAATGGTGGACGTTTTGAAGCATGTGGGGACCACAGACAGGGAGAGGGACAGGTTAAAGATGTCCGTAAAAACTCCAGCCAGTTGGTGCGCGCACACTCTGATCAAGCGGCCCGGAATGCCGTCTGGACCCGCTGCTTTACGGACGTTCACCCGTAAAATAACATGCAAACGTAAACTTCACATACGGCAGTTTTTGCATTAACTTTTAACTCTAATTATAAAATTATGTTTTTTCTCCAATTCGTTGGAATTTAATCATTTATACACAGTGTCTGTCATTTTCATGACAAGTTCATTTATTTAAACATACATTATATAATCAAAACATCACTAACAGGTTAAGTAGATTTTGTTTCAAATTATCAACTTGAAAAAAAATCAACCAAATAAAAAGTTATCTAACAGAGTCTGCACATTGAGCAGTATGGGTTAATACTTGGTTAAAAAAACCTCTGGGTTTAGAGGTTCAGAATAAAACCGTAACCAGAATATCCGAGAGGAATATCAATACAGACTCATTGCAAGCACTGTTAACCCATTTAAGCCCACCAGCAACTATAGTTGCCGCAGTGTATAGTTGTCATTTTCCTTTTGTAAGTATTTTTCTAGATAGTATCCATGTTTTATATCTCAATGACATGCAAGAAAAACAACCAAATAAAGGATTTCAAGAGAGAAAAAAAAGGTATTAACTTCCTTCCTGTCACATGAGACTGCCAACTTCCTACCCCTACTTCCAGGAAGCATAACGAAGGCAAACCCTCCCAAAGAAAGGTTATTTTCATGTTACTAATAAGTATTTTTTGTTGACATTATATATATATAGGTCGTTAAGGTCTCTAGAATCATCCAAACAAAACAATTATTTCAAGAGATCTATAGTTCCCTTTCGTTCAGTCACTACGACGTACGTTAGTGACTAACGAATGGGGGTTTCGCTTAGAAGCCAATTACCTTCGAGAATTCAACAGCGCCCAATGGCAGTGCCAATGCCATGGGCATGTGGAATTTGCATGCGTAACTCCGCCCCACCTCGTGGGTATATAAGGAAGTACGCTGGCAACATCGCATTATGTTTCTGCTTTGGAGCCAAGAGGATCTCTTCACTCCTTCAAGCCTTTGTCAGCCTTCGAGACGAGCAGCTTTCCAGAGGCGTTGGTGTTACGGCGCGTTCCAGTGAACGCATACTGCCTGCCTGCTGATCTGCGCAGTGGTCCGCTAGACAGCTGGTGTGTGGTCCCTGGGCGCTTCGGCGCCTTTTCAGGATGTCTCGTCCGTGTACTTCTGGGTGTGGCCGGTCGTTGTCTTCTTTTGATGGGCACAAACACTGTCTGGTATGATTGGGCTTTCAGCATGCCCAGGCAGCGTTTGTGGATGCGTCATGTTCCCACTGCGGGAACATGACCATCGCAGTGTTGCGATCGAGACTCGATGAACTTCGTAATGAAGTGAGAGTCCCCTCTACCACACCCCGATCTACTGAGTCCCAGAGGCCCAGTACTTCGGCTGGTGGTCAGGGTGACCTGAGGGTTACGGTGTGGAACAAAGCCCTGACGCTCATGCCTCGGGCCACACCCCGATCTAGCACACTGCAACCCGCGAGTGCTCAGGCGCAGATCGCGGGGCCTGCTTCGGCCCCCCCGCGTATCTCGTTTGGCGCTCCAGAGGAGGATGCGATGTCGGTCACCGCATCACAAGGTGGGCTCGAGTCCTCTGAGGATGATGACTCGGCTGTGCTGCCACCCTCGGGCGTTCCAGCATTGCCCGAGTCGGACCCAGAGCTGACAGCCATGTTGTCTCGGGCAGCCGCGAGCCTCGGGATAGAGTGGAACCCTCCGCCCTGTCCCGAGCGCTCCCGGCTCGATGATTGGTTTTTGGGAGCGCGCGCTGACAACCGTCAGTCCCCGCCCCCAATACCTTTCTTTCCTGAGCTGCATGAGGAACTTGCGCGGTCCTGGAAGTCCCCGTTGTCTTCCCGTGACCGTTCGGCGACTTCCTCAGCCTTCTCTACTCTCGATGGGGCCGCGGCCAACGGGTATACTGGGGTCCCCCCAGTTGAACGGTCTGTTGCGATGCAACTGTGTCCACAGAACGCTTCAACTTGGCATGGTGATCCTAAGCACCCCTCCAAAGCCTGTCGATTCACATCAACCTTGGTGGCAAAATCGCACAGAGCCGCGGGGCAGGCTGCCGCCTCTTTGCATGCCATGGCGATCCTCCAGGTCTACCAGGCCAGGATCCTCAAGGACATGCGCGAGGGTGGAGTTGATCCGGGGCTCCTAAACGAGCTGCGTGTCGCCACCGACCTCGCTCTCCGGGCGACGAAGGTGACCGCATGCTCCCTGGGTCAAGTGATGTCCACAAACGTGGTCCAGGAGAGACACCTGTGGCTGAACCTGGCTGATATGCGGGAAACCGAGCGAACCCGGTTCCTCGATGCCCCCATATCCCAGGCCGGCCTCTTCGGCGGGGCGGTTGAAGACTTCGCCCAACAGTTTTCAATCGCCCAGAAGCAGACTGAGGCTATCAAACACGTACTGCCCCGGCGGCCAGCTGCTGCCTCCACCCAGCCGCCGGCACAGTCGCCTCAGTCTGCTCCACGCCGAGGACGCCCTCCTAAGGCTCCCGCCCCTCCCGCCCGGCCCAAGCAGCAGCCTTCACCCAGGCCGGGTGGCAGAGGTCGCCGTAGGCAGGCGTCACAATCCACTCAGCCCGCCCTGCTAAACGCCAGGCCAAGCGGCGCTCCTGAGACGGACGGCTCAGGGATGGGAAATTTTTTCCAGGAGATGGTAGCAGGACCACTCCTTCCCCCGGTGGAGGGCCGGGGGAGAATCCTTTGTTCAGCTGCTGGCCCCCGGGTCAGCAGCACCCTATTTTGGTCAAAGAAAGAATTAACACTCCCATCCCTGAGCCCCCAGAGATCGGTGATGACGGTGCGCGCCACCCTCGGGTCCCGCCACTCGCATCCCTCTCTGTCGCCAGCCTCCTGGCAGAGCAGACCCCAGTGGAACGTGCGTGCTTCCCTGGTCTCCTCTGTCAGGACGCAGCAGTTAACCGTGCCCCCGCACCGGGACGCCCAACAGCCTCCCATGTCCGGGCCGGTAACGCTGCCTCACTGCCCCACACCGGGTACGTCTGTGGTCCGAATGACCCCGCTGGTGCAGTTCCTGGGAGTCTGGCTTCAGCTTCCAGGGCTGTCCCGCTTGGTTGCGAGGACCGTCAGGCGCGGCTACGCGATTCAGTTCGCGCAGGTTCCTCCCTGCTTCCGGGGAGTCCGTTCCACCGTGAACGGGGCCAATGCCCCCGTCATGCGAGCGACGATTGCCACCCTACTGGCGAAGGGTGCGATCGAACTTATCCCTCCAGCCGAGATGAACTACGGGTTCTACAGCCCGTACTTCATTGTACCCAAAAAGACCGGTGGGTTACGACCAATCCTGGACCTGCGCATCTTGAACCGTTACCTTCACCGGTTTCCGTTCAAGATGTTGACAGCGAAACGCCTTTTCGAATGCGTTCGTCCGGACGATTGGTTTGCAGCAATCGACCTGAAGGACGCCTACTTCCATGTCTCCATTCTACCTCGACACAGACCGTTCCTACGGTTTGCTTTCGAGGGGCGGGCATATCAGTACGCGGTCCTCCCATTCGGGCTATCTCTGTCCCCTCGCTTCTTTACGAAGATTGCCGAGGCAGCCCTTGTGCCCCTTCGGCAGCACGGGGTTTGCATCCTGAATTACCTCGATGACTGGCTCATACTGGGCCACTCTTGAGAGCAGGTTTGCGGACACAGAGATCGGGTGCTCCATCACCTAGCCCGTCTGGGCCTTCGGGTCAACTGGGAGAAGAGCAAACTTTGCCCCGCGCAGAGGATCTCTGTTCTCGGTATGGATATCGACTCGGTCGCCATGTGCGCGCAGCTTTCGAGCGCGCGCGCGCAGTCTCTGCTGACTTCCCTTCGTCAACTCGAGGGCAAGAATGCGGTTCCACTGAAATTATTTCAGAGGCTCCTGGGGCATATGGCATCTGCAGCGACGGTAACGCCGCTCGGATTGCTACATATGAGACCGCTTCAGCACTGGCTATGCGATCGAGTCCCGAGATGGGCATGGCGGTCTGGCATGCTCCGGGTACAAGTGACTCGGGCCTGCTTACAGACTCTCACCCCGTGGTCGAACCTCAAGTTTCTACGGACCGGAGTGTCCTTAGAACGAGTTTCCAGACATCTTGTTGTATCAACAGATGCATCATCCACGTGCCATGTGCAATGGACAAGCAGCCGCGGGCTCCTGGACAGGACCCCAGCACCTTCTGCATGTCAATTGCCTCGAGTTACTGGCAGTACGGTTCGCCCTGCACCGCTTCCGAGCGTTGCTGAGGGGTCAACATGTACTAGTCAGGACAGACAACATGGCCGTAGTAGCGTACATCAACCACCAGGGCGGTCTACGCTCCCGCCGTATGTCTCAACTCGCCCGCCATCTCATTCTATGGAGTCAGAAGCACCTGAGGTCCCTTCGTGCTGTCCACATCCCGGGAGACCTGAACCATGCAGCCGACGAGCTCTCACGGATTCAGCCTCTCCCCGGAGAGTGGAGACTCCATCCCCAGACGGTTCAGCTGATATGGGAACAGTTAGGCGACACACAGGTAGACCTGTTTGCCTCCCCGGACTCTTCCCATTGCTCCCTGTTTTATTCTCTGACCGAGGGCACCCTCGGCACAGATGCACTGGCGCACAGCTGGTCGTCGGGGCTACGCAAGTATGCGTTTCCCCCAGTGAGCCTTCTTGCATGGGTACTGTGCAAGATCAGGGAGGACAAGGAGCAGGTCATGTTGGTCGCCCCGTATTAGCATGGCCAGACCTGGTTCTCAGAACTTCTACTCCTTGCGACAGCCCCTCCCTTGTCTATTCTTCTGAGACCGGACCTCCTCACTCAGAGACGGGGCACCCTTTGGCACCCGCGTCCGGCGTTCTGGGAGCTCCACGTGTGGCTTCTGGACGGGACGCAGCAGGTTTGAGTAGCCTTCCACCTGCGGTGGTCGCTACCATCACTTCCGCTAGGGCAGAGTCTACACGACACCTCTATGCGTTGAAGTGGAACCTCTTCATCACATGGTGTTCTTCCCGCCAAGAAGACCCCTGGAAATGCCTGATCGGGTCCGTGCTATCGTTTCTCCAGGAGGGGGTGGAACGAAGGCTGTCTCCTTCCACCCTTAAAGTGTACGTGGCCGCAATATCTGCCTACCACGATCTCCTGGGAGACAAAAAGGTAAGTCAGCACGACCTGATCATCAGGTTCCTGAGGGGGGCGAGGAGACTGAATCCTCCTCGCTCTCCTCTCGTTCCCTCTTGGGACCTCGCAGTAGTCCTAAGTGCTCTGCAGAGGCCTCCCTTTGAGCCTTTGTGGTCGGTTGAGATTAAATTCTTGTCTATGAAGACGGCTCTGCTGACCGCATTGGCCTCTCTTAAGAGGGTAGGGGACCTGCAGGCATTTTCGGTTGACGAAGCGTGCCTGGAGTTCGGACCGGCTAACTCTCACGTGATCCTGAGACCCCGGCCCGGATATGTGCCCAAGGTTCCCACCACTCAGTTCCGAGACCAGGTGGTGAACCTGCAAGCGCTGCCTTTGGAGGAGGCAGACCCAGCCTTGGCATTGCTCTGTCCAGTACGCGCTCTTCGCGCCTATGTAGAAAGCACGCAATGTTTCAGGACCTCAGACCAGCTCTTTGTCTGTTATGGTGGAGAGCGGAAGGGAAGAGCTCTCTCAAAGCAGAGGTTGTCTCACTGGATAGTGGACACCATTGTTTTGGCTTACCAGCAGCAAAGTCGACCATGTCCCCTTGGGGTCAGGGCACACTCCACGCGGAGTGTGGCCTCCTCTTGGGCTTTAGCGCATGGCGCCTCGCTAACAGACATCTGCAGAGCTGCAGGCTGGGCGACACCTAACACATTCGCCAGATTCTACAATCTCCGAGTAGAGCCAGTGTCCGACTATGTACTCGCCCCTACGGGTGGCCGGTAATGGACCAGGCTCAGGTGTCTTCGCTTGCTCGCCATTCCACTCCACGGACTGGATACGTGCGATATTTTCCTCAGGTGAGCTCCCCGAGAGCCCTGAGCTCCTCCAGCACGGCTGACGCCGACATCAGTTCAGTCTGCCCTTTCGAGCCCAGACCCTCATGTCCGGCCAGGTGCTCCGTGTGCATGGTTCCCCTCCGGCGACCCCCACACGAGTATTTCCACCGTAAGCCTCCTAGCGAGCAGGTGTCTTTCCCTTGGCAAGTCCCTGCTGCCCCTAGGGTTAAAAATCCACCTTCGGCTGGTACCCTAGAGTTTTTCCATATGCAGCCCTTAGCAGGTCATATGTGTATTCTCTAAGTCCTCCCCATGGGTAGGCATCTTGGCATATCCACAGTGGAATATGCTTCCCAGGGTACCTTGGTATTCCTGTGATAAGTGTGAGTCCTTCGTCCGTACTAGTCTTACGACAGGGTACTCACACTTACGAAGGGCACTGGATGACAGCTGAGTGGCGTTGTTGTATTGGAACCCCCATTCGTTAGTCACTAACGTACGTCGTAGTGACTGAACGAAAGGGAACGTCTCGGTTACGTATGTAACCCTCGTTCCCTGAGGAGGGAACGGAGACGTACGTTTCCTCTGCCACGTCAGCTGTGCTGCCTGGAACGCGGAGTTCAGTCTTGGCTCCTGCAGCAGTAACATAATGCGATGTTGCCAGCGTACTTCCTTATATACCCACGAGGTGGGGCGGAGTTACGCATGCAAATTCCGCATGCCCATGGCATTGGCACTGCCATTGGGCGCTGTTGAATTCTCGAAGGTAATTGGCTTCTAAGCGAAACCCCCATTCGTTAGTCACTAACGTACGCCTCCGTTCCCTCCTCAGGGAACGAGGGTTACATACGTAACCGAGACGTTTTTTGTACATTTAGTCAAAAGTCCAAGCCGCAACTAGTTGGCGGTGGGTAAATGACTTGTAAGTACATATAATGGGGAAATGGGGTATACTGTGTTAACAGGTTAATAAATCAAGGTTTTTGGTCTTGTTTAGTGCTTTTTGCTTCCATAATATCCCACCTAACTGGCATCTCTACTGTACAGTAGACCTTAATTCGATAGGGAAAAATATCATATTTTATGATATTATGTCTTGTAAGAGGCCAAAATATTGAGGACCCTTCATCCAGTTTGGAACGGATGCATTTCATTCTAATCTGTCAAGGACCCTAATTCTTTCTATGACTAGTAGCTTACGATTCCATTATAATGTGGAAATTCAGACAAGTAAGGAGTTTACATTTACATTATTATATGAAATCACCTACTACAGTCAGCCATTTAATACTATGGGACAATTTATTTATTTATGTTTGTTATATAGATGTCATTTATTTTTCGTCTTTATATTAATTTATTTTCATTTAACTTTTTGATACACAATGCCCTGTTAGTGCAACTTAACGGCTGCACTTTGTTCTGCACTATGTTCCACCACTTTAAGACAAATGTATTTGTTGTTTGTTATATTTTCATATTCAACAGATTATTAGATGCAGCTTTTTTGAGTTTGCATCGAATGTTCTTCGACTTTTATACATAATACATTTATTATATAATTACATAATACATGAATTAAGATTGATCTGTTGAAAGCCGTTATTTTGAGTTAGATGCCAAATGTTCTCATCCTAGTCAAATTTGACATTGAAGGGGTGCATACAACATATTTGCCCACCGGCAACTATTTGCCGCACATTCAAATATGATTTTCAAGAAAAAAAAACTAAAACCTGGGGGAAATAAATGCAGAACATGTTCACATAGGACACTATTAACATAACTAAATGCATTAAACCATTCAGAAAAATTTGGGCACAAATGGGTTAAATAAGATCAAGAATAAATAAATAGTGCTGCAGCTTCAACAATCAAAACTGGAGTCGAGTCCAAACACTGTTCAGTCTAGGTGATGTCCTGAAGGCTAGAGCAAAACACACTCTCACAGTCCATGCCTCCTGCAAAAGTGATCCACAGATCTGTCACAACACAGGCCTGCAGAGACATTACCCCTTTGCCATAGCTGCTCAAGAACAGCTCTGTGTTCCAGCTGGCATTTGAGTTGCCAGGTATGACAAGCGGAAGCTCTGCTTGAGCAGGACACATCTACATTCACCCGAAGTCTGGCTGAGACGCTTCGTGACAGCTCTCCTTTCCTCGCCCCCTCGATACAACCCCATCCTTCCCCCGGTTCAGAAAGAGCACAAGTCCTGACTGCTAAGTCACTGTCTCTCTCTCACACAGCCTGTTTGCCAGGTTTACTTTATATGTAGTGCTTTTCCCTTATTCTTGTCCATCTTGGTCTCAAGGTCTTTACTCTTTCTCTCACAGCTACATTTTGTCTCGGTGACCTCTGGAAAATCTCCTGGGTGATGCAGACAGGGACAGAGGATTCAGTATATAGAGACAGACCAACGATCTGGAAATAGTGACCATGGCATGGTCTGCAATGTGCTGCCTCTCCTGAGATCTACTGCATTCATGTTCCTTGAAGTTGCTTTCTTACCCAAAGCTTCTAATACCATGTAGGGGGGAATGGGGGTAAGATGAGCCAGTGGGTAAGTTTATCTTTATCTTGGTAACTGTAGACTTTTATTGTCATGTGACCAACTATTTTGGAACCACCCATCATTTCTGCCAGACTGTGAAAATGAGAAGCACATGGGAGGAGTGGAAGGCACCCATTTACTATAAAAACTGTTTTTGGCATGTCAAAGTAAAATTTTAGCTTAACTGATGTAATGGCTGTTGCATCAAAGCAAATTTGTGCAGGTCTAAAATATGTATGACCCATATGGTGATTTAGCAATGTATAAAACCATGCCAATCATTTAGCTAAATATTAGCCTGAATTGGTAAGCTAGCTATTTTTATCCAAAATGGCAGCTATGGGGAAAAAGTGAGCCAAATGCTATTGGGTAAGTTGAGTCAGCGTTTTAACTTACCCCACCATAAGGCACTGCAGTTGAGTTAAATCTCTGAAGTATAAACTGGTATAATTTCAATGTAATGCTACACAACTGGTTTGGTTAATCGCTTTCTTAAAAATAAAAATAAAAATAAAAATAGTTTGAGTTTATTTGATATGAACGCTGTACAAGTACACTAAATCCTTCTCTGAAAAGAACCAGAAGATGCTTAAGAAAATAAATATTACTATTTGTAAAAGGTCATTTGATAATTAAAGGTGTTTTTATAAGAGGTACATTATCTTTACAATTTCACATGGGTTTGATTCAGATTCAATTAGATGGTCCGTTTACACCCAGATGGTGCAACTTACCCACTGACTCAGATCAACTTACCCCTGACCTGGGGTAAACTGAGCGACAGGAGCACTTTTTTATAAGAAGCCATATTTTTAGAACCCTTTGTCATAGAGGCATGCTGATCATTTAAAATGATAGCAAACATCCTGATACTTTCATTGTACTTCTGCCTTATTTTCCTCTTATCTTGAGGGCCACATAAGTAAAAAAAAAAAATGGCTCATCTTACCCACTCTCCCCTACAGCATGGTCTATAGTGTGTTCAGCAGAAAGTCAAGGCTACAAGTCACAGTGCCAATGAATTACTGGGAAGAAAAAGCTGAACAGGTAGAAATAGGTTAGGTGCTGTTCAGACGACGTGTTTTGGATTATTAATATTTACGTCCAATTGACAGTTTAATTTTAAAAAAAAAACGGAGTCACAAATATAGAACTACTCTGCAGTTGTGTTGCTTCTGTTCTCAGCATGAGGCTTAGTTGTAAAAGCTTCTTTGAGCCTTTTCCAAAGCTTCAGAAATAACCTGCTGGCTTCTGAGAAAAGGTTGTTGGACGATAGTGGAGCTTCAGCCCTCTCTAGTGGTGCCTTGGTGAAATGATCAAAGACACTCTTCTGTGGTCACCATCTTTCGCTCGTTCCTCATTCAACCAGCACCATGATCTCCATAATGATAGTCGTGGCATGCCCTTCTCATAAGAATCTCACGAAACCAAACAAGAACATTTTCAAATTATATTTTACCAAAGAAAGAAAAATATGTTTTTAGAACTCTTTAGAATTGATTTTATTGTAGCATTATTTTAAAGTACTCATTGATGCAAATAAGTAAATCAATTAATTAATCAATCAATCAATTTATTAATAAACAAATTAATTATATGTTAATAATATATTATTTTAATAGAATTGTTTTAATAAATATATGAATTAATACAATTAATAATAAATGAATGCAATAAAATATGTTAATAATTTATTTAAAATCTATTTTTAAATACATGTACACTGACATTCAAAAGTTTGTGGTCAGTTTTTTTTTATTTTTATTAATATTCTTTTATTCAGTAGATTTTAAAATGTTTCTTGACCAAATCACCATATAAGAATGATTTCTGAAGGATCATGTGACAGATTTTTAGCAAATCTTTAGCTTTGGCATCACATTTTAAAATTTATTAAAATAGTTAATTGTATTTCACAATATTACTGTTTTTACTGTATTTTAAATTAAATAAATGCATCTTTGGTTTGCATAAGATACATCTTCTTTTGAACAGCAGTGTGTGTAATACTTGTTTAACAGCTTTCTGTATAATGGTAACGAGAATCTAAAGAGAATCACCACTAACAATAATGGATATTAGAACATTACAGGAATTAGCGATGAAAAGGATTTACTTAAATGTCTAAACATATTACGGCAATGGGAATTGGTGGTTAGGGAATGAGCTTAACTATCATTTTTTTTAAAAAGAAAATCTTTTGTTTTACCCGCGACCCAGACATGTTTTTGTGAGATTCGCCTGTAAAGATTTCTCTCAAGCAGAGAGAATGAGTGACAGATTTACAGACAACAAGGGCATACAGGATAAAGCATTGTACAGCTTTTATAATACCATGTTTTATGTATCACTGTGAGAAACAAGCAATAGGAGCACTTGCGAACAATGTTTATACCTGGGTTATGAAAAAGTCATGGCAAATCCTGCTCTGTATTCAAAATGTTAGAAGTTTAATCTAAAATACTTCATATTTTATAGGTCTTGGGACTATCTTACTGTCGATCAAAAAAGATTTGTGCAAGGATATCGATTTGAATCCAACTGTTGTGCACAAATTTGTGGCAGGATGGAGGTGGGAGGAGAACAGGCCAGGCCAGTTTGAACATACATACTGTACATACATACAGTGGAAACATACCAAATCAGTGAGGACATCGAGAAACATGTTCTGCATAAGCTTCTATGTGTTATGGAAAACAAACATACTGTATATCTGCATGCAAACTCTCAAAGATGGGTATGGCTGTATACAAGCTGACAGCCCGAGGCATTATATTTGAAAACAAACTCCTAGTGACAGCATGGAGGAGAAAGTTGTATCCAATTACTTTCGGAGAGCCTCGCAGAAGCAACATGACAAATATTTGTGCATATTCACCCACAGACCCACTAGGCTGTAACCATGGCACCACCAGCCTACAGGAGGAAATAGCGGTTCAGCCCACTGCACCCTCAGCTACTTTATCCTCATGTCCATTGTGAGCCTTTGAAGTAGATACAAAAGTATTTTTCCTGCCCCCATCTTCTCCCTCTATCTGCTTGTTTATCTGCACTTGATCATGTCCAGCTGTATGACATTCACCTGGTTTCACAGACAAGGCTTAAGAGTACTCCTACTAAAATTCATGTTTGAGCTGTTTTAATTGAAAGCAACTTGCACTGATACATCCTAAAGCGGTCTTGAATTGAGAAATCTAATTTTCCTCGAGCTTTTGACATATAAGAGGTCATCATACTATAAGAATATTCTGTAACTTTCAGAATTTAAAACTTCCTTGTTAGTCCAAAAAACAGCTTTATTGTAACCAAGCCCAAACTTGTTGTGGAATGTGCCTGTAATAGATCAGTTCAAGACCACGTCTGCAGAAGTAAATCAACGCCTACTCAATCATTGCAGCATTGGCCCCGCCCACTGGCGTGTTAGTGAGATGACGAGGATAGAAGATCGATACAGGATGACTGGACTAAAAATAACATTACCTTCCAAAGGATCCTAATGCTAGGAATATGGTTAATTATTTTCAACAATGTAAATGTCTCAGTTGAGCATTATTTATTTTTAAACCATGGTCTGTCTGAATACACTATTCTGATTGGCTGGAAGGTGGGCAATAAAACTGCTTAATGCACATTTAGTTCCAAGTCAGTTGAATCACCGTTCTATATTAATGTGCTGTTTTCATTGAAGCGCACACACATAGGCATACATCACTCATACACAGAGAGCGAAGATCGCGCTACGTACACGCAAAAATTCAGGACCACAGAAACTTGTTATCAACACTGTCCCATAGCTAAGCTGCTGAATCCCTACATTATATTTCTCAGCAACTGGGAGGTTACATCGCTATTTTGAAGTAATAAACGCACACAGGGTCCGCGCGTGCCTATAGGCGAACTAGGCAGCCGCCTAGGGCGGCAGCACAGTTAGGACGGCAAGAATATATGAGATTCCATTTTTTCCATTTAATTTATTTTAAAAAAATTTGGGGGGATATTCGTTTGAACTATTGCACTTCCATCATCAAGTTATCAATCCATTAGTTATTTTAAATCTAAATGAACTTTCTCTCATTCTAGTACGCCCACCCCATCCCGCCCCACATAGAGCGCCATCGGTCTACATGAAAAACTCCCTGTTGTAGCCTACATCCAAAAATATCATAAAAAAATATAATGCTTATGCATGTGTAGCTATATGAGAAAAAGCGGGGGAGAAGTTATGTGGCTCACCTTATTGTGTGCGTAATATTTATATATTCCAGCTAACATTTGGACGTTTAATAACCGTTGAAAAGACGCCCCTCCGACACGTCCTGTCATGGTTGAAAAATAGTTCCAAAATGAAAGTTGACTGGACCTACGTTGAGCATATCTGAATGCATTTTTTGGAAAATTTTTCCCGATTTATGCCGTCCTACAGCGGCTATTTTGGCCAGAGACACAACGTTGCCGTCGGACCAATGTTTGCTGGGATGCCATATTGATATTAATAATAATTATAACCGATACGAAGAGCTGTGCACGCGCAGAGACTACCACTGGTTTGCCGCTGTAATGATCACCAGCTGGAGTGCCCTTGAGAGCCACCAGAGGGCACTCCACACATAAGACTATTATCACTCACAAACTACATTTCCCATAACTCACTGCCCGGACTCATCATCACTTATCACTAATCACATTCACCTGTCCCTCATTCACTGATTGCATTCACCTGTGTCTCACCATCCTGTTAGTATCTGTCTATTCCTCCCGGGGCTACGTCTGACTGAGGGTCGCTTTGCCATCGATCGGCAGAAGTGACGTGAAGCTCTGTCTCTGGATCGGCAGAAGTGACGTGAAGCTCTGTCTCTGGATCGGCAGAAGTGACGTGAAGCTCAGTCTCTGGATCGGCAGAAGTGACGTGAAGCGTCTCTGAGCTTGACGGGACCAGCGGCGGCGAGGGCTTTGAGCTGGGGAGGACCAGCGGCGAAGAGGGCTTTGAGCTGGGCAGGACCAGCGTCGAAGAGGGCTTTGAGCTGGACAGGACCAGCGATGAAGAGGGCTCTGAGCTGGACAGGACCAGCGATGAAGAGGGCTCTGAGCTGGACAGGACCAGCGATGAAGAGGGCTCTGAGCTGGTTAGGACCAGCGATGAAGGGGGCTCTGAACTGGATGAGACCAGCGGTGAAGAGGGCTCTGAGCTGGACAGGACCAGCGGTGAAGGCTCTAGCTTGACGGGCATGTCGCTTGCTGTCTCAGGGGCGGCGGGCATGACGCATACTGCCTCGGCTGGACTGGCGTGATTTGCAGGCTCGGCTGGACTGGCGGGGACAGAGTAAATGTCACATTCCTCCACGACACCCACAGTAAACACAGAGCCACTGAGAAGTAGGGCGCAGTCAATGAAACTCTCCAAAGTCCATTCAGGACCATTGAGTGGCATCATTGAATATAATGGTTCACTCAGTCCCCCTCGAAAAAAGTCTCTAAGAGACACCTCCTCAAAGCCCACTTGAGGGGTGAGTTCCAAAAACTCAGCTACATAGTCCTCAATACTACGTATACCTTGTTGGAGACACATGAGACGAACTGCTGGATCCATGGTGTGGCGAAGTCTTCTGTTACGAACTGCTCCGAGACAGAAGGTGGATCCAAATGCAGCTTTATTACAGGGCAATCCAGAGGCGTATCCAAAGTACAGGCAGGGGTCATACACAGACAGGCAGTCCAAACAAAGAAACAAAGAAACAAAAACAAATCAGGCAGGGACCAGAGGCAAGAGAGTAATCCAGGGAACAGGGCAAGATATCCAAAACCAACAGACAAGAAAAACAGGAGAATGCTCGGAATTGCAGCGTAACACTAAACAAGACTTCGCGGAGTGTGAATGCATGACCATGGTATAAATAGACAGATACTAACAGGATGGTGAGACACAGGTGAATGCAATCAGTGAATGAGGGACAGGTGAATGTGATTAGTGATAAGTGATGATGAGTCCGGGCAGTGAGTTATGGGAAATGTAGTTTGTAAGTGATAATAGTCTTATGTGTGGAGTGCCCTCTGGTGGCTCTCAAGGGCACTCCAGCTGGTGATCATTACATACTCTGGTGGCTCTCAAGAGCACTCCAGCTGGTGATCATTACATAACCAACAGACAAGAAAAACAGGAGAATCCTCGGAATTGCAGCGTAACACTAAACAAGACTTTGCGGAGTGTGAATGCATGACCATGGTATAAATAGACAGATACTAACAGGATGGTGAGACACAGGTGAATGCAATCAGTGAATGAGGGACAGGTGAATGTGATTAGTGATAAGTGATGATGAGTCCGGGCAGTGAGTTATGGGAAATGTAGTTTGTGAGTGATAATAGTCTTATGTGTGGAGTGCCCTCTGGTGGCTCTCAAGGGCACTCCAGCTGGTGATCATTACAGCCGCTTTCCGTGCGTCCTTCATTAAAAATGAACTAGAGACTTGTGCTTTCCGCATCCCGTATGTTGAAGTGGTACATCTGTGGGCCCAATTTATCAGCAGCCCACTGGGAATTCTTCTGAATCTTCCGATGGCTACACCAGGCCTGTACATAGTGGTACTGATTTGTTTTTAACGTTGCAGAATTTAAAAAAATTCTGAAAACATGCTTCTGTATTCTTTTATTTTAGTGCAATTTTATCAATGAACAAAATCTCCAGTCTTTCACATGCATCTCAAAGATCGTCTTAAATTGTGAGTGTCTGAGGGCGGCATGACAGTGTTTTGCCTAGAGCGGCAGTTGAGCTTGTGCCGGCCCTGAACGCACATCTTCATTGTTAAGAGAGACGCTGAACAGATGCAGGTATGAATCTCTCTCTCTCTCTCTCTCTCTCTCTCTCTCTTGATCGATCAATCTATAATTAATTAAAATAAATGCTATAGTTCATTCATTCAAATAAATGTAATCTTCCGCACTTCTTTATCTTTGATATCTGATCTAACGAGCCTGACGAAAATAATTGTCAGTTTTACCCTTCCGTTCAAATATTGCGCTGCAAACATCAGCTTTAAGTTGTCAATGTTGGCAAATGGCCATGGTATAAGCGGGATAATACATGGCTAGCTGTGCATTAAACAATTTTAATGCACTTCGCTGAGGCAACCACCCTCCGCTTCTGTTCTTTGCCTCCACGTTGTGCATTAAAATTGTTTAATGCACAGCTAGCCGTGGATTATTCCTAACATATTCTGTACATTTCTCTGTGGATTCTTTGGTAAATCAGTAGCAATTTCGGCGCAGGCTTTGCAAACAGACTTTTACAATATGGACTCAACAGTAATGCCACAACATAAGTAACCACGTTAATTCTAATGCCTGATCTGTGATCAGTGATTTCTGATATGTAATGATTCATGTACAGTCAGATGTTCTTTATGTGTCAGTAAATCAAACCAGTGACTAAATGATCAACTTCACATTGTTTCTCTTAGTAAGATGAAATTAATTATTTCTGAGATCTGGTGACTGTGGGGGCCATTTTAGTACAGTGAACTCATTGTCATGTTCAAGAAACCAATTTGAAATGATTCGAGCTTTGGTACATGGTGCATTATCCTGCTGGAAGTAGCCATCAGAGGATGGGTACATGGTGGTCATAAAAGGGATGGACATGGTCAGAAACAGTGCTCAGGTAGGCCGTAGCATTTAAACAATGCCCCATTGGCACTAAGGGGCCTAAAGTGTGCCAAGAAAACATCCCCCACACCATTACACCACCACCACCAGCCTGCACAGTGGTAACAAGGCATGATGGATCCATGTTCTCATTCTGTTTACGCCAAATTCTGACTCTACCATCTGAATGTCTCAACAGAAATCGAGACTCATCAGACCAGGCAACATTTTTCCAGTCTTCAACTGTCCAATTTTGGTGAGCTTGTGCAAATTGTAGCCTCTTTTTCCTATTTGTAGTGGAGATGAGTGGTACCCGGTGGGGTCTTCTGCTGTTGTAGCCCATCCCCCTCAAGGTTGTGCGTGTTGTGGCTTCACAAATGCTTTGCTGCATACCTCGGTTGTAACGAGTGGTTATTTCAGTCAAAGTTGCTCTTCTATCAGCTTGAATCAGTCGGCCCATTCTCCTCTGACCTCTAGCATCAACAAGGTATTTTCGCCCACAGGACTGCCGCATACTGGATGTTTTTCCCTTTTCACACCATTCTTTGTAAACCCTAGGAATGGTTATGTGTGAAAATCCCAGTAACTGAGCAGATTGTGAAATACTCAGACCGGCCCGTCTGGCACCAACAACCATGCCATGCTCAAAATTGCTTAAATCACCTTTCTTTCCCATTCTGACATTCAGTTTGGAGTTCAGGAGATTGTCTTGACCAGGACCACACCCCTAAATGCATTGAAGCAACTGCCATTTGATTGGTTGATTAGATAATTGCATTAATGAGAAATTGAACAGGTGTTCCTAATAATCCTTTAGGTAAGTGTATATAATGCTGTAATCAACACTTTTCACAATTAATTTACCTTGACAGCTGTAACAGTAAAAATGTGGTAAAGGTTTACGAGAGGGTTCCACATGTAATACTTAGCTATTTACTATGCAAAGATGTTAACCAATCACAGCAGACACGCCCCTTCAAACTGAAATTTCAAATCACATGGCTAAAATCAGGGTAGGAAAATGCCTTTTATTTCTAAATTATTTAATAATTTAATGTAATTTTTGATGTAAAAATGATAAGTGCACCTCAGGAAACATTCTCAGGCACGTTTATAATATTTAAATGTCCTACTAAGGCCTAATTTAGTTTCATCTCTGTGTCATGAAAACACATGACACACATAATGCGATCCACCCTTTGGTGGAATGTTGCTTTTAAGTTTCTAAATCACAACAAGCTAATAATACACACTTTCAGTTTGACTCCTGTTGTTTTGACTTTTGGTTTTGATTTTATTCCCTCTAATTCTGCTGCGCTTTTTACACCATGGGTATTTTATGTGTGCCAATATAAAGCAAGAATAACCAACTTTATTCAAGCACCATAAATGTAGTGTCAAATATCCCCCAAAAGTTGAAAATATTGTTTAGCTTTATGAGAATTTATTTATCACAGCAATATACGATGATGACTCTACATATTTATACTAGAACAATGTTATTTAATGCAAAGAAACACTCCTTGTACAATAGTAAGCAAAGACACACACACACCCACCCACACACACACCTATAAGTAAACAACTGAATTGGCATCCAATGTACTTCTTTACGTTTTAAACAACCGTGACTAGCTCTTAAACTGAACTGAGTAACTTTATTAAATGCCCCTGGTGTTACACAAAACTAATTACAATAGCAAATCCTTCACTGTAGAGTGAAGTATACACAATCATGGATTAGAGATTCGATTTTCATCATTTCATTTGGTTTCTTTAGACGTGAACTCATGAGTCATTGGCATTATTTGGAACAGCCCTTCAACAAAATCAAGTCTGTCTAGATTGTCCAACAGGAAGAACTTTTCCTTTTGATTCCTGTAATGTACAAACGACTCATAACACTCAAACCTCTAAAGGTAAGGACATGATTTCTATCTGCTCAAACTAAAGAGGCTGTTTGTCATAAACTAAATTAGCTTAATTGTTAAAAATAAAAATCTGATGTTGACCTGTTTATTTGCATTTTTAGAATTATACACGTTAACTAAAGTGCATTTTGTTTGTCTCTCTAGACAGTAATATCTGCTAAATGTAAATGGTAAGACTCCTGGCAACGGAGTTTCCTGAAATAAGATTATGCATCAAGAATGCAAAAAGGTATCAAAACTCAATTTGACAATGTTTTGAGCCAATGCTGTTGCAAACTAACACATTCAATGATAAATACATTATTGTGAATGATATACAGAATGACAAATAATGATAACTAACTAAAGTACAATTAAATACATAAATTGCAAAAGTCTTGATTTGTTTGTGAAAACACAGCTTGATATTAACTGCTGGAAAATAATCAAATGAAAGTCTTCAAAAATTGATATGCATTTCATTGCTTATATGCATACTTTAAAATAATAGTTTGTCATTAATAACTATGCAGGAAGACATTCAGCTATGTATGGAAACAAGCTTAACTAATCTGTAAGTAATATCAAATTTAGAACTGAGGTAGTTCCTTAATCAATAATTACTGAATGAGATTGGCATCATTAATAACTATCAACTAAATATGACAAATTATGAAGAATTACAAATTAATACTAATTATCAAAACTGATAAGCAAATAATTTTTAAAATAGTTTCATGGCAATTAAAGATTACATTTCACAGCATTTTTAAAAGTATTACTGTTTGTAAAGATTACCTTTGAGTGAGCATTAGACGATGGTAAATGTAATCTAAATAAAATAGAGAAAATGAGCATGCACAATTAAATATGCAATATTAAATTATATTGATCTTTGACAATGGCGGCTCCAGCCAATTTTGATTGGGGGGGCAATGGGGGGTCCTGGTCATTTCAAGCGGGGTCTCATGAAAACCAACAAAAAATACAGTGGACACGGCTAATAACTGCATATTACTGCTACTAAACAACAAAAATATAAATTGAGCCAAATAACTTTTTTTCGATTTGGTTGACTGCATTTTTAGTTTGATAATGAATAGACTGTGAAGTTTGGATTTTCCCCTTAGGTCTATAGTAGCTTAACAACTTATCGCCTACTCCTTCATTTATGGTAATGTAGCCTGTCTATAGGCTACGTGTTGTAGGCCTAGCATATTTGAGTTTTTTTTTTTATTATAAGTTGTGCATTTGTTTATTATTATTATTAGGCTATGTGCATGTGTACGGGGGGGACGCATTGCTGCCACATACATATGATTTTTTTCACTCAATTATGTCGTAATAACGAGATGTTATGTCGTTTTAACAACATCATCTTTTCTCGTAATAACGAGATCTTACGTCGTAAAAACGACATAATTTTCTCGTAATAACGAGATCTTATGTTGTTAAAACAACATTTTTCTCGTAAAAACGACATAATTTTCTCGTAATAACGAGATCTTATGTTGTTAAAACGACATTTTTCTCGTAAAAACAACATAATTTTCTCGTAATAACGAGATCTTATGTTGTTAAAACGACATATTTTTCTCGTTAAAACTACATATATTTTCTCCTAATAAGGACATGTTGTACAGTGATGTCTACAAAATATGCCTGTATCCACATTAGATAATTCATATAGCCCATGCGCATGCAGACGCAAGCTCAGTGTAAAATAGGCTCTTCCGCTGCCTGTATCAGTGACAATGCCCATAGCACGAAAGTATTGTAATTTATTGATGTAGCCTGCCGTTCATAACAGCCACGGGTAACAGGTGCCATGGACCGCTCATGTTCGCATCAGTGGCATAACTTTAACCTAGAAATTACGGACCCCGGTGCACAAATATTATAACTATCTATAATAGGCCTACTGTAATATATTGTATGTTATACTGTAATACATATATACTAGAAATGTATTAAAAAGAAAGACGCTTTCAGCATTACTCAAAGGCCGCGGAAACAGGCCAGTGGGTTTGTTACGCACGTCAATCCATTCCCGGCGTTCTTATTTTGCTTCTAATGTATTTAATATACAGGCAATTAGTTTATGAAACCTTGATCAAAATTAGAATACAATTTATAGAAAACAAAATTCACTTTAAAGAAATTATTTCTGCAAAACAACACTCAATAAAAATCATGTCTGACCCCACTCCATGTCTCCAGACATATTGCGCGTCTTATAGCCTATCTTACTCATGCTGATGAAAGCGCCGGCGAATTCTTTAATATTTTTATTTTTTGTAGTTTTTTTTTTTCAAGGAGTTTGTAGGTCACGCTCCCTCTATCAGCCTATCGTATATACCAGCTTCAAATCTCACAAGGAGTTCGTAAATGGTAAATGGTAAATGGTTAATGGACTGCATTTATATAGCGCTTTTTAAAAGACCAATGTCGGCAAAAAAAACTTGACCAATTACACAAAAAACCCCCACAAATTTCTGAACCTTTATAAGGAAACAGCCAAACGACCAAACCAAGTTATAATAGATAAATGATAAATGTTTTTTTTTAACATGATTACCAATTATTTACATTCACGATTTTATACTGTATTTGTACACCATTTACATTTTTATTTCAATGTTGTAATTTAATTTGTTATTCAATTTGAAGCAGATTTGTAACGTGACAGTAGGGACAGTTTCTTAAGGGTCAAGATCAAATGATCTTCTCTTGCGCTGCATCAAGCCACTCAAATAATATCCGTGATCACTTAAATGAATGCACGGCTCAGATTAACTGTACAACATGTGTGTAAACGAATAAAAATAAAATGATAAAGTAATTATTCCATCACAAATAAATGCCTCAATCAAGTGGCTGTGTCGTATTATACATTCTCATATACATATACAATATAACATTTTTATATTATTATTTAAAATTATTATTATTATTGCCCCTGGTTCAGTAATGAACTCTTGTAATAAAGTAGCAGTGGCTGGGACAGATTTTAAGTATCACCTCAAGATGCAATCTAATCCTGTTTACATGAAATAAGCCTGCTCCCGAGCAGGTTTAAGCTCACGGACCTGTTACTATGACAGCAAGTCTAGGATGAGCTTCGAAGAACCAAACAATCCAATATCATGCCAAATCGTCAACAATTAAATCCAGCTAACTGAGTTAGCGAGGTACGAAGAATGGACCCCTGATCTGTAACACCGAATACTGCGCACGTACACAGATACACAGTCTCTCCAAGGTTAGAGTTGGTGAGCTCTGGTCCTGACAAGAAAAAGTTTAGATACTAAAACATACAGATAGCATGTGCTTTCTCTCAGTGAGAGGTACAGACAGAGAACGTAAACCCCGCCTACTTTATCTCATTTTGACATTGACGAGCGCTGTTAGACCACTGAAGCAAACCAGACTAAAATGTAACTTTTAAAACTTTTGTCATCCTAACAACAACATACAGAGCGCTGCATAATGAAGTGCAGCAGAGCAGTGCAAGAATTTCAAATATTGGGGGGACAATTTGGCCATTTCTAATTATCGGGGGGAATTTGTCCCCCTCAATGTCTATGGTGGCTACAGCCCAGGTGATACTGCCAAAATCCTCAGTCACTACTCAGAGACCAAACACAATCTTTAGAAAATATAAAGGAAGAAACAATCATTGGTCCGATTGATTGAGCAACACCATAATTGGAAAGAATAATTAAAAATCTAATATTAATATTATATACAATTATATTGAAGCGGCAGTGGATTTCCAAATCACCTTTCACCCCTGTAAAATCTGTTCTTTTTTATTATTATTTTACTTAATTATTTGATTATTTATTCATTTATTTCTAGGACTAATACCCTGGTATGAGTAAGCCACCCGCAGATATGAACTGGATGTCTCTACAAGTCGTGCTTGGCGGGGTCAGCCAATACTCCACTGTGTTTGGACGCGTCTGGCTATCTATGGTGTTTATCTTCCGAGTCCTGGTGTTTGGGGTGGCCATTCAACAGGTGTGGAATGATGAACAGAAAGATTTCATCTGCAACACCGCCCAGCCTGGCTGTACTAACGTCTGCTACGACAAGTTTTTTCCCATCTCCCACGTCCGTCTATGGGCTCTGCAGATCATTTTTGTCACTTGCCCATCTCTCATGGTGGTGGCTCACGTCAAGTATCGAGAAATGAAGGATGCGAAGTACACCACTCTCCATGAGGGTAAACACCTGTACGCCAACCCTGGGAGGAAGCGTGGAGGCCTGTGGTACACCTACATACTCAGCCTGGTGTTCAAAGCTGGCTTCGATGCAGGCTTCCTCTATATTTTGTACTTCATTTATCATTTCGACATGCCAAATGTTACCAAATGCACTGAATGGCCTTGTCCAAATACAGTTGACTGCTACATCTCCCGTCCTACAGAGAAGAAAATCTTCACCATATTTATGGTGGTCACCTCCTGTGTGTGCATCTTCATGTGTTTCTGTGAGATGTTCTACCTGATTAACAACAAAATTCGCAAATGCATGCGCAAACAGAGAGACCAGAAAAAAGAGTTACACTATACAAGGGTGGATCCAACAGCCTCATCCACCCAGAACCTCAGCAACTTGGAAAAGGCAAAGGCCACAGCAGATGAAAAGAATTCAGAGCTGACCTAAGGTCTGAACTCTGTTTCTGGGACAATGATAAACAGTATTGGATATATTGGATATCCAATCATGCCAATACACCAGAAGAATATGACACTTAAAATACTTTTTCCTGTGACAATGAGTCCTTGATCTATGACTAATTCTGAGTGTCCTTTAATGATTCAGATGAAATGAGAAGGTCATTAGGATGGTATTCTTGAGTCTCATTCACTAAAGGAGCACACTTCCCCCTAGTGTACAGGAAATATAACCCCTTTAGAGAACAACGTGATAAGGGGAGAACACATTAAGCATCCTGTCCCTGGCCTAATACAGTAGGCCTATACTAACCTTGGGAACACTGTAAACCCTAACGCTCAAAAGAATGAATTGGTTAGAGTAGAGCTAGACTAGTTAAATCAAATTAACTTTTATGAGTATTTAAATCTTTATTTTGCTTTTGAGTTTGCAAAAATTAAAAATGTTAAGTAATCTGAACTGTTTCATTGCTTTGAGTTGAACTTATTTTAATTTAGACAACCTTAAAATGAACTGAAACTGGGATTTCTATTTCCCAGCATGCTTTGCCATGACATTCAAAAGGGAGAGTAAATGCTACAATTAAGTGGTGGTTTTTTGGTCTAAGATTAATGTTAAGTCAGATATTTAGTTTAATGTTTTGTTATGCTAGTTTAGAAGAGTTTCTGTTATGTTGTTTTTGTTTACAGTTACCACCATGGTGACGAGTGGAGCATAAGCTTAGTTTGAGAACAGATATGTTAATTATTTTTTAATGCTGTCATTATGCCATGCTAATGCTATCAAAGCATTGTGTTACCAATTAGCAAGGTAGCATTGAATTAGCTAGTTAAACCTAGCCAAATTTCTACTACTTTCTAAATTAAAGTTGAAATTGCATAATAATTTTAAGTTACACGTATGAATTTTAGCTTACTCAAATATTTCAAGTTAAGAGCAATTAAATATGCATGAGTAGGCTAAAATAAACTGCAAGTTCTGCTTAAACTTAAAATGTATTAACTTAAACTGATTACCTCTTTTTAGTTTTACCAACTTATTCAGGTTTACGGTGACGTCTTTATCCACATGAATACCTTCATGATTTGCTAAAGAAAAATCCTTAATGTACATGTTCATGTCAAAGTAAAGTTATAATAGCCTACTACAAAGCACAAACTTGCACCATTATTTGGTGGTTTGTCTTAGTTAAATCAGTTAGGACTCTTAATTTGGATAGTGTATACTTAATTACTTTATTATATATATATATATATATATATATATATATATATATATATATATATATATATATATATATATATATATATATATATATATATATAACACACACACACACACACACACACACACACACATATACATATACATACACATATATGGGCTAGTATAATTGCCATTTAAAGTGTTGCTGCTATGTCAATTGCATGTGTTCATTCATTTAATGTTATTCCCTGGTTCATGTATTTGTTTTCATTTGATGCTGCTATGTGTAAATCCTCTGTATATTTCTGTGTATGCAACATTCTTGTTGTGCAATAAAAAGACAAACAATGACGTCATGTTTTTTTTTTACTATTGGAAAAAAAAAAATTACGGTCATTTTTTATATTAAGTATTCTCATGTTACATGGCAAATTTCACATCCATTAATTCCATGGTCAAAAAGGAAACCCAATATTAGTAATAGTTGATTAATGAAGTTAAGCTTTATTTTGAAACAGTGCAGGGACTTTCAAGCCGTAGAGCTATGGTCATCTAAAATTACTTAAATTCCTCCTTTTAATTGAAATATACATGTATGCCCTCTTCTTTATTTGTGAATTATTATTGATTATTTAATGACCGGTCATATTTTATTATCGTTATGCGTTATGGTATCTTAAAAGTATATGCTGTATATGCTGTTAAACAACAAAAGAAAAACAGACAATCGTTCACTGCTCTTGACTGAATTATAGTAGCTTTAATTAGAACACGTTTTTAATGGTCTGGAAATAAACTGGTTTACCTGCTTAACTAGTTTAGGCTCTGGCGAGAAGATGAACTGGTTTACCCGCTTAACTAGCTTTACTTGGAAATCACGCATGTACAGATCACTCAGATTCCACAGCCAGTAGTGGGTGGGGCCTGTTCCAATGTGACGTCAAGTTAGAGTACATTTTTGTGCTGCGTTCCAGTTCATTTGTATTATGCCCTTCACTCGTTATCTTCCCTCCGTCTCGTTCACTCGGATGTGTGTCATTGCTTATGTTGCATGAGTGCTCACTACTTTTTTTTTTCTCTCTGTATGTTCCGTTCTTTTAATTTCTTTCCGTTTTTATCCGATTGTGCAAAATAATTGTACTTGTTTATTAAGCATATTGTTAGAAAGTTATAGATTTAAAAGAGATGTGTGTTTGCACTATTGTAATTTGTTTCTTCTTGAATAAAAAAAATAACTACTGGAGGAACATTTGCAATGGACTGAACTGGAACGTTAGCCTAGAAATCTAGACGCACCCTAGCGGCAGAAAATGTATTTTGCAACGAGTGTAGTCTAGCAACTCTATAGACCTGAGAGCTAGAAAAACCAAACTCTGGTCAGGCCAATCACAGCGTGTGTAGAGTCGGTGGACGGGCTTAACATAATGACGGTACGTCACGGCAGAGTTGCAGAGGTTCTGTGTGCTACTCGTAAACAAAGAAGCTGACGAACAGTGGTTGTTTGTTTTTTTTTAATCGGCTTTGGACGCGACTCTGGAAGACTTGGAGTTAAGCTTTTATTTGAGAAAAGAACAAAGAACCGCACTGAAGTCATTCTTAAGAAAAGAAGATATGTTCGAAGTTTTGCCGACCGGATACGGCGAAAGTCTATCAACTAACGTTAGCTCGGCTTCACCTTCTTCTTTGCTCTGGTTGGTTGTGGCGCTCATGGCGCTATCCAATTGCATGCAGAAGGAATTTGAAAGACAACCGTTTATCCCGCCCCTCGGATTGAGCCCTGTCAGTGGTGAGTTTCCAGACCCAACATCTTGATGTGTGTCTGGCTTGTCAGGCTACTGGAACGTCCTAAGCCCTTGATCACTTCGAATCCACTATGGAGTTGATTTATTATTTATTTTTTTCCTTTACGAAATTGTTTAATGCAGCATTCTATATGTATATACAGGGAGTGCAGAATTATTAGGCAAATGAGTATTTTGACCACATCATCCTCGTTATGCATGTTGTCTTACTCCAAGCTGTATAGGCTGGAAAGCCTACTACCAATTAAGCATATTAGGTGATGTGCATCTCTGTAATGAGAAGGGGTGTGGTCTAATGACATCAACACCCTATATCAGGTGTGCATAATTATTAGGCAACTTCCTTTCCTTTGGCAAAATGGGTCAAAAGAAGGACTTGACAGGCTCAGAAAAGTCAAAAATAGTGAGATATATTGCAGAGGGATGCAGCAGTCTTAAAATAGCCAAGCTTCTGAAGCGTGATCATCGAACAATCAAGCGTTTCATTCAAAATAGTCAACAGGGTCGCAAGAAGCGTGTGGAAAAACCAAGGCGCAAAATAACTGCCCGTGAACTGCGAAAAGTCAAGCGTGCAGCTGCCAAGATGCCACTTGCCACCAAAAGCACAAGGTGTGCAATACTCAGAGACATGGCCAAGGTAAGAAAGGCAGAAAGTCGACCACCACTGAACAAGACACACAAGCTGAAACGTCAAGACTGGGCCAAGACATATCTCAAGACTGATTTTTCTAAGGTTTTATGGACTGATGAAATGAGAGTGAGTCTTGATGGGCCAGATGGATGGGCCAGTGGCTGGATTGGTAAAGGGCAGAGAGCTCCAGTCCGACTCAGACGCCAGCAAGGTGGAGGTGGAGTACTGGTTTGGGCTGGTATCATCAAAGATGAGCTTGTGGGGCCTTTTCGGGTTGAGGATGGAGTCAAGCTCAACTCCCAGTCCTACTGCCAGTTTCTGGAAGACACCTTCTTCAAGCAGTGGTACAGGAAGAAGTCTGCATCCTTCAAGAAAAACATGATTTTCATGCAGGACAATGCTCCATTACACGCGTCCAAGTACTCCACAGCGTGGCTGGCAAGAAAGGGTATAAAAGAAGAAAATCTAATGATATGGCCTCCTTGTTCACCTGATCTGAACCCCATTGAGAACCTGTGGTCCATCATCAAATGTGCGATTTACAAGGTGGGAAAACAGTACACCTCTCTGAACAGTGTCTGGGAGGCTGTGGTTGCTGCTGCACGCAATGTTGATGGTGAACAGATCAAAACACTGACAGAATCCATGGATGGCAGGCTTTTGAGTGTCCTTGCAAAGAAAGGTGGCTATATTGGTCACTGATTTGTTTTTGTTTGGTTTTTGAATGTCAGAAATGTATATTTGTGAATGTTGAGATGTTATATTGGTTTCACTGGTAAAAATAAATAATTGAAATGGGTATAAATTTGTTTTTTGTTAAGTTGCCTAATAATTATGCACAGTAATAGTCACCTGCACACACAGATATCCCCCTAAAATAGCTAAAACTAAAAACCACTTCCAAAAATATTCAGCTTTGATATTAATGAGTTTTTTGTGTTCATTGACAACATGGTTGTTGTTTAATTATTAATGTTGTAAAATTAATCCTCAAAAATACAACTTGCCTAATAATTCTGCACTCCCTGTAGGTGTATTTGGGTTGTTTTAAATGTTTTTTAAAATAATAAAAATATCACAGAGTTGTTTGTGGTGGGGTAAATTAAACGCGATATGCGGTGACGTCACAATCTTGTTGCATTGTGGTGCTGCCTGAAGTGTACATATGAAGTAGACTCACTCCCTCTGTCAAAATCGAGGGAGCGAGGGTCTGTCCATATAAACTTCCCTTGTCCACTTCACGAAGTGGAACGCACTTCAAAATGGCGGCGGGGATTCCCCTGAGGGGAAGTGCTTAGGGAAGTTCGCAAGTGCGTGTCTAAAACTGGAGTGGAATGCAGCACTAAACAGCCTAAACAGAGTGGATGATTTTTTTTACAACAATAGGGTGGTTGCGTAGCTACACACACTGCGGACACATAAATATGTTCAATAACATTATGAAAGTGAAATTTGCACAATAAGTCCCCTTTTAATGGCATGTTCCACTAAACCAATATTAACCCCCCACAGTTTGACTATTGGGGCATGTTGTCACAAAAGGTATCTCTCTCTCAATTCAAATAGGCTATTATTGTCAAGGCAAATGTACATTTCGCATTGCCATTAAACGACGTAGAAAACAGTTTAGAACAACTAAACAATTTAAAGCAGCACTAGGTAACTTTTGCTCTCGGGGTCCCCCTACAGTTGGGAAACAGTATTGTCGTCTACTACTGTCGTAAACTCTATCATCCTACATCAGGGGATGCATAGCACGTGCATTTGTTGACATGACAACTACGATAGCCCTGAACACTGCAGGAGTTCACATGCAGGTGTTCTGCTTGTGTCGTGTGTGAAATGTCTTCATCCCAGGTACAGTGGCATATGTTTCAGCATGTCATATGAATATAAGAATAATTCGCGCGAAGGTGGACGCTTGAACATTTTGAGTTTACTCGCTTCATTCGCGCGTGACAACTACACAACAGACGCGAATTCGCGTCAAGTGAGGGGCTTCTGCCCTATATGAGCCAGCTCGTCTTTTTTGTAAAAAATACTACTATTAATGTGTGACAAAACGTAGTTTAAAGACTTTTTCAGGCGATAATATAGTTGTTTAAAGCTCAAATCTGTGGTTAATTTATAAAAAGAGTGCCTATTTGATCCAGAGGATCAGCGGCGCTCAGCGCTCGTTTACCCGGCGAGACCCGCCTTTCCTCGGCTAGTCCTTCTCATATTTGCCGCTGGCTCTGGCTCTTTTTTTCTGCTCCAGTCTCGTTGTGAAATGGCTCACTTGACTCACAATGCCTCACAATAACTCACTTTCTTCCAAGCAAGATCCTTTTTATTCCTTTATTCCTTTTATTCCTGTTCCTGTAGTGATAGGATGAAGATGTATCATACAGCTCTTGGTATCCACATACGGCCACGATTATCTTGTCCTCGCCTCCGCTTGTAAATGCGTCACTACTAGAGCAAGCTCGTGATTGGTTAACGCGGCGCGAAATATCCGCCAGAGTTCAGATTTTTCAACTTGAGCGATTTACGCGAAACGCGCGATTCGCGCTGTCAAAACGCTCAATTCGCGTCATTCGCGCCGCCTCAATCACGCAAATCTCGCTGCCTCAATCGCGCGAATCGCGAATCGTGCCGCAGAATGCCATTTCGCGTCTCTGCATTGACTTAACATGTAAATCACTCGCGCGAATCGCGTCCGGTGTGAACGCACCATAACCCTCGCACATCCGAATTTAAGGAAGTGACGTATATGCCGTAAAGCAGTCGAATTTTGTAGTTTTCTTTTTTTTCTCCCGGTAAACAAGTGACTATGGTGGCTGGTATCTTCACATTCCGTGTAATAGAATCGCCAATGACTAGGGCACTTTCAACAGGATACTCAGTGGGTGCTTCACTGAGAGGGGAGAACCTGTTTGATGTTCTAACCGGAACGGAAAAGCGTTTTTTTGGTCTGCGACTATGCTGCCTCACTGTCACCCAGTTGCCCTGCTGCGAGGGCCCTGCAGCCGGAACCGAAGAATGTACAGAGTTCACTAAGCTATTCACATCCAAATCAGTGTCTAAAGCTGTTACATCCTCACTACTCTCAGATGAAGTATGGATGCGTGTTTCTAATTCTGAAATCTTCTCCGTCAGCCTAACTATCTCCTTACATTTATCACATGTGAAGCCCTGTTCCCCAGCGGAGAAGCCTATACTAAACATGCAGCATGAAGTGCAAGTGATAATGACAGGAGAAGACATGACTTACCGTATTTGTTGATTAATCCAATTTACCACTTACCACAATCGTATGCTGGACACTATTTACTAATCCAACTAATGAACTCAGAGAGCAGGAGACCCGGGTGCAGAGATGACAAGCTAACAGGCTAGCGAAATGCTAACGTGTGATGGTGATTTAGATTAAAAGCTAGCGATGTCAAATTTAACG
Source organism: Romanogobio albipinnatus (assembly GCA_023566225.1). Taxonomy (NCBI): domain Eukaryota; kingdom Metazoa; phylum Chordata; class Actinopteri; order Cypriniformes; family Gobionidae; genus Romanogobio; species Romanogobio albipinnatus. The sequence continues at coordinate 13,027,353 of CM042261.1, read as the reverse complement.
TGATAGGCAATTTTTACACAATTTATGGTGATGAGTAAGTTATATTTAGCAGTAGAATAAAGAGGAAATATCAAGATAAAGATTCAAACGTGAGCAAGGCTGTACAGAGCTACAAACAGGCACACAGGAGGCACACAGGAGACAGGAGCAATCGATCAGGCAGGCAGGATCAGGCAGGAGAGATCATTACATTTTTTCAGTGTAAATAATTTAATTTGATTGGCAACAGCCCTACAGTGTCTTATTCTAATTTAATTTATAGATCAAATTTAAGAATATAAAATGAAAGCTGAAGCATAGCCTATATTTAATAAGATTATGGGAAAATGCCCTTAATAAAAGGTAAAAATATCAGAGATATGCAGATTTAATTATCTCAGAGCTGATTGAACACTGGTAAGACTATTGCTTCAGAATAAATTAATAACAAATGAAAACATATATATATATATATATATATATATATATATATATATATATATATATATATATATATATATATACATATATACATATATATATATATATATATATATATATATATATATATATATATATATATATATATATATATATATATTCCAAATTATTATGGATTATTAATTTGCCTCTTCCCTGACATCTTTGAAATAGAGAAATGCAAGAATTAAAGGGTTAGTTCACCCAAAATTGTAAATAAAGTCAGTAATTACTCACCCTCATGTTGTTCCAACCATGTAAGACCTTCGTTCATCTTCGGAACATAATTTAGTATATTTTTGATGAAATCTGAGAGCTGTCTCACTCCTCCATAGGCTTTCAGAGGGAATGAAACTTGATGGCCCAGAATAGTAAGTAAAAACGTCATTTAAGGAGTCCAAATGACTACAGTGGCTCTGTATTAAGTCTATCATGCGACGAAAATACTTTTGAGCGGAAAAACAACAAAAATAACGACTTTATCCCACTATTATTGTTGTTCAATTTGAGCCTCTGACGCCACGACGCATGCGCGAAACTGAGATTAGTAGTAGTAGAAGAAGAACGCCGTTTTCGTCGCATGATAGACTTAATACAGAGCCACTGTAGTCATTTGGACTCCTTAAATGACGTTTTTACTTACTATTCTGGGCCATCAAGTTTCATTCCCTCTGAAAGCCTATGGAGGAGTGAGACAGCTCTCAGATTTCATCAAAAATATACTAAATTATGTTCCGAAGATGAACGAAGGTCTTACATGGTTGGAACAACATGAGGGTGAGTAATTACTGACTTTATTTTCAATTTTGGGTGAACTAACCCTTTAATACTATGCACACACACACACAAAGAGAGAGAGAGAGAGAGAGAGAGAGAGAGAGAGAGAGAGAGAGAGAGAGAGAGAGAGAGAGAGAGAGAGAGAGAGAGAGAGAGAGAGAGAGAGAGAGAGAGAGATGTTTTATTAAATAAAAAGATATATCATTTATTTATTTAAACACATTTTTCAGATCAGAACCTCGTCCCCACCGTCGCCAAAATCTCACTCTGAACTCAGTTCAAAACTTGAGAGCCCTGTATATTACAAATGGCCACATACATCACGCTCTAACCAACTCTTACCTATAACAACTATATCCACCGCCTACATATATGGTTACTAAAACAAAACACAGCACAACAAACCAGTGACTCAAAGTTTTGAGCGGTTGAGCAGTTTTCCATTGTTTAACCAATCTGATGGAAAATATGAGACTGCGCCTTTGACAAACGTGATAGCGAACCAATCAGCTTCAGAAGGCGGGTTTTATTAAATACAGCCTGATCGCTCCATTTGCTGAAGATTTTCCGCGGAATGAGTTATTACGGACAGGTAAAGTCTTTCTTCCGGGTTTAGCAATTGTATATTTATATGTATATATTAAGTTTTACATGATTCCTACATATGTGTCTAACAGTCTAAACTCTTAGTTTTGGTGTACAGGGAAATTATGCATAACTGTAGTCGCCTAATCGCCTAAACAGTCTTTTTTTTTACAGGCTAGTCAGTTAGCCCTGTAGCTTCTCTGATGTGAAACACATGAAAATTGTGTTTTTGTGTCTGTTGATCGCGTGTTGGTCAGTCGTTTATCACATTACATGAAATGACTATGCAGTTTACGTCTCTATGTAATGAATTTCATACAACAAAAATGCAAAATAGTGCCACTTTTGGATCTAGGCTGTACCCTTTACCATCATCCGCCAATATAACCCGTAGTTTTTACAGTTGTTGTTACTGGTGTAAAATCACAATACAAGATTACGAGGTTACCAGTATGACAGTACCATGTTATGGTCCCAACGTGTATAACTTTTGTTTTCTTCCCTAACACAAGAGATGATGTTAGACAGTCTCAGTCACCAATCATTGTATGGAAGGCATGCGATGAAAGTGAATGGTGACTGAATATGTAACTCTTCCTAGAATAGTTCCTATATTAATAATATAAATGTTATGTACATATCAGTATAATAATGTGCTTGTATTGTACATGTGGGTGTGTTAATGTACTATTGTGTATGTGGACAAATGTACTGTCTAACACTATGTAAAGCGGCCTTGAGCTGTGGAAAGGTGCTATATAAATGAAACTACTTCTTCTTAATAATATTAATTGTATTGTTCCATGTTAGAGAGTCATACAGAACAACTTGAGTAAATGATGAGAGAATGTACATATTTACCTAAACTATCCCTATATTTTGATGCTAATCCTTTATTGTTTTGGTGACATAGTTGCCTTTGTTATGGACCACAGCTGATTCTCTGTTGATGTTTCATACAAACCTTTCCCCAATGCAAATGTTTCCTTATTTGTTTTTCGAAGGGTTATCCGGGACCAGGTGGTAACGCACCCCAACGCCACCCGTCTCCAGGGGCGCCGTATGGAGGTAGTCCTGCGGGCGGACAGTATGGTTCACGTTATGGCGGTGCCCCGACAGGGCAACAGTATGGTGGAGGGGCTCCATATGGGTCTCATGGTCAACCTGGACCAGGAGCACAGTACGGTGGGGGCCAAGCTCCAGGTGGTCCATACGGAGGTTATGGACAACCCCAGAGAGGACCATATAGTCAGCAGGCACCTGCAGGTTAGAGACATCTAACTCTATTTAGTTTTAGTTGAGCAGAGTATCATATCATGAGCATATATACAGTAAATATATTAATACATTATTTATGTATGTGTGTTTAAAAAAAGGACATTCAAGCTTTTTTTAAAAAAGAAATTAATACTTTTATTCAGCAAGGATGCATTAAACGAATCAAAAGGGACAGTAAAGACTTCTACATAAAAGTTGTATTTCAAATAAATGTATGTTGTTCTTTTGAACTTTATTAAGCAGCAACGGTTTACAACAGTGATAGTAATACTATTTTTTTCATCATGTGACACTGAAGACTGGAGCAAAGATGCTGAAAATTCAGCTTTGACATCACAGAATTAAATTCGATTTCAAAATATATTAAAATAAAAAAAGTTTATATTATTTAAGACATTAATATTTAAAGTTTTCTTCGTATATTTTTAATTAATAATATTCACAATATTACAGTTTTACTGTATTTTTTAAATACATACATAATTGCAGCCTTGGTGAGCATAAGAAACTTCTTTCAAAACATAAAAAAAAATCTTACCGACCCCAAACTTTTAAATGGTAGTCAGTGTGTATCATGTTAATTTCTCACCTTTTGGTTAATCGACTGTGGAGGGATAGAAATGTAGTTTGGAATAAATTACTTTTTATCAGAATGTTTTCAACAGCTTCATGCATCTGCAAATGCACCATGATAGATGTTGGTCCAGCAGGTGAATTTTTCAACATGGTCTCGGGAGTGGTAGGCAGCAGCTCCAGGCTGATTTGACTGATGATGTCTGAGTGTCAGGGTTGGCAGCTGAGACAGCACGAGCCGGCTGCCGTTCCATCAGGCATGCAGTGGCTGAGGGCTGTGAATAAAATACGAAAGATAGGAATTTATGAAGGTGCTGCAGACAAGGTCCTTGATCCTCCTGCACTGCAGCTGTGTCACATGCCCCTCACTGAATGACTGATGCTGATACGCTGCAGGATGGCAGAAGCAGCTTGTACTGATCTGGTACAGAATGTGCCCACAGGAGAATTAGAGTGATGAGGGAGGTAATTCTGAGCGAAGGGGTTCGTGTGTGTGTGTCCGTCTGCGTTTTTGTCGGTAAGTATTCTATAATGTCCTGTGGGAAAGGCTGTCAGATTCAAAGACTGTCCTCTGAACAGTGCTTATCCCTCCCGAGGGATACAGTGACCGTCTGTGCTTCACCAAATTGCACAACTTATTCTTGTCCCTCTTGGGACCAAGACGACACATCGCTGACATCCTAGACTTGTTCACACTGAACCCATTTCCAATATGTTTTTCAAATCTGACCCTTTAGGACTGCTTGTCCTCATCATCTTCCTACTGTCATTTTTGCAAGTAATGAACTATTTTTATGCATATGCTGCATCCAAAACTGCTCCATTCAGCGAATAGCGGATGCCACATGTGAATATAAATGAGCTTTTTATTTATTTATTTTTTAGGTCAGACTAAAAACGGCGAAAAGGATTTGATTATACACCAAAAATGATACTAATAATTTGTATGTCTGCAGTGAAATATGCAACGTCTTGCACTTTTTTTCCTTGTGTGTGTTTTTTTTTTTTTAAGTGTGTTGTCTTTTTTGAGTTTCATTACCAAATACTATTTTGACCTGTGGTTAACTATGGTTAAGTGATATGATTTGAACTGACTGAATTATCTCATGTTGAAATATGTTGTAAATTAATTTGCATCTAACTTGCTAATAAAGGCTGTTTTCATGTTTAAGGTAACATTCCTCCCGGTGTGAACCCTGAGGCCTACCAGTGGTTTTCTTCTGTGGATACAGATCATAGTGGCTACATTAATGGAAAAGAGCTGAAGCTAGCACTCATGAATTCCAACAACTCCACTTTCAATGACGAAACCTGCATTATGATGCTCAGTGAGTGCTGCCATTGTTAACATAACCCTCCTGACAGCGGGTAGATTATTGAATGGATGCTCTTATCACCATATAACTAAATTCAGGATGCTGCAATGTCAAAAAAACAATACAAAAATAGAAGTCATCTGATGACATTTCCAGTGCCAAAGGAAATTGAAGCAGGAATCAGTGCTTTGTCTTCATTTCCAGATATGTTTGACAAGACCAAATCCGGACGCGTAGATATATATGGTTTCTCTGCACTGTGGATGTTTCTGCAGCAGTGGAGGGCAATGTTCCAGCAGTTCGACCGGGACCGATCGGGATCAATTAACAGCAATGAGATGCACCAGGGTGAGTAAATTAGAGGTCAAATAGAACCCAAGACAACACGTTTGCAGTTAAGGCCACATAGTCACACTGTTATGACAACAGTTGTAGTCACTAAGCACAGATTAGAATACATTTTCTAGAATAAAACTTAAATTCTTTACAAAAGAAAAATCTAACTTTTGAATGATAGAGTATCTCCACATGGAATTCTGAATGAAAATAAGCAACTGCATTATTTGAATAAGCTCTTCTAATTTACACCACTGAGGGGTCAGATTGTCATACTAACTATTTGATATAGACCACATATTGTGTTGTAGTTCTTAATAAACCTACCAGCCAGTAGTTTTAAGTGATTGGTTTTTGGTCACTAACTTTTAGTTCCAGGAATTTACACAATAGAAAAAACATAATTACAAATAACTTTAATTAGTAACATTTCCAGGAAAGAACATATTTGTTTAAATATAGAAGGGTTTGCCATCTTTGTAGCTAGGGTATGCCACACACACACGCGCGCAATGGCCTTCCTTTGTTTTTTTCTATTTTGGGTTTTCATGTTTAATGGGGACTTTCCATAGACATAATGATTTTTATACTGTACAAACTGTATATTCTATCCCCAAACACTAAACCTACCCATCACAGAACACTTTCTGCATTTTTACATTTTCAAAAAATCACTTAGTATGATTTATAAGCTGTTTTCCTCATGGGGACCAAAAAATGTCCCCACAAGGTCATCTAATGTACGGTATACACACCTGAACACATTGGGTTTTCATGTTTTATGGGGACTTTCCATAGACATAATTATTTTTACACTGTACAAACTGTATATATTCTACCCCCTACCCCAGTGTTTCCCAATCCTGGTCCTGGAGAACCCCCAACACTGCACATTTTTGATGCCTCCCTCATCTAACACACATGATTTAACATTAGTAAAGACTCCAAGACAAGGGGATCTTCTCAATATCCCTCCTCGTTTCCTCGCTCCTCCATCCTATGACCCGGAAACTGATAGAGCTCAGCCATCTTGTAGGTTGGACATCTCAACTCTCTTTCTCAACTGTGCGTTCACACTGCCGCCGGGGAGAGCATCAAAGTGGCCGGAAGTCATTCATTTTCAATGTGAAAATGTGCGCTGTGGCGCGTCTTGGAGGACTTGGGCATCGAGGAGAGTTGAAATCAGGTCAACTTTATGGTAATGAACTAGGATGCGGTTCGGCGGCAACCAATTGGAATGTAGAAGTCCTCCACTTGAGAGGATTCCGGAGAACGCTTCATGTAACTTTGGTTCCCAAGCTAAATGGGGAAAAAACTTGATCATCCTTAATGGTGTGAATTTGATTAGAAGGTGTGCAACACTATTTATAGGCAACATTTTTGCGCTAGAATGCTTGTTTTTCAGCGGGAATGCAATTAATTTGCTCAAAACAACACCGATTCGACCAATTGCATTAAGGCTACACTTCAACCAGGACAGTTATTGTAATGTAGGCTGCACACAAATTAATGTTCATGTTACTTAAAGACCAGGGCTAGTAAACGTTTCCTATAAACTGCATGTTTAAACTCCTATAAACCGAAGGGTCCTGCACACTGTGCAAATTTTTTATTTTTTTTCCCCCTCCCTAAATCCTCTGCGAATGTTGCTTGTCAGACTGTACGGACATGATCCCCGATGTAATACATGTCACACTGTAGGATCTCAGTTGTCATAATGTTTGACTGTACGACAGTCAGATGCGAAAAACGGACGCAAGCAAGAGACTCATACGGACTGAGTTTTACGTCATCAATCCGTGAGATGTTCGGTAACGGTGAGCCGCATTCACAGAACCAATGGTAGCGTTCAGCAAACAACAAAAACAAGCGGTGGCATTTTTCATTCACCTGACTCTTTTCAACATGTTCCCTGTTGTGATGTAATATGAGTTCCCCTAGCCTGTATATGGTCCCCAAGTGGCTAGAAATTTTGATAGGTGTAAACCGAGTTCTAGGTGTTTTTCCCTGTCAGTAGCATGAAACAAATGTTATTTAAATGATTAAACTAGAGAGCGATCAAAGAACACTTTATAATGTTTGGAGCTGTCAATCACACGTTGCGAGTGTATCTGCACACTTGCCCAAACTGCCATTATAATGAATGACGCTTTTATGCAGCACAGAGAAGCTATTACTGTATTCATATCGATGGTGTTTGCTGTTAGTTGTGGTGAAAGCATTTTGTGTGAGAACGCGCTGCAATGACGAGATCACTGCATTCACGCGATCAACAAGACTGCATGTGTACTCAATGCTCATCACTGCAGCTTTTCATGTGATAGGAAAAGATCATAAAATAATGCTATAGTCAACACTTTGACGATTCGTTCATCTCGATGGCTGTGATGGTAAAAAATTTAGTTTAGGGTGTTTAGAGAGGTTCCACATGTTACAATGTTCGTAGAATAAGGAGGAAGACGTTAGGTTGCATGGGGACTTGTGTTTATTCAGAACTCTCAGATACAAACAAAATAAACTTGCGCTCTCAACAACTCGGTACAATAAAACTTTCTCAGCAATCTTTATCCAGCTCTGCGTCTCTCTTGTCCACATGCAGCCCGTCTCTCTCTGCTTCTGGCAGTGTGTGGAGATATCGCTAAACCACGAGTCACGACCCTAGATAATCTAATACTCATTTCAAAATGCAAAGATGTCAGCCAATCACAACAGTGGGCGTTTTCACTGAAGTCTCACAGCAGACACGCCCCTTGAAACAGAGCATTCAAGCCAGATGGCTAATATCAGTATAGAAAAAGGCTTTTTATTTCTAAATTATGACATTTTTTGATGTAAAAACCATACTAACAATATAAGTACACCTCAGGAAACATTATAAAATAATATAAAAATCCATGCCATGTGACCTTTAAGTTCTTTCCATCGATCAATTTCTTACGGCCCCTTTAAATACAGTTTAAAAAAAGACCAAGCATTTGATCTACGGCATCCATGGATCTTTCTACAACATCGTTGGCAGGATGGAATTTTGCACCATGAGGAGGCTTCCTGAGGAGTCATGAGCGAGGATACACAGGTGTATCCTTTGCAGATCCTTTGTATTATCGACTAAACATGATGCACATATACTTCCCCTTTCAGTTTATTAATTATAATTATTATTATCATTATTGTTTACATGTACAAGACACAAATGTATGTCAAATTACAACAACTGTAGCAGGACAGTTACAGAATTATATCAAAGCACAAGAAAATTAAACAAACTGTTAATAACTGGGAATAATTCATTGTTAATGATAACTGGTAATAAAAAATAATAATAATAATAATAATAACCTCAAAATTGTAGCCGTTATCTTGCTGTGTGTTTTTTATACTCATTGACTTTGTATGAACAAAGCTATTCTATAGCTGGCCGAGTCAGATCCTCAGGCTAACTATATAGTTGAAGCCATTATAAAGATGTGAATTGAAAGTGCATGGTTGATTACTGGCGTTGAAAACATGGTGGATACAAACACAACAGTAGAATGGTTTAATGGGCCCTGTGAAGAGAAAATTTGGATTTGGAGGCTTTGTTGGTCCTACATTATTCATTTTAAAAACTCTACTTTTTTATTGCTAACTCAATAAAAAGCATAAACCTTTATGTCAAACCAGAGGTTAGCAATGTAAGAATTCCCTGTTTTATGTACACTACTGTTCATAAGTTTGGGGCCTGTAAGATTTTTATTTTGTTAAAGAAATGTGTCCTTAAGCAAGGACACATTAAATTGATCAAAAGTGACAGTAAAAACATTTATAATGTTACAAAAGATTTTTGTTTAAAAAAAAAAAATGCAGGCCTTTTGAACTTTCTGTTCATCAAAGAATTTAAGCTTAAATAATTTAAGCAGCAACTGTTTTCAACATTTTTAATAAGAAATGTTTATTGAGCAGCAAATCAGCATATTAGAGCGATTACTGAAGGATCATGTAATACTGAAGACTGGAGTAATGATGCTGAAAATTCAGCTTTGCAATCACTGGAATAAATTACATTTCGATATATAATAAAGTTGAAAATAGTTTTTCACAATATGACTGTTTTACTGTATTTTTGATCAAATAAATACAGTCTTGGTAGCAAAGAGACTTCTTTAAAAAACAACGGTATATGGCGTAAATGTAATGTTTTTATTTACCCATGTATTTCTTCTTTTCCAGCACTATCTCAGATGGGCTACAATCTGAGTCCTCAGTTTATTCAGGAACTGGTGAATCGTTACTCTGCACGGAGTGTGAACGGGGTTCTCCAGCTGGACCGCTTCATTCAGGTGTGCACGCAGCTCCAAAGCATGACCCAAGCCTTCCGCGAGAAAGACACCGGCATGACTGGCAACGTGAAATTGAGTTACGAAGACTTCCTGTCTGGTGCCGTTACCAGACTGATGTAGACTGCAGTTCTTGCATGAGCATTTCAGAAGATGTCCTGACTCTGAATGTGTGGCACGACACTTCACCCTCTCAACAGTGCCTTTCACTGCAGCTCACCCTGATTTCACCACAATGAGCTGAAAACTATATTCATTAAACATTGCCAACTAGCCAAATATAGCACTCATCGCAAGAGTCTACCATTGTGATATGGTTGTCTGCTTTATACAAATATGTAATGCAGTTATTCAAGACTATACTAATGCCAAAATTGTCAGTGGTACATGTGAATAAAACGCCATTAGCTATGCAACAAGCACTATTTACTAATTAATGGGTGTTTGTCATGAAAGTATGAATACTTTTGATTTTCTTTTTGTTAAAAATGAACATGTCTGTGCTTTTTTGAATATTAGCCACACAAAAAAACGAAAACTTGAATGATTATGAATGCTTGAAGTAGAAATTTGTTTAGTTCTCCCTCACAGAAGCATTTTTTTGTATAATATTTATGCTATCTTTAACTGCCTCCACCCTTTCATTTAAAATGATAAATGGTGAATATTGTTTTAATTTCTTTCCCCTGTTGTTTTGCTTACAATAAAGAAAATAATGAATTTTGTTGTTTGTGATGTAGTTGTGAAGTATTCCCTCAGTTGTCTTTTTTTTTGTTTGTTTAATTTAAATATAAAACATTGTCTAAATTGACTACAATATATTCGTACTTATTCAAAAATAAAAATAAGCTTTAAGTTCAGGACAAACGCACACATTTAGCATTGGTCGCTGGGTGTCAGCATTGCTTTACCAGGCCATCCTGTATTAAACTTGTTTTCCCTCCTTGAACGAATGAGACCTGAGAACGTCATTCTGACATACACCAATAACCAATAAGATTGTTGCTTACGCTGACGCAACTAGGCAGGAAGTGGAATCGCCTAGAGATAAGAGGTATGTACAGTCATGAGATTTTATAAACGCACGCGCAAATGATTGATCGAATGTATGAAATATTATGCACTAAATCGTCAGCGGGTTTTCTGGAACCTATACAAGTAAAAACATGTCGTATTAATGTATTGTTATTGCGCCATTTCACACCTCATGCTTTGACACCGGTACCCTTGTAACAGTTACATGACTTTTTATAGTCAGGTCGAGCGATTTTGTTAATGTGTAAATAAAACAAACATCATTGGAGTACACTTTACCAGAAAACGTTTTTTATTCTATCTACTTCAAAATGTAATTTTCAATTCAACGTGTTACTTGAATTTGAAATTGTGACTTTTTTTCTGAGAGATTTGTGTGTGTAGTTATTATTTTCCTTCCTTCTACCCTTTAAAAACAACATTGCTTACTCGGTTGTATTTGTAATATTTTTATTTTACACCTGTTACCAGAGTAATGATACATTATCAGCTTGTCAAAGGTAAATAATCTAGGACTTGAACTGACTTTTTCTCCAGGTGTATTTCTGAGTCTGCAACCATGTGGCCAGTGGTCTGGACTGTCATGCGCACTTATGCGCCCTATGTGACCTTCCCAGTGGCCTTTGTGGTGGGAGCTGTTGGATACCAGCTTGAGTGGTTTATCAGGGGCACCCCAAAGGCCCCAGGAGAAGAACGGGGCATTGCAGAGCTACGGGAGGATAGGAAATTAGAGGAACTGACCGGTCAGGACAGTACAAAGGTCCTCAGCCTGAAGGACAAACTAGAATTCACACCAAGGGCAGTGCTGGAAAGAAACCGACCGGAGAAGAGCTAAGTTTTATGAAATGTCATGAAGTCCTGCAAGATTACAATATAATGATGTGCAACTTCTCAAACTTTGGGCTCATTTGTCACCCTCTACGGCCCCAGGGACGAGAACTTCATCGAGAAACTTTTTGTGTGTGTGTGTGTGTGTGTGGGATTTCACGTCCACTCCTATGCCACTTCATTCTGCCGCCCTAATTAAATGGATTCTTGCTGTAATATTTACCAGGCCAGCTGGTGGAACTTGACTGCTGAGAGAATATTTTACAACTTTCATTCTTTGAGACTTTTCAATATTCATCTTCTCCCCTTAGGCACGCAGACACATGACTATAAAGCTTGGAAGGCTTTAATAAGTTTTCCATTCATGCTCCCTGTCATATGCTCATGAGACTGAAGCTCAAAGAAAGACCACCTTTGTTAAGTTTGTGACTGCGTGAATAAAAGTTCATTTATGCAAGGCAACACTTCAGTTGGGCTAGAAAATGTTTGAGATGTTTAAACTTTGGGTAGCTGAAGTTATTCAGATTCCGAACGCTCAGAAATTCATATAAGCTCTGTCTTTATGGCCTTCAGCTAATTAGTAATAATAGACACCGAGAATAGTGAGGAATGAAAGCAAAGTTTGGCCTCAGTGTTAATCTTTTCGGTTCATGTAAGAACTCACTATGAATATGTGGAAAAAAAGAATGATCTCATTGTAAACTTATTATCTGTACGTTTTGAGTCCATTTACATGTACTGTACAGTGAACTCGTACTATTGCCGGGTTCATTACGCATGAAGTAAGCATTATTATGGCTAAAATGTCAGTGATAATTGCACAGCAAATTTCTGTGCTGAAGTGTGTGGGAGGCTGTTCATAATAAATGTGAAGATACACTTACCTTTTGGTACTGTGTGTCGGATGATCTTTCCAGCTAAAATGAATTTTGCACATTGCATTGCACAACAATAGACCTTAGTCAGGTTAGACGCCATATTGAATTTAACAACGGCGGACTATAGAATTTACAATAGCATGCACTCTATAAAGGTCCTAGATCATGTAATTTTCACAATTCACATCTTTTAATTATCTGTACAGGGCAGAGTTTCTGGCCCATTCAAACCAGTAACTTTTCTTTTTTTAAACTAGAGCCAACTTGTAAGAGTAATTTGTTTGTCGTATGTTTTTGATTCACTACAAAGACCCGGATCATAAAAGTCATTTATTTATCAATCAAAACTAAACTAACTGTGATGTATGTTTTTGCTTCACTTAAAATAATCAGCTCTAAGAGTCTGTGAATTAGATTACCCTTGTAGGACAATGCAATAGACATTTCTTACATTCATTTTGTGAAACACAGCCTTTTTATTTCATTGCATCACAAGCTACAATCTGACGTTCCCAATAAAACATGCCGGCATTAGATTCTGTTTTGGGTGCTGATGGAAATAAATGTGATGTTATTTCATCAAGAGGTGCATACATTTTTTAGATCTTGTATTGACAATGCAAGAGTCGAGCACTCTGTAAAGTCTACTACAGCACATTCCAAAGATTTTCAATGAATTATAGGTCTGGGGTCCGTTCTTCGTACCTCGCTTAACACATCTGATCTCTGGCTAATTTGGTTCTTCAAACGAATTTGTGGATTGGATTAAAATATCTGAATTAAATTATCTGAGATTACTGCGCGTTCTTGTGTTCCCTGAAGAGGGCAGATGCATCGAAACCACGATCAGCAAAGCAGCGATTGGCTGGCGTCAAGACAGCAACGTAATGACATCATGCCTAATTAAAAAAGCCACCTGCCAAAAAACTTGACAAATTAAAACAAAAAAACAAGAATGTCTGGACCTTTATACGGAAACAGCCAAACGACCAAACCAACATAAAAGTTATAATAGATAAATGATAAATGTGTTTATAAAAACATTATTCCCAATTATTTATATTCACGATTTTGTTTGTACACCTTTTACATTTTTATTTCAATGTAATTAGCAATTAATTTAATTTTTAATTCAATTTGAAGCAGATTTGTTACGTGACAGCATTAAAGTTTCTAAAGGGTCAAGATCAAGTTATCTGCATCTCCTGTGCCGCATCAAGCCACTCCCATAATATCCGTCATCACTCAAATTATTTGAATGCACGGCTCAGGTAAACTGTACAGCATGTGTGTAAGCTCCCAAGCAGGTTTAAGCTTACGGACCTGTTGCTATGACAGCAAGTCCAGGTCAGAATTGTGAGATATAAAGTTAGAATTGTGAGATGTAAAGTCAGAATTGTGAGTTATAAAGTCAGAATTGTGAGATATAAAGTCAGAATTGTGAGATGTAAAGTCAGAATTGTGAGATGTAAAGTCAGAATTGTGAGATATAAAGTCAGAATTGTGAGATGTAAAGTCAGAATTGTGAGATGTAAAGTCAGAATTGTGAGATATAAAGTCAGAATTGTGAGATGTAAAGTCAGAATTGTGAGATATAAAGTCAGAATTGTGTGATATAAAGTTAGAATTGTGAGATGTAAAGTCAGAATTGTGAGATATAAAGTCAGAATTGTGAGATGTAAAGTCAGAATTGTGAGATATAAAGTCAGAATTGTGAGATATAAAGTTAGAATTGTGAGATGTAAAGTCAGAATTGTGAGATGTAAAGTCAGAATTGTGAGATGTAAAGTCAGAATTGTGAGATGTAAAGTTAGAATTGTGAGATGTAAAGTCAGAATTGTGAGATGTAAAGTCAGAATTGTGAGATGTAAAGTTAGAATTGTGAGATGTAAAGTCAGAATTGTGAGATGTAAAGTCAGAATTGTGAGATGTAAAGTCAGAATTGTGAGATGTAAAGTCAGAATTGTGAGATGTAAAGTCAGAATTGTGAGATGTAAAGTTAGAATTGTGAGATGTAAAGTCAGAATTGTGAGATGTAAAGTCAGAATTGTGAGATGTAAAGTCAGAATTGTGAGATGTAAAGTCAGAATTGTGAGATGTAAAGTCAGAATTGAGTGATATAAAGTCAGAATTGTGAGATGTAAAGTCAGAATTGTGAGATGTAAAGTCAGAATTGTGAGATGTAAAGTCAGAATTGTGAGATGTAAAGTCAAAATTGTGAGATATAAAGTCAGAAATGTGAGATGTAAAGTCAGAACTGTGAGATGTAAAGTCAGAATTGTGAGATATAAAGTCAGAAATGTGAGATATAAAGTCAGAATTGTGAGATGTAAAGTCAGAATTGTGAGATATAAAGTCAAAATTGTGAGATGTAAAGTCAGAATTGTGAGATGTAAAGTCAGAATTGTGAGATATAAAGTCAGAATTGTGAGATGTAAAGTCAGAATTGTGAGATGTAAAGTCAGAATTGTGAGATGTAAAGTCAGAATTGTGAGATGTAAAGTCAATTATCTTTTTATATTTTTATCCTGTGGGGGAAATAAGCTTCCATATATATATATATATATATATATATATATATATATATATATATATATATATATATATATATATATATATATAAGCTTATTTCCCTCACAGAATAAAAAAAAATACAAAGTTAATTGACTTATGAAATCATAGAAGTAAATGCACAATATTTTATATATATATATATATATATATATATATATATATATATATATATATATATATTAGTACATACAAATATTGTGCATTTACTTCTATGATTTCATTGGACTGATGCATTGCCTGTTTCATGTGCTGCAAATTCCTTTTCTTTCAGCACGCAGCTTGATTAATAGAAACCAGAAGAGCAAGATATCACAAATCCTCAGAGTGTACGTAATAGAGGTAACCCTAACATTTTCCAGCAAAAGTTTTGCTTCACTGCTGCCAACAAGCTATTGAAACTTTATGACTGCTGATCTAGATTTACATCAGTATAAATGCTGATACCAGGCACCGTCAGCTTGTCTGCCCAAAACAGTTTTCTATAAAAGGTTATATTTGAAGAAATATTGCACCTGAATGGCTTCAAGTCAAAGTCAGAAACATTTACATCACCATAAACTTAACGTAAGTTTCATTCCACATTTAACAGGTCCTGCTGGTGTTATTTTCTATGCTGAATTTAGGGGGAAATGTGTCACTTTAAAAACAAAATTGACTCCAAGGCCCCACAACAATATTCATAGGCCCCATGACTTTTCCTGTTATGAGTTAGATAAAGATTACGTTTTTTTTTTTTTTACTCACAATTTATACCTAATAAAATATTTTAGAGCTTTAACAGAGAAAATGCATATTCATCATAAAATGCCCAAGTCATGAATTTTGAAGGTCTTTAAAACCTGTTTGTATGTCGTGTGTCATGTTCTAGTTTGGCCTATTTTAATTCTTGTTTTGTCTTTTTGTCCATCATTTTAAATCACTATGAAGCCCCCTTGGATGTTTTCTGAGGCTCCCTAGTGAGCCCAAGCCTGGTCCTACCAGACTCTCGTACATTTCATTTGTACAGAGAATCTGGCCACCCTCCATTGACAAGCGTTAACTTCCTTGAAGGCGGGTACTCTGTTGAAGTTTAAAACTATTGGATCTGCCCAGAGGCACTCTGGATCTGCCATAACCAATCGCTAACATTTGGTCGTGACGTACGTCGTCTCAAACTAGCGCACAACATCAACGTCATCGTTCTCAGCCACTCCCTCTGTTCGCTGACTGGACCGGAGAAAATCTGAGAATATACCGCAATCCCAGACGGATTACTGAAGAAAAATGAAAATTGAGTGGAAGTACGTAAGAGGGCGGAGCCAGGCTAAGTGAGCCCCAGATTCCTGGTTGAAAACCCCTGCTTTATTTGTCATGCGACATGCATGTTCTATCTAGCAGAGATTTTGACAGAAAACATTTGACCTGAGAGTACTTTGGAGAATGTGGGTCAGATGTCCTGCTGTAGTTGTACGAGTACTCCTGTTCCTGTACTAGCAGTTGTGTGAGAGAGGATGTGTTGTCTGGTTTGTTTGTGCCTAACCAGGTAGGAGACTGTGGGTTTGGTGCTGGAAAAGTGCTAGTTTGTCCCAGAGGACATACAGCCCTATTGTTCCTGAGTGATAGGAAGAAGGAACGACGCCTGCCGGCCTCTCAGCCCTTCAGTCAGGATGTGTACAGCCTTTCTGCACAATTACAGCATAGTTATTCACTGTAGATTCCAATCAGCGACAAAAACAATGAAAAGACACTCTAAATCCTCCCCTTTCCCATGGGTCAACTGTTCAGTTCCCATAACTAGTTTGTTCTGTCCCCCTTTGAACCCTTTTAGAGAGTTTCAAGACTGACTTCCATTTCCCTCAGTATGGGACCCTAGGGTCTTATCACTACCCCATTGTCCCATTCCAGATCATTTACTAAATATTGAACGGTGAGAAGTGAAGTTGATGTGTCCTACCACTCAAATTTGTAAGATAAAATTCTCATCCCAGAGTTATGGGAGTGAGACATGAAATCAAAATGAATTCATTTATCAAATGAATCACAAAAATGTAAAAAAAATACTGTAAAAAATGTAAAAAGTGTTATAATACTTTATTATTGGCAAGACATTAAGTTAAATTTTTTATATTAATAATTTTATGGTGGAATTAATCACAATATCATCATCATCATCATCACAAAAAAAAGGCATTGAAGATTGGGGAAAAATGCCACAAGTGCAAGCACAAGTCATTGTTTTTTCATTAGTTTCATTATTCTTAAAGGTCCCGTTCTTCGTGATCCCATTGTTCAAACTTTAGTTAGTGTGTAATGTTGCTGTTAGAGCATAAATAATACTTGTAAAATTATAAAGCTCAAAGTTCAATGCCAAGCGAGATATTTTATTTAACAGAAGTTCCCTTTCAAAGCCTACAGCGAACGGCTGGCTTGGACTACATCCTGGTACTTCCTTCATAAATGACGTCAGTAGAACAGACTAACCTCCGCCCACAAGAATACGCGAAAAAAGGGGGCGTGGTCTTGTTGCTGTCCCACGTGGAGAAGAGGAAGTGTTGCGTGGAGAAAAGGAAGTGCTGCGTTTGAGTGTGTTTGTCGCCATGTCGTCGAGACACTGTTATTTTCATCCCGGAGTCAAATCACCTTTGTTTGGCTTTCCCAGGGACGCTGTAGAGATCATTGAGCGCATATATCTCCCGTTAAGAGGCGTGACCTTTCCACGGGCGCTAAGCTGCTGTCGAATCACAACACGGGAACCGCTGGCACAATCAGAACTCGTTACGTATTTCTGAAGGAGGGACTTCATAGAACAAGGAACTCATCTGCCCGTTTTTAGGACATTGAAAACAGCGGTATACAGATAAGTAAATTGTTTGAAAAATACTGTGTTTTTTTACACGCGAAGCATGAACACGTTATTGCACACTGTAAACACAATCAAAGCTTCAAAAACACACGAAGAACGGGACCTTTAAGGCGAGACACGGCAGGTGAAAACATTGTTTTTTCATGCAGTGGTCAATTTTGAGATTTTGGGCCAGTTTGCTCCCTTAACATGTAAGCTTTCATGTCAAAATAAAAAAATGTCAACATTACACAATAAGGTGATTATTTAATTATATTTTGTCACCGTGCGCCTTTAGATGTATACCTGAAATCATCAAAAGTTATTCTAGCGCGATCTCCAGTGCCATCTCCATTCACAGAAACATGTCATGCTTCATATCATTATAAAGCTATCAGTCTCACGCACAGCTGGCTAATCCAAATATGGCCATTTCCTTTATAGAACTGACCAACCCCGAAAGTTTGCAGCCGAAAACCACATCTGATTTGTCAATGTGAATTTCTCACTACGCGCTGCAGCTAGTGGTGGGAAGTTCGGATCATTTTACGGACTCGGATCTTTGAATCTCGTTCAGCAAAATGAACGAATCTTTTTTCAAGTCATTTCGTTCATTTCGTTCATTTCAGCAGAATCTAATTAAAATATTACATTTTTCATTTTTAAACACATTTAGTACTTTTGGAATAGAAAAATGAACTATAAGCTAATGCAGCCATGGCCAAACTTTGAGAAATAAATTATTAATTAATTGCTTAGCTTGATTTAGTCTATGTATGCAGTCTGTTAGTTCACCTCACCTCCCGATCCAAATCGTTCTTCTTTTTTTTTTTTTTCAAATCGTTACTCTCGTGTCTGTCTTCAGGTTCGAGCCGTTAGTTCCTTCATGTCTGATGCTCTGATCTGGCCGTGACAGCCGTGTAATACACATGCGTCCGGAAACATCAGTTGATCAGTTCATCTCGAGTCTCGGGTTTAAGTCATTCGTTCATCAAGTCCCAGTCACAAGTCCCAGTCACCGGAAACAGATTTGAACAGTTAATTTCGAGTCTTTGAGTCGTTCCTTCTAGATGGATGAATGCAGAAACAAAAATGATCAGTTCATCTCTCGAGTCAGTCTTCGGGTCTTAGTCTCGTTCTTTTGTCACATGACCGCTTCCCGGTTTCAGTGTCTCGCAACATATACAACATTACAGTCGTATTATTGACTGTATATTATTTTTTGTTTAGGAATTCTCATACAACTATATATATCTGCAACAAACATCTGAAAAATAGCCTAAGATGTTGCGCAATGCGCATGCGCGGGTCAATACAAAATGAACAAATCGCTCTCTGAGACGACTCGTCGTTCCCGAGTCATATTAAGGATTCGTTCAAAATGAACGAATCGTTCATGAACGACACATCACTAGCTGCAGCTTCCTTGTGTATTTTCCGCCTGAGAGAAAGTGCAGACAACGCCGAAATCAGCTCATAAACGTTCACAGAAAAGACCAAGTAGCAAGAGCTAGTAAAAAGAAAGTAAACAACAACAGATTAGACGACGAAACCCCGTCAGAATTAGATTCAAATAGTTATAGATGGACATATACAACAAACAGGGACAGCTCGTCTGCAGTTTTTGTGACTGTTATCCGTGTTTGTTAAGGTAGTTCTCTTAAGGTAGTTCTCTAATAGCTATTGCTATTAATAATTTATTCATTTATCAATTTCCACGTGTTTAAAATATTATACACTACTGATATTAATGAACTGAATATATAGTTTGTTTGTAGGTTGGGGGTTTTATAGAAATGTAGGCAGTTATACAGTATAAAACTTTAAAGGCTGTTTTCTCAAAATGAGTTTTTTCTCACACTCAGAGTCAGATATATCCACTTCAGTAGCACCTACAAGCACCAACTTTTGCAGTCTTATACTGAACTATATTCTGAAGGCTTTAGTATTCTCTAATTTACTAAAGCACAAAATAAGATATCCAGAATCCCCTCTGTAAAAGCCCTCTCCTCTAATATGTCAACAAATAAAACTAAGAATTTTAAACATGGTCCTTTCCAATTTCCAGATTTTGTTTTTGAAAAAATATGCAAATGAGCGTGTATTTAAGTATATTCGGCCTCATGTGTATATAAAAACATTAATTTACACGAAACTTGTAATACATTTTTTTTCTTATGTTTATGCCAGTAATAAAAGGGAGAAGTTTCACGGTGATATCTTGTAATTTAAAAAAAATCCCTATTCTCCTGTCTCGCCTTAAGCTTGAAAAATGGAGTCATGGTTTTTAGTCAAGATGTTGTTTTAACAATGACTCATGTCTTTCCTGCATTACAATCTGATCAGCTTCTTATCTACATTGCTTAAGAAGTCTGACTCTATCTGTTTCTCTCTTTGAGATGAGCTGTTCATGCATAAAATGGTAACAAAAAAAAAAAGAAAATCTCGCAGACTTGTATTTTTCAATACCTACAGAATATCATGGAGACTGGTAATGGGCTGCTACTGGTAAACACCTTTTCAACCACATTACAATGCACTAAAAACCACCAAGAGCACCTAAATAACTGCATAGCAACACCTTGTTACAAAATCAGTGTAAAATTCTCATGTATTTTCCTTGTTCATAATTCCCCGTTTGAGGAGCTGGTCATGACACCCTGGAAGGCTGCAGGTGGGATTTCACCATAAACAATGTAACAATGACCGCCTCCGCTCCATTGTAAGGGTGAACAAGCATTTTAGCCATTGCCTGGAGTGACCAATGGAAAAGCCTATTTCATCTAGGTTGTCTAAGGTCCCGTTTACACTAGTGCGTTTTAGTTTTAAAATGCATAACTTTTGCTACGGTTACGCCTGTCGTCTACACTATACGCCTGTGTTTTCGAACCTCAAAAACGAAGTCTTTTGAAAACGCAAACCACGTTTTAGTTTGAAAGATCTGGGGTTACGTTTTAGTAAATGGACCAAAATCGTAGAGACCGTTGGTGGCTATTGTTACAATGCTTTTGGGAAATGCAGCCCAGACGTCTCTCTCAATGGCTCTGTACCAGCCTCGACGACTGTGTAAACAATAACACGGCGGCGAAAACTGCATGCTTTGCTGACTTTGTGGTCCTTTCTAGCAGCCGTTGTGCAGTTAAACGCTGTATTGTGTAATTCTGCAGATGTGTACCGGCTCAAGAGGCAACTGTTTACACTTGCGCGCATGCCCAGTGTGCATGAACGGTCATGTGACATGCGTTTTCGGTTGTGCGTTGTAGACCGAGATAGTTTCTGAAAAGCAATAGAAACACCAGTGTAGACGAGGATCATTTTAATTTAAAACGCCGTTTTAAAACTAAAACGCACTGGTAACACGTTACAATAAGGTTCATTAGTTAACTACATTAGTTAACTTGAACTAATAATGAACTGCACTTTAAAAAGCATTTATTTATCTTTGTTAATGTTAATTTCAACATTTACTAACGCATTAAAATCTTGTTAACATTAGTTAATGCACTGTGAACTAACATGAACAAACCATGAACAGCTGTATTTTTATTAACTAACGTTAACAAAGATTAACTAATGCTGAACAGAGGTGTTTTTCATGGTTAGTTCATGTTAACTAATGCATTAACTAATGGTAGCTAATACAACCTTATTGTAAAGTGTTACCACTAATGTTAACAAAGACGAACTGATGCTGAACAGAGGTGTTTTTCATGGTTAGTTCATGTTAACTAATGCATTAACTAATGGTAACTATACAACCTTATTCTAAAGTGTTACCAACACACGTGTGTAAACAGGGCCTAAGTTAAGGATCCAGTTAACTATGAATTTATTTGACCACCTGACAGCTGGGCATTTGTTCTATAAAACCAATATGCTGTAGACTTAACAGTTTGTTCATTATTAGTTCCTGATACCTAAAGTCAGTGGAAGTCATTGAGGTTCAAACAGCATTGGTTTCCACTGGCTTTCAATGTGTGTATTCTTTAAAATATCTTCCACAGAATAAAGAATGACAGACAGGTTTGTTTAAATTTTCATTTTTGGGTGAACTATTCCTTCAACTAATGAGGAACCTAATTGAACTTTTACCATGTTATAAAATACACTTTAATCTTTATTGTGTTCAAAAGTCTGGGGTAGTATGTTTTAGTTAATTTATTTTTAAGCATATACTAGAGGATTGTTTAGCAATAACTAAATGATTCAATTGATCAAAAGTGACAGTAAAGACAAAATGTCCTTTTCAAATAAATGTTATTCATCAAAGAATCATGAAAATGAAAATATGTTTTTACAAAAATATTAAGCAGCAAAACTGTTTTCAACAATATTTCTTGAGCACCAAATCAGCATATTAGAATTATTTCTGAAGCATCGTGTGACACTGAAGTCTGCTGTAAATTCAGCTTTGCCATCACAGGAATAAATGCCATTTTAAAATATGGAAAACAGTTTTAAATCACAGAGACTTCTTGCAAAAACATTAAAAAAAAATCTAACCAAACTTAAACTTTTGAACGGTACTGTAATTTCTTTTCACTGCGGAAACGCGAGCACGCTCATTTTCAATGGCAATGCGTTAACTAAACATTATTGTTATTTTTAGGCCTCTGTTTTCCTTCTGTAGAGTGTTTTTTTTTTGACTTCTTGTTATGGCTCTTGCTGAGAAGACATGGTTTTTAATCAGTTCAGCTGGCAGGAAGTACACGTGACCGATTTGCACCGCATACATTGGCATATTTGCCTGATACTGCGGCCTTCAGATCCCCTACAGAAAGAAGTTTGGCACTCAGTCTTAAGTCCCCATGGGAAGCAGGTTGACTGGCCACTCGAAGCCACCTCTCATCCAGAAAACACCCACACACGGTCCGAGCACAGCACATACTGCAGCTTCTAAGGTATGTACAGTTCATATAATACTTTAAAACCTGTTTGTTTGTCCTGTGTGAGGTTGGTAAGCAAGGGAAAGGGAAACACATCAGTGGTTGGAACAACAATATCAGGATGCAGGAAGCGCCCGCAAGAGTGACAGCTCATTTTCATTGCCGCTACTCTGTGCAAATCACCTAAGGGCAAGCTGCTGGCAGGCAGTGTCCCTGCTGGGTTTCACAAATAGAATGACCTTTGTCTGAAAAAAAAAAGACTGTATTCGGCGAAGTAACCTCCTAATGGTTTGATGAGAGCAGGCATCCATGACTTTTAGAGGTTTTTTTTCTTATCCAAAATGACAGACATCTGTTTGCCTAGTTGAAATAAGTTTGCTAGTCTATTTGATGCTTGTGTGGGCATATTAAAGTGCAGCTGGCAACTCCACGTTTCAGCTTTTGTAGGTGGTAGGCTGAAGAAAAACAAAAGGAAACACTCCAGAGTCCAGAACAAGGGCTTTTTTTCCCCACCCTAAATGGCTCTATCAGATAGAGAGAGTTTGATATCACCAGTCAGTCTCTTGTCCGCTGTCTTTCTCTTTTTGCTTGGTAACTGAGAGGAACTAAAGAGGTCAGTCCTCACCAGCTGTTTGCTGACCCACACATCTTGTGTAGCACCTCTGATGCCTTGTATTGGCAAGAGATGACAGGCTAACTGTTCGTGCAGGCCAGCTGCGATAGAACTATGCATTGGGCAAAGACTACAGGTTATGGTTGGCAACCCCACAAGCACAAGACTCATTAATCTTTCATAGACTGGAGCCCAACAGCGCAGATAACACCCTCTAATAAAACACTATTTCCATTAGCCAGCAAAACATACCTTTTGAGTGGAAAATCACTGTTGAGCACTATTTTGTTTTTCTTAGTATTGTTTTGATTCAACCCTTTCCGGAAGAAACTGTCCCACCTTGTAAAGTACCCATCATTCCCATTTTCCTGCTACAGATAAGTGTTCAGACTGCTCAAAATTGCTAAGAATTACTGCTGTAGAATGTTCTGTACTCATAGCAAGACAGGAAAGTGAAGGTCTTGATGATATAGGGAAGCTATCTAATCTGAAAAGTTTTGAAATAGTTTGAAAAACAACCAAAAAATAACATCAATGCAAGGTAATGAGGCGGTTTCATATAAATATTGAGCTTTTTAAAAATGTTTTCAGTGTGTTTATGAAGTGTTTAGTAGGGAACTGCTCACTTTGTATAAATAACTTTGTAGGTACTTGCACAGTTTGTGATTTTTAAAATACAGTATGCTAATCTAGTATGATGCAGTTGTATATTACCCAGGCTCATTGGAAAAAAAATGTGCCTCTCGTGACATTTTAGTTACATGACTTCTTGTAACCTACATTTTGTGATGCTTTCAATGTGAAATATCTAGCGAGTTGCAATTGAAAGCATGTTCAGTTTTATCCGAACAGATGAACGTGAATCTGGCAACTGTTTATTACGTTGGTTGTACATATGTAGGGCTTTTGCGAAAATGTAGAGGCACGTTTTTCCAATTCATTTATCTTGGTTGTCATGCGGACACTCAAAATGGCAGTGGCTCCAGTATAGCAATATTTCTAACATTTGTTTTGGTTAGTTTTCTCAAAAATGTAAATTCTTTCATTAATTACTCACTCTCATGTTGTTCCAAACCCGTAAGACTTTTGTTCATCTTCGGAACACAAATGAAAATCTTTCTAATGAAATCTGAGAGCTTTCTGTCCCTCCAGTGACTGCATATGCAACTGTAACGTGGGCCAGTACAAGCTGTGCTTATAAATGTCACTCCCCTGCCCTCAAGAGGCAAGCTAGCGTTTGTTAGCGTGCCCGCCTCCCACGCCGGAGACCCTGGTCCGAATCCTGCTCGGAACGGGTCGAGTAGGACCGGTTACATTTGGTGCCGTGACCCAGATGGGAGTGAGATTTAGATGGGGGAGTGTAACGTAGGCCAGTAAGAGCTGTGCGTGTAAACCTTATCCCCTGATCTCAAGAGGCGCACTAGCGACTAACCATAGCGTTTCCAGTCTTAAGCATCCTTGTTTGTGTGCCCGCCTACCACACCGAAGACCCCGGTTCGAATCTCTCTCAGAATGGGTCAGGTATCGGTTACACAACTACCACTTTCAAGCCCCAGAAAGGTTGTAAAGACATCATAAAAGTATTCCATGTGACGCCAGTGGTTTAACCTCAATTTAGTGCTTTGTTTGTGTAGAAAAAAAAACACATTTACCACATTATTTACAAAATATGAATCTCCAAGTTGTGTTGCTGCGAGAGCAGACGTTGTTTGCTTGAACGCGCTTTAGAGATTGGGTAGATTACTACCTTACTGGAGCTTGAAAGTGGTATTTGAATAGGCTGTCAATGGAGGGACAGAAAACTCTCAGATTTCATTATATTATATAAAATGTTCATTATATATTATATAAAAGATCTTCATTTGTGTTCCGAAGATGAATGAAATCTTGCGTGTTTGAAGCGACATGATAATTTTTTGGCTGAACTAACACTTTGTCTTAATACTAAATAATAATATGAAAATAAATGAAAGACATACAATCTAGTTTAACGTAGTGTAGAAGAACAATCTAATGTCCCTACTAACAATGCATTTTAATTACTTGTATTGTGGTTTTGTCTATCAACCTTATTTTTAATATAGTCCAGTAATTTTAGCTGTACAAAGACACGCTGCTGGATGTTATGTAATCATAAACACACTGGTTTTTAGCACAAATAGTTTTACCGTTTACTGTACTTTGTTCTTCAAGTTATTTAGTGACTAATCGGAAGTCTCGCACATTCACAGGAAATATTTCTTCCTGTTGAGAAATAAGATTACACATAGAAAATCATAATTAGGAGTCTGATGACTCATAACACTTTAATTTTTTTTTTTTTAATATTGTTAATCCTCATGGCTTGAAATTTGAAGATTCAGAGAATTATCTGTGGGTATACCATTGTTCTGATAGCATGTTTTACAAAATACCAAGGTACTTCAAAAAAAACTTTATTTTGTGGAAAACACAGTGATCAAAATAGCACGAAAAAAAAAACATCACAACTAAAATTTGAGGCTCGCAGTTGTTAGAAATTTGTAGGAAGTATAGAGGCCCTTGCTTTGAATGACCTCAACACATCTGCGGCCACAGGACATCACTAGATTCTCACACTGCTTTGGTGTGATCTTGGTCCACTCTTCTTCCAGTCTCTTCCACAGTTCGGTAACATGTAGTGGGTTTCTTAGCCACAACTTTGTCGCCTAGGATTTTCCATAGATTTACAATTGCGTGTAGATCAGGACTCTGGGCTGGCCATTTCATTATTTCAATGTTCTCAGATTCAAGGAACTTGGAGTGTGACAGGGGGCATTGTCTTGCATGAAAATTGCGGGCTGATTGGGATATGTTCACAGTGAAGGAACCGCATGTTGCCGAAGGAGGTTCTGATAAACATTTGCATTCACCCTGCCATGTAGCTGTATAATAGGCCCAACTCCTGCAACAGAAAACGTCGCCCAAACCATGACTCTTCCTCTTCCACCTTTCACTGACTTCTTTATGGACTTTGGGTTCAGTCGTTCCCCAGTTTGACGCCGAACATAATGTTTCCCATTGGACCCAAATAAATTAAACTTGCTTTCATCACTAAAGTGAACTTTGGACCAGTTCTCCTCTGTCCACACAACATGCTCCTCAGCAAAAGTTAGTCTAGCCTTTTGATCCTTTCTGCTGATGAGAGGCTTGGTCACTGCAGTGCAGAGTGAGCTTTCAGTCTGAATTCTCTTAAACGGCAAGACACTGTATGCCGAGATAGATCCTTACTGTGTCCAGCTCTGAACTGGAGAGCAATTCCAGCTGCAGTGTTGAACCAATTCCCCATTGAACGTCTGCATTGTCCTGTCCTCTCATGCATTGGTCTTACTTGGACGACCAGCCTTTTTGGGGGACTTGAATGATTTAGTGTCTTTGTGTCTTCATCTGGACAACCTTGTGTCGCAGGGTTTCAGTCACCTTAGAGTGGCTTGCCATTTTGTAAAGTCAGTGAAAATTGGAAAGTTTGCTGCCAGTTAAACAGGGTTTGTCAGGTAATTAGGAAATTAGCACCAGGTGCCAGATTAACACCAATAACTTGAAGGTATCTGAAAGTGTTCTCTAATTTTGGGTATTTGTTTAATTGTCTCATTTAAATAATCTACTGTACTAGAATATATTTAACTTATGAAATATGCTAAAAAAAACCTGCCCTTCTGCAATTTTAGGAAATTGTATGTTGTTCTCTTATTTTGATCTATACTAATATATGTGTGTGTGTGTGTGTGTGTGTGTGTGTGTGTGTGTGTGTGTGTGTGTGTGTGTGTGTGTGTGTGTGTGTGTGTGTGTGTGTGTGTGTGTGTGTGTGTGTGTGTGTGTGTGTGTGTGTGTGTGTGTGTGTGTGTGTGTGTGTGTGTGTGTGTGTGTGTGTGTGTGTGTGTGTGTGTGTGTGATATACTCTCTAGCAAAGAGCTAATCATTTTTAGTAGACAAAAATCCTTTAATGCAAGTAATGAAAATAAATATTAAATGAAATATAATACAAAATAATTATTAAATACATTTTAAATATTGTAGGCCTACATGCAGTTGGTTGGTATTGTTTGTCTCAAGTACAGAAGTATATTTTGTTCTCAAGTACACAACAATATGTAATACCTTATCTGTACCATATCAATCATTCAATTCAGCACTTGACTTGAACCCACCCTTCGCTTTGGCATTTTTAGACATTGTGCTTGTTTCTCTTTGGCTCAGTGGTTTGAGTATTTCCTGACCTTGAGCCTCTCAGAACTAATCACCACTTGAGAGGCTCCTGTATTTGGCCACAGATCACAACAGACAGTTCCTCCCAAGGCCCATCCCATTTCCCTGCCTATCTAAACAAAGGAAATGGCTCTCGAATGTACAGTAAACCACTAATGTACATTTACACGTCTGTTCCCCAAAATGAAGCCCTGGTTCTCATTTTGGGCTCTTCATACATAATGTCTCGGATTGTCTTCTGTCTTGTTGTGTTTTTTATGAAGATGTTTTTTATTTACGGCAGGTTTCACATTGCTTATGCAATTTGAGTAACTAGGAAGCATGTCCTCTGCTAAGGGAGGATCCTTTTTGTCCCAGTTCAACCCTGATGCAGGGTAGCCGTCTTGTGCTACAGGAAGAAAGAGATGGTTTCTTTCCTCAAATGATGGTAGTTGCTCTTTAGCTGGTCTTGTTCTAGAAGAAGCCCCTCTAATAAGTTTATTAATCTCCTCCTCTACCTGATAAATCTTCTTTAGTCGATGTGTTATCGCTAACTGAAGGAGATGGAAAAGCTCCACAACATTGAGGAGAGCAGACACCATGGCGATGATCTGCGTGTATATGGTAAAGATTGTTTTTTCTGTGGGCCGTGAGACAAAACAGTCCACCGTGTGAGGACAGGGAAACCTCTCGCACTCATACTTCGCCTCGATTATAAACCCATAAAAGAACCATAGACCTAGAATGAAGCCAACTTCAATGAGAACCTTCAGCACTATGCTAGCTGCGTATGCGCACAGCAGTTTCCCTTTGAGCTTTAGAGGTTCTGGGGCTTTGCGGTTCTTATGCGTTTCTTTCGCTTCGCCCTCTTCATCTTCCTCCTTTATTACCTCCAACTTGCAGTCATTGTTTCTTCTATGTCTTTGTCTTCTGCCCTCCTCCTCCGTTTTCTCCTCTTGCCTATTATCATTTCTAGTCCTCAAGGCCACATAGCCAAAATAAAAAATGGTCGGTGTTGAGACGAAGATGACTTGCATAACAAAGTAACGGAAGTGGGAGATGGGGAAGGCCTTGTCATAGCAGACGGACTCACAGCCAGGCTGTTTGGTGTTGCAGATGAAGTCAGACTGTTCGTCGTCCCATGCAGATTCCACCGCCGTGCCAAGCACAAGTATGCGGAAGAGGAAGAGCACGGTCAGCCACACGCGCCCCACACCCGTTGAGTACTCCTGACCTTCCTCTAGCAGGTGCTCCAGAAAACCCCAATCAGCTCTGGACATCCTCTGCACAGGCAGAAATACAGGCTTGATTATGTGCACCATAATAGAAACATGCTGATTTTCCTCTAAATTATCCAGATAGACTCTTCACTCTTAAGACCACCTCATAGATTAATGTCTCTGATCATTCAGGTTGTCCAGATTTAATAGGGAACAGACTGATTCTGTTTTTGATTTTGATTTCTGCTTTTTCCTGCAGTAACTAAACCAGGTTCCATCTGGCAACATACTTTTGCAAAATTAGTCTTATTTTTATTTGTATTTTTTCCATGGGCAATTTGTACATTTGGTGAGGTGAGACAATTTTATGATCAGTTGTAAAATGTAGTGAAGTGATTTCAAAAGCCATTGGGAAGTGCGGCCTATGTT
The DNA here is from genome assembly GCA_023566225.1 of Romanogobio albipinnatus. NCBI lineage: Eukaryota > Metazoa > Chordata > Actinopteri > Cypriniformes > Gobionidae > Romanogobio > Romanogobio albipinnatus. The sequence goes on along the minus strand of CM042261.1, from coordinate 12,998,226 downwards.
TTTTGTGGACATTATGTAGCTCATCATATAATCATAAAATGGCTAGAGACAATTTTAACGTAGGCCACCCAATATATATAGAATTCACAATATATTTGCAAATATTGGTTTCTTTTTTTCTTTTGGTATTGATATTACATGTTTAATTGGGCATGCTTAATTTCCTTATAGGGAATTCCCATTCCCATTGCGAATTTCAAAATGAATATCCATGTACATTATAATGTTGTGATGCATAAACTGTACTTGTATACAAAGTTATTGATTTTAGATTTAAGTGTTGTATTTGTTATTTATTTAGAAAAAATAAAGTAAATAATTGTGTGTACAGTGCCTTGCGAAATAATTCAAACCCCTTCATTTTTTCACATTTTATGTTGCTGCTTTAAATTAAAAAAGTGTTTTTTTCCACATCAATCTACAATCCATACACCATAATGACAAAGCAAAAAACAGATCTGTGAAAGCTTTGCATATCTATTAAAAAAGAAAAACTGAAATAAGTACATTACATAAGTAACATTCAAACCATTAACTTACTTAGTTAATAATGGGTATGATTTGAAAAGTTTTGCACATCTGCGTTTGGTGATTTTCTGCCATTCTTCTCCTCAGATCCTCTCAGGATCTGTCAGGTTGGATAGGGACCGTCGGTGGACGGACACTCAGGTTTCTCCAGAGATGTTCGATCGGATTCAAGTTCGGGCTCTGGCTGAGCCACTCAAGGACATTCACAAGTTGTCCAAAAGCTACTCTTGCATTGTCTTAGATGTGTGCTTAGGGTCATTGTCATGTTGGAAGATAAACCTTCTGCCCAGTCCGAGGTTCTGAATGCTCTGGACTTCATTAAGGCTAACTCCTAGCTTTCCTTCTATGACCAGTAGTCCCTACCGCTGGAAAACACCCCCACAACATGATGCTGCCACCATCACACTTTACTGTTGGGATGGTATTGTGCAGGTGCTGATCAGTGCCTGGTTTCCTCCATACATGATGCTTGGAACTGCGGGTCATCAGGCCAGAGAATATTGTTTCTCACAGTGCGAGAGAGTCCTTTGGATGAATTTTTTCAGATCGGTGGAATGTTGCAGTGATGTTTGTCCTTCTGTAAATTCCTCCCATCTCCATATATATGATCATGGAGCTCAACCAGAGTGACCATCAGCTTCTTGTTCGCCACTCTAACCAAGGCCCTTCTCCATCGATTGCTCAGTTTGGCCAGCTCTAGGAAGAGTCCTGGTTGTTCCAAACTTCCTCTATTAAGGATTATGGAGGCTACATGCTTCTGTGAACCTTCAATACAGAAGACTTCCCCGGATCTGTGTCTTGATACAATCATGTCTCTGAGCTCAACAGGCAGTTATTTTGACCTCATGGCTTGGTCTTAGCTCTGATATGCATTTGCAGCTGTTAGACTTTTTATTGAGAGGTGTGTGTCTTTCCAAATCATACCCATTCAACTGAATTTGCACACTCCACTCGAAGTGTAGTAATATCTACAAGTGAAATTGGAATGCTCCTGAGCTAAATTTCAAGTGTCCCAGAAATGTAGGAATACTTATGCAATGTACAGTAAATAAACAAAAACACAAAATGTTTTTACATTTTGAATAATTTTCAAAGTATTCAAAAGGGGGGTTGAATACTTTCGCAAGCAATTTACCACTGTAGCAACACCAGCAATAGAGGCTAAACGACCCTCAAAACAATGCTAGCGAGGATAAAGCATGGATGACCAGCTTTGGCCTCTGTGCAACGAGCGTTAGTTATCTTGGACAGAGAGTTTAATAACGTGTAATCAAGCATGTTCTTCTAACGAGAAAGCCTGCCTCTTTTCACAGAAAGCCCATGGGACTCTGGCCGCAGAATTACCCTTTTGAAATGATTCACATTTGTGTAAACATCCCATTGCTAGTTAGCAAACGTCTTATCAGTTTGCTTATTTGTTTTCTCATTTCTTTTGGCTGAAGGCCTGTTTTGTTTGCATTCGTCTATATGCACACCAGGCAGATCTGTTCTAAACTCAAATTGTTCTAAAATGTTCTTCTTCTGTGTCCTGGCTGAGGGGGTTATCTTAAATAGATTTTACTTTTTTAGCCCAAGGAACTGTCCGAAACTGTTATGTCTTATATAATAAAGAAATATGAATTTACAGAAAGTGTAGTTCTCAGACATTTAACGCTGCCAGAAATCTGGTTTTCAGGATTCATCTTTATCAAACAGCACATCTTTCTTTCTTTCTTTCTTTCTTTCTTTCTTTCTTTCTTTCTTTCTTTCTTTCTTTCTTTCTTTCTTTCTTTCTTTCTTTCTTTCTTTCTTTCTTTCTTTCTTTCTTTCTTTCTTTCTTTCTTTCTTTCTTTCTCTTAAATAATGCATAGCTGTATGTAGTCAACAGTAAGAGATACAGAGATAAGAGATATATTTAAAAAAAAAAAGATCTCCGCTTCTACCATTAAAGCTAAAACCGTCCCAAAAAGTGTTAAGTCAGTATCAAGTTTAAAAACAACAGTTCAAAAGTTCATGTATATTCAAATATGAATATGGTTAAAAATAACATTTTCAAACTTGACATTTCTAAATATTTCATATGAATACACAGATATTACAGAACCATTAAGTGATGTAATTTAAATGTAATATATTCAGTTTCTCTCATATACATAGTCACAGTAGACTAAACTCTAAAACACAGTTTATCATAAATGAGCTCTTACCTGTCAACCCTGTTTTATGTTATCTGTGTGAGGAGATTTTGCCACTGAGAGTTTTAAAAGCACTTGCGGTCAAAGCACAGCCACTTAATCAGAAAAAAAGAAACAAGTGAGGGAAAGAAAACTTTCCCATGCCTTATAGTGGCCCTCCCACAGGAACTCAGTGCAGGAAAAGGAATGGATGGATTCAAAAATAGATTTTCTGTGCTGAGCCTTTCAAAGGCCAATTTCGTCATGGAGAATTACAGTGTTTGAACATACATAATGCAGACTGGCCAATTTTGAACGTTTATTATATATTTATACACATACATTTCTAAGCTTACCCTAATGAAAGACAAAATATTTTTAATTTGCACCTTTTGTGTGAGTGTGTGTCAGAAGCCTACATCATGGTTGAAAATATTTAAATATGCAATGATGTAATTGGTGTATAACTCTGCTACTCCATTTAACCTTAACTTACTTTCTAGGAGATTGACAGCTAAAATTATGGAGAAATAGGTGTGTGTATTCTCTGCATTCACCACAGGGAGGCCCTATAGACTAGTGGTGAAGTGGTCGATGGATGCGTAGTGGAATATAAACACTAAATGTGACTTCTGCATTCATGTGCAGTAGTGGCCAAACGTGTTGTGCGGAGAGGATATTTGTTTTTATTGACCCTACAAGTTTGATTAAACCATCAATATTATGTGTGTGTGTGTGTGTGTGTGTGTGTGTGTGTGTGTGTGTGTGTGTGTGTGTGTGTGTGTGTGTGTGTGTGTGTGTGTGTGTGTGTGTGTGTGTGTGTGTGTGTGTGTGTGTGTGTGTTTTCCCAAATCTTTATCAATTTTACTGGTAGTCCACTATGAAGAATAGTTGGGTATACTATGTTACAGTTTACTTTATTTTTCTATCCTCCATTAAATAAATGAACTATAGTGTCCTGCACCCACTAGTAAAAAAATGATATCTGGTGTATGAATAATCTTTGGTTTGACTGTATGTGTGTGTATATATATATATATATATATATATATATATATATATATATATATATATACATATACGTGTGTGAATTTGCCATTTTTAATTGCGTTATCACAAATAAAACAACTGACTCCAATCACAACTACGCAATATGCTTACAAAATCTTTAACACATTTTTTATAATATTTGAATGAAGAGGTGAATATTTTCCTATAGGTCGGGCATCACTTTTGGCCACTTCTGTTATTTAATTGTTAATTTTAGCATTAAATGATCTTTATCCTTTCCCATGCATGTTAATGACCAATGTGAAATGAGATGTTACGCATCCTTACCCTGAAAAGGCATTAAAAATTGTGTTTCAGATATCCATATCCATGCCTCATAGCTGAGTCCACATTCTACTCCTAATACACAGTGCATTTAAAGGTTATAAAAAAAAAAATCCTTTAACTGAGGTAAATATCATGCCCCCATGGATTTTGTTTTTTCTTGATAAATCCATAAGTTTATAGCTCTGAGAAAAAAACAATCTGTTTAAAGTGATTATTTAATTTAAAGTGAAGAGCTTGTTGTGGGCCTGCTTATGACATTTTTGGAGAAAAAATATTAATAATTCACGCACATATGAAATATTCATTCTTATAATGCTTCTTTTGTTTACTGCATTTCGAAAACATTTTAAGTAGGCTACGGTTAGCACAGGCCGTAGCAGGGAAATCTTTGGTAATTCCTAGATAACCCTGTGAAATATTGGCGCATTATTTCTTATTCTTGAGTCCCTCCATTTTTTATATGAGCTAACAACCTGAGTGTTTTATTCCCCCCAGTCGTCTTTTCCCTGTACTGAGCATCACAGAAAGCAGAAACAGTTTTCCAGTGAACCATTCCAATCAGTGCTGCGCCATAAAAACTGTCAATATGCTGATGGGTTACTGACATAAAGACTTCTGTTTAATCTGCCGGCAGGTTACTGGCGAGAAAGCGTTTCTAAAAGCCGGTTAAACTGACAGTGAATCACCCTGACAAGCTCATAAATGTTTGCTTGGAGCAGTAAAAGCTGCTAACATTTATGATACCCAACAATTATCCTAGAACACATTATTTATCTACTATTAGGTGTTAATAGTGTCATAAAGAATACTAATTAATAATGCTTAATACATTTTATGGTTACATAATACATTTATTTTTTTCCCCAATATAATAAAAGAGCTGGGACTGTTGAGCACAAATATGACAAAAAGAATCATAAAAGTGGTCCACATGGTTCATAACTTCTTAAGTTATTCACATAATTCCCTTTCTAGAGAGTTAATGAGAAAAGTAGTCATTTCTAATTTCCATATTTTATTTTATTCATTTCATTTATTCATTTTCAATTATTTGTTTACAAATCAGACTAATCAGGTTCACCACAATTGCTGCATCCAAAATTGCATACTGTCTGGTACTGGTACTGAATTCCAATTTACTTTGCAGCAATTGAAAAGGTGCGTTCTATATAGGCCCTGTCCCAAATGGCACACTTTATATGCACTTGTGGTCTTGTGACAGTAGACCATGGGCGTCGGAAGCAAAATAAAATGTGGGTGGGTCCTCCCCCAGCATTATTTTACTGGAGTTGATGCCATTTACTTTAAGTACAAATAAGCCACATTGTTTACCAAACGTCTGGCTGGCCTAGACAAAATTATGAAAGACACAAAAGTCAATACAGTTGAGATAGTGTAGGGGTAAAGCATATGACATCAACTTTTGATGCAAATCGATCCGAGGTTCGAATCCACCTTTTGGCGAACTTGCTCTACTCCCTTTTCCCTATCTCATATCAAATCGGAAAGGAATTTATTTTCAATAGAAATTAAGAAAATATTCAAAATGTGGAAATAAAGCATCTAACGTGTGTTTAATAATAAAGTGTTTATCATTTATGGGTAGGTGAATGGACATATGTGTTTGTAATTAGAGACGGTAAAAGTGAGTGGGTCCAATGTCATTGGTCTTAAAAAGTGGGTGGGTCTTGTCCCTTACAATGTTTCCGACGCCCATACAGTAGACACAAGACAGTAGGGTGTTCCATTTGTGTCATTATGTCATTACTCTCAAGTGATCTACCAGCATCAGTTGTGTCACTGCCATTCATAAACCCTCCCGGGGCCTTAAAGTGTCCGTAGAATCTTGCTTCAGAATCTTGTTGGAAGTAGTAGGTCATCTGGGTAATTTTCGCAGACTGTTTTTCTAGGGGCCAGATTTACTAACAGCTTGCGCCAGGGCAAACCCTCTTTTGGCGTTAAACTACTGTCAGAATTTACTAATAACACACAGTGATAAATTACCGCTGAAAAGGCTAAGGTTAAAGACTGAAAAGACTAATAAGGTTATTTTTGTGGCTGACTATGCATTTGTTGGAGTTTCCCTTTCAGATGAAAAATGTATGGGAGGAGAGTATTTAAATTAATTAAGCAAGGTGATTTATGAAGGTTAGTCAGTTGACTGGTATTTTCGCCATCAATTACTGCCCAAAAGCATGTCTTAAACCACATGCTAATTTGGCTGCTCTTGGTAGATTGCACTGGAAATGATTATGGATTATGGAAATGATCCGGCTGCATCTGTGTTCTTTAATTTGCTGGTCGTCAGTAGGTCATGTGCAGAACTTTCCACTCCCATCGGCGCTTTTATGGAACTGTGCTAATTTGCCCTGTTTAGTAAATCTGGACCTATGTATGCAGATATATTACTGTTTTTCGCATACTATAGAGTAGGAAAGTATTACATTTCAGATATAGAGAATTATTTTGGCCCTGTCCCAAATGGAACCCTAAGCCCTCAACAGCATTGCTCTAGTCCACACTTTCGCGATGCAAATCTGCTTTGATTGTCAGGAAGAAGTTTGTTGCTGAACTCACTTCAGAAATGTGCGCATCGTTTCGGTGGCCATTGTAAGTCCACAAGACTGTAAGTGCACATGAAGTGTGCCATTTGGGACAGGGCCTCAGTCGCAAAAGTTTACAGCTCACTTAAAGAATTATCTGTGAATTTGTGTTCCTCGCACAAAACTGTTTGACTTAAGATGACTTATCTAGTGCACAAGTCATATGAATTGGTTATATGTAAGGGATACTGTACATCCAGCTGGTTGTTATCGCAGAAAAAACCTGGACAGGTTGATCCAGACCCCAGCGTGAAGCGGCTACTTGCTACATAAGTAAACAATTAGACATGAAATATTGACTTGAGCTGAAATATTTTATTAGGTCTGTAAATGCAAAGCTTACGCGAAGAAAGCAGTTGCTAGCAAGCAGAAAATTCAAACTAGACGGACATTTGAGGGATATGGTACAGTCATACCAATTATTACACAGCATTTTGCCACATTAATAATTATGGGGATAAGCTATATATATATATATATATATATATATATATATATATATATATATATATATATATATATATATATATATATATATATATATATATATATATATATATATAATCCATTACAGTGTACACAACAATCGTCGCAAAATGGCAGCAGGTGCATTTGTTTGAAACAAGAGAGCGAGTCCCCAGATGACATAATTGATATAACTGCACACAAAATATTGATTTGAGTTTTAATATTTGATTAGCTCGCCCAAAGCAAAACTTCCACAAAGAAAAAACATTCTAGCAAGCGTATAGCGCTGACTCTAAAATGTTTTTTAAACGGAAACGGTGCAGCGTTGAACACCCTGTTCTGATGAATCAAGAGTTGCAACTATGGCAGCTGAGAAGGCCATTCTTTGTGTTCTCTTTGAAGAATTTTTAAATCCTGATGAAATCGGTATGAACGTGTTTAATACTGCAAAATACGCTCGATGTTACAGTCACTGTCCTTGCCGTCCAGAATAAAAGAGAGCATCCCAATCGACAATTATTGTGATCCAAAATTTGCCTCGCATTTCAGGATTAAAAGACATACATTTCAGGTGAAGGATAATCCACTTCATACCTCCGAGACTGTGTTATGATCCATATGACCTTATTATTTTTATTGTGAGTAGGCTCAGCGCCGCTGCTCTCACCACGCGCTGCGTGTAGGGCACCAAGTGCTGAGGGGGCACAACAAGAAAATGCTCTCTCCACCTCCCCGGCTCAGCTCTACAAAGTCACGAACACCTCCACCGTCGGCACCATAAAGTAATTACGCTATGATCACTGTTGTTGTGCTATGATATTGTAATATTTACCATTATATAATCAGAGGAGTATATAAACGTTTATAAAAGTGTCACTCCACAATAGGATAGCAAAATATATAAATATATGTATAGTATTTTTGTTACATTAATCAGTCTCTCTTTAAAGGGCATATTGCAGGTTCATTTTTTTTCTAAATGAATATATAACCTTGTATGAAAAGGTAATTAATTATTTAAAATGTTTTAAAAAGACATAAGAGCACAAATTTAGTAGATTTTTCAACATCGCGTCATATTACGTCACGAGAGGGAGTCGTGCGCCGGGCTCTGCGTTGGCTCAGTGCAGAATAGGTTGGTTTTCAGTTGGAGTCTGTGTATTTTCGGTAGATTTTCTATTCCAATGTATCATTGTCATGGTAAATTATTGTGTCCAGCCTGTCAGGACATCGAGTCCACAGGATTCCACAGGTTTCCTATGAAAAAAAGTTGAGGAAACCTGGAAACCTGCATGGTGGCGTTTTGGCAGGTGAAGAGACGGAACTTCACTTCTGCATCTGCTTCGAAACACGCGGTGGTGTGTGGTGTTCACTTTAGACCGGAGGATTATCATCCCAGCGATATGATGTGTTTAACATGGTAATACTCATGTAAAGGATGATATTAAATGAATAAACATCCACACTTGATGCTTCTTTGCCATTGTTTTTATGTGAATCAATTTGAACATTGATGAAAACACAGTATACATTAACACAAATGCACACAGTCTCACACTTTTCAAAAAGTTTGGGATTATGTGCTGGTAATGTAAATACACTCACCTAAAAGATTATTAGGAACACCTGTTCAATTTCTCATTAATGCAATTATCTAATCAACCAATCACATGGCACTTGCTTCAATGCATTTAGGGGTGTGGTCCTGGTCAAGACAATCTCCTGAACTCCAAACTGAATGTCAGAATGGGAAAGAAAGGTGATTTAAGCAATTTTGAGCGTGGCATGGTTGTTGGTGCCAGACGGGCCGGTCTGAGTATTTCACAATCTGCTCAGTTACTGGGATCTTCACGCACAACCATTTCTAGGGTTTACAAAGAATGGTATGAAAAGGGAAAAACATCCAGTATGCGGCAGTCCTGTGGGAAAAAATGCCTTGTTGATGCTAGAGGTCAGAGGAGAATGGGCCGACCGATTCAAGCTGATAGAAGAGCAACTTTGACTGAAATAACCACTCGTTACAACCAAGGTATGCAGCAAAGCATTTGTGAAGCCACAACACGCACAACCTTGAGGCGGATGGGCTACAACAGCAGAGGACCCCACCGGGTACCACTCATCTCCACTACAAATAGGAAAAAGAGGCTACAATTTGCACAAGCTCACCAAAATTGGACAGTTGAAGACTGGAAAAATGTTGCCTGGTCTGATGAGTCTCGATTTCTGTTGAGACATTCAGATGGTAGAGTCAGAATTTGTCGTAAACAGAATGAGAACATGGATCCATCATGCCTTGTTACCACTGTGCAGGCTGGTGGTGGTGGTGTAATGGTATGGGGAATGGTGGGTTTTCTTGGCACACTTTAGGCCCCTTAGTGCCAATTGGGCATCTTTTAAATGCCACGGCCTACCTGAGCATTGTTTCTGACCATGTCCATCCCTTTATGACCACCATCTACCCATCCTCTGATGGCTACTTCCAGCAGGATAATGCACCATGTCACAAAGCTTGAATAATTTCAAATTGGTTTCTTGAACATGACAATGAGTTCACTGTACTAAAATGGCCCCCACAGTCACCAGATCTCAACCCAATAGAGCATCTTTGGGATGTGGTGGAACGGGAGCTTCGTGCCCTCGATGTGCATCCCATAAATCTCCAGCAACTGCAAGATGCTATCCTATCAATATGGGCCAACATTTCTAAAGAATGCTTTCAGCACCTTGTTGAATCAATGCCACGTAGAATTAAGGCAGTTCTGAAGGCGAAAGGGGGTCAAACACAGTATTAGTATGGTGTTCCTAATAATCCTTTAGGTGAGTGTATTTTATTCATGCCGTATGTACATTCAAGTTCACTCAAATACTCATAACGTCATACATCCTCACAGTCTCACACTATCAGTGAATCGACACAAAATAAACCCATACACAGAATTAATGAATAAAGGATAACATGAAACCCATACAATAACACCATTCTGTCTGTGGTTCGGTCGTTGGCATGATGGCCACGGATCCGTCAGAGATTCAGCTCGTAGAAACACAGCTCCCATGTTAACGGGTTAGAGCTTATACTGCCATGAGTGACACACGCGTCTCATGCGCGGCTCGAGCCCCGCTGAAAACGTGTGCATGCTAGCATCTGAGCACAGTATGCACATACCGTTTAGCTAGCGTTACCTATAAGATAACACTGGTCTCTCACCTAGACACCCGCCCTGTTCTCCACTGTTTCTCCTCACACAAATACTCAATCAGTCTCGTCCAATCGTTGTTCTGTCTAATCCTGGTCTGTAATTGTGTGTCATAATTGTATGGCTTTGGTCTACCATATGAGTATTAATAAACATTTATAATTTCCTCAGCGTCTGAACTGTCATTGCGATCCATTGTTTTCCTATCGTTGAAATTCACAGCACTCCTTCTCGTTACGTCACTTCCGGATTTGGCATTTTTAGTTGCGGAAGTAAAGTTTTCTCACAAAAACGACTCCAAAAGCCTTAATAGCGTATTTTAAAGTATATTTAAACCTACATTATTTTTCTATACATTCATCACTGGGGTCTCTAACCTGCAATATGCCCTTTAATACCGCATAGTTTATATTAGGGCTGGGAAAATTAACGTGTTAACGAGGGCGATTAATTTTTTCAGCTTAACACATTAAAAATATTTAACGCAAATAACGCAGTGTCTGTTTTTATATCCATTTTTGCATAGCGTTACATGATCACGCTCCTATTCATGTAAATGCTTCCAAGTGCGACTAGACACAAGAGAACGCGCTGTATGTCAATGTCCTGTCTGTGTGGCTGTGGCTAATTGAGGGACACTCTGACACACACACACACACTCAACGCACTGACAGACTTGCGTCAGTCTCCTGCTCACATCGAGTTCTCGTTTGCTCTTGAACAAATAATAACAACAACACAGAGAATTTTGAGTATTCTCATATTAGGAGTCTTAAATTAGTTAAATAACGTCTTAAATGAACTTAAAGAGTTGTGAGGAAATGAGATGCGCGGGACAGCGTGTCAGATCCGCGTCATGTTCGGCAGCGGCCGTTCTTAACGTGACAGGAGCACTGATGATGCCTGTCATCAATGTTCATCAAAGAACAACGGGAACAGAGAAAATTGTAGCTTTAATGATGATTAATCTATATTTCATTTATTATTTATGCAGTTAAGAAAGGTGTTTGATAACTATTACATTTCTGTATATGTCTAACAGGCCATGGGTAAATATTACATTTATTATAATGGGTTTATGTAAAGATTGTTTTAAGATCCCTTAAATTAAAAGTTTTTTTTTAAAAAAAAGCCTAATAAATGTTGAAATTGGTAGCTTTCAGTTATACTGTAATGTAACATCATTAATGTTTCATAGAGACATTAGTATCAGTGATACTGGCCTTCATTCATAAATAGATGCCATTACATCACATATTTAAAATATGCTTTAAATTGCATATTTTAAATTGTTTATACATTAATTTGGAGAGTAACTGAAATGATTACAATATCAAAATATTAAAAACTTAAAATATTAAAAACTTGCGATTAATCGCGATTAATTACAGAAAAATATTTGATTCATTCGTAAAAAAAATGTATCGATTCCCAGCACTAGTTTATATGCATATTGCTGCTGATTGGGCTGACATATTTGACACACCCACCAAACAAGAGAAAATGTATCTCAAACCCCATTGCACACCGTTTCCAGGAAACATGTCGTTCAACCCGGAAACCATAGCAAAACGTTGCGCACCGTTTTGAACTTGAACGTGCCCCAGTTCTTACCGGTTGTTATCTGGGAAAAATCGGTGTGTTTTTCCAACCTTCTACCCGTGAAAGTGCACTGGAATGGCAGTCAAACCCATGACTTCCCACCCGTGAACTCGTCTTAGATCGATGTACTCCCAGTTACGCGCTCTGACGTCACATAGCCCGCGAAACAACAATGGCAGCCCCTACAGATGCAGTGTTTACATTTCCAAATATACAAATAACGTGAAATAAAACATACAACTGCTTCTCTTGCTTTATGTGCCATTTTTTTCTCCTCCGTTTCCCTCAAATAAGCAAGGAGTAAGCACCTTTGGCGATAGAAATGATTGTAAATGAGCATAAGCCAAATACGGTCCGCCATGCTTTGTTTACCTCTAGCTACCACAATTCCTTGCGCTCGCGTGACTTTGCCTTGAAAGCTAAGTCGTAAGTCATGGTTGGAAGTCGTAATTTACGGGCTCAAAAACCTGCCTAGAATGCAGCATAAAACACTGCTGGATGGTGTGATCAACCAATCAGAATCAAGTATTCCACAGAGCTGTGTAATTAAATACTTGCTTTTGTGTCCTTGAATTCTAATTGTGTCGAAAATAATGATCAGTACATTATTAAAACATTTTTTTTTTGGTGCACTATAGAAGAAGGAAAGTCAAGTAGGTTTGGAACAGCATGAAGGTGAGTAAATGGCCACTTGTGGAGTGAACTAATTAATTAACTACTGATATTGTTAGCATGATATGATGTTTAAGTTAACCAATGGTTTTGGAGAATCGCCCAGGCGAGAGAGGCAGAAGACAGCTGTGTGGGGGCACATTTCCGGGATTCAGTAGCACATTTTTTCCTGTCCTCTGATTCAGACTACACATGGGAGGGGGAGGCTGTGACCGCACACTAAATTCAGAGGTGACCTTTAACTGTGATTTGACACAAGCTTCAGTGGAAATTTGATTTCGGTTTTGTTCAGTCATGCCATTGCCAGTGCTGTGCGATGGAGACGTGTTGTTGTGATGTGCCTTGTGTATTACAAGGCCATGTGAGTAAATATCAATGTCCCTGCTGCCTGTCCCAGAGTGTGCAAATTATGAACGCATGAAACAAACATTCGAGCATGATATGAAAATATAACCATGTTTATAAATCATTAAATAGCTTCGAGCTTACCAGTGCCTCACAAGCCTGACTGTGAGAAATAACTCTATGAGATGTGCTCGAAAACTATGCTGATGGATGAAATTTGCATTATGAAGGTGTGGAGCCTTGTGTGAGGTTGAAGGCTCTTTATGATATTACCGCATCAGGCACTAAGCAACCATTACTCAACTATGTAATGGTAAATGTGGCTTCTTTTGTAATTATGAGGCTGCTCTATCCCCTCTCTATCATGTTTAACTGCAAACCTGTTTCTAAAGGAGAAATTAAAGTCAGTACCACACAATACCTTTCTAACTGCTCATTTACTTACTAAAAATTACCCTCCACCAGATGTGTTGCGCCCATTACAAATCACCACTTTCATTCATAACTTATATCACTGCCATCTACAATTATAGTGCATAGTGGCAGGGGACAGTCTCTCAGGTGTTTAATTGAATCTATACAGAATGAATGATGCAAAAATGTATTGAAGCTGCACTCCTTCTAGCACTGTTGCTGAAACTTACATCAGAGATTCATATGGGAAGCATGCTTAATGATATTTATACAATGGGATATAATATACACTCACCTAAAGGATTATTAGGAACACCATACTAATACTGTGTTTGATCCCCTTTCGCCTTCAGAACTGCCTTAATTCTATGTGGCATTGATTCAACAAGGTGCTGAAAGCATTCTTTAGAAATGTTGGCCCATATTGATAGTATAGCATCTTGCAGTTGATGGAGATTTGTGGGATGCACATCCAGGGCATGAAGCTCCCGTTCCACCACATCCCAAAGATGCTCTATTGGGTTGAGATCTGGTGACTGTGGGGGCCATTTTAGTACAGTGAACTCATTGTCATGTTCAAGAAACCAATTTGAAATTATTCGAGCTTTGTGACATGGTGCATTATCCTGCTTGAAGTAGCCATCAGAGGATGGGTAGATGGTGGTCATAAAGGGATGGACATTGTCAGAAACAATGCTCAGGTAGGCCGTGGCATTTAAACGATGCCCAATTGGCACTAAGGGGCCTAAAGTGTGCCAAGAAAACATCCCCCACACCATTACACCACCACCACCAGCATGCACAGTGGTAACAAGGCATGATGGATCCATGTTCTCATTCTGTTTACGCCAAATTCTGACTCTACCATCTGAATGTCTCAACAGAAATCGAGACTCATCAGACCAGGCAACATTTTTCCAGTCTTCAACTGTCCAATTTTGGTGAGCTAGTGCAAATTGTAGCCTCTTTTTCCTATTTGTAGTGGAGATGAGTGGTACCCGGTGGGGTCTTCTGCTGTTGTAGCCCATCCGCCTCAAGGTTGTGCATGTTGTGGCTTCACAAATGCTTTGCTGCATACCTCGGTTGTAACGAGTGTTTATTTCAGTCAAACTTGCTCTTCTATCAGCTTGAATCAGTCGGCCCATTCTCCTCTGACCTCTAGCATCAACAAGGCATTTTCGCCCACAGGACTGCCGCATACTGGATGTTTTTCCCTTTTCACACCATTCTTTGTAAACCCTAGAAATGGTTGTGCGTGAAAATCCCAGTAACTGAGCAGATTGTGAAATACTCAGACCGGCCCGTCTGGCACCAACAACCATGCCACGCTCAAAAGTGCTTAAATCACCTGTCTTTCCCATTCTGACATTCAGTTTGGAGTTCAGGAGATTGTCTTGACCAGGACCACACCCCTAAATGCATTGAAGCAACTGCCATGTGATTGGTTGATTAGATAATTGCATTAATGAGAAATTGAACAGGTGTTCCTAATAATCCTTTAGGTGAGTGTATATTAGGGATGCTCATATTGACCGTTTAACTGTTAACCGGAAGTAAGAATTTTGACTGATTAATACTATCAGTTAAACGTTTTTTTGCTGCATGGTTAAGGAAAAATATACTGTATTTGTTAACTCACGGGTCACGTCGACAAGTGCACCAACACATCGTCTATGGTGTATTTTGCAAAATGAAGCAATGGAAAAAAGCAGGCCTACTGTGTGGGACCATTTCGACTTGCAAAATATGCTAGGCGGTATTAAAATACAGCAGTAGTACAAGCTCTAGACTGGTGGAAAGCAAATGAAAGGCCCTTCCCAAGGCTGGGCGCTCTAGCGAGGCTTTATCTCTGTATTCCAGGGGCATCAGTGCCATCTGAAGCCTTGTTTAAGGCTTTTCGTGGTGTGGTTTTGGTAAAGTTTACTAAAGTAAACATTGACACGTATGTTCTTCTCGTTGCCGTTTCCTGATGGTTTAAAGAACAGTTACTCCGATTCGCCCTCTGTCATTTCAAAGAATAGCACAACGGCGAGCACGTCAAGTAAACACGTCCCCAAACCATGCCCCAAACGGACAAGGTCAGCGGAGGCTCGCGCTGCGGAGCCAGACTAAAGTATAAATAAGGCTTGAGAGGATGTTTTCTGTCAAAAGGCTCTGCTCCAGACTAACCCCACATCACTTAGACATGCTACTTAAAAAAAAAATAAAAACCAGTCAAGCTGTGGATTGAGATAGACCTGCTATTTTTATTTAAAAGACTGACGGAAAAAAAAACTTCAGAGCTTCAAAGCTTATAAACGGATTCAGTGTTTTCATTTTGTCATCTTAATTTGTTGATTATTTAACTGAAAAATATTTAGTGTAAGCATATTTATTTTATGCTTTTTATTTATATTTTATTCTGTTTTTCTCTGCTGTCAGAAACGCTGCAGGTGTGTGAACATTTGATAATGTGTGAATCCAGGTTCTGTAGTTGATCTGTTCTGTATCTGCGGTTTGCAAGACAAGGGCCACCTGTGAACAATGAACCATGACAAGACACAAGATCATGTGTCTTGACACTCAGAAACATAACAGTGAACATGATGAACTAAAAACATGACACATGAACATGAACCAACAACCAAAACACCCTGTGACAATATATATATTGTCTCAGTTTCAGTAAATCTCATGTCAATCTTGAGTACCTATAGAGTAGTATTGCATCCTTCATATCTCCGAAAAGTCTTTAGTTTTATTATATTTATAAAAGAAAGATACGCTGTACCGAGTCTTTCCGGAAAAAAACCGAGCGGCTGGAGGCGTTTCATGTTGGCGGGGCTAAAGAGTCTCGAGCGCACGCAGCTATTGTGTTGAGAGCATCTGAAAGCTGTGACATCCTTAAACTTGGATAAAAAAACGTTATCCTAAATAAACCATGGATATCAATCAGATTTAGCCATACATATATGATCCAGAATCAGATCTAGAGGCTGAAATTGAACAGGAGAAGCAGCAACGACGACTACAGCAGGACTTTTCAATGGTATGTACTGTAACTGTAACTTATATACTTGCTTAGCGGCTTGTCATGCGCAAGTTTTACAACATTTGTGTGATTTAAGTAGTCATGGTTTATGAGGACATCATTTGGTTTATGGACTATTGTATGCGATTTAATGTTAGCAGTAGCAAGCGTAACGGTTTTGCACGTCAGCTAGTGCGTGTTTACATAGAAAAACAATGGAATAGTACAGCATTTGAATGAACGAGTCGATAGCTAACAACACAGACATTTGAAGCAGTTTTACTCACCGCCTGCTTCCAACACATGACCGTGAACCTTAATCGCTGGGACTGCTCCATCTTTCAGCATTAGACGAGCTACAAATCCAGCGTCGAACTGGGCCTTGTTTATAAAACAATCGTCGCCGAAATGCAGGGAACAAACAAAACACTTGCACAACTCTTGCTTCTCCAGAAAAACAGACTCCATCCACTGTCCCATTAACGCTGGGTTCTTTGGAAAGCTGTACATGGTTGTCTTGCCCTGACAACCAAAAACACACTCCTTTGGTGACATTGTTGATTTTGTGAAGTCCTGTGACTGCAGAGCAGCCGAGCAAAGCGCTTTGATGGGCGTACTGCTTTCGCTCTCTCGCTCTGGTCTACGGGTGCATGCGCGCCCTTCCCGGAGAAGTGCCCTTAGGACCCGTATGAGGAAATTCCACCCCATTTGACGTCAAAATGGCCCATACTCAAAAAAAGAAACTTGTGAGAAACCGGAAGGAGTATTTTTGCCACAGAAATACTCCATCAAACGTCCAACTTAATTTTTGAAACTTTGTCCATGTTTAGCATGGGAATCTTAACAGAGTCTTTAACAGTGTAAAAAGCTCAGTAAGCATGAAACAGCATGCTTCATATACATATATTTGTAACAATATCTTGCAGTTGATCATGCTTGAGTCACACACAGACTTCAACATTCAGCATGCAAAACACAACAATGGTAACAACAATGGTAGATAAACTAAGTCAAGTTTAAACTCATCTAAAGTAAAAGACAAGCGGCAAACTCCCGCTGTTTCTCTTGAAGCCAATACGGAAGTGACTTAAACTGCAATTCAACAACTGGCCACTAGAGACAGGCTCCAAAAGGGAGCAGAATCTCATTGAGCCCCATGTTAAAATGCCCAACTTTACAGCAGATTAAAACAAGTTTACAGCCTGGTACAAATTGTGCAGTTTGCAGTTACAGTCAATGCAAAGACGCAAATATACATTCTGCGGTGCGATTCAGGAGTGACGCGCTGTTAAGATGGCAACGGCCAGCTCGTCCCTACTTTAATAATAATAATAATAATTTGTTACATTTATATAGCACTTTTCAAGGCACTCAAAGGGCTTTACATAGAAGGGGGGAATCTCCTCAACCACCACCAATGTGCAGCATCCACCTGGATGATGCGACGGCAGCCATTTTGCGCCAGTACGCCCACCACACACCAGCTGATTGGTGGAGAGGAGACTGAGGGATGATGCTAATCGTATATATATGGGGATGATTAGGAGGCCATGATGGACAGGGGCCAATGGGCAAATTTGGCCAGGATTTTGCCGGGGTTACACCCCTACTCTTTATCGATGGGCATCCTGGGATTTTTAATGACCACAGAGAGTCAGGACCTCGGTTTGACGTCTCATCCGAAGGACGGTGCTTGTTACAGTATAGTGTCCCCATCACTACACTGGGGTGTTAGGACCCACACAGACCACAGGGTGAGCACCCCCTGCTGGCCTCACTAACACCTCTACCAGCTGCAACCTGGTTTTCCCAGTTGGTCTCCCATCCAGGTACTGACCAGGCTCAGCCCTGCTTAGCTTCAGTGGGAAACCAGTCTGGGGCTACAGGGTGATATGGCTGCTGGCTTCAAAACTGCTCTTCAGAATCCTATGGGTGATGTCACGGACACTACATCCATGTTTTTTTACAGTCTATGGTAAAAGTCAAGTACTCTTAGTTACTAGAACACTTGTGTAAGTGAACTATACTAAATAAGCATTTGTTAGCAAAACATACTATTTCTATTTCACTTTACTTGTTTTTTTTTTAAGGCAATCGGATTGTATTCTTTTATTAAAGTAAGTCTAACTAATGAGATTTTACAGTGTAGTATAATTCCTGAAGGATCATGTGACACTGAAGACTTCATAGGAATCACAGACCATCACAGGAATAAACGATATTTTAAAATATATAAAAATAAAAATGCATTTAAAATTGTAATAATATTTCACAATATTAATGTTTCATTGTATTTTTGATCAAATAATTAGGCTTCAAAAATTGTATTGACCTCAGTGAATAAATTGACAGTACATGGTAAAGTTTGACGTGAGAGAGACTCCTCGAACGTCATCCGGATGTTTAATATACCAATCACTAGTCAGTATGCAAATATTACAATGCCATCACTGTTGGCTGTCAGATTCGCAGTGTTTTTGTCTGTGTACGTCAATGGAACTAGCTCTGTAATGAGGTTGCTCAAGATGATCTGAGATGCACTGCTGCACAGTTGCTTTGTAATCGTTTTTGTGGTCGCTGGCCAAGGTGCTGAACTTAATGAAATCCCATGCTGTAGAAACAGGAGTTCTATAGTGTCCTCCTTTGTGTGATTGTTTCCATGGATATGTAGCCGTTTATTACTTGAGACTTTGATTTGGAGAGGCATGCATGTTTTATGCAGTTTTTGAAGAAGTCATATTCCCGTAGGCCTGCTTGCTAATGTGTCTGCAAAGTTACACTGCATTCATTTGCACAGAGTCTGAGTTGACACCAGAGGCTGTGAAAATAACACTCATGGCTGCCAAAATGGTGTCTGAGCCAGATTAAAAAAGAAAAAGAAAAAAAGACCCAAAGCTTGATATACTTTTTTTGTTTTCTTCTTTTTTTTTGGAATATTAAATGGATGATGACAACCACTAGGCTGACATTAAAATAATAATAATACTAATAATAAAAAGATCCAGTGATTCGTTTTCTGTGTTTTAATGAATGACTAGGATGAGAATACCATTTAATTTGTATAATTGTTATATTGTTGTTATTTTTACTGTAATAGTTCTACAGTTTATCACATTTTAATGGCATCTGTATAGAGCAGTGGTCTCCAAACTCAGTCCTGGAGGGCCGCTGTCCTGCAGAGTTTAGCTCCAATCCCAATTAAACACACCTGAACCAGCTAATAAGTGTCTAACTAGGCTTTGTAAGACACTGATTAGACGCTGGTTCAGGTGTGTTTATTTGGGTTGGAGCTAAACTCTGCAGGAGGGATCTATCTATCTATCTATCTATCTATCTATCTATCTATCTATCTATCTATCTATCTATCTATCTATCTATCTATCTATCTATCTATCTATCTATCTATCTATCTATCTATCTATCTATCTATCTATCTATCTATCTATCTATCTAAGGACGGCTATCTATCTATCTATCTATCTATCTATCTATCTATCTATCTATCTATCTATCTATCTATCTATCTATCTATCTATCTATCTATCTATCTATCTATCTATCTGTCTGTCTGTCTGTCTGTCTGTCTGTCTGTCTGTCTGTCTGTCTGTCTGTCTATCTATCTATCTATCTATCTATCTATCAAAGGACGGCAATCTATCTTATCTATCTTATCTAAGGATTCTATCTATCTATCTATCTATCTATCTATCTATCTATCTATCTATCTATCTATCTATCTATCTATCTATCTATCTATCTATCTATCTATCTATCTATCTGTCTGTCTGTCTGTCTGTCTGTCTGTCTGTCTGTCTGTCTGTCTATCTATCAAAGGACGGCAATCTATCTATCTATCTATCTATCTATCTATCTATCTATCTATCTATCTATCTATCTATCTATCTATCTATCTATCTATCTATCTATCTATCTATCTAAGGACGGCTATCTATCTATCTATCTATCTATCTATCTATCTATCTATCTATCTATCTATCTATCTATCTATCTATCTATCTATCTATCTATCTATAATTGATTGATTCCACAGAAAATTGCATAATGATGCATTGTACACAACTGTAAGTCAGTCTTGTATAGCCTAACCCTGCCATTTTTACACTGTGGATACGTCACCACTGTTTTTATACCCCTCGTGTTCTATTGACGTTGACTTTATTAATCTCGTTTCTTCCCCTTTAGATCCTTTAATATATCCCTCTGACGTAATTAGGCAGATATTACAGAAGCTTTACCCGTGTGTTATAGGCCTAATGCTTATTTTTATTTTTTTACTTTAGAAATGTGACTGCCATCCATTCTAGTAAATTCGTTTCTGTTTAAAGTCAAGTTGACCCCAAAATACACTGTAAGGAGAAAAAGTAGCACCGGTGCTCCTTTGTTTCAAAGCACTGTAGATTCGTTTGTTTCTCCGTGGATCCCGTATCAGCCTTATCGCATATTTGCACGCGCTGAATTTATTCCTTCGTTTTACAACTCCTAAACCACTGTAACATACCTGTATATCCATTCATTAAGAAGCACATTCGTTCTTCGGATGTGTTTGCATGTTGTCGCGTGCAAGAGCGCATCTCTCTGCCCCTCCTCCCGGTAAGGTGCTGCGGGGAGATCCGCGGACCAATGGAAACGCGAGGCTGCGACAGAGGGAATCCTGAGAGCTGCTGTCAGGATCTCAAACAGCGGCGAGTAACGGACCGTCCGCACGCGCACCGAACCATCTGCCCGGAGGAATATTGAATATTTTCACAACGGGAATGCGAGTCTGACCTGCTAACTTAAACGCAAGGTAAGCAGAATGCGGGTGCGTTGAAGCATTGCATCAATTGCGCGGTTTTATTGATTTTTTTTCTCCCCCTGCAAGTTAAAAGCTGGATATAACATACAAATATGGCTTGGAAGCTGTCACAGTGCGCAGTGACTTACCTATTAGGTTGATCTACCCACATTATAAGCATGCTTTTGATGTTAGGGGTAGGGGTTATGCCTCAAAGGATATGTTGCCCTTGTTTGGAAGCATATCCTATCCATGTTTGATTTTTTTTTAGATGACTAGGTCATCTTGAGGACCTGTACTGCATGAACCGGTCCACCTGGCTTCATTTAACAGGGGTTTAAATGAAAGCGACCCTAGCTGGTGCAACTTGACGGCACTTGGAAGTTTTGTCACGGAGCACTGGTCACGCAGACGCGTTACGAATCAACGCACTTTGAGGGCTGATCAGGGAACTTTGAACCTTGGAGCAACTTATGTTAATGAATAAGCGATTGCTGACCATGAAAGCATGTTCTGGACAAGGATGCGCTAAGCGGCATCACACTTACAGTTGAACCAGATTGCAGTGTGAGATGGATGTTAGAGGTCCACAGATTAAACTGACATATGAAGAGGCTTTGGGGCTATTGTGGTTTCATCATAAAAAGGCTGTATGCGTATGTGACCTGGACAAACATCATGGGAGCAGATTCTGGAAGCAGATATTGATTCATCACCCAGTTTATTGCATGAAAGATCACTGCCATGGGTCCTGTTAGTGGAGAGTTAATGAACTCACTTGATATAGGATCAGATAACTGTGTTTTTTTAGGTTCTTCAATGCATGCTTTGCAAATGTTCACTAAGCATTTAGTATTAAACATATAGATTCTTCTCAATGTGACTCAGCTATCTTCAGCCTATTTTCCATATCACAGGTATAGACCTACATACAATGTTACGCTAGTGAAGTGGGAGAAATATGATACACATATCACAAGACCATTTGTATTGATCTTGCTGTTGATGGATGTCTTGATGTTACTGGCTTGCCAGTGTGCTGTAGTTTCTGCATGTGCAGCTTGAGCAGAGGCGAATGGAATAAGTAGGTTAACTAACTGCTCATTGACTCAATTATATTTCGCCCTTATTTAGAATAATGACACGTGAACTGCTGTGTTTGATTCATTTCGCTCTGGCGGCATAGAGGCTTGTGCTTGGGGGAGAAAGAGAAGATATACCTAATTGTTGGGAAGGAAAAAAGGGATCAGAGCTAATTATGCCAAGATAAACGCTTTGGTTATTTATATCCGCCAAATCCGTTTATTTCATCTCATTGTCACAAAAAGACTGAGATAATGAAGTGTATTTATGTGTTCGTGATTATGTGTTTTATTTAATGTTAAAGTCTGGTGGGATCACTGACGTTACTTTGGAATCCTTCTGTTTTTCAATTTGCTAATTAAAGGGGTCCTATTATGCTTGTTTATATGTTCAACTTTCTTTAATGTGTAATGTTGCTGTTTGAGCATGAAACGAAGCACAATGCCACTCCAAAGGGAGTTATTCTCTAGCCTATAGGCCTATTAGTGCGCACTGTTTCTGAACTCGCTAAAACACCTCGATTATTTTAGTCTTGAGTTTTCTTCCAGGAACGTACTCGTCAAAATATTCCTCATTGAAACAATTCCTGTGCAAGCCATACACAAAAAGGGGACAAGGGTTGGGTGAGTTGCGTTAGACACGTGTTGAATTTGGTGGTTATGGCAAGGGGCATGACATTTCCGAAACTCGCTCAAAGCGGTTGATCAATCACAACACTGGGGTCCAGCTGACCAATCAGAGCACAGTGCGCTTTTCAGGAGGATGGGCTTCATAGAGACAGGAACTAAACAGCGGTGCGTTTCCCAAAAGCATCATTCACCAACTATGGTCGCAAGTTTTGGGTAACAGTCGTGACTAGCTGATTTCTTCAACGATGCAACGTACTATGGTAGTTAACGGGAGTTACGTCGTTGTACGGGAAACGCACCCCGGAGCGTTACTGACAGACTGGGGAGAGAGGTGTGGCAACAAGTTTAGCGGCAACATCCCTTTGTTTCTCTTGAGGCCAATACGGAAGTGACTTAAACTGCAATTCATCGACTAGCCACTAGGGACAGGCTCCAAAAGGGAGCAGAATCTCATTGAGCCCCATGTTAAAATGCCCAACTTTACCGCAGAATAAAACATGTTTACAGCCTGGTACAAATTGTGCTTTTGGTCTATACGGCTAATTTTGCCCTTCATGACAACTGTGAGGGGGGTGAATTTTTTTATAACTCATTCGTTTACATTATATAAAGCCTTAAAGTTCTGCATAATTAAGGGCATGGCCACTTTGAGTGACAGGTGGATAGCCATTTATTTGCTGTCTGTTAGTCATCGCGTCACCTCAGCTCCACCCACGTCCTGCCGCTTTGCCCATTTTTTGTTATCCGGGAGTGACGCGCCAAGATGGCAACAGCCAACTCGACCCTACTTTGCTTCAAAACTGCTCTTCAGAAACCTATGGGTGATGTCACGGACACAAAGTCCATATTTTTTTACAGTCTATGTATAAAACGTGAAAAATAATGCGTTTTTGAACATTCAAACATTAAAACCTACAGAGCCCCTAAAGAAAAAAAAATGAGATGGGAGGGAAAATAATTAGTCGATGCTTTTGAGTTCTCTCGCAAATGTTTTGCATTCCCCTGAGTAACTTTGCGTTCGCTCTCAAAATCTTTTGAGCTCTTTGCGAGCGAACGCAAAGTTTCTCAGCAGAACGCAAACGTTTTTGCGAGAGAATGCAAAAACATCGACAAATATTTTTCCTACATCTCTTTTTTTTTTTTCTTCACCATGTTCCCGTAGACATTTCCAAAATGTGCTTAAAGTTGTTGACCAATCACAACACACAGGTTCAGGCAACCAATCAGAGGACAGTGAGTTTTTCATGAGGAGGGGCTTCATAGAGACAGGAACTAAACAGAGCGTTACTGACAGACTGCGATGAGAGGTGCTACAATAATGTAAAACGTGAAAATAATGTGGGTTTGAAGATTCCAACATGAAAACCTACGGAGCCCCTAAAGGGACATGGTGGCGGGGAAAAAAATAAGATGGAAGGGAAAATAATAATAACGATTATGCGTTCTCTCGCAAATTCTCTCTCAGCAGAACGCAAACGTTTTTGCGAGAGAACGCAAAAGCATGACAAATTATTTTTTCCTGTATTTCATATTTTTTTCCCACCACCATGTCCCTTTAGGGACTCCGTGGACATTTCCAAAACATGCTTAAAGGGGTCATATGATGCAATTTCTTGTTTTCCTTTCTGTGGTATACATATTCGCATACGCAAACATATACGCAAAGGAAGAAGGTGTAACTTTTATTCGCTGTAGTATTGTTGCCGCCAGTGCCGCCATGTCGTGTAGATGCTGTGTTTTTCGGTGCAAAAGTCAATCTACTTTGTTTGGCCTTCAAAAGGAGGGCACAGTTAGAAAACAGTAGCTAAGTTTTAGTTACAACACTGTTCCAGAACAGTACAACTCAACTCGGTTCTACAATGTCAAGTGCTTGAAAAAAAAAACGTCCTTAATCCCTTCTTCGTGGACAAAAATGGGCACCCATAGGAATGAATGGGAACAACTGTAATTCAGAGCATTTTTTTTATTTGTCTAATAAAAATGAATAAATCCAATACAATTCAGATCATAAATACACACAAATGAAGGAGTGAGCCTATACAACTTTCTCAATGTGGCAAACACTCACTCTCCCACACACACACACACAAACACAAACACACACATCCACAAAATAATTGCATTGAAAGCCATTGAATGAGCCTATAACAAAGTGAGTTTTATCGTTTTATTTTTCTCAAATAAAAAACAGTCACTCACACATACACAAATTAAAAGAGCCAATAACTGGGCAGTTTAAAAAAAAAAAGTGCCAATCAGCCACTGCAAAACACACACACACACACACACACACACACACACACACACACACACACACACACACACACACACACACACACACACACACACACACACACACACACACACACACACACACACACTTCAAAGTCAGAATAAAGTCCTGCTGCAAGATTTGTTGATGCAAAACATGTTGTACATTGTATTTGTTTTTTATCTGTCATTGTCTGGACAGTTTTTATCTTACATTTACTTTTATTGAGTTATTTTTAGGTTTATTGTTTATTCTTACCTGTTTGGTACTTTTTTGAGTTATTGAAATTTGATGTTTTTTCTTTGAAATAAATGATTGCTCTGTCTCCTATTTTGTCTTTTCCTTATAGCATGGTCGTATTTGTCTGTAGGCATATTTTGGCATCTTTGTATAGTCTCACCCAACACAAATGGTTCTTAAAACATTCTACAATAACTTGTGATAAAATCTAAAACTTAAAGGGATAGTTCACCCAAAAATGAAAATTCTGTCATCATTTACTCACCCTCAAGTTGTTCCAAACCTGTATGAGTTTCTTTGTTCTGCTGAACACAAAAGAAGATATTTAGAGGAATGTTTGTAACCAAGCAGATAGAGCAACCATTGACTACCATAGTAGGAAAAAAAATACTGCTTTGTTACAAACATTCTTCACATCTTCTTTTGTGTTCAGCAGAACAAAGAAACTCATACAGCTTTGCAACAACTTGAGGGTGAGTAAATTATGACAAAATTTTCTTTTTTGAGTGAACTATCCCTTTAAGAGGTTAAGGTCATTAAAACATTGGTTTACAGAGTTCAGCCCATATGCAGCCTATATATTTTTTTTGTATATATACCATCATGTCACCAGGTGTCACCAAAGTCACCACATTTTTAGGTTTTGGCTCTCTGGACTTACTGGAATTATTTTTTATTTTTTGCTTAAGTTAAAGAAATATTAAATATAACATAAAAATAAGCATATTTTACATTTAAAAAATATGGTACTTTAAGAGGTAAATAAATTCATTTAATACCCAAAAAAAGGCAATTTAATATTACATTTATTTAAAATGTATTTATTGGGATCACTCCTGAGACCTTTGTGCCCAAATTTGTCCACGAAGGCGGGAGTAAGGGCTGTTATGCGAGGGGGGCTTGGGGGTTAAAGTGGTTGACCAATCACAACAAACGGGTCCAGCCAATCAATCAGAGCACAGAGAGAGGTGCGGCAACTTGTACAACGTGAATAATAATAATGTGTTTTTGAACATTCAAACATGAAAACTTATTCTAGGAGACCTCAAAAACCAAATCAAGACTTAAAATTGGTCCAATTTAAAGTTCATTTTATTATAGAAAAATGATAGCAAAAAGGTTTAAATTTGAGCCTGATGCAGAACAAGCAAATGTCTTTTCTGGTAGACTATTCCTCCCTCCACAATAGACCATTGCTTTAACACTATTGCCCTGCCTATTTATAAGAGAAGCCTTTGGGGAATTACACTGCAGGCTCTCAGCATGTCCATTTTTATTTTGACCACCACTGTGAAGTTTGTAGTAGCTAAACAGACATTCCCTCATACTCTCAAGGAACAGAACAGTTCCTTCAGCATTTTCACACATATTCATGCAAGACCCCATCTGTACTCATATTCAGAGAGTACTTATCCCCTCTGAGATTCCTCCTTTAGCTCCTGATTCCTCTTGATTTAACTCAAGCACTCAATGCCGTAGCCGTATCCAGACACACTGATTATGAAGCTTCTCTTTGGCGAGGTTGTGGATTTACACGTTGGGACTCATATACGACCAGAATGAATCATCTGAAAAGCATATCTGTGGTGAATTTTCAAATTCATGCAAGCGTTTTGTTTTCAAACTGTTAATTGAAACGAGATAAATGTGCACCTTCTCTCAACCCTGTGAAAATGGTGCATAAAACATCTGAGGAGAGTTTTTGGGAAGGTTTATTTTATGCACATATATATTTTTTTTAATTGTTTAAAGGAATGATATGTACTTATTGTGCCGCATAAAAACACTTTCTGTCTGACACACAATAAATTACATTGAGCATCCCGTAATAAAAAGGACATTTGGCTAATCATGAAAGGAGTTTATTGAGAGCTGAGTGCTTTATGAGCCATTCCTGAATATAGAAACGAAAGTATATGTTTAGAGCATTTTCTTTGGTTTATATAATGCTTATTTAATGGTTTTTAGGTTCAGTTAAGAATGCTGTACTTCTCAAGAATTATATAATATTATATTATACTATATTATATTATATTATATTATATTCATGGGCTATCAAACTATTAATCGTGATTAATCACATCCAAAATAAAAGTTTGTGTTTACATAATATACGTATGTGTGTTTGTACTGTGTATAATTATTATGTATATTTGAATATACATACATACATGTATATATTTAAGAAATATTTGAATGCATATATATATATATATATATATATATATATATATATATATATACATGGGCGTCGGAAGCAAAAAAAAGTGGGTGGGTCCTCAGAAATCTTTTGCTGGAGTAGATGCCAATTACATTAAGTACAAATATACCGCTTTGCTTGCTAAACGTCTAGTTTGGAAAGACAAAACTACGGAAATCGCCATATCATTAAGAGTGGCAGTAGTGTAGGGGTAAGACGCACGGCATAACATTTTGACACAAATCTACCCGCGTTTCGAGTCCGCCTTTCGCCGAACTCAATCTTCTCCCTTTTCCCATCACATATCAGATCGAAAAGGCATTTATTTTCAATAAAAATGAAGAAAAAAATTAGAAAAGTGGAAATAAAGCATCTAACATGTGTTTAATAATAAGTGTTTATCGATTATGGGTAGGTAAACAGACGTGCTGAATGTTAGTGATGATAAAAGTGAGTGGGTCCAATATCACTGATCGTAAAAAGTGGGTGGGTCTTGACCACATACAATGGTTCCGACGCCCATGTATATATTATACACAGTACACACACTCATACACACTCATTACAGTACATATAAAAAACAGTTACTTCTGGTCCTCGAATCAGATTGGCTGAGAGGTCTTTCCAGCCATGATATTCTACCAGTACCAGGAAGTGTCATGGTGGAGCAAACCCTGCATAATTTTTTTTTTACAAATACTACTGTTGTTGTGTCACGGAATGTAGTTTTAAGAGTTATTTTAGGTACGAATGTAGTTGTTTAAACTTCAAATATGAGGTTTATTTTATAAAGATAGCACAAAAATGCAGAACCTCGGCCAGTTCTTCTGGAATTTTCCACTGGCTTTGATGTCTCTATAGTGGCTAAACATGAGATAAAATTAGTTTTGGTTATATCTAACAGACAATCTTTGGTCTCATTCATCTATCATTATTCTATATAATCTATCAATATTTTATATAAATAGTATAGTATTTGGTATTGAGACACTCTGTGTTAGTGATGGTGTTTTTTGATTTCAGTAAAAGTTACATTGTTACTCCATTAGATGGCGACTAGAGACTGTCTTTATGGGTAAGTGAGTAGCAAATACTTTTATATTGAAAGGGACTGAAACAAGGACATTATTTTGAGGCTACTTTCAACAGCAACCAAGCGTTGGCCAGCATTGTCATTGGAAATCCCCATAATGGTTGAAAGGATGCTATGACAAAGATATGCTACGACAAAGGTGCTGCCATTTTGCCTGTTTTTTTTTTGGGGGGGGTTGCCTTTTTTATGATTAAGACTAGAGGGAGGGTGAGGCTGTATCCGAAATCACATATTCTCTTGAGTAGGTTCTTATTTTGAATACGTAATTACTTCACGGCCATTAAAAAAGTATATTATGTATAATATGAATGTGTGTAGTAGGAGTGTAATCTGGACATACTACATTCGCCATGTTGTCATTATCATGTGACCTACCAGCGTCAGTTACTTCGCTTCACTGCCATTCATAAATCCTCTCATGTGGCCTCATGGGATAGTAAATTGTATTTTCCATTGTATGCACACTTCATAGGGCCCTATAATTTCTGCGATCATGGAATCGCAGAATTGGCATATTAATGCAGAATCTAGTGTTAACAGAATTTCACGGAATTTTACACATTTTGAATGAAATTCTGTTTTGTGTGGGAGAAGAACGTATGTCTGGGGAAAATACAAACCGCGGGAAGAAACTCGACGCTAAGCCCCCAGTACCAAGCCGAGCAGTTCCCGCATGACTTTTATGTGTCAGGTGAACTTTTGTTTTGTAAAGCTTGGTACACACTCTACAAGAACAAAGAAATTAGTTTGTTTTCTCGAGGTGGAAAGAACAAGAACAAAGTTCGTTCTGGCCAGTACATTCCATACTTCACGAGAAAAGCAGGTGCCGAACATCTCTGTTTCTCCGCATGAACCCCGCCCACTTTAAAATTCTGACCAATCACACAATAGTTCTCGGACACCCACAAGAAAAAAGTTCTGCTCAGACGATGTGTCGAGAACGAACTGCGAGAACTCCCAAACCAGGGCTCCGAGAATAAAATGACGTCATTTTGTTCTCGCAGCCCTGGGAGCGAGAACTTTTTTCTCTGTTCTTGCGGAGTATGTAGCGGCCTTACGTTTTGTCAACATTCCGTTGACTGGAAGCACAAAAATACATGCACTGACCACCTGTTATCCAAAAGCCAATGATAAAGCTAGCAAGGCCACCTAATGTCCCTATTTTTTTTTACTTGAAAGAAAAAGCTAATATAAACTAATATAATTGATTTTTCTGGACAGTTTAAAGCTCATAACCATTAATATTTTGTTGTGACTTGGAAGTACTTAGAGTGCAGTGTTATGTTGCATCATGCAGTATTTGTCCTGAAAAGTACTGAGTAAATGTGATGTTTGTTATTTTATGTTTTATGTTCTATTACATTAACATTAAAGGCACACTCTTTTTACGACTAAAATAACAGTAAAGGGTAAATAAAAACCTGAATTCCCAAATTAAAATGGAAAAAAATGTATTTGCAAAAAAATGAATGGATAAAATGGATTTTATAGGGCCCTAACTTCAGAATCTCGCAAAAAGAAGTAGGTCATCAGTATAGTTTTTGCCTACTATTTTATGAGTAGGCCTACTGTGAATTCGGACATACTTATTTTGTCACATACTGTTTTTCACCGACTATATAGGAAATATGCAAAGCCTAAGACTTGCTATTCTGGGTGGTGGGAATGGCTCTGATCAGCTTTGCCAATGACTAAGTTCCATTCATAGACACATGAGGAGTTGGCAGGCATTGTTTGAGTAGTAAGTAATTATTATAATTACGTTGGTGGTTTGTTATAAGGGTCTATCAGGAAATGACATAAAAAAATATCTTGATTCCTCTAAAGAAATTACCAAGACTTTTAAACGAAACTTATGTTAAAAATAAAAGAGCCTGATTAGGCGAATTAATAATCCATAATAGAAGTGATCATGCTCAACCGTGCAGTCTTCAGAACCTATTGGTCTATTCCAGAAAAGGGAAAAGCGAAGCACTAGATCCGCTAGAGGGGCAAACATATGATGTAAGATGTGGAAAGATCCTGATTTTAAGTAAGCATCAAACAAGTCCAATACATCAGGGTACATCAACACATGGCTAGGAGCTTAAAAACACAGTGGATAATTGGTACAAAATCTGCATGGAGAAAACAAATTACATTTTTGTCCGTGTATTTTGGTATTCTCTGTGATCTGGTTCTGCATCGGCCCTTTTCGTCCCACTAACCCTAAGCAGTGAACGCTTGTGAGCAAACCTAGCAGCCTTTAGCTGGTCTAACTCAGTACTGCAGTGCTCCTGAAGCACAGTGCAGAGAAGCAGACACATCAGAGGAAGACTGAAGAGCAAAGTGAATGGAGAACGAGTGCAGAGTGTAGAAGGGAGGAACTGTAAGGGTGGGGAAATATAGTGAAACACATGTGTGTTGTTGCACCAGCACCAAACATTAACATATTTGCATTCACTGAATTTTGGAGATTGAAAGTGATTATGTTAATTTGTGTGCATGCATGTATGGGGTCTATATACCTTTATCTCTCTTTTCTCTGCATAGCGTCTGGATTTTATAAATGGTTTTAATCATGGATCGATAGACTTAAGAGAAGATATGCCCATCGCTCTAATTATGTTATTATGAGATCTGCCCTGCACTTATGGTCTGAACCCTTTTTCACCTGCAGCTCAAAAATATGATTATTACTGTCCCAAAGGGCTCTCTGGCATCTGTTTAATATACAGTGGGGTTCAAAAGTTTGTGACTACTAGTGAAGATGGTTGCATTTTGGAATAATTTCTAATTTAATACATTGCAGAAGATTTACATGAATATCTAACCAGATGCAAAATGATAAATAAAAGCTATCTTTTCCATGTTTTTGCCCTATCCAGCCACGACAAGCGACAGGATTCTCTGTTGATCCATAGTTTTATATTTCTTATATATGTCTCATTCAGTTTAAACATAGGTATAAGAAACATTTTCAGGTACAAAAATGCCCTTATTGGTATGTTTGGGTATGTCTGGATGCTGAAAGGTACAAACATACTGTATCTTATCAGTGTATTACACAGTATATATATTAGGGGTGGCACGGTACATGAAAAGAAACCGAACCATTCGGTTCGCTTGTCTCGGTTCGGAGCGTGTGCGTGTGCATCGCACGGTTTCGACGCATGCGCAATGTATCCTTGTGCCTGTATGTTACAGTGGGTGTCCTTTTCGCGCGAAATAAGAGGTTTGTGTGTGTGTGTGGACATATAGTAAAGTAAAGTAAAGTAAAAGTGGAGTGCTGCAGGTCACGTCACGTGAAGAAATGCAAGTGGGAGAGATAAGGAAGGCTGCCCGGAGTTGGAGGATGCGCCAGCGACGTATAGCAGGCAGGGCAGATGCAGTGCGTATGGAGAGCGGGAGCCACGCGCATTCACACACTGGCAGTGTTTGTCTCGCGCAGCTGAACCGCGGCTCGTGTATTGCAAATACAGACAAATATTGTCCATTCTGTCACATTTTCCGGTGTTCTCCTCCGACCCCTGTCTGTCTCATGCTTTGATTTATGATGGGCAGCATGTATCTGCTGAAAATGCGACCGTGTTCCCCTCTGCCAATGTGTCGGACTCTGCAGACAGCCAGTTAAGAAACAACTTCTACATGATATAAAAAATTTTTTAATACTGTATCCTAAATTGTGGATGATTAAGCTATATACCATATGCTGGAGTAAATTTCTGGAGTGTTAACGATTAAAAAAAACAACAACAAGAACCGTACAGAACCGAAAACCGTGACCCTAAAACCGTGATACGAACCGAACCTGGGTTTTGTGAACCATGCCACCCCTAATATATATATATATATATTTTTTTTTTTACCACACACATACATGCATACATACATATATATATATATATATATATACACTCACCTAAAGGATTATTAGGAACACCATACTAATACTGTGTTTGACCCCCTTTCGCCTTAATTCTACGTGGCATTGATTCAACAAGGTGCTGAAAGCATTCTTTAGAAATATTGGCCCATATTGATAGGATAGCATCTTGCAGTTGATGGAGATTTGTGGGATGCACATCCAGGGCACGAAGCTCCCGTTCCACCACATCCCAAAGATGCTCTATTGGGTTGAGATCTGGTGACTGTGGGGGCCATTTTAGTACAGTGAACTCATTGTCATGTTCAAGAAACCAATTTGAAATGATTCGAGCTTTATGACATGGTGCATTTTCCTGCTGGAAGTAGCCATCAGAGGATGGGTACATGGTGGTCATAAAGGGATGGACATGGTCAGAAACAATGCTCAGGTAGGCCGTGGCATTTAAACGATGCCCAATTGGCACTAAGGGGCCTAAAGTGTGCCAAGAAAACATCCCCCACACCATTACACCACCAAGTCAAAGTTAAAGAAAAAGACAACAAGGCATTTTCGCCCACAGGACTGCCGCATACTGGATGTTTTTCCCTTTTCACACCATTCTTTGTAAACCCTAGAAATGGTTGAGCGTGAAAATCCCAGTAACTGAGCAGATTGTGAAATACTCAGACCGGCCCGTCTGGCACCAACAACCATGCCACGCTCAAAATTGCTTAAATCACCTTTCTTTCCCATTCTGACATTCAGTTTGGAGTTCAGGAGATTGTCTTGACCAGGACCACACCCCTAAATGCATTGAAGCAACTGCCATGTGATTGGTTGATTAGATAATTGCATTAATGAGAAATTGAACAGGTGTTCCTAATAATCCTTTAGGTGAGTGTATATATGTATATATATACTGTAGTGTATACATACAGAATATATACTGTGTAATTAAATTAAACAAAAATGTATAATAAAAACACAATAAATTATGATTCATAGATTAAATATGGATTGAAACAAATGTGTACATCAGTTCAGTCATTCAAACAATACATCGATATTTGAATCTATACAAATACAAGTAAATGCATGTGCCAGAACAACACTTTTCATAAAATACAAAAACTATAGCCCCGCCCTCAGTTAAATCTCATTGGTCCAAAATCCTGCTCTGTATATTACTGTATATTAAACATCAAATTTGTTGTGATTGTGTGGCATTACGCAACATTTTTGCTTTCAGTGTGGAAAGACCGTTGAAACTTTTTACACTACTACTTTATTTCCATATTTAATAAAAAATTAAAATAAATACCCCAGAGCGTCAATGTAGTCTCAGACTTTTGAACTCCACTTACAATTAACCATTTTCTCAACCTTGTGGACTAAAGCTTTATAGAGGTTCTTCACCAGCTGTTTACAGGGATGATTGGAAAGATCCGAAAGGGAAGTGGAGACAAAGGGAGGTAAGCAGGAGATGAGCGGTCTGGAAAAGGATGGATTGAGAAAGAGAAATATTGCCTCAATGACTCAGGATGAAGGAATGACATGTTGAAGTAGATGAATGGATGATAGAGGAGAGGAGGGAGAGAGGGCACGAGGAGAGATGGGAAAAATGATAGAAAGGAGCAGACCCAAGATGGTCCTTCTGCAGTCTAGCTCAACATTTAATTTCCTCTCTTTTCCCTTGGCTTCCCTCCGTGTTTTCTAACCAGGCCATGACAGCACCACATGCAGGCTTTGGGATGAGTTTGCACTGGGATTTAAATAGATAATGGCGGCCTAACGGTTGTTGGCTGATGAATTATTCACTGGAACCCTAAGACATTGTTGTGTGGCATCACTGGTGACATACGCCAACTCATAGGTTTGCAATATTGATGTCATGGAGGACTCCTCCATTTTGGTTTATGCGACAGCTCAGCAATGAAAATGGTGCTGTTTGTTTTTTATGTCTTTGTTTTTCTAACTGGTTCTTCAGGTGAAGAAACGTATTGTTAATAAAGGAGTTGATCACTCTTTAGTTGCCCTAAGCATGCTGTGCCTCTTACGCCAATGAGAGCTCCTTGGTAATTAATACTGCCAGTTACTGACAGTCGCATGGAGATATGGGGAAGAGGTTTTAAACAGCCACTAGGCCGTTTAGTAAGTGGGAATGCAGCATGAAGTGAAGGCTGGAGGATTGAGGCGGTGGAATATTTGATCTCCTTTATATTCCTTGAGGTCTCTCCTTTTTTCAGCTTTTTCTTTCACACACACTGCAACTAATTGTCACTTTTTACTCCACTGATTATTTCTCAGTGTAGGTTTATTTTTAAAGGCAAATGCATTTGTCAAAAAAAAATTGTTGATTAATTATTTGAATGTCGAGGGCAGTGTTGTTTTAGTACTATATAATATTATAGTATTTACTATTTATTCATATTTTTTAATAGACTCCCTGTGGTGAAAATCAATTTAATATGCTTTAAGACAAACCATGTGCAAATAG
The DNA here is from genome assembly GCA_023566225.1 of Romanogobio albipinnatus. Taxonomy (NCBI): domain Eukaryota; kingdom Metazoa; phylum Chordata; class Actinopteri; order Cypriniformes; family Gobionidae; genus Romanogobio; species Romanogobio albipinnatus. The sequence continues at coordinate 12,963,240 of CM042261.1, read as the reverse complement.
TTTGAAACCGTCCCTGTTTCCTACCATCAAAAACATGTAACCAATTCAGTCAACGTGCTTTTTTCCACTGGCTTTCTGTGATGTTCAAAGCATTTCTAAGGATTCTGATTTTTAGAAGGCAGCTGTCTGACTCTGAAATGGCGAACGGGAACATTGTTTTGTGTATCATTAGCAACACATTATTAGCTGTTTGGTGTGATTTTACTCAACAGCTGTAGAAAAAGTCTGGAGGACATCATTCCCAAAACAAATTGTAATTTGTTTATCTGAGCTTTCTAGTGTGCGTTGTGGTACCGTAATATCTACATGATTTTTAAGAGAGATTATACAACCACAAATCCAGTTGGGACATTTTGTAAAATGCAATAAAATCAAGAATCTGTGATTTGTTCATTCTCTTTTAAATTGATTTAACTGACAAAAGTACAATGAAAAGATTCCCAACGTTTTCACTGAACAACTTAATTGTATTTTGTAAATAGAAACAAATGTAGATTTTGATGGCTGCAACACACTCCAAAAAAGTTAGGAAAGAGGCAAAAAAAAAAAAAAAAAAAAAAAGTGAATAGTTTGTAGAATATCCAAGTTAAACTCTTTTGAGTCCACAATAAGTAGGTGAATTTGTAATAGTTGAGGGTTGCAAGTAGGGCTGCACGGTTTGAGGAAAATATCTATTGCGATTATTCTGGTTAAAATTGCAATTGCGATTTAAAATGCGATTTAATATAATTTTTTATTTTTACAAATTAAATGTGTGTATAACATTTTGTGTTTATATATTAATATGACTAATAATAATAATAATTATTATTGCTAAATAAAAATATTACTATTACAATAACATTTTCATCATTAAAAAATTGAAAATAGAGCATTTAAGAATCAATATAACAATATAATGATGATAATAATAATAATAATAATAATAATAATAATAATAATAATAATAATAATAATAATAATAAAAAAAATATTTTACAGAAAACTTATTTTACAAAAACAGGTCTAAGGATTTATTGGAAATTTGTTAGATAAAAATCTGTGCTTTTTATCTGTGGTATCAATTTCTTAAAGTCTGTCTTTAATATAAAATATGAGCCTCTTATGCTTCCACTGTGGGGATTAAAACTCCTGTACATTGAATAAAAACATATGGATTGTCATATAAATGTATTTAGTATTATTTTTCTTATTCTCTACCCAAAAGTTTAATTTATACTGGAAGCCAGAGGGCGCCCTCGAGCAGAAACTCCACACATACGCCTCAGAGAAGTAATCGTTTTCAGGAAATCCCTAATGTGAAGCTCGCGCTGTAGGCTGAATAAAAGATAGAAACGCTTTGACTGATTAAACATGAAGATAATCCTTCTGCGACAAGATATGGTGTATTTGAGTTCTTCAAGCCTTCTCGGGTATTTTCATAATAATAAAGTATGCAGTGCTGATTGACAATTTTGTGATAAGAAACCACATCAGCTCGACTGACTATATGAAGTGAGTTAAAACATGTTATTAAACGTATTTAACAGGTTTATGAACACTTCACATTACTAGTTTGTGAAGATGTTTGACACATGTTGCTTTTTCAAGCGCACGTTATAATAAGCGACTCGCAGTGCTCTCAAATCTATACATCAGCTCTATGCAGAGATGCCGGTGAGTCCTCTGAGCCCGAGCTCATCTCAGATGATCCAAAACGCAGTGGAAATCTGGTCAGATGAGTCCACGGTTCAGCTTGTTTTTGGGAAAACAAGTCCCAAAGACGAAAGGGACCATCCAGACTTTCATCAGCGACAGGTACAAAAGCAAGCATCTGCACGATATGGGGGTGCAGCAATGCAAATGGTATGGGTGACTTGCATATCTGTGAAGGTGCCATTGATGTAGAGGCATATATTGGGATTATAAAGGAACATTTAATGGCATCAAGATGACATCTTTCCTGAGAAGCAAGACAATGGCAGGCCTCATTCAGCATCTGCTACAAGAGAGTAGTTTCTAGACACTCTACATCATATAGTGGATGTGCTTGACTGGCTTGCCTGCAGTCCAGATCTTTCTCCTTTTGAAAATGTATGGCCCATCATGAAAAGGGTCATTGGACAATGACAACCATGGACTGTTGAGCAGCTGTCTTGTATCAGGCGAGATTGGGCAACAAATCCACTTGCAAAACTGTAACAATTAGTATCCTCAATTTCCAAACTACAACCCCAAATCAGAAAAAGTTGGGACAGTATGGAAAACGCAAATAAAAAACAAAAGAAGTGATTTCTAAATTTACTTTGACATGTATTTCATTGCAGACAATATGAACACAAAATATTTCATGTTTTGTCTGGTCAACTTCATGTCATTTGTAAATATGCATCCTTTCCTGTCATTCAGACCTGCAACACATTTAAAAAAAAGTTGGGACAGTAAAGCATTTACCACTTTGTAATGTTGCCATTCCTTTTCACAACACTTAAAAGACGTTTAGGGACTGAAGACACCAAGTGATGAAGTGTTTCAGGTGTAATTTTGTCCCATTCTTCCTGCAAACAAGTCTTAAGGTGGGCAACAGTACGGGGTCTTCGTTGTCGCATTTTGCGCTTCAAAATGCGCCACACATTCTCTATTGGAGACAGGTCGGGACTGCAGGCAGGCCAGTCAAGTACCCGTACCCTCTTCCTCCGCAGCCAGGACTTTGTAATGTGTGCAGAATGTGGTTTTGCATTGTCTTGTTGAAATATGCATGGACATCCCTGGAAAAGATGTCTTCTTGAAGGCAACATATTATGCTCCAAAATCTCTATGTACTTTTCAGCATTAATGGTGCCTTCACAGAAGTGCAAGTTACCTTTGCCAAGGGCACTGACACAACCCCATACCATGACAGACCCTGGCTTTTGGACTTGTTGCTGGTAACAGTCTGGATGATTCTTTTCTTCTTTGGTCCGGAGCACACAGCGTCCATTCCTCCCAAAAAATACCTGAAATACTGATTCATCTGACCCCAGTACACGTTTCCACTGTGTGATGGTCCATCCCAGATGCCTCCGAGCCCAGAGAAGTCGACGGCGCTTCTGGACACTGTTAACATAGGGCTTCCTTTTGGCACAGTACAGTTTTAACTGGCATTTGTGGATGTAACTATGTATTGTGGTACTTGACAAAGGTTTGCCAAAGTAGTCCTGAGCCCATGTGGTGATATCACTTATAGATGAATGACGATTCTTGATGCAGTGCCGCCTGAGGGATCGGAGATCACGGTTGTTCAGCTTAGGCTTGCGCCCTTGTCCTTTACGCACTGACATTTCTCAAGATTCCTTCAAATCTTTTAATTATGTTATGCACTGTTGAATGTGAAATATCCAAATCTCTTCCTATCTTTCTTTGAGGAACATTGTTTTTAAACATTTCAATAATTTTCTCACGTATTTGTTGGCAAACTGGCGATCCTCGGCCCATCTTTGCTCCTAAAGGATTAGACCTTTCTTGGATGCTGCTTTTGTACCAAATCATAATTACAATCACCTGTTGACATCACCTGTTTCAAATCACATCATTATTTAACCATTTTACCTAGCCCTAAATTGCTCCTGTCCCAACTTTTTTTAAAATGTGTTGCAGGTCTGAATGACAGGAAAGGATGCATATTTACAAATGACATGAAGTTGACCAGGCAAAACATGAAATATTTTGTGTTCATATTGTCTGCAATGAAATACAAGTCAAAGTAAATTTAGAAATCACTTCTTTTTTTATTTATTTGCGTTTTCCATACTGTCCCAACTTTTTCTAATTTGGGGTTGTATTAAAAAGTGTAATTAAAAGGAAAGGTGATGTGACACAGTTGGAAACATGCCTTTTTTGGAGTGTGTTGCAGCCATCAAAATCAAAAATGTTTATATTTACACAATAATCTTTTCTTACTTTTGTAGTTAAATAAAGTTAATAAAGAGAATTAACAAATCACAGATTAGTGATGCTATTGCATTTTACAAAATGTCCCAACTTTTCAGTATTTGGGGTTGTAAAACAAAAAGAAGGGGAAGTGCTAGTACTGGAGATTTCTTTTGGCAGTAGACACAAACAACATTCTGTTGTGGTTCATGTTGCACTGCTGTTCCTTCTGACAGGCTTGCCATGGAGGGGGTGCGAGATATTGTCCATGATGGTCAAATTAATTTCGACATCATTCTTCACTCGCCCACCACCTCCAGTCTATAGGTCCATCCTAATGACAGAGTCTCCCTTCCTGGTTTGTTGTCTTCCCCAGCTCTGATCCCTGTACTCAACACACAAAACAAGACTAGAACAACACATTTTAATCAGTTTATCAAGCACTGTTTTACTTTTGTTTAGTTTTATAGTTGCCTGATCTTTTGGTTTATAGTACCCATGTTGTGCTGCCCCTAATGGGCTGAAACACTTTGAGAGTGAAATCAAATGTAGCATTTATAAACAACATTCTTCTAATGCTGTTTTCACAATGTGTTGCAATATAGTACAATAAATGCTTCAGTACTATTAATGTTGTCAATTTCAAACTTTTGTTTGCTTTGCTAATATTTTCTGCAATATTTCTGCTCTTCAGCCCATCATAATCAGTGGAATTTAGTAACATATAGGCAGCATATGAAATATATAGTATACTATATAGTAGGAAAAAACAGTATGCGACAAGACTAGACAAGACAAAACTATCCTACAGGAGACGATTTGTGAATGTGATTGCTGGTAAGTCATATGACAGTAACAACATGGTGAATGTAGTACATCCCGAATCACGTTCATACTAATCATACTACACACATCCATACTTAATAGAACATACTTTTTTAGCGGTCACAGAGTAATTTTTTTAAATAAGTATGGGTGCGTATCAATCAGCTCCCTAGTTCAGTAGACAGGGCACTGATCAGGGAGTCTGCCATTTTAAGGACTGTCTCAATCTCAAAATCCAAAAAGTTCACCCCCTGAAAAATCCTACAATACACCCCAAAAATTAGGGAACATCGATGCCCACTATGCTACCTTACCGGAAATGACATCACATTTCTAAAGCCCAGAAAAATAAACTCAATAAATATGATGACACTCAATAGCAGATTTGAAAAGACAAAGTAATTTCTTTGCGTGAGTGTGTGTCTGCGCCCACTGCATGTTTGTGTTTTTGAGTGGGATTTGAGCAGGAGAAAGAGAGTAGGCTATGCAATTTCTGTATATAATAAAATGTAAATTTGTGGCTACAAAAGATGGAAATAATTTGTTGTTTTTATCCTATTGTTTACTATATTTATTTGCTTGGTCAGTGTCGTTGTGGGTCTTGGTTTGTTTGCTGTTGTCGGTTGTAAAGACCTGCCTGGAACTACTATTGCTTAGCCTGGATGCCAGCCAAACTTAGCCCCGCCCAGAACATTTGAGGTCGGGCAGTTCGGTCTGGACTCGATCCGTTGTGGAGCAGCTATGCCCGAACAGAAGCTGTTCGGACCAATGAAATTGTCAGGACGGGCTTTAAACGATGATAGAGCGCTTGGGTTGAATTCGTTCTAATCCTAAACGGAGAACTTGTTCGTATTTGCATTCACCTTTACTATTTCTCTCCGAAATGATGATCGTGTTGGTAAGTACTCCGTTTATCCTTAAATTCTTTTTTACAACACCATCAAAGATCGTAAAGATTCTACTTCTTCCAGCATGCGTGCAGATAGGGTTGCCAAGTTTTCACAACAAAAACCGCCCAATTGCTGCTCAAAACTAGCCCGGGGGGTTCTCCGGAAAAAATGGCGTTTGGGGGGGTAAAATGTGTTTTTTTTGGGCAGGGTTGCCTGCAAAAATTTGCATTCCTGTGTCTAAATATCACATAATTGGGGTCGCTTCAACCCGTGGACATGGAAAAACAGCCCAAGGGAAAACCGCAGACTTGGCAACACTGTGTGCAGTTGAGTTCTGTTGACATTTGACAACTAACGTTATGTGTCGCTCCGTTGCTCTGATTGGTCGTAGGTCTATTCAATTGAGGTCTTTCCTGGTTCGGTTGAAACACGCCCCATAATCACAGCCCAACGGAGCAGTATCAGACTCATATTCTGACTAGAATTGAGTATGACAACGTCAGGCTAACTTTTCCTGTGTTTTCCCTGAAAATAATTGCACACTTTAAACGTTCGTCAGCCAATCAGATTAAAGCATTTACCAGACCTGTAGTTTAAGCATTTATGATTAATATTCAGCTTAAATGTTGTAAGGGTAACAGATCAAGTACATGATGATGACACTATTGTGCCCCTAGTGGTTTAATATATAAAGATATATATTTATTTATTTAACTTCTACTAATGCTGTTATCACAGTATGTTTTCATTTTTTTATGAATATTTTTTAATAATATTTTTTATATAGTTTTGTTAAAAGCAAACATTTTTTTGCTTTGCTTATGTTTCTGAATTTCACTCTCTGGCCCAGCATAGCCCCCACAATGAATTTAGCGTCACATAACCTTTTTTTATATATATCCCTCTATGGTACGGTGTTGCCTCCAGGCAACATAGTCTATTTTAGTTAATTTTTAATAAAATGAAACACCAATTTATTGGTCAGACCTATCTTAGGGAAGAAGAACTCAAATACTAATCAATAAAAGTGCAAAAAATTGGTCACATGACCCACAGGGGTCCATTTTGTGTCCTGTTTCAACACATGTGCACAGGTCACATGGCTCCTTATTTTCTCCAATGAAAAGTGCATTTTTCACTAGTTTCCGTCCAGTTAATCACCCACAAAAAAATGAGTCACCTTCACTGATAAGTAAAGAAGTATTTTCAAGAACTTTACATTATGTATCATCAAATGTTTTAGAGTGAATAACAAAAAACTGTGTGTTGCCTCAAGGCAACATTGTACCATAATGGAATGCCATACCAGACACACTAGATTGGATACAAATATAGTATATTTGTAAGGAAAAGAGTTAAAATTCTCTAAATGTATTTTTGCATGATTTTGTAATGCACGTATAAGATTAGTAATTCACATACTATAACTGCTTATATTATGATCTGCATGTTTTTTTTATAGCACTTAAAAAAAGGTATAAAACACAACCGATGAGGGTGAGGAGGATGAGGTGTCATGTGATGAGGAAGATGAGGTCATAGTGACAATCTAGCAGGGAGAGATCGAAGATGGAGATGAGGATGAAGATGGATATGATAACTTGACACGATAACTTGACATGATAACTTGATGTGATGGTTTGGTAATACTTGTGTTCCACGATGGTACAATGTTGCCTGAGAGCAACAGCTGAATTTGAAATGTTACTTTTTATTAAATATGAAATTTGTAATACATTATAAACTGGATAAATGTGTTTGTTCAGGTGTCTGGTTAAAGAAATCAAGGTTTTCAATAAATATATTTCTTTTTTCTACATGAAAATATCAAGTTTTTAAATTTGTCCGTTGTGGTACAATGTTGCCTTGAGGCAACAAACTTAAACTTAAAAAAAAAAAAAAAAAAAAATGAAAAATTGTATTGCTATTGTTATAGTGTCCTATTTTAAGCAGGAAAAACACCACAATATATTTTTCTTCATTGAAATCATATTGCGTTCCATAGAGGGATATACTCTGAGACTAAGACTACGGGACTGTAAACCTTTGAAGGCAGAAATTAAATGTCACCACATTTATCCAGAACAGCCAACAAGACTTTCCTTTCAGAAACCTGTCAGGGAAGTGATTTTTCACAATTTACTCTTGCTTCAGACACTTTAGCTGCCAGACATCTTAACGGACAAAGCTGGGGATAGTTTTCACTTTTTTTCCCCCTCAATATGGCAGTTGTCAAGATGTTGAACCTACCGTTAAACTAGAGTGATAAATGCTGTGAGATAGCAGCCATTCTTTCTACTTCTGAGTGAAGCTCAGTATAGGACTCAAGTCTACCTGTTTGACTCGTTGTTGAACTTATTTTCGAACAACACTTACTCAACCCTCTCATTTACACTCTTTATTGTCATCGCTGGTTCCATTAATCTTTGAATTAATGTTCTTTATACTAAGAAAAATTTGTTCTTTTAAGAGCTTTTCATTGAAAGTTTGTTTGGAGAACCCAAAATGGTTCTTTCTATGGCATTGCTGTGAAAACCCACTTTTGGAAGTGAACAGGGAGGTATGCATTAATACCACCTATACAGTACAGCAGCACTGAGACAGATGTATACAACAACCAAGATTATGTTTATTACCTCCAGCCTCGATGCTGCAGAGAATGCTGAGGTCATACAAAAAGACCCCCCATTAGTAACCAGCACCCAGAGCCGTGTGGTCTGAAAACACAATAACCAGAAAACCACCATGACCTTCTACCTGGGGCAAGGGGCCTGTCAATCCCAATACGGGTTGCAGCAGCTCTGTTTACCAGCCAGCTGATTGAAGCTGAGGTCCTACATAAATAGCCAATGATGGAACTAATGGGACCTCACCTTCAGGAAGGTTGCACACAGAAGCTAATTCAACCTGTCAAGAAGGCAAATAAGGAAGATAAGGTGGGTGCTCTGGAAACAGAAAGCGAGGGAAAAGTTTGCCAGTTCGTTGGTCATTCTGAATTGGTAAAAAACAAGATTCATGGAGCCCGTCCAACCACTCAAATCTGTTTTCCTTGTTCAGACGGAGAAGCAAAAACAGATAGAAGGTTTGCTTTGCTTTTCTATCTGTGCCTGCCAGACTTTTTAAGAAAGGGCCCCCGGGGCCACTTTCTTGTTGTTTTGTTCTCTGTTGGGCTTTTCTGTCAGGCAGTTGAGAGCGAGAGTGATGAGAGGGATATAAGGAGTGTGGGTATGTGTGTGTGTTTGATTGCTGTTTGATTAGGATAGATGCTGAGTCACAGTGGGACAGCTTACACAGGAGTGGTCGTTCGGAAACTGAAAACCAGTACAGTGTGTGATTTCAAGTGATCTAACTGGAACAGTTCTGATGAGCACTCAGTTGTGATGATCTTATAATCACACTCATTCTTCCTCACAGTCTCACACTCCACATGATTGCAAGGGATCCGTGTCCTTCAAATTTGTGACATTTTCTGGTGGGTATTGTTGCTGTTTTTGTTCCATATGCTTTAGACACTGAAGAACGCTGTTACTGACACTTGTCAGCTTTATTCATTTCCCCCTTCACTCACACATACTTATGGGTGCCAGTTTCTTGCCAGAGATAAAGTTTAAAGGGGTCCTATTATACTTCTTTACATTTTCAACTTTCTTTAGTGTGTAATGTTGAGCATGAAAAAGGTTTGCAAAGTACAAAGTCACTCCAAAGAGAGTTATTCTCTATATCAGTAAGCACCAGAGGTGGACAAAGTACTCATCTTGATTACTTGAGTAAAAGTAAAAGTACTACTGGTCAAATATTACTCTGTTACAAGTGAAAGTTCTAAAAACAGATTTTTACTCAAGTAAAAGTACAGAAGTACTTGTTTTTAAAAGTACTTAAGTATCAAAAGTCTTTTTTTTTTTTTTGTCAATGCATTATTTTATTATTGTTGCATTGTTGTATAAATGCACATTATGCCATCATGGTGGTTTAAGCCAGTCAGTGATGCTCCATCTGACATGTTAGCATACGACTACCTTAAACTAATTTAAATACTTGTATAAAAGTTGCAAAGCTCTTTACAAAGCTGCTGTCACTTTAAGGCTGAATACACAGATCCAATATACTGATACACATACAATATTCTCCCAACTGTTTACTCTTCTCTTTCTCCCAGACGTTTACATCTTTTAACATTTTATGAGACATGCATCAAGTGTATGCCAACTAAACTAATCTTTAATCTTTTCAGAAAACTGAAACATACTTTCCAAGTATTGCCATGGGTGCACACACTATGCAGAGGAACTGTTTCTTCCATTTTGCTATAAACTGATGAGTGTTCAAAAAATGTTGGGAAACTTCACATGACCCTACAAAAGTGATTACTGAAAAACCTTTTAAAAACGGAAAAAAACATCCACTGACTTTCAAAGCTGCTACAGAAACAACAATTTCAAATGTAGTGAAGTCAAAGTAATAAGTTTCCAGAAAAAATAATACTCAAGTAAAGTACAGATACTCAAAAAGTGTACTTAAGTACAGTACTCAAGTAAATGTACTTAGTTACAGTCCACCTCTGGTAAGCACCGTTTCTGAACTCCCTGGAACATTGTAGTGTTAAGGTTTCTTCCGGGAACGTACACGTCACAAGATTCCTCATTTAAATAATTCTTGTCTATTGGGTAAATATAGGTGCAACCTGGTCTCACAGAATTCCGTGAAATGAACACGGGACCCTTAACACAAAATCCGTGGCAGTTTCACGGAATCGCCGAAAATTCCGTGATGGGTCCACGGAAGTGATTCCTATGCAAGTCAATGACAGTAAATAGCAGACATGATTTTATGAATATTTATAGGCTACTTTTATATTTTGGAGCAACTAACTCCACTCCTACCCTAAACCTACCCACTTCTCAACAATATAAAACATATAACAGGCAAATACAAGTACAGTCACAGGTATTTATTGCAAAAACTGACCAAAAACAGCATAAAAGTATCAACTCATGTTGCATTCCAAGTCTTCTGAAGTCACTCGATGTCTTCATGTAAAGAACAGAGTTGATTTTAATGTTTTAATTGCTAAAATGATGATCCCGCCGTGCCGTGAGCACACTCATTCAAATCCCATTCAAATAATACACTTGACTCTTTAGCGTGACGCAATCTGTCACGAGACACACGAGAGCCAATGGCATTTTACAATCAAAGCCGGCGTAATGACGCAATTGGTCACGAGACATACGACAGCCAATGCTGTCAAAGCTGACGTAACGTTTTTTCCGGCGGTAAAATTTGAAATGTGTTTAGGATCTTTGGCGGATGGACTCGACGCTGCTGATCGCTTTTGAGGATTTTCTTCACACAAATCAATCGTTTGGCCTCGGAACACTTGGAATATTTGTACTTTTTGAATAAATTGTGCCTGCAGTCGTATCTGCCTGTTATATCCTGTTTTTTTATAATACACAAATGGTTAGGTTTAGGGAAGGGATTGGGTTACGTGTTCAAAACGTGTCTAAATACTGTAAATAAATAAAAAATGAAAATAATTATAAATAAAATTATGCTGGCTGATTAAATCGAGAATCACACTCCATGTCATAATGGCAAAAATCATAGTTTCATGATGAAAACAATGCCCAACGCGTCTGTATACTGTCATTGACTTGCATAGGAATCACTTCCGTGGACCCATCACGGAATTTTCGGCGATTCCGTGAAACTGCCACGGATTTTGAGTTAAGGGTCCCGTGTTCATTTCACGGAATTCTGTGAGATCAGGTTGTATAGGTGGTAAGGCCTGGTTGAGTTGCATTAAGAGTGTGTTGAAACTCACAGTTATGATAAGAGGCTTGACATTTCCGAAACACCCTTGAAGCGGTTGACCAATCAAAACACACTGGTCCAGCAGACTAATCAGAGCACATTGCGTTTTTTGGTAGGAAGAAGCAGAGTCCAGAACTAAACACAATGTTACCGACAGACTGGAAAGAGAGGTGCTGCAATACGGTAAAGTGAAAAAATTTGTTTTTGAACATTCAAACCTATTCTTGTAGACCCCAAAAACAAAATAAAAAGGGTAAAATAAACAATTATGACAAAGTAAAATACACAATTATGACAAACAAAGTAACAATTATGAGGAATAAAGTTGCAATTGAGAGAAAAAAAGTTGCAGTTGAGAGAAAAAAGTATATATATATATATATATATATAAGGTTCTATATGGCACCAAAAATGGTTCTTCGTCGTAATCATAGGTGAACCATTTTTGGTGCTATATAGAACCATATCTTAGCATTTTCTGTATATGGTAGCGGTGCTATATAGCACCTTAGTCAAAGAACCGGTGAAGAACCTCTCAAGAACCGCTGAAGAACTACTGAAGCACCAAAATTGATGCTATATAGCACTAAAAAAGGTTCCCCTATGATTACGAGCCAAAAACCATTTTTGGTGCCATATAGAACCTTTTTTTTTTAGAGTGTATATTTGAGGTGGAAATGGGCTCCCATATACACTGAAACACTCTTTATCTTGAACATACCCTATTCCCTACTCACTCTATATTGTTTTGAAAGTGTAAAGGTAATGTGAAATGTGTCATGTTTTAGCACACTGCTTCTGTTACAGACAAACAGTACTTTATTGAGTTCAAAGTTATATAACAACAACAACAACTACATAAAAAAAGTGTTCATTTTGATTTTAGAAAACACTTTAAATGTTGGTCTAAACTTCAAAATCTGACCTGACTGTGACACATCAAATCTGACCTGAAATAGTCTTTAAATCGCATTCACTTTATGAGAGCACCCACTTCTTTTTCATTTCTATTTTCAAAGGGGCTAAGGCAGGTTAAGTGATGTGTTTAAGGGAGCAGCAGTTACACCTGCATAAGCAGGTCCAAAGTCTGCTGCCGTGACCTTTATGTATGTCTCAGAGCAAAGCTTTTACAGTCCTTTTAAAAAGCAAAGAATTTGTACTGAGATTTTGTTCCACCAGGAATTGCAGGGGTGAGTTCCAAATGAAAATCCTGGAGCAGATAATTGTTTGTCTGAGGAGATGAGAAAAAAATAAGTGTGTACGTGTGACTCTAACTCTAATGAGATTTAGTTGTCACATAGTTGCAAATCAATGAGAGTTAGTTGACTTATAGCTACAAAGTGTAGTTGCAAAATTACTGGTTTCACTTTATTTTCATGGTCCCTTTAACACATTCTGTTGACTATAAGTAACGTTGCACCTGCATGTCCATTAACTAAGTGTTATTAGAGTATTAGTAGACTGGTAGGGTTGTTGACATGTAGTTGCAAAGTTACTTATGTTCAAATGGGACCATCACAATAAAGAGTTAGAAGATATTAAGCAGACAGTCTACTAATACTCTAATGAGAGTTAGTAGACATGTAGGTGCAGAGCTACTTATAGTCAACAGAATGTACAAAAGGAACCATCAAAATAAAGTGTTACCAAGTTCCACTTTGGTCACACTTCATTTTGATGGTCACCTTTAGACAGTCTGTTGACTAAAAGTAGCATTGCATTTATATGTCAACTAACTGTCATTAGAGGATTAGTTCAGTATTATGCCGCGTTCCAGGCAACCCGTAACTCGTGTTTTTCCAACCTTCTACCCGTGAAAGTGCACTGGAACGGCAGTCAAACCCGTGACTTCCCACCCGTGAACTCGTACTAGATCGATGTACTCCCAGTTACGAGTTCTGACGTCACAGAGGCCGCGAAGCAACAATGGCAGCCCCCATGGATGCTGTGTTTTTGGAAGTCGTACACGGTGAGAAATAGACTTTAGGACAATATAACGTTGGAATCAAATTAATAATAATATAATAATAATGATAAATAATACACACACGATTATGTATTACAATGTTATGTGTCTGAAACGATGTGAAAGTATATCGCTACATGGAAATATACAAAGAACGTAAAATAAAAGGTATAACAGCTTCTCTTGCCTGATGCGTCGTTTTTTTCTCCTCCGTTTCCTTCAAGTAAGCAATGAGTAAGCACTTTTGGCGATAGAAATGATGGTAAATGAGCATAAGCACCGTACGGCTCGCCATGTTTTGTTTACATCTAGCACCACAATTCCTTGCGCTCAAGCAGTTTGGCGTGACTTTGCCTGGAACGCTACAAAGTCGTAAGTCGTGGTTTGAAGTCGTAACTTACGGGCTCAAAAACCTGCCTGGAACGCAGCATTAGTAGACTGTTAGGGGTAGTGTTAGGGTTAGTAGAATAAGTTGACATGTATTTGCAAATCTACTTATAGGCAGAGGTGGGTAGTAACGAATTACATTTACTTCGTTACTTGAGTAAATTTTTTGGGTAACTTGTACTTTTAGAGTATATTTAAAGATGGGTACTTTTACTCTTACTCAAGTACATTTCTTGTGAAAAAACTGTACTTTTACTTTGTTACATTCGGTGGCGTTCCTCCGCTACTGTCAAATGGTAATAATTATATTATATATATTTTTTTAAAAATAAGTTAATATGACTTTCGCAAGTCTCGCGAAACGTTGGAGAGGCTGCTTCGCGAGAGGTGGCTACGCATCACCCGCTTATAATTAGCACGCATTTAGTCGGAAGATGATGGTCGAAGCAGAGGAAGATGTGTGTGAGCTACGGGAGGCAGATCACTCGTGGCATCAAGTTCAGTCTATGTTTTCACTCCAAGATGTCAAAAAGAATAGTTTCATAATGTGTGTGCTGTGCACCAAAACGAACTGACATCTCAGCATACAAGAATTCCACCCTGAAAAAACATGTAGCGGTAAGTGTCACAATGATGCCTATATTTGAACACTATTAATGGCAATTTGGTAACTATGGGACATTTTCCCTTATTGTAATACTATTTCACACACTGTCCGAATGTTTCCTCATATGCACTCTTGTGCAAGCATAATCGTTTGAATCCTCCAAACAACACACGTCCACAAACAAACGTTCACATCTGTACATTTACATACCGTATCCTTTTTTTCCACAAAACGAAACAAACTGAATAGCCTAATGTGACGTCTTGCATTTGTACACAAATCCAGACAGACACCTGTCTGAAGTGTAGAAAATACATACAAATAAAAACGGGATTGTATTTTATTTCTACCTAAAGAATATATATATATATATATATATATATATATATATATATATATATATATATATATATATATATATATATATATATATATATATATATATATATATATATATATATATATATATATATATATATACATACATATACAATAAGGTTCATTAGTTAACTACATTAGTTAACATGAACTAATAATGAACTGCACTTATAAAGCATTTATTTATCTTTGTCAATGTTAATTTCAACATTTACTAATACATTATTAAAATCTTGTTAACATTAGTTAATGCACTGTGAACTAACATGACTAAACCATGAACAGCTTGATTTTTATTAAGTAACGTTAACAAAGATTAACTAATGCTAATGTTCATGGTTAGTTCATGTTAACTAATGCATTAACTAATGTCAACTAATACAACAACCGAGAGGTGTGTGAAAGCTCTCCAAGTAGTCTGAAATTCAGGGTTTTCGCTTCTTATCAATCAGATCGAAAGTAACTAGTAACTAACTACTTGAGTAGTTTTTCCATCTAATACTTTTTTACTCTTACTCAAGTAAATATTACGATTGTTACTTTTACTTTTACTTGAGTAAATATTTCAGTAAGTACTTGTACTTTTACTTGAGTACAGGTTTTGGCTACTCTACCCATCTCTGCTTATAGGCAGTAGAATGTCTGTTGGGGAACCATCACATTAAGGGCCTTATCATACACCCGGTGCAATGCAACGGCAGGTGCGGCGCAAGTGTTTTTTGCTAGTTTCAGCCCGATGCAGTTATTATTTTCACGTCCAGCGCCACGTTGTTTAAATAGCAAATGCACTTGCGCCCATCTCTTCACCCATGGGCATGCTGGTCTGAAAATGAGGTGTGTTCAGGCGCATTGTTGGCGCGTTGCTATTTTGAGGGAACTGAAAACGACTGCTCCATTGACCAACAAAAACCTGGTCTAAGTCAATAGCGCAGCATTTTTTGTGTTATTTAAAGAACGCGTTAGTAATATGTGCCTATAGGTGGGTATACAACACGTGACACTCTGCTTATTACACACACAGGGACACGCAGCAGCATTATTTTAAAAATAAAAGGACTCCTTTCTGGAGAAGCGTTCAGTCATTCCACTCGCAAATTCTTCCATGTAAATAGTGCATCCGCCATGGCGCAAGCACAACTGGCTTTTAAAGGGAATGGGAGATGAGACTCTGATTGGAGAATCCACGTTACGCCCAAAACACACCCATGACTCATTAAGAGACTAGGTACAACCCTTTTGGACCATGCGCCTTGAGTGCGCCCCGTTTTTTTAAGTTGTTAAACTAGCAAAAGTGGATTCGGACACGCCCTAAGTGCACCTGCGCCATGGGCTTCAGACCCTTCAGGGCCCTAAGTGTTAACAGATATTAAGCAGACAGACTACTAATACGCTACTAATACTCTAATGAGAGTGAGTTGACATGTAGGTGAAACGTTACTTATTGTCAACACAATGTGTTAAAGGGACCATCAAAATAAAGTGAAACCACTAAATTTGCAACTACACTACACTTTGTAGCTACAAGTCAACTAATTCATTAATTTTCAACTACGGACAACTTAATCTCATTAGAGTTATGACTCTAATGTCTAACAGAATGTCTAAAGGTGACCTTCAAAATAAAGTGTTACCAAATAGATTCCATTATCATAAATATCATCATTATAAATAAAATATTTATACAACAAAATAAAATTTAAATATATTAAAATATATGATGTTTGCATACCTTTAACTAGGACCCCATGTAAATATTTTTTTTACAGTGGACCAAAAACACAAATACAATGAAGGGATTTTAGCCGCTCATTTCACCGAAAGCCACTGTCCTTGAGTATTACAGCTCCTTAAGGAAACTGTGCCACAGCAGTCAACAACAATCATGGCTCCTGCGCAGTTCCTCCCAGCAGTGGTGCGCTGCAGGTACGCACTGCTTCTGGGGGAGTGACTCCATGAGGCATGGCAAGACGCTAGTCCAGGGGAGCAGTGCCGTTTCGGGAAGGTTGAGTTAGCTTTGGAGCAGATCAAAGTAGGCAAGCGCCAGGCAGCAAACAACCCCTCCTTTTCCCATGCTCCTCTGTGACCGTGAATTACATTGACTAGCTGTATCACCCCGGGCATTGGGACTCAGTACATTAGCTGCAGTGCACAAGCAGGAACCCTGCCCCCATGACTCGGCCTAATGGAATATTTTTCCATGCATGCACGCGTAGATCTACGCCAGCTTCAAGCTCTGAACACGCTTAAACAAACAAAAACTTGAATGCACACTTACTGGTTCACATGATACGTTCTTAACTAGGGGTGAAATGCATTGCTGCAATTGCTCTGACAGTGTGGGTTAGGGTTAGGGTTAATTCAATCCATTGATTATGTGCTTTTAAAAATGAGTTGCATTTTCTACAATTATATATATTTTTTACTAGAAATATAACATTCTTGTCTTGTGTTTGTACTTTGTACTGTATATATACATATATATATATATATATATATATATATATATATATATATATATATATATATATATATATATATATATATATATATATATATATATACAGTGAGGAAAATAAGTATTTGAACACCCTGCTATTTTGCAAGTTCTCCCACTTGGAAATCATGGAGGGGTCTGAAATTGTCATCGTAGGTGCATGTCCACTGTGAGAGACATAATCCAAAAAAAAAAATCCAGAAATCACAATATATGATTTTTTAACGATTTATTTGTATGATGCAGCTGCAAATAAGTATTTGAACACCTGTCTATCAGCTAGAATTCTGACCCTCAAAGACCTGTTAGTCTGCCTTTAAAATGTCCACCTCCACTCCATTTATTATCCTAAATTAGATGCACCTGTTTGAGGTCGTTAGCTGCATAAAGACACCTGTCCACCCCATACAGTCAGTAAGAATCCAACTACTAACATGGCCAAGACCAAAGAGCTGTCCAAAGACACTAGAGACATAATTGTACACCTCCACAAGGCTGGAAAGGGCTACAGGGAAATCGCCAAGCAGATTGGTGAAAAAAGGTCCACTGTTGGAGCAATCATTAGAAAATGGAAGAAGCTTAACATGACTGTCAATCTCCCTCGGACTGGGGCTCCATGCAAGATCTCACCTCGTGGAGTCTCAATGATCCTAAGAAAGGTGAGAAATCAGCCCAGAACTACACGGGAGGAGCTGGTCAATGACCTGAAAAGAGCTGGGACCACCGTTTCCAAGGTTACTGTTGGTAATACACTAAGACGTCATGGTTTGAAATCATGCATGGCATGGAAGGTTTCCCTGCTTAAACCAGAACATGTCAAGGCCCGTCTTAAGTTTGCCAATGACCATTTGGATGATCCAGAGGAGTCATGGGAGAAAGTCATGTGGTCAGATGAGACCAAATTAGAACTTTTCGGTCATCCACTAAACGTGTTTGGAGGAAGAAGAATGATGAGTACCATCCCAAGAACACCATCCCTACTGTGAAGCATGGGGGTGGTAGCATCATGCTTTGGGGGTGTTTTTCTGCACATGGGACAGGGCGGCTGCACTGTATTAAGGAGAGGATGACCAGGGCCATGTATTGCGAGATTTTGGGGAACAACCTCCTTCCCTCAGTTAGAGCATTGAAGATGGGTCAAGGCTGGGTCTTCCAACATGACAATGACCCGAAGCACACAGCCAGGATAACCAAGGACTGGCTCTGTAAGAAGCATATCAAGGTTCTGGCGTGGCCTAGCCAGTCTCCAGACCTAAACCCAATAGAGAATCTTTGGAGGGAGCTCAAACTCCGTGTTTCTCAGTGGCAGGCCAGAAACCTGACTGATCTTGAGAAGATCTGTGTGGAGGAGTGGGTCAAAATCCCTCCTGCTGTGTGTGCAAACCTGGTGAAAAACTACAGGAAACGTTTGACCTCTGTAATTGCAAACAAAGGCTACTGTACCAAACAATGATTTTCTCAGGTGTTCAAATACTTATTTGCAGCTTTAAATAGTATTTGCAGCTTTAACAAATAAATAGTTAAAAAACCATACATTGTGATTACTGGAATTTTTTTTTTCCGATTATGTCTCTCACAGTGGACATGCATATATATATATATATATATGTTATAATGCATCGGGTAATTAAGTAAAAATGTGTAACTGAAGCAAATTGCCAGGGCAAAATTACATTGCTATTCTTCACATGCAAGTTTCCATGGAAACGGCATCCTCCCACACAGCATACATATTAACATACTAATAATCCTAAACATTAACTTAATTAATAGTCATTATAATGTATATGTAGTCTCAATGTTCACACCACTAGCTTACATTTATATGCCTATTAAATGCTTCTATTTCATCCATTTTACTTTTACTCATTCTGTTCGGACCAGTGAATTGCATATATTCAGATCCACTGTCTGTGATATTATATTGTTCTTGTGTTTTGACATTAGTGTATGTATTTTGCAAAATGTCTTAAAGGGATAGTTCACCCAAAAATTTTAATTCATAATTTTCTCACCCTCAAGTTGTTCCAAACCGGCATACATTTCTTCCTTCTGAACACAAAAGAAGATTGAGGAAAAGAAAAGAAGAGTAAAGCATGTTGGTAATCAAACAGTTGATGGGCCCCATTGACTTCCATAGTTTTTCCCATACTATGGAAGTCAACGGGGCCTATAAACGGGGGTTTGGTTTCCTATATTCCTCAAAACATCTTTTGTGTTCAACAGAAGAATGAAACTCATACCGTTTTGGAACAACTTGTGGGTGAGTAGATAACAGAATAAAATTTTATTGGTGAACTAACACTTTAAGCATTTAAATAAAACAAATGTAATAAAACTGTAAGTAAAACTAAATGTTATTATTTTTACTCTTTATTAACATTGCATTGGCCATTCATTAAATAAAATAATGTCTTTAAACACTTTATCCTCCTTATTTCTGTGGTTGAATACGGACGCCAGCAGCAGGAGTCAGGGGCTTATGGGTGTCAGTCTGTAATACTGAAGCCTTACTGCTGAAGTGTGACGGGATATGTGAGCAGCACAGGTAAATAGAGGCTGGTATCCAGCCATGCCTTTAGCTGTCCTTCCCACACATATCTGTAGCTGACAGGTGCCGCCGTGGCTGACGTCCATCAGTGGCTTTTTTTACCTCAAAGCACTCTTGCAGATACTGTACACTGTAAAAAAATTAGTATGAATTTATATTACTGCCTGGTAAAAAAAAAAAAAAAAATCTTGTTCTGTATTTTAACTTCTGCTCTAGCTTCTGTTCTACTCATGCTTATACTCTTGTATCTCAGCAATGCAGCGCTGCAAATACTGATGACTTTTGTATGATACATTTCTTGTGAAGTTCCTCATTTGTAAGTCACTTTGGATAAAATGTATTTTATTTTTACAGATTAACTGTAAAACTGTTTACTTTTCTGGTGCTTTGGTTCCTGCATGCATTGTGGCATGAATAAATAATGCTGTTGAATTGTTTGTTGCTTGTTGGTCTGTCAATCTTCTCTGCAGGTTTGCCAGGTCTGCGTAACAAAACAAGCCTAATGGCCAATCAAAAATAGCCCAAAAGTAGTCCAGTGACCATATCTCAAATATCAAATCCACTATATCGTAGTCATCATAAACACAGCCCATAAACAAAACTTTACATCTAATGCAGTTTTGTTATGGAATGTAATATATTCCAATCCAAACATTTCAGTCAAATATAATTTATGCAATTTGTAAAACCTTTTTACCCACGGAGAAAAAACAACCCGCAGCAACAGTTTACTGTTGTGAGTTATAAAGTCAGAATTGTGTGATATAAAGTCAGAATTGTGAGATATAAAGTCAGAATTGTGAGATATAAAGTCAGAATTGTGAGATATAAAGTTAGAATTGCTAGATATAAAGTCAGAATTGTGTGATATAAAGTCAGAATTGTGAGATATAAAGTCAGAATTGTGAGATATAAAGTTAGAATTGCTAGATATAAAGTCAGAATTGTGTGATATAAAGTCAGAATTGCTAGATATAAAGTTAGAATTGCGAGATATAAAGTCAGAATTGTGTGATATAAAGTCAGAATTGCTAGATATAAAGTTAGAATTGTGAGATATAAAGTCAGAATTGTGTGATATAAAGTCAGAATTGTGAGATATAAAGTTAGAATTGCTAGATATAAAGTCAGAATTGTGTGATATAAAGTCAGAATTACTAGATATAAAGTTAGAATTGCGAGATATAAAGTCAGAATTGTGAGATATAAAGTCAGAATTGTGTGATATAAAGTCAGAATTGTGAGATATAAAGTCAGAATTGTGAGATATAAAGTCAGAATTGTGTGATATAAAGTCAGAATTGTGTGATATAAAGTCAGAATTGTGAGATATAAAGTCAGAATTGTGTGATATAAAGTCAGAGTTGTGTGATGTAAAGTCAGAATTGTGAGATATAAAGTCAGAATTGTGAGATATAAAGTCAGAATTGTGAGATATAAAGTCAGAATTGTGTGATATAAAGTCAGAATTGTGTGATATAAAGTCAGAATTGTGTGATATAAAGTCAGAATTGTGTGATATAAAGTTAGAATTGTGAGATGTAAAGTCAGAATTGTGTGATTTAAAGTCAGAGTTGTGTGATATAAAGTCAGAATTGTGTGATATAAAGTCAGAATTGTGAGATATAAAGTCAGAATTGTGTGATATAAAGTCAGAATTGTGTGATATAAAGTCAGAATTGTGAGATATAAAGTCAGAATTGTGTGATATAAAGTCAGAATTGTGAGATATAAAGTCAGAATTGCGTGATATAAAGTCAGAATTGTGTGATATAAAGTCAGAATTGTGAGATATAAAGTCAGAATTGTGTGATATAAAGTCAGAATTGTGAGATATAAAGTCAGAATTGTGTGATATAAAGTCAGAATTGTGAGATATAAAGTCAGAATTGTGAGATATAAAGTCAGAATTGTGAGATATAAAGTCAGAATTGTGTAATATAAAGTCAGAATTGTGAGATATAAAGTCAGAATTGTGTGATATAAAGTCAGAGTTGTGTGATATAAAGTCAGAATTGTGAGATATAAAGTCAGAATTGTGTGATATAAAGTCAGAATTGTGTGATATAAAGTCAGTTGTGTGATATAAAGTCAGATTTGCGTGATATAAAGTCAGAATTGTGAGATATAAAGTCAGAATTGTGTGATATAAAGTCAGAATTGTGTGATATAAAGTCAGTTGTGTGATATAAAGTCAGAATTGTGAGATATAAAGTCAGAATTGTGAGATATAAAGTCAGAATTGTGTGATATAAAGTCAGAATTGTGTGATATAAAGTCAGATTTGCGTGATATAAAGTCAGAATTGTGTGATATAAAGTCAGAGTTGTGCGATATAAAGTCAGAATTGTGAGATATAAAGTCAGAATTGTGTGATATAAAGTCAGAGTTGTGTGATATAAAGTCAGAATTGTGTGATATAAAGTCAGAGTTGTGCGATATAAAGTCAGAATTGTGAGATATAAAGTCAGAATTGTGAGATATAAAGTCAGAATTGTGTGATATAAAGTCAGAATTGTGTGATATAAAGTCAGTTGTGTGATATAAAGTCAGATTTGCGTGATATAAAGTCAGAATTGTGAGATATAAAGTCAGAATTGTGTGATATAAAGTCAGAATTGTGTGATATAAAGTCAGTTGTGTGATATAAAGTCAGAATTGTGAGATATAAAGTCAGAATTGTGAGATATAAAGTCAGAATTGTGTGATATAAAGTCAGAATTGTGTGATATAAAGTCAGATTTGCGTGATATAAAGTCAGAATTGTGTGATATAAAGTCAGAGTTGTGCGATATAAAGTCAGAATTGTGAGATATAAAGTCAGAATTGTGTGATATAAAGTCAGTTGTGTGATATAAAGTCAGATTTGCGTGATATAAAGTCAGAATTGTGAGATATAAAGTCAGAATTGTGAGATATAAAGTCAGAATTGTGTGATATAAAGTCAGAATTGTGTGATATAAAGTCAGATTTGCGTGATATAAAGTCAGAATTGTGAGATATAAAGTCAGAATTGTGAGATATAAAGTCAGAATTGTGAGATATAAAGTCAGAATTGTGAGATATAAAGTCAGAATTGTGTGATATAAAGTCAGAATTGTGAGATATAAAGTCAGAATTGTGAGATATAAAGCCAGAATTGTGAGATATAAAGTCAGAATTGTGAGATATAAAGCCAGAATTGTGAGATATAAAGTTAGAATTGCGAGATATAAAGTCAGAATTGTGAGATATAAAGTCAGAATTGTGAGATATAAAGTCAGAATTGTGAGATATAAAGTCAGAATTGTGAGATATAAAGTCAGAATTGTGTGATATAAAGTCAGAATTGTGAGATATAAAGTCAGAATTGTGAGACATAAAGCCAGAATTGTGAGATATAAAGTTAGAATTGTGAGATATAAAGTCAGAATTGTGAGATATAAAGTCAGAATTGTGAGATATAAAGTTAGAATTGCGAGATATAAAATCAGAATTGTGAGATATAAAGTCAGAATTGTGAGATATAAAGTTAGAATTGCGAGATATAAAATCAGAATTGTGAGATATAAAGTCAGAATTGTGAGATATAAAGTCAGAATTGTGTGATATAAAGTCAGAATTGTGAGATATAAAGTCAGAATTGTGAGATATAAAGCCAGAATTGTGAGATATAAAATCAGAATTGTGAGATATAAAGTCAGAATTGTGAGATATAAAGTCAGAATTGTGAGATATAAAGTCAGAATTGTCAAGTCAAGTCAAGTCAACTTTATTTATATAGCGCTTTTAACAATGTAGATTGTTTCAAAGCAGCTTTACAGTGTTAAACAGCAAAATAATGCAGCCTAATTTTATTCAGCTGTATAGCCATTTGATGTCATCAGTTCATTTCAATTTCCATACGGTGACAGTGTGGGCTTTAGATCAATAATTAGATCAGTAATTTAGTTTACATGGTTAAATTAGTTTATTAATTAGATTTATTTCGATGTTTAGTTGAAAAATATAGTGTGATATTTGTAAATATATAAATATAATTGTGTGATATAAAGTCAGATTTGCGTGATATAAAGTCAGAATTGTGTGATATAAAGTCAGATTTGTGATATAAAGTCAGAATTGTGAGATATAAAGTCAGAATTGTGAGATATAAAGTCAGAATTGTGATATAAAGTCAGATTTGCGTGATATAAAGTCAGAGAATTGTGAAATATAAAGTCAGAATTGTGTGATATAAAGTCAGAATTGTGAGATATAAAGTCAGAATTGTGTGATATAAAGTCAGAATTGTGAGATATAAAGTCAGAATTGTGAGATATAAAGTCAGAATTGTGAGATATAAAGTCAGAATTGTGTGATATAAAGTCAGAATTGTGAAATATAAAGTCAGAATTGTGTGATATAAAGTCAGAATTGTGAGATATAAAGTCAGAATTGTGAGATATAAAGTCAGAATTGTGTGATATAAAGTCAGAATTGTGTGATATAAAGTCAGAATTGTGAGATATAAAGTCAGAATTGTGAGATATAAAGTCAGAATTGTGAGATATAAAGTCAGAATTGTGAAATATAAAGTCAGAATTGTGTGATATAAAGTCAGAATTTCGAGATATAAAGTCAGAATTGTGTGATATAAAGTCAGAATTGTGAGATATAAAGTCAGAATTGTGAGATATAAAGTCAGAATTGTGAAATATAAAGTCAGAATTGTGTGATATAAAGTCAGAATTTCGAGATATAAAGTCAGAATTGTGAGATATAAAGTCAGAATTGTGTGATATAAAGTCAGAATTGTGAAATATAAAGTCAGAATTGTGTGATATAAAGTCAGAATTTCGAGATATAAAGTCAGAATTGTGAGATATAAAGTCAGAATTGTGTGATATAAAGTCAGATTTGCGTGATATAAAGTCAGAGAATTGCGTGATATAAAGTCAGAATTGTGTGATATAAAGTCAGAATTGTGAAATATAAAGTCAGAATTGTGTGATATAAAGTCAGAATTGTGAGATATAAAGTCAGAATTGCGAGATATAAAGTCAGAATTGCAAGAAATGTGCAATTCTGCAGGAAAACCATGGACTTGTTGCAACTTGGCTTGTTCTCACTTTCAGTTAATTGTTTAGATTAGATTCAACTTTATTGTCATTACACAAGTACAAGTACAAGGCAACGAAATGCAGTTTAGGTCTAACCAGAAGTGCAATAGCAGCAAGTGCAGGATATATACAATGGTTGCGTAAGTGCAGGACATGGATATGTACTGAATATATATAAAAATGTATAAATAGAGAGATGGTTATTACTATAAACAGAACTGAATTTACAGGTGAATATGTACAGTGAATAAATATACAGATGGCTATAACTATAAACAGAATTTACAGGTGAATATGTACTATGAATATAATATACAGATGGCTATTACTATAAACAGAATTTACAGTTGAATATGTACTATGAATATAATATACAGATGGCTATTACTATAAACAGAATTTACAGTTGAATATGTACTATGAATATAATATACAGATGGCTATTACTATAAACAGAATTTTACAGATAGAGGTATACAATAATATGTTAGGCTAATATGAGGAATAGCAGTGGATTAAGGTAGTGCAATAAATTATGGACAGAGCTATCCGAAAAAAAAGTGTAAAAGTGCAGTGGAAAGTGGTTGCATATTACAGTTAGAAGTACGGTGCAAAAATGCAAATGTAAACAGTTGGTAATACTGTTAAGTAGAATTGTTTTTATAATGTTAATGTTTGCCCCGTAGTGGCTATTGTAATAAACATTAATTTCGTCTTCTATATTCATAATGGTCCATTATACAGGAGAATCAGTCTTTTAATGACATTTTTAGGACATTTCTGTGCTTTTTCTTATTGAAATATAGCATATGTGGTTGGATGGTTGAATCCTGTGCAGTCAAGCAAAATTGTTCAATTCAAAGAAATCCTACATTTTCCCCTTTTGTGGATGGAAATGAATGGCCTGCCGTTTTGTCGTCTATTGCAAGCAGTGAAAAAATAGATTAAGACATCTCTTTTTTTTCTTCCTCCATGTAACCCATTGTAAACAACTGGGCTCTGTTGCATTCAGAAAATGACCTAGCCTGCATTTCATTCACAGTAAGACTCAGAATACAGCGTGTAATGTTAGAAAAAACTGTTAAATGTATCTTGGTTTATTTTACTATTTACATTTGACTAAGCATTTACATGAGCAGAATAGGGTTTTTGGTACAGAGCATGAGTAAATGTATTTGTTTTGGAAATGTGTGTTACATACAAGTGTTTGTCTTGTAATAAAAGGGACGAGTGTCTTTATTGCATCTAGCTGTGGGAGATTGTTCACTGCGAGTGTTGAAATCTTACTGAATGAACACTTCAATCTTGAAAACAAAGGAAAAACACTCGATATTGATTTGCCAGCTGAACCACTGTTAAAAATCAAAACATAGAATGAAAATGTGCACAAAAATATCCATGCCATGCCAAAAGCCAGTACTATTGTATCTGCACTGTTACTAGTCACAGACATTCTGAATAAACACAAAAAAACATTCAGTGTTTTAGTAATGCCGTCTGTGTTTCACAGATGAAAGTGGTAAGTGGTTGGCCTTCTTGCTAATAAGGGCATGAAACGATTCTTTTCACCCTCTTGCTCTTTCCTTGCTGCCATGTTAATGTTTAATCCTAATCCATCATAACCCCAGTTCAGTGAGACAAAGAAGAATTCAGCTAGCACACACACACACACACACACACACACGCTGAGAGCATGACACTCGTAGACACCCTGAGGAAGACAGGTGTTGACAAATCATTTTTCTCTAAGGATTGAATTGCCAAAGGGAAACTCTGGTATTGTACTAGATAGTTATAGGCCACTGTACAAAACGGGGCCATTTGTGTACCTTATATACTTTACATACACTACCATTCAGTTTGGGGTCAGTAAGACACTATATTGCCAAAAGGGACGCCTGCCTTTACATGCACATGAACTTTAATGACATCCCATTCTAAATCCGTAGGGTTTAATATGGGGTTGGCCCACCCTTTGCAGCTATAACAGCTTCAACTCTTCTGGGAAGGATTTCCAGAAGGTTTAGGAGTGTGTTTATGGGAATTGTTGACCATTCTTCTAGAAGTGCATTTGTGAGGACAGGCACTGATGTTGGACAAGAAGGCCTAGCTTGCAGTCTCTCCTCTAAATAATCCCAAAAGTGTTCTATCGTGTTGAGTTCAGGACTCTGAGCAGGCCAGTCAAGTTCCTCCACACCAAACTCACTCATCCATGTCTTTATGGACCTTGCTTTGTGCACTGGTGCGAAGTCATTTTGGAACAGGAAGGGGCGATGACCAAACTGTTCCCACAAAGTTGGGAGCATGAAATTGTCCAAAATGTCTTAGTATGCTGAAGCATTAAGAGTTCCTTTCACTGGAACTAAGGAGTCAAGCCCAACTCCTGAAAAACAACCCCACACCATAATCCCCGTCACCAAACTTTACACTTGGCACAATGCAGTCAGGCAAGCACCGTTCTCCTAGCAACCACCAAACCCAGACTGATCCATCTGATATCACTCCAGAGAACACGTCTCCACTGCTCTAGAGTCCAGTGGTGGCGTGCTTTACACCACTACATTCAACGTTTTGCATTGCACTTGGTGATGTAAGGCTTGGATGCAGCTGCTAGGCCATGGAAGCCCATTCCATGAAGCTCTCTCCACACTGTTCTTGAGCTAATTGAAGGCCACACAAAGTTTGGAGGTCTGTAGCTATTGACTCTGCAGGAAGTCAGCGACTTCTGTGCACTGTGCACCTCAGCATGAGTTGACCCCGCTCTGTGATTTTACGTGGCCTACCACTTCGTGGCTGAGTTGCTGTTGTTCCCAATTGCTTCCACTGTGTTATAATACACATATATAACAGTTGACCGTGGAATATTTAGTAGTGAGTGTCTGCATGCCTAGGTGCTTGATTTTATACAACTGTGGCCATGGAAGTGATTGGAACAACTGAATTCAATTATTTGGAGGGGTGTCCCAATACTTTTGGCAATATAGTGTATATATTTTAATTAAATTAATGATTTTATTCAGCAAAGATGCATTAAATTGATTAAAAGTGACAGTTAAGACATTTATAATGTTACAAAAGATTTCTATTTCAAATAAATACTGTTCTTTTGAACCTTCTAATAATCAAAGAATCATGAAAGAATGCTTCAATTTCAACTTTTAAGCAGCACAACCGTTTTCAGTATTGATAATAATACAGAATGTAACATGTTAAGTCTCCAACTTACCCTTTTTCTACATTTTGATTAAAACTAAAAGGAAGTAACATCTAGTACTTAAAATAATATAGTATTTAGTATTTGGTCTTAAAACCCACCTTTTTAGCAGAGCTTTTGATGGATTTGTTACTTCTTCATTTTTCAGGTTTTGTTTATATTTTTTGATTGTTTTAAATCTGTAGCACTTTGAGATTTTGTTTAATATAAAGTGTGTTACAAATAAAATGTATTATTATTATTAGTAGTAGTATTTTGGCTTTATTCTTCTATATAGTTTTCATTGTAGACTTTAGCTGACATAACATATTAACTAGACCTGAAGTTGTTCTCAAGTGTGTGCCAACCCTGTTACCACCATGTTTTATTTTTCATATTTTCTCTAAAAATAAACAAAATGTTGAGGGATATGTTGCAGTCTCCTTTTTTAAAATACATGTTCTTGTTTTGTTTTTGTTGTTTTGTTATGTTTGTCAGTATAGCGGCATAGCAATCTTAAAAAGTCATCCCGGTTACTAGACAACACAGGTAATTGAAAGTGGATATATTTTAGACATTTCTGCGTTTTCAGCAAAGCTTGACATATCAAAACTTTGAAACTTTTACTTTTCTGATGGCATTAGAATAAAACCATTAATTATATTAAATATAGTTTACTTGTTAATGGTACTGTAAGTGATTTTTTTTTTCAAGGGATGGTAGTCCCTAGAAAATGTCCTTTCACTATCACTAGATATGTTGTGTTAAAATATCACATCTGTCTCTATGACAGCTCTAGGCTCTGTAAACTGCAACAAAAAAAATGGTCAAAATATCAGACTTAGAGGCACTTTCTGCCTGTCAATCATTTTAGATTTTTTTTTAGATTTTAGACTGAGATTAGTAGCTGTAGTGGATCAGTCAAGTTTAACTGCTTCATTAGCAGTTGCGTTAGTTTGTGGTGCGAGTATGATAGACTTTGACAACACTTGAGATGATGTACAGCCAGAGATTGTCTTGTATTAACGAGATGAGAGGGTCTTGGGGGTTTTAACATTGAAGAAAGTGTAATGACTTGTGAATTAAAAAAATCTATATTTGGTGTTATATCGCTAGTAAACGTACAGTAGGACTGCATTGTTTGTGGAATGTGCCTTGTATAATAATAACCTTTTATAATAGTAAAATCTACATATCGTTCCCAAAAGTATTGTTTAGCATAAAACATGTTGAAGGTTAGCGGACAGGCAGTCGATTCATTAAATGATAAGCTGTTTCCTCACAAAAGCAGTTTATTCAGTGTAGTGAAGCCTCTTCTCCATTGACATCCATAAAATAAAAAAAAATAAAAAACAGTCTCTGGTCTCCTTCCCTGCGTACAGACACAGCGTTACACTGTGTCCTAACTACACGCAACGCCATAAGATTCCAGCAACTTGTCTGTCCACTAGGGATGGGCGTATCGATATGAAGTATCGATATATCGATACTGATTTGAGCATCGAAAAGTATCGATACTCAAATAAAAATATCGATACTAAGGCGTTTTTTTAAACCAGTAATTTAGTTTATTTAAAGAGATGATTTAATGCATACAATTAGTGATGTATGTCTCGAGACCGGTCTTGGTCTCGAGACCACTTTTACGTGGTCTCGGTCTTGTCACGGCCTTGACGGTCTTGGTCTTGTCTTGGTCTCGGACCTCTCGGTCTTGTCTAAGTCTCGCTGTCTCAGAACGATTTAGCAATACAATATCCACGACAATATTTTTTTTTTCAACACAACGTTCAATAATGCACCATTAATATTATTTCGCGCCCTTCAAATGCAACCAATCACATGCATGTATTATTTTCTGACACAGCCGTTGGCGCTCTCATCCATCAGTGAGTGAGTGTAGCCGACGCCGTAGCGTACAGCGTAAAGAGCACAGATCCAGCATCTAGTCAGTCAGTATGTCAGCAAATTCCTTGGTCATAAAATTTGCTTTCATAGAACACAATGAGTTCTTCTGCACATCGTCAAATAAAAAAAAGCATTCAGCGAAATGTAGATTCTAAAATTTAAATATAATCTGCATATATCCGTTGTGTTGACTAAACATTAGGCCTAATCCACGTTTATAATTGTGTATCTTTAATTTGATGTTACGATTTCATCTACACATTAAGTATAATTTCAATTGGTTGCATATTTCTCACTCTTTAGACAGTTGTTGGAGGAGCAAGATGGTGTTGGAGGTGTTTGATGTTTTGTCTGATGAACCAGCCAGTACCAGTCATGTCAGTCCTCAACAGTACACAAAAGTTAAGGGAGTCTCAATCCTCTAATAGTGCAGTAACAGCCATCATGCAATTGCTACACATAGTTGATCTCACCCAGTCTGCAAAAAACATTTACAGTGAGCTCACAGACACACACATGACATGGTCTGTCTCTGTATTGTTCTGCCTGTGTAGTTGAAGTAATACCGTCTAATATGTATTAAATGTAAACTGCGGCTGAACCCTAGTATGCTGCTGTTCTTGAATTCATACAAGTTATTGGTTAGCTTCAACACTAGTCTGTTTTTTTCCCCCTCCGGTCTCGACTTGGTCTCGGTCTTGGTCTCGACTTGGTCTTGGTCTTGAGTTGGTCTGTCTTGGTCTTGGTCTTGGTCTTGTCTTGGTCTCGATACCCTCTGGTCTTGGTAGTGTCTTGGTCTCGGTTTAGGCGGTCTTGACTACAAGTCTACATACAATACGAATTACCTATGTTACCGAATAGTTGTATAGTATAGGACTATTTTCCTGCTCATCTGAACCATGATCTGAACGCACGCAAATGCTGCATGACCGAATCAATCAATCACGTTTGCTCACTGCGGACACTGTATTCAAACAGAGCTGCATTTCCCAAAACTATCATGAGAAACCATTGATGCTTTTGGAAACGCAGCTCTGAACAATACTCATCAGAAGACAAAAAAAATATGTTTGAGTTATTTCACAGTAAACAAATAGAAACTGTAGCCTACATAGAGCAATTAGGCTACTCTTTAAATGTAATGTTAAAAGCTGATATTGATCATGTTCTATTCTGTAACTAATGTTTGTCATAATAAAAAGGTTGCATTTTATGAGTGCAACTTCCTGTCACTGGCAGTCCCTTATGAAAATTTAAAACAAAATGTACTACAGTGACCATAATTCAACTAGTATTTGTAGATTTCCATGGTTACCACTACAAAATTTATATTAACCATGTGTTACAAACAAAAATATGATATAATAAGTTGCAATTAAGGCATATTGAATGTTACAATTCCTTTCAAATATAATGTTAAATGGGTATCTTTACCCATTTTACTCTTAGTCATTTTAATAATTTAATAAATGTAATAATATAAAAGTTCAGTTTAGAAGTATCGTATCGGTATCGATATCAGTGATACTGGCCTTATAAGTATCAGTATCGTATCGAAAACAAAAAAATCTGTTGATAGGCGAACGTTCGTATGCTGGTGAATTGCCTTCATTTAAGATAAAATGGACAAACTACGACCTGCTCAGGGGCGTCGCACCCGTGGGGACACTTTTCCCGGTGAGAGGGTTCAACACCTGCACGTTTTATGCAGTTTTTCCGCAGTTTTGCACAAACGTCTTACAGCAGTCGCTCCTCCGTTTCTCTGGCCGCTCTGTGTCTGCGCTTGCTGCGGCTGTCTCCTCGTTTCAAAAATGTATTTTGCTTATTAAATGCAAAGTTTTTAATTTCAAAAGCATTTCTAAATTAAGTTCATATTTCCAACAAACGAAAATTCTGAGCCAAAATAACGAAGTAGTGCTCAAGTAGGCTATAAGGCGCTTTCCTTGCCATTAATGCTTAATAACACTCCTATATCTCCGATGCGGTGGCCGGGACATAAACCTACCAACATCCGTGGCATAATTTTTGGAATGACTTATCGAATATTGCTGAACTATTACACAAAATGTTTCAAACGAATGAAAAATTTTGAACAAAGACTTTTGGCTTCTCAGCGAGCGCTAAAGTTGTTTTTCTTCTGCATTAGCCTATGTTTTTAAGATTTTTTTGTGGCTCTAACCAAAGTAAACTTTTTTTTGCTTTAAAGACATTTTTTGTTAAAATGTTTTAAAGAAACTGAAAAATTGTCACACTTAGATGTAAATTGAGAACTGTTTATTCTTAATGATTGTTCTTTGCAATTGTATGGTTTCATTAGCGCTTGTTAATCTTGAATATAACTTTGTTAATAAAATAAAAGTATTGAAAGAAATCTTCATAATCATTTTAATATGGCAATACTGTCAAACAGATATTCTAACTATAAACAAAAAACATATTAGCTCCAATTTTGGTTAAAATGTAAAGTTCATGTATTTGCACAGCAGGATAATTATTTACCAAAAAAGTATTTTTTTAAGAATCGTTTTGGGAATCGGATCATTACTCCCAGAATCGGAATCGGATCGAATCGTTAAGTGCCTTAAGATTCCCACCCCTAGTTTAAACTGCCCTGTCAATCATCTTGTCACAGTTAAAACCCTCCACATTCAATTTAATTTCCTACCGTGTGGGAGAGAATTGTATAGCATGTTGATCTGCCATTCGTGGGTATTTCATGCGGAGACTCCCCTCATGTGTTTGCAATTCGAATGTGATGATGTGTTTAAAAGTGAATGGTCAAAATGTATCATTACAAAAGTTGTCCATGCTGTTATATGAAGTATAATGTAGATAACACTAAATAAATCAGGTTAGATACTGATAATTATTCACTCAAACCCCTTTATCTAATGCTGCGTTCCAGGCAACCCGTAACCCGTGTTTTTCCATCCTTCTACCCGTGAAAGTGTACAGGAACGGCAATCAAACCCGCGACTTCCCACCCGTGAACTCGTACTAGATTGATGTACTCCCAGTTACGAGATCTGACGTCACATAGCCCATGAAACAACAATGGCAGCCCCTACGGATGCGTTGGAAATATACAAACAACGTAAAATAAAAGGTATAACAGCTTCTCTTGCATTATGCGCCGTTTTTTCTCCTCCGTTTCCCTCGAATAAGCAAGGAGTAAGCACCTTTGCCGATAGAAATCATTGTAAATGAGCATAAGTCCCATACGGTCCGGCATGCTTTGTTTACATCTAGCTATCACAATTACTTGCGCTCAGTCGTGACTTACGGGTTCAAAAACCTACCTGGAACGCAGCATTAACCTCTCTGCTTAACGGTCAGGCTCGCACATCCGCCATGTTTGTAGTTTTTTAACACTTTTTATTCGCGTTTGTAGTTCTAACCAAATCCTCGTCCCGAAACCAGTTTTCCAAATTATGGAAAACGAAAGAGCACCGCAGGACACACAAATTACACACAGCTTTCCTGTAGCTCAAACAGTAGAGAATGGCGCTAGCAACGCCAATGTCATGGGTTCGATTCCCAGGGAAAGCAAGAACTGACAAAATGTAAAATGTGTACCTTGAATGCAATGTAAGTCGCTTTGGATAAAAGCGTCTGCCAAATGCATACATTTAAATGTAAAATTAGATCTAAATGGTTGCGATACACAGTGAAGACAGTCAGATTCAAATCAGATACACAAATAATCCGATTTGGACTGACAACATAAAATAATTAATTAGCTAAATCTGGTGAGAGTAGCTTTTGATGGTCCCTTTTGAACATTTGGTTGACTATAAGTAACTTTGCAACTTCATGTCTGCTTAATATCTGCTAACTCTTTATTGTGATGGTCCCTTTTGAACATTCTACTGACTATAAGTTACTTTGCAAGTACATGCCAATTTATTCTAACCCTATCAGTCTACTAATACTCTACTAATACTCTAATGAGAGTTAGTGGACATGTTGGTGCAACGTTACTTATAGTCAACAGAATGTGTAAAAGGGACCATCAAAATAAAGTGAAACCAACTGGGAAAAACCCCAGTTACATTGAATGACCCTTATATTGCAAGTATTATCTTTTCTATAATGACAGTCTTTGGACTAAGTTCAGATCACTGCTTTTCTATCATTGCCCTTCAAGTTCGACCCAGCATGTTTTTAATGCGCTAGCAGTTTTAAATTCAGTTCGGCGAAACAGGTCAGTTATAATTACGGCAGTGGAATTGGAATTGGCATTTCAATTTTGATGTAGGTTGATGAAATCAGCCTGGCCCTTATGAGGGCAGACTGCTCTCTCCGCTGAGGTTATTATGGGTGATGTGTTTACCTTGCTGGACCAAAAGCTGGTGAAACAAGGCCTCTATAAGAGCAAATTGAATATGATTATGCTGACAGAAGCAAAAATATATAGAATATCCCTTTGAAGTTTAGAAATGTAGTTCTTATAGTGTCGTTTTCATAGTGCTGGAGCATATTAATAATTTCAGTGCCTTTGATTTGAACCTTGTGTAATGCTGTTCGAGAGGTTTGATGTTATTTAACATGGATAGGGGGGGGGGAAATCTCATTTTCTTCCATACGAAGGCTTTGAGGGGGGATGGAAAGTAAACTCAATTAACTCTCCACTCGTGGTTTATATTCTCGCCTCTGTTGCAGGGGATTTAACATGGAGGTCCATGATTATGTGTCAACTGCAACACACTGTCAAAGCTCAAGAAACTGCAAATAGAAATGTTTGAGCTGATAAATAGGGACAGTAATCAGTGTGTTGCTGCCTCTGTTGGACACACACATACAAATGTATACATATACTTCAAGATAAAGTGTTGCCTTTTGCATTCCAATTGAGAGATTGATGCATGAATGTCAGTCTGATTAGTTGACCAAGTAAAGAAGTAGGCTATTCATTACTATAGTATTACTGTACTGTATACGAGTTGACATGACTTTTCTCAGTGTATTCATTTGTATCTAGATCTCTTTCAAGGTGAAATGGATACAAACTTCCTATACTGCTATAATGAATTGAGCAGTCAAGCTATTTATTTAGTGTTGACACTGTATCATGCATTCAATACTAAGATCTCTTTGATATGGTGTCTTTGCTTGACCTTGGATCAGCTTCAATCACAGGAGTTAAAGATTATCCTCCTCTTTCTTTCTCTGGTATTAACCCAGATATACTGAACCTTATCCCTACTGCACCTTGCCAATGTACCAAGGATTTACTCATTCCAGTAGAACTCTTTAGGTGACCTTCTTGAACCTTGTATTGACCCGAATTGGGCGGTATCTTTCCCATACTGATTGGCCAGCACCATTCATTCAAGAAATGACATAACTTCAACAGACTTTAAAATGTTTATCCGTCATTATATTTACTGTCCGTCCGTCTGTTCTATCTATCTATCTATCTATCTATCTATCTATCTATCTATCTATCTATCTATCTATCTATCTATCTATCTATCTATCTATCTATCTATCTATCTATCTGTCTGTCTGTCTGTCTGTCTGTCTGTCTGTCTGTCTGTCCGTCCGTCCGTCCGTCCGTCCGTCCGTCCGTCCGTCCGTCCGTCCGTCCGTCCGTCCGTCCGTCCGTCCGTCTATCATTATATATGTCTGTCTGTTTATATATATATATATATATATATATATATATATATATATATATAATATATATATATACTATCTGTCTATCGTCTGTCTGTCTGTCTGTCTGTCTGTCTGTCTATCATCATATCTATCTGTTTGTTTGTCGTTATATCTATCATTATATCAGTCTATCTATCTGTCTGTCTGTCTGTCTCTTGTTCTATCTATCAGTCATCGTCATTTATGGCAGTGGATGTGCGCAGTAGAATTTGAGTTTTATAAAAGAGAAATTCAAACTGCCTGACTACGCCTTTGAAACTCTGTGTCCTCTGTTATCATCTGCCTGCGGTACCCTGCAGGCCATCTCAATCACGGCCAAAGCATTAATCTTTTCAACTGAGCAGAATCCCCATATCCAATGATTCTGCCCAAATTATTATATCCTGAAACGGCACACGCTGTCCAACCTTCAAGTGGGTGTCAGAGACGATTATAGTATCAGATGTGCATCATCGTGCATGAATAATAACACCTGTAATCCATGAGATGGCCTTTCACTTTCATAACCACAGTAAACAAACAAGAAGTAGGCTGCTAAGTAATCCCTTCACTCTTAGCCTCAGCTCTTAGCATACAGCATGACCTGATTGTAAATGGAGTGAGAGTATGTTGAGTGGAAAGAAAATCATAGAGAAAGAAAACATTTTTATTTTATTTTATGAAGGTGGTGAACAGAGTACTAGTGTGACGTCAACCCAGTTAAGAGTTGTGAATTATTTACTTATGATATAAAGAGTACAGCCTCAAAGTGATCCATGGGATTACTTAATCAAACCTACTAATATGCATGTTTTTTAACATATGGCATATGAATGAGGAAAGTAGGGTACTGAATAAGCCAGTAAAAAAAAAGAAGGAAGAAAAAGCAGAGAGGGAAGGACTTTAAACACACTTGAGACAGCTTGCATTAATTTGTATCATATGACAAAACTGTATGATATCATGTGACTTTTCTACAGTAGGTGCTTCCCCTCCACCCCCATATTTTTGTACAATTCAATTTGTGTGGTTTCTTACTATTCCAGCAATCTTGTATGAATTATTATGACTTCACGTCACCAGGTTGAGTCTTGATGTTGATGTTTTTTTGTCTTGTGCTTTATAAACTGTGGTATTTCTGTGCAAAAACCTAGACAGTGTGACTTGATACAATGTTGAAAACAAATGGGATGCTAAAATGAC
The DNA here is from genome assembly GCA_023566225.1 of Romanogobio albipinnatus. Lineage (NCBI taxonomy): Eukaryota > Metazoa > Chordata > Actinopteri > Cypriniformes > Gobionidae > Romanogobio > Romanogobio albipinnatus. The sequence continues at coordinate 12,926,418 of CM042261.1, read as the reverse complement.
ACGCTGTAATGGCCTCGTTTACATATCAAAAGTATTAAAAATAGCTTTGATGGACACAAGAGTGAGTCTTTTGTGAATTGCTTCTCACATGCCTCTAGACTGGAAATGAAAGGTGACAAAACAAAACTATATTGTCTTATTATAATCAACAAAGCTGTCTACCCTTACCCATACTAGTGTTGGTGTGGTGCTTCCAGTCTAAATTGGGTGTCAAAGACCCACTGGTGCCATATTTTCCACACCGTTGCAGCATTATTATTAGTATAAATATAAGTATGCCTAATTGTTTTTGACTTAAATCTGTAGTGTACTTTAAATCTTAAAAGGTGTTTTTTTTTCTTCTAAAACTGTACCTTCAAAAGTGCACTTTGTAACAGTCAAATAAAAAGTTTCACTTTATTTTAAATTAAAATGTTTTAAAGATGCTTTAAAGAAGTACACAATGTGATGCATAATTCAAAATGCCAGTAAAACACCTGTGAAAATCAATACGGAAAATACATTTTTATTTTAGTTTACCATAAAGTTTTCAGTACATTTTAACCATATTTCGAAGACAATAGATGTAATTCTGAAATCACATAAAAAATAAAATAAGTAATTAAGTGCTACTTAAGTGGGTCAAAAAACATTTGCACTAATTCCATTTAATATCAATGTGAATATTCTCATTTAATTGTATGAAACATGCAATTAAGTGTCAGAAATATTGCATTGTTTGCACTTAGGTATATTATTTTAAAAAGTATGGCCCGGTTTCACAGACAGGGCTTAGACTAAACCCGGATTAGGCCTTAATTCAATTAGGGCATTTAAGTAACTTCTATAAACGAAAAAAAAAAAACATTACTGGTGTGCATCTTGAGACAAAACAATGGCACTGAAATATTTTAAGATATGTCAGTGCAAGATTCTTTCAGCTCAAACATGCATTTTAGTCTAGGACTAGCTTAAGCCTTGTCTGTGAATCCGGGGGTATATGTTTTTCACAATAAGTACTCTTTTTAAAAGTATGCTATAGTGTGCTTCTTTTTCAGAAGAGTGTTATTAGCACAAATCAACAATTAGGCTTCAGATCCACTAAATTTGAGCTGCATCCATCTGTGATATTAACAGAACTCTAAAAATTCAGTTCAGAACACGTACTTACTTTAGATTACAAACTGTTTATGAACAGAACCATTTTCTCCTGCTGAGTGATTAAGTCATTGCCCCACTACTCCAGCATAACCAACCATAGAGTGAGAAGAGAACAGTGCTGGAAAGGACAGGAGACATGCAGGCAGGCAGAGGTTAGAAGATGAATCTCAAAGCCAGCGCAGAGCAACGGAGGACTCAGTTGGTCACCATGGCAACCCCATAAAGACAAGTCCCAATGCAATTTCAACCGCTTAGGGTCTGGGGTTTAAAGGCCGAGGTACAGTAAATAATAGGAGTAAACAACAAGCAAAAGCATACTCCTAATAAAACAAAAGGATCCTAAATGGGTGCATGTGTCTTATTACTGATGATATGGAGCAATGGCTAGGAGGTGACGACAAGGTTGAGTGATAGTAACAGAGGTATCTAATTAAAACATGCAAATGGCCCACACAAGCAAAACTCTGTGTATCACCACAGTGGTGCACTGCAGCAGAGATCAATATTAGCAAGAAGGCTATGCTGCAGACCAATTAGAATTGAAATTAAAACGAAGCGGAGAGAAGCAGGTTGATATAAGCTTGGCTCGCTTCACGGCTGTAATTAGGTGGAAACCTTGAATGGTAGGAGGGGGTCCAAAACGCAAAAGAACGGCAGTGTTAAGACTGCAGAGGAACAATTGAGTGGAAAGAGAACATTAGCTATCCGAGAGCCACTTTTGCTTTTCATCTGAAGGAAATGGTTATCTTCATCACAGGATTCTGTTTTCTGTAGAGTTGAGTTTTGTGTCTTCGCGTGTGGTCACATCATCGCATACCGGTACACTCGGATGCACTTTGTGAAGTGCTGTCACTGAACAAGGCTGAAGGTTTAATGCCTAGCTGCTATTCTACTTTTCCCCGAGTGGTTATAACACTGAATTTGTGCTGAAGTGGACAAGGCTCCAGACCTTTGAAGGGTCAGGTCTTCTGCTCGATTAGTCTTCAATCATTCGTTCATTCTGACTGTGTCCAGTTACCTCATGGTGCCTTAAATACAATACATTTTTCTTAGTTTAGGGTTTATCCTGGCTCCCTTAAAAGGATAGATCATCCAACAAATGATTTACTCACCCTCATGTCATTCAAAACCTGACTTTCTTCCCTCTGTAGAACACAAAAGAAGATATTTTTCTAAAAGTAAATGCGGTCCAATGAGTTGTTTTGGACCCCATTGATGTTCATTGTGTGGACAAAATATCTTCTTTTGTGTTCAGTAGAAGTCAGTCGGTCATACAGTTTTGGAACGACTTGAGGGTGAGAAAAAACCCAATATACTTCAAGAGAAATCATAGAACAAACTAGTGTGACGGCATTTTAAACAACAGTAGGCCAAACGGATGTTTGTTTGGAGTTTCGGGAGAGATCCCGAAAAGTTTTAGGAACTTACAATTGGTCTGTGGCATTTATGTAATAGATGGTATGCTCTGAGGATTTTTTTGGGTAAACTATCCCTTAAACCATCTTATATCCCTGCTGAAAAACAAACAAACAAACAAAACATAAACCAGCCTAGGCTGGTTGGACGGTCTTAGCTGTTTTAAGCTGGATGTTGCTGGTTTAAGCTTGTCTCCCAGCCTGACCATCTAAATAAGTGTCAAAACCCCTCTAAAACCAGCCTGCTCAACCAGCTATGACAGCTTTAGCTGGTTTTAGCTATATAGGGTATCCGCTTTCTGATGTAGACAAGGGCTTAACACATTGCGAGTCCAGTCCCAAGAGTCCAGTTCTTTAAGCAACTAAATGTCCTTCCTGCCGAATGAATCTATTTATCTTATATTATAATACAGTATCTTTTAGGAAATATCTTGAATCATACGCAGTTTTAAATATTATTTGAGTTATTTCCTTTGCCTCCAGGAATGTAATGCAAATGGAGTGGCATCAGTCGGTGGGTAATAATGCCATTACCGCTAATTGCATTGTTTCCAGCGATACACATATTGCAAAACATCAGCTGAAACAACACATCAGTCGCCAGTCAGGAACTCAGGAATTGATATGTCCATATGCTTATGCCATTCTCCTGCACTGAGACCCGTGTTAACCCCTCAGCCTTCTGCACTAGAATCCATTTCCAGATGAATGAGACAGGATATTGAACTGTCAATCAAATGGTTTTCTGTCATTCAGGACAGAAACTGTCAAGTTTCATTATTACGGAAATCATCATGTCTCTTCTACCTTTTGGCTAAGGACTGAAGATATATGTTTGACATAAAGAAATGGTGCCTTTTCGGTGAACCGTTCTGCATCACCAAACAGACCGTTCCACTCCAAACTCACTCAATTGGCCGATGTAGCTGTATCTCAGTGTTTACACTTTTCAGCAAAATCAAATGGCAAATGGTATACACTACCATTCAAAAGTAAAATCAAAAATATTATGAAATTAAATTTCTTCTTTTAATGGCAAAGCTGAATTTTCAGCATCATTACTCAAGTCTTCAGTGTCACATGATCTTTCAAAAATACTTCTAATAAAGGCATTTTTCTTACAGAGTGGAAAGTGAAGAATGATGAGCATTCTAGTTGATCAAAGACATGTTGTATGCATGAATGCAGTGATCTCGTAATTACAACTCGATTTCTGCTCACTCACGAATGCTTTCGTCATAACTAACAGTGCAAACACAATGTAAATAAAAGATTTGTTGATTATTACGGGAGCTTTGGCGAGAGTCCAGAACTCAGTCACTGATAAACTTGCGCTGTTTGAGTGACTATATATAATTTATTCACAGTTTAAATAACAGATTATTTTCACCCTACTAAGAGTAACAATGTGAAGTTGACCATTTAGTAACTGGTTTAATTTACAGACACATAGACAAAGAACATCTGACTGTACATGAATCATTACATATCAGAAATCACCGGTCACAGATCAGGTATTAGAATTAACACGGTTACTTACATGTTGTGGCATTACTGTCAAACCCATATCGTACAAGTCTGTTTGCAAAGCCTGCGCCGAAATTGCGACTGATTTACCAAAGAATCTACAGTGAAATGTACCGCACAAATAAATAATGCTCAACTGAGACATTCACATTGTTGAAAATGAATAAAATAACCACATTCCTAGCATTAGGATCCTTTGGAAGGCTAATGTTATTTGTAGTCCATTCTGTATCGATCTTCTCTCCTCGTCATCTCACTAACACGCCAGTGGGCGGAGCCAAAGTTGCAATGATGAAGTAGGCGTTGATTTTCTTCTGCAGAGGCGGTCTTTCAGCTTTCTATTATAGACACATTACATAATGAGTCATTCGCTGGTCTTGGTTACAATAAAAGCTGTTTTCAGCCGTTTTCAGTTCTGAAACTTACAGGATATTCTTATAGTATGATGACCTCTTATATGTCAAAAGCTCAAGGAAAATTAGATTTTCCCAGTTCATGACCCCTTTAAAAGAAGCATGGTGCCACACATGGTTAACGTTTTGCAATACTTAAAGACAAACATACGTTTATTGACGGGTGATTGAAATGAACCAAATTTAGGCAGTTTTGTTATGAATTGGGTTTAGTTATTATTTGTGCAAAGTTATTCAGCTTTTCCCCATATTGTTTTCTGTTCTATTGCTCATTAACGTTTTTTTTTCCTCTTTTCATTTAGCAACACACCTTTATTTGCATTTATCAATAACTTTTGGAAGGTATATATTATTTCTTATTAAGGATTTCTGTAGCGTGTTGAGGGGTGAACAGTTATTTGTATGAATTGGTATTTCAGCACAAAAAAACTACTTCTTATTAATTAAATACATGCAATCCATTTTAACCACATACTAAATGTATCAGTTTTTTATTTAAATTAAATTAATATTGTCATTCTTTTTAGCACAAACATGCTAGCCTGGCTCCGCCCTCCTACGTCCTTCCGCTCAATTTTCATTTTCCTTCAGTACTCTTTCTGGGACTGTGGTATAGTCTTAGGTTTTCTCCGAAAATATGTTTACCGGTCCAATCAGCGAACAGAGGGAGTGACTAAAACGATGACATTGATGTTGTGCGCTAGTTTGAGTTGTAGTTCAGTAATGGCGGCGGAGAAAAGATGCGAGCGAACCCATTCCGTTGTGGCACCGCTGCCGAATATCCAGAAGTTAAAGCCGGAGCAAGAACAATCTTTGCTGAGTTTTTCTGGTGGCCATGATGTTGTGTCCCGGGAAAAGTTTGATTTTCCAGCTCGCTCCATTAGTGTTGAAGGAGTTGGCTGAAGCCCCGGTAATTGTTTTGCGTGCGGTCGGAAGGTATTGTCATCCTTTACCGGGGCTAGTCAGTGGTTTTATTGCCGTCCGTCTCCCACCACCCGCGTAAAAATCCACGGCTGAATGCACAAGGTTTTATCACTGAGGTGGCTGCACATTTATTTTTACTTCCATGTGAGAAATAAAAGCGAATGGCGCATGACATACGTCACGACCAAACATCAGCGATTGGTTATGGCAGATCCAGAGTGGCTCTTGGCAGATCCAATAGTTTTAAACTTCAACAGAGTACCCGCCTTCAAGGAAGTTAACGCTTGTCAATGGAGAGTGGCCAGATTTTCTGTACAAATGAAATGTACAAGGGTCTGGTAGGACCATGGTACAAACATGCCCCCTTCTATGTAAATAAGGGCTGTTATAGTTGCCTGGTGCCATTAATCCTGCATTATTGCTGTCTGCGGAAAGTAAGTGATACATGGAATTTCATATAAACTAGAGGTTTTTGTACATTTTCTATTCACCAGGAACAAGAATATTACAGCTCCGTATATATGCAGATCCGAGATGTACTATAAACAAGCTATTTATCAGAATTTTGAATTGCATGCATTGTCAGCGGTCCAATTCTTCTTCTTCTTTTTAATGAATGTAATGTATATTAACCTACAAAAAAAATGTAGAAGCACAGATGCACTATTCTGTATGTAAAATTCCCCTTTCAGTGGAGCCACTGTGGAAATGATCAGTTACAGTAGCTGTTATTGAAGGACATGAATTGTTTCAAAATGCTTTTGTTTGGTATTGAGCAAATCATTAAAGGTTGTTTGCAGTTTTTACTGCTGGGGTCTTTGTATAGACTAAAGAGTCAGGCTGTAGCAACAGTAAGACCATTATATTTCAGCATCTATTTTGTACTTTAGTTTTCCCATGTACTGGAGCCACAAATTGTTTGTTCCCTTTTTGTCACCACCCTCTGCCAATGTGGGTTCACATTTGACAGGTTTGATTAAATTAAAACGAACTCTGGTGCGATTGCTCTGTTAGTGCGGTTCATTTAAATAAGTGTGAACGCTGCAGTCTGAAACCTGGTGCGTACCAAACAAGTAGACCAAGATCATTTTTTCAGGAATCTTGGTCTACTTGTTTTTGTGCGCACCAGGTTTTTTTTTTATCTTACACAGTTGCATTCATATTTTTGTCGAACCACACCAAAGTTGGTTTGAAAGCGGACAGAGACCCATCTTTCCAGGAATCTCGGTCCGCTTTCAAACGAACTCTAGTGAGGTTTGACTGAAATATAAATGCAACACTGACCAAAAACATGTAAACGAAACTAAAAACAGGACATGGTGTCACAAGATGCAACGCTAGAATGCTCAAGCATACCTGTTTTTTCTAGTCATAGTCACAATGTTACCCATTACAGTTTGGCACAGCAGCAGATCTTCGTTTGTGTGTGTGAATGAGGCATTCCTGCTGCTGTTTTGACTCATTACACATTACATTTTATATGCTCTTCGTGAGTTGCCATCATATGTGCACACATGCAGTGAGCACATTTAGCCCAGCACACAGCATTGTTTTGGATGTTCGACAAGTTACATTACAAAATATACAACATAAAACCCTTTATGTTGAGTGTTAAAGGGGTCATGACATGAGAAATCAAATTTTCCTTGATCTTTTGGCATATGAGAGGTATCATTAATACATCCGGCAAGTTCCATAACTTAAAACGTCCTCTTCATCAATAAAAAAGGATTTATATAATCAAGCTGTAAAAAAGCTTCTTTTGGATCCGAGATGGCATGTGACATCACACAACCCAAGGCATCAAAATTTGAAGCATGGTCAAGCGCCTTCCGCCTCACAATTAAGACGCTAAAGGCACCCCTGGGAGTCATTTTTTCGACGCACAGGGTGCTTTATTGATTTTAATGAGAAACCTTTGGCGTCATACACTGACGTGTTGGTCATGGGAACGTTATCATCATGATGAAATTATATATTGGGTTATGATCTTTCCATTATGACATGTTGGAGTGTGATTCTCAATTTAATCAGTCAGCATAATATTATTTACATTTATTTACGCTATTTAGACAAGTTTGAACAACTCCATCCCATTCCTAAACCTACCCATTTGTGTATTATATGATATAAAATACAGGAAATAACAGGCAGATACGACTGCATGTACAATTTATTCAACAAGTACAAAAGTTCCAAGTGTTCCGAGGCCAAGCTAGCCTGACGTCGTCATACTCAATTCTAGTCAGAATATGAGTCTGATACTGCTCCGTTGGGCTGTGATTATGGGGCGTGTTTAAACCGAACCAGGAAAGACCTCAATTGGCTAGACCTTCAACCAATCAGAGCAACGGAGCGACGCATAACGTTAGTTGTCAAATGTCAACAGAACTCAACTGCACTGTATTGCCAAGTCCGCGGGTTGAAGCGACCCCGATTATGTGATATACAGACACAGGAAAGCGAAATTTAGCAGCAGCCCTGCCAAAATAACACATATTTTACCCCCCAAATGCCATTTTTCTCGGAGAACCCCCCCACCCGGAAAGCTATTGGGCTTGTTTTTAGCTAGTTTTGAGTAGCAATTGGGCGGGTTTTGCTGTAAAAACTTGGCAACCCTGTCTGTGCGCGCTGGAATAAGTCACGTTAGAAGAAGAAGATTGGTGTAAACGATCTTTGCCGGTGTTGTAAAAGGACACGAGATATACTTACCAACACGATCATCATTTCTGAGAGAAATAGTGAAGGCGAATGCATATACGAACAAGTTCTCCGTTTAGGATTAGAACAAATTCAACCCAAGCGCCTTTGATGACGTGGATGATGACGTTACTGTTTATCATCTGTCCATCATCGTCTAAAGCCCGCCCTGACAATTTCATTGGTCCGAACAGTTTCTGTTCGGGCATAATTACTTCTCTATAGATCAAGTCCAGAACGAACTGCCCGTGCAAAATGTTTTGTGGGCGGGGCTAAGTTTGTCTGGCATCCAGGCTAAGGCCAAGCGATTGATTTGTGTGAAGAAAATCTCTGTTCACCGAAGATCATGCACACATTCAAATTTCAAAAATTGCCGCCAGAAGAAACATTACGTTAGCCTGACAAGCAAGACCCACATCAAGATGTTGGGTCTGGAAACCCACCATTAGCAGGGCTCAATCCGAGGGGCGGGATAAACGGTTGTCTTTCAAATTCCCTCTGCACGAAATTGGATAGCGCCATGAGCGCCACAACCAACCAGAGCAAAGAAGAAGGTGAAGCCAAGCTAACTTTAGTTGATAGATTCAAAACTCCGAACATATCTTATTTTCTTAAGAATGACTTCAGTGCCGTTCCTTGTTCTTTTCTCAAAGAAAAGCTTAACTCCAAGTCTTCCAGAGTCGCAGCCAAAGCCGATTCGAAAGACCACTGTTCGCCAGCTTCTTTGTTTGTTCTGTTCTTTCGCAGAACCTCCGCAACTCTACCGTGACGTGCCGTCATTATGTTAAGCCCGCCCACCGACTCTATACACGATGTGATTGGCCTGACCAGAATTTGGTTTTTCCAGCTCGCAGGTCTACAGAGTTGCTAGACTACACTCGCGACAAATTAGATTTGCTGCCGCTAGGGTGCGTCTAGATTTCTAGGCTAACGTTACGTCAGATTTCATAGTGAAATACCATTGACTCTCGTATGTCTTGTGACTGATTGTGTCATGCTAAAGAGTCGCGTGTATCATTTGAATGAGACATGAATGAGTGCGTGTGTGTGTGTTCACGGAGCGAAGGGACCATAATTTCAGCGATTAAAACATTGATCAGCTCGGTTCTTTACATGAAGATATCTTATGACTTCAAAAAACTTGGAATGCAACATGAGTTAATAATTTTATACTGTTTGGGTAAGTTTTTGCAATAAATACCTGTGACTGTACTTTAATTGTGTAGGTTTAGGGTAGGAGTGGGGTTAGTTGCTCCAAAATATAAAAGTAGCCTATAAATATTCATAAAATCATGTCTGCTTTTACAAATGCAAAGAATTAAACGCGTCTTCATCTGACACATTGGGCAAACAGCTGAAATCTATGGAGTAGTGACGCCTAGGGGTGCCTTTAGCGTCTTCATTGTGATGCAAAAGGCACTTGACCATGCTTCAAATTTTGACGCCTTGGGAGTGAGAATGGGTTGCATCACAGGGGACCAATCATTTGCATACGCCTGCCTCTGGAGCTTGACAATGATGCCTACTTTTACATCATCGCATCGTTGTCCCTGCCCACTGGTGTTCAGCCAATGGGCAGCGAGTGGATCTAAAGTAGTTGTTTACGATAAGATGTTTATCATAAGGTGTTGTACCTGGCTGTGGAAAAACATATTTTTTATTGCATAAGCTGCCGGAGGATCCCAATGTCATTCTGTTCATTTTTAACAAATGTCCTAGTCACGTCAGTGCTGACTTATTACATTTTTACCAGTGCATGTTTTGAGAACAAGTCACAATTCGATACTGGTCTATCTCAGCAGTGGACGTTTACACTGAAGTCTCACAGCAGTCAATCACAGCAGTGGACGTTTACACTGAAGTCTCACAGCAGCCAATCTCAGCAGTGGACGTTTACACTGAAGTCTCACAGCAGCCAATCTCAGCAGTGGACGTTTACACTGAAGTCTCACAGCAGCCAATCACAGCAGTGGACGTTTACACTGAAGTCTCACAGCAGCCAATCTCAGCAGTGGACGTTTACACTGAAGTCTCACAGCAGCCAATCTCAGCAGTGGACGTTTACACTGAAGTCTCACAGCAGCCAATCACAGCAGTGGATGTTTACACTGAAGTCTCACAGCAGCCAATCACAGCAGTGGACGTTTACACTGAAGTCTCACAGCAGCCAATCACAGCAGTGGATGTTTACACTGAAGTCTCAAAACAGACACGCCCCTTCAAACATAGCGTTTAAATTAGAGGGCTAAAATCAGAATGGGAAATAGCTTTTTTTTCTAAATTATGACAATTTTTGATGTAAAAATCATATAAACATTAAATATTAAAAGTGCACCTCAGGAAACATTATTTTAAAAAAAAATCCAGTTCATTACCCCTTTAAAAATGACAGTGTGAACGCTATGCGAACCAGGACTAAATGAATAATTTTCTTTTTTAGTCCGGACCAAATGGGACCAAGATAAAAAAAAAACTACAAGTGTATGATTGATTGAAATGTGATGCAGTTTTGTCGCATTCAGCTATGTTGATGTATTTATTGAATAGAGGAACAGATTTAATTAACAAAGGAGCATTAATGAGAAGCGTAGGTGAAATAGCTGAAGTATACAGTGCAATTAATGTGGGTTTTTGAAGCCAGTAAGCATATGGAATAGAGAGAGACAGTGTGTGTGGGTTTTAGAAATATTATGCTTGACAGCTTTGTTTTGGTGGGATTTATGGGTAATTCTTTGTGAATTTAAATGTTGTATAAACCCTGCCAACCTTTTTAAAATGCACAAAGACACAAGCATCGGTAATGGATCCTTTCACTACATTTAATGAAACCTTAATGTATTCTGACATTGTGCTATCTTCTGTTTGTTATACTTTAAAGAGAAAGGAAATCTTCTGTGTTTTGTATGCATTTATTTTGTTGTAGTTATTGCTTATGCATACAGTGATGGGAAAATGAACTCATTGGACTTTCACTAAGCGCTTTATGTTAGTGGGCATGTGCAGTAACTGTAGATTCGGTTTTTGTTTTTGTGTGTGTGTGTGTGTGTGAAGATACACTTCATTGAAAAGCTATTATGAGAGAGACCTTATTAGTGTGCGTATGGTTTATTCAATAGAGAGCCGGGCATTGTATAGATTTTACAATTTAATTACCACCAGTTACTGCTTGAAATGCTCTAATATGCATGAAAAGATGTTGTTTAAGGCTGCAGTGGTTTTATTGTTTAATATATGTTTAATAGGGGATTAATGGTTATGTAATCTCTCATTATGTTCTTATTATGTTACACAGGGCCATAGGAGCTCAATTGGGTAACGTAAATCGGTGGCAACGTTTGTCAAAATTCCCATAGGGTGTGTTTGAATCCATGTGCACTGGCAAGAAAGTCAGACATTTCTAGAGCTGTTTCATTGTCAAAATCATTCCAGTGAAACATTTGTTCTCTAGAAATCCCCACAATGCACCATACAAACATGTGAGAATCAGCTGTTGACTATATTGACTTGCCAAATATGTGGTCATGTCTTCATAAGTCGTCAAAAGAAGAGTGCAAATGTAAATATGTGAAGACAAAGCCTTTTTTCTTCATTCCATATGTGCATGAAAGGGGAAAATGTCAGGAATTAGTGTTGCTCATTTATACATGTTCTGCTTTGCTTAATGTAATTTATGCATATACAGTATCTTTTTTGTTTAAAGGTCCCATGGCATGACATTTTTAACATTAATATGAGTTCCCCTAGCCTGTATAATGTCCCCAAGTGGATAGAAATTTTGATAGGTGTAAACCGAGTTCTGGGTGTCCTGCTCTGCCTTTGAGAAAATGAGAGCTAAGACGAGCCAATCTGGAATCTTCGCTGTATGTCGCCATACGTGGAACGGTTCCCTCCCCTTCTTCTGCTTTGCCCGCCCAGAGAATTTGGAGAAAATGGATTCCGTTTATCATCGATGTCAGCACAGACTTTACAAACAGACTTTTACCATATGGATTCGACAGCACCGCCACAAACAGTGAGTAACAGTGTTCATTAATGCCTGATCTGTGATCAGTGATTTCTGATGTGTAGCTAATCATTAAAGTTCACACAAACTTTCTTTCGAAATCGTTTAATACTGTCAGTCCCGCCGCTGGCCGTCTTAATGCCCTAAGCGTAATGCATCAGTGAATCAAGCCAGTGACCAAAACGATCAACTTCACATCTTTCTGTTAGTAGCATGAAACAAATCTGTCATTTCAATTTTGATTAGATGCTAGATCAGCGATCAAAGAACACTCTCTTTATAATGTTCAGATCTGTCAATCACAGGTCGCGAGTGTATCTGCACACTTTCCCAAACTGCCGTTATAATGAATGACGCTGTTATGCTGCACTACGCTTTTACTGTATTCATGTCGATGTCGTGTTTGCTGTTAGTTGTGGTGAAAGCATTTTGTGAGAGAAAACGCGCTGCGATAGATCACTGCATTCACGCGATCAACAGACCGCATATCTACTCAATGCTCATCACTGCAGCTTTTCATGGGATGGGAAAAGATCTAAAAATAATGCTATAATCAACACTTTGATGATTCGTTCATCTCGACGGCTGTGATAGTAAAAATACGTAGTAAAAATGTTTGAGAGAGGTTCCACATGTTACACAGTTCCTAGAATAAGGAGGAAGAAGACAGGGTCAGCGTGACTGGGACTCGTGTTTATTCAGAACTGTCAGATACAAACAAAATAAACCTGCGGTCTCAACAACTCGGTACAATTTCTAAAAACTTTCTCAGCTATCTTGCTCCAGGTCTCTCTGGTCCACATGGAGTCCGTCTCTCTCTCTTTGGCAGCGCTTGCAGACCTCGCTAACCCACGCCCCCTCCGCCACATAATCTAATATTCATTTTAAATGCAAATATGTCAGCCAATCACAGCAGTGGGCGTTTTCACTGAAGTCTCATGTCAGACACGCCCCTTGAAACAGAGCATTCAAGCCAGAGGGCTAATATCAGTATAGAAAAAAATGCTTTTTATTTCTAAATGATGAAATTTTTTGATGTAAAAATCACTATCAATATAAGTCCACCTCAGGAAACATTATAAAATAATTTAAAAAATCCATGCCATGGGACCTTTAAAACAATGCGGCATAGGTGCACATTTCATAATGGCATTGTACTTTTTTATCAGATACAACAGATACAGTGATTATCTTGTGTAAATACCAGCTATGCTTTAATGCATGACCTTGTAATTGTGCCCAATTTCTTGTTCACTGAAGCCTGTTCCACTGTTGGAATTGTGTGATATAGGGCCCTCTCATACACCCAGCGCAATGCGACGCCAGGTGCGACGCAAATGTTTTTTGCTAGTTTCAGCCCGACGCAGTTATCATTTTCACATCCAGCGTTCGCCCATGGGCGTGCTGGTCTGAAAACGAGGTGTGTTCAGGCGCATTGTTGGCACCTGAACACTTAGCTGAAAACGACTGCGCCATTGACCAACAAAAACCAGGTCTAAAAACAATAGCGCAGCTTTTTTTGTTTTTTAAAGGGCACCATTAGTAATATTGAGCTGTAATGATGAATGAAATTGTCAAATTATTTACTTATATTTAATTTTGACTAATCGTGGCAATACACACATGAATTAAAACTGACTCGTCAGGTCTATGGCGTATATTCCGCCATGTAAATAGAAAATCCGCCATGGGGCAGACGCAGCTGGCTTTTAAAGGGAATGGGAGATGAGACTCTGATTGGTTTATTGCACGTCACAGGGCTCTACGCTAACATTTTTCTTGAGGAGCACTTGTGCTCCTAATTAAAAAAAATTAGGAGCACAGTCAAAAATTTAGGAGCACTTTCTGATCAAAAACACGCATTCCAATTATAACTTTCCCGTTACAGGACTATCTTTGTCCCTTTAAATTAATGTCCAGGGGCATTTTTACCATTATAAGAGCAATGCTTTCTAATCTTATTAAATATATGGATCATCTTGTCAATTTCTTCAATTAAAATAGAAAAGTTGTTTTTAAAATGTTTATTTAAACAATAAATTCAGTAAGAGCAATAAGACACAATCAGACTGTTACCAATCTAATTAAATCAGCATCAAAAGATCCATCTTTGCACTGTAGAAGTGGCACAGCAGCTCTATCTGAAGTGGTGTTTAGACTGTTTAAGATGACGGGACGCGCGCAGCTCATGGGTAAATAATGTTGTATGAATGTTGTATGTTTTAAATATACGTTTTTGAATTTAGAAATGGGTTATGTACAAGTTAAACTTTAAAAGTTTGATATTTTAAATAAAATGTTCATGCAAAGTATAAATATAAAAATAAAACCGCCAGTAGGATGTCAAGTCTATGTGTGAGTCATTGATTCAATCGTTCAAACGCAGATTCATTCGAATCGAGCTTGGAGATGTGCAACAGTTCTGGTGTAGTTTTGATTTTCACAAAATAAACAGTATTGTGGCTAAAACGTTGTTACTTAACAGCTTGTCTATTGAGTGAGTGAGTGAGTGAAGTGACGTATGGCCAAGTATGGTGACCCATACTTGGAATTTGTGCTCTGCATTTAACCCATCCAAGTGCACACACACAGTAGTGAACACACACACCCGGAGCAGTGGGCAGCCGTATTGCTGCGGCGCCCGGGGAGCAGTTGGGGGTTCGGTGCCTTGCTCAAGGGTCTCACCTCAGTCGTGGTATTGAGGGTGGAGGAGGGCGCTGGTTTTTCACTCCCCCCACGACAATTCCTGCCGGACCTGAGACTCGAACCTGCAACCTTCCGGTTACATGTAGTCTGACTCTCTAACCATTAGGCCACGACTGCCCCACGGTCTTTTGTACAAGATCAGTATCACATTTGCAATCATGCCAACTCGGAGCAATAGCAGTCCGTAACTTTTGGCGCTCTGGCGAAGAACATTGTAGCCGGAGCTACTTCTCTCTGTTTATGTCTATGGCGAGTCACACAGGGACTGTGCTCCTCCGCAGCGCTGCGACCCAAACTGGAATAAAATAGTCAGAATATAAACACTTATTATATGTGTACCGTAGTGATTCAGGGTAAGATAAAAACACGGTTTGGAAAATGGATTCATGATGTACTCTCATATATACATCTAGTAATTTTTAAACACGAGAAAAGTTGTGGACTGCAGCTGATAAAGATAAAATCAAGAACTCATACAGGGGCTTTTTTAAATTATTATTTATTAATTCCTTTTTGGTGGCAATTTCCGACCTTGTTTATGATAATCCAAATGTGGTATTTCTAGTTCATTTGGATTTGGCAGCAAATAAACATTAGCGATAGGCGTCTGGTAAGTGCGCATGGCTGCGTCATCACACCCGTTTCACCTAGTAAACAATCTGTGAAGTGTAGTCCGTTGCACACGTTTTTTGCACATGCTCTGCTGACAGAAGGCATGACAAGCAGTCGATCGCAGAACGAAACGTAACTGTTGCTCAGTCAGTGTTGATGCACTTTGGCAGTTGTAGTTTTTATTCCGATTGTATTATATATCTATTCATGAGAATCGATCGGGTCACTCGCACCGGTGCGCCTAAATATTTTTTTCACAGTTGCACGCAGTAATTTTCAGGCAAATGCGCCAAAAATGGTCGCTATGTAGAGCCCTGTGTCACACCCATGAGTCATAACTCATTAAGAGACTACCTACAACCCTTTTGGACCATTTCTTCTGTCGTTAAGCTAGCAAAATTGGATTCACACTTGAGTGCACCTGCGCCATTCGCTTAGATCGTTAAAATAGGGCCCATAAAGTTGCAAATACGTGACACAGTTGCAAGTGGGAGAGGTAAAGATCCACTGGAATGAGATGTAATGAAGAATAACCTACTGTAGGAAGAAACACACATCCATAACTGGAGATTCATACACACACCATATCCCATTATAATGAGCCTGCTGATAATGCTGTTTCTGGTTTGAGGATGGAACGAGGTGGGACTTCAGATGAACAGAATCATGCTGACTGCTGATTTTGCTGCATTGGTTACGTTATGCTTTGGCTTAGGTTATCAGGGTGAGCGCCTGTGAAGCTCCTTCCCTCTTTAATCCACATGTCATTGGTCCCGGGTCTTACGCACGCAGTGTGTGAAGAGACAGAAGAGGAGGGGACAATGCATCACAAACACAAAGATAAACAGCAAGTCTCTCTCCAGTGCCCCAGCTCACCTCTGTCACAGCTCCGGCCAGGAGTCTTGCCGCCCGAGGCCAGCTGAGGTACTTAATCCCATGATTATGTAGAGTGTAGTTTAGTGTAGTTCATTGCTTCAGCATGCTATCCCTGGCACAGCCACAGTTGAGAGTATAAGCAATTTAAAAGGTGGATATGACAGGATCACTCATGGCCAAGCTCTATTATAAAACCAGGAGAGACAGTATGTGAAGAATTGATGTGTGATACAATTAACTAATTAACGTTTAATTCATTAAACATATTTTCTGTCTTTTATCGGACCTGTAGTATGGAAGCTTGTTTCCTCCACAGAATAAACTAATAAAAAAGGTATTTGCGACTTTTTATCTCACAATTCTAACTTATTTTTCTCAGAATTGCATGATATAAAGTCAGAATTGTGAGATATAAACTCACAATTATAACCTCTATATCTCACAATTCTGACTTTATATCTCACAATTCTGACTTTATATCTCACAATTCTGACTTTATTTCTCGCAATTCTGACTTTATATCTCACAATTCTGACTTTATTTCTTGCAATTCTGACTTTATATCTCACAATTCTGACTTTATTTCTCGCAATTCTGACTTTATTTCTCACAATTCTGACTTTATTTCTCGCAATTCTGACTTTATATCTCACAATTCTGACTTTATTTCTCGCAATTCTGACTTTATATCTCACAATTCTGACTTTATATCACACAATTCTGACTTTATATCTCACAATTCTGACTTTATTTCTCGCAATTCTGACTTTATTTCTCACAATTCTGACTTTATTTCTCGCAATTCTGACTTTATATCTCACAATTCTGACTTTATTTCTCGCAATTCTGACTTTATATCTCACAATTCTGACTTTATATCACACAATTCTGACTTTATATCTCACAATTCTGACTTTATATCAAGCAATTCTGACTTTATATCAAGCAATTCTGACTTTATAACTCACAATTCTGACTTTATATCTTGCAATTCTGACTTTATATCAAGCAATTCTGATTTTATATCAAGCAATTCTGACTTTATTTCTCACAATTCTGACTTTATATCTCACAATTCTGACTTTATATCTCACAATTCTGACTTTATATCTCACAATTCTGACTTTATATCTCACAATTCTGACTTTATATCAAGCAATTCTGACTTTATAACTCACAATTCTGACTTTATATCTTGCAATTCTGACTTTATATCAAGCAATTCTGATTTTATATCAAGCAATTCTGACTTTATATCTCACAATTCTGACTTTATATCTCACAATTCTGACTTTATATCACAATTCTGACTTTATAACTCGCAAAAGTCACAATTCTGACTTTATATCTCACAATTCTAACTTTATATCTTGCAAATCTGACTTTATATCTCGCAATTCTGACTTTATATCTCGCAATTCTGACTTTATATCTCGCAATTCTGACTTTATATCTCACAATTCTGACTTTATAACTCACAATTCTGACTTTTTATCTCACAATTCTGACTTTATATCTCGCAATTCTGACTTTATATCATGCAATTCTGACTTTATATCAAGCAATTCTGACTTTATAACTCACAATTCTGACTTTATATCTCGCATTTCTGACTTTATATCTCGCAATTCTGACTTTATATCTCACAATTCTGACTTTATAACTCACAATTCTGACTTTATATCTCACAATTCTGACTTTATATCTCACAATTCTGACTTTATATCTCGCAATTCTGACTTTATATCTCGCAAAAGTCACAATTCTGACTTTACATCTCACAATTCTGACTTTATATCTCGCAATTATGATTTTATATCTCGCAATTCTGACTTTTTATCTCACAATTCTGACTTTATATCTCGCAATTCTGACTTTATATCAAGCAATTCTTATTTTATATCAAGCAATTCTAACTTTATTTCTCACAAATCTAACTTTATATCTCACATTTCTGACTTTATATCAAGCAATTCTGACTTTATATCTCGCAATTCTGACTTTATATCTCGCAATTCTGACTTTATATCTCACAATTCTGACTTTATATCTCACAATTCTGACTTTATATCACAATTCTGACTTTATATCTCACAATTCTGACTTTATATCACAATTCTGACTTTATAACTCGCAAAAGTCACAATTCTGACTTTACATCTCACAATTCTAACTTTATATCTCGCAATTCTGACTTTATTTCTCGCAATTCTGACTTTGTATTTTGCAATTCTGACTTTATATCTCGCAATTCTAACTTTATATCTCGCAATTCTGACTTTATTTCTCGCAATTCTGACTTTGTATTTTGCAATTCTGACTTTATATCTCGCAATTCTGACTTTATATCTCACAATTCTGACTTTAAATCTCACAATTCTGACTTTATATCTCGCAATTATGATTTTATATCTCGCAATTCTGACTTTATATCTCGCAATTCTGACTTTATATCTCACAATTCTGACTTTATATCTCGCAATTCTGACTTTATATCTCACAATTCTGACTTTATATCTCGCAATTATGATTTTATATCGCAATTCTGACTTTATATCTCGCAATTATGATTTTATATCTCGCAATTCTGACTTTATCTCGCAATTCTGACTTTATAACACACAATTCTGACTTTATATCTCACAATTCTGACTTTATTTCTCGCAATTCTGACTTTATATCTCACAATTCTGACTTTATTTCTCGCAATTCTGACTTTGTATTTTGCAATTCTGACTTTGTATCTCGCAATTCTGACTTTATATCTCACAATTCTGACTTTATATCTCGCAATTCTGATTTTATATCTCGCAATTATGATTTTATATCTCGCAATTCTGACTTTATATCTCGCAATTCTGACTTTATATCTCACAATTCTGACTTTATATCTCGCAATTCTGACTTTATATCTCACAATTCTGACTTTATATCTTGCAATTATGATTTTATATCTCGCAATTCTGACTTTATATCTCGCAATTCTGACTTTATAACTCACAATTCTGACTTTTATCTCACAATTCTGACTTTATATCTCGCAATTATGATTTTATATCTCACAATTCTGACTTTATATCTCACAATTCTGACTTTATATCTCACAATTATGATTTTATATCGCAATTCTGACTTTATATCTCGCAATTATGATTTTATATCTCGCAATTCTGACTTTATCTCGCAATTCTGACTTTATAACACACAATTCTGACTTTATATCTCACAATTCTGACTTTATATCTCGCAATTCTGACTTTATATCTCGCAATTCTGACTTTATATCTCACAATTCTGACTTTATATCTCGCAATTCTGACTTTATATCTCACAATTCTGACTTTATATCTCACAATTCTGACTTTATATCTCGCAATTCTGACTTTATATCTCGCAATTATGATTTTATATCTCGCAATTCTGACTTTATATCTCACAATTATGATTTTATATCTCGCAATTCTGACTTTAGATCTCGCAATTATGACTTTATAACTCACAATTCTGACTTTATAACTCGCAAAAGTCACAATTCTGACTTTACATCTCACAATTCTGACTTTATATCTCGCAATTATGATTTTATATCTCGCAATTCTGATTTTATATCTCACAATTCTGACTTTATATCTCACAATTCTGACTTTATATCTCACAATTCTGACTTTATATCTCGCAATTCTGACTTTATATCTCACAATTCTGACTTTATATCACAATTCTGACTTTATATCTCGCAATTCTGACTTTATATCTCACAATTCTGACTTTATATCTCACAATTCTGACTTTATATCTCGCAATTCTGACTTTATATCTCGCAATTATGATTTTATATCTCGCAATTCTGACTTTATATCTCACAATTATGATTTTATATCTCGCAATTCTGACTTTAGATCTCGCAATTATGACTTTATAACTCACAATTCTGACTTTATAACTCGCAAAAGTCACAATTCTGACTTTACATCTCACAATTCTGACTTTATATCTCGCAATTATGATTTTATATCTTGCAATTCTGACTTTATAACTCACAATTCTGACTTTTTATCTCACAATTCTGACTTTATATCTCGCAATTCTGACTTTATATCATGCAATTTTGACTTTATATCAAGCAATTCTGACTTTATATCAAGCAATTCTGATTTTATATCAAGCAATTCTAACTTTATTTCTCACAAATCTAACTTTATATCTCACATTTCTGACTTTATATCAAGCAATTCTGACTTTATATCAAGCAATTCTGACTTTATATCTCGCAATTCTGACTTTATATCTCACAATTCTGACTTTATATCTCACAATTCTGACTTTATATCTCACAATTCTGACTTTATATCACAATTCTGACTTTATATCTCACAATTCTGACTTTATATCTCACAATTCTGACTTTATATCACAATTCTGACTTTATATCTCACAATTCTGACTTTATATCACAATTCTGACTTTACATCACACAATTCTGACTTTATAACTCGCAAAAGTCACAATTCTGACTTTACAGCTCACAATTCTAACTTTATATCTTGCAAATCTGACTTTATATCTCGCAATTCTAACTTTATATCTCGCAATTCTGACTTTATAACTCGCAATTCTGACTTTATATCTCGCAATTCTGATTTTATATCTCGCAATTCTAACTTTATATCTCTATATACTAAATTATGAGATAAAAAAGTTGCAATTATCTTTTAAAATGTTTTATTCTGTGGCAGAAACAAGCTTCCATACAATAGTAATTACCCTATAGCTGCATCAATAAGATCTTGCTTACTTAAGCTTGTAGTATGACATTTTGTCCTGTCCTTGAGATACTTGTGTGTTTTTCTGCATGACTATGTGTGCAGATTTTTGTGTTGGTGTGTGTTCATATGCTTGTTTTGATTGTGTGTGGCATTACTAGCGTTTGCACCCCCATTGTCCAATTAAAGTGGAAGCATCAGTGAGTTTAGCTGAAGGAGGAGGGGGAGAGCAGGCCTCCTTCAGTCTGGCCTTATTACCGCAGAGTTTTGCTAGCGTGTGTCCCCCAGGGGGCCTGTCTCTCCCAACATCCCACCGACACCATGCTTTCATTAGCTCCTATCCACATTGAGGCATCTTGCCAAACATCTCTGAAACAACTGGATAATTCTGTAGCTCCTCAGCAAAACGGACATCATTTAAATGTCGAGGAAAAGAAAAACAGTTGCAATTAGGCCAGCAGTTTTACATGAGCTTTGAGCTTAACCATGCCGTTCAAGTTTCTCATTACTAGATTCTAGTTCTAAGGAAAGTCACTTGTTTTGTTTTTGATGTCAGTTACCATATCCTGAAATATTCTTTAAACTGTCTCGATGAGTTGACGCATCTGCACTACTGTTCAAAAGTTTGGGTCTGTTAGATTTTTTTTTTTATTCTCTTATGCTCACCAAAGCTGCATTTAATTAATCAAAAATACAGTAAAAACAGTAATATTGTAAAATAGTATTACATATCAAAATAACTGTTTTCTATTACTATATGTAATTGATTCCTGTGAATGCAAAGCTGATTTTACAGCAGTCATTCAGTGTCACATGATCCTTCAGAAATCATTCTAATATACTGTTTTGCTGTTTATTATTATTACTATTATTTATTTATTTATTATTTTTATCAATGTTGGAAACAGTTGTGCTGCTTAACGTGTTTGTGGAAAACGTGATATATTTTTTTCAAGATACTTTGATAGAAAGTTCAAAAGTACTACTAGAAACTGAAATATAAATCTTTGTAACATTATAAATGACTTTAATTAAACTTTTGTTTAATTTAATGTATCCGTATCAATTTTTTTCACCAAAAAATCCCATATTTTTGAATGATGGTGTAGTGACAAGAATATTGTATGATAAGCTATTTCATACTTTCACTGTAGGCCTATGCACTGTATGGTCTTTGTTGGTTTGTTCAGGGATTTGCACTTTTCAGACGTCCAGCTAAACCAGCTAAAACCAGCTGGACGAGACCAGCTTATAAACCAGAGACCAGCAAACCAGCATAGTCTGGTTTATGCAAGGCATCTAGCAAATCCTAGTCAGCTTTGATTTGGTCTATCAGGCAGAAATGTGTCATTGCTTTTATTGAGGGATGAAATACTCCCACATCCCCCTCTTCCAACTTCTCTGGCAGCTCTTGAGTCCAGCTTTCCACTATGCAAACAGACTTAGAGTGACTGACAGCTGGCATGTCTCCATTACTCCCATCCTCTCAGTATTTCTCACAAAACAGTCCTGACAGAAAGCCAGTGTGCCGGTATTCATTTCAACTGTGCAACTGCTTTTCATACGGGGTTGTTTCTGTATGTTATTCGAAGATCTATAAATGTAGAAGCTAAACCCTGAGAATTGCAAGATGTGTTAAGTGCTTTGAGTACAGTCCCGACACGAATAATAACAATCTCAACAGGCTTGCAGCAGTGTCACGCTCAATTTGATGAGCAAGTAAGTGCTGCCAATATTAAAGTAAATGTTCATGCATATAATTAAAATGTGGCAGTCATTATCACAGTTTACTTTTTAAAATACTCAATTAGAGAGATATAAAGACTATATATATATGCTCGCTTGCTGGTCTTTGTTGGGTCTTTAAGTCCTGCTGGCCACCCAACTAAAACCAAATTAGTCTTCCATTTACAGCCTTTGTAAATTCCCGGCATTCCCGGCCGTGTGATCAGAGCGTGCGCGCACCAACTGGCTGGAGTCTTCACGGACATTTTTAACCTGTCCCTCTCCCTGTCTGTGGTCCCCACATGCTTTAAAACGTCCACTATTGTTCCTGTACCTAAGCAGTCAAAAACCACCTGCTTAAACGACTGGCGTCCTGTTGCTCTGACCCCCATCATCAGCAAATGCTTTGAAAGACTAGTCAGAAACCACATCTGCTCTGTTCTCCCCCCCTCACTGGACCCACTGCAGTTTGCATACCGCACAAACCGTTCCACTGATGATGCCATTTCATCCACTATACACACTGCTCTCTCCCACCTGGAAAAGAGGAACACGTATGTGAGAATGCTGTTTGTGGACTACAGCTCAGCATTCAACACCATTGTGCCCTCCATACTTGACGGGAAACTCCGGGCTCTAGGCTTAAACAGCCTGTTATGCAGCTGGATCCTGGACTTCCTGTCAAACAGACGCCAGGTGGTCAGAATGGGCAGTAACATCTCCTCATCACTGACTCTCAACACTGGAGCCCCTCAGGGCTGCGTTCTCAGCCCACTCCTGTACTCTTTGTACACACATGACTGTGTGGCAACCCACAGCTCCAACACCATCATCAAGTTTGCTGACGATACGACGGTGGTAGGTCTTATCACCGACAATGATGAAACGGCCTACAGAGAGGAGGTGCACACTCTGACACGGTGGTGTCAGGAGCACAACCTCTCCCTCAACGTCAGCAAGACCAAGGAGCTGGTGGTCGACTTCAGGAGGAATGAGAGAGAACACCGCCCCATCACCATCGATGGAGCACCGGTGGAGAGAGTCAGCAGCTTCAAGTTCCTCGGTGTCCACATCACAGAGGAACTCTCATGGTCCGTCCACACTGAGGCCGTTGTGAAGAAGGCTCATCAGCGCCTTTTCTTCCTGCGACGGCTGAGGAGGTTTGGAATGAACCGCCACATCCTCACACGTTTCTACACCTGCACCATAGAGAGTCTGCTGACTGGCTGCATCACCACCTGGTACGGCAACAGTACCGCCCGCAGCCGCAAGGCCCTGCAAAGGGTAGTGCGCACGGCCAGCTGCATCATCGGAGGTGAGCTTCCCTCCCTCCAGGACATTTACGCCAGGCGGTGTGTGAAGAGAGCTCAGAGGATCATCAGAGACTCTAGCCACCCGAGCTATGGGCTGCTCTCACTGCTCCCATCAGGCAGACGGTACCGCAGCATTAGAACACGCACCAGCCGACTCCAGAACAGCTTCTTCCCACAAGCAATCAGACTACTTAACTCCTGATCCATCAGGATCATAACACACACTGGACAGAATATCACTCCGCACAACCCACTGTAGATACACGCACACATTATATACACATTTATGTATCATTTATTATTTATCATTTATCATATAGCACCTATTGTACATAATTGGATCTCTACTGTGAATAATAATGTATACTGTACATTGTATATTATTATTATTATAGCTTAATGTATACTGTTTAATATATGTTTAGTGTATATTGTTTAAAGTATATGTATATTGTAAGTATGTGTATATTGGTTAAAGCTGTGAGAACTACACTCACATTGTGTAAATTATTTATTGTTTATTGTAGAGTTTACCGTGCTGTGAGTAATTGTGGGCGCATCAGATGTGTAATCTGATGCTGCTTTAAATGTTGTACATGTCATGTCGTGACTGCTATGTTGCTTGGAACTGCACCAAGAATTTCACCTGCTGTTGCACTTGTGCATATAGCTGTGTGACAATAAAGTGATTTGATTTGATTTGATTTGATTTGAAACATGAGATAGAAGCATTGCTGATGCACATGTAAGCGATTATCAAACATTAAACAAAATTGCCCTAAATGACATGTCGAGCCCATGATGAGCTATAGGACTGTGCAAGCTTTGAGGGTGTTGATGGAAGTGATTTACTCCGTCTATGTTTTGAATCGCTCTGAATCCGATTGGACAAAAACTAGATTTTATCAGCTTATTTGTTCAAAATGTTGCTTTGTTCTTTTTTAATTACATTTTTTGTATGAAACTTACCCACATTCAAATGTTGATAAAGATAGAATAATTGTTGCTCTGTTCTTTCTTTTGATATATTGTAAGTTCAGATATTCACACAATTAATTCTGGGGGCCATGAGAGTTTTGAGAAAATCATCTAAAATGTTGGCTGGGGAAAGAATTTAAAAACATGAACTGTCCCAGTGTTAATAATACCAGTGGTATTATTTATACACTGGTATAGTTTTTATTAATATTTCAATATTTTGAATTGGCTTTCATTTTATTACTTTAATTTATTATTTATATTTTTTTTTGTTTAATTCCTTAGCAATTTTGATTTAGTCATTTGTATTATTTTTTGTTAATATTAAATATTACTATTTAGGTTGAATATTTCTTTTTATTTCAGTTTTTCATCCAATATTTCAGATTAAAAATATATTTTCTTCTATATTTTATTTAATTTCAGTTGTAGTTCAGTTAACAATGTTTTTAATAGTTTTAGTTAACAATAATCATTAAAAAAAAGATCAAATATTAATCTTTTAATTACCGACCAGTCTTTTGACAGCAGAATGAAAAATAACCCTGGAGTGAAAGCAAAGCAAAGAATGAAAAACCAAATAAAGAAAGACGAAAGACAAGAACAAAATATAAGAGACCACTTAACATTCAATCTCAATGTTAAGTGGTCTCTTGATTTTTTTTCAGAGCTGTATATTTAAAACGGTTCACTCTGTTGAGAAATAGACATAGACTGAATTCGCATTGCTTCAGTGCCATTGGAGGGAAGGATTGCAGGCTTGGTGTAGATTTAAGCTGTTAACATTGAGCTCTGTCTTCTGAACACATTGTGCAAGCAATTCTGTCATCAGTCAGTGCCATTGAAAGTTGCTTTTACATCAAGCAGAGTCCTGGTGGAAGGCTGTAAATGGAAGAGTTCTTTCCCTAGACACTGCATCCTACAACCCCACCGTAACTTGGCAGGAAGTGACATGCCTTCAGCCCAAGGCTACGATGAATAATGTTTCTGCTTTATGTTGCTGCAGGCCTTTACTGTATTGTGCAGTATACTGCAAAACAGGGCAGTGAGATTAGCTCAAAGCACAATGTTGGCCGACTAGTTGATGAAGGTTAACTAGAGTAGTGAGGTTAACTATAGTTTATCTAGATTTTTTCTTGCATTTGTATTTTATATTAAAGATGTGTTGTAATGATCCTGCATGTGGTGTACTGCGCTTAAGATGTTACACGTTTGCATGGTAAATCTCTCTTAAGGAAAGTTTAATTTAATAACACTATTAAATGTAATCTTGAGGAAATCTCATAATTTATATCCATTTTTAATACTGTTCATTAAATGTTGTAATTCTTAAATTCACTTGTAGCATTAAAATAAATAGATAGATTTAGTGATTTGTATGTATTTATTTATATAGATAAAGTAGTATAGAATATAATACCTTTGTCAGAATGCATTCTTTAATTTTTAATAAATTAATTTATTAAATATACATTTTATGTGCATTTTAATACACCTTTGGTATTTGCTATAATTGTGTAAAATAAGTCCCTGATGTCCCCAGAGTGTGTTTGTGAAGTTTTAGCTCATAATACCCAATAGATATTTTGTATAGCATGTTAAAATTGTCTCTTTTTGAGGGTGAGCAAAAATGTGCCGTTTTTGTGTGTGTCCCTTTAAATGCAAATGAGCTGCTGCTCCAGAAGAGGGCGGAGCTTCGAGAGCTTGTGGTAGCAGCTCCAATTACCTCACGCAGACACGCACTGAAAAGGTCCGAAACTGTTCAGCCTTTTATGTTTAATCCCGAGTCGGACAATGATGGAGAGATTCAAGAAGAATGTAGAATGCAACAGGAAGTTTCTGAATGGTTAGTTGATGAGTTTATGTAGCTGATGTGGAGTTAACTATCTTCAAGTCATTGACTAGCATATTCTGTCATGATAATCTATCCGCTCATGTGGGAACTGTTGTAAAATGCCTTCAGACTCAGAGCCAGATAATATATACTGCATGAAAATAGAACAGGTATAGTTTAATTATGGCTATAACTTATGTTGTCATCTTGCTTTTATGACATGCAATTGCATTTGTGTTACTTTCGTACTGTGTTGCAATAAATGTGAAAAGATGGATATGACAGCTTGAGCAGACTCCCAAATGTGCTCTACTACTACAACTCTTCCTCTTCTCAACATGGCCTTTGTTGGGTGTTCCTGGGGGCAGGGTTTGTGAGGTCACTAACCCGTGAAGAAGCTCATTGTAGTCCCTACCAGCCGTTTCTTGTTGTCCTTAAAACGCAATTTCTTTAAAAGAAAATATGTAATTTTGCTTTGACATTTGAGCGTTGTAAATTTGCAGATGTTGTTTATCCTCAAACAGCAACATTACACAGTAACTAAAGTTAAAATAGTGAAATCATAATCAACCACCCCTTTAAGGTGTATTAGTCAGCTATTCATTGATAGTTGTCTTTGTCTAAATTACATATTGTGTAGCACTTAGCAAGTGCAGAGTAACATCTCGGCTGAACAAATGATGAGGTCAGAAACCAGTTTGTATAAAACATTGTTACTCACTAATGATAGCAACAGGCAATAACTTTTCATTCTCCAGACAAAGGCACTTTGTTTGTGAACCGATTAGGAGCCATATTAGAGTAGTACTATAAACGACTGACGCATACTGTAGTCACCAGTGTATTATGGACTATCATAATTGGATTACAGCACCAGGCTTTATTACAGAACCTTGAGTAAGATAGTATTATGGAACAGCAAGTGGGCCTCTCAAGAACCATTAGCAATGAGCAACACAAAGATAAATCAATTTATATTTGGCATGTGCCACCTGGAGGTAAGCAGATATGATTAGATGATGTTTAAATGGTAAGATTAGCTAGAGGTTAGGACTTTGTTGGATGCTGGGATGGTGAATGCACTGTGTTTGTATATGCGCCAGTGTTTGATATGGTAGAGCAGGATTATATGATTACCCACAGGCAAAGAGACAAAGCACATCTCGTACTGTGAGGTTAAACATCCAAGCGCTACTTCTAGCAGTAGTAGCTAGCAGCGTGATTCGCTGGACTTTCATAAAGATATAATGGGACTCATGACACCCATGTTGGCTAGTGCGCTGATGCTACCGCC
Source organism: Romanogobio albipinnatus (assembly GCA_023566225.1). Taxonomy (NCBI): domain Eukaryota; kingdom Metazoa; phylum Chordata; class Actinopteri; order Cypriniformes; family Gobionidae; genus Romanogobio; species Romanogobio albipinnatus. The sequence goes on along the minus strand of CM042261.1, from coordinate 12,898,195 downwards.
AGCTCCCTTTCCGACCCTCCAGCTCTGTCATGCGCTGTATCTATCTGATGCATAATTGTATCTTCATGCTCATCTCCTTCCATTGTGTTTATTTTACTGTATATTCCTTCTCTCCTCCTCTTCACGCTATCTGTTCATTCAGTCATTTGCTTCCCATTTTGGGGTTCTTGCTCTCTGTCTATTCTACATGATCTGGTGCCAGATTCACGGAAATCTTCTTAAATCTTTCCCTGCCAAAAATTGATTTTTTCATTATTTGTGAGAAAAAGCTTCCCAGCCAAACTCTTCCGGGTTTGCGTGTTTTCACTGTTATACGGTAGGGGGTGCTATTACGCATCCTGATCAAAACATAGGTGAAGAAGACGCAGAAACAAGTGATCTCATTTGTAAGCAGATGCATATGTAAAATAACGTGATCTTCAACATTAAACAGCATATGAATCAAAACTATCTAATGTACATGATTTACTGAATGAAATGTCATCCCAGGATGAGCTATTGGACTGTGCAAGTATTAGGGGTGTTGATGGAATCAATCTACTCCATCGATCTTTGATCATTGCTCTGGATGACATCATGTATATTTTAGCGCTACTTAAGATACAAAAAACAAATAAATTTGGAGCATTCGCTTGTCACATTTAGTGTAGACAGCCTCAAGTGGTGCAGTCATGTCTGGTGTAGTAGAGACTATGCGCTCACGTAACGATTCTGAACTGTAATAAGCCTGCTTGTAGAACTTGTAATTACAACGTGTAAACTCGTATTATTCTGAGAGCTACAATTTGCTACAACCATGTGGCCGCTGTACCACCTGACCACTGCAGATTTAAGGTGTGTTCAACACTGTGCAGACTGATCGTTGTATGACATCAAAGTACCGTGAGAGCGGTTCGAAAGCATACAGAGCTTTATTTATAGAAATTATGACATGACATGAAGTTCACTTTTCGGCCGGAACTTGACTACCGTAAGGCTGTTAATGGAAGCCAGTGATTATAGTTTATAAAGTTAGAAATATGGATATTGTTCTTACAAAAACCCATCGTTTTGCTTCAGAAGACCTTTATTACCCCCCCCTGGAGCCGTACTTATTACTTTTATAATGGATTGATTCGCTTTTTTGGGCTTCAGAATCTAGAGTACCATTCACTCAAGCTTGGAAGAGCAAGGATATTTTTTAATATAACTCCAATTGTGTTTGGCTGAAAGAAGAAAGTCATACACCTAGGATGGCTTGAGAGTGAGTAAAATGTGGGAACATTTTCATTTTTGGGTGAACTAATCCTTGAAGGCAAAGCATTTCGATCGGCCCTCCTGGTGGCTAACTGCATTATAGGTCATAAACCACGCACTCTCCATGTTATCGAATGGGACGTGAGCCAAACCAGAAAATCCATTAGACTTTTAATCATTTTCTTCCAAATATGGTTTCTGTCATTTTAGGTAGTTCTTATCACACAGAGTCTGAAATATAAGTGTTTGTTTTTCCAATAATTTTGGTTTTAGATAGTTATTTAATGCTGTTATGCTTGACAGCTGTGCTTGTGATTGGATCACTATAGGGATGTGACGGAAATTTTCCCACCGGTTAATCGACGTGTGACAACACCGGTAATACCGGTATCACAGACTCTGCTTTAAATCACTAATTCTATCTAACCGAAAGTAACATACACACGACCGCTCGGGCATTCATACCGCAGCGGAGCGAAGCGAGTGGTTTCAATGAATTTCTATGAAAGTTAAGCTTCCGTTTGCATGATCTGAAAATGCGCCCGCGCGCACACACTGTGAATGACAGTTTGTCTGTAAATGCACGCTCTGTGAGGCCATGAATGAATGACATATGTCCGTAAATGCACGCTCTGTTAGGCCATGAATGAATAACAGTTCGTCCATAAATGCGCGCTCTGTGAGGCCATGAATGAATGACAGTTCGGCCGTGCACATTTTAGTTTCGGTTTTGAATTAGCGCCAGTTCGGGGGCGGGTTGCTTGAATTGTGGGTTCATTAGCCTATTATTCTTAATGAAAAACACAACAACAAAACAAATGACAAACTCGCTTAAATAGGCGCTTTTACGTTTCGCTTTGAAACCAAATCTTCCGTGATCATCTCGGTCAGCTCCTCACTCTCGTAATGAATGAGCTCTGTCTCCTGCTGCGTTTGTGCCGAGACTCACAGTCGGATCATGCTTTATTAAGCAGACATGTTCCGTTTTTATTTGTATTGTCTGTTCTCTAACTGAACTAAATTATTTTATCACTATTAAAAAATCTAAACGACGGTGGGGGCAGTGCCACGGTGGGCAAGTGATGTAACCGGTGTTGAGTCTGAACACCGGCAATACTGACTATCATAGCAAGCCTAGATCACTACTGTGCAATCTCTGTCTCCAAAAGGCATAATCGGCAATGACCGTTTCTGGGACATTTTGGCTTCAGTTTTCTATAGTGGAAGTAAGTGTATACACTTCGTCCATGTTTTTTTTACAGTCTATGATTTAACCTATTGTGGTCAGGTTGATTCAGATGAATTAAATGTGTAATCTGAATGAAACCAGTCAAGTCAGTCATTTAGATCTCTTCCTATGAACCATGTTTTTAGGGTGTAGTTCACACTTGTAGTTCGGTTTGTTTGTTTGTTTGTTTGGTTCGTTTGGTCCGGACCAAAAAACAAAAACAAAACATATAGTCCTGGTCCGCTGGCATTTTTAACAGCTAACCTAAAGTTACCGAACCAAAGGCATAGGGATACGGTCACAGCCCAATTGGTCAGCTTTTATGACGTATATTTTGCGACGGAGCTTGCTTACCGAACATTCGAAACAATGCTGTGTTCTGGATTAAACACGATCATTTTATGCGTGTACACATGGTTTTATTTTTACCAGCACAAAGAGCTCATAAAATGTGCAAAACAGCACCAGGATTTCCTCCGTTGTATGCAGAAACGAAGATCTGCATATATTGATGAGGCACTTTACCTCCTCGTTGCTCCACGTTTGCCCTCTACTCATTTTGGATACACCGATCTTTCCGCGTCGTCAAATCAGCTGACTTGTAGCGTCGCATCTTGTGACATCACGTCCTGTTTTTGGTTCGTTTACATGTCTTTGGTCCGTGTTGCGTTCATATATCAATCGAACCGCAGCGAAGTTTGTTTGGAAGCGGACCGAGACCCATCTTTTTAGCGGTATCGGTCGGCTTGTTTGGTGCGCTCCAGGGTTCGGATGGCAGCATTCACATATGTTCAAATGAACCGCACTTACCGAGCAATCGCACCAGGGTTCGTTTTAATCGAACCAAACATGACAAGTTTGAACGCACTCTTAGACGTCCTTTTTTTTTTTTATTACAGAGTGACATACTTTATTCTTTAATGCATGTCATCATCTGTTCCTTAGTTAGCACTTTCTGCTAGAGCAGCTAGTTCTGCTCTTTAATTTTTCTCCCTTTTTCCTTTTTTGGAGTAGGGCCTTGTTGCCAGTATTTGGGATTCACCCAGGGTCCTCATTAATCTCAAAGGCAGGCATGCTGGGTAATTGAAAGGTGTGTGTCTGGCAGGAGTCAAGCGGTTTTGGATTTATCAGTCCCACACTGTTCCTGGACTCTAACAGATGCCAGCTTTCCTCCCTCTTTTTTTACTTTATTGCTTGCTTTTCATCTATCTAGCTTTGCTTTCCCACCCAGCTGTGGTACTCCATAAATGGAGGGATGGGGAAGAGAAAAAAGAACATGACCGTAGCCAAGTCCGGATGGCTTCATGTGCTGCTGGGCTGAAGGTTGGTCCTAATGTTTGGCGTGCTGTGAGAGGCAGGAAGGGAACAGACATATGTGAGGGGATCTGTTTTTATTTTATATTGCTAAATAAAACACTGCAGAACGGAGCTATACTGACAGCACACTGCAGGTGTACAGTGAAAACATATGTCAGACTTCTAAGGTACGGCAAGAGAGATAAAAGAAGACAGAGGCATATGTTTGACTTAGTTGGAGACATAAAGGAAAAGTATCCATAAAAGCACACAAGTTGCATGCAGTTTTAACCATCATGTTTTGTTTTGGGGTCTGAAACAACATTAGTGTGTTCAATAATATTCACATTTCTGAATTGTGTATTTTGTGATAAAACAGCTTCTATAATTCCTTATTTGGGTTTGAAGTTATTTAGAGTATAAATAAAGGAGAACATTCATGACAGTAAAATTGTATTAAACAAAATTACAGTATATGTGATGAAATTGCTGTGTTCTCCGTGTGAAAAGTATCTCTGTGCTGGGAAAGGTTTGTTCAAGAATATTCTGTGATATTTATGATATGAAACCTTTGGGTATTTCTCTTGACCATAAAACCTTGATCTAGAACTCATGTCTCAATCTACTTCTTAGAATTTTTTTCCAGACACAATTGAGTCATCCGTTTGATTTGTGAGGGACCAAATAGACCCTTCATCCATAGGCTGAATGAAGTGTGAAGACTTTAGTGGATCATACACTGAGCAGTGATCCCTGAATTGCAGTAAAGAGACTTTGTTGTCTTCTCTGATTTAGATCACCATCTATTTCAGTTCATACTGTAGTGATGGTTTCCTTACGAATCAAAAATTAGATTACTATGATAAAACGCTTGACAGGAGATAGATGTCTTGTATGATGGGTCAAATCTCTCCTGGTTTGTCCTGCAATCAGGATCCAAAATTAACTTTCTGCCAATGGTATTTGAACTGAGAAGGTTTACTGGCAATAGTATGTTATATAGCAAAATATAGCTTCTAGTGTCTTGATATTTATCAAAATCAAAAGTTTAGTTTTTAGTTTTAGTTTTTCTCCTGTAAACTGGTTGTATTTTATAGTTGTTTTATTATAATTATTTTGTTTAAACTAATAAAAAATACAAATTTAATGTTATTGGATCTTTAAAGTGTGTGTCTCTAGCAACAAAAAAACAAACTGAACCTAATTTTAATGAACCCCAATACCATTGGTCAAACAGACAGATAGCCTCGCCCCAATCTCCCACCATTGGTTGAGGCATTGTTGCTAGTCGGGATACTCAAACATACAGCAATGTTTTAAATGTGCCACAGTGTTTATGTATGAATTTCTTACTTGCAGTTGCCTACATATTAAAAGGATAGTTCACCCAAAAATGAAGAATGTTGTAACCAGGCAGATCTCGGCAGCCACTGACTACCGTAGTGGGGAAAAAAACATACTATGGTAGTCAATGGCTACAAACATTCTTCCAAATATCTTCCTTTGTGTTCAACAGAAGACAGAAATTCATTTAAGCTTTGATATAAGTATTTTAACATCTTCAACTTTAACTTGGGACTGTGCCTACCGTCTTTTATTTGTCCCTTCTCTTCAGTTTCTGACCTGGCTCTACCGTTTTCCTCTCCTTGTCTCTTTCTCTGCTGGTCTCTCTGGGAGCATGTCAGCTTTGAGATGGTGTTCCACAAAGATACAATGACAAGAGATGACAGAACAGACAGCTTAAAATAGTGCGAGTCTGTGCGTATGCATATTTGTGTGTGTATAAATATTATGCTCCTAATGTCTTCCCAGACTCTGGGGACAAGAGACGGCGAAGTGGACAGACAACAAGGAGTTTCAAGGGCAGGCTGACAGTCTTGGGAGCGTTAAATGATTTACTAAACAGCATCACCCAACTTTTCAGTTATTACAGACAACGTGTAGGTGCTGTTATTGGTGGCTTTCTTCTCACTTGGGTTTACTGAGTGTGATGAAATTGATTTGACAGCAATAGTGCAGTAACAATCTCAAACTCTGAAGTAACAAACTTGTGAACAAACAGTATAAAGCTTGTTTTCCCCCCTGGCTAGATGCTGTATGTACGAAAAAGAAAATGACAGGGGATTGTGAAAGTTTTGGTGCAGAGCAGACGGCTATGCTAGCAGTTACAGTTTCTTTGTTATTGTGAGGCGCTGCAGTCATTTAGAGAGAGCGAGAGTAGATTAAAGTGTCCATTTCTCCAGTTAATGGAAGTGTTGTGTATGTTAGGCTGAGATGTGTGAAATTTCTGTTGTGCTCGACTGAGTGAGTGTGACTTCAGAATTAATATTCTATTGCTGGCAAAGACATCAAAGCCATGTATTTAAAACTTAATCTAATTCAACGCCAATATTAGCTTGGTGAATTGTTGTTGAAATGAGCTTCAGGCTGGAATAGTTGACAAAAATAGTTTTTTAGAAAAGCACAGAAATATCACACAGGCAGAAAAAAAAGGCAAGGATACAAGCCAAAACTTCAGCTGTGTTTTTTTTTTTTTTTTTTTTTTTTCAAATGAAATGTTAATGAAAGAGTGAAGGCCACCTAATATAGTTCTGAAAAGTGTTTTCTGTTTTCATGGTCAATAGTTTGTAGGTCATGACAAACTTTATTTATTTATTTTTTTCAAATAAATTCCAAAATACAAAAATGCAATGTAACCATATTGTGACTTGAATGCACACAATTTATGATGAGCAGGTTTTAAACTTCTGTATTAAAATTAATTTAGATTTTTTTTTTTTTTTTTTTTGAGGGAGCATAAAGGGGGGACAACTTGGGGGAACATGAAGCGATAGGTCATGTCAAGGTCAAGAGTCGAGAAGCGCAATAAGAGCCTGAGATCCTGAGACCGTGTACATTGCTCAGTGTAGTACAGGCTAGGGGAGGGAAGAAGAAAGAGAAAGAAGAAAGAGTATATTTATTTTTATTTTTATTTATTTTTTTAGGAGGTTAAGTGCTCACGGAAGAGCTGAGTTTTAAGGTGACTTTTGAATGATGTCAATGATTCTGCATTTCGGATGGTGTAGGGAAGATCGTTCCACCAGCTGGGAACGTTGAATGAAAATGTTCTGGAAAGGGATTCTTTCCCCCTCTGTGATGGTACCACAAGCCGTCGTTCCTTTGCTGAGCGAAGGCTTCTGGTTGGGGTGTGAATCTTAAAGGTAAGAAATGGCAAGCAGCAAAGCAGAAGGCTGTTGTTAAAAAAATATAATTATTAGATTTTTTTTTTTTTTTTTGGCACACCAAATCAAAGTCATGTGCTGCAGACATAGACAAATGAACATAAAACCCTCATGACTGAGTGTTTTCCCAAACCATATGAAACCAATATGAACATAAAGAGTACATTTCTTAGAACTTGGCACATGCCTTCTTTCTTTTTAATTTCCTTTTCTTTATCATCTGTTCACTTTCTGCTTCCGCATTTCAAGTAGTCCATAAAGTGTTTGAATGTATGAGATGGGAGGAGAAAGTGAGAGGCATCAAACTATCTTACATAACACAAAACCAAATGAACCCATCAAGTCTACCAATGATTGTGGCTCTGTTTCTCTGCATGTAATGATGCTGTAGTTTAGGGTGTATGTCGATGGAAGTGTTCCAAAAGGATGTCAATCTCAAAGGAGACAGTGTTTTGAGATCCAGTAGAGCGATATTACTTCTGCAAATTATACCACCCGCAGAGCTACACCCCATGCTTATAGCAGGCTAAAGGTAACTTATAGGACTTAAAGAATCAGCTGCTAACATATTGGTGGCAGATGCCACAGAGTCAATGCCTTGACGGGTCAGGGTTGTTTTGGCAGCAAAAGGGGAACCAACACAAGATTAGATTGTTATGCCTGAATGGTGCGTATATAGGAGTGAATTCAGGATGATTTGGACACTCACACTCACCCAATCACCCTGAATTCACCCTATATATAGTTATGATTTTTTTTGGGTTCAATCATAACTCTCAATTCATCCAGAATCGTGCAGCTCTATAATCAACATGCAGATCCAAATGTATTGCATATAGATATAGAAAAACGTTTTTCAGCCGCTTGACTTTATTACCATTTTCTGCCCTACATTATAAATGTATTGTGTCCTGCTTTCCCCGAGGACAACATCAATTATTTCACTATAGCTTCTATCTGCACTTTCTTTCTTTGTGGTATCTTTATAATAACTGCCTCATGCTACAAAAAAAAAAGAGAGTGACTTAAGAATTGCAATAGAATCGGTATATTATAGGATATATATATTATTATTTATTTTTTGGGGGGGGGGGGGGGGGGGGGGTAATTGTTTTATTTTAGAAATATTAAGAAGTAATGACATAATTTAATACAAGTAAATTAAACTATAATAATTAAATATGGTAAAATGATCAACATTAATAAAAAAAATGTATATATTCAAATAAACATTCTGTGCTTACCTGAATAGTTGTTGAAGTCAACTGGCATCCTTGTAGCATTGCTTTTAATGCGTGAATGAAGACAAGTTCTATATTGTATGAATTGTCACACCAATTGAGCTCTGAAAAGTGCCAATTTATGAAAACTTTAGCGAAAGGCAAAACCTCACTTGACCTTTTGATGTGCATTAGAGGTGTGATCTGTTCTTTCTACCTGAGCAAAGGGCACTTCACCATAAAGATGTCCACATAATTGGCTGTTCTAAACTTGTCAAATCATGTTACACTGCAGTCATCAAACTGTCGGCTCAAAATTGCAGATGGAAAGTACAACTTAATGTTTGATTAACAATATCCACATTTCATTTATTGAACTTTGCCATTTATAGTGAGGAAAATAAGTATTTGAACACCCTGCTATTTTGCAAGTTATCCCACTTAGAAATCATAGAGAGGTCTGAAATTGTCATAGTAGGTGCATGTCCACTGTGAGAGACATAATCTAAAAAAAAAATCCAGAAATCACAATGTATGATTTTTTAACTATTTATTTTTATGATACAGCTGCAAATAAGTATTTGAACAACTGAGAAAATCAATGTTAATATTTGGTACAGTAGCCTTTGTTTGCAATTACAGAGGTCAAACGATTCTCCTCCACACAGATCTTCTCTAGATCAGTCAGGTTTCTGGCCTGTCACTGAGAAACACGGAGTTTGAGCTCCCTCCAAATATTCTCTATTGGGTTTAGGTCTGGAGACTGGCTAGGCCACGCCAGAACCTTGATATGCTTCTTACAGAGCCACTCCTTGGTTATCCTGGCTGTGTGCTTCGGGTCATTGTCATGTTGGAAGACCCAGCCTCGACCCATCTTCAATGCTCTAACTGAGGGAAGGAGGTTGTGCCCCAAAATCTCGCAATACATGGCCCCGGTCATCCTCTCCTTAATACAGTGCAGTCGCCCTGTCCCATGTGCAGAAAAACACCCCCATGCTTCACAGTACGGATGGTGTTCTTGGGATGGTACTCATCATTCTTCTTCCTCCAAACACGTTTAGTGGAATTATGACCAAAAAGTTATATTTTGGTCTCATCTGACCACATGACTTTCTCCCATGACTCCTCTGGATCATCCAAATGGTCATTGGCAAACTTAAGATGGGCCTTGACATGTGCTGGTTTAAGCAGGGAAACCTTCCGTGCCATGCATGATTTCAAACCATGACGTCTTAGTGTATTACCAACAGTAACCTTGGAAACGGTGTTCCCAGTTCTTTTCAGGTCATTGACCAGCTCCTCCCGTGTAGTTCTGGGGTGATTTCTCACCTTTCTTAGGATCATTGAGACCCCACGAGGTGAGCTCTTGCATGGAGCCCCAGTCCGAGGGAGATTGACAGTCATGTTTAGCTTCTTCCATTTTCTAATGATTGCTCCAACAGTGGACCTTTTTTCACCAAGCTGCTTGTCAATTTCCCCGTAGCCCTTTCCAGCCTTGTGGAGGTGTACAATTTTGTCTCTAGTGTCTTTGGACAGCTCTTTGGTCTTGGCCATGTTAGTAGTTGGATAATTACTGATTGTGCGGGGTGGACAGGTGTCTTTATGCAGCTAACAACCTCAAACAGGTGCATCTAATTTAGGATAATAAATGGAGTGGAGGTGGACATTTTAAAGGAAGACTAACAGGTCTTTGAGGGTCAGAATTCTAGCTGATAGACAGGTGTTCAAATACTTATTTGCAGCTGTATCATACAAATAAATTGTTAAAAAATCATATATTGTGATTTCTGGATGTCACCTACCATGACAATTTCAGACCCCTCCATGATTTCCAAGTGGGAGAACTTGCAAAATAGCATGGTATTCAAATACTTATTTTCCTCACTGTATGTATAAAACCCTTGGCCCATAAGGCCTGTAAACCACATATCATGAAGCCCCCTGATGGATCCAAATACTTAATTTATGTCTACAGACTGAAAAAAGCAGAGGGATTTCTTCATACATACAGCTCAAAGATGCAGAACAATACTATCATTTTGTAATACAGTTCTTTGTTCAGGGAAGAAGGAGAGGGGAACCGGAGAACATTCAAAGAAACTTCAATCAAATAAACAAACAAACTGAAAGTAAAAGTGGCAGCCCCTCACGGACGACTGCCGCTCACACACATAACAACACGTATACAAAACAACATAAAGTCCAGGCCTGGTCCTCTCTTGTCCTTCACTGTCGCCGCTCCTCCTTTTATGCGTCTGAGCTCCTCCTTGAGAGATCCGAGACCGGTGTGACGGGCAGCTGGCGTTCATCATCAATCACTCACCGGCCTCGTGTTGCTCTCTCACGGCTCTCGCTCGTCCTGCTAGTCACATACCCGCATCGCCCCTCGCAGGCCGTGGGGTACCCCATGAGACTGCGCTCTACTCCCCCCCAGGATCAGTCTCGGCGGCCGCAACACCTGAGGGTAAGGACAGATGAGAGAAAAGGAGCCGGACGCATGAGGAGCAACAGAGACGAGAGAGAAAAAAAATAAAATCCTGGTCCAGTTCCCTGACACACTGCTGCTCGGTTCTCAGCCAGCCGAGAGGCTCTTCCATGCGATGGTACTGGACGCTCGGTGGACGGCGGTGGCTCCTTCTGTTGAGGGCAGCCGGCAGCAAGTCCCGCGCTCCCTGCAAGTTCCCGTAATGGCGGATTGCAGAAGGTTCCGGCCCACGGGAAACGCCGGCGACTCCTCCGCTCCCTCTAGGATGGCAGCCACCAGTGTTGCCAAATTGGGCTACTATAACACTGTTTCCGCGAGCTGTTTTTCATGTCCGCGGGTTGATGCGACCCCAATTAAGTGATAGTTAGCCCCGGGAATGCAAATTTTTGCAGGGAACCCCGCCAACAAAACATACATTCCCCCCCCAAAAACGCAATTTTTACCGGGGACCCCCCTCCCGAAACGCGATTGGGCTTGTTTTGGGCTAGTTTTGAGTGAAAACCTGACAACCCTGGCAGCCACCCCACCTCGACCCTGGGGCACGTATTTTGTACTCTTTGTACTCCAATTTTTATTTTGTACTCTTTGTATACATTTTAATTGTGCATAACTTCAAATATTTGAGTAAGCTAATTCAGAAATTTAAATTATCAACTTAAATATTTTTTGTAGTGGAAACTTGTCTAGCTTTAACAAGCTAATTCAATAAATGCTACCTTGCTTATTGGTAACACAAAGCTTTGATAGCATTAGCATAGCACTTGCTGAATGAGTACAGCAATATAGAACATTTAACATATACCTGTTCTCAAAGTCCAAGTCAAAGTGAAAGTTTATTTATAAAGCACTTTTTAAAAACATCAATCAAAACGCTGTACACACATAAAACGAAATTATCAATGATACAAACAATCAACAACACAAAGGAAAATAGTAAGACACAATAAAACAATAAAAAAGCAACTCTCACATAGAGTCAAATGCCAGACTATAAAAATTAGTTAGGCTAAATTTAAAAACAGCAAGTGTTTGAGCCTGTCTAGTATAGAGGGGCAAACTATTCCAGAGCTTCGGGGCCACCACTGCAAATGCTCGGTCACCCCTGCTCTTCAACTTTGCCCGTGGGACAACTAAAAGCAAGTGGTGAGCAGACCGGAGTATACAAACTTAGCTCATGCTCAACTCGTCACCATGATAGACCATGCCCCCCCCCCCCCCCCCCCAAATCAATGCCACAGTTCAGATTACGTGTGTCAGTTTTGTGAACTCAAGAGCAAATCAAAGTTCTAAATAAAGATATAAAGTTCTAAATACTAGAGATAATTTGTCTAATTTGAGTTGGCTCTACTTAAACCAATTAAGTATTTTGGGCATTAGGGTTTGCAGTGTATTTGTTCATTTCTGTGAAGGTGTTTTGTTCAGTAAAATACATTTTACATTCTGCACATCCCTGAATTCCGTTATGCTATGGGTGCTTGAATCAGTCAGAATCTTATGTGTACACTGTGCAGATGTGTATGTTTGATGTAGTTACTTAGACAGATGTTTGCTTGATAGCTGCAGTATGTGCTGTGTGTTGTCAGGGAATCAAATATATGTAATGTGCAATGGTGCATTTGTTCCATCCTTTCTTGTATCCTCTTAGATTATTCCTCTGGGAAAATAGAGATGTTTTCTAGCAATGCCTTGCATTTGAACAGGAAACATCACATTAGGAGGTTTATTCAATCTTAAAATGTCCATTTTGTATTTGTTCATAGCAGAGTTGTTAGAGTTAACTGAAAATAAAACTAGAACGATATATATATATACTTGAAATAAAATAAAAATGAACTGAAAATCAAATCATCATATTGACCCGGCATGCTGTGATTTTTAAAATATTTTGTCAATGACATTTACGGTATTTATTTGATATTTCATGAATTCTTAAAAAATCATCAATGTCATTTTCATATTTCTTGGTTATAGGACGGGAGAATTGTACTTTTTTTGTATCACTACCCCAAGAATGCAAAAAGCGGGTCAAATTGACCCATATTCAATTCAGCACAGTTATTTTGGATACATTTTCTTAAAACATTTTGGATTACTTAAAAATCAGTTTTTTTGCATAAGACACATTTATAAACCATAGGAGAGAAATTGTGAATGCCTAGGAAATGTAGTACATTCAGACTGCATTCATACTATACTTCAACTCTTCAAATGCTCAGAAAGGTGCAAATCTTATGGGAAATGTTCTGTCTGTCTGAAAAGATCATTTTTCACACATATGGGGAGTGAAGGTTCAGACTTAAAATATACTACATTTTATCTTGTGTAATGCATATATATACAAGTAAAGTAGACAAATAAATGTTTGATATATTAAAACATTTGTGTATTATCAATTATTATAATTATTTCATTAATAGGACACCTAATTTTTTTTAAGGAGTCATTTTGACCCCTTTTATGCATTTGTGTAAGTTTTTTGGTTCATGCATTCTTGAGATAATTAAGTTGAACTTGTAATGTATTCAAATTAAAAACTAAATATAAAATAAAAACTATATATGCATATGAAAATCTTATAAAATTGGCATTACTGAATCTGTAACTAAAATTGAAATAGAAATGATAAATATTACAAAAATTTAACTCAAAACACTACACTAAAACAGCACAACCTAATCATTGTTGTTTTTAAAAGCAGATTTCTTATTGTTAGGTGGAGCAGACTTTTGGAAATGAATTCAAGAAGGTGGTCACTGGTCAGTGGACAGTTGGGCTCACATACAGTGATTTTGTCTGGAACCTCTGCAAGTGTTTGGCCATGTTGATTCGTGTCCCTGTGGTGTTTGTGAGGTCATGCACGACCGAGGGGAAGCTCATCCAGATTCAGTGTTCTGATCCGGGGAGCTAAAGATGAGGAGGCTGTGGAGCACATCAGCAAGCCCTCTCACACACAGAATAAACACACGTCATTTTCCATGCTGCTCCAGCTACCCCTCAGCTGCTGTTTCATACAGCACTGGGACCACTCTTATTTCTTCTTCTGCATTATGTTCAGCATCACGTAGGTCTGCCATCTCTTTTTGTACATGCTAACTCACTGTTCACTTTCTCTATTCCTTTTCTCTCTTCTGGTGTTAAAGGGGCAGTTCACCAAAAAATGACCAATTCTGGCATAATTTTGGTCATTCCAAATCCAAAATGTCTTGCTTCTGTGGAAACATTTCATTTATTCTTATAAAATCATAACTTAATATGAGCGACAGGACAGAATTATTATCTAATAATCTTCTGGCGGTGAAAAAATAAAATATATAAACTTAAAACAATGTAAATATCTATTATATCTATATTCTCTATTATCTCTAACGTTCTATAGTTCTGTCTTAACTATCTATCTATCTATCTATCTATCTATCTATCTATCTATCTATCTATCTATCTATCTATCTATCTATCTATCTATCTATCTATCTATCTATCTATCTATCTATCTATCTATCTATCTATCTATCTATCTATCTATCTATCTATCTATCTATAGATTAGTGATGTGTCGTTCATGAACGATTCGTTCATTTTGAACGAATCTTTAATATGACTCGAGAACAACGGGTTGTCTCAGAGAGTGATTTGTTCATTTTGTGTTGACTGTGCATGCGCAACATCCCATATGTTCTGTACAGGAAACAGAATTGATTAGTTCACCAGTCTCGAGTCATTTGTTCATCAAGTCCCAGCCCATAGCAAGGTTATGCAGTCACCGGAAACAGAAAAGATTAGTTCATCTCTCGAGTCTTCTCGTTCAAATCGTTCGTTTAAGTACCATAGGCTGAATGCAGAAACAGTTCATCTCTCGAGTCTCGTTCTTTTGTCACGTGACGTGACAGCCGTGTTGGATACAGAAATTTGTTAATTCCTTTACAGTCTACGGTTAATTCACAATTCCAGTGAGTAGTTTTTTTTATGTTTGTTTAGTTCAGTTTTTTTAGCTAGTTTAATTGATTTTCCTATGAAGCCTGGACACATTGGTTTGTTCAGAACGGATAGACATAACACATGTTTATTGCACATATCTTCTGATAATTTTATAATAATAAATATATTACAACATGCAGTCAATAATACGACTGTAATATTGTATATGTTGCGATACACTGAACAGGAAAGCGGTCACGTGAAAAAAGAGCGAACGACTTGAACAAGAAGACTCGAGAGATGAACTAATAATTTCTGTTTCCGGTGACTGCATATTGATATGAGTCTGGTACTTGATGAAGGAATGACTCAAACCTGAAGACTCGAGACTAGTGAACTAATCAATTCTGTTTCCGAACGCATGTATTGTATATGAAGCTGTCATGGCCCAGATCAGACAAGATGACGGCTCATATCCAAAGAGAGGTGAACTAAACTTTCCAGGGAACAGACGTGTTTAAATGTGAAGTGTCAAAGGAAAGCACGATTTGGATTGGGAGGTGAGGTGAACTAAGAGACTGCATACATAGACCGAAGCAATTTAAGCAATTAATTAATCATTTATTTCTCAAAGTTTGGCCATGGCTGCATTAGCTTATAGTTTATTTTTTATTCCAAAAGTACTAAATGTGTTGAAAAATGTAGCATGTAACGTTTTAATTCAATTCTGCTGAATTGAACGAAATGACTAGGGCTGTAATCAACCAAAGAAAATCGTGGATGATTGAAGTCCTGAAATTTTCGACTAAAAATCGACTAAAAATGACGTTAGGAAAAAAAAACGTTAAATGAATTAGCTGCGCACTGTGCGCAGTAGGCCTACCTACTTGGTAGCCTTGTTGTCTGCCTAAATGAATTATAAATAAACATAAAACTAGTAGGCTATTTGCAGTATATTAAATAGTTTTTTTGACCTAATTATTTTGCACTGAAATGAGTCTGACACACGAGTCTGTCGGCTCTGACAGCGTTGCATCACTTGCACATGCGCAATATTATAGCCTAGGATTTCCGAAAATATAGTAGGCTACTATGTTGTCAACTAGTGATATCATCACAAGAACTTTTGAGGATATGCAACATAATTTAGACAATTGTTTTTGTCATATGTAGGCTATTATAATAACTGACAGACATCATTTCTCAGCTCAGCTCAACTTCGCGGCTGAGACACGAATAGACTGTTAACTTAAAGCTTTTACTCTTAAACACAAAAGGCACGTCCACTTTAATAAAAAAAAGAATATTTATTAAACAAGCCAGATCAAGAGCAGAAACTAAATAAAGTGCATAACTGAAAAATAAAGCATAGGCTCAAAACTAATACAAACAGTGGGCTGGGCACAGCGCACCGCGCATTAGGCTCCAAATAAAAAATAAAATAATAAAGTGCCCAAATCCAATAAATAATACTAGAAATAAATTTGTGGTTTGCACAATAATAAAAGGGACGGGGCAACTCAAAACAGACAGGGCAACCTAACGCAGACAAGTTAGCTTACCGTTTTTAGATGATGACATGTTTGTCGTCGAGCTGTGATATGCACACTGTTGCTTGCAAAATTTGCATTCGACTTTTTCCCCATTTTCTATTTTTTTTAAATGCTGCCACACTGCCGATGTCTTTGTTGACATGGTAGAAGAGGACTGACTAGGAAAACGCTCTCCTATAAATAAATAATAGGCCTATACAGCAAAGTAGCGTACTTCAACCTGTCTCTCTTCTCCAGTGGGTTGGGCTAATCCAAAATAAGTAAAAACAAGCGGATGCTCTGAAGACAGACTGTTACCTGTGAAACAGGGCTGCTCTGAAAACACCCCCATTAGCAATTAGTGCTTTCCATCTGATCAAATGAACGCGGCCAGACTGATGAAATGGACGCGGCCAAACTGATCAAATGAACGCGGCCAAACTGATGAAATGAACGCGGCCAAACTGATGAAATGAACGCGGCCAAACTGATGAAATGAACGCGGCCAAACTGATGAAATGAACGCGGCCAAACTGATTAAATGAACGCGGCCAAACTGATGAAATGAACGCGGCCAAACTGATGAAATGAACGCGGCCAAACTGATGAAATGAACGCGGCCAAACTGATTAAATGAACGCGGCCAAACTGATGAAATGAACGCGGCCAAACTGATCAAATGAACGCGGCCAAACTGATGAAATGGACGCGGCCAAACTGATGAAATGAGCGCGGCTAAACTGATGAAATGAACGCGGCCAAACTGATTAAATGAACGCGGCCAAACTGTTTAAATGAACGCAGCCAAACTGATGAAATGAACGCGGCCAAACTGATGAAATGAACGCGGCCAAACTGATGAAATGAACGCGGCCAAACTGATGAAATGAACGCGGCCAAACTGATGAAATGAACGCGGCCAAACTGATGAAATGAACGCGGCCAAACTGATGAAATGAGCGCAGCCAAACTGATGAAATGAGCACGGCCAAACTGATGAAATGAGCGCAGCCAAACTGATGAAATGAGCACGGCCAAACTGATGAAATGAATGCAGCCAAACTGATGAAATGAATGCGGCCAAACTGATGAAATGAACGCAGTTTGGCCAAACTGATGAAATGAACGCAGTTTGGCCAAACTGATGAAATGAACGCAGCCAAACTGATGAAATGAACGCAGTTTGGCCAAACTGATGAAATGAATGTGGCCAAACTGATGAAATGAATGCAGCAAAAAATCTGAATTTTGGTCGAGCCAGAACGTATCGACTAAAAATTTACGTATTGACTGGGAGATTACAGTCCTAGAAATGACTTGAAAAAAGATTTGTTAATTTTGCTGAACGAGATTCAAATATCTGAGTCAGTAAAATGATCCGAACTTCCCATCACTACTACAGATCTAACGGCGACAGGCAAGCATGCAAGCACCACGTGTTCAGCCCATAGGCAAGTGCGTTTGAATACGTATGTGTGCATATGTGTTTTTATCTGTACAGAGGGGAAGGGAAGGAGGCCTTCACAGGGGAGAGTCAAGTTGACACGGTCTCTGCTGACACCTCAGGGCTTTGTTGTGGTCATGTGTAGGCGCAGATCCACCATCTGATCTGGATACGGCAGACTACAGTAAACCTCGGGATAAACAGAGAGACTAACATTAGCATAGATGCCATTCTTTATATAATGTAATCATCAGGTGTTATAGGAAGTGTTCCCGGTTCCGGCAGACCTAGTTAATGCAGCCTAACAATCAATTAACTGATTTAAATAATAGAAATGGTTAATGTTCTATGTGTATGCCATATTAAAGCGATGTGTTTTTCTTCTAGATTAAAACTGACATTTTATGCTAGGAACAATGCTATGAAGACTGTTCCAAAGTTTAGGTGCTAAATAGGAAAAGGATCGACCGCCTGCAGTTGATTTTGATATTCTAGGTATTATCAACTGGCCAGAATTTTGAGACCGCAGTAGACGTGATGGAGTATAATGTGTTAGTTCACTCAAGAACTGGGGCTAAGCTAAGCTAAGCCATTTAGTGCTTTGTAAGTAATAACCAAGATTTAAAATGTATGTTTAACAGGGAGCCAGTGCAGTGTTGACAAAACCGGGCTAATATGGTCATACTTCCTGGTTCTAGTAAGAACTCTAGCTGCTGCGTTTTGGACCAGCTGAAGTTTATTTATTAAGCGAGCAGGGCAACCACACAGTAGAGCATTACAATAATCTAACCTTGAGGTCATCAGTGTTGGGGTAGTTACTCAAAAAAAGTAATTAGTTACTAGTTACTAGTTACATCTGTAAATTGTAATGAGATTACTTTACTAGTTACTGTATTTGAAAAGTAACTACACTACTTATTACTTTACTTTCCCATTTCTTAATTTACCGTGTAGATATATGGACAAACATCATGGCTCTATGGCAGTGTTTCCCCAAACAAACAAAAAGGACTACTGTCAAATAAAGATAAAGAAAATAATAAGAACAAATAATTTAAATACAAGCAGCAGCACAAATAAATACTATTGAGCAAAGACACTAATAAAATAAACAATGCTTTTCAGGTTTTTCAGGTACGTCTAACATTAGTTTTCAGGTACAGAAATCAAATGTAAAATAACATTGCATATTTGACTGTATAAATTAAACATTAATCCTATTAAATTTACAAAATCTATTCAATCAAGAGCAGTGAGTGATGCCCTTGTCTTTTGTTGTTTGACATTAAACAGACAGCAGTAAAGGCTACTGCCCCTTTAAGACCTAATAAAACTGCCCCTTTAAGACCTAATAAAACTGCCCCTTTAAGACCCAATGCTCGGATATGCGTCGTTTTAAGGCATATACAGACTATGTCTGCTAGGATACTCATCAAGATGGGCATGTTGACATAGTTTTGTGTGAGTTTGTCCGTTCAAGAGCCAAACTTGAAAGATAACTCAATATTTGCGCACTGTGAGACGTGTGCGCGCTTTCGGATGAGTGCACATAGACAAAATATTCTCACAGCGCGCGCAACTTCTCATTTGTGACGACGGCGAAAATGACTGGTATTCGAACATACTGCAGCACTATATGCATTGAACAAAGTTTACAAAGAGAGAATTTGAAGGACTTTTACACGGCATCCATGCTCTTGTCAGACGGCACCTCGGTTGGGAAACACTGTTCTATGGCAACGGTGCACGCAGCACTTAAACATATCAGATCTTTACACACAGGCAAACGCGGCTTGAGTAACGCAGGAAAGCGCGTTCCTATAGTCTAGTAAAGTAGTGTAGTTACCAATATTTTTAGTGTAATGCGTTACTTTACTTCGTTACCCAAAAAAGTAATATCGTTACTGTAATCCGTTATTTTGTAACTCGTTACCCCCAACACTGGAGGTCATGAACGCATGAACTAACTGTTCAGTATTTTGCATCATAAGCATGTGCCGTAATTTAGATATTCTATCTATCTATCTATCCCTTCATCCATCCCTTCATTTCATTCTCTCCTGCAGTCTTTCCATTGGTGCACTTTGCAGTGAGCTGAATCAGTAATTCAGACAGAACACTTCTAAAGCCTTTGGCTTTTGCTTCAAATTTAGGGCCATCTGCGGTTTCTAATATCAGTGTAATTGTTCTGTACTTACAGTATGCCTTTGTTGGTCTCCCCTGTGTTTATGCTGCGGTATATATTTATTTCTGTCAGTGTGTGTGTGTGTGTGTGTGTGTGTGTGTGTGTGTGTGTGTGTGTGTGTGTGTGTGTGGTTGTAAGGGTTATCTGGATCTGTGTCCACTGTAATTGGATATGTGAAAGAGATGTGCATTAATATGTCATAATCATGGTTAGTTGTGCACTGTTATTTTCACATCCCACTGCACTCTATCTATAAATGCACACACACTCACAATGGCTTATTGCTTGCTGATTCTTTATCATTTAATTGAATCTTTATGTAAATTATTTATCACAAGATAAAATGCACAGTTTTTATTAACTATTTTTTTATTGATACTTTTCAGTACTGAATGAAATATGTTTATTCTCTGACCACATAATTAAGTTGATTGGCTTTTGGAACAGACTTCTTTTTGGAAGTGTGCCCATGACGCCTTAAAATATTGCCTCACTAGTTTTTGGAACAGAGCATCTGTTTCTCTCTCTTTTTTTCTCTCAGACAGCTCTTGTGAGAAGCTGAGCTTACTGCACAGTTATGAGGATTAGACTCTCTGAGATACATCAAGGATTGAAAACATTAGAGGAGTTTGATTAATTCAACTCTTTTTTTTCTTCTTCTGCCATCTGGAGCAAGTTGGGATAGTGTTGCAGACATGTACTTATTACAAATAACTGTGAGTGATATACTAACTGAAGTGCTGAGGTAAAGCAAAGCCTATATGAGTTTGTCCCTCATTTGATGTAGGTCATAATCCATCAACTTTATCATTAACTTTCTATCTTTACCTTTCATTAGCTCAAAAGTTTGTGGTCATTTAAAGGGGCCATGAACTGCGTTTTTTTTTTTTTATTATTATTGTTTTATGATGTTTCCTGGGGTGCACTTATAATGTTAGAATGCTTTTTACCTCAAAAATGATCATCATTTATAAATAAAAGGCATTTTTCATACCCTGATTTTAGCCTTCTGCTCTGAATGCTCCGTTTTAAGGGGCGGGTCTGCTGTGAGACTTCAGTGTAAACACCCTCTGTTGTGATTGGCTAACGTCTTTACATTTGAAATAGTAAAAATGCGTTAAAAGAGAGAGTAATACTATTACAGCTCTCGTGGTTAACTAATCGTGAAAAGTGTTGCATTGCATTTAGATCTATGGCATTATATTTCGATTTATGGCAATATATTTCAATCTATGGCATGAAAGGTTCCAGTGATGAGCATTGTAGCCGATCACACAGCATGAAAGCATTGATCTCGTCATTGCAACTCAGTTTCTGTACACTAACGAATGCTTTCATCTTCACTAACAGTGCAAACGTGATATTGTTAAGAGAATCGTTGAATAAAACGGGAGTCACTGATAAACGCGTCACTGATAAACTCCTGTTTGATTGACAGGTTCAGCGCGATTATTACAAAGGGAGCTTTCTTTGATCGCTTTCTTTATAGAATTTAATCACCGTTATATAAAAGCTATTTTCATCCTACTAAAAGAAACAACGCAAGTTGATGTTTAGTCACTGGTCTGATTTACTGACACATAAACAAAGAACATCTGACTACATGAATCATTACATTTCAGATCAGGCATTAGAATGAACACAGTTATTTACATGTTGCATTACTGTTGAGCCCAGGCACTGCACAATAATTGTAATACTCAATGGCATGTTTATTGCTTTGTAGCTCGATGGTTTAACACTAGGCCTATAGGCCTATGTTACATGCGCGAATCGGTGGGCGGGGCTAAACAGACAGTGAAGAAGTAGGCGTTGATCGTCTTCTGCAGAGCTTTGACTAACAAGGAAGTTTTCAGCTCTGAAACTTACAGGATATTCTTATATTACCATTAGAGCTGGGCGATATGGAGCAAAAATATATCTTGATATATTTTGCTATATCTCGATATACGATATATATCTCAATATCTTTACAGGAAACCCCCCCCCAAAAATAAACCTACTGCAAAAACAAATATGCCAAATACCACAAAGTCTTTTTTTTATTGAAGTGCAAAGAGGTAGGCAGTTCATGTAGGAACAAAGTGCTTTTGCGACATTTAAAAAAAAATCCCTGTATACAAAAATAATATTTTAACTGTAAAATAAAAGAAGAAATAATACATATTGCCTTCTTTTCATTCAAAAATAAAACAACTCAACTCAAGGTAGTCAGTGCATATAGGAACAAAGTGCTTCCGCGACATTTAAGCTAAAAAAAATCCCTGATTACATAAATAATAATTTAACTGTAAAATAAAAGAAATAATACGTATAAAGCCACGTTGTTCAATGACGGAAATGGGTGCCATGTCCACCTCTATATGAAATGCCACGGACTCGGTGATGCTACACCACCTTGCGCTCTTTCTTTCATATTCTACACTCCGCGTTAAAGATTTGTGGAGTGTTATCTGTGTAGTGTTTGTAGTGTGTGGCGTGTTGCCAGAGCTAGTGGGTTTAGTGGCTGAGATCCTTAGTCTGGTGCACTCGTATGTGAGCTTGTGCCTTGTCTGTAAATGGTGGAAAAGGTTTGTGGTGCTAGAAGCTTTGGTTGGCACCAACTTTCGACATTCACGGCAGTAGACATCTGTCTGCTGTTCGTCCGACGCCTTAAAACCGAAGTATCGCCATATAATGGAGCCAGTTGTTATTTTTTTTTAGATGAGTTCTGTAGCCTCCGGGCTGGTTGCGGACGCCGCCATGTTCAATGAGACAACACTTGGGGGGAGGGGGAACAAAAGCAAGGAGGCGGGGGGCGAGCGAGCGGGGGTGAGCACAGCACAGAGAAGGCAAACAAGCAAAGTAGCGGAATCAGAATTAAATATAAACAATATATCGATATATATACGATATGTCAAAATCCATATCGTGTTTAAAAAATATCTCGATATTTAAGAATATTTAAGTTAGACATAATTTTTAGTATTCCTCAATCAAGTCATTATAAACAATATAATACGATTTTTTTTTTTAAGAATGCTCATTCATACTTTGTAAAAAATGTATAGGGTCGCTAACAACCCAAGATGTGTAATAGTGTATATTTTTTTCTGCACAACAATAATTGAATCTTTGATGACTGAATTAGTGCAATTCACCTTTATTCCACTAGTTGGCAATGTCTGGTACACAATGTTGAAGTGACGTTTCACTCATAGTTACCGCAGGCAGAAAACAAAATAATAGTAAGTATCATCAGCAAAACTTGAAATGGCTCAGCGATTTACTGCAGAGCAAGTACTGAACGCAATCAAATATTACTGTCACTGTCACTTGACGTTGATTCAAAATATTGATTTTGAAGATGTTGAAATTAATAGTTTTGAGAATATGTTTGAGGATATGAGACAGATGCTGAATGTACTGGGAAATGAGCTCTGACAAGGACAGTGATGATGGTATGAAACATCTGCTCAAACTGAACCCTTCCAAGCTCCAAAAGGTAATAAAACTTCTTCCTTATTTGTTACTCTAATATCAGGAGAGTTTTATATTATCGCAACAGGTAGAGATCGATCCGTGTTAGATATCCGGGTCTCTAAAGACCTGAATATGTAATAATGATTGGAAAAACATTAATGCATTTAAGGGTTTTAAATAATAATTAATTTTTATTTTTTTTTTCAGCAAGGAAGCATTAAATTCATCAAAAGACATTTATAATGTTACAAATAAATGCAAATAAAATGTTCTATTCATCAAATTCTTCTTGAGCACCAAATCAGCATATTAGAATGATTTCTATGGTCATGGAACATGTAAAAATAGTAATAATTCATACCATTACTGTTTTTACTGTACATTTGATTAAATAAATGCAGCCATGGTGAGCATACGATACTTCTTTCTAAGACATTAATAAATCTTACAGCCCTCAAACTTTTAAACTGAATGTAAATGAGTGTTACAACTATATATTCAGCTATATATTGATCAACATAGTCCTTTATCTTGCATCTCCTCTACCCACTTATGTTTCTTTTTCACTGTTGATGTTCTTTTTTTTTTCCATTTCACATGGTCACTAACACGTGCCTGGGTTCAAACTTGGGTGCACGTTTGCTTATAGTTCCTTTGAGAACCACAGCTGAAATCTAAACAGAATTATTCATTCCCCTTTGGGTTCCCAAAGCATTACATGCATGAGTTCCAGTCTATATCGGCAGTGACAGATGCAGGCAAAGTAATTTGCGGCAGTGCATATAGTGGAAAGTGAGAGGGAGTGAGAAATACTCAAAACATGTGATTGATCTGTTCATATTTTCAAAATCATTCATTTTTGACTTCACTGCAAAAATTACAAAATTAATCAAGCTGCATATTTCACTGAGCTTGTCCAGTGAAATATGTTAAGCCTGAAGTATGATAAAACTTCTACCCAACCTGGTATAATTTTGTACTAATCAAACCGCAGTCTTATTATCATAATAGCTCTAGATTTTATTTTAAAATGCAAAAACTGAAGACAGGCGATGCACGCATTTAGGAAACAACCTTGCTATAAAAACACACCTGAGTACCAAATGGGAACAGACTGTGTTCTTACTTCCTACAAAATGAGGCGGAAACAGCCTCACGTACTAACTGCAAATGTGCTTTAGGGACACATAATTTCCCCATTTTGCAAACCATCAAAACAAATTTCCGCTGAAATATAAATCCTAAAACCCTCCTATCTGCTAGATTAGACCTAACAACAAGGTATGATCAGTCCCGTCATTCAGGAGTGTAGAAATTATTCGAAAATCACTTTAACAGTGATTTAAAGAGAAAAATAAAACTATTGTCACCGTATACTCAACATCATGTCATTTCAAACCAGTATGACTTTCTTCTGTGGAACACAAAGATGATATTTTAAAAACTGTTTAAGGGTATTTCCTTTCAATATAATGAAAGTCAGCTGGCTACAGCATTGTTCAATTCAGTGCTGTATGAAATATCTTCTTTTGTGTTCAGCAGAATAGAAAAGTTATAGGTTTGGAATGACATGAGGGTGAGTAAATGATTTTTGAGGGAACTATGTACACCGAAGTGAAAACTGATTATCTCTTCATCACAGCACCTGTTAGTGGGTGGGATATATTAGGCAGCAAGTGAGCATTTTGTCTTCAAACTGAATGTGATGTGATGTGCTAGAAGCAGGAAAAAAATGGCAAGCGTGAGGATTTGAGCGAGTTTGACAAGGGCCAAATTGTGATGGCTAGACGACTGGGTCAGAGCATCTCCAAAACTGCAGCTCTTGTGGGGTGTTCCCGGTCTGCAATGGTCAGTATCTATCAAAAGTGATCCAAGGAAGGAACAGTGGTGAACCAAAGTCAGGGTCATTGGCGACCAAGGCTCATTGATGCACGTGGGGAGTGAAGGCTGGACCATGTGGTCCAATCGAACAGACAAGCTACTGTAGACGCTGAATTGGCCTCCAAAATTCCCCAGATCTCAATCCAATAAAGCATCTGTGGGATGTGCTGAACAAATGTCCATAGAGGCCCCACCTCACGACTTACAGGACCACAGCACACCTTCTGGGGTCTAGTGGAGTCCATGCCTTGATGGGTCAGGGCTGTTTTGGCAGCAAAACAAGGGCATCAATTCTCTGTTTACACATGCACTGTATTTCTTCTACTTTCGGTCTATTCTCATTTTGGATATGCATGTGCGTGTGCACATTGTGTGTGCACGCTCCATGACACATGTGGTGGTATTTCTCTCCAGTCACGTTCACTTGGCACACTCCGTGCTTTATTAAATGTACATGGAGGTCTTATTGAATTAGCCGGGCTCATTTAGAAGTACTTTGCCATGTGCATTTGTGACTCTGGAATCACTCAGCTTTTCAATTCACCATCACTCATATGTGATTAAACCCTAATAACAGTTCTTATTTGAAATAAGGCTGAACTCTGAGAACAGAATTAACATTTGTGAAGCATTCACTATGCAGCTTGTTCCTCTTTGTTTTACAGACTGGCGACCATTTCCCTAAGAAATAGTTTGATCCAGAACAAGGCGGTTAAGCAAGAGCACTCCCCCTCAGCATTGATTTGGCTAAGTGATCATTTATATCAATTTGTCAAGGCTTTGTCTCGTTTGTTGCAGGAGGCAGGCTAAACTGACTAAACAGTTCAGGAACAGCAGTAGTATTGTTGTACTCTGTGTATGTATCAGTATCAGCCCTGAAGCTCAGCTCTTAACCGAATCTTCTTATCAGAAAGAACTTTAAGGGTTCAGTTGCACGTTATTAACATTTGAGCTCGGGAAGTTCAGTCTGGACTTGATCCGTTGTGGAGCAACTATGCTCAAACCAGAGCTATTCGGACCAATCAAATTGTCAGGGTGGGCTTTATACGATGATGGACAGATGATCACCAGTAACATAACCATACACGTGACCAAGTCACCAAAGAGTGCTTGGGTTGAATTCGTTCTAATCCTAAACGGAGAACTTGTTCGTATATGCATTCACCTTGACCATTTCTCTCAAAAATTATAATTGTGTTGGTAAGTACTCCGTGTATCCTTAAATTCCCTTTTACAACACCGGCAAAGATCGTTTACTCTCATCTTCTTCTACTTCTTCCAGTGTGCGTGCAGTTGAGTTCTGTTGACAACTATGTGTCGCTCAACACGTCACTTACTCCGTTGCTCTGATTGGTTGTAGGTCTATCCAATTAACCTGGTTTGGATGAAACACACACCCATTATCACAGACCAATGGAGCAGTATCAGACTCATATTCTGACTAGTATCTGATTATGAAGACGTCAGGCTACACATGACTAGAAGCACCTTGCTGGCTGTGTACTCATGTATCGTAATCAGTGAAATAACATTAAAATATGAGCATGGAATTGATTTTGTATTGGAACATTTCTTAAAGGGGTACTATTATGCTTTTTCACTTTTTCAACTTTAGTTAGTGTGTAATGTTGCTGTTTGAGCATAAAACAGATCTGCAAGTTTACAAAGCTCAAAGTCCACTCCAAAAGGGAGACCATTTATTTAACAGAATCCACTTTCAAAGAACTACAATGAACGACTCGTTTGGACTACAACGCGTTTTTTCCGGGCTATATATGAAGTCACAATGTTACTCATTTAAATAATCTCCGCCCACGGAATACGCAACAAAAGGGGAAAAAGCCTGTTTGAGCTGCTGCTATGGCAAAGAGACGCTGTTTTTTCCACACATTCCAAAACTCTTTCCCATCAAGCAATAGCCGTCATTTCACCATCTCGGTTAACTATAGACCCGACATTGCAAAAATAACTTGTGAAATGTATGATATTCCATTATGTAAGCAAAGTCAACAGAGGTTACAAGGCATTGGGTTACATTTCTTTGAAATTGATGACTAGCCTTTTCTTGGGCTATGGTTAGACGTCTAATAAATTTACACTGAAAGCCCAAACTTTGCCTGTTTTTAGCCTAAACGTCAGGGTTAAACACAGAATTGCTTGCTGGGTTTGTTTGAACTTCCTAAGGCTGACATACTTAGTGTGGTTGAAATTAATTTTAAACACTGTTCCTAAACATTATAAACTCAACGTTTATCTGTATGCAGCACATTTTACGGAGAAAAGCATCCAGAAAAGTATAAACGCACAAAAGCTACTCCTGAAATGGAGAAGTCCCCACTTTGTCAGGACAATCTGTTGTTTTGTGGATCACATATTGTAAGTATGTCTTATTATTTGTAGTTGTGTTTTCTAACATTTCCAATTCTAAGTTTTATGTTGTTGCTACAATGTAAACAAAGGGCAAAGCCGTTTGTCTCCACTCGCCTTCTAGCCAACATTAGTTTGATATACTGTTTACTGTAGCGTTTGTAAGCTCTTGCTTTTGTAATGCTGTTCACTGCGCCTTAGGAAAATGAACTGGTTTTATGATGGATTATTGTTTGTATTACCATAGTTTCCCGACAAATATCACGATTAAATGGTGTATGATAACATTGCATCAAATATGTAATACATTTTTAAAAATCAGTTGAAAAAAACCCCACTCCGTTCTGGACGATACTCTTTTTTGTTAACATTCTTAAGTCTGAATCAGGCTTGAATTGGTTTGAAATTGACGGCATCCTTAATATTTACATCTGAGCAGATGAAACTCACAGTTAAGGTAAGGGGCTTGACATTTCCTGAACACGTGTTAAATGGTGCCAATCGCAACACACTGGGCTAGCTAACCAATCACAGCAAATGTTGTATTTCGGAATCGGAAGGAGGGGCTTCATCGAGACAGGAACTGCATAGTGTGTTCAAGCCAGACTGGGGAGAGAGGTGCTGTAATAATGTAAAAATATGTGAAAAATAACGTTTTTTGAACAATCAAGCATGAATGCCAGATGCCCATTAGTATTTAAACAAGCTAACATTTTTGGTGTACAAATGTCTACAACAAAAATCTAGCCCAATGGAGAATTCGGTTTCTTAGCACCCCCTTGAGGAACACCCCCTTGTTTCTGATAGGGAACAGTTATTAGCCGACAACATTTGCCACACAATGGCATTATCATATAATCTTGACAGTGACAATGTCTTGAACAGAACAGAAAAATCTTATATAGTTTCATGCAGGCTTTGAGCTTGTGTTGAGTCTCATGCTTGAGGCTCTCCATTACAGAAAGTAAGCCAAGCCCATTTTTCCCCCGTTACATGAGCATGTGATCTATGAAATAAAATAAAAGAAGATGATTCTATATCAGGCCTCTATTTCTGAGATGTCGTATAAAAATAATCTGTGATTTATTGCTACATCATGAGTTTAGTTCTGGTTTGGAATGAGAGGGTTGACATCCGCATATTCTCAGCATAGTCCACTATGTCTGTCTCCTCGCAGCTATAGCAAAGATAATATCAAGATGGGGTGGGATTATAGGATAGGTCATATTGGATTGATGGAGTGTCATAAACGGGGCCTCAATCAATACCACAGGCTTTCTGAGTGCCATATCACATGGATCAATTTGCTTTATTCCATCTGTGGGGGAGAAAAGTAGGGTAGACACAGCCATGACTTCACTCTCTCCTGAGAATATATGTTATATGTTGAAATGAAAAGCAAAAGAGAATTAATAACCAGCCCAGCCAGCTAAGTCCACATCTTCTACACTTCTGTTGACCCTGGATCCCAATGAGGGATACACGGACTCTCTAAAAACTTAATGGATGAAGAGATGTCCTCTACATTCAATCCTTGATGAGTAGATTCATTTTTTAATTGTGTAACATTCGGCCATTTATAATTTTAATGTGTCTGCCTTCTGGTGTCATTTGCTTCCAATTAATTTTAGCTGTACAAAACAGCTCGTTATGCTGCTTGCTTGATTTTGCAAACTGGTATTTCTTACCATATTATTTGAATGTAATGTCTTAATTATAAACACACTGGTTTTTAGTGCAAACTGTTTTTGTTTTTTTCTGTTATACTTTTCTCTTCTCGTTATTTCCCTATAGCAGCTAATAGATTGGAAGTCTTGCACATTCACAGAAAACACCTCACTTCCCCACGCACAAAAAAATTATGTGCTGCACAAGTCCTGAAAAGTGAAGCCCAAGCATTTAGATCTCCCCTGGTGGCTGGCTGCAATATAGGTCTTAACCCCTGCCCCGTCCATGTAATCGAATGGGACGCGAGCCAAACTAAAAAATCCAATTTCATTTTTCCAAAGATGGTCATTTTAGGTATTCTTATCACACAGACCTATTCATTTTCCCAATAAGTTAGGTTTTAGTTAGTTGTCTAATGCTGTAAAAAAAAAAAAAACGGGGTGTAACGTCAGGATTGACAGCTGTGCTTGTGATTGAGTCTGCTGGAGTGGGAGTATGGGTGGGACCTTGATGCCACGGCTCCACCTCAGGATCACTTCTGCACAGACTGGCTCCGAATGATTTAATCGGCAATGGACGTTACTGGGATATTTTGTCTTATTTTTTCTACAGTGGAAGGAAGCGGAGACCCACTGTCCATCTTTTTTTACCCCTTTATGGCAGGGGTTCTCAACCCTGGTCCTTGAGGCCCACTGTCCTACAGAGTTTAGCTCCAACCTTGATCAAACTCACCTGCCTGTAGCTTTCTAGTAATCCTGAAGAGCTTAATTAGCTGTTTCAGGTGTGTTTGATTAGGGTTGGAGCTAAACTCTGCAGGACTGTGGGCCTCGAGGACCAAGGTTGAGAACCCCTGCTCTATGGTATATACTCACCCTCATGTTTCTTTCTTCTGTGGAGCTTGATGTTGAGATGTTTAACTGGATCTTCACCCTGCTTCTCTGTCAAGTTCCAGAAATATTGTCCGGCTTATTTTCAATATGCACAACATTTCTTGCAATTGGTTGCCAGTCATGAAACCAATACCACTGACGTCAAATCTTGTTTGAATATACTTAAATGCCAATAAGATGAGCTTTTTCTTAAATGCAAATGAGATTTGCTTTTCTTTATCAATGAATAATGGCTTAAATGCCAATCTGTTTCGCACATAAAACGGCTTGGAATACAGTGCACAAGCTGTATTCTAGTGAGGTTTTTTTTGACAGCTTGACAGCTTGGTCACCATTCATTATATGGCAAAAAGCATTTGTGTTGCACAAAAGAAATAGTCATACAGGTTTGCAACGACATGAGGGTGAGGAAGATGACAATTTCCTTTTTTTTTTGTACCAATTTTCCTAAGATATTTTCCTCAGCTGTCCATGAAAGCATTAGCCAGGGAAATGTGCCATTAAGGAAAAGGACTGAAGAAAAAGCACAAAGGGATGCTTAAAGTAAAACATGATGAGATGGAGAGTAAATGCTGATCCTTGTTAACTTCAACACATCCTTATCATCCGCACGGCTGGCACGCTAAACTAAATGAGGCAGAAGGAAGAAACCCAAGAAGAAGCGCATGCTGTGGTAATGCGCTTACAAAGGGGCAAAATAAATGGGGCCCAGTAACAGGCTCAAACTTAACAGCCTGTGGAGAGCAGATGGTCTTTGTGCTTTCGCCTACAGCACTCTGAACTCAAAGAACCGAAGAAGAAAGCAAGAGACAGAAAAAAATCTTAACAATGCTCGCAAAGGGCTGACAGAAACCAAGGTGCAAGGCATGATGCATCAACGATGACAACTATCGTAGGCTTGTGGCAATCCTCTGTCAAAACCCTGTAGAGGCGTAAGAAAAACATGTGAGAGTGGCCATTTGGACGTGTCACAGCTGGTAATTGCACAGAGCTTGTTGAACACTCAAATTGCATGCTTGCCCATTTTGAACCTAGAACCGAATCCGAGGTCTCTCTGACAGAAGTGCGTGTGCTCGAGTGATGATGTTGCAGGGAATCATTTACAGAAGTGTTTTACAAATTGCCTGGCAACCAGTGATGTTACCAGTTCTATGTGCCATATAGATTTTTTTTTTTCTGAACTGCAGTGCATTGAGCGAGCCTGCTGTTGACCACCCTGATTGAAGATAATGAACCAAACCTGTGGAAAAGAGAGAACCACTGGGATCTGGCCATTAATGGGGCCAAAGCTGTGAACGTCTTTACCTTAGGAATGAGCTGTCAAAGAAGTGCTGGAATGAAGATCTACTTGCTGCACACATAGGGCAGGAACTGTGCTCTCAATCATAATATGGAGCTCTTTGTCTCTGGATCTTTGTGCTGCTATTTGTGTCTGCTCTCAGGTGCAGAGTCCTATAGCTTCTCTCAGTTAAACTGTCAAGATCAACCTCTGTGCTCTTCACCCGTGACGCCTGAATCTAAAAATTCTGGTAATGAGATTGACATTAGAAAGTGTCGTTGTTCATTACATCAGCTGACAGTGAATTGCTCTGTCTTTTTACTCTGCAGACAACTGAGCCAAACAATACCATAAAGAGTAGGCAAAAAGGTAAGGGCAGAGACAGTATGGTCCTGTTATTAGGATGTGTTTTGGTCGATCAGGTCATAAGTAGATGAGGAAGACATACCCATTTACATCTGGTGTTTTGATTTGTCTCTTTTATCCATTTTCAACCACTTCTGTCCTGATTTCTTTGAGGGGAGGGTCTACGGGTGGGTAAATGTATGGCCTTTTTCAGATCTTTCAATCTAATGGACAATAGAAGCTTGCACAATTTACATATGAACGCGACCGGAGACAACGGAAAAACACATGAGAGCATCGGCTTTAGTTTCTGCTCTGATAGCTGCAAGACCAGGCTGAATGCGGTGAGTGTGTGTTAGAAATCAGGAATGCTTAGAGAACATTGTGTTTGCTGTTTGGTACGGTTTTCGTCTTTAAACCAATCTTGGGTCTCCAGCCAACAAGTTTAAATAACAGGTGTAAACAGGGCCTATAAACAGGAGAAGATCCTAGAAAACAAATTGGAGACATTGTAACTTTCAATAGGTAGTACACTGCAAAAAATGCTCTTCTTATTTAGTTTTTTTTTTCTTGTTTCCAGTCCAAGTATCTAAAAATTCTTAAATCGAGATGCATTTACTAGATAAGTAAAATGACAAAAGATTTTTTTTTTCCTGTTTTCTGTGGGGTAAAATAAAAATGAAATGAGTTTTTGCTTAAAACAAGCAAAATTATATGCCAATGGGGTAAGAAAAATAATCTTATTTCTGTTTAGGACAGAAACAAGTAACACGATTTCAATTAGAAACAAGATTATTTTTCTTACCCCATTGGCAGATCATTTTGCTTGTTTTAAGCCAAAACTCACTTCATTTTTATTTTACCCCACAGAAAACAGGAAAAAAAATCTCTTATGTAATTTCACTTATCTAGTAAATGCATCTTGATTTAAGAATTTTTAGATATTTAGACTAGAAACAAGACAAAAATACTAAGTAAGAAGAGCATTTTTTGCAGGAAGTCCTGCCTTTTAGAAAACATCTAGTTTGCTTGCACTATAACAACGTCAGTTTAGTCCAAAATTGTGCATATTTGGAGAAATATTGGTTTATTCTCATGTTTGCATAACATTTTGTCATAAATAATATAATTTATATTCATTTTCCACTGTATTATGCAACCTGAAGAACTGAAAGAGCTTACTGAGCGCTGTCTGTCTATCCTGTTCCTGGATTGCGTGAGTTTTGACCTCAGTAAGTGCTCATTCGGTCTAGAGCTGTCAATCATATTACATGCCCATAATATCGGATGACGATGTCCTGTACACTACCTCGCTCTGAGCTCCATGAAAACCAAACCCAAAGAAACATTACTGCACGTGAAACAAGAAGCTAATAAACACACGATTACGATAGTATATGATTTGCGTGTGTGTTTTTATGCGATTTGGGGTATTTTCATATCAATAAAGGATGTTTACATTATAAATGCTAAGCAGGTGTAGCGATTAGCTGCTTTTAAAAGGCTATAAATAACATATTTCAACAACATTATATGACCAAATCCACATTATAAATCTACATCAAATTTCAATAGGATGTTAATACAAACTCTCAGTGGTGGTTTAAAGTGAGCTAAACTTTTTGATCAAAAGTGTAATATTAATATTTATCTTAAAGGTTATGTAGCTTGATGCTAATTGTAGCTCTAATGCACCTGTTTCGCCAGGAGCTATTCTATTTCATATCTAATTTGGTTAAAGAATTCACATTCACAAGGTCTCAAGAATATGCTTTTTTTTTTCTTCAGATATTAGGTGGATTAATGTATCGTGGGATCAAAGTGGTGTAGATGGGCAAGCCATGTAATGCCAGAATAAAGACTAATAATGGCTGAATAAAAACAAAAGAATGATGATTAAAAAAAAAAAAAAAAAACAATAATAAAGATTAGGTCTCATTCCCAGCAGAAGTGTGAAAGGGTTGTGAAAACAACAGTAAATGGGACAGTTCGCCACACCAGACATAGACAATAGAGTAGTGAGTGTTTACAGAGCAATTAAAGGTTTTATTTGCATCTTATCAGCCTTCTCTAAAAACCCACATGACATGGTCTTAGAAAATGTTTCGTAACATCCTCAGATTTTAAATGAAGCATGACCACACTTGTGGCTTCAGCTTCATTGTTTCCAAATTTCTGCAATTTCTAATATTTTCATTTTTGTTTTTATGTTTGAGATGATATATCTCATTATTAATAACAGCCTGATTAATTCTGAGTCTTGAACTATAAACTCTCAAGTGTTGGCTTTCTAAATGTTGGTTATGTGTCAATTCTGTCTATTTTTTCATAAACCACAAAACAGTCAAAATGTCATCATTTCTCCATATAGATTTCTGACTCACATACTGCATGGAACCATCAGTTATATATAGAAATATAATCATCATGTATATTTAATTTGTATTTAAAGCAACTATATGTTATATTAAATGGTTAGGGATGGACAAGTCAATTAGAGAGACAGAATATGTGAATAGAGCCAGGGGTCAGAGGTTTAGATGCATCATCTCTAATAGATGAAGGGAAAAAGGCATTAGGACAAAGGTCGGAGGAAGAGAACAGAGAGACACAAATTAACAAATGGAAAACAGAGAGACGGGAATAACACTGACAGACTAAAGAAAGAAACTGAAGGGATGAATACGAATAAGAACAGATTGTGCTTGCAGTGGTAAAGATGGAGTGAGCAGCAGGTGGCCCTCGTATCCCTTTGTCCTTTTCTGACTAGCCATGTTTGCAGTCATGCCCCGTGTCAAGTATGATGTTAATGTTGGCCAAGGTCTGAGGCCTCTTTTATTCAGGAATGATTGCAGACCTAGTCTTTTGTCATCTATCCCTATTACTCTCTGTCTCCCTCCGTCCGGCACAAGCAAAATCGATCCTATTTATTCTCCCTGAGCTTGCTTTTAGAGATCTAGGGTAGGGAGTCTGCAGGAGTGAATTTCCAGTCTGTGGTGGAATGTTATCACTTTATAGTCTTGCCAAACCACTTTAGACTCATAGACACAATATTATTTCATATCAAAACTCCATTTTCCAGGTATCATGGTGCTATGATGATATCGGTTGCCAATTATACTGTAAAAAAGTATTTTTCGAAGTTTTACAAGAAAATACTAGCTTTTCTTGATGATCTTTTCTTCAGTCTTTCTACTTTAAAATGTCATGTTTCATTCAGTTTTAACTTGCTGTTTCTTTGTTTCAAGACCAAGACTTTGAGGGGTTGAGACCAAGACAAGACCAAGACCAAGGGAGAACGAGACGAGTCAAGACCAAGACCAGACCAGCACTCCTTAAATTCATAGAGATCCACATTACCACCTGAGAAATTACATATAATTTATAATAAATTACTTATAATAAATATAATTAGAATAAGACACTATATAGAGCTGTTACCAATTAAATTAAATTATTAACAGCAAAATGCATCTTTGCGCTACAGAGGTGATACAGAAGATTACCATCCGAATTGGTAAATTGCAAATGCATAAATATTGTTGAGGTCTTGAAACAAAATCTCGAGTCCTCTTAGTCTGAGACCAAGACAAGACTGAGTACAAATATGGTCGAGACTGAGAGAAGACCAAGACCATCAAAAAATGGTCTTAAGTCCGGTCTCAAGTACTACAACACTACAATAGACCAACAAAAAACTGGTCTAAAGTCAATAGCGCAGTATTTTTTGTGTTATTTAAAGGGCCTATAGGCAGGGGCACAACGTGCGTACACTCTGCTTATTACACACACAGGGATGCTGAGCAGCACACAAACATTTTAAAATATTCAAAATAAAAGGATTCCTCTCTTGAGAAGCATTCAGTCTTTCCGCTCGCAAATTCCGCCATGTAAATAGCGAATCCGCCATGGGGCAAGCACAGCTGGCTTTTAAAGGGAATGGGAGATTAGACTCTGGTTTATTTACGCCCAAAACACACCCATGACTCATCAAGAGACTAGGTACAACCCTTTTGGACCAACAAACATTTTTTTCCATCGTTAAACTAGCAAAAGTGAATTCGGAAACGCCCTAAGTGGCCATGCACTCAGATTGTTAAAATAGAGCCTTTTGTATTTACACAGTTTAAAGAATACTATGGTACTTTTTGTTAACTTATTTTGAACATGTGCTCCATGTTTAAACTAAATTCAGTTAACTCAATAATTATAATTACACTATTAAGTGATTGTTATGATTTCTGTTATTGTTCTGCAGTGAACAGCAAACATGTATTTTAAGTAAATATATTAATCTAAATTCATCCATCCATTTTCCAAACCTCAAATGTCAAATTTAAGGTCATGAGAATGCTGGAGCCATGGCTAGTCCATCACAGTAAAATAAATTCAATTGATTGAAATGAATAAGAATGATCACAATATCAGGGGGAAGTATAACTGGTGATTATGATTTATGTCACAATCGCGTAGCTCACATCTTGAGCAGCAGTAACGGAAAAATGCTGATACAGAGTGATTGGCATTAGTATGCAGAAACGTGAGACAAAAAGGGGGGAAAGGTCCTTTTAATTAAAGATTTGGAATTCATGTTGTTTTTTCAGAGCTCAGAGGTTCAAAATGTTAGCTTTATATTTAAGACGGACCAAGTTTAAATCGCTGCTGGTAGCTGAAGTTTTTTTGTCTGGTTTACAGTGCACTCATAATGTGACAAACTAAAATGTTACCAACATTTCTTTCTAATCTCAGCTGTTTTTATTAGCAAGATTATTACTATTGTGGTACAAATGGAATCTCCATTTGCTCTGGAAGAAATTACTCCATTAGAGCAAAGACCATTCAAAAATAAATAAAGAAAATAAAAACTATCAAGAAGAGTTTGTCCCCTGTTTCTGAAAGCTGTCGTCCTATGGGTATCTGTGTCTGGGGAACTGAGGCATTTCCACTGAGTCACTCTATAATGAGACTCCAATGTCTGATCTCCTTTCAAAGTAGCATCAGATAATCAGGCTGTTTGTAGGCAAATTACAGCACGACAGAGAGCGCTAACAAACATTGCCATAAAAGTGGAGTGCTTGCTCACAATATTCATCATCCTATACTCACATAAAGCTGGGTCACTGCCTGTCACCCATAGCAGTCATGATTGAATACCTATATGGGTGATTTCTGTCTGTCTGTTTGTCTGTTCAGACTGTCTGTCTAGCATTCTATCTATCTATCTATCTATCTATCTATCTATCTATCTATCTATCTATCTATCTATCTATCTATCTATCTATCTATCTATCTATCTATCTATCTATCTATCTATCTATCTATCTATCTATCTATCTATCTATCTGTCTGTCTATCATCGTCTGTCTGTCTGTCTGTCTGTCTGTCTGTCTGCCTGCCTGTCTGTCTGTCTGTCTGTCTGTCTGTCTGTCTGTCTGTCTGTCTGTCTGTCTGTCTGTCTGTCTATCTATCTATCTATCTATCTATCTATCTATCTCTGCCTGTCTGCCTGTCTATATGTCTGTCTGCCTGCCTGCCTGCCTGCCTGCCTGCCTGCCTGCCTGCCTGCCTGTCTGTCTGTCTGTCTGTCTATCTATCTATCTATCTATCTATCTATCTATCTATCTATCTATCTATCTATCTATCTATCTATCTATCTATCTATCTATCTATCTATCTATCTATCTATCTATCTCTGCCTGTCTGCCTGTCTATATGTCTGTCTGCCTATCTATCTATCTATCTATCTATCTATCTATCTATCTATCTATCTATCTATCTATCTATCTATCTATCTATCTATCTATCTATCTATCTATCTATCTATCTATCTATCTGTCTGTCTGTCTGTCTGTCTGTCTGTCTGTCTGTCTGTCTGTCTGTCTGTCTGTCTGTCTGTCTGTCTGTCTGTCTGTCTGTCTGTCTGTCTGTCTATCTATCTATCTATCTATCTATCTATCTATCTATCTCTGCCTGCCTGCCTGCCTGCCTGTCTGTCTGTCTGTCTGTCTGTCTGTCTGTCTGTCTGTCTGTCTGTCTGTCTGTCTGTCTGTCTGTCTATCTATCTATCTATCTATCTATCTATCTATCTATCTATCTATCTATCTATCTATCTATCTATCTATACATACATACATCGCAATATACAAAAAACTTTACAACCACAGAGCATTAGTGTGAAACTGTTTTTCTTTATATGGCTGCATGCTTCTTCTTGGAAATCCATATAAATCTAAGTTACCTAATTATGGCGGAATCCAACGAGCTCTATAATAACATTTCTACATCCCTGCTAGTCACATGAGCACATCTTATTAAATTTAGCAGACTTCCACATCTCTCATTTCTGCATTCATTG
The DNA here is from genome assembly GCA_023566225.1 of Romanogobio albipinnatus. NCBI lineage: Eukaryota > Metazoa > Chordata > Actinopteri > Cypriniformes > Gobionidae > Romanogobio > Romanogobio albipinnatus. The sequence continues at coordinate 12,860,186 of CM042261.1, read as the reverse complement.
TGTGAGGCTGAAACATTTTTTCCCATCTGCCTGAAGGTGAGGAGTTGGGCTGTGGCTGACTGCAGGTGTGTTAAAGCGAAAGGTGTTGTGTCTCTGCGCGTCGCATGCTCATGTGGGCACGACAGCAGGCAACGTTGATCACACAGCTGTGCCTGCCTGTTCCATCAGCCATCACTTTAAGCAGAGTGTCCCCATTCTGCCTCTGCCTCATCTATCAACACACACTATTCGGTAAGAAAAAAAAGGCCTTTCATTATTGCTTGATATTATTGTGCTGGGATGTTGCATTAATTCATGCAATTTGTGTATTGTTCCACACGGCCGCTATGTTGGCGAGGTGAACGCATTGAGAGCTGTCTCTGTGAAGAGAGGTAGATAGGAAGTGGGGTTTTAAAGATGCTTTCTCTTTAATGTCAAGTGGATTTATAAATGTTAGATGGTTTTAATGTGTAATGCAGCTTCCTGGTAGAGTTTTGTTGCATAATGAAGTTTTCAGTACACAGTAATGTTTGTCTGCTGCTTTTCCACAGCAGGTATGTATTTCTGCGTGTGTGTGTGTGTGTGTGTGTGTGTGTGTGTGTGTGTGTGTGTGTGTGTGTGTGTGTGTGTGAAGCTACTATGACACTATGACTTCAGAATCTACAAGCTGCTCATAATTTGAAGTAGGTAAATAAATATAAATATACAGGTGCTGGTCATATAATTAGAATATCATCAAAAAGTTGATTTATTTCACTTATTCCATTCAAAAAGTGAAACTTGTATATTATATTCATTTATTACACACAGACTGATATATTTCAAATGTTTATTTCTTTTAATTTTGATGATTATAACTGACAACTAAGGAAAATCCCAAATTCAGTATCTCAGAAAATTAGAATATTACTTAAGACCAATACAAAGAAAGGATTTTTAGAAATCTTGGCCAACTGAAAAGTATGAACATGAAAAGTATGAGCATGTACAGCACTCAGTACTTAGTAGGGGCTCCTTTTGCCTGAATTACTGCAGCAATGTGGCGTGGCATGGAGTCGATCAGTCTGTGACACTGCTCAGGTGTTATGAGAGCCCAGGTTGCTCTGATAGTGGCCTTCAGCTCTTCTGCATTGTTGGGTCTGGCATATCGCATCTTTCTCTTCATAATACACCATAGATTTTCTATGGGGTTCAGGTCAGGCGAGTTTGCTGGCCAATTAAGAACAGGAATACCATGGTCCTTAAACCGGTACTGGTTGCTCTGGCACTGTGTGCAGGTGCCAAGTCCTGTTGGAAAATGTAATCTGCATCTCCATAAAGTTGGTCAGCAGCAGAAAGCATGAGGTGCTCTAAAACGTCCTGGTATATGGCTGCGTTGACCTTGGACCTCAGAAAACACAGTGGACCAACACCAGCAGATGACATGGCAGCCCAAACCATCACTGACTGTGGAAACTTTACACTGGACCTAAAGCAACGTGGATTGTCTGCCTCTCCTCTCTTTCTCCAGACTCTGGGACCCTGATTTCCAAAGGAAATGCAAAATTTACTTTCATCAGAGAACATAACTTTGGACCACTCAGCAGCAGTCCAGTCCTTTTTGTCTTTAGCCCAGGCGAGACACTTCTGACGCTGTCTGTTGTTCAAGAGTGGCTTGACACAAGGAATGCGACAGCTGAAACCCATGTCTTGCATATGTCTGTGCGTAGTAGTTCTTGAAGCACTGACTCCAGCTGCAGTCCACTCTTTGTGAATCTCCCCCACATTTTTGAATGGGTTTTGTTTCACAATCCTCTCCAGGGTGTGGTTATCCCTATTGCTTGTACACTTTTTTTTATACCACATCTTTTCCTTCCCTTCGCCTCTCTATTAAAGGTCCCGTTCTTCGTGTTTTTTTGAAGCTTTGATTGTGTTTACAGTGTGCAATATAACATGTGTTCATGTTTCGCGTGTAAAAAAAAAACAGTATTTTTCACACAATTTACTTATCTGTATACCGCTGTTTTCACTGTCCTAAAAACGGGCCGATGAGTTCCTTGTTCTATGAAGTCCCTCCTTCAGAAATACGTAACGAGTTCTGATTGTGCCAGCGGTTCCCCGTGTTGTGATTTGACCGCAGCTTAGCGCACGTTGCACGGTTCCTGTGTTGTGATTTGACCGCAGCTTAGCACACGTTGCACGGTTCCTGTGTTGGGATTCGACAGCAGCTTAGCACACGTTGCACGGAAAGGTCACGCCTCTTAACGGGGAGATGTATGCGCTCAATGTTCTCTAAGTACAGCGTCCCTGTGAAAGCCAAACAAAGGTGATTTGACTCCGGGATGAAAATAACAGCGTCTCGACGACATGGCGACAAACACACTCAAACGCAACACTCTCGTCCTCGTCTTCTCCATGCAACACTTCCTCTTCTCCACGTGGGAGAGCAACAAGACCACGCCCCCTTTTTTGCGTATTCTTGTGGGCGGAGGTTAGTCTGTTCTACTGTTCTACTGACGTATTTAAAGCAGGCTGTACCAGGATGTAGTCCAAGCCGGCCGTTCGCTGTAGGCTTTGAAAGGGAACTTCTGTTAAATAAAATATCTCGCTTGGCATTGAACTTTGAGCTTTATAATTTTACAGGTATTATTTATGCTCTAACAGCAACATTACACACTAACTAAAGTTTGAACATTGGGATCACGAAGAAGGGGACCTTTAATGTGCTTGGACACAGAGCTCTGTGAACAATCAGCCTCTTTTGCAATTACTTTTGTGTCTTGTCCTCCTTGTGCAAGGTGTCAATGGTCGTCTTTTGGACAACTGTCAATTCAGCAGTCTTCCCCATGATTGTGTAGCCTACAGAACTAGACTGAGAGACCATTTAAAGGCCTTTGCAGGTGTTTTGAGATAATTAGCTGATTAGAGTGTGGCACCAGGTGTCTTCAATATTGAACCTTTTCACAATATTCTAATTTTCTGAGATACTGAAATTGGGATTTTCCTTAGTTGTCAATTGTATAATCAAAATTAAAATAAATAAACATTTTAAATATATCAGTCTGTGTGTAATGGATGAATATAATATACAAGTTTCACTTTGTGAATGGAATTAGTGAAATAAATCAACTTTTTGATGATATTCTAATTATATGACCAGCACCTATATAACCTTTAATATAGCATATCACTTAGTCATCGCAGTGAGTGTTTTTGAATGAATGGACAATCCAAATGAGGGTGAAATTATTAAACCTGGACTGGCAATTTCACACACACACACACACACACACACACACACACACACACACACACACACACACACACACACACACACACACACACACACACACACACACACACACACACACACACACACACACACACACACACACACAAACTACAATAGTCTATAGAGTATGTATACCTGACATGAAGACATGATTAACTGAACATTATGCTGTAAAATTAGAATCTGTGATTTTTTATGAATTACAAGAACAGTTCAAAAGAACCAATTCACTAGAAGTAATTGACTTGAACTTTCCAACACTGCATATTGAGAGTGGATAGTTAATAGGGTAGGATGAACTGATTTGCTAGAATGAATCAGGCTAAATGTGAGAGCAAGATAAATAGTGTGTGTTTGTTTACCTCAGTTGGTTTGACAGTGAAGTTTCATGTGAAATCAGTGTGACATTAAAAATAGCGCTTGCTTTTGCTACACCACAAATTATTGGTAAAAGCTACTGTACACTGTTTTGAAATCAGCTGAGCTATTATTGACACTCTACTAAAAAAATGTAGCATCAGTTATGCTTTAGTTACTCCCAAAAAATTGAGGCTGTATACAGTGGTGTCTACAAGTCTGAGACCTATGGAGTCACTAAAGGGACACGGTGATGAGGGGGAAAATGTGCTGATAAATTGCTGTGCTGATAATATAATTTGTATGTAAAAAAAAAAAAAAAAAGGGGGGGGGGGGGGGTGGGGGGAAAGAATATAAATATATTTCCAATAGTCATCTCAAATATTTTTTTGAGGATATTTTTGATGAAAAGGAAAGTTCAAAAGAACAGCATTCATTTAAAATATAAATCTTTTGTAACACTATACATGTCTTTACTGTCACTTTTGATCAATTTAATGCCAAATAAAAGTAGTATTACTGTTTGTTAATAAAAATAAAAATAAACATAACTAATATTAAGACAATCTGAAATTCAGTTATTCAATTATTATTATTATTATATTCTTTTATTTTAATTTGTATGTAAGAACCCCGCGCTATCTTACAACCAATTCGTACGTATTTTATGATGTGGCCAACTTCACTCATACAGATTTGTACGATTCGTCTAAACCCTAGTGACGGGTAGGTTAGGGGTAGGTCATTCGTACAAAATCATACGAATTGGGCAACTCGTAAAATACGTACGATTTAGCAAAAATCGTATGAGTGAGGCCGTACAATTTTGCCACCTCGTAAAAAATGTACAAATTGCTGTGAGAACGGGTTGAAAAACCTATTAAATTAGAAAAGGAAATAAAAGAATTTCCAAAAACAGTCTCAGACTTTTTGACCCCAATGTATAAAGTGCAATAAAACAAGGTAGCATCTGTCATGCATTTAAACATGACTACTCTGGGATTTTGGGGCCCCTTGTTCTTGTTGGCTTCACTCTCACTCCCCATCTAATTGCCCATTTCCTCCTATCACACTCCATTTGAACTTCTCTTTTCGACTGTCTCTGTGGTATTCCTTGTCCGCCCAGTATGGCAGCTCACCTGTGATACGCACACACACACGCACACACACATGCACCTGTTTCACTTTTTCCCCATTAATTCCGACTTTGATTTGGAAGGGGGGCGTGTGAGTAATGCGGCCCACTTAATGTAGTGGCTGGACTCAACCTTCACTGCATTTGCAGCTGTTAAAATGACAGGCGGGCTCCCGTGACTCCAGCTGCTCTCCGTTCTGGAAAAAAAAACGAGGCGGTCTAGGACGGAGCACGAGAAAATGACAGCACAGCTACTCGATGCCGAGAGGCTGACAATGAACAATGGAATGACGAATGACAAAATAGGCAGAGAAAGAAAGAATGAGAAGAAAAGAGCGAGAAAAAGCATTGCGTGTCCATTACTATAACGATTACTTGCGGGCAGGAGCGGGCTTTCTCTGAAAAGCATATATCTAGCTCTGAAAAGACAATTAATAATTACAGGGCGTCTCATTATAGGGCCACATGAAACAAACTGTGACCTAGTTCTGTGGTTGCTGGCATGCAGAGGATGATGGGATTGATGAGAATGACTTTTATTCCTCAGCAGTGTGTGCCGTCACCTTCATCTTTTGATCTTAATGAAAAGCCATACAGCTGGATGGGCTGCTGGATGGCAATGTGTGCTGACGTAGATTGACACACTTGAGTATGCTCTCTTGAGAGGTTCTCGTTGGACGAAATGCAGCACATTTAGTTTCTCCTATCTGTCAAATTATAGCTCAGACCTAAAGGATATGCTGATGATACTGTATGTAGGCCTTTTCCTCTTTCCACCTTGCCTGCTCTGTGCCATTCACATCTACACACTTCTCATCGCATTTGGGAAATTAGGTTGAGTTGGTTAGATATCAACTCAAAATTGCTCTAAATCCAGAGTGGCTTCTCAAATGGACACCACATAGCCTTTTTCTCTGAAGGCTATGTCAAATATTAAAGGCTCTGATATACTTCGAGCAAAATCCGAGAACAAATTGGTGTGATGCCTTTTCGACCAAAAATATGGCCAAAACAAAGTTTGTGTGGAGGTTAAAACTCTTTCTCGTAAAGTTTGCTCCGGCTGTTAAACACCTTTGAACTACCATTGGTGATTACATCATAGGTAGGCGTGCTCTGATGCTCCGCCTTCTTTGAAACTTTCTCTGATACATTTCTTCTGTTCACTCCGTGGAGATCAGACGAGAGTAAAAACACACTTGAGAGCTGCTTTATAGTAGAAATTGAAGTTGTAATTAATTGATAGAGACACTGAAACGCCTTCGGGATGTTTGCAAACAGTATACCACTGGTCACGTGTTTCTTTTTACCCCTAAGGGTAGAACAAAAAATATATTTTGCGCGAGTACTGTATATCGGGGCCTTGAGGGTATTTGTGTGGACATGTTTTACTGGGTTAGGATAATTAACTCTTTACCCGCTAGCGTTTAAAAAAAAAAAGGTTGCCAGCATTTTTGATTATTTACACAAAATGTTCATGGCCCCCCACAATTCTGGTTCTGGTTTCCGGACACACTGCAGCTCGGTCCTCTTCCTCGCGGTGCCATGTGATGGTACTGGACGGCTCAATCCTCCTCCGCCCCCTGGCAGCCGGTGGTGGCTCCTCCTATTGATGGAGCCAGCAGCGAGTCCTGCGCTCCTTGCTCCTCCCCTAAATGGCGGACGGCTGCAAGTTCCGGCTCACAGCGAGCGCTGGCAACTCCTCCACTCCCTCTCGGACAGCAGCCACCCCACCTCGACCCAGGGGCATGGCAGCGAGCTCTCCGTCCAACCGGATCTTCACTCGCTCCAGCACCACCGCCTCGGGGAGCCCCTCGCGGCCTTCATTCCTCCGCGCTGCCGACCGCCTCAGCACCACGATCCCCCTCAGCAGCAAGGGCTCTTCGACAGCATGTCCCTCCTTCCTCCCAGGCTTCGGCACCAGTAGAGTTTGTAGGTTCAGGGAAGAAGGAGGCGGGAACCGGCGAACGTTCAACAGACTTTAATAAATAAAGAAATTAAATTAAATTAAAAGCGGTAGCCCCTCATGGTCGACTGCCGCATACACACACAAACGTAAACAAAACACAACTTAAAATCCAGGCCTGGTCCTCTCTCATCCTTCACCGGTGTTGCTCGTCCTTATATGCCTCTGTGCTCCCTCATGAGAGGACTCGAGACTGGTGTGTCTCGCAGGTGACGCTCATTCTCAATCACGTACACCGATCTCGCTCGCTCCTCCCATGTCTCTCGCTCGTCGCCCTCACCACAACATAATCTAGATCAGATTCAGAAGGATGATCAAAACATATCTGGAGTAGATCGAGTCCATCAACACCCCCAAAGCTTGCACAGTCCTATAGCTTGTCCTGGGTCAACAATTAATTCATTACCATTAGGCAGTTTTGAGGTATATGCTTGCAAACACACTTTGTTTTACATATGCATCTGCTTATATATGCTATCGTATCTGCTTCTTCTTCGCCTGTGTTTTGATCAGGAGATTCTGTACTCTTTCAGAAGATGTGTCATCCCCCTACCATATTACAGTGAAAACACGGAAAGCCGTAAATTTCCATCAATGGCGGGAAAGCGTTGTCTCATAAATGTAGAACATTTCCGTCAATGGTGGGGAAAGAGTTGCGAAGGTCCTGAACAATAAAACCTCAAAGTGAGAGTAAAGGCTCGTTCACACTATGAACAATGAATATAAACATAATAATAACTATATTAGCGTCCACACCAGCCGACAATATCATTCATTTTATTAGCACACGTAGTGATGTCGTCTGCCATTTTAAATGCTTGAGTGTGTTAAATCTGTATGGATTCTGATTGGCTGCTTTCTCAGCTGGGAAAAATTGTTCCTCTGTGCCGTTATCATTATAGTTGTGGTTTGGACTCTGCTATTCTTTTATATTCAGAATCATTTTTAGAACTGTATCTATATCATTATCATTATAGCTTTCAATCCTGAGCTTCCTATTAGTGTTGTAGTACTCAAGACCGGTATTAAGACCCTTCTTAGACTGCATCTACTGCATTTATTCTCGGTCTTGTCTTGGTATTCAACTAAGAGGACATGGGATTTTATCTCAAGACTGTTCAAGACCACAACTGCAAGGATATTACAAAAAAATTTAGATTTTAGGTAAAACGTACTGCTTAAAATGCAATCAATAACTTATTTGTAATGTGATTTATTTTTTTACTGCCGGGCTAAAAATCAATGAAAATAAATGTTTTGAGTATGTCTCAAAAATGCTCAAAATTAATAGAAAAATGTGAGATTGATTTTATACAAACGTTCAATAAACAAGAAGTTAATAATAAGTGACTAATTTTAGACACAATTTTAGACAATCAGTTGAATAAATGATTCTGTGACTGTTAATTAATGTCAATGTTTTAATGTTAAATTAATCTGAACATTATTTATGCAGGTGTAATTTTACCAATTCATATGCGACTTCTGTGCAACGTCTGCAACACAAAAATGATTTGATTGGTAAAAGCTCTATAGTGTCGTATTATTCTAATTCTATGTATTGATTAAATATAAGAAATGTCTCAGACAGTAGGTACTGATCTTTTAAAAGAATTTGTGGAGTGCTGGCCTGGTCTTGTCTTGACTCGGTCTCGCCCTGCCTTGGTCTTGTCTTGGTCTCAACCCCACAAAGTCTTGGTCTTGTCTAAGTCTCAGCACACGCTGGTCTTGCTCTCGGTTTAGGTGGTCTTGACTACAACACTACTTCCTATATTGTTAAAAAGAGTTATACAATGGGTCAACTGTTTGCCTTTCATTGTATAGACAAAAACATATAACAAAAGTGTTCCACAAAAGAAAAAGTAATTCAGGTTTGTAATAATATGAGTGTCAATGACAGAATTTCATTTTTGTGTGAGCAAACCCATTAAAGCTGCAGTGCGCAGTGTTCCCTAGCTTAGCAACTGCCATTGAGATGAATGAGAATGCTGACATAAAGCTTTTTCTAGGTATTATAGACTTTCTAGGCTCAAACAAACACAGTAATTCTGAAAGCGCAACAGTGTTTACACTCTACACAGTCTACGTAGAAATGTTGTACTTATAGTTGTGTCGGTGAGAGGAAATTTGTTTTAATACTGAACAAAATCCACACACCAGCTTTAATGAGGAATAGCCAGTATGTTTGCTCTCTTTTTCTTTCTCTCCCGTGCATCTGATCTATGTTTTGATAAAAGTAAGACGTTCAGCGCAGGTGGAAAGCTTTATTACAGCCTGAGGGCGCAGAAGTTCAGGCCCCAATAAAATATACTAGCACAATTGTCTGTGTGAGAGTGTACTTCAAGAAAGGGAAGGAAGGCCCCAGTGGTCCATTTTCACATTCATACAGTGAAAATGCTTTACAAAAGTGCTCGTAGATAAGAACTGCTTCGGATTTTGACAGCAATGCGGTCTTATCGTCATCTCATCTCAATGCTCCTTGGAGCTCAGCCTAAGTATAGCACCGAGATTCTGGAAAGCAGAACTGCCAGCTAATGTGTTTTCTTCGTCGTAAGCAGAAGTGGAGCTCTTTATCACCACCTCAGTCAGCATAATCATTATGATTATAAAATTAATTGAAGGTAAAAATCATTGCTTATGTTTATTGTTGCGTAAAACCCCCTTCATTAATATGCACCTTGACGTTGTACCAAAGTGCTTCTATTAGACTTTGGATGTCTAATCTGATTCGGCTCATTTATCTGTATAATTATCGTAAACAGCTTCCAACTGTGGTATAGCTACAGTCGGATATGCATCCACCTTGCACAAATAAGCTGCATAGTTATACTTTTTGTTTTATTTATATATTTAAGCAAAATTGCAACAGAATTTTGCCAGCCACTGTTTAAAGTTGGCATGAAATGGAAGTTGCGATACTCTTTTCTTCTCTTGTGACCTATATCCGAGTGAAATTGATAGCTTTTAAACAACCACAATCTCAACCACACAAAGTCTTGGTCTTGTCTTAGTCTCAGCACATGCTGGTCTTGGTCTTGTCTTGGTCTCAACCACACAAAGTCTTGGTCTTGTCTTGGTCTCAACCCCTCACAGTCTTGGTCTTGTTTTGGTCTCAACCACACAAAATCTTGGTCTTGTCTTGGTCTCAACCACACAAAGTCTTGGTCTTGTCTTAGTCTCAGCACACACTGGTCATGGTCTTGGTCTTGTCTTGGTCTCAACCACACAAATTCTTGGTCTTGTCTTGGTCTCAGCACACGCTGGTCTTGGTCTTGTCTTGGTCTCAACCCCTCAAAGTCTTGGTCTTATCTTGGTCTCAACCACACAAAGTTTTGGTATTGTCTTAGTCTCAGCACACGCTGGTCTTGGTCTTGGTCTTGTCTTGGTCTCAACCACTCAAAGTCTTGGTCTTGTCTTGGTCTCAACCCTTCACAGTCTTGGTCTTGTCTTGGTCTCAACCACACAAGGTCTTGGTCTTGTCTTAGTCTCAGCACACGCTGGTCTTGGTCTTGGTCTTGTCTTGGTCTCAACCACTCAAAGTCTTGGTCTTGTCTTGGTCTCAACCCTTCACAGTCTTGGTCTTGTCTTGGTCTCAACCACACAAGGTCTTGGTCTTGTCTTAGTCTCAGCACACACTGGTCATGGTCTTGGTCTTGTCTTGGTCTCAACCACACAAATTCTTGGTCTTGCCTTGGTCTCAGCACACGCTGGTCTTGGTCTTGTCTTGGTCTCAACCCCTCAAAGTCTTGGTCTCAACCCCTCACAGTCTTGGTCTCAACCCCTCACAGTCTTGGTCTTGTCTTGGTCTCAACCACACAAAGTTTTGATCTTGTCTTAGTCTCAGCACACGCTGGTCTTGGTCTTGTCTTGGTCTCAACCTCTCACAGTCTTGGCCTTGTCTTGGTCTCAACCCCTCAAAGTCTTGGTCTCAACCCCTCACAGTCTTGGTCTTGTCTTGGTCTCAACCACACAAAGTTTTGATCTTGTCTTAGTCTCAGCACACGCTGGTCTTGGTCTTGTCTTGGTCTCAACCTCTCACAGTCTTGGCCTTGTCTTGGTCTCAACCCCTCACAGTCTTGGTCTTGTCTTGGTCTCAACCACACAAATTATTGGTCTTGTCTTGGTCTCAGCACACGCTGGTCTTGATCTTTTCTTGGTCTCAACCCCTCAAAGTCTTGGTCTCAACCACACAAAGTTTTGATCTTGTCTTAGTCTCAGCACACGCTGGTCTTGGTCTTGGTCTCGGTCTTGTCTTGGTCTCAACCACACAAAGTTTTGGTCTTGTCTTAGTCTCAGCACACGCTGGTCTTGGTCTTGGTCTTGGTCTTAACCACACAAAGTCTTGGTCTTGTCTTAGTCTCAACACACGCTGGTTTTGGTCTCGGTTTAGGTGATCTTGACTACAACACTACTTCCTATACTGTATGTTGTTAAAAAGAGTCATATAATTGTATAAACGCTGGGTTAAAACAACTCAAATGCTGGGTTAAAACAACCCAATTGCTGGGTTGGTCCATTTTCAACCCAACTTGGATTATTCTTAACCCAGCATTTTTTAGAGTGCAGACAAAGCTTTGTTACATTTTTAAAGCTTGAAAAAGACTCAAGATTTACTTGCACCTTTGTCAAAAGCCTGTATATTTGAACATAGCATTCACCGAACATACATTCAAAGAATAACCAAACCTTTTGACCTCTTTTCTGTCAATTCAGACCCGTCTATGTCATTACATTCTCGTTGTCTGAATTCACTCTGCAGCTTTTAAACATGACCCAGTCAGACTTTCATCTTTTTCTTTGATTTAGTGTCCTCTGTATTATTTCAGTAACTTTTTCACCCTAGAGCTCTTTATTTCAGTATTTTCTTTACTGATCTGCTAAATTCACACACTCACTCTCTCTCTCTCTTTTTTTTTAAAGGTCCCGTTCTTCGTGATCCCATTGTTCAAACTTTAGTTAGTGTGTAATGTTGCTGTTAGAGCATAAATAATACCTGTAAAAGTATAAAGCTCAAAGTTCAATGCCAAGCGAGATATTTTATTTAACAGAAGCTCCCTTTCAAAGCCTACAGCGAACGGCCGGCTTGGACTACATCCTGGTACAGCCTGCTTTAATTACGTCAGTAGAACAGTAGAACAGACTAACCTCCGCCCACAAGAATACGCGGAAAAGGGGGCGTTGTCTTGTTGCTCTCCCATGTGGAGAAGAGGAAGTGTTGCGTTTGAGTGTGTTTGTCGTCGAGACGCTGTTATTTTCATCCCGGAGTCAAATCACCTTTGTTTGGCTTTAACAGAGACGCTGTACTTAGAGATCATTGAGCGCATACATCTCCCCGTTAAGAGGCGTGACCTGTCCATGCAACGTGTGCTAAGCTGCTGTCGAATCACAACACAGGAACCGTGCAACGTGTGCTAAGCTGCGGTCAAATCACAACACGGGAACCGCTGGCACAATCAGAACTCGTTACGTATTTCTGAAGGAGGGACTTCATAGAACAAGGAACTCATCAGCCCGTTTTTAGGACAGTGAAAACAGCGGTATACAGATAAGTAAATTGTGCGAAAAATACTGTTTTTTTACATGCGAAACATGAACACATGTTATATTGCACACTGTAAACACAATCAAAGCTTCAAAAAAACACGAAGAACGGGACCTTTAAATGTCTGTCTTCATGTAGAATTATTTCATACTGTATTCTTCTCACCTGCTTGTGTGATGGAGCAGATCTGTCAATGGTTGGTCTCCAGGCTCTTTCAGTTTCCTCACATCTCTTGCCTTTTTCTGCCTTTGAAAGATTTTCCTGACAAGCATGTTACAGTGTAACTTGCCCTCTTGACCGCCATTCTATTATTTCTGATACATAAACACTGTTGACATGGCTGTGCTGCTATTGTATACACTCCCATAGCAACTGCATTTGATTCCTTTTCGACACTACTTAAACAAAAAATATAAAAATTCAATTTTAAATGTGGTATTGATATATATATATATATATATATATATATATATATATATATATATATATATATATATATATATATATATATATATATATATATATATATATATATATATATATATATATATATATATATGTGTGTGTGTGTGTGTGTGTGTATGTGTGTCTGTGTATGTAGAGTGAAGATGCGTGTGTGTGTGTGTGCACTTATCCATTTATTTTGAATATGTTTTGCTTCTATATATATATATAATATATATATATTATAAAGATCTGTATGTCTGTCTATACCACATTAGTTTTATTTAATTAAAAAAATAAAATTCTATTTTATTTTTATTTCCTAAATGTATTTATATTTTATTTTAACTTTTCCATTTTATTTTTATGCCTATTTTATTGTATTTTCATTGACTAAAAGTCTTGATTTTCTTCTCCTTATTTGTGTGCGGTGTTAGCATGTTTTAAATATAGGGCTTGACAAATGCTGGGAGAGGTTAGGAACTTATGTATTTTGAATATATTCAAATATATTTTGCACAGAGCCTCTTGGTATTATGGGATTAGATTCTGGTTCAGTGTTTGGAGTGATGGGAGATATTAAATCATTTGCTTGCCATGTTTCTGAAAGCCAAACGCATGATGTCAGTGTATGTTTGGCGGATTTATGCAGCTGGTAAGATGCTGAATGTCTGTTATTTGCATATTTATCTCGTACATACATATTCATAAACTAAGGTTGAGATTTCATTGACGGACAGGAACAGGAAACACTCAGGATGTTGCCTTTAATCTGCTGGTTGTCATTACCTTAAACATTGTCCAACAGGAAACACAGCTCTCATGTGTCTCATTCCTCACCCTCTAGAAATGAGATGGCTCATATTAAAGATATAAGCTATTAAGTCAAGATGCAGCAGCGCTGACAGATCTATGTGTGCGTATGTGTTTGTAACCGAGAAAATAGCGGGCACTGGCAGACAGGCTGTGATTGGATGGAAACTGTGTTCACAGGATGGATGTGATAGGAAGGGTTTGTTCTTCTCACTTTTAATTAGGGCTGACACGAATCAAGTGTGGTTGAGAGGGAGATAATGAGAACATGACAGAGCAGAGAAGAGCAGGAGGTGCCAACATCGCAACTTCCTGTTGTGCAGAAACTCTCCAGCAAACAAATCTGCAGAGCAGGACAATAAAGTACTTGAGTAAATGTTTTTCATTACTATACTTAAGTATTAGTTTGGGGACTTTGCACTCTTAAATTCTATCAACACTGATTATTTGGACTTATTAACATTTACAAGGGTGGGAAAAAAACTGCTTTTTATTATTTCTAACAATTTCATTTAAAATCTTTACGGATCAAACGTTTGGGGTTGGTACGATTTTTTGGTAACACTTTATTTTACAGTGTCATTGTTACATATGTTACATGTGTTACTATAGTAATAACTATAAATTATGCATAATTACATGCAACTGACCCTAAACCAAATCAAACCCTAATCCTAACCTTATAGTTAGTTAATGTAGTTACTTAATATTACTCAGTACTTAAATATATAATTACACTGTAACAATGACACTGTAAAATAAAGTGTAACCGATTTTTTTATTATTATCTATTTATTTATTTTATAATTTTGACATTTTTTTAAAATAAGTCTCTTATGCTCACTAAGGCTGCATTAATTTGATAAAAATGTACAGTGAAAACAGTAATATTGTGAAATATTTTTTAACATAAATAACTTGTTCTCTGTTTTAATATATTTAAAAAATGTAATTTATTACCATATTCAGTGTCACATAATCCTTCATAAATCATTTTAATATGCTGATTTGCTGCTCAAAGAACATTTCTTATTATTTTCAATGTTGAAAAAAGTTGTGCCGCTTAATATGTATATATCCCACTTAGAAATCATGTAGGGGTCTGAAATTGTCATCGTAGGTGCATGTCTACTGTGAGAGACATAATCAAAAAAAAAAAGAAATCACAATGTATGATTTTTTAACTATTTATTTGTATGATACAGCTGCAAATAAGTATTTGAACACCCGAGAAAATCAATGTTAATATTTGGTACAGTAGCCTTTGTTTGCAATTACAGAGGTCAAACGTCTCCTGTAGTTTTTCACCAGGTTTGCACACACACACACTGCAGGAGGGATTTTGGCCCACTCCTCCACACAGATCTTCTCTAGATCAGTCAGGTTTCTGGCCTGTCACTGAGAAACACTGAGTTTGAGCTCCCTCCAAAGATTCTCTATTGGGTTTAGGTCTGGAGACTGGCTAGGCCACGCCAGAACCTTGATATGCTTCTTACAGAGCCACTCCTTGGTTATCCTGGCTGTGTGCTTCGGCTCATTGTCATGTTGGAAGACCCAGCCTCGACCCATCTTCAATGCTCTAACTGAGGGAAGGAGGTTGTTCCCCAAAATCTCACAATACATGGCCCCGGTCATCCTCTCCTTAATACAGTGCAGTCGCCCTGTCCCATGTGCAGAAAAACACCCCCAAAACATGATGCTACCACCCCCATGCTTCACAGTAGGGATGGTGTTCTTGGGATGGTACTCATCATTCTTCTTCCTCCAAACACGTTTAGTGGAATTATGACCAAAAAGTTCTATTTTGGTCTCATCTGACCACATGACTAAAAATTGACATTGGCAAACTTAAGACGGGCCTTGACATGTGCTGGTTTAAGCAGGGGAACCTTCCGTGCCATGCATGATTTCAAACCATGACGTCTTAGTGTATTACCAACAGTAACCTTGGAAACGGTGGTCCCAGCTCTTTACAGGTCATTGACCAGCTCCTCCCGTGTAGTTCTGGGCTGATTTCTCACCTTTCTTAGGGTCATTGAGACCCCACGAGGTGAGATTTTGTCCGAGGGAGATTGACAGTCATGTTTAGCTTCTTCCATTTTCTAATGATTGCTCCAACAGTGGACATTTTTCACCAAGCTGCTTGGCAATTTCCCCATAGCCCTTTCCAGCCTTGTGGAGGTGTACAATTTTGTCTCTAGTGTCTTTGGACAGCTCTTTGGTCTTGGCCATGTTAGTAGTTGGATTCTTACTGATTGTATGGGGTGGACAGGTGTCTTTATGCAGCTAACGACCTCAAACAGGTGCATCTAATTTAGGATAATAAATGGAGTGGAGGTGGACATTTTAAAGGCAGACTAACAGGTCTTTGAGGGTCAGAATTCTAGCTGATAGACAGGTGTTCAAATACTTATTTGCAGCTGTATCATACAAATAAATAGTTAAAAAATCATATATTGTGATTTCTGGATTTTTTTTAATTTTAGATTATGTCTTTCACAGTGGACATGCACCTACGATGACAATTTCAGACCCCTCCATGATTTCCAAGTGGGAGAACTTGCAAAATAGCAGGGTGTTCAAATACTTATTTTCTATATATATAGTGAGGAAAATAAGTATGTATTCATGGAGTATTTGGTGCTGGTCATATAATTAGAATATCATCAAAAAGTTGATTTATTTCACTAATTCCATTCAAAAAGTGATACTTGTATATTATATTCATTCATTACACACAGACTGGTATATTTCAAACGTCATTTATTTCTTTTAATTTTGATGATTATAATAGACAACTAAGGAAAATCCCAAATTCAGTATCTCAGAAAATTTGAATATTGTGAAAAGGTTCAATATTGAAGACACCTGGTGCCACACTCTAATCAGCTAATTAACTCAAAACACCTGCAAAGGCCTTTAAATGGTCTCTCAGTCTAGTTCTGTAGGCTACACAAACATGGGGAAGACTGCTGACTTGACAGTTGTCCAAAAGACGACCATTGACACCTTGCACAAGGAGGGCAAGACACAAAAAGTCATTGCAAAAGAGGCTGGTTGTTCACAGAGCTCTGTGTCCAAGCACATTAATAGAGAGGTGAAGTGAAAGAAAAGATGTGGTAGTAAAAAGTGTACAAGCAATAGGGATAACCACATCCTGGAGAGTATTGTGAAACAAAAACCATTCAAAAATGTGGGGGAGATTCACAAAGAGTGGACTGCAGCTGGAGTCAGTGCTTCAAGAACCACTACGCACAGACGTATGCAAGACATGGGTTACAGCTGTCGCATTCCTTGTGTCAAGCCACTCTTGAACAACAGACAGCGTCAGAAGCATCTCGTCTGTGCCAAAGACAAAAAGGAAAAAAAGTGGTCCAAAGTTATGTTCTCTGATGAAAGAAAATTTTGCATTTCCTTTGGAAATCAGGGTCCCAGAATCTGGAGGAAGAGAGGAGAGGCAGACAATCCACGTTGCTTTAGGTCCAGTGTAAAGTTTCCACAGTCAGTGATGGTTTGGGGTGCCATGTCATCTGCTGGTGTTGGTCCACTGTGTTTTCTGAGGTCCAAGGTCAACGCAGCCATATACCAGGACGTTTTAGAGCACTTCATGCTTCCTGCTGCTGACCAACTTTATGGAGATGCAGATTTAATTTTTCAACTGGACTTGGCACCTGCACACAGTGCCAAAGCAACCAGTACCTGGTTTAAGGACTATGGTATCCCTGTTCTTAATTGGGCAGCAACCTCGCCTGACCTTAACCCCATGGAAAATCTATGTGGTATTGTGAAGAGGAAGATGCGATATGCCATACCCAACAATGAAGACGAGCTGAAGGCCACTATCAGAGCAACCTGGGCTCTCATAACACCTGAGCAGTGCCACAGACTGATCGACTCCATGCCACGCCGCATTGCTGCAGTAATTCCGGCAAAAGGAACCCCAATTAAGTATTGAGTGCTGTACATGCTCATACTTTTCATGTTCATACTTTTCAGTTGGCCAAGATTTCTAAAAATCCTTTCTTTGTATTGGTCTTAAGTAATATTCTAATGCGTTTTTTTGTTAATAAAGGCCTTCTGAAGCGAAGTGATGCGTTTGTGTAAGAAAATATCCATATTTAACTAGTTATAAAGTAAAATATCTAGTATTCAACTTACGAATAAAGCATAACTGGCGTGTTGTCCGAAATAGTATAAATGTTTTGAACTGTGAGAAGCGTTACACTTTCTGCGTAAGTTGAATACGGAAGGCGGTCTGGTGGAAGTTAGATATTTTACTTTATAACGAGTTGAATATGGATGTTTTTCTTACAAAAACCCATCACATTGAGGGTGAGCAAATCATGGGCTAATTTTCATTTTTGGGTGAACTATCCCTTTAAGTAATGAATTAATCAAGCGCACAATCGCACAAAGAAAAAGACAGAACTCTTGAAAAACTGACAGCAAGTATTACTGAGTAGGCTAATGTTTAAATGTTTTAAAGGTAATTTGTAAAGATGTGTTTATATTTGGTTGTTAATGTGTGCACTTGCAAGTTTCCAAAAGAAAAAAAAAATGATTAAAGACGTACATGCATTTCTCATCACGGTGGAGGTTTTGGGGAGTGTGGGCACCCACTGTCAGAAACATAAATTGGTGCCTATGAATGTGAAAAAAACTTGACTTTACTTGAGTAAACCTTTGACAGTGCAGTAATTTTGTGACACACATGCATGTGCAGTGACACACGTTTGAGCGAGGCTTGTTCTGTTCAACCTGCAGTCAATCACTTACATTCACACACACATGCTGATGGACAGCCACGAGCCCACTTTCTCAGCATGTCACCTTTAATCTGCTGCCCACACACACACTGTTTCACACAGTGTCACGCAGAGTCCTTTCTGAATGTTTTTCACTTTGTTTTTGACACAGTGCCACTAACACAGTTTGTGTGAACTACTGATGTCTAGTTCACATCTTTTGACCTGTATCTATACTGCTTGTGACCGAACAGTGAAAAGCTGGTCATCATTAGTGACACACACAGAGGGAAATTCACTCAGAATGGACCACACCACTGACAGCGGCGTTTATTTGACCATGCTGCCTGTGTTGTTTTAGCACTTGAATGCTGTTTGCATGGCACAAACACCCATGAAGGATTTTAATATTGAGGTTATGGTGAACCCTTTTACACTAAGTGACTGGAGAATTCATTCATTCTCATTTATTTATAAAGCACAAAAACTAAACAAAAAAAAGCTCAAGGTTGACCAAAGTACAAGAAATGAGGACATTAATAGACGAGAATAAATGAAACACATTTCAAGCAAAAATAAATGCATGGCCATGCCAAATGAATTCTAACAAGATGGCTTTGACATTGGAATCATACGGGTGTATGATCCTGTGCTCCTTTTAAAATGATTAAATTGTATAATCAAGATTTATACAAGTTACGTTTCATGACAAGTTATTGTTTTGTGACTTCTGGATCTTAAGTTAACACACTTAAAGGGATAGTTCACCCTCATGACCCATAAGACTTTCTATCTTCTGTGGAACACAAAAGATGATATTTTGAAGAATGATGGTAACCAAACAGTTTTGGTGACATCCATTAAAATATAAACATAATAATAAATGTAATAAAAGTAAAGTTGCTTCTTTGCTTTGGAATGACATGATGGTGAGTAAATGATACGAAATTTCTATTTTTTGAGTGAAGTAACCCTTTAAGTGTCTGAAACAACCTCATGAAACGCATTATTTTAATCCTACTCCAAAATTGCACACTTCTTTTTCTTGTAATGGACTATACGTCATCCACCATCTTAGACAAAGTTTATTAGTTTGAATAGTTTAAATATTTGATAAGTACAGCATTATTGGTTTGCAGTGGATAAGACAAAGGTTTTGAGCTGAAAATTGAAAATAAATCAGAAAAAAAGGTATGCATTTTTAATCCACTTTTTTTGTTTGTTTAAAACAACTCATGGTAGTCCTATCAAGTAATAGTAGTGTTAAAAATTGTACATTGTAAACCCGAATAATTTGGCAAAACTAAAAAAAAATTAGGTAATCGGTTACATAATTTAAGTGAAGAAATTCAAAGTTTAAGTAAGCAGAACTGCCAGATTGTACTCATACATTTTAATTGCTCTTAACTTAAAAATTTTGAGTTCATTCATATATTTAACTTAAAATTATCATGTAATCTCAATTAAAATATTTTTAGTAGTGGAAATTTAGCTAGATAATTCAACAAATGCTAATTGCTAACACAATGCTTTGTTGACTGTAACGCAGTTCTTGTTCAGGGAAGAAGGAGGCGGGAACAGGCGAATATTAAAACAACTTTAATAAACAAACAAACAAACTGAAAGTAAAAGCGGCAGCCCCTCATGGACGACTGCCGTACACACATAACACAACGTGAACAAAACACAACGTAAAAATCCAGGCCTGGTCCTCTCTCGTCCTTCACTGTCGTCGCTTCTCCTTTATGTTCCCGCTCTCACTGTCTGCAATAGTACAGCAATATAGAACATTTAATATAGCTGTTCTCAAACCAAGTTCATGCTCCACCCGTCACCATGATGGGAAATTAGAAATGAGAAATTTAGGTCAATTTAAGTTTATCTAAATTAAAAGAAACAAGTTCATAAAACTTAAAACAATGAAATAATTCAGATTACTTAAAATATGTCAGTTTTGTGAACTCAAAAGAAAAAGAAAGTTCTAAATATTCATAAAAGTTAATTTGATTTTTTTTGGGGGGGGGGGGGGTTACATATGAGAAATTGCAGTTGATATTACTTATGGTTAATTCTTCACAGGGTCGGGAGGTCAAGTTGAATGTATTGCATTTTGGGAAAAATATTCCATGTACAGTACAATACACACTTTGGCATATATATTGCAATAGGGTAAACCATGCATACAAAAAGAATAAGGCATACTATATACATGACCAATAGCAACTTATGAAGTACAGTTGTATGAAGTAAATGTGGTCTCTGCTAGTCAGGAACAGGGCTATGAGGAACTTATTCCCCATTGCAGTCATTAATACTAATAATGTTTTACAAAATATATATGTATATATTATACAGTGAGGAAAATAAGTATTTGAACACCCTGCTATTTTGCAAGTTCTCCCACTTGGAAATCATGGAGGGGTCTGAAATTGCATGTCCACAGTGAGAGACATATTCTAAAAAAAAAAAAAAAACAGAAATCACAATATATGATTTTTTTAAAACTATTTATTTGTATGATACAGCTGCAAATAAGTATTTTGAACACCTGTCTATCAGCTAGAATTCTGACAATCAAAGACCTGTTAGTCTGCCTTTAAAATGTCCACCTCCACTCCATTTATTATCCTAAATTAGATGCACCTGTTTGAGGTCATTAGCTGCATAAAGACACCTGTCCACCCCATACAATCAGTAAGAATCCAACTACTAACATGGCCAAGACCAAAGAGCTGTCCAAAGACACTAGAGACAAAATTGTACACCTCCACAAGGCTGGAAAGGGCTAAGGGGAAATTGCCAAGCAGCTTGGTGAAAAACGGTCCACTGCTGGAGCAATCATTAGAAAATGGAAGAAGCTAAACATGACTGTCAATCTCATTCAGACTGGGGCTCCATGCAAGATCTCACCTCGTGGGGTCTCAATGATCCTAAGAAAGGTGAGAAATCAGCCCAGAACTACACGGGAGGAGCTGGACAATGACCTGAAAAGAGCTGGGACCACCGTTTCCAAGGTTACTGTTGGTAATACACTAAGACGTCATGGTTTGAAATCATGCATGGCACGGAAGGTTCCCCTGCTTAAACCAGCACATGTCAAGGCCCGTCTTAAGTTTGCCAATGACCATTTGGATGATCCAGAGGAGTCATGGGAGAAAGTCATGTGGTCAGATGAGACCATAATATAACTTTTTGGTCATAATTCCACTAAACGTGTTTGGAGGAAGAAGAATGATGAGTACCATCCCAAGAACACCATCCCTACTGTGAAGCATGGAGGTGGTAGCATCATGCTTTGGGGGTGTTTTTCTGCACATTGGACAGGGCGACTGCACTGTATTAAGGAGAGGATGACCGGGGCCATGTATTGCGAGATTTTGGGGAACAACCTCCTTCCCTCAGTTAGAGCATTGAAGATGGGTCGAGGCTGGGTCTTCCAACATGACAATGACCCGACGCACACAGCCAGC
Source organism: Romanogobio albipinnatus (assembly GCA_023566225.1). Lineage (NCBI taxonomy): Eukaryota > Metazoa > Chordata > Actinopteri > Cypriniformes > Gobionidae > Romanogobio > Romanogobio albipinnatus. The sequence goes on along the minus strand of CM042261.1, from coordinate 12,838,467 downwards.
ATAACCAAGGAGTGGCTCTGTAAGAAGCATATCAAGGTTCTGGCGTGGCCTAGCCAGTCTCCAGACCTAAACCCAATAGAGAATCTTTGGAGGGAGCTCAAACTCCGTGTTTCTCAGCGACAGGCCAGAAACCTGACTGATCTAGAGAAGATCTGTGTGGAGGAGTGGGCCAAAATCCCTCCTGCAGTGTGTGCAAACCTGGTGAAAAACTACAGGAAACATTTGACCTCTGTAATTGCAAACAAAGGCTACTGTACCAAATATTAACATTGATTTTCTCAGGTGTTCAAATACTTATTTGCAGCTGTATCATAAAAATAAATAGTTAAAAAATCATACATTGTGATTTCTGGATTTTTTTTTTTAGACTATGTCTCTCACAGTGGACACAGTGGTCTGACAACGCGTGCGCGTCCTGAAGGCAGACCTCTTTTACCTGCGTCCTCACAAAGCTTTGTCATTTATATGCTTTTTAAGGCCTGCCAGTTTGAACATTGGAGCGATTTTAGACAGATTATCAGATGTGTATTATGTTGAACTAATGCCTGATATATTGTGACAAACAAACACTCAGACAGAAGCTCGCACATCACGTGAAGATCGCACGCGCAGAGAGCAGCGCAGAAACGCAGTGTCAACGCTGTCCTGTGACTAAAGTAAAGTCACTAAAGTAGCTTAGAAACAGGCATATATTTTAATACCTTTGAAGTAAGTACAAACCACAACTTCATAATGAATATAAACGGTATGAGTAGCCTAATAATAATTTAAATAAATGTAATGTAGGCCTACTGTGTTAATTTATCTTATAAAATATTTACAGTAAAAAGGAACTTACTCTAAAATCTTATGAGGGCAAAAAATGGAAAGCAAAAAAAAAGCAAAATAATCATTCATTAATCGTAATCGAGGTAAAATGTTCAATTAATCGAGGTTTTTATTTTTGGTCAAATCGTTACAGCCATATATATATATATATATATATATATATATATATATATATATATATATATATATACAGTTTTCTTTGTTACTACTTTATATGATTTAACCAGTTGCTGCACTTCTGTCCTCTTTTTTCATTTTATTACACCCCTCATTCTCCTCTTCATCCTTCTTACGATTGGGGAGAGAATGTTCATTATATATGACGCATTACTACGAATGTTCATTATATGATGCATTACTCCTCTGGCACTCTGCATTCTCTCACACTATATATCTCTCACATACTCTTGAGTTCTGTAACTCCCAGGCATCCCCTCTCATCTCTTTCTCCGTTGATGGATCAGAGAAGTTTTTCAGGTATGTGGGCTCAAGTGATAGTGAAAATGACTGATGCAACAGACAAACATTGCTGTGAGGACGTCTGCTCCACCCTTGGATTTCATACAGAAGGTGTCAAGGAAACACTTGTCTTACATGTCCTCTTACATTGCCACGACCTCCAAGCCGTTGCCCATGGCTACGAGCGAGTTCTGGAAGGTCGAAATTAGGTGCTTCTCGTGCATATTCATTGATGTTACTGTGACTGCTCTGTTAAAATGAAAGGCTTCACTGAGTAACTGACAGCTCCCATCATGCTTAGTCTTGCTCAGTTCAAAAGATATTCATCGTTGATGTATCCACTGCTTGTTTATGCACCAACGATTCCAATGTTCCAGTTAAACAGTGATTAGAGAACAGCTAAAGCTTTTCCCGACAATTTAGAATAAACTGTGAATGCTACACAGAAGAAATGCTAACAGTGTTTACCCTGCATAAAATGCATTATTCTTTGTAGTTTCTTAAATTTAGTTCAGTATGCTAAATTATCTTCTCTGCGAATTTTAATTGCTAATATCTCCCACTCGTTCCATTGCTCTGTGTCAGAAATGTGCCACCATGCCCTATATTGAAATGCCAAGCTATGCAGCTAATTTAGCGCTTTAGCACAAATAAAGTTCTCTGCTATTTGTGAATAAACTCTTCATTGATGTGTCGTGGGCCATGGAATTCAGGATGAAAGAATGATAAGCGTGGATTAATAATCATACAGTCGTTCATGGGTGGGTGTTGAAGCGAGTCACAACGGCTGAGCGCTGACAAGATGCTAACAGTGCTTAATTAATGAGCTGGTTGAAGAGGCAGGCCATGACACAACATTTTCCTTATTCCAAGCCATCTAACGCAATGTCGATCTCTGAAATAATTTGCTTGCTAAAAAGCTTTTCTTTTTAAACTTTGTATTTTTCATTTGGATGGCCTGCTGGTAAAAACTTCACATGTGGCTGTGTGGCCTAGTTATCTATTTCCCATGACAAAATGATTGTTTTGTATACTGAACCAGTCTTAATAGTCGGGGATCAATATTGTGGAATAGTCTGTGATGTTTGAGTCTGCGTAGGAGGTAAATAGTTTCTGTCTCAGTACCACTGACTGGCTACAATCTGTTCATAGACTTGTTTGATGCATATACAGGGAGTGCAGAATTATTAGGCAAATGAGTATTTTGACCACATCATCCTCGTTATGCATGTTGTCTTACTCCAAGCTGTATAGGCTGGAAAGCCTACTACCAATTAAGCATATTAGGTGATGTGCATCTCTGTAATGAGAAGGGGTGTGGTCTAATGACATCAACACCCTATATCAGGTGTGCATAATTATTAGGCAACTTCCTTTCCTTTGGCAAAATGGGTCAAAAGAAGGACTTGACAGGCTCAGAAAAGTCAAAAATAGTGAGATATATTGCAGAGGGATGCAGCAGTCTTAAAATAGCCAAGCTTCTGAAGCGTGATCATCGAACAATCAAGCGTTTCATTCAAAATAGTCAACAGGGTCGCAAGAAGCGTGTGGAAAAACCAAGGCGCAAAATAACTGCCCGTGAACTGAGAAAAGTCAAGCGTGCAGCTGCCAAGATGCCACTTGCCACCAGTTTGGCCATATTTCAGAGCTGCAACATCACTGGAGTGCCCAAAAGCACAAGGTGTGCAATACTCAGAGACATGGCCAAGGTAAGAAAGGCAGAAAGTCGACCACCACTGAACAAGACACACAAGCTGAAACGTCAAGACTGGGCCAAGAAATATCTCAAGACTGATTTTTCTAAGGTTTTATGGACTGATGAAATGAGAGTGAGTCTTGATGGGCCAGATGGATGGGCCCGTGGCTGGATTGGTAAAGGGCAGAGAGCTCCAGTCCGACTCAGACGCCAGCAAGGTGGAGGTGGAGTACTGGTTTGGGCTGGTATCATCAAAGATGAGCTTGTGGGGCCTTTTCGGGTTGAGGATGGAGTCAAGCTCAACTCCCAGTCCTACTGCCAGTTTCTGGAAGACACCTTCTTCAAGCAGTGGTACAGGAAGAAGTCTGCATCCTTCAAGAAAAACATGATTTTCATGCAGGACAATGCTCCATCACACGCGTCCAAGTACTCCACAGCGTGGCTGGCAAGAAAGGGTATAAAAGAAGAAAATCTAATGATATGGCCTCCTTGTTCACCTGATCTGAACCCCATTGAGAACCTGTGGTCCATCATCAAATGTGCGATTTACAAGGAGGGAAAACAGTACACCTCTCTGAACAGTGTCTGGGAGGCTGTGGTTGCTGCTGCACGCAATGTTGATGGTGAACAGATCAAAACACTGACAGAATCCATGGATGGCAGGCTTTTGAGTGTCCTTGCAAAGAAAGGTGGCTATATTGGTCACTGATTTGTTTTTGTTTGGTTTTTGAATGTCAGAAATGTATATTTGTGAATGTTGAGATGTTATATTGGTTTCACTGGTAAAAATAAATAATTAAAATGGGTATACATTTGTTTTTTGTTAAGTTGCCTAATAATTATGCACAGTAATAGTCACCTGCACACACAGATATCCCCCTAAAATAGCTAAAACTAAAAACCACTTCCAAAAATATTCAGCTTTGATATTAATGAGCTTTTTGTGTTCATTGACAACATGGTTGTTGTTTAATTATTAATGTTGTAAAATTAATCCTCAAAAATACAACTTGCCTAATAATTCTGCACTCCCTGTAGCATGCAAGCATTAACAGCAAAACACTTTATTCTGCTTTGTTTTCTGGGGTTTACCCATGCATCATACTACATGTTGATGGACCGAAATTATGATCACAAAGGCTCTGCACATTTAGCTAATTCTGTTCAACTGTTCACTGTTTGAATTTTATTTCATGCTGAGAAAATGTCAGATTAGACATTATTGAGAGAGAGGCTGCAGATTGCGCATCATGTTTGTTTTCTTTATTTTGCAAAAAGCACAACATTTAGTTTTTATTGTGAATGTACGCAAAACAAATCGAAACTTAACAGATTATAATGATGTATAACACTTGCCCGAATTATAAAAAACAACAGTTATTTGAGTCTCTTTGGCACTGATAAGAAAAAAAGCGAGCCGATCGTGCCGGCGCGACCGCCGAATCGAGGGGGTTAAATACAGGGGTGCACTGATATTAATATCCTGGCCAATACAATAAGCAGAAAATGATCTTATTATGGTCGATAACCACACAGTTGCCAATATTAAAACTCTATACTATTTTGTCTAAATAAATTAAAAATAAAACACTAAATGCTCAAATCATAAGTTAAATGCACGCATGTTTCGCCAATCATTATTACATATTCAGGTCTTTAGCAACCCGGATCTATATCAAACACGGGTGGATCTCAACCTGTCGCAAAAATATAAAACTCTCATGATTTTAGAGTAACAATTACAGAAGAATATAATAAAGCATATTTTGTATTATATTATATTATATTTTCTTTTAGAGCTTGGTAGGGTTCAGTTTGAGCAGATGTTTTATACCATCATCACTGTCCTCGTCAGAGCTCATTTCCCAGAACATTCAGCATCTGTCTCATATTTACCATCTCAAACATATTCTCAAAACTATAATTTTCAACATCTTCATCGCTGACAGCTTCTTCAACAGACCTACTATCAAGTGACAGTGACAGTGACACTAATATTTGATTGTGTTCAGTATTTGCTCAGAGCCATTTCAAGTTTTACTGATTATACTTCTGATTCTTTTGTTTTCTGCCTGTGGTAACTATGAGTGAAATGTGTGTCTCATAATGTGTATCAGACATTGCTACCTTGTGGAATAAATGTGAATTGCACTTATTCAGTCATCAATGATTCAATTTTTATTGCACAGAAAAAATATACTTGTACTGTTATACAACTCGGGTCGTTAGCGACCATATACAATTTATACAAAAAATGAAAACAGGCATTCTTTTATAATTGTATTATTGTTATATTGTTTATAATGAATTGATTGTGGAATACTAAAAAGGTTGATGCATAACTTAAAAAAATGAATGAGGAGGAATATTTTTAATGACGTTTAAGTGTTAAATGCTACAAATAAATTTAGGCATCACAACATTATAATGTACAGTCACTTTGAGATTTGTTAATTCTTTCCCCACCATTGACGGAAATTTTCGTCATTTGTGAGACGACACTCCCCCGCCATTGACGGAATCATCAACAATAAACAGCATATAAATCAATACTGCCTAATGTTACTGAATGAAATGTCGACCCAGGACGAGCTATAGGGCTGTGCAAGCATTAAGGGGTGTTGATGGACTGTTTTGATCATCATTCTGAATCCAATCTGGATCTGGTTTTTTGCTCAAAATTTTTTTTTATGAAATGTACACACATTCAAGTGTAGCTAAAAAAAAACAAATGCATGAAGCTAGAATAAAATGCCTTAATAAAATGCTTTAAATATTGCATGTTCAGATATTCATACAACAAAATATTCTGGGGGCCATGAAGATTTTGTGAAAATGGTCAAAAACCATTTTTAAAAAGCTGGCGTGGAAAGAGTTAATGATTACATTTGGTAGTATAATAAAATTGTATTTTAAAAGACTAAGTTTAGGTGAGTGCTAGATAAAGGCGGTTGTGCTTTAGGTTTGTGTTAGTAAAAAAAAAAAAAATATATATATATATATATATATATATATATATATATATATATATATATATATATATATATATATATATATATATATATATATATATATAAACATGCATAATTAAATGTCCAATATCAAAAAAGTAAAAAACGCTATAGTTCAATAATTGATGGTATCGCTTCTTAAATTGTACATAAAACCAAAATGAATTGTAGTGAGTCTGATAGACTTTTCCTGTTTAAATGGGCCAGAATAAAGAACAGACTTTATGCTATAGTCAAAAGTCTGGCTTTATGATGGTAGGGTGGTAGTTAATTTTATACTGCTGTATGAAGTTATACGCCACTGTCTTGTCAGACTCCATAACTTTCCTCAAGCTTTGATTAATGGGGATGGATAACACTTCCCAGACAGGACTGCAATCCATCATGGCTTCCATAGGGCTGCTACTGCTGAGCATATCAGACTTATCGACAGACCTCAGAGCTTCCCAGCTCACTCCCTGCTGACGTCCAATATAAGTGGGGTAGGTCAATATAGCTGTATGCCCCCTGATGCAAAGCTTTGTGCTCAAGGATTTTGACAGCCTTGGTTTTCATAGTCTCTCATAGTAAAGGCAATTTCACAGAACAGAGTTTTACCAGCAAAACGGCATTTGACTCCAAAGCTGTAACTTCAATTAAACGTCCTGGAGAATTAATTAGTCTCAGGGCTTTGGGCTCAGTGTGTTCTTGTATCTTCCAGTGGTGGGGTAATCACTGACTATAGTGTAATAATAACTCAGTGCAGATTGCCTGCTGTAGTCTCGGCTTGCAGCTTCTGCATATTCCACGGAGCTCTTTCTTCCTCTGTGCATGCTTCAGTTCTCCCAATTAGATGACATTGCGGCACTATTAGAGGGGTGAGGCGTTACTTTGAGATAACTGACTCTGCTAGTCAGAGAAAACTAAGTCAGAAACTCAGGTCAGAGCAACAGCCGGCCAAAGCCTCTAGCTCCCACTGAGTCATAGGTCAAAGACTGAACCCCACTGTGCTCAGCAGGTTAAATGAGACATACCTAAACCACTGCTGAGAACTGACAGAACAAGAGAATATGATCTTAAGATGTCAAAATTTAGTACGGTTTTTATGAAAGGTGCTTTTCGCATTAGTGTAGGGTACTCAGTGGCGTAGGCAGAATTTTATTTTTGGTCGGGCCTGGGCAAAAGTGAGCGGGCACTTTCACACGCACAGGTGTCACTATCACTGTCAACATAAACCAAAACTGCAGCTACAACCTGTCCACATACAAAACATGGGCAGCGGTTACAACAAACGTTAGACACTTACTTTCCACTTCTTCAAATAAACACCTTTCCGATCTGATATGTGATGAGAAAAGGAAATACGGCGAGTTCGGATTCGAACCTCAGGTCGAATTGCATCAAAACTCAGTGTCTTGCGTCTTACCCCTACACTATCACGACTCACCGATACCAATGGCGTGTTCCCGGCTGTACAGAATTAACCTGCGCTTGGAATTTAAAAGTCTTACCGTTAGCTATTTGTGGCCTGATGGATGGGTTCTCTCCCGCGTTAATGCAAGTTTTTAAAAGTCTTTTTTATAGAATTTTGCATCGCTGCTGTTTATCTAATCACACAACTGCAAATTATAAGGAAAGTGAATAGGTAAAAACACTTCATGAACTCACAGGCGCGAGCCGCATGAGACAGCCTGACGCCTAATTGCCTAACACAGCTGTCAATCAAACTCATCAAGCATTATGCAAAAACCATAGACTGTAAAAAAAACATTTTATTTATTTCAGTATTTGAGATGTTATAATAATTTTGTAATTACGTTAAAATAATTTAAACAACTGTTATTTAACAAATATTATTATATTTGTATAATAAACTGGGGGTGGGGGCCTAGTCATCATAGTGGGCCGCCCGCTGGCTACGCCCCTGAGGGTACTGTAAATAAAAATAATTCATCTTTAATGCAGCTTATATCACACAGTTGTGGCTTTAAATCTCACAATTGAAACTTGTTACATCTTTCGATTCAAATTTATTTGTAATGTTAAGCTTTACCTCACAATTACCTTGTCTGGCTATCACCAGAACAAGCTCAATCTTTTAAGATTGAACATTAGTCTGGGGAGTCTGCTCTGTATTTTTACTGCACAAGAGGTGTGATCAACTGGCCTAGTTCAAATGACTTTGTACGCAATTGGATAGTCCTTCAACCAATCAGAACAACGATCCATCACTTCTCTATCCGTCATTGTGTTAAACCCGCCAATAGCGTGCCAGGTTGATAAGCAGGTTTGTGATTGGTCCCCGCAAATTTCTAACAGAAGCAGGATCAAAATATGAACAGGTTTCCAGCATGAGCTGCAGGGCGAAATCAAATCGCCAGCAGATCTGGCTGGGTTAAAGGTCAGTCTGACAATTACCTTTTTTAGTTTTTATTCAGAGGTGGAAACTTCTATAATTCGTGCTTAATAAAATTAAAATAAATAAAAACTAACTTTAAAATAAAATATATTCTTTGAAAACAAGTCTTACACAATTTTCCCAGGAAATATTGATTTAAGGAGGTTTCCTTATTTATTTGCAATAATTGCATTAAAATAATAATAAAAAAAACAAGACAAAAATAATGAAGAAAATTATTTTGCAGTGACAATCAAATCAGGGTTATTATTGTTAAATACTAAAAACATGAAATTGAAATCAAGCTGAAATAAAATCAAATATAAATTAGTTCAATTTAAAAAAACGTAGAAAATGTTGCCTTGGCAATAAACGGAAATAAGTTGAAGCACTAAAATTATTAACTGGAAATAAATAGAAATTAAAACTTACTAAAGCATGTAACTAAAAACTAAAAATACGAAAATAAAATCTAACTCAAAACTAAAATAACACTGGGTCAAATGAACAGATTTCAGTTAACATTTATATATTCATTTTCTGCAAATTTCTTCCAGCTGTGATTTTGTTGATTTTTAACACTTGTAAAAGTTAAAACTGTCATTAGCGATTTCATAAAACATCCATCATTTAATCCGTCTCACTCACCCAGCAAGCTCTAAATCACTGTTTACAGTATATAACTTTAAAATGTTAATCAAGCAGACCAAACTGAGACACCTTAATCTGTAATTAACCACACAAACATATGCAAATATGCAAATCCGAGAGCAGCAGGCTGGGCGGACCTCGGCAGAGCGTGACGGATTCTCCGCCAAAGCTCTCTCTGTTGAAGTGGCGGACAGATGTAGTGGGGTGAACAGGCCAGCTGGGAGGTTTTAGATGAATCAACTTCTCTATATCTCTCTCCAATAATCTATTTATTGAAAATAACGGCTGTGCCAGGTGAGAGGCATGGGTTCACAAGCGGTTTTCCAATACACAGCAAAGACAAAAGGGAACTTCTGCTTTTATTTTTGAATGTCACAAGAATTTTGTAAATTCATTCCATATTTTGACCTTTACTGTTTATTCATATTCTGAATGTGCCAATGCCCAACCGGCTAACCATTGTTTATCGACATGAAATATTAATTTAAAATCACCTACATGTATTATAGCAGCATATTTATGCTCGAGAATGCTTGGCGCATGATGCCTAAGGGAACATCTGCCAATTCCACCAAGTGGTTGAAATGTATAATTTGTATTCATTAAAATTACTTTTAACATTTAAAAACAAACATGTTAAAATTCCACAGCTTGATTGTATTGGTAAAACTGATTTAGTAATGCACAACACAACATTGGAATTTGAACATTAAAAAAAGTAAATTACATGTTTCAACTTGGTGGAATTGGCAGACGTTCCCTTAGCGAATCTGGCGAATCTATAGAACAATGCAAGGAAAACTAACTTTACCGCACTCCGAGAGCCCCCTAGTGGTCGGGAGCATTTCCGTTGTGTTGTGGCTTTTTCGTTGTGTTGTGGATTTTTCGTTGTGTTGTGGCTTAATTTCGTTGTGCTGTGGCTTTTTCGTTGTGTTGTGAACTTATGTATGCTTTTTAAATTTCATTGTGTTGTGCACTACTGGGCCACCATAGGTATGTGGTGAACACAAGCTCAGTATATTTTCATGTTTTATTCTATGACATAAAACACATTAGTAATGGCCCACTAGTGATTTTTTTAAGCTTTTACATGTCTTGAAAAAGGCAGCTACAAAAATACGTCATCTCTATATACAACACTCTATCGTTTTAAATGATGTATAACATTTGTCTGTATGACAATAAAAAATTGAGGTGGTCGCTCCGGCACAACGGCCGACCAAGAGGTTAACCCAAAAATGAAAATACTGTCAATATTTACTCACTCCAGTCCCATAGCAGGCAGAATTTACTGAACTGGAGTGTGAAATGCTGGGTGGCAATTGTACATTCATTAAGTGTCACATTGTTTTTCATCAAAAACAATTGGAGCACTTGGCAAACCATCAGTGAGCTACATATATCTTGTGCTGATACACTTGGGTGCTTTATTATTAAAGGGGTGGTAAACCACGATTTAACTTTTCTAACTTTAGCTAGTGTGTAATAGTGTAATAGTTCGTATTGTTAATTGTACGTTGTAGCAAGGAAGTAAACATGACAACGCTGTTTGGCTCTGCAAACCAGTTTGTTAAATGCTCATTCATATTTAACATTATCCGACAAACACCTAACGTTACAAACTGTTTAAAATCTCAACAGTGAACTTGGCATTAGTGTAAATTATTCTTTGATTAGAGCTTTTATGTATTGTTTATCTTCAGGCATGCTAAACATGGTTCTGTGTTTGATTTGGATACTATAGTAAAGCCAATGTTTAGTGTTCGTTCTAGCGACAGATATTTGGCAAATCGTTCTAAAAATACTAAAGTAACGGTGCCATTCAGTAGCGATCACTATAGATCCGCAGTCTTTACTCTTGAGGACTGAACAGGTTCTGCTCGATCATCTTCACTAATATTGTCTGGGTCTGATTCGGGCTCAAATTGGTATGGTTTTATTGACGCCATTGTACTACTCAAAGCACAGACTACCGGTAAAGGTAAGGGGCGTGACGTTTCCGACAAACGTGCACTAGGCGGTTAGCGAATCACAACACACTGGGCCAGCTAACCAATCTGGGCCCATTGCGTATTTTTGAGGGACCGGCTTCATACAACCAGGAAACCATCAGACCGTTTTTACAAGAGGGACAGAGCAGTGTAGAATAAAGGTAAAATATATGAAAAAGAATGCAATTTTTTAAAAACGAAGCATGAACATGTTACAGTGTACCCCACAAACACAATCAAGCCTTCGAAAGAATGTTTTACCACCCCTTTAAGCATTAAAGTGAGTCAAAATATATTATAATTTTTTGATTAAGCCATCCCAACTTGACTTTATTGCTCAAGCAGTTCGCTAAACATTGCTAGTTGACCAGTTAATTAGCTAGTTAACAGCATGGCTATGGTGGCCCACCATCTAGACCAGACCAAACTAGCATGATCTAGAGTGGACCAGCATGGTAGTAATTTTTACTTTCAGGTCATTATCAGCAGGGACAGCTTTGTTCAGAACTGTCTTTTGATAATGGCTCTCGATCCAAACTGTATTTCCTGTTACATACAGACAAAAGTGCACTGATATGACACTGATTTTCCACTTGTTCTAAAGTGACCTATTAATCCCTCTCAACGTTGTATGTCAAAGCTTTCTACTGCTTTGAGCATAAGTGTCACATTTCCGATTGTCTGTCACTAATGCCCACCCAATCAATTCATCAAATAACCATCCACCGCTACCCACCCAAGGTCAGGTCACAAAAGAGTCTAGCACCTAACATTTAAAAGGACATTTTACCAAATATTTGAAAGCTAACGCTGATGAATCACCTTTGTTAATAGCTTCCAGTGTGTCACATCCTCTGCACAGAGTCTGTTCAGAAGTGGAGAACAGTGATTAATGAATTCATTTATTTCTAATCTTTTTGCTGATGTGCATTTCTGGCTTTGTGAGGTCTGAATCGTGTCTCAAGTCCGAGATTTGTTTTTCCACTGGGTTGGGTGCAGCAATTTCTTTTTTTGAAAAAGAAAAAAATACAGCTTTTCATTCATGTGTTTGCTGCTGGAACTTGGGTGTATTCAGTGTGGAAAAAGTGAAATTAATAAATCACTACTTTGTCGTTTCTTAAATTGCCTGCTTATGATTGCAACACAGCGGGAGGTCATTTTGAAGGCAGTTTCTTTGAATTCAAGCTTTGATTGCTTTGGATTTTTGTGTTCACCCTGTCAGACCATTTTTCACAATAGAATGCAGCAGGAAATGGAACATGCTTCAGCTGGGGCAAGAAAATACTGCTATTTGACAGGTAGCCCAGATTTGACAACAAATGTATTTCTGTTTTATTTTAGACAAATAAGCTTGCATTAATAACATTACAGCTAAACTTTTGGAGAACTATTGGAAAACAATACATTTAAAGTTTGTAAAATACACACTGATATCTATGGAAGCGACAATAATAATAATGTCCTTTATAATTAGACAACAAGTTTTATTCATATCAGATACACATTGTGTAAGTAACTTTAAAGTTTTCTCTATTCTTCTTCCAGTTACCGGCCACTTACTGTCATGTATTTCAGGAGAAGTGGATCAATTCACTTGTTGTAAATCCCATAGATCCAATTCTCTGAACTGCGGCACAAACTAAAATATCTAGAGATATAGAGATATTCATTATAAAGGTGTTTAAACAACAAAACACATCCACTTGCCCATATTTGACAATCGGAATGTCAGATATTTCATGCTAAAGGTAACACATTTGTGAAAATTGAAATAAAAGCAGATCATTAGTCATACAGCACTATTGTGACTGCGGTGCACCATGTGACAAGCACTGACGCTTCACCATGGAAACAATAAAGTGATACGTTCTAAATAACGGTCGCCTTGAAAAACTCACGCTGGGTTGTCAGCCAGAATATTTTAAACTTACGTGTGAAAGGGTTAAAAAAATGTCCTGGCTAATCCAAGCATTATTGTGGCAGTGAATGGCAGCCCAAAATTTGAAACCCCAAAAATTGCATCCATTTATTATAAAAGCAATCCACACGGCTCAGAGGCTAATAAAGGCCTTATTAACCCTCAGAGACCTAAGGGTATTTTTACAATAAATTTTCCGCCTGGTGTTATTTACTAAAAAAGCTTGTAAAACATCAACCCTGTTGTGCACAGACAATTGACACACCTCTTTTTTTTCAAGACAAGTTGCACTGTCAGTATATTTGTGTTGCATTGATGTCACCTGAATGTAAAATAAGTTATGGGACCATAAAGACAAATGAAAACATAAAACGGAAATTGAATCCCTCAAATATTTATTGAAAACACACACAAATAAATAAAAGCTAAGCATATTTCCTCTGGAAAACTGTTTGTTCAAGTCTTTGGAGTCCTGGAACTCAGGAATAAACATGATAACTTATACAGAACCAAAACTATTTACATTTTTCCAAAAAAAGTCCAGGCGCTTTTGGCCTCTTTGGATATTTACTGGTGCCAAGCCTCAAAACAGTTCCTATCAGGAACTTCTCCTCAAACTTTCTCCTCAAACTTTTTCCTCAAACTTTGCCCACAAAACTACTCAAAACTGCAGCACGTCTCTCTCTCTATCTCCTCAATACTAGCCGTGCGTCTGTATCTCTCCACAATAACAGAGCTGTGGTTCATGCGTAATGACGCACACCAACGTGGATGACGGATCAGCCTGTCATTGGTCAAACCCTCATCCAAAATGGCAGCTAGCATCGCGCTAGCGGCAAAAATGACGGAAAATGTATAAATTATGGACATCAAGTGGATATATCTTGGATGTAAGCGTTTTGATTTATTGCTGAACAACTCCAAAAAGATGCACATGTTCCAGGCTGGATAGAAAACCTTCTGTAAAGGCTACAAAGACACCAAAGACACCCCCGTGATGGCTAGCTCGTTAGCTTTCTGCTGGAAAAAACGGTAAGAAAATCGATAAAAGTTTCATGAAATAATGTAGATTTTTATCGGAGGTGCCGTGTGACGTCGTGGGCGATGCCGTCGGGCTCTGAGGGTTAAGCAAATTGATGGGTTTGTGTAATAAAAATATCCATATTTAAAACTTTATAAAGTAAAATATCTAGCTTCCACCGGACCGCCTTCCATGTTCAGCTTATGAAGAAAGTGTAACGCCCCTCGCAGTTAAAATTGCTTACGCCACGTCTGACGTAGTCGCGCTAATTGCGCTTTTTTCGTAAGTTGAATACAGACGCGGTCTGGTGGAAGCCAGATATTTTACTTTATAACGTATTAAATATGGAAATTTTTCTTACAAAAATCCATCGATTCACTTCATAAGGCCTTTTTTAACCCCACAGAGCCGTGTGGATGACTTTTATGATGGATGGATGGATGCATTTTTTTGGGTTTAAAAGTTTGATCTGGATTCTGGATTTGGATTAGCCAGGATTTTTTTAATATAACTCCGGTTATATTAGTCTGAAAGAAGAATGTCATATACACCTAGGATGGCTTGAGGGTGAATAAATCATTGGGGTCATTTTCATTTTTGGGTGAACTATCCTTTTAACACCTCAACTAACAATGCATGTGGCACACAGCTTCATTGATTGTAATGGGAATATTGCAGAATGCTGCACACGGATAACAATACAACCTGGCTTGAACAGTTGAATGAAACGGTGTACAGTGTTATTTCTGTTATTTATAAATCCATTGGGCTACAGTGAGTATACAGCTAGCACTGGAGAACAAATCAGTAAACATTTGTTAGTCTGCGTGTGAGTTCCGTACACCATTGGACCCCACACTGCGCGCTTGCAGTGTAGACAAACTAGAACACTATAATGGGAGCGTTAGTTTGTCACATCACATCACTAGCACGCCTCAATGTCTAATATTAGACATGTATATTATTCTGTCATATGGAGAATAATGATTAAATGGCCTGAAGAATTAGGCCCATATGGACTTTTGCCTTATATAGCAGTACATTGGGGGCAAGTGGAGCACTTCTATTTGTAAGACTTAAAATGTATTCAGTGCATGATTTACTTAGTCTATCTTAACTCACAGGATATCAGGCATGGGTGTACATGATATTGACCAATTCTAGTAGTACACTACATGACCAAAAGTATGTAGACACTAGGGGTGGGAATCTTAAGGCACTTAAGGATCCGATTCCGATTCTGGGAGTAACGATCCGATTCCCAAAATGATTCTTAAATACTTTTTTTGTAGCTAATTATCCTGTTGTGCACATACATGAACTTTACATTTTAACCAAAATTGGAGTTACTATGATTTTTGTTTATAGTTATAATATCTGTTTGACAGTCTTGCCATATTAAAAATTATTATGATTTTTTTCTTCAATATTTTTATTTTATTAACAAAGTTATATTCTCGGATTAACAAGCTCTGAATGAAACATGGCAGGCCATACAATTGCACAGAACAATCATTAAGAATAAACAGTTCTCAATTTACAACTAAGTGTGACTATTTTTCAGTTTCTTTAGAACATTTTAAATGTTAAACCAAAAAAAGTCAAATTTTATTTATATAGCACATTTAAAAGCAACAGAGTTACGCCAGGTAAGCAGGTCGTAGTTTGTCCATTTTATCTTCAAATTCATCCTTCGCTGCTAGTTTGACTGACAGACGATCTGACCAATCACATTGCCGAATCTGCCGGTTTGTCCGACAAAGCAGTCAGGAGAGTTATAGTAACCTAGATTAACGTTGGTGGACTTGAACTTGAAAAAAGGTGTTTACTGATATTTTTCCGCGGTTGAAACAACATTTCTTTTAGTGTTCATCTTGTTAATTTGATGCTTATCAATGAACTAGAAGGAAGAGATGATCGGTTCACGAGCAGCTTTAACTGAGGCGCTACAGCAATCATGACACATTAAAGAACCACAAAACGCTATTTGTGGTTTACATTTCTTTAAAAAAGACAACATTTTAAAGTTGAGACTTTGTTTCATATCAATAGTAACTTGCTCTCTCCTGTCTGTCGGCATGTTGTCAGTATCCTTTTTGTTCCGCGATGTATTTTCTCTATGTTAGAACGTGTATGTGGCATGAGAGGCCCATGGCGTGTCGGACATAGCAACAGTAACTAAAGGGGCGGGGCTTTGCGAACGGTCAGTTCACCAGCATACGAACGTTCAACTATCAACGGGTTTTTCTGTTTGGCCAGTGACCGCGCGCGCAGTGTGGTGAAGTGGCAGTTTGAATTGAACACAGAATCGATTCTGAATTTTTGAGAATCGATTCTGAATCGTTTGATAACGAATCGCGATGCATCGATGCAACCTTTTCTCACACCCCTAGTAGACACCCACTTCTGTTTATTAGGTTTGGCTATTCCCGTAACTGGTTTTGAAGATAAATCCTCAAAATGCACTTATAAGTGTGGAGTTGGGTACTTTAAGGCCATATAGTGTAACTATGGCCATGTTTACACCTGGTAATAAGATGCAGTTTTGTTGATCCGATCACAAGTGGATGTCACCAAATACAGGTGTAAATAGGTTCTAAAATGTTTTGAGCTTGTCCACTTTCAACCACTTCCAGAGGTAGTCGAAAACACATGCGACCAGATTGCTTTCGTAGTGTAAACACTCATTGTGAATGCGTTCAAACAGCCACAAAAAACCGCCTACTCTCTGCCTACTGACCAAATGCGTAAAGCTCGCTGGCCAGATGAGATTACGAAAGACGAAAAACGTACCAAGCACAATGTTCTCACACCATTCCTGATTTCTAACACACACTCACAGCGGTTGGCGTGGTCTGGCGGCTGTCACAGCAGAAACGAAAGCTGCTGCTCTCCGTATGTTTTTCCATCGTCTCCGGTCACAAATATGTAAATTGTGTGAGCATGTTTCACCCATTAGATTGAAAAAACAGAAATCAGGACATAAGTGGTTGAAAGGGAACAAAAGAGACAGGTGAAAAAAAAAAACACCAGGTGTCTCCCTCGTCTACTTGGGATCCAGTCGACCAAAACACATCTTAATACCAGGTGTAAACAGGGCCTATGGTATGTTTGTGAAAATTATAGTAACAAGGGGAATTTTTGTTATGGATGCACACAGAATGTGCAGCATATTTGAGAAGCCATGAGCACATGACCATGATTATCATCTCACACAACACATTTATCACACAGGGGTTATGTGAACGGACCTGAATATTTCCGTTCTATGAAAATCTGCTCTCTCACGTGTGCCTGGGATCAAAGTAGCTCTGGTAGAGCATGCTGATACTCTTTGCCTCTTTGTCAGGATTGAGCTCTACAGACTTCAGCAAAGTGGCCTAAAATTGCAACATAATTGGGCCATCTATGAGTGTGAGGCTAAACATTCATTCCCTTTCTCCCAAAAGACTCCCCATCTCTCCTTGTACCTGTCTTTCTTTACAACCACTCTTAAGAGAGAATTTGGCATTACATTTCTGTTCGGTACTAGCAGGGTCATTTTAATTGTTTGCTAAGCAAAATAAAGAATGTTTTGAAGGTAATTTTTTGTTAGAATTGGTGGGAAAAAAGTCCAAAAGTGCATCACTGTCTTATTCAGACACAACGGTAAGCCTGTTCAGAGCTGTATTCAGAGATGTTATGCTGAATTTGGTAGAAAATGTCAGGTTTCTGTCAATCGTCCTTGCTTTTTAACGTTGAGTGTTTTATCATAAAGCTACTTTTTGCATATACTGCATGTCTTGTAGGACTTTCTTCATACAATTAGTTTCTCTTGTTTTAGCTTGTCAGATTTGTATGGAAGCTTGTTTCCACCACGGAATTGAAAAAAAAGAGGTAAAAGGTAATTTTGTCTTTTTAATAAGTCTTTTTACGTCTAAATTACAAGATATAAACTCGCAATTCTGACTTTTCTCTCAATTGCAAGTTCTTATCTCACATTAGAGTTTGTAACTCGCAATTCTGACTTTTTTTTCCCAGAATTGTGACATATAAACTCTCAATTTATATCGCAGAAACAAACTACAATAGATTTGCTTGATGACCTGGGCACACAACTTATGTGTATTCTTTAGTAATACATTGTATATCTATAAAATGACAATGTAAATATGAGCGACACTGTTCTGTAGATTGACTCAGCAGGGAAGTAGTGAGATATACAGTAGTTTACATCTTGTGGTGTAGTGTATGGAGATTTGAGTGATTCTAGGAAGTCAGCCAGCACAGCAAAACGAGGCATGAGAGACAGGAAAGAAATCCAGCTTCACAGACTGAGAAAATGGAGTGAGAGGTGAGATCGACACAGAACGGGGCAGTGTAGGACAGTCTGGACTTGTTCCTGTCCACTGTTTCGATGAAGATGTGTTTAATGAGAACTCGGTGAGAGAAAAAGAGACAGCAAGGGTGTGAAGGAAACGGCAAACCTGAAATTGAATGTGAAGTGTAAGGTAGAATGAGAGAGGAGTTTGGAATATAAAACTGGTTGGGCATTAAATATTAACTTTCCTCAGGTTTGGAAGAGCAGTATGTTTCTTTCCAAAGCACATCGAAACACTCAGCAAAGGGTATGAACCCAAGGGGAAATGTAGCTCACACCCATAAATCAGACGACACACACCGGAAAAGAAAAATTGTAACCAATTTTCTCTAATGAACTGCCATCTACAAGCATGAACATTTAAATCAGGACACACCTGCGTCCACAGCCTTAACACACTCATGCATCACATCCATATATGCAAAGTACGTCACATGCTTTCTTCTCCCCAACTCATAATATGACATCACGGTAAGATCTTTAGCCAGTGAAGCAGAAATCTGCATCCCAGTGTGTGCTCACATGTGCTCTGAGAATGTGCACATCCCCCCGCTTTTTTAGCACAAACAGCTCTTTCTTTTTC
Source organism: Romanogobio albipinnatus (assembly GCA_023566225.1). NCBI lineage: Eukaryota > Metazoa > Chordata > Actinopteri > Cypriniformes > Gobionidae > Romanogobio > Romanogobio albipinnatus. The sequence goes on along the minus strand of CM042261.1, from coordinate 12,819,572 downwards.
AATTTACCACTCCATCCTCACACTTTAATAATGCATGGCTTCAGAGAGAAACAGAACAAGACATTACATTGTGCCTCTGTTTCATACTTTAACAATTTGTTTTATTTATAGTGAAATGCATTGGCCTTTAGTTTGGCCTTTGGCTTTTGGAATATTTCAAACATTTACAGTAAGGCATGTGAAAATAATTGTGATTAATGATTTATTTGACGTTTTGTTCATGTCACAGTATACATGTAATACACTTACGCTCATTTACACACACACACACACACACACACGGTTCACTATTTTTGTGGGGATTTTCCATAGACGTAATGGTTTTTATACCATACATACTGTACATTCTATCCCCCTACACTGCCCCTGCCCCTGCATTTTTACATTTTCAAAAAAACATAATTTAGTATGTTTATGAATCCATTTACATTGTGGGGACCGCTGGCTGGTCCCCAAAATGTAGGTGATCTCAGGTTGTACTATCCTTGTGGGGACATTTGGTCCCCACAATACAATATAAACAAACACACACATACACACACACACACACACAAGGACAAATTAAATTGATTCAAAGTAACAGTAAAGACGTTCACAATGATACAAAAGATTTTTCATGCAAATAAATGCTGTTCTTTTGAACGTTCTATTAATCAAAAAAATTTTTTTTTTTTTTTTTTATGGTTTCCACAAAAATATTAAGCAACACAACTGTTTTAACATTGATGATAATAAGAAATGTTTCTTTCGAAGGATCATGTGCTACTGAAGACTGGAATAACAATGCTGAAAATTCAGCTTTGTCATCACGGCTATTAAACTGTATTAAAATAGAAAAGTTTATTTTAGATTACATTATTATAATTTCACAATATCACTATTTGTACTGTATTTTTCATAAAATAAATGCAGCCTTGGTGAGCATAAGAGACTTCTTTCAAAAACATTTGAAAAGCTTTTACTGGCCACAAACTTTTCAATGGCTGTGTACATTGAATACACTGTTTGAGGTCGTTAGCTGCATAAAGACACCTGTCCACCCCATACAATCAGTAAAAATCCAACTACTAACATGGCCAAGACCAAAGAGCTGTCCAAAGACACTAGAGACAAAATTGTACACCTCCACAAGGCTGGAAAGGGCTACGGGGAAATTGCCAAGCAGCTTGGTGAAAAAAGGTCCACTGTTGGAGCAATCATTAGATAATGGAAGAAGCTAAACATGACTGTCAATCTCCCTCGGACTGGGGCTCCATGCAAGATCTCACCTCGTGGGGTGTCAATGATCCTAAGAAAGGTGAGAAATCAGCTTAGAACTGCACGGGAGGAGCTGGTCAATGACCTGAAAAGAGCTGGGACCACCGTTTCCAAGGTCACTGTTGGTAATACACTAAGACGTCATGGTTTGAAATCATGCATGGCACGGAAGGTTCCCCTGCTTAAACCAGCACATGTCAAGGCCCATCTTAAGTTTGCCAATGACCATTTGAATGATCCAGAGGAGTCATGGGAGAAAGTCATGTGGTCAGATGAGACCAAAATAGAACTTTTTGGTCATAATTCCACTAAACGTGTTTGGAGGAAGAAGAATGATGAGTACCATCCCAAGAACACCATCCGTACTGTGAAGCATAGGGGTGGTAGCATCATGCTTTGGGGGTGTTTTTCTTCACATGGGACAGGGCGACTGCACTGTATTAAGGAGAGGATGACCAGGGCCATGTATTGCGAGATTTTGGGGAACAACCTCCTTCTCTCAGTTAGAGCATTGAAGATGGGTCGAGGCTGGGTCTTCCAACATGACAATGACCCGAAGCACACAGCCAGGATAACCAAGGAGTGGCTCTGTAAGAAGCATATCAAGGTTCTGGCATGGCCTAGCCAGTCTCCAGACCTAAACCCAATAGAGAATCTTTGGAGGGAGCTCAAACTCAGCGACAGGCCAGAAACCTGATTGATCTAGAGAAGATCTGTGTGGAGGAGTGGGCCAAAATCCCTCCTGCAGTGTGTGCAAACCTGGTGAAAAACTACAGGAAATGTTTGACCTCTGTAATTGCAAACGTCTCAGGTTACAAATGTAACCATTGTTCCCTGAGAACAGGGAACGAGACACTGCGTCAGCTTTTGCTTACGCTACGGGGAACGCCTCCAGCGTGACTGGTGCCTGAAATCACATTGAATCACGTCAATCCTATTGACCGGCGACAGCCTATGATGTCATCAAGGTGCGACCAGGAAGTATATAAGGGAGCCTTGCCAACATGACAGTATCTTTTCGTCTGAAGGGACTGTTTTGGCAGGCAGGCCCTGCGGCATGGCACAGCGACGCAGTGTCTCGTTCCCTGTTCTCAGGGAACAATGGTTACATTTGTAACCTGAGACGTTCCCTTTCGAAAGGGAACTCGCACTGCGTCAGCTTTTGCTTACGCTACGGGGAACGATATACCCACTACGCCATGCCGACGGGAGTGCATGCCCATAGGCAGTGACAACTGTCAAGACAAGCAAATTCTACTGAAATGCCTGAATCACTCCCCTTCTGGTCACATTAGGCTGTCAGTGACAGCGCTCCCTACGGTCATAGCCCAAGCTATCGCCCAAGAATGAACCCTCACATACATGAGGTCCTTCCCAGGCCCTGCTCGAAGGCCTGGAACCACCCTTTCGACTTAGAAGGGGTCCCTTTAAGGGAACGTGGCAAGGGATTCTTGAGGGAACCCTATGCCAGTCACTATTCGGGAGGTCCTCACCGAATGCCACCAGGGAGACCTGACCTGGTGACCCAGTCTGCTATGGGACACGTAATACGGTCAACCCTGTCTGTAGTGTACAGAGCCTCTGGTACACGCCTATGAAAAGGCATCCCGCTAGGGTGCTGCAAGAAAGGCAGTGACATCCACTAGCCGGATCTCAGAGACGGGTTATCCCGGAGAGCGGCGCTCAGCGAAGTGCTTTATAACCCTTGCTAGCGAGGGGAGTTCAGCCGCTCAATCCTCGGATCTACCAAGCACCTACTTTAAAACGTGCTTAGGAGGCCAGAGGCCTTACAGGCTGATCATACCAGGGAGGCCCCGAGGGGCCTACAACCCTAATCAGCGCCAGGCGGCCGTAAGCTCATAACAGACCCTCACTTGAGAGGAGCTCATAAGCCTGCCCGGTAGGTACCCATGCCGCAGGCAAACTATGAAAGTCCCCTCCTGTGGGGACCGCATAGCAGCAGTAACGTCTCGTCGTGCTAGGGTAAGCACACCGCCTTCAGGTCTCGCGAACGGCCAGAGACCGGCGCCTGATAGCAGGTGACCACTAGCTGTCAGCGTAAAGCCAGTTGTGTGTTCCCGCCTAGGGAACTCGTTCCCCAGGGAGGCAGAGAGGGACCTCCACCCGGTAACCTGTGCTGACTGCTCGCGTGTCCAACAGCGGAGCTCGCCCTCAGGAAGGCCATACGGGCCTTATACCTGATAGCAGTCGTGCTAGCCCTCGAGGTAGCTGGGAAGACCAGGGACTCGCTTCAACAGGGAGGCCTAGCGGGCCTACCACCTGCAAGAATGTTGGGCATTTCTCCATCACAGCCCTCCGCTCAGTGGCTGGACCTATCCAGAGACCACGAGACAGGAGCGTGCCTTCAGAGGAGGCCCCGTGGGGCCTACTACTCCAAGCGAATCCCACAGGGAAGCCCCGTGCCGCTTGCCTGATAGCAACCCATGCTACGATCCGTTACCGAAACTGGGGACCGGGGAACGACTTCAGGGAGGCGCAATGCCTCCACCTGATAGCAGACTGTGCTACTCATAGCACTTCCTGCTCACCGCCACAGCCAGGAAGGTCACTCAGGGGGCCGATTGCGGCCCACTACCTACTAGCACTCATGCTAGCCCTCCAGTGACTGGAGCCCAGGAACGCCCCCACAGAGGAGGTCAGGTGAGCCTGCTTACCCCACAGCAGGCTCTTAGGGAGGCCAGGTAACGCCTACCACCTATTAGCAGCACGTACCAGCCATCGAGGGGCTTAAAGCCGGTGGCGCCCCCTCGGGGGAGACCAGGCCGTGCCTGTTGACCAAGCAGGCTCTCAGGGAGGCCAAACGTGGCCTCCACCTGAGCGAAGATAACCCAAACCAGGAGCCTACCCCTCAGGGAGGCCTTTAAGAAGGCTGGCTGCTGCACCTGGGCTGACGGCAGCTGTCTGCTGCTGACAAAGGCCTGGAAATCCAGATATCACCTGGGAACTCGTCCCCAGGGAGCTAGTTGACGAGGTTACTGCTGACGTCGACACCAGTGGAGAAAATCCTCCCAGGCACACTCGTGTGCCATGGCGTCGAGACTTCTTGCAAGGAGGCCGGTTGATGCCTACTACCTGTCCTGAAGTCCTGCTGCCCAGACCGCCCAAGCTGGCTACCAACAACCAGCTGGCTCTTATACCCGCACCTGGGGCTGGTCCTTCCCGGAGGTAACTAGGAAACAAGTTCTCACTTTGCCCTAGGGCCCCCAAGACGGCGCAGTCTCTCGGGCAGTGCCTACAGACATGGACCTAATCACATTGCCAACAGCAGTGTACTCAGCAGAAGTGCTAACAAAAACCCTCTAAGCGAGGGGAGTACAACTTACGTCACCTGCCTCGGGGCGGCTGTCTTATTTCCCATGCAGCGGCCAACCGTAATGCGAGGGCGTCAGCCAATGGCAATGCTCGGGCCTCAGGGGAGCATCCGACCAGAACCGTAAACATCGGTTTATCCGATGTTCAGCTTACCCCGAGCCCTAAAGAAGGTGGAGCAGAGACATAAAGCAAGGGTAAACATTACTTTTTCATAGAAAAAATAGAACCCACCGGCCGAACCATCCTCCAGGAAGAGGCCGGGGGCCGCCAAAAGATGGCGGCCACCAAGCTCTGAAAGGCGGAAACAGCAGATAAAGTCTAATCGCAAACCGGCGAAAGACGCTTCGTTCCGCCCCACGACCACTGGCAAAGTCGCTGTCTCCTGCAACACCTCGACTGCGTTACTCGTAACCCCAGAACGCAGAGAAGGGGGCGGGCCTTGGCCGGACAACTCTGTAACAAGAGGAGGTTAGGTCAAGGATGCAAAACAAGCCCTGTTTATATCAAGACAGGCCAGGGGCGAACGACCTTCCTTAGAAGGGAACGCCCCCATCCTTGACGGAACCTAGGCCAAGTGGTGCGACCTAAGTCTGCACTAGATCCACTCAGGGCTCGGGAAAGAAATATTATCACCTCTAATAATACACAATGAGGCCCCGAAAACCCTTTTCCCAAAGCCCCGCAGAGCTGGGCGCAGATCTCACTACAGCTCATGCAAAAGTGCATACCCGGTCTTCAGCTACTTCACACTTTTACGCTAGGAAAAACACAGCTCGCCCCCGACACTACAAACCCTCGGGCAAGAGCGCAATTCAGTTACCCACATCAGTGGGGAAAACATACACGGAGAGGCAGCAAGACTCAACTAGCAAAAGTGTGGCATACATACACAACCACATAATGTTGCAAAGAAGATCGTTCTTAGCTTACTCACGGGGAGCTGCAGGCCCTGCGAAATCCCTCGATGATCCAAAATTTCCCCAAGCAATCCCTCAGGGGAGCGACGGTACAAAAGTCCTGAAAAACATAGTTTTGAAAATGTTTCGCCCTCATAGAGGGGGACTCACCAATCGCTCCTCGCGGTGCTTCAACCCAGCCATCGAGCTAGTATCCGCCCGCCATCCTGAAGGGGGCGCTTTTAACAAACAAACCAGGCGGGCCGGCAGAATCTCACATTTTCTGCTCATCATAGGCCCACCGGCCTGATGTAAAGCGCCCGGGGAAAAGCCAGAGGAAGGGAAAAAAGGCAGCCTTCATCTCCGCGTCCTCGAGGGCGGAGTCCGCTGCCTGCGCTGGTTCCGGTTACCAGCCCCGGCTTCCTTCCTCTTCCTGTTGCGGGTGTCCCGATCCCCTGTGCCCCAGTCCTCCATCGGCGGGGGCGCTTGAGAGGCGACGCTGGCTTGCTGTTCCCGTCTCCAGCCCTCAGACTGGGACGGGCCGGGGACACCCGACTGCCTGGGCGCGGTCCCGGACCTCAGCGGGATGCATATTCTAAATGCTGCTGAGTGCGCCTTCGCCTCTCCGAACCTTCCCACCACCGCATCTACGGAGGTACCGAAAAGTTCGGATTGCGAAACCGGGGCATCCAGGAGAAAGGACTTCTTTCTCCCCGATGTCCAGACGGTTTAACCACAGATGTCTCTCCGTGGCCACCGTCGCCGCCATCGGCGCTATCTGTACGGTGGCCCAGAGAGCGAAAACCGCGGTCCGGCGCGACTCGACTACCGCCTCAGGGGGTCCCTCCCCCTGATCGAGGTCCCTCAGCAGGTCTGCCTGGTAAGCCTGCAACACAGCTGTGGTGTGCTCCGCAGCGTGACCCACTGACATGTACGCCCTGCCCTTCAGCGTTAGACCGGCAGGGTGGGAGCCACAGTGTCGCCGGCCGCCCAGAGGCGAGATAAACATCACATCTCATCCACGGGCGGCCCCCGACACACACCCAGCCAGGCAGTCCCTCGACATCAGCGACATTTAGCTCGCCGACGTCGACAGATGCGGGGCTGAGTATGGTTCCTTCCATTCCCTCAAGATCTGCTGATGCAGAACCGGAAGGAATGGAAGACTCCCAGGAGTTGAGAAGTCATGGGCGGAGAGAAACCGATCGTCCGAACTGTTTGGACGCTCAGCCTTTCTCCTCACGCACCGCAAAGGCAGCTGCAGTCTGCCCGCAGCGCGTTCCATGACTTCCAGCAACTCCCCGTACATGGGACAGGATGGTTAGAAAAGCTTCAGCATTTTTAACTGACTCACCCATCCTCTGCTCGAGTGGAAGAGCAGCAGACAAGGAGGAGGAACCTAAATCCAGCTCCTCCCTCCGAGATCCACCTCTCGCGATCTGGATCATCCTCAAGAACATAACTGTCTCCAAGCGACGAGCCAGATCGATCTGGGACGCGCTTTTGGTATTTAGACGCCGCTCAGCCTCAGCTTGAGCGTGGCCGTTCCCAGATGCTGAAACCTCTCCCCTCGAGAAGAGGTCCCGCCGAGAGCGGAGCGTTTCCAGAGGACAACGCTCACAAATACTTCACAAGAGGTTCGCAAACCTCTCGTGCATGCTCTTCTCCCAGGCAGTAAACGCAAAGTGTGTGTGTATCCAAAGCGCAAGATACACGTTCAAACACACCTGCAGAAGTGGCCACACTTCATTGTTATCCTTCTTGTAGACGTTTCACGTGAAGACAGGCAAAACAGTCCCTGAAGACGAAAAGATACTGTCATGTTGGCAAGGCTCCCTTATATACTTCCTGGTCGCACCTTGATGACATCATAGGCTGTCGCCGGTCAATAGGATTGACGTGATTCAATGTGATTTCAGGCACCAGTCACGCTGGAGGCGTTCCCCGTAGCGTAAGCAAAAGCTGACGCAGTGCGAGTTCCCTTTCGAAAGGGAACAAAGGCTACTGTACCAAATATTAACATTGATTTTCTCAGGTGTTCAAATACTTATTTGCAGCTGTATCATACAAATAAATAGTTAAAAAAATCATACATTGTGATTTCTGGATTTTTTTTTTTAGATTATGTCTCTCACAGTGGACATGCACCTACGATGACAATTTCAGACCCCTCCATGATTTCTAAGTGGGAGAACTTGCAAAATAGCAGGGTGTTCAAATACTTATTTTCCTCACTGTATATATATATATATATATATTATAAAAACAGGAGACCAGAAGCTGTTGAATTGAAGTTTTGAATTGAAGCCAATGGAGGAGGTACTTCAGTATTTTGCATGAAAACAGCTTGCAACATAATGAATTGACTGCTTTTCTGCTGATCTTCGACATGTTTGCCTTGACATTCATTTTAGAGTGAGCTATTTTTGGCTTTCAGAATCATTTAGCTGTTTAAAGGTGGGGTAAGCAATATTTCTAAGTCCTTGCTGAACATTGTTGATATTAGAAAGAAAGAAAAAAAACCACACCCCTTTCTTCATTGCTCCGCCTCCAAAGCTCACTCTCCAATCCTAACCGTCCTGCTCCGAGCCAGTCTCGAACCCTGATCTGGCATGTGAGGCTGGCATCCAGTGCACTAACAAGGAAGCTAAACAGTAAACATCGCATTCTCTAGCAGTCATCAGACTGCACAACTCTCACGGTCAAAACTCTCTCCGTTACACACGCAATGCAAGAGTGCATGTCTATTTGTCGTAACAGAATCACAACAAAATAATGCTTCACGAAAAATAAAGTGAAGATGATGAACGAACGACAAGGAAGCAGAAAAACATACAGTACATAAGAATAAATACAAGCAAGAGTTCGTTGTTAGTTTCCAACAGCAAAGCAGCTCCAGACAAACAATATGACACTCAAAAATGAAAGCTCTAGCGTTAAGTTCTGCCAGGAAGATTCAATGTTTTCAGGCCTTCCCGCTTGGGTCTCTCCAGGAAAGCTTTTCTTATATTGACGTGGGTCCTAAAGCTGTTTCCTAATCATAACCCTTCATTTTTCAGTGATATTATAAAAGAGAAAAAACTCATAATTATGTCTCTCAGGCATCTCTCTTTCTACAGTCTTTTTTCAAATCTCCCTCTTGCTCGTTCTCTCTCCTTCACCGTCATATGCCCCCTAATGCTGATTGGCTACACATTTGTTGTTTTGTCGGTCCAACAAACTTTCAAACAGTGTTTTTCAAATATCGCTTACCCCACCTTTAGGTCAAGGACAAATTTTGCAACAGGTGTATTTCAATTTATGTCTTTTTCACCAATGGTGACTGACTATTGCAAAAAATATTGTCGAGGTTATTATGTGATTGGCTTATAACATGCACCTGATCCAAACTAAGCTTTGTTGACTATTACACTTTTTCAAATTATACAGATGCGGAGGTCTCTTCCTGTAATAAAATATCTAGTGCCAGTGAAATTTAATTGACTCCTTTATCACCTATATTGTAGTGATGAATAATTTCCACACAGGTTTGTCTTTTACCACAAAGTCCACCTTTTGCGGAAAGATAAAAGATTAAAAAGGTCATGGGCAGGTTGAATCAAATATCACATTCTGGATGAACAATAACGGTTCCCAACCCGGGTGTCATCACCCCAACTCTCTAGTTCCCATCTATTGCCTGTGCAATGTGATATGTAATTCAGCCAGAGCCATTCACTTTTATAATAAAAGATGGCCTTGCAGCCCCAGTGTGGGTCAAGGAGAGTGTCTGGTCCACATTAAATAGAAATCTGCTTTAATGTCATACATGAAGTGATATGGGAGATGAACTGAGCTGCATATGTCAGAAAGGTTCTTCTCCTACAGGTCCTTCATAGCATAATAATAATGTTTAATGTGTATATTTATTCAAGTTGAAATGGATGATGGCGGTCTGTGTATTTGATGCCATGCCTGTGGAAATGCACACCGATCAGGCATAACATAATGACAGGTGAAGTGAATAACACTGTTTAACACTGATTATCTCTTCATCAAAGCACCTGTTAGTGGGTGGGATATATTAGGCAGCAAGTAAACATTTTGTCCTCAAAGTTGATGTTTTAAAAGTAAGAAAAATGGGCAAGCGTAAGGATTTAAGCAAGTTTGACAAGGGTCAAATTGTGATGGCTAGACGACTGGGTCAGAGCATCTCCAAAACTGCAGCTCTTGTGGGGTCAGCAGTGGTCAGTATCTATCAAAAGTGGTCCAAGGATGGAACAGTGGTGAACCGGCGACAGGGTCATGGGCGGCCAAGACTCATTGATGCACGTGGGGAGTGAAGGCTCCGTGTGGTCCGATCAAACAGACGAGCTACTGTAGTTCAATTTGCTCAAGAAGTTAATGCTGGTTCTGATAGAAAGGTGTGAGAGTACACAGTGCATCGCAGTTTGTTGTGTATGGGGCTGCATAGCTCTGGACCACGGAGCAATGGTAGAATGTGGCCTGGTCTGATGAATTACGTTTGCTTTTACAGCACATGGATGGCCTTGTGCGTGTGCGTCGCTTACCTGGGGAACACATGGCACCAGGATACAATATGGGAAGAAAGCAAGCAGGCAGAGGCAGTGTGATGCTTTGGGCAATGTTCTGCTGGAAAACCTTTGTTCCTGCCATCCATGTGGATGTTACTTTGACACGTACCCCCTAGCTAAGCATTTTTGCAGACCATATTCCCCCTTTATGGAAACGATATTCCCTGGTGGCTTTGGTCTCTTTCAGCAGGATAATGCGCCCTGCCACAAAGCAAAAATGGTTCAGGAATGGTTTGCAGAGAACAACAATGATTTTGAGGTGTTGACTTGGCCTCCAAATTTCCCAGATCAATCCAAGTTCAGCACATCTGTGGGATGTGCTGAACAAACAAGTCCGATGCATGGAGGACCCACCTCACAACTTACAGAACTTAGATCTGCTGCTAACATATTGGTGCCAGATACCACAGCACACCTTCAGGGGTCTGGTGGAGTCCATGCCTCAACTGATCAGGGCTGTTTTGGCAGCAAAAGGGGGACCAACATAATGTTATGCCTGATCGGTGTATATGCTCAATTTCCCAAAATTTGTCAAGAAAATATCCCCCGCCCCATTATACCAATACCACCAGCCTGAACTTTTGACATAAGGCAAGATCCAGCTCATTTCAGTTCTTATACAACAGCATCAGTACAGGCGCCTCTGGCCAATGAATGAACACGGTGCTATTATGATACAGGCTGCATCACAAGTCCGATTTCAGATTGGGATCGGTAGCATTGTCGGAATTTGGCCTCAATTTCCTGTTCTTAGCTGACAGAAGTGGCACCCTGTGTGGTCTTCTGTTGCTGTAGCTTGAATTAGAAGCTTGATTCTGGGATTAGTGACGGATGAATTGTCTTTATGGATTGATGTATGTATCATTGTCTTGATCACAGTTTTATCCTTAACCCCAGTGTAATTATCGTATTAAACCTCTGAAGGATTCTTTTTTTTGGACCAAATAACTTTTGTGATAATGGGAAATCCTTGTGCATTTGAAGGTTGAATGCAACAGAAGCTTTTTTGAGAATCCATCCAGATGATTAATTGGCATGTCTTACCATACACATAGATGCAACCAGAAAATTCAATTATCTACCTTCCCTTAACTAGTTTGCCCCAGCAAAGTGGATGATCAATCAGGAAGACAAGTTCAGAGAGGGTACTGACTGGCTGATTGCAAAAGGTCAGTAATATTAAAAATCAATGTATGTATGTCACAACACCATAAGTATTCTAAGTAATCTTAATATTTTGTTATATTTTTTTGTTATATGTTTAGCTTTTTTTTTTTAATTGCGCATTGCACTTACAGGCAGTGTTGGGAAAGTTAATTTTAAAGTAATGTGTTACAGTATTGCGTTACTCCCTAAAAAGTAACTAATGGCGTTACTTGGTTACTTTTTATGGAAAGTAATGCATTACGTTGCTTTCGCATTACAGAAAAGGTGTCAGTCGATAAATGGGAAAACAAAGTAACTAAAACAAAAGCACAAAATAAAACAAAAAATGAAACACGAATATGATATTTATCTAAAGCCATTTTTGGTTATTGGGGTGGTTGAAGGTCAGCAGCAAAAACATTGGTTAATACAATCCGATTAAATACATAAAGTATATTTCAGTAATTTAACATATTTAATTATTGCAGGTTTTGCATAATATCCTGAGTTTTCGTTTCACTGTTTTTATTCATTTTGAGGAATACGGAGACTGTTTTCGCGCAAGTGAGATAAGTAAAAGGATACTCCCATAATTCTAAATATCATGTTTACACAGCTCGCACAATGCCTCTGCACTTACTACCGATTTCTCTCAACATGGGGACAGAAAAAGTGTCAGTTGATAAATTGGAAAACAAGTAACTTGTGTTACTACTTTGAAAAAAGTTTGAAAAAAATGTGTTGTACGTTTAAAAGCAATGTGTCACTTTACTAGTTACTTAAAAAGTTATCTGATTACGTAACTTGTGTTACTTGTAATGCGTTACACCCAATACAGTAAAGTGTATGATGGGCCATTTATCTTCAGCTAGAGTTTTGACCTGAACTCTTCCTGCTTCTACTAAGAAAACCAACGATTATGGCTATGATGAGACGTTATACTGTATGAATTGCGTCCTTGTGACTTGCTGCCATCTGTCTTTCCATTTTTATTGACAGAAACTAACTGAAAGTTGTTCAAGTCCCACCATGTACTGTAGTGTATTCTCATAATACTGAATATTGAACACGTACGTGGTGCAATGTGGTGTGCAACAGAGTCAGCACTTCACCCATTTCCCCCTGACAACAATTGCTACATCCTGCTTAGCCTTCTGGGAAATCCCTATAGTTTAGTTGACCCCTAATTAAAAATCCTGCAACTACTCATTAGTTCCTCGCTGCTCTGCGAAAACAAAAGCGAGTCGAAAAGGAGCAGAGCTATTGATCACATTATCATAAAAAGCTGCAGCGGCAGGTGACCCGAACTGATCGCTTATTCCCGGCAGCAGCGGTCCTAGAGCAGGGGTACGACCCACCTTGAGCTCCATGAATACTACATTATCATGGGCACCTGTCTCATTACTGCATATGCTAAAGGACAGAGGTAATACTCAGACGTCAGAAGGACACTGACTTTTGGTGTCTGACAGAGAATATTTGGCCTCCCTGTTCTCTTGTTCTCTCTATTCTTTCTCTCTTATGTAAGAGGAGCACTAAATCATTGTCATTCCTAAAGCAAAGCAGTAAATGTAATGCTAGATTATTGTGTTTATTATATTTTGGTTTTATTATATTTCATATTTTAATGGAAAACAAGACTAAACTACAGATACAGAATACTTTTGTTGTGACATTTCCCTCTGTAATCATAACAATCATGACTACAAATACATATCTCATATGACATACAGAACAGGTCTACTTTACATTTAATGCACAGGTTGTTTACCAATGGGACAGATAAATGTCAACCTTATTTTCAGTATTTATGAAATTGTGAGACTATGGTTCTGTACTATTTGTTGTTTCTTATTACCCAAAAGAATCTGCTGATCGGCTAAATAGAATTAGGGTAGCACCGGTAGCTGTATTTAAAGCTGAGGCTGTAAAAGATTAAAAATCATCAGTAGATGTGCACGGTTTGTGAACCGTGGTATGCGAAAGCAGGAGAGGAATGAGAAAGGAAGGAGTTTGTCCTTTATCAAAGTATGCAAGTTAAAGTCACTCTGTATGGAGAAAAGTGAAAAATGAACTGGCAAAATTTTAGAGGTCAGAAACCAGAAGAGAAGTAATTGTATTCTCTTTCTCGCTCTCTTATTCATGCTTTACCCACTTAGTATGAGGACTGAAACCCTCTGCCAAATTTAGACGAAAAAAAAATCTGGAAAAACAAGAAGAATAAGATGTTAATACTACATTAACGATGCAAAATACTGGCTCTTACAAACACTCAAGGGGACACAAGTGTTCCCTCAATTGGCTGCTAAGCCCTGTGCACAGACACACACTGACATCTCAACGCAGTGCCAGCCTCTACACAAAGACGCACACAAGCACATGAATACTTAATTGTTTTCCTGAAGTTCTGAGTTTATAATCATGTTTAGAGTGAACTTGGTGGCAGTAAAAAGGTCTATGGTGACCTATATTCTCTGATTGCTGTTGCCGTTTTGGAACAATGGAGAAGTTGTGTTCTAATTATGCTGGCTCCAGCTGCATTCACAAATCAATAGAAGTTTAGAATCTTGCTGTTAAAAGTTTTACCTCACTTCTCACCTTCTGCACTTGTCTGTGATATTAGGGTCAAATTTCCCCCTTTAAAGGGTCATGAAACCCCAAAACACTTTTTTTGAAATGTAAACAGATATGTATAGGCTGCACATCATTGAAAACACTAAAGGTACTCATTAATGTTATTCATATGTTAATTTTTATTTTGCATTTTTCGGAGCGATTTCTGTCTTCCGGTTTGAAAAGCTGAGTCAGAGCAACGTCACAGAAGCTGACATCAGCGTGCACCGTAGGCCCAAGTATGGGGCTGCTCAAACATGCTGACGTCGACCGTTTCGACCGATTCTCGACATATATTCATGACATAAAGCTCATTCAATCCAATCACTGCGCTGTAGTATGCATAAAATATAATTTAGTTATTATGCATGAGACAGTCACTTCTGTCAGGTTCGTCTTCCATCATTATTGTTGAGACATGGTGGGGAAGTTTTGGAAGCAGCGTGCGGAAAAGTCAAGGAGGAAAGTGAGGTGTTGTTTTCAGCGTGTCGTGAAGGTGTTCCCTGGATTACTTTCGTGTGGGTAAAGACTGATAATCTACGGTGGAACAGCCGAGGCGGATGGTCGCGCTGATACGAAGTAAGGGCGCTGAGCGAGCTGTAACCGGGATGCTGTCTGTGGAAGCCATTGCTAAAGGTTTGGTATTGTAAAATGAACTTGAGGAATCGCTCGGCGAACCTGCAAGCACTGACATTAATTTCTTAATTTATGTAAGGAGTGCAAAATAACTGATCTGTAGGTAATGAACAATATTTTGAATGAAATATCAACAAGATTCAAAAGCCACGTCTTCTCCATTTTATTTGTGGTCACAGACATGCACTAACCCGCATGTGTTCGGGCTCTTAGTGAAACAATGCGCATATTTGGACAAATATAGATTTATCCTAGCTGCCGGGCGACAGCGCGGGTTGTCACAGGCAACCCAGCGAGCGTCGCTTGGCGCTTCAGATACGCGGCCGATACTATGAAACCTCAAACGCGGTTGAGTCCCTTTGCTTTTACCCCGATCTAGTTTATTTTCTGGTGCACCAGAAAAGGGGCTAATTTGGCTGATAATCCTGGGTGACCTGAGGATTACAGTGAGGCTTCCCCGCTGAGTACATCTCTGTTGGCCCCCCATTCCTCTATCGCATCGCAAGCATTTAGAGACTGTGTTCGTGGGTGGTTTCCCGTGCCCTGACACTGACAGCGCAAGTCAAAGCATTTGTCAGTTGCATCTTGTTCCCGTGTTCACAAGAAGTTTCAGTCCTTTCAATATAAAAGTCTTCGCTACCGAGTGACTCACTCATGAAGACAGTCTTTCTAATGGCGTAATAATGTAACTTCTGTTGTTGTTCACGTTCGAGGACAATTTTTTTCAGTGGAAAGAAGGCATTTAGTGATTTTACTTCATGAAAGTTGCATTGATACATATTTTTTTTGGCTTTAAACCCATTTGTGCCCAAATTTTTCTGAATGGTTTCATGCATATAGTCATGTTAATAGTGTCCTATGTTCTGCATTTATTTTCCCCAGGTTTTAGTTTTTTTTCTTGAAAACCGTATTTGAATGTGCGGCAACTATAGTTGCCGGTGGGCATATATGTTGTATACACCCCTTCAATGTCAACTTTGAATAGGAGGAGAACATTTGGCATCTAACTCAAAATATCTTCTTTCAACAGATCAATCTTTATTCATAAACACATTTTGTGTATAAAAGTCAAAGAACATTCAATGAAAACTCAAAAAAGCTGCATCTATCTTATAATCTTTTGAATATAAAAACACAACAAACAACAAATATTAAAATGGTGTAACATAGTGCAGAATAAAGTGCAGCCATTAAGTTGCCCCAATAGGGAAGTGTGTATCAAAAAGTTAAATGAAAATAAATAAATAGAATGACGAAAAAATTACATCTATATAACAAAAAACTAAAAATTGTCCCATAGTATTCAATGGCTGACTGTAATAGGTGATTTCATATAATAATGTAAATGTAAACTCATTACTTGTCTGAATTTCCACATTATAATGGAATCGTAAGCTACTAGTCATAAAAAGAATTAGGGTCCTTGACCGATTAGAATGAAATGCATCCATTCCAAACTGGATGAAGAGTCCTCAATATTTTGGCCTCTTACAAGACATATCATAAAATATGATATTTTTCCCTATCGAATTAAGGTCTACTGTACAGTAGAGATGCCTGTTAAAGGGTTAAGTTATGTTTTAGGTGGGATATTATGGAAGCAAAAAGCACTAAACAAGACCAAAAACCTTGATTTATTAACCTATTAACACAGTATACCCCATTTCCCCATTATATGTAAGTCATTTGCCCACCAGCAATAGTTGCCGCTTGGACTTTTGACTAAGTATACAAAAAAACTTTAGATCTGTTGTAAGATTTGTTTTGTTTGGGTGATTCTAGAGACCTTCACGATTTTATATATATATATAAATATATGTCAACAAAAAATACTTGAAAATGAAAACATGAAAATAACCTTTCTTTGGGAGGGTTTGCCTTCGCTATGCTTCCTGGAAGTAGGGGTAGGAAGTTGGCAGCCTCATGTGACAGGAAGCAAGTTAATACCTTTTTTTTTTTCTTGAAATCCTTTATTTGGTTGTTTGCTTGGTTGTCCTTAAGATATAAAACATGGATAATATCTAGAAAAATACTAACAGAAGGAAAATGACAACTATACACTGCGGCAACTATAGTTGCTGTTGGGCTTAAATTAATATTTGTATTGTATGGTAACTGTTTTTACTCCGCGTCGCATCATGCCTAACAACGCCCTTCAGCCGTGACTTATTCACGATACAGCACAGCCTCTCGTACCTTAATGCTTACAAACATTTACACTTCCGGGAGAGATAAACCGGTGAATGGCATACTAATGGTAGTCAATGAACAATAAACTGGGTTAAGAGACAGTATTTTAACATATCTTACATACTTCACCTTTGATGTATATGTATAGCATATTAATTTCCAAAAAAACCAGTACCAGAAATGCCCTGCAGATTAGTAGGGTTAAGGCTACACATTTTTTTTTCTCCTCTCATCATCTGCTCATCTCTTCTACTGATAAAATGTGAACCATCTATTGTACTTCTCATATTGCTGAGCCTTCTTTTTTTTTAATGTGGCTCGAAACTGAGAGATTGTATTAAACTAACCACAATGATGAATGTAAACCTCAAAATTTGGTGCAATGAGGGTAAACAGTGAGCATGAGGTTCCCTCTAGACCGACTTACATGGTCTCAGCTTTAACCCATCACACATTCCCCAAACCATTAGAGGATACCTGGAAGATATACATAGCCAATTAAACCTTGATGCCAGCTTCTTTTTCCTCTTGCTGTCTCTTTCTTTTCCAGCCTGGAACACTTCACGGGCTGATTATCTTGCATGTGGGAGAAAGAGTTTGTACCTGGGAGCTAGAAGCAGGACACATTACATTCTTGCCACATTATACAGCCATGTTAGTCTGGAAATGCTTTCAGTGAACAGTGTTTTCCCCTGACAGTACGTGAGTGAAATAAGAGTGTGGGGTAAAACAATGCAAACAAGCTTGGATGTTTTGTCATTTCATCTGCTTGTTTGGGTCTCTCTCTCTCTCTCTCTCTCTCTCTCTCTCTCTCTCTCTCTCTCTCTCTCTCTCTCTCTCTCTCTCTCTCTCTCTCTCTCTCTCTCTCTCTCTCTCTCTCACTCACTTCCTGTTTCTCTTTTTTTATCTACAGATTGCTGAGTGGAATCTGTGAGAGTTTGCAAACAACAGAAGTGTGTAGTGTGTGTCCATTGAAGAGACCGTTTCCCCTCTGCTGATAATGAAGCACCATTTCCACATGAGGAGGCAGTGAGTATTTTATCTCTGACTGTAGCCACATGTGCATGAAGAGCTATTAATTCCTTTGGTTTACCGTGTGTCATTGAAAGCTTTCCCTCTGCGTCTGCTTGCAAAGCCGTTCTCAATTTCAGTCTTCTATCAAGTGCCTGGACAAGATTACACAAATGTCATTTTAATGCCCCCTAAAAACCTCACCTCAAAGGGTCCCATGCTCTTTGAAACTGTTCTTTTCATTCCCAAATGTTTGATGTGCACATTTTTTAAAAAGCTGCTAGACACATTGTAAGGGTCCATATTTATGGCTTTTTCCCCGTACTTTCTTTTCAAACAGGAAGTTTGGGCAGGGCACTATGAAGATATTGTGTCTGTGTTCGAAATCGCCCCCTATACACTTAAATAGGGCACTATTTGAAGGGACAGCCATTTGTAGTGGTGTTCGAAACCATAGTGGACGTTATTAAGTGCACTCATTCAATCCCACAATAGGTATACATTCCTTTTTAATTGATTAGGGGTGTAATGGTACACAAAACTGACGGTTCGGTACATACCTCGGTTTTGAAGTCACGGTTCGATACGGATTCGGTACAGCAGTTTACAAAATTGCTTTTTATTAATTTTTTATTCAACCGTGGTTTAATGGGAAAAAATTTGTGTCTGTCCTTAAATTAATTCATTTATAACTAAAAGTTTCTTAAAGATAATGCTGTAAACTATATAGGGAGCCCTTACTTACATATTGCTATTAAAGATTAACATTCTTTGCATTCATGCATTCATAACTGTTCGGTACACACGCGCAACGAACCGAAAGCCCTGTACTGAAACGGTTCAATACGAATACGTGAACCGTTACACCCCTATAATTGATTATTAAATTGTTTAATTACGGTTTATTTCCATGGCAAAGTTTAAGATAAATCTTTTCATTACTACTGGAGCTGCCAGTTTGCTACGTTTCAAATAATTATTAAACAGCAAGCAGAAATTATGCAAAAGCAGCAGCCCTTCCGGCGCACTCTGTGTCCGAATTTACTCACTTGTTTTCATTCACTCCTTCAAGTGTCTATATTAGTGAAGTAATGTAGGGGAATAGTGAATGAGGGTATAGGGGGTGATTTTGAACACAGCATGTGATTTTTTTAATAGCCAGTTGGCTGTAATTACATCACATTTGTCAACTATAATTTTCTCCATGCTAGTTGGTTGCAGGTGATATTAAGGGGTGAGACATTCTCATGTATTCTTCTGATGACGATATTCGCGTTACGCGCACTGTATGCTGACCCTTGCATAAGCGTAAAATAAGGGAAGTATACTTGAGCTTGAGAGTCCCAAAGACTCGAAGAAGCTAGCTAAAATAGCATGGTTGCTTCAGCAAATGCGTTTGCTTTTGTTAACAATATTGGTTAGGTTTAATGTAGGTGGTTTTCAAATGTTATTTTCAGGTAATCAATATATTAGCACCACTCACCAAACATTTAATTTCCAAAACAGTTGCAATATACGCAACCAACTTAATAAAACATTGTATATATTGTATAAAACATATATACACTCACCTAAAGGATTATTAGGAACACCATACTAATACTGTGTTTGACCCCCTTTATTCTTGCCTTAATTCTACATGGCATTGATTCAACAAGGTGCTGAAAGCATTCTTTAGAAATGTTGGCCCATATTGATAGGATAGCCTCTTGCAGTTGATGGAGATTTGTAGGATGCACATCCAGGGCACGAAGCTCCCGTTCCACCACATCCCAAAGATGCTCTATTGGGTTGAGATCTGGTGACTGTGGGGGCCATTTTAGTACAGTGAACTCATTGTCATGTTCAAGAAACCAATTTGAAATGATTCGAGCTTTGTGACATGGTGCATTATCCTGCTGGAAGTAGCCATCAGAGGATGGGTACATGGTGGTCATAAAGGGATGGACATGGTCAGAAACAATGCTCAGGTAGGCCGTGGCATTTAAACGATGCCCAATTGGCACTAAGGGGCCTAAAGTGTGCCAAGAAAACATCCCCCACACCATTACACCACCACCACCAGCCTGCACAGTGGTAACAAGGCTTGATGGATCCATGTTCTCATTCTGTTTACGGCAAATTCTGACTCTACCATCTGAATGTCTCAACAGAAATCGAGACTCATCAGACCAGGCAATATTTTTCCAGTCTTCAACTGTCCAATTTTGGTGAGCTCGTGCAAATTGTAGCCTCTTTTTCCTATTTGTAGTGGACATGAGTGGTACCCGGTGGGGTCTCTGCTGTTGTAGCCCATCCGCCTCAAGGTTGTGCGTGTTGTGGCTTCACAAATGCTTTGCTGCATACCTCGGTTGTAACGAGTGATTATTTCAGTCAAAGTTGCTCTTCTATCAGCTTGAATCAGTCAGCCCATTCTCCTCTGACCTCTAACATCAACAAGGCATTTTCGTCCACAGGACTGCCGCATACTGGATGTTTTTTCCCTTGTCACACCATTCTTTGTAAACCCTATAAATGGTTGTGCGTGAAAATCCCAGTAACTGAGCAGATTGTGAAATACTCAGACCGGCCCGTCTGGCACCAACAACCATGCCATGCTCAAAATTGCTTAAATCACCTTTCTTTCCCATTCTGACATTCAGTTTGGAGTTCAGGAGATTGTCTTGACCAGGACCACACCCCTAAATGCATTGAAGCAACTGCCATGTGATTGGTTGATTATATAATTGCATTAATGAGAAATTGAACAGGTGTTCCTAATAATCCTTTAGGTGAGTGTATATAAGATTGTGGGGTGTTATTTTGTGGTTGTTCCTCAGGGAACACTGATGTTGACTAAGGATTGTGCATTATTCAACCCTGACCTATTGGTTATTCATGATGCTGACGTAATGCCACAAGAGACTGCTGCTTATGTTTGCTGAGAGTGGTCTTTCACTAAAGCTCATACCGAGTGATTTCAGTCCTGTGGTTCTTGAAGAGGTGTGACAAAGGTGATCTTTAAATATGGCAATCCTGGCTCAAAACCACAGTCGTATAGATAACAGATGAGGATTTGACTCCAGTGAGTTTGTAAATTGGCATTACGTGAGTAGCCAGTGTTAGAAACGATTAGCCAAGCCACAAGGGTCTGTAAAGTATTTTCCTTTCTCTCTGAATTTACTAGAAATTCACAACTTCATTTAGGGAAAAATAACCAATAAAAAGATTTAAGGAGACTAATATTTTGAACATTTTGTGTGTAAATATTCCACTATTACTTTCATGTTACACCTCAAAAAGTACAATTATACAGACAAACACGCAGCATATGAAAACTGATATTTGCTCATCCGCTCTTGTACACAGGCTTATTTCACTAATGATTTTAACGCTGAAATGTGTTGGATTTGACAACTTCATTGCCTTCAGACCCAGGGCCTCATGCACAAAACTGCATACATTTCATCCTAAAAGATTGTGCATATGCACAAAAGTTTGACTACAGATACTTACTAGGAAATATTACACTGCATAAAGTCTTTTTCTTAATCAATATCCTTTTTCAGTATTGCATTTTGAAGGGAAAAGAATACGTAAGCAAAATTGCATCAGATATTTAGACTGTTTTTAGGCAATAAATCTAGTGTAAGCGTATTATTCACCCCATATGGAAATTGTTGTTACATGTTTCAAGCATAAATCTAACTTAACTTATGCAATTTTGCTTTATTTTAAAGTAGAAAGAAAATGGATTTCACTTGGAAATAATGGTTCAGATCACTAATAGTTCCTACAGAGTGAATAGTAGTGATGCATTTTATGACAATATGGAATAAAAAAGACAATTGCTCACCTCTCAGACATGTTAATTTTGTGATTAGTAATTCATTGTTAATTATTTAGAATTTGTCATATTTAGGAGTTCTTAATGGGGCTCATCTCATTCAGGAACCTAAGGACTATCTTAGTCCTACATTTGATATTACTTACTGATTAGTTATTACTGTTTCCATATTGGTTTACGACAGTAGCTGAAGTTGATGTAGTAATACTGATTTGTCCTGTATTAATTCCTTACAAATTACTTTTGCATAGGTACCTATTAACGAGGAACTATTATGCTAAAGTGTTACCAAAATATGTATATGGTCTGATATCAGCCTGCTTTCGAGAGCATAGCTCAGGTAATCGGATCATGGTTGAGTACTTTATACTTGGCAGATCTGAGCAAAGTTTGAGACATCATTGAGATCCAGAGGAGATTCATGTGTGATTACTGAGAAGTACGACATTTTCATTGTTTTCAAGTCTTTTATTAAACCTTTTTCTTGTGGGTCCTGAAAGTGATGCTTCAGTGTAAAAGTGCAAACCTGAATTTTTTAAAAGGTATTTAACTGACAAATTTGAGACACTCAACCTGCATTATTCACACACCACTTTTCGTTAATGTGCTTTTTGGCAGAGGGTTATTTTATTTATATAACTTTTTTATATGTACAATTATTACCATCATTTTTGCAAAAACACACATAGGGCCCTATTTTAATGATCTGAGCGCATGCTCTGAAGCGCAGGTGCACTTAGGGCGTGTCCGAATCCATTTAAAGACGGAAAAAACGGTCTCGCGCCAGGCGCATGGTCCAGAAGGGTTGTACCTAGTCTCTTAATGAGTCATTGGTGTGTTTCGGGAGTAACGTGCAATAAACCAATCAGAGTCTCATCTCCCATTCCCTTTAAAAGCCAGCTGCGCTTGCGCAATGGCGGATTCACTATTTACATGGCGGAATTTGCGAGCGGAAAGACTGAAAGCTTCTCCAGAGAGGAATCCTTTTATTTTTTTATATTTTAAAATGTTTGTGTGCTGCTCCGCGTCCCTGTGTGTGTAATAAGCAGAGTGTACACACGTTGTGCACCCGCCTATAGGTGCGTATTACTAACATGCCCTTTAAATAAACATAAAAATACTGTGCTATTGACTTTAGACCAGGTTTTCAATGGCACAGTCGTTTTCAGTTGCCTCAAAATAGCAACACGCCAATGCGCCTGAACACACCTTGTTTTCAGACCAGAACACCCTTGGGTGAACATATGGGCGAATATGCAATAATTGTGCCTGTAGTCGTATGTGCTGTTATATCCTGTTTTTAATATCATATAATACACAAATGGGTAGGTTTAGACTTTAGAGGGTTGGGTTATGTGTTCAAATGTGTCTAAATCCGTGGCGTAGGCAGAATTTAATTTTTGGTCGGGCCTGGGCAAAAGTGAGCGGGCACTTTCACACTTGTCACTGGCAACATAAACCAAAACTATAGCTACTACCTGTCCACATACAAAACATGAGCAGCGGTTACAACAAATGTTAGACACTTTATTTCCGCTTTTCTTCATTTTGAATAGAAAATTAATGCCTTTCCGATCTGATATGTGATGGAAAAGGAAGTACAGCGAGTTCGGCAAAAGCCGGATTCGAACCTCAAAACTTTGTGCCACGCATCGTACCCCTACACTATCACAACTGACAGACACTGATGGCGTGTTCCTGGCTTTACAGAATTAAGCTGCACTTGGAATTGAAAAGTCTTACTGTTACTTGCGGCCTGATGGATGGGTTCTCTCCCGCGTTAATGCAAGTTTTTAAAAGTCCTTTTTATAGAATTTTGCATCGCTGCTGTTTATCTATCACACAACTGCAACTTATAGGCTAAGTAAATAGGTAAACACACTTCATGAACTCACAGGCACGAGCCGCGCGACATACGTGAGACAGCCTGACACCTACTTGCCTAACACAGCTGTCAATCAAACTCATCAAGCATTATGAAAAAACCATAGACCTTTTAAAAAAAAACATTTGATTTATTTTAGTATTTGAGATGTTATAATAATTTTTGTAATTACGTAAAAATAATTTAAACAACTGTTATTTAATAAATATTATTATATTTGTATAATAAACTGGAGGGGCCTAGTCATCATAGTGGGCGGGCCTGTGCCCATCAGGCCTGCCTGCTGGCTACGATCTTGGTCTAAATAGTGTAAATAAAAAATGTATGTTATAAAAATTATGCTGTCTGATTAAATTGAAAATCACACTCCAACATGTCATAATGGCAAAATCATAACCCAATATGTACAGTAATTTCATCATGACGATAACATTCCCATGCCCAACAGGTCTGTGTATGATGTCAAATTGAATTGAAACCCTGCGCATCGGAAAAAATACGCTAAAGGGGTACCTTATGCGTTAAAAATTGACACGAAGGGTTCTGACCAAGTGTCAATATGTGACAAGTTGGGAGTGAGAATGTGTTGGTTCTTTTGAAACACAATAGAGCTTTAATTTTTAGTGCCACTCACCAGACATTTCCTTTCCGTGATACGAACAACAAATAATATTGAAAAAAAAAAAAACATTGCTAAACTGAAAACACGGAACACACTTTTAGCCCCACTCACCGGACGTTTCACTTTGAAAGGGTCGCAAAATGTGCAAGAAGCAACGTAATATCATTCTGCATAAATGTCACCACAGACACATTTTTTTCAATGAGCCAAGGCTGATGATAACATTTCATCAGGCTATGAAGCTGTTTCCCGTGGCAGGAAGTTTGTCAAGTGCTCTCTTTGTATCAAATATTTTCCTCTACAAGAATAGCTCACCTACTCGCACACACTCTCTCCAGTTTTTCTCCAATCAAGTCTTTCTCCATAAGAGCTCTTCATCAGTCTCAGCAAAGTTAATACGTTGTGTCTCAGTGGTAAGGCGTTTCATTCAGAGCCTGAGTTCTCTGGGATGTGCGGACAACAATGATGGTTTGCGTGAAGTTTTTGCTGCCATTGTTCTCTCTATGAAAGCGACAATTACAGTTCATGCCATCCTTTCATGTATTAATGTATTTTTCCTGTCCTTTGTTGCCTTTTGTAATAAGCTACTTCCTATTATTTGTCTTTGGTAGAGGATAGAAACTGACCTCTGCTTGACCTGCATTGAGTAAATGATTCTCATTAGGTGACGCTATGCGTTCATTATTGAGCGCACACTCTCTCTCACCTCTGCTGTCGTCTCCTTTGAACTGCATGTCATGGTGACCAGGCCTTAGGGATTCAAATAGATCTTTCACCCGGAGTAGAGAATGGCATTCCCAATTTAGTGTTATACATTTCTTATCCTCACCTAGCTACCTAATTTCTTGTTTTGTGCATTCAATTCTGGCCCATTCTGTTGAAGAACCAGCCAGTGTTAATTTCGTTGTCGAATAATTTTCGTCATAATTTTCGTCAACAACCTTTTTTCACTGACGATAACGAGACGATAACTAAATAAAAACTAGTGTTGGATGACAAAAACTATAGCGAAACTCAACTGGTATTTTCGTCAACAAATAAAAACGAGACAAAAATATTAGGGAGGGAAGATTAGGGAAGAGATCCAGTCAGAACTGATGTCCTGTGTAACAGATGCGCACATTTGATTTGAACGTGCTGATCTATTCGCTGGAAAACACGGCGCTGTTGCGCTTCTACAGGCTCACTCACGCATCCCCAATCCAGCGCTCCAGAGCGGCTCACAATCAATGAATAACACACATTTATGCCAGGCAATTGTTTATGAACTAATGCTGATGAATAATGACAATGTTTACTTTACGATGTTTATATAGTAATGTGTTTTAGACGGTTGTAACAATGCATATTTTATCTCCTCATCTGAACTTGAATGAGCTCCTGCAACTACAATAGTAAGGCGAGATTTCAAAATAAGAGTCCCGGTGCATTTCCAGCTGGTTTATAATTAAGTCACGCATTATATATTCGTTTTTGCTTACAAAATAAACTGTATTTAATTTCATTCCCATTTAATTCATAGTCAGGAGGAAAGACCAGTATTTGACACATTAAATAAAATATCAGGGTTATAATCGTTAACTAAAACCATTTAAAAAAAATATTCGTTACTTGAAATTAAATAAATGTCAACTGAAATTAAAAAAATAAATAAACAAACTTATTTGAAGCTTTAGCTTAACATGATATACTAACTAAAACAGAAATACAAAGTTATAAATACTATATAGATGTTTTTTAAAAAACAAACAAAAAAGTGAATTGAGCTCTCTTTCGTGTATTTTTAATGTCAAAAACAAAATGATGTCAAAATGTCAGTTCAAGTGACAGTCGGCTATGTAATGCTTAAATGCTTAATGTATTACAATTTAACTAAACCCATTAGATTTTAGGAGACTAAATCTACTGTAGATTTAGTCGACTAAAATCTTATGATAGTCAAAAGACTATGACTAAAACTAAATCAAAATATGCTGTCAAAAGTCAGTTACCTTTGTGTTGCCATACAGTTCCTTAACCACAATGTATTACCCCCCCCCCCCCCCCCCCTGTTTAACAACAGAGTTATGAGGTGTGTTTGAAAGATATTTTATTGCTTCTTCAAGAATATCAGGTTTCAATCAATTTTTTCCAAAGTTTACCTCCAAATACAAACAAACTGGCAGCATGTTAACTGTTCATATTTATAAGCAATTAAGGCAGTTTTGTTTTTAGACATTTGTTTTCTAATATTAGAATAATAATAAAATTGCTTTTGTAGTGTAAACGCTCATGTGGTTGAATGTGTTGAGCAGCCACAAAAGACCCCCTACTCTCCGCTGTCACAGATGTAGGTTGCAGCAGGGATGAGGAAGAATCGGACTTCCAACAAGAGACGGGTTTATTCAACACGGGAACAAAACCGCAAGCAAACACCATAAGGAAACATAACAACGGACAAGGAGTGCAAGGAAGTGAGTCCAATATAAAGGGAGTGCAAACGACGAAGACCAGGTGTAGGGAATCCGGGGAGAGCGGGAGAGATGATGACGGAGGGAGTTCAGGTGTGGGACAGGGAGGATCATGGGAAAGTCCAGGACAGGCATGGATTGTAACATCCGCCTACTGACCTAATTCGTAAACATTATGGGAAGCTCGCTGGCCAGATGGCATTTAAACTTTGTTGGCTGGAGACCCAAGTTTGGTTTGAAGATGAAAAACATACCAAGCACAATGTTCTCTCATCATTCCTGATTTCTAACACTCACCGCGTTCGCCGTGGTCTTGCGGCTGTCAAAGCAGAGACGAAAGTTGATGCGCTCTGTGTGTTTTTCATTGTCTCCGGTCATGCTAATATATAAATTGTGCAAGCTTATTTTGTCCGTTTACATCAAACGTTCTAGGGAAAAAACCCACAGACCCATAGACCCTCCCCTCGAAGAAATCAGGACAGAAGTGGTTCAAAGTGAACAAAAGAGACCAGGTGTAAACGGGTATGTGTCTTCCTCGTCTAATTGTGATCTGCTCGACCAAAATGCATCTTAATACCAGGTGTAAACAGGGCCTTAGTATGTGGTAAAAAAAAAAAAAAAATTCTAAAAAGTAAATCCAGCAACCAGGCCTCCTCAGGTTGTAAATACACATGAAAGTGAGTAGCTGTTACTTTGAAATGTTGTTATAAATTCAAAGCAGTTTGTAGTATGTAGCTGTTTGATACTGACATTTTTAAACCAAGAACAATAAGCCTAAGAGTCTCCTAATATTTGCCATTTCTTACAGAAGTCCTTGCTAAAGTTTCCAATATCCAAATCAGTGTA
Source organism: Romanogobio albipinnatus (assembly GCA_023566225.1). Taxonomy (NCBI): domain Eukaryota; kingdom Metazoa; phylum Chordata; class Actinopteri; order Cypriniformes; family Gobionidae; genus Romanogobio; species Romanogobio albipinnatus. The sequence continues at coordinate 12,792,287 of CM042261.1, read as the reverse complement.
AGATAAACTGCACAAATTATTAAGACATTATCAGCCAGACTGCAATTATCGGATCCTGCTTACGCATACTTATGGAAACACTTTTCTTGTTGGTTGTGTTAGTTTTGCAATTTCAGTGGTGCATGCTTAAAAAAATAAAGCTGTTAATACATTAAAGAGTTTGGGCAAGAAGTATTAAACTTGTCAAAACATGGCTTGTGTATTTAATTTATCTGCCCCTTTTCTCAGCTCACACAATCATGGTGCCATTGCGCTTATGAAAGAATGGCAGTATATTTAGATATGTTTCATACATTGTTTATTTTAACTTTTTCAGAAACTTTATACTGTGCTCATATACTTAGTTTTTTTCTCAATAAACTCGCAATTGCGTGTTATAAAGTCAGAATTGCGAGTTTATATCTTGCAATTCTTAGAAAGAAATCATAATTTCCTATTTATTGGGGAAATCTTATTAAAGCCAAAATGATATGTAGAGTCCCATTCATTAACAGCCATATAAATTCCCTATATATAGATATACTGCTATATATATCTAGAATTTCAGTCAAATACAGAGTTTTTCTGATGTGTATAAAACATACAATATGCTTCAAATGATTATTCATATGTGTAAATATGCACTACTTTAACGACAAGACAAGGTGATGTTGCTTTTGTGGGAAATCTAATAAAGCATACCTTGTCACAGCAGCAATCGTTCTCCCCTCCGCCATGTTTCAAATCAAATCAAATCAAATCAAATCACTTTATTTGTCACTCTACATATGCACAAGTGCAACAGTAGGTGAAATTCTTAGGTGCAGTTCCGAGCAACATAGTAGTCATGACATGACATGTACAACATTTAAGCAACAACAGATTACACATCTGATGCGCACACAATTACTCACAGCACAGTATACACTACAATAAACAATAAATAATTTACACAATGTGAGTGTAGTTCTCACAGCTCTAAACAATATACACATACTTACAATATACATATACTTTAAACAATATACACTAAACATACACTAAACAATATACATTACGCTATAATAGTAATAATAATATACAATGTATAGTATAAATATTATTCACAGATTGAAAAATTGAAATCCAAAGTGCAATAGATGCTATATGATAAATAAATGTGTATATAATGTGTGTGTATCTACAGTGGGTTGTGATCCTGATGGATCAAGAGTTAAGTAGTCTAATTGCTTGTGGGAAGAAGCTGTTCTGGAGTCGGCTGGTGCGTGTTCTGATGCTGCGGTACCGTCTGCCTGATGGCAGCAGTGAGAGCAGCCCATGGTTCGGGTGGCTAGAGTCTCTGATGATCCTCTGAGCTCTCCTCACACACCGCCTGGCGTAAATGTCCTGGAGGGAGGGAAGCTCACCTCTGATGATGCAGCTGGCCGTGCGCACTACCCTTTGCAGGGCCTTGCGGCTGCGGGCGGTACTGTTGCCGTACCAGGTGGTGATGCAGCCAGTCAGCAGACTCTCTATGGTGCAGGTGTAGAAACGTGTGAGGATGTGGCGGTTCATTCCAAACCTCCTCAGCCGTCGCAGGAAGAAAAGGCGCTGATGAGCCTTCTTCACAACGGCCTCTGAGTGGACGGACCATGAGAGTTCCTCTGTGATGTGGACACCGAGGAACTTGAAGCTGCTGACTCTCTCCACCAGTGCTCCATCGATGGTTTAAAGTGTTTGGCCCGCCCAACTCGTGAACTTGGGTATCACAATTATCCCTGAGCTTCCCAGTGGTAAATAAGACTTGTGGTGGCATTTATGTGCAATAGTTAACTAGGAAACTCGTTTACGATAACTCAAATAGCACGTGAAGGCCCTGGTCTTAGAGGACCTCAGGTCTGCACAGTTTAGATGTCTCCTTTGCGTACGTTTACACTAAACTGATGTAAATGATGTGTCGTGTACAGATGACAACGTTTCCAAAATAATCCCCGTTCACAAAGATCCACGAAAACGACTAAAATGCTGTATTATGCATGCCAGTTGTTGATGTCACTTTGTAAAGAAACACTACACGCCTATAGTGTGAACATGAAATATTTAGTCCCATTTTCAAAAACTTCCCGTTTTCAAAAGCTTGCGTTTTCAGGCCCCCTATAGCTTTGGAAAGTTGCTTTGGAAAAAAGCGTCTGCCAAATGCATAAAAATATAAATATAAATACCTCTCAACCTTTATGCTAAGGAAAAAATCCAACGCAACTTTGAGGGGACAAAGCGAAGTGTGATTATGCATTTCTGCTCAGTAAGCGACATTGGACATCAACCACACAGCAAATGCTAATACCTTTTCATCTACTGTCTACTTTCGTTGTGACAGGACCGTTAGACAGATCGTAAACTAATGAAGATGGAAAATGACACGCTGTAAAATACAAGTCACAACAAGCGCGGCTTACGTCAGAGTTCCTACTTTTAGTAGAACATTTCGTTCTCTGGGAACCACCCTGGTGGCTAGGTCCTATAACTAATTTCCTAGAACTACCGGTGCGAAAGCCCCTTGTATTAATTCAGTCTCATCTTCGTGAGGATCATGATGAGTCATCCAAAGAAAACTTCAGGCTGACTGAGTCCATGATGTAGGAGAACCACTCATAAGGCTAATAAGTGAAGCTGCCTCTGTAATTGCTCTTCCTCTTAATACTTTGACATCTGATTTTGCGATACATACAGGAGGTATGATGGATTGCCACAGATGTTCATTATCTTGGTTCCTGGTGCTTAATCTTTCATGTGTTTTTGCTGTCAGTTTGTTGCGTTCTAGAAATTGGGGAAAGGTGGATGCATGTTGTCATCCTTCATCCTGCCTGAAGGGATCAGACAAAGCAGAGTGTGGGGATAATCTTGAGATTGAGCGAAATCCAGAAATGGCAAATAGCCATAACAGACGAGCCAGCCAAGTGGATGCAACGAACAGGAATATAAAATGCAGTTGCCAACACAAAAATCTTTACAAAGACAAAAGGTATTTATAAAGTTACTTTGGATTCAGATGTGTGGTAGCTATGGTGACAGTGATTAGAAGTCTACTGTCTGACCGATGCCTTGGGCTTTAATGCATAACCTTGAAGAAAAGATCATGTGAGGTGTGACACATCACCTTGGTTACCAAGGTGAAAGAGAAAAGGTTGGATGGTTCCCAAGACAACTGACCTCAGGCCAGAGGACAAATGTCCTAAATATACAGGTGCTGGTCATATAATTAGAATATCATCAAAAAGTTGATTTATTTCACTTTGAATTCCATTCAAAAAGTGAAACTTGTATATTATATTCATTCATTACGCACAGACTGATATATTTCAAATGTTTATTTCTTTTAATTTTGATGATTATAACTGACAACTAAGGAAAATCTCAAATTCAGTATCTCAGAAAATTTGAATATTACTTAAGACCAATACAAAGAAAGGATTTTTAGAAATCTTGGCCAACTAAAAAGTTTGAACATGAAAAGTATGAGCATGTCCAGCACTCAATACTTAGTTGGGGCTCCTTTTGCCTGAATTACTGCAGCAATGCGCCGTGGCATGGAGTCGATCAGTCTGTGGCACTGCTCAGGTGTTATGAGAGCCCAGGTTGCTCCGATAGTGGCCTTCAGCTCTTCTGCATTGTTGGGTCTGGCATATCACATCTTCCTCTTCACAATACACCATAGATTTTCTATAGGCTTAAGGTCAGGCGAGGTTGCTGGCCAATTAAGAACAGGGATAACATGGTCCTTAAACCAGGTACTGGTTGCTTTTGCACTGTGTGCAGGTGCAAAGTCCTGTTGAAAAATGAAATCTGCATCTCCATAATGTTGGTCAGCAGCAGGAAGCATGAAGTGCTCTGAAACTTCCTGGTATACGGCTGGGTTGACCTTGGACCTCAGAAAACACAGTGGACCAACACCAGCAGATGACATGGCAGCCCAAACCATCACTGACTGTGGAAACTTTACACTGGACCTCAAGCATTTTCCTTAGTTGTCAGTTATAATCATAAAAAAAAAAAAAAAAAAAATATATATATATATATATATATATATATATATATATATATATATATATATATATATATAATCAGAAATATATCAGTCTTTGTGTAATTAATTAATATAATATACGTTTCACTTTGTGAATGGAATTAGTGAAAAAAATCAACTTTTTGATGCTATTCTAATTATATGACCAGCACCTGTATATCATATAATGTATTATGGTTGAATATAGCATTATATTTTCTGTCTAATAATATCTGAAAACAACCAGAATCAATGTAAGACACACTGGGCAGCGAGAGATAAATTTGGCTATTGTTTTTGATTAGATAATACTTGCATTGCACTGTTAGAATAATTTTAGCAGTAAAATATTGGGAACCATACTAAACTTAAGTGATCACATTCAATATTTGGCAAATGTTAATTAGCCTCAAGTTCTACATCATTCAATGACAATATTAGATCAAATTATTTGTTAGCATTGCAAACACTAGTCACGTACCAAAATAGATGTGCCATATAAATTACTGAAGCAGTTAATTAGCTAAAGGAGTTAATTATCGAAACAGTTTTCATTTAAATGAAGTTGTTATGCATTAATTGCATGCATTAATAGGATGAAAAGTTTGATAATGTTGATGAGCTAATGTTCCTGGCTTACCACAAGCTGCACAGGTCAGCAGGTGAGAGAGAGAGAGAGAGAGAGAGAGAGAGAGAGAGAGAGAGAGAGAGAGAGAGAGAGAGAGAGAGAGAGAGAGAGAGAGAGAGAGAGAGAGAGAGAGAGAGAGAGAGAGAGAGAGAGAGAGAGAGAGAGAGAGAGAGAGAGAGAGACTAACTAATCAAAAAAGAAGAATCTCACATCTGGCTAAAAATCAATAATCAGCTCAGTCAAACTACAAAAGATATATTCTTATGTGCTCTTTACATCCCTCCCTCTGAATCTCCTTACTATGATGAAAACATCTTTGAGACCCTCCACAGTCAAATCAACCACTTCCAGGCCCAGGGAAGTGTGTTGATCTGTGGGGATCTCAACGCCAGGACGGGATCCCTACCCGACTACACCACTGACAAAGGGAATAATTATATATTTGGACAGAGCTATCAACAAAACAGTGTCAGTTTCTCTAGGAATAACTCTGATTCCCAGGTAAATAAGAACGGGAGAGTTCTGCTCGAGCTGTGTCGAAGCCTCGGTCTGTACCTCGTCAATGGCAGGGTGAGAGGGGATTCTCTGGGGAGATACACCTACAGTTCATTTCATGGTTGCTCAACAGTCGACTACATGATCACAGATTTAGATCTATTCTCTTTCAGAGCATTCACGGTCAAACCACTAACACCCCTGTCAGATCACAGCCAAATTACTGTGTATCTAAAAAGGACAGAAAATACTAACATACATCCACAACCCAGTAAGCTGTACAACATTACAAAGAACTACAGATGGGCACAAAACAGCACAGAAAAATACCTGACCGCACTCGACCACCCCCAAGTGTGCTCACTTATGGATAACTTTATAGAAAATACTTATCCTCATAATGAAGATGGCGTAAATCTGGCTGTAGAAAACATAAATTACATATTTGATTATTTGGCAACAATATCTAATCTCAAAAGCTCTAAGAAAACTCATAAGCAAAAACAAGAGAACGAAAAATGGTTTGATACGGATTGTAAACGAATAAAGAAAAATTTAAGACAGCTGGCAAACCAAAAACACAGACAACCAGACGATTCAGATTTACGCCTTCATTATTGTGAGGAGCTTAAAAAATATAAAAACACACTCAGAAAGAAGAAAGAACAGTACGTCCAGAATCAGCTCAAAACTATTGAAGAATCTGTCCATTCAAACAGTTTCTGGGACAACTGGAATCTCCTGAATAAAAAGAATCATGAACAAACAACTATACAAGACGGAGACACCTGGAAAAACCACTTCGAACAACTGTATAGCAAATTAGACATGAATATAGAACAAACACAGATATCTGAAAAATTAAACCATATAGAAACCATAATTGGCAAATATCAAAATCCTCTAGATTACCCAATCACAGAAAAAGAGCTGACGGATAAAATACAGGCCCTGCCAACAAAAAAGGCAAGTGGACTGGACGGCATCCTAAATGAAATGCTTAAAAACACTAACCCCAAATTCAGATTGGCCATAATAAAACTGTTAAACTTGGTTCTGAGTGTTGGTTATTTCCCTGACCCCTGGAATAGAGGACTCATAACGCCCATATTCAAGAGTGGAGACAAATCAGACCCGAACAATTACAGAGGCATCAGTGTGAGCAGTAACCTGGGGAAGATGTTCTGCAGCATCATCAACACGAGACTCGTTCACTTCCTCACAGAGCACAATGTCCTCAGCAAAAGTCAGATTGGATTCTTACCAAATTATAGAACATCAGACCACATCTTCACCCTGCATACCCTGATCGACCAACAAATTAACCAAAACAAAACCAAAATTTTTGCTTGCTTTGTAGATTTCCAGAAGGCCTTTGATTCAATTTGGCATGAAGGTCTTCTGTCTAAACTTCTAGAATCAGGTATCGGGGGCAAAACATACAACATAATTAAAACAATGTACTCAAACAATCAATGCTCAATTAAAATTGGAAATAAACAAACGGCGTTCTTCACTCAAGGGCGTGGTGTGAGACAGGGCTGCCCACTATCACCGACCCTCTTCAATATTTATATCAATGAATTAGCGAATCTCCTAGACCAATCAGCAGCTCCTGGCCTCACACTACATGACTCCTCTATAAAGTTCCTCCTGTATGCGGATGATCTGGTGCTGCTGTCTCCAACAGAAGAGGGTCTACAGCAGAACCTGGACGTCCTGCATCAGTTCTGTCAGACCTGGGCCCTGACCATTAACACGGCTAAAACTAAAGTACTAACGTTCCAAAAAAGACCCAGATGTCAGGGAAAGAGGCACAATTTCACCCTCGGTATGACCAAAGTAGATCATGCCACCGACTACACATACCTAGGGGTGAAATTCAGTGCAAACGGAAACTTCAACTTGGCCGTGAATGAACTGAAAGAGAAAGCAAGAAGGGCTTTCTATGCCATCAAAAAATCAATTCAATTTGAAATTCCAATCAGAATCTGGCTCAAAATATTCCAATCAGTGATAGAACCTATTGCACTATATGGCAGTGAAGTTTGGGGTCCTCTCTTCAATCATGAATTCAACAAATGGGACAAAAACCCAATAGAAACCCTGCATGCTGAGTTCTGTAAGAGCATCCTGAGAGTCCAGAGGAACACACCGAACAACGCATGCAGGGCAGAATTAGGCCAATACCCTCTACTAATACACATTGAGAAAAGAGCCATCAAATTTTGGAAACATCTAAAAATGAGTGACCCCAACTCTTATCATTTTAAAGCCCTTAAAAACCATGAAGTGAACTCTGATAAGAGTCCCCTGATCCAGCTGATCCTAAGGCTGCAAACACACACTAACACTACTAACACCAGCCAGCCTCAGGACACACACACACTCACACACACAATCCGGCCCAACCAAATTATTAAAGCACAAAGAGAAAATTACCTGACCTATTGGAATGAAACAACACAAAAACAGAGTAAACTGGAATGTTATTTGGCCCTAAACAGAAAATACACAACAGCAGAATACCTGAGCGCAGTGAAGAACTGTGAGTTCAGAAGAAGAATGACGAGGTACAGACTGAGCAACCACACACTGACCATAGAGACGGGCAGATACAGACAGAACTGGCTGCCCAGAGAGAGCCGCATCTGCCCACACTGCACCACTGGAGAAGTGGAGACAGAGACACACTTCCTCACCAGCTGCCCAAACTATCAACTAATCAGAAAAACATTTTATCCCAAATTCCAAATACTTTGTCCTGACTTTATAAAACTAGACAATAAAACAAAACTTAAATATTTATTAGGTGAAAAAAGAGAATGTATCCCACTAGCAGCAAGATACACTAATGCTTGCCACAAAAAGAGGGAGGAGTCGACCAATCAGTGATGCGCTCACACACACACACACACACACACACACACACACACACACACACACACACACACACACACACACACACACACACACACACACCGAATTCTAAATTGTTCCTAGAATTCTAAATGTTTATGGATTGTTCAACTTATTGCTACTATTATTATTATTATTTTTTTTTTAAATTATTTTTTTTTTTTTATATAATTCTTTTATTTAATGTATGTACATGTACGTTGATTATTTGTAAAATTATAAATGCTTTGGCAATACATTGTAACAATTGTCATGCCAATAAAGCACAATTGAATTGAATTGAATTGAATTGAGAGAGAGAGAGAGAGAGAGAGAGAGAGAGAGAGAGAGAGAGAGAGAGAGAGAGAGAGAGAGAGAGAGAGAGAGAGAGAGAGAGAGAGAGAGTGAGAGTGAGAGAGAGAGAAGCAAATTAGCTAATAATGTTTTTGATTTGTTCCTAATATTATTGTGTGGTCTTGCCATGATTAATACTTTAGATTCATATGATAATAATTTATTATTATTTTTATTATTGTCGTTGTTGTTATTGTCAAAATGATGATAATCAGAGAGAGGATGTAAAATTCATTAAAACACCATTGTTATCTATTTTGACAAAAAAAAAAAAAAAAAAAAAAAAAAAAAATGGTTTGACTGCTATAAAAGCAAAGCACCGTGTCAGATGTTACTATTTATTTATTCATAATTGTATGCATGTTGCAATCAGGTGTAACTGTTTCAGGTAACCATTTGTGGTTAGTCCTCAGGGTCTAAAGTGATGTACTCAATCGGCCTCATTAATTAATCTAACGTACAAACGAGTGCAGATTCAAGCTCAGAAATCATCTTATGACAGGGTTCACATGTGATTCATGAAACATTTGAATGCTGCCAATCCCATCGTACGAATAATCGTACCTTGATAAATGTGGTGGCTGAAAACAATCATCATTTAAAATGCCCATATTATGGATTTTTGAAAATTACTTTTCATGTAGAGTGTAACAGTTCTAAGTGACTGAAACCGTCCAAAGTTTTAAATCTGAAAGTGCACTGTATATAAAGTTATTGTCTATCAAAAGTAAGAGTCGACTCTGAGTCAATTAGGGTGTACTCACACTAAAGGCCCGGGTATACTTCACTTACCGCGCCCGGACGCGTCACGCGCGCAGCCCTGTCCGCGCGTCTTTCAAAGTATACTACACAACGGATGCGCGCGGATGATCGCGTTCGACGCATGCGCAGTACATTTTTTCCCTATGCTCTACCAGACATTGGGGGGCAGCACTGAGTCCTGTTATCAACGGGACATTCGCTGGGCATGATCGGAGAAGAACTGTAGTGCATCCACCATTGCAAGAAGTTTGGAAGAAATACTGAAGAATCATAAACGATGGAGAAGTTTTTCTCTCTTTTTTAAAGCGTGTTGTTTTTAAACCGGTCTTTGCACACTCTTCTTCGACGGCTGAACACTGTGCTCAATACTGTGCGTATTGCCACCTAGTGGACTCTTCTGTACTGCTGGCGCATGCGCTGTTGCACGCGGACCATCCGCGCGGTCTCGAAATTTGGGCTGCGCGCGGACGGGGTGTGCGGCCGGCCGAAGTATACCCGGGCCTTAAGAGATCTGAACCGTGCCCTGGAAGGCGTGAATGACTTAAGTGTGCTCCGGCCTGGTACGTTAAGTGCAATGTGAGTGCAGGCCAGCGGGGGAGTGGGGAGGGGGGATAATCGCGCTCGGGCATGGTACAAGGCAACCGTGCCTAGTGTGAGTACACCCTTAACCCTCGTGCACTGTTCGATTTCTGGTTACAGCCCTTATGGTCCGGGTCAAATTGACCCTAATTGGATTCAATACAATTCCCCAAAAATCACACTATGAAACAACACATATAATCAGGTACAAACAATTAACTTTTAATATCAATACTTTTCACACATTACAAAGAATAAATATCTGAATTTACGATTTTTTAAAAATACTTTTAACCATTTTTATTTTTATTTTTAAGATTGGCCCTTAGGACACTTGCCTTTATACATTTAGAACAATACTATCTTAGTCTAAACCTAAAGAAATCTTGACCAACTATATAGCATTTTAAAGCTTTCAGACTCTAATTTTCATATTTGGTGACTGATTTTCAAAAGAGATGAGCAGGAGATAAATAGCGATAGATTCGTCATTTGTGATGCGGTATCAAACTATAACGCACGTTTTGACTCTTTCCATATGTTTTTTTTATATGCATTTTAGAGATTGAATACAAATCAAATATTAACATTACTGCCCAAACTACTTCTCAATAGGATGTCTACTTCATAGATATTTTGAAAAGCATGAAAATATAACATTCAGATCACTCAAACCATATATGGAAATCGAAGAGTCTACATGTCATCCAGTGGAAAACGTTGGTACTGCACACATAAACATTTTTTTTTTTTGAGATATCAACCTAAAATTTGGTACAGAATTTGTTCAGATATTTAGCTTTGATTTTCTTGAGGTTTTAGAATTTAACATGTTTTGTAAAATGTATATTTTATATAAAATATATATGTTATATATTTTCATGTTCATAAACTTCTATAACTTGTTTTAAACTTTACTTTTACGACTTATACAGTGATGGCCGATTTCAAAACACTGCTTCATGAAGTTGTTAATAGTTGAAGAGCTCTGAGATACAACAAAGTGTTTTGTATTTTGTGTCTGTACAGTTGCTTTTGAACAGCTGTCCTATATGGGTCAAATTGACCCACAAACAGCAAGAGTGTATAAAATTTTGATATGCACATTTCACAACGCATTATCATGTTGAAACTTTGCATGCATGTTAATGACCCTAAATGAGAAAAGGTCACACAATTTCAAGAAAAACAATGTAGGTTAGATAGTATTTCAGATAGATTGAAAAAAGAAATTATAGCTAATTTTTACCATTTGTGGCATACAAAAAATATTTCTGTATTGAAAAAATGGGGAAAAGCTAATTTTTTTAGCTTCATAGGTTAGTAAAAAACTAAAATAACAAAATATAACCAAGAAATGTTATTATTTTGGGTCTCTACAATTGCCTTAGAACATTAAAATATGCGGGTCAAATTGACCCATGAACATCACGAACGTAACAGTAAATGTGTGTGTATATGTCAAAACACATCAGCGTGTTGAAACTTTGCATGCATGTTCATGACCCTAAATGAGAAAAAGTCACAAAAGTTTAAGAAAAAAAACATAGGTTAACTGATATTTCTGACAACTTAAAAATCAAAACGGGTCAAATTGACCCGCAACATAACACAAGGGTTAAACAAATAGTTTTTTTGAAACGAATCGCAAGCCGTTTCGTTGTGACATCAAGACAAAACATTAGCATATTGCCCGTCCACTTTTTGCGCACGCATTGTGTTTCATATTGTGTAGGTTTCTGGCTAACCGGCTTACTCACATTATTACTGTCTTACTGAAATACTACTGTAAATCAACTGTGGGACACTATTACGTAAAACTGTGTCATTCTTACTACTTTGAGTAAATATAAAGGATGGAGCAAGATTTGTTTTGCAAACTAATGTTCCATCAGTCATTCACGTTAGTGCTGGGCTAAATATGAAAAGTCCTCATATATAATGTTTACCTCCTAATACCAGTGTAATACCTGTGTCATTATACAAATTTGTGTCCTCATGAATCACAAAAACAAACACACACACTGGTTTGTTGATGGGCACACACTTGTTAATGCTGATGGTGAGGAATTACAGTTGAAACATCTCATAATGTACTTCAAAATGAGTAGCATCACTGAAAAACGTCTTGCTCAAGGTTCAGGTTGAATAACAAATTCTTCCAATGTTTCATCGTCGATTCGGACTCACGCTGGGATTGATGTAAAATTGACGTCACCGTTACTGTCTTTCCAGTGTGTACAACTGCTAAGCTTTAAGAAGCCTCCGGACGGAGCTGAAGTTCAGTTGTGGTAATGGGCGTTTAGCTTCCGAAATACGTGCTGTACGCGGTAGACCAATCACAACAGACTGGGACATTTGACCAATCAGAGCAGAGTAGGCTCATGAAAGGAAGGATTTAAAGAGACTAATTCCTCCATCGAGTCATTTGAGAAACATTAAACACTGTGGTGATGTGCAATGTATATTATGAGAACGTATATTATGTTTTTTGACCTTTGATGCATGTAAACCTGTTTTAGGAGACCTCCAAAACTAAATTAGGAAACTTTAAAATACCATAATGGGGCACTTTAAATATCACTCCCCTAAAAATTCACGGTTTAGAAGCCTCGCCCCTTGCAATTGTAATTTACAAACAATTACATTAATGTATATGTACGTTAAATACCGGTAAATAAAACAAAACATTATTGAAACACTATAACGCTATTTAATTTCCTCTCACTCCACAACAAATCCTTAAAATTGAACAGTTTTCAGAACAGTACAAGAAGGCAAAAATAAATAGCTATAAAAATATAAATAAAAATAAAATACAAATTAGATAGTAAGTTAGTCACAGTGGCATTTATTATAAACAACATGTCAAGCCAAAATGAATTTATTTAAAGCGAAAATGAAACGGCATCGGCTCATTCGGCAAGAGTCCAAATATGCTTCCATATTTGCCATGAAACGTTAGGTTGCTAAACTATTATTAATTATGTAAATAAGGCTTTGTACTTTACTTGTGTTCCAATATCCATGGAAAATGGCATTCTTCACATGTGCAAAAAATACATTTGTTTGGGCGCTGGGCAGGCTGATTTCTACAGTGGATGATTTAATTTGAGCAGTGTAACTTTCATGTTTGGTTGACTGCATTTTAATTTGATGACGAATAGCTGAAATGTCAAGTTAACAACGCTAGAACTGATATACTGTGTGTATGTGTGTGTGTGTGTGTGCGTGTGAGTCGCCTGCATGCGCGATCAGTTGGATTGAATAAAATAAAGATATAAAGAAAACAATTACAATGCATTAGAGTGTCACAAAAAACGAGCATCACAGTTTTTTCTTTTGTTAATATGTTAAAGGTGCCCTAGAATGAAAAATCGAATGAACCTTGCCATAGTTGAATAACAGGAGTTCAGTGTATGTAAATCACATACAGTGAGTCTCAAACACCATTGCCTCCTCCTTCATATGTAAATCTCATTTGTGAAAAACACCACGGAAAAATAGGCAAATCTCAACGTAACGCCAGCAGTGATGCAATACACGGGATCATTAAAATGTACGCCCCCCAACATTTTCATAAGCAAGCACATGTTCACTATCTGGCGAAACTGCGCAGCCGCATCATCTCTGCAGGTAAACAAGCATCACGCGAGGATAGCGAAATGGCAGATCATGGAAACAAATGTTATGTTCCAGGCTGTGCAGGGGATGTGAAGACGTTTCATACTCTTCCCACAGATAAAACATGTCAACAGGCATGGCTGATGTTTATTTATAATCGGATACCGCAACAATTTAATTCAAAGTTGTTAGTTTGCTCCGCCCATTTCACCACGGACAGTTTTTCAAACCTGGGACAATATCAAGCAGGCTTCGCTCAGCGTCTGATACTGAAGAAAGGGCCAATTCCAACCATATTCCTGCAAGCAGTAAGTGATTTTATCCACTTCTTGACTGTCTAAACCATTTCTGATTAAATCGAAAGTTTCTTAGAGAGACAACATTAACAATAATATTCCTGTTGTTGTCTATATCCAACGCAAGATACTATACGGTAAAAATAGGATAATCCAGTGGCTTACATAACTAAATAGTATGTCTAATGACAGGTTAATATTATTTCATGCCAGTGTTGTCATAAATTAGTAAATGCAACCATAGATACGTAACATACTATGTTAGTTTAGTTGCTTACACATAGCTCACTCGATCCTTCTAGCTAACGTCAACACCTCCACCATTTAAGTTGAAACGATAGTCATTTGATATTTATTTATTTATATTTTTGACAACTGAAGTATGATTATATACTGATTGATATATATAAGGTTGAATGCCTAATCTCTCCATCGTCAAGACGGTCAGTAAAGTTGTGTCTGCTATCATTGAGCCGCAGTGAAACAGCCAATCAGAGCAGAACTCTGCATTAATATTCATGACCCTTCCAAATAAGGCAAAAACAGACCATTTCATCCTGGGGATGATTTCTAGAGTTGTAAATGGACCTGTAAAACCGTAGCTGGACAATTATTGACCTTAAATAAGCCATATACCCTCTATGTAGATACCAAAGAACAATTTAAAATGTTGTTTCAAATCATTCTAGGGCACCTTTAATAATTTCATAATATTTCAAATTTCAAAATATATTTTGTGTTGTCCTGTTTATTTTATTCTTTTATATAGTTTTATATAGTATTCTGTTTTTCTCCATTCACAGAAGCTCTGCAGGGGCATGATGTGACGATGTGTGAATCCTCATGTTCTGTTGTTTATGCTGCTATTTGCCATGTAAAGCTAATTTCATTTGACATTCTAATCTTAACAGTTGACTAATGAGCTTTGGTTGTTAGTCAGGAAAATAATCGAAATTATCAAAATGCTCTCATTTCAATTCTGCGCCAGATTTGCTATGCTGCACGCAAGTTCACGCTAACTCAAAAACTTGCAAACATGAGCTGAGACCTGACGTAAGATTTGATCGTAGCCACCGTTCACTAACATATTGATAAATGGCAAATTTTGCGTGGAACCGGCCGTCGTACGTTAATTTCATAAATGAGGCCCACCATGTTTTACTCCTTTCGAGTCATTTTCCAAACAGAGAGCATTCTGTCCCTCTAATGTTTTACTCATATTAAATTCTGTGCAAGGGGTTACAGGTTGAGCGCATGAGCCACCACAGACTCATACCAGTGTCATAATGTGTGTGTTTTTGGGGACATGACATCCCACAGGCAGAATGGACACCTACACTGATGGGCAGTTAAATGCATTAGTAAACTCAGTAATACGTGCCTGCACATTGAAGGCGTTTGGGACAACGTGTGTCTTTTGTGTATGCACATTCAAGCAAGAAATCTTTCTTCTCCCTCCGCCTTGACATCCGTCTTCTCATTAGCCACGCGCATTTGTCTGTGCTCCATGTAGGGGGTAGTGATTGATGTAGATAAGGTATCAGCTATCTGTTTCTTACAGGGTAGTTGTTTGCTGTCTTAATGGGCTCATTTGTAACCTTATGAAGCAGACTGGAGGCATGAAACTTAGATACTTGGTAGACTGTAAATAAATCTGCCTAGGGAACTGTGTCTCTCAGTCTGATGCTTCCTTGCTCATTCTTCCTCTTCTTTTTACTTCTAAAGTCTTTTCACGCTGCACTGTATCATCTTTTCAAACCCCAGTTTAAGGCCACTGAAGTCACCATGAAATATAATTTTTTTATCCGTGCACATCATTTTGTTTAGTTTTTTAATTCATGTGCCCTCGTAATTATTAATCAAAATAAACTTCTCCTCTCCCTTGCAATGACATCTCTTCCCTTCTCTGACGATGAATAGTTCAGTAGTCAGGGGACTGATCAGGGAGTCGGCCATTTTAAGGGCTGTCTCAATCACAGAATCCTTCCAGTGCACTGAAACGTTCACTCCCTTAAAAAGTCCTACAATGCACCGCAAAACCAGCACGTCCCTGGAAATAGTCATCAGTGTCCCAATGTGTAGTGAGCCAGCGACATTTACTGTCCTACCATTTCCCAAATTCATGTACACGATATACTGATTCATGAGCTAGAGAACTGATTGAGACGCACCCCGATGTGTTTACTGGCAATAAGGCGGGGCAACCTGTCACTCACATGAGATCACAACAATAGCAAACCACAACCAACCAATTCCCGATGGACAAAGTCAAGTCCCGCCCTACATTTTTTTTTTCTTGTTCAAGAAGCCATTTCACTCAGATATACATCAGAGTAAGAAACCACACTAAGAAAAGACTACTGCAACTTCTGTTAAATGCCAATTTTGTAGGGCAGGGTAAAATCCCAATTATCGATCTTTTGGTCTTTGCTGTTTTCAGTTGATGAATGAACAGAACTTTGTAGTGTGCCTCCCATCCAGTAAATCACAACAAGCTTTGTTACTTTTGATGTGAAACAAAGTCTCCAATTTCAATTCTCAGATTTGGCGCCTCAGTTCAAGCAAAGTGGCAGAGCAAAGCGCATGTTAACTGATCATGTCTTCCGCTTTACTACTAGTTATAGCACAAAATTACATGAATGAACATCAGAAGGTATATGTTGAAAGATACAGTGCAACTTACCAAAATCTGCATCATGCCGCGGATAGACAATAAAACAGCTTGTAAACAATATGTCTCATAATGTTACATTTACCTCAGAAAAGCCATTCAATAATCATGTACTCAGCTAGAGTACATGAACTATAGAGAGGAGCTTTTATCTAATTATATGCACTTATATATTCATTATATATTTGTACTGTTCTTCAATATTATTGTATGTTTAAATAAAATCATCATAAAAACAAGTTATGATAGCCACCATTTAAATGTTTCCAAAAACAAATTGGAGAAGAAACTTAATTGTGTAATTATAAAGTTAGTATTATAATGTTGTTATTATTATAAAAAAAAATCCTTGTGTGTAATTTAAAGGCCCACTGAAGAGCCTTAAAACGTGCAGCATTATTCAATGTTGACGTAATTTCCCCTGAAACGGCTCCAGCTGTTACCAGCTCCTCCCCTTTTTTTAAAACAGCCAATAGCGTTTCGTTAATATCACAGTTTGACTTATCATAAGTCAATGATGATTAAGATTTGATCATCATAATCTCCTCTATATCGCTTTGAAATATAGCATTCTGTGCAGAATTTAAATGGGTCCAATATGTTTTGTTGTCTGCGCCGACTCGCACATACGATCCGTTCTGCGCTCTCGTGTCTCTAGTCTAGACCAGAGCCGTTGGTGTGTGTGTGTGTGTGTGTGTGTGTGTGTGTGTGTGTGTGTGTGTGTGTGTGTGTGTGTGTGTGTGTGTGTGTGTGTGTGTGTGTGTGTGTGTATATGTGTGTGTGGTGCGGCGGTGCGCGTGAAACTAACGTGAAACTAGACTTCTTTCGCCTCAAGTGAAACGATATTTACACTGTCTGACGTTGATAATATACTCCTAAAATATATTAGGAGTATATTATCTTACATTTCGGACACACTTTGGCAGCTGACGCTTGAAACAGACAGCGAGGAGGTTTAGACGCACCAGGCTAGAAATGAATGGGTAATTATTATAGCTGAAGTGAACGACAATGCGATCGCAAATGGACAAGCAAGCAAACATGATATTAGTTTGCCATTAGAAAAGCCATATATTAGTTCTGTGAAAGAAAACAAAATCAATGTTACTCGCCTATTGAGAAGAAATAAAGCAACCTCGGCCTTCGCTCCTTGAGTTCTCTCCAGCGCTGGAAAGCTGATACTTCTTGCCTCATCGTAAGCCTTCTTTTGTTCCACAGACATTTTCCACTTTTTTTTTAATCTGCCATCTCCATGGGCGTCGGAACCATTGTATGTGGGTGGGACAAGACCCACCCACTTTTTACGATCAATGATATTGGACCCACTCACTTTTATCATCTCTAACATTCAGCACATGTCTGTTTACCTAACCCTAATCGATAAACACTTATTATTAAACACGTTAGACGCTTTATTTCCACTTTTCTAATATTTTCGTCATTTTTATTGAAAATAAATGCCTTTCCGATCTGATATGTGATGGGAAAAGGGAGAAGATTGAGCTCGGCGAAAGGAGGACTCGAACCGCCGGTCGATTTGTGTCAAAACTAGATGCCGTGTGAACTATACGCTTAGCAAGCAAAGTAGTATATTTGTACTTATTGGCATCTACTCCAGTAAAAAAAATTCTGAGGACCCACCCACATTTTTTTTGCTTCCAACGCCCATGGCCATCTCTCTCTTTCTGTCTTCACTCGGCTAATGTCCGTCCTGTGTTGTGTCTTTTGAATAATGACGTGCACCGAGCGCTCTCTTCTCCCCATCATTAGTAGACACGCCCCTTACTGCTGATTGGCTTTAAGTTTGTTTTGGTACTCGGCCCGAGACACTTTTCTAAAGAGGTTTTGAAATACCATTTACCCCACCTTTAATTATTTTGAAAAACCTGTTACATGAGGTAGCCTGTTTTTTTTAAGGAGTGATTTCTAGAAGTCATACAAATGAATACAATCTAAAGACCTATAAATATTTTATAATGAATATACATTTCTATAGTTATGCCAAGCTCTAAAAAAATTATCTGGAAGAAACTTGAGTAAAAAATATGTTTAGTCTTTATACTTAATGCTTGTCTAGTAAATCACAAACAGCAGGAAAAGTCACAGGACCTTTGATTAGTGTTGTGGGCAATGGGGGTCCTTGGAATCAAAATGGTTGCGAGCCACTGGTTTAGAATGACACAAGGTTAATTATGTGAAGCGTTTCTATTACTTGTTGGAGAACAAATGCAGAGAGAGAAGTAGAGACAGAGGGAGAAGGATGTCTTCAATGAAGATGGCTTTATTCAGGGTGAGTTGGGACGCGCTGATAGAGGAGTATTGATTTTATTTCCTTATTATCATCCCTTCTGCTCGGCTTATCTGTGACAAGCAAAAGAGAAGACTGGAAATTAGCCTTGCACACAATTTTTCTTTCTTTTTTTCTCATTGTCATTGATTTTCCAAGGAGAATAAATGTAATTCTAATATTCTCTTATCCTAATATAAGCATTGATGATTTTGCAAGATTTCCTTGTCGGAAAAATGTTTAAACTAAAAGCCACAAAACTCTTATTTAGATTTCATAGGTGTTTAATTGCCTGGCTGATGCTTGTACTTTCTTCATCGCTCTCTTTGTCTCTCAAATGATTTATATATCACTTGATACTGATGTGTGGGCTTGTCTAGTCGTTGCTCCTCCACATCCATCTTCTCCTACATACTCACTGTAGTTCTTATTGTATGTGTGTGTGTGTACTGTATGTGAGCGCATGAGACTTGTGAAAATCAAAGTTGTTAGGAGGCTCTCAGATGTGAGATGTTGTGAACTGCTGAGCTCTAATCAAAGTAATCCATCATGTTAGGGGTAAGTGAACAGAACAAAAGCACACTCCAGTTTTCAGTCCAGGGGGAGATTTCGGCTCACAGTTCTGCCACTCGGGATATCAAACTGTGATGCCTGAATCTGCTATTCCAGCAAAAGCTGGTTTACAGATGTGGGCCTAGGTAATGTCACACTTTAATGGATGGTTGGTTAGACAAATTTCTCAAAATGTGTGCAAATTTGATGGTTTTAAGTAGGGATCAGGGTTTTTCCTGGGTCAAAAATGGTCTTCGGTATAGCATACAAAGTAACCCTTATCAACTGCGAGCCAAATACTGACAATAAATCCAAAATAAATGCAAAGAAACAGCTTTGGTAACGCTTAAGTTTAAGGGGCAATTTTCACTATTAACTGCAGTAGTTGCTTAGCTTGCATATTATTTGCATATTGGCTGTTTATTAGTACTTATAAAACACACATTAAAGCCTTATTCTGCATGACCATATTCTACATCCCTTAATTCTACCCCATACCTAATCTTAACAACTACCTTACTAACTATTAATAAGCAGTAAATTAGCAGTTTATTGAGGCAAAAGTAAATCATAGTTTATAATGAATATGTCTGTGCCACAGTTTGTGATCCTATTTATTCATGAATTTAAAAAAGAATCACTACAAGGACAAATCTTAAAGGAAAGTGCTAACAATAACTATTTTATATTTAAAATCTGTATGTGAAAAGTCACTGAGGGATTGATTTAAAAAGTTAGTAATGAAATGAACAACAAAGTAACATTGAAATTGTCCAAAATGTCTTGGTATGCTGAAGTATTAAGAGTTCCTTAAGCAGGGTATCTGCAGGTTTCACCAAGTCAAATTTAAGACTTTTTAAGACCT
This sequence comes from Romanogobio albipinnatus, assembly GCA_023566225.1. NCBI lineage: Eukaryota > Metazoa > Chordata > Actinopteri > Cypriniformes > Gobionidae > Romanogobio > Romanogobio albipinnatus. The sequence goes on along the minus strand of CM042261.1, from coordinate 12,772,255 downwards.
TTTCAAGACCATTTTGAATTAAATTTAAGACCTATATCACGCAATTTTAAAAAAAAACGTACAAAAGGAAATGCAGAATCACAAAATTACTTGCAAAGCAAATTAATTTATTCAAATTGAACAAAGTATTAGTAATCTTGCACTTCCTCATAGCTCAATCCCACCAGGATTAATATACAAACACACTACCGGTCTAAAGTCTGAGAACGGTAAGATTTTTAAATGTTTTTACATTCTGCTCACCAATGCTGCATTTATGTTATTAAAAATACAAAAAGCTGTAATATTGTGACAGTTCTGTTGTGACTTTTTTCTATGTGAATATATAGTAAAGTGTCATTTATTCCTGTGATCAAAGCTGAATTTAACATCATTACTCCAGTCTTCAGTGTCACATGACCCTTCACTAAATCACTAATCATTCTCATATGAGGATCTGATGATCAACAAACATTTATGTTTATTATCAGTGTTGAACACAGTTGTGTAAAACATTTTTTTTGGATTCTTTGATGGATAAAAAAAAGTAAAAAAAAAAAAAAAAAAGATTTCTGAAGGATTATGTGACTCTAAAGTCTGGAGCAATGATGCTGAAAATTCAGCTTTGAATCACAGAAATGAATTCTATTTAAGATATATATTGAAATATAGTTATTTTAAATAAAAAAATAAAAAAACATATTCACAATAATACTGTCTTTGCTGTATTTTGGATCAAATAAATGCAGCCTCGGTGAGCAGGAGAGACTTCTTTAAAAAACATTTTAAAAATCGAACCGTTCTCAAACTTTTGACCGGTAGTGTGTGTGTATGTATATACATTTTTTGTGAGATCAAAATTACTGATTTTGTGATGGTCATTTTCAGAAATGTGCATGTTTCTTTTTTTTTTCATAATTAGGATGCCACATTTACCATATCATTATATTAGATGCACAATAGTCACACATGGCAATAAAACAAACAAAATGCATGAATCTTGTTTGACAATAGGACAAATAAATACAACTTAAATATACAGATACAAACAGTGCTTTAAGTTTAGGGCTACTGTTTGTTTTTCCCCGTTGTTGTTGTTTGATTAATACTAACGACACAGGCAGGAGGGGGTATAGGCTCGGCTATATTGGGTTGCTTTCACTTTAAGACCTACAGTAATGATGAGCCCATAGATATGGATATGTATGAATATGCCTAGATTCGGTTCACTCGCGCGAGCGCTGACCGGCGGCAAACGCCTGCAGAATCCGCGGCCAGTCTGACATCAGTCCGTGTGTCAGTAGCGAATGAGTTCGGGGTTTTCACCGCTTTTTAAACTCTTTGTTTAGTGCTATCGGGCATATCAAACTTTTATTTGGTCATTATACGAGATGGCAGGTGAGAAAGATTCGCCTTTGCTATCACGATCGCGTGAACTGGAAGAACTGGAGAACTGAAGCTGAAGAATAAAATCCGTTTGATGCGTCTGTGGTACAATCAGAAAGAGCCTCGCGCCAATAACATGAAAGCTGATTGGCTGCTATATAAGATGCATGTTGGTCTCTCACTAGCGAAAAAACGAACTAACAACACACACACACACACACACACACACACACACACACTCTCTCTCTCTCTCTCTCTCTCTCTCTAAAACATTGCGGGAGCATTTCAATGAGCAATGGAGTAGCGTTATATGGACTTAGGAAAATTAAGACCCGTTTAAAATTATTTAAGACCTAGAACTCAATACTTCAGCGAATTTAAGACTTTTAAGGCCTTAAAATTTTGATTTTGAATTTAAAGACATTTAAGACTTTTTAATATCCCGCGGGGACCCTGTTAAGGGTGCTTTCACACCTGCCTCATTTAGTTCGATTAAATCGTACTAGAGTTCGTTTTCCCCTTTGGTGCGGTTCATTTGGTCAGGTGTGAAAGCAGCAATCGCACTCGGGTGTGCACCAAAAGCGCACCAAACAAGCATACCGTGACCTCCTTGAAGAGTACTTTTCCAAACAAACTCTTGAGCGGTTCGTTTGTGGTGAGAACGTGATCCGACCTCGAACAGACCCAAAAAGTACTGATCCTTTTTTAACTAAACCAGCTGCCGTAGTCAGCTGCGTTGTGCATTATGGGATGAGGAAGTGTTTGTTGACAGTTTGCACTTTAGCATGGCAGCTCGCAGACAATCTAGGAGTAGTGAGGAGGTGCGGAGCCTCATAGAAATTTGGTCTGATGACCATTTAGGTCCCAACTTTCGAAAACTCACAAGAACAGTGCAATCTTCTCATTGTTTAGCAAACAACTCAGGGAAAGGGGGTTTGATAGATCTGTGGAACAGTGCCGGGTTAAGGCAAAGAAGCTCCGCTCCGCGCTTCATTATAGAAATGTATTGTTTGCATGTTGTGGTATATACAAACAATGTAATAGATTGTGGCCAGGGACAAAACCAGCCTGCGCAGTCGTCTCTCCATAGTTGTGTTGTCTCTGTGTTTTTTGCTGGCTTTTTCTCTTCTGTTGAAATTTTCCCGCACGTAAATTCTGACCAATCGAAAAGCAGTTTAGGAAATACGCCATGGCCAATGAGTGATGTGGATGTTGTCATGTGACTGCATTTTGGTTCGTTTCAACTGGTTCGGACCAAAGCAATCAGTGTGGTGTGAAAAGGAACCAAAAAAGCTGAAAAATGCTACAATGTGTAATTGTTTGCCCTTGGTTTGGACCAAATGAACCAAACTAGAGATGTGAACGCACCCTAAGAGGGGCCAAGTCTCCACTGCTCTAGAGTCCAGTGGTGGTGTGCTGCACCACTGCACAAACCCATTCCATGAAGCTCACTACACACTGTTATTGAGCTAATCTGAAGGCCACATAAAGTTTGGAGGTCTGTAGCTATTGACTGTAGAAAGGTCTGTAGAAAGTTGGCGACTTCTGCGCACTGTGCGCCTCAGCGTGCGCTGACCCCTGATTTTACGTGGCCTACCACTTGTGGCTGAATTGCTGTTGTTCCCAGTTGCTTCCACTTTGGTATAATACCACCAACAGTTGACCGTGGAATATTTAGTAGTGAGAAAAATGTACGAATGGACTTGTGGCACTATCACGGTACCACGCTTGAATTCACTGAGCTCTTGAGAACGACCCATTCTTTCACAAATGTTTGTAGAAGCAGTCTGCATGCCTAGCGCTTTATATATCATACATCTGTGGCCATGGTAGTGAACACCTGAAGAAAAAAGATGCATAACATTATAAGTAGAATTTAACCTGGAACACCTGAATTCAATTATTTGGAGGTGTGTCTCAATACTTCTGGCAATATACTGTGTGTGTATCTATAATTACATTGCTCTAAGATAAATGCAATTTTTTGACATATTTGATTATAAATTATTCAGCTCACTTTTAGCTCACAACAGTCAGAAGTTGTTAATCGCTGCATCTGAAAGTGCTGCATGCATCTGTATTTCATGAGAGAAGTAATGCTGTTGGTGTTGCTACAGATAAGGAACACAGTCAAAAACCACTGGATTATCCCTTCTAGCAAGCGCCGCCTTTTGTCAGAGATTTGTGGTCCAGAAATCCCTTCAGCGTCACAGCCCAACACTTTCCAGAACCTACACGAATTTGTGCTCTGCTAATATTTCCTCCATATTTCCCTTGGACCTTTGCTGACCAATGAAATTGCGGAAATACACAGGAGATTGAAGCTGGTTACCACATAATATAGAATCAGAATATTGCGATAAAACACAGTTAATTACTTACTAATTGCACCTTAAACCTCTACTGATGGAGCTGGAGATGCCCATTACCCCATGCAAGGGAAATAATTATATACTGCAGTGAAGAATTACAGGTGGGACTGTCCAGAAGTAGTTCATTAATCTTGGATCACGATATCACAATATCCACAAACTCTGGATGATAATTATCTGTCTATTGTGGATCTGTCTGATCTGTTTATCTGTCCTGCACTAGGTGTCCATATATCGAATCCAATGGGAAAAGAAGCTTAAATAATTTTAAATAAAAGCATTTTCTGATTTGTCTCGTTTCTCCATGCGCCTGTTGCTCAGCGAAGAGCTCTTTCAGTTATCCAGCCATCATGGCACAATCCCAAACCTACCACACTAGACAACAATTAATGAATCACCCTGCCAAAATGTCACAAAAAACAGGCACCAAATAGCATCCCAGTAAAATGTAATGATGGGGAATGTTTTAGAGCTCTGTGCTTGAGAAGAATGAGTCAAAGACTAATTATTTCCGTCCTCAGCCAGGCAGCCATAATGGAGTCTGTAGCCAATCAGCTAATAAAATCAGTTGTACCTTATTTAGACAGTTTGTTAAGCATTTCATTTGCACATGAATGACTGTGCAATGAGTGTGTGCTGTGGTGTCGTCTGCCTGTGTGTGTGTGTGTGTGTGTGTGTGTGTGTGTGTGTGTGTGTGTGTGTGTGTGTGTGTGTGTGTGTGTGTGTGTGTGTGTGTGTGTGTGTGTGTGTGTGTGTGTGTGTGTGTGTGTGTGTGTGTGTGTGTGTGTGTGTGTGTGTGTGTGTGTGTGTGTGTGTGTGTGTGTGTGTGTGTGTGTACTTGAGTTGCTTTGAGTCCTAAGGGTGCTGGCAGATTTTTGTCTGTATACGTTCTCCCACAGTGAACGTTGGTCGCATTGCCAGCTGATCCTATACACGCAACATGCACATAATTGTAGGATGACGCACTCTCCCATACATTAACACGAAACAATGACACACTCACTGTACATTAGAAAATTGGATTTTTGTACTGTTCCTTTTCTTAACAATTACATTTACAATTATTTTAGTACTATTTATAATTTGTTCAAACTATATACTAAACAAATAGGATATACTAAACTAAAACATTGCTACTTTTTGGCTGCATATTTAATAGTTTTATTTATTTTAAGCAGCCTTTATTGTTTTGCTTTACGAACATTAGGATACTAACTTTGATTACATATATTAGAATACATTTTTTTTATGTATGGATGGATGGATGGATGGATTTGTTGAATTTTAAAGGGATAGTTCACCCAAAAATGTAAATTCTGTCATTAATTACTCACCCTCGTGTTGCTACAAACCCGCAATACTTTTGTTTATCTTCCGAACACAAATGAAGATCTTTTTAATGAAATCTGAGATATTTCTGTCCCTCCATTGACAGCTACGCAACTACGCAAAATCCATAAAGAGGTTGTAAAACTAATTCAAATGAGCGGTTTGATCCAGTTTTTCTGAAGAGACTGATCGCTTAATATGATGAACAGATTGAATTTAGGCTTTTATTTTACAGCAAATAAATCCAGAACTGCTCGATTCAGTCAGTCAGTGAGTCTGATTCAAACAGACTTATTTAAAAGAACTGGTTCATAAAAATGATTCATTCATGATTGCACTGGTCAAGTGGTACATTTGTGGTTGGTGCTGTGTTGAAAACAGATGTGTTGTTTCAGACTGAAAGATTCTTAAGCAGTGCATTTGGGTATATATCTTTTTTAATTATTATTATTTTATTTTATAGAATGGACCCAGTTATGAATAAGAACCCGTTCTTGGCTCCCAAGTCACACACATGCAATATTAAACTCTGTATTACTCATATAAACACTAGAAGTCAATGATAATGTGCGTAGTGTACAGTGAGCAGCACTTTGACGCAGCATTGAGATGTTTTGCGTAATGTGTCATACTAGAGAAGCATGTTAAGTGTCACGTGGGAGGACTCCAACTGTTTCCTCCCTGCCATCGGAGAGAGTGTGTTGATGTGGAGTGTGTAAGTGAATAACTGTGTGTTATCCAGGTCTCTGAGGGACTCTGTCATGTCTCTGTCACAATGATCCGAAAATACTCAGAGAATGGCGTGAATTATGTATGACACCTCTCTCTGTCTCTGCCTACTCTCTGCTGCACACACACACACACACACACACACACAGAGCACCAGATGAATTGCAGCCTTGAAGGACTTTCTCGCTGTAATTTTATGCCATTTTTTAATGGCCCCCTGTTGTTTTGGGTCTGCATTATAATCAGTACACATGTGTCATTATGGTTTCTGTAGAACATAAAGATGGAATAAGAAACTGCTTTTTTAAAAGTGTAAATAGGTAGTATATACCATTGCAATCGGAATTATTCAACCCAAGACATTTTGCTAACGAGAACAACATTTTATGAAAACAATTCTACAAAGGCATCAGTAAACTATTATAGAACGTTTATTAATACATATTTGAGTGATTCTGAGAACGTAAAGTTGATGATAAATGAAAAAGAAATCAAATTGGCTCTAAACATTCGTGTTTTTGTGAGTCAAAATTTGTGCAGAATCTTTTATTCTTTATAACCTCCAATAAACGCTGCCTGTAAGTGCTTCGAAGCTTCTGTCACCTCTCTACTGCAATCTTGGCCCATTCCGCGCTTGAAAAGGCTTCCAGATCACTTATAATATTTGGTTTTCACTTTATCACTGCTTTCTTCAAATTCCACCGAATATTTTCAATGAGATTTAAGTCTGGAGACCGTACAAGCCACTCAAGAACATTCTACGACTGATCCCTGAACCAAGCTTAAAGGGTTAGTTCACCCAAAAATGAAAATTCTGTCATTAATGACTTACCCTCATGACGTTCGACACCCGTAAGACCTCCATCTTCGGAACACAAATGAAGATATTTTAGTTGAAATCCGATGGCTCAGAAAGGCCTCCATTGGCACAATGCACTTTACACTTTCAAGACTCATAAAAGGTACTAAAGACGTCGTTACAAAGTCCATCTCACTACAGTTGTTTTACAATAACTTTATGAAGCGACAAGAATATTTTTTGTGCCCACTTATATAGTGATGACCGATTTCAAAACACAGCATCATGAAGCTTCGAAGTGTTATGTATCAGTGAGTCGATTCAGCGGTTTGGATCGCCAAAGACACGTGATTTCAGCAGTTTGGCGGTTTGACACGCGATCCGAATCATGATTCGACTCGCTGAATCATGATTCGACTCGCTGATTCAATACAATTCGAAGCTTCATGATGCCTTGTTTTGAAATCGGTCATCACTATATAAGTCGTTATTTAGTTTTTTTTTTTGCGCACAAAAACTATTCTCGTCTCTTCATAAAGTTATTGTAGAACCACTGTAGTGAGATGGACTTTGTAATAACGGCTTTAGTACCTTTTATGGGTCTTGAGAGTGTAAAGTGCATTGTGCCAATGGAGGCCTTTCTGAACCATCCGATTTCAACTAAAATATCTTCATTTGTGTTCCGAAGATGAACGGAGATATTACGGGTGTCGAACGACATGAGGGTAAGTAATTAATGACAGAATTTTCATTTTTGGGTGAACTAACACTTTAAGAATGTTTGGATGTATACTTTGGGATGGCTGTCTTTCAGGAAAGTCCATTGATCATCAAACTTCAGTCTCTGCACCCAAGGCATCACTTGGCATTGTCATTGCCAAAATGGCCTAATGTCCTTCATACAGTCAAGATTTCCACTTCCTGCAACAGCAAAGCACCCTCATAACAAGACTGGACCGCCTTTGTGTATGACCATGGAGATGGTGTTCTTCTGCTTATAAGCTTTGCCTTTTTTGCACCAGACATACCGCTGATCCATGGATCCAAAAAGTTCAAGTTTGGTCACATCACCCCATACCACATTCTTCTAGAACTCCACAGGTCTATCCAAATAAATTTGAGTAGCATTTTGTACACAATTTTGTACCATATTATACAAATAAGTGGCTTAAAAACAGCAGCGTTGAATAGGTGTTGAATAATTATGACATGGATCAGAGCATACTATCACTATCACATATCATGAACTGCAGCTCTTGTGGGGTGTTCCCGGTCTGCAGTGGTCAGTATCTATCAAAAGTGGTCCATGGAAGGAACAGTGGTGAACCGACCAAGGTTGGGCGGCCAAGGCACATTGATACACGTTGGGAGCGAAGGCTGGCCCTGGTCTGATGAATCAAGTTTTCTTTTACATCACGTGGATGGCCGGGTGCGTGTGCATCGCTTATCTGGGGAACAAATGGCACCAGGATGCACTATGGGAAGAAGGCAAGCCGGCGGAGGCAGTGTGATGCTTTGGGTAATGTTCTGTTGTGAAACCTTGGGTTCTGCAATCCATGTGGATGTTACTTTGACACGTACCACCTACCTAAGCATTGCTGCGGACCATGTACACCATTTCATGGAAACGGTAAACTACAAGTTTTAGTGGTTTTAGTTTTATAGAGTGTCTTTAAATGTTTTACTCAAATTCATGCCACCCCTGAGCTTCATTAAACAGTCTTTGGAAATATACCTAAATTGCACTTCAAATGCAGCTTCTAAAAAATGTTATGGCTTCATTGCAGCCTTAAAAGTTTGTTTCACTCTATGTTCATTCTAAAGCTTCTATTAAATGCTTTTCTCATCTAACACAATAATCCCCCGGTTTCACAGACAACGCTTAAGCTAGTCCTAGACTAAAATGCATGTTTGTGCTGTTTTAACTGAAAGAATCTTGCACTGACAAATCTTAAAATATGTCAGTGGCATTGTTTTGTCTCAAGATGCACACCAGTAATGTTTTTTTCTTGGGCACGTTTATAAAAGTTACTTATATGTCCTAATTGAACTAAGGCCTAATCCTGGCTTAGTCTAAGCCCTGTCTGTGAAACCGGGCCAATGACTTTAAATGACATGTTGAGGGGTTAATTTCTCAGCCAAAATTAATGTGTGATTAATTTGATTCATTCGATTAGTCGGCACATTATGTAATTGATCCAGCTGATCAATTGATTTGATTTTTAGTTTCTTATATTGTATACTTTCTATGATGATTTCTGTCCAAACCTGGAGTAAACAAGACAAAATAACTAGTGTGTTCTTGAAGGGGAACATATGTTTTATTCATGCATTATATCAGTATGATAAAACAAAGCAAATAATACCCAGTGTCAAAGAAGCCTTTCAACTCGACTCACTTTTCCCTTAGGAAAACTTCCACATGCACACATAACACATTTGGAGCATCTATAGGTCAAATATTGAAGACTAGGATTTACTGAATAAGACATAAAAAGTGCAAGAAAAGAGTGTTTGGAGTGGCACCTCCATTCAAGCTAACCTCCACGTCCTCTCCCTCTTCACAGCCTCATTTCCTGTGAAGCTCAAATAAGTGCTCTCCTTATTAACCCCCTATATAAAAGCGCAAATGACAATAATTGGTTTGAAGATATGAATAAAAGCATGTAAGGATAATCCGGAGCTGACACCCTCTTATAGGTCCAAGAGAACCCTTGATACGCCACCCGTTTCCTGTTTCACTCAGAAAGATTACATATGCAGGACTTATAAATGGAGTCTTGCAGAAATAGTTGAATATATTGAAAATATTCAGCTCACGGTTTCTTTGGCTTTTTTAAGAGATACACACTTCTGCATTCAGCTATGTTATTAATTTCAGGTAGCTGACTCATATCATGTCTGTGGATTTTTTTTTTTTTTACCTCAAGATTTTAAGTTAAACTGACTATAGGCTGTATAAGGGAAATGCATACTTTAGGTCCTGTAAGTGTTTATTTTTTACTTAACTGTATGCTATTAAAAGTGGTAATGGGCAACTGCTGTCATGGTCATTGCAGGGAACAGGAGAGGCTAGGATACACAAGATACAGAAATAGTTTATTTAAAGTCCCTGAATAGACAATTCTGAGATTTGTTTCTAAACACATTAAAAATGTTAGAAATGTATTGCTGAAACATGCCACAAAGACTGTGATCTGTGTAGTTCTGAATTGTGGAGTTAGACCGTTAAACAGTTTTTCACCATTTCTGTGTTCAGGATTTTTGGGGGCGGGGCTAAAACGGTGGCTGATGATGCACTGGAGCCTCTGAGCCTGGCCCCTCCCCTAACACTATAATAACTAGAGCACATTCGCATCAGTTTGCCCGCTCAATTGCGAGTTACTGGGCTACAGTTTGCTCGCTAGATGCCTTCGTCCCATAAATGCATATTACTTCGTTGCGAAAACATACAAAACAGCTCGTTGTCCTTATTTAAATTTTCGAAAAACAATGATATCACATTAATTCTGTGAAGAGCCACCTCGGGTCTGACAAACTCAGAACATATATTTAACTCTAAGGCCCGGTTTCACAGACGGGGCTTAGATTAAGCCAGGATTAGGCCTTAGTCCAATTAAGACATTTAAGTAGATTTTATAAACATGCCTTAGAAAAAAAATACTTCTGTGCTTCTTGAGACAAAACAATAGCAGTTATGTATTTTAAGATATGCCAGTGCAAGTTAAAACTGTTCAAACATGCATTTTAGTCTGATACTAGACCTTGTCTGCAAAATCGGGGGTAAATTATCCACACAAAGACAATCCGAAGACGTGAACCGAACAAGAAACATAAATCCAAACAGAGAAGGAAGTAGATAATAATCCAACTAGGGAATCGAAAACGCAACAGCTTTACAAATATACATGTACAGCCAACAAAAGACTTCTGCAGCACAGGAATATATACAGCTCTGGAAAAATTAAGAGACCACTTAACATTGAGAAATCATTGATTGGTCATCTCAAATATCAGTGCAGTACTAAAGTGTTAATACTCTATTAGTCAATTATTTCACAACATTTATTATATACACCTCGGAAAAATACAGAGGTCCGGATCCTCGTGACCTCATAGCTGGCTACGGCCATGATTACAGTCGTGTAGGCAGCCTATAGTTTACCTCAACACTTCAGTTTACATGGTCGGAGCTATTCAGTCTGGTTCAGCTAGTTTTGACACAGAACCTTTACTGTACACATGATGTTGTTCTTGTATTCAAATGGATAAAGCAACTGCCTGGCGCTTGTTATAACTTCAATAGAGCGGCGAAAGCGCCGAGCGAGTTTGTCATCCATGCGTGAGATGATCCATGCTTTCGCGCTGCGACTACTGGATCTATTTATTAACTCATTTATCTGTTGATTCAGCGATTTATATACATATTTTGGACTTAACCGTTAATGTAATTCACCACATGAAGCACATTCATTTATAAACACATTTACACTCACCTAAAGGATTATTAGGAACACCATACTAATACTGTGTTTGACCCCCTTTCGCCTTCAGAACTGCCTTAATTCTACGCGGCATTGATTCAACAAGGTGCTGAAAGCATTCTTTAGAAATGTTGGCCCATATTGATAGGATAGCATCTTGTAGTTGATGGAGATTTGTGGGATGCACATCCAGGGCACAAAGCTCCCGTTCCACCACATCCCAAAGATGCTCTATTGGGTTGAGATCTGGTGACTGTGGGGGCCATTTTAGTACAGTCACTCATGGTCATGTTCAAGAAGCTAATTTGAAATGATTCGAGCTTTGTGACATGGTGCATTATCCTGCTGGAAGTAGCCATCAGAGGATGGATAGATGGTGGTCATAAAGGGATGGACATGGTCAGAAACAATTCTCAGGTAGGCCGTGGCATTTAAACGATGCACAATTGGCATTAAGGGGCCTAAAGTGTGCCAAGAAAACATCCTCCACACCATTACACCACCACCACCAGCCTGCACAGTGGTAACAAGGCATGATGGATTCATGTTCTCATTCTGTTTACGCCAAATTCTGACTCTACCATCTGAATGTCTCAACAGAAATCGAGACATTTTTCCAGTCTTCAACTGTGCAATTTTGGTGAGCTTGTGCAAATTGTAGCCTCTTTTTCCTATTTGTAGTGGAGATGAGTGGTACCCGGTGGGGTCTTCTGCTGTTGTAGCCCATACGCCTCAAGGTTGTGCGTGTTGTGGCTTCACAAATGCTTTGCTGCATACCTCGGTTGTAACGAGTGATTATTTCAGTCAAAGTTGCTCTTCTATCAGCTTGAATCAGTCGGCCCATTCTCCTCTGACCTCTAGCATCAACAAGGCATTTTCGCCCACAGGACTGCCGCATACTGGATGTTTTTCCCTTGTCACACCATTCTTTGTAAACCCTAGAAATGGTTGTGCGTGAAAATCCCAGAAAATCCCAACTGAGCAGATTGTGAAATACTCAGACCGGCCCGTCTGGCACCAACAACCATGCCATGTTCAAAATTGCTTAAATCACCTGTCTTTCCCATTCTGACATTCAGTTTGGAGTTCAGGAGATTGTCTTGACCAGGACCACACCCCTAAATGCATTGAATCAACTGCCATGTGATTGGTTGATTAGATAATTGCATTAATGAGAAATTGAACAAGTGTTCCTAATAATCCTTTAGGTGAGTGTATAAGCACATTTTATGGTACCTGACAAAACAAAAAATGTTACTGTTTTTTTATAACATTGTGTGTGTGTGTGTGTGTGTGTGTGTGTGTGTGTGTGTGTGTGTGTGTGTGTGTGTGTGTGTGTGTGTGTGTGTGTGTGTGTGTGTGTGTGTGTGTGTGTGGGTGTGTGGGTGTAAATATTCCACCTTCCATATAAGCTGCATACATAGGCCTTAAGTAAAATAAAATATTAAATAAATAATAAAACGATGTAGCTAAACACTGTTGTTTGGTGGTCCACTAAGTATTTTTATATTTATTTTTGATTTTAGTTTCCTTTTTTTTTCAAGCTTCTTGATATTAATTGTATTACAAAAGATTATATCAAGAGGTAATCCTGTAAAGGAGGTCTGGAATTTTTGATTCGTACTTGAAGGCCCTTTCACACTAATAATAAACAATAACTTTAATAATGATAAGTAAAATAAGGATAAATCAGGCGTAGCGTCAGTTTTGGCAGGTCACGTTGGTCAAGCTCACATCAGCTGAATGTCAGCTGATCACATCTACCTATAGGAATATGACGTCTATCACAGCATACATATATAAGCTCCTTCAGTACTATCAGCAGCTATCGCGTTCTCCTGAGCTCATTTACCCTTCTCCATCCCCAGCTCCTCCTCTCGTCCAGTCAGGATTTGGTATTCTGACAATAAACAATAAAGATATCTGCAATACATTATGTTGGTTCTGTTCTGTATACCCTAAGGGGGTTTATTGCTGCTCTCCCTGCTCTTATCCATGCTAGGCTGCATGGATGTGCAGTGAGTACTTGCCCAGAACAGAACCATACCGCTAATCCATGCTAATAGTCAATCATCTTTGACGATAGTGGTCCTGACAGAACTATAAGGATAACTAGATTAGCGTCCACACCAACAGATGATAACATTCTGTTTATTATAAACTTGCTGCAGTTATGGCGTCTGATTCTTTTAAATGTTTTTGTCATTCATCAGTTGGGGAATACAATTATTCTGAAAGATATTCCAGTTGTATAGTCCTCCGTGTTGTTGTCCTTATAGTTGAGGTGTGGACTTCCATATTCTCATAGAATTAGAACAAGAACTGTAGTTATAGCTGTAGTTTTCATTAAATAAACATTATCATCCTTGATGTGAATGGGCCTTATGAGTCAGTTATGTATGAATGCATATCCTGGCTGCTAGATGTGTGATGCTGGCTGATTTCGAGTTATTTGGATGTTGGAATGATGCCAACATGAAGCATAGATCATGTGGTGTGGAAATGAGATTCAGGGGCACAGTGCACCAGAGTTTATAGCCTGCAAATAGGCCCTTGTGTTACTGTGGAGTGATTCTCATGTGAGATTACATACTGTGTAAAGTGATTAAGAGAAATGGATTCAGATGTGAGATACACACAGACTATTGAGCAATACAGGTAACGCTCTTGTTCTGTTGAAATTGATTTCCTGATTGTTTGGGGCTCTAGAGATGCTAATATTGCATGTGTAAAAATAATAACTCTGCAGGAATTTTGAAATTAACCTATTATGTTCCCTTTTATATAAAAAAAAATCCTCTGACCTAATTAAAGCCCAGTAGACCGATATTATTGAAGTCAAATCCACATAGACCACAGGCAGGACTGTGCTGCAGGAGTTCACCAATCAGAGAATCTTTGCTTGTGGAAATTCATGGATTTATTTATGTTTTATACCTTGGGGCGAACAGAAGACATGTACAATTTTTAATGGAATACTTTCAAAACATCATGTTCATAAAATGGAAAGTTCGTACTCTGTATGATCGTAGTCGATATATGAGATGAACTGGATTGTAGTATGTCTTGTATACACTAAACTGTTCAAATGTTTGGAGTCCAAATTGTTTTGAAAGAAGTCTCTTATGTTCACTAAGGCTGCATTTATTAATCAAATCACTGCAAAAACAGTATTATTGTGAAGTATTATTAAAATGGAAGATAACTGTTCTCTCTTTTAATGTATTTTAAAATGTAATTTATTCCTGTGATGGCAAAGCTGGATTTTCAGCATCATTACTCCAGTCTTTAGTGTCACATTTAATTTTCTCATAACATACACAGCACATCACCTCATTTCTCAAAGAGTCTGAAAATGGTTCATTCGAAGATCCAGGGCCCTATTTTAACAATCTAAGTGCATGGTCTGAAGCGCACGGCGCAGGTGCACTTAGGTCATGTCCGAATCCACTTTTGCTAGTTTAATGACGGGAAAAATGGTCAGCACGCCCGGCAACTCTAAGAGTTGTCCCTAGAGTACGCCTGTTTTGGGCGTAACGTGCAATAAACCAATCAGAGTCTCATCTCCCATTCCCTTTAAAAGCCATTTGTGCTTGCACCAGGGTGTGCAAGCACAATGTCTGAACACTCCTCGAGAGAGGAATTTGTGTGCTGCTGCGTGTCACAAGCAAGGTGTTCGCCCGTTGTGTACCCGCCTTTAGCCGCATATAACTAACTCACTCTTTAAATAACAAAAAAAATATTGCGCCATTGACTTTAGACCAGGTTTCAGTTGGTCAATGGCGCAGTCTATTTCAGTTGACTCAAAATAGCAATGCACCAACAATGTACCTGAACACACCTCGTTTTCAGACCAGCACACCCATGCGCACACAAATGGGCGCAAATGCATTTACCATTTAAACAACGCGGCGCAGGATGTGAAAATTATAGCTGCATCGTGCTGAAACTAGCAAAAAACTATTGTGTTGGGCCTGACGCCGCATTGTGGCGGGTTTATGATACGGCCCTCAGTCTCTCTAAGCCCACCCTTTTCCCGAGCCTACTCTGCTATGATTTGTCAGATGGCCAGTCTGTTGTGATTGGTCTACCGCTTACAGTGTGTGTCAGAAAAGAGACACCTATTACCATATCTGAATTTCAGCTCTAGAGGCTTCCTCAGCACTTGATACACAGTGATACGAACAATGACGTCAGTTTTACCGTATCAATTTGATCCTGAGTCCTCATCCTTTAGAAGTGCTGAAGTTATTATTATTGAGCATGCGTTTTGCCTTTTTGTGTGGCAGCCGTTTGATTAAAGCAATAAGCTATTCTAGGTTTTACATTAGAGTGATATTGCCATGCCTCAGTTAAGGCGTCTTTAGGGATTCTGCTTCACATTATGCCTAAAAATCCCCTTTAACCATAGTAAAATCCCTATAATGTATGGTCTCTCATGGCTACCTGCTTTATTATAATCTGATCTCAGAAAAAATACCCCCTAAAATTCACCTCTCCCACTCCACCCTAAAAAAGTGCAAGTGTGAGCCTGAAGGTCTTTAAATATTTAAAATTGCTGCATGAACATTTTACCTCTCGGTGCACATTCTCGTTATGAAGACATGGACCTATGGAGTGAATTAAACATCAGGCTGTATCGCATGTACTGTGCTTTTCCATTCCTCTCTCCTTCCCTCTCCCCCTATTTCTTTTGCTCTCAGCAGGGCTTTAATGTGCTGAAGTGCACTGCATACATTTACCCTTGGATTGAGCAAAATGTTCTAGCAGGGGTTGGTGAACTAAAGTGAATGTATCGTAAGATATCTTGTTCTCTTTCTTGTTTTTATCATCCATTGATCTCTTGTCCCTTTTTCTCTCCAGTCGTATCATCTTCCTGACGCAATGAACACAATGTTCCTCCCTCCCTCGATTGTATTCTAGAGGTTGTATATGGATATGGACACATGCGTGTGTGTGGTCTTCCTAGCTTGAACATAAAAGCATATTGTGTAAGAGCTTGACTCAGACTGAGGTTGTTAAAAAAAATGCAAATGACTTCCACTAACCACCAGTACATGTTATTTACATGCCACTTAGCAATAATGTAAAGTATGAGTTTTTGCTTCAGGGCAGAACATTTACCCAGGATCTCGAGCGATGAACACAAAAACAGATTAGAAAAATGAACTTAAAATCAATAATGTTTATGAAAAAATGTCTGCCATCTCCAAACCCTTTTAAAACAGCCCTGCTGCAGGTTGTGACCCTCCAGTTGAAAACCATTGGTTTCGATTGAAATATTTGAACTATTGACACATCTGTTCAAGAGTTTAGTAGTATATAGTATGATGGTAGTTCTGTCATTAAAATGTTAACCCACTCTGATTCATGCTACCCATTATATAGCATCTGTACTTGCCCAACTTGCCTATAAAACAGATAATCTTGGTCATTTGTAATTATTCAAAAGACAATATTATATGCTGGACGTTTCTAAAAAATACAGAGAGTACCAATGAGGATGCTAGATCCACAGCAGTCAGTGGAGACCATTCCAACATTGTACATAAATTATGAACAGATCCCATATGTCCATGCTTGTAAAACTAGATCACCAACTGTGGATATGAGGGTCTTGTGATGCCTAAGGCTGCCCCACATTCTCTTGGGCAGAGGCAGGACCATACTGTCAGTGCCGAGCGCCGAGTTATCCTGGAGCCTTTCTGGATTGTGCAATGTGTGTATATGTGTGTTGGTAGATGTGGGTCTCTTGATATATTGAAAAACACATCAAAGGTGCTTTGTGATAAAAGCATAAATTAAATAAATATATAAGTCCAGACATATAAGCTCCCACGGGACAGTTTTGCCTGATGTTGGCTATTTCTACAAAGCATGAATCTATTTTGAATGCCTCTTCGGTCTGCACGCCAGTGTTCACTGTCATTGTCTAATTCTCGTTTGATCTTCGCCGTTGCGATAAATTGTAAAATTCACTTGGATTTTTCATGCCGTAAAAATGTGAGCTTGGGCAAACATTTCCTTTCCAAAAGTGGAATGCATGAAGAAGACCAATTGGTAGTTACATTTTGTTGGATACATTTGGATTCTTTGCAGGAAGAATATGATTCAGTGGGTCATATGATTCAGTGGGAGACTGCAGAGTATTTGAAGCAGAATGCATTGAAGGGATCATTGTAGCAAACGGTTTGAGTTTTGATTCTGTTAAACCGTGCATACAGATCAAATATAGCAAGGATTTTACTAGATTTAACAGCAATTTGTTTTACAGTAAAGCAGTGTATTTGTGTATACATCAATTGAGGCTAGACATTTTGTTGTAAAGGATAATAGTGCATATATAGTGTTTCATTTGAGTTATAATTATGTTGATTAGTGTAGTTTTTACTGGTAGGCTACCTCACTGTTTCCCAAGTAGCATAATAGTGTTACAGAATCACACTTTTTTTCATTTTTTGCAGAAGCTTAAAGGATTAGTTCACTTCAAAATTAAAATTTCCTGATAATTCACTCACCCCCATCTCATCCAAGATGTTCATATCTTTCTTTCTTCAGTCGAAGTTAAAGTTTTTGAAGGAAACCATTCCAGGATTTTTCTCCACATTATGGACTTTAACTTCAATGGCAACCAACGGGTTGAAGGTCCAAATCAATGCAGTTTCAAAGCGCTTTGAAGGGCTTCAGATGTCTCTGCACGATCCCAGCCGAGGAATAGGGTCTTATCTAACGAAAACCATAGGCCATATTCAAAAAAACAAAAAAATGTATATACTTTTTAACCACAAATGCTTGACTTCGGTGTTGTGCTTCTTCACGCCGTATGACGTCATTACATCGGAAAGGTCGCGCCTTTGGAAGTGGAAGTACCGACCCAGTGTTCAAATGTGCAAAGACTAAATCAAACGCCCTTCACAAAAATAATCGTAAAACAACAATGTCAGACAATTTTAAAGTTGGAGGAGAACATGAGATCACTGGGTCGTTACAGACGGGACCTTTCCAACGTGAAATCAGTGAAATCAGTTTTAATTTTAATTTAAGTCTTATTAATTTTATGTGTTTTTATTGTTTCTGTATAGCTTTCATTTATTTTTTTAATGTTCAAGCTTCAGTTTTCTTCAGTATCAGTCTAATAGTTCAATGACTGAAAATGAGTTTAATAGTTTTAGTTAACAGTAACAAAAACTGCATTAAATCATTTAATAATCCACAGTCCAGCGCCATCAAGCGTGATTCTTAATAATAAAGGAGTTGTAGATGAAACAGAGAGAAATGGTCTGATATTACTGTAAGCTCTTATGAAGACAAAGTCTTTTTATTCACACTAATGTGTATTACCTCAGGCTCTGTGGCATAGATTATCCTGAAAGCTAATATCCTAATGGACAGTAGAGTGCTGATCTCATGCACTTTTGAATAGATTTTGAGCCTGCATTCTCAACTCTCTGATGTAACCCAGTTTTGCTCATTCTGTGTTCTTTATGAAGCTGAAAGATCAACGTGAAAAGATTTTGGGAGCAGCGAAGGATTATTGCACTGTTCGCATTGTGGTGTAATAAATTATTTCTCAAACATGTTCTTTTGTGCATCGCTCGGTGTTATTGTAAAACAGAGCACTCTCGACAATCCCAAATTATCTGTATAATTGAATCAATTCAGGACTTTTGAAGGCCTCGCCTTGTAACAATGGAAAAAGTCAATCTCATTGGCCCCCACTGAAATGAATGGAGGAATCATTTGGGTTGACACATTGTGAAATTATAAGTCTATTGTATTGTTCCACACAGTAAGAGCATGATTCAGCTGCAAGTGAATGTGATCAAATGAATGAATGTTCTCTGAAGGGTAAATGCTCGACATTTATTATCAAACTGAGCGCGGTGATCAGCGATGTGTAGAACTGATAAGCCACAGAATGAACTAGTCCTTGTATCTTAAGTAGAAATCAGCAGCTCTAATTGACATTAGCAGACTTGTTAGCAAGGTATTGATGTTGTGGAGATTGCAAAAGAATCTGTTCTCTTGACAGGTGAAGTCTCTCCTCGTGTTCTTCAAAGAACTTCAGAACCCACCCTCATTTCTCAGGACCATGAGCTGGCACTCAGCTAACAGGCTTTCAGCAACAAAAAGATACCATGGGAGTAGTTTTTCAACATGGTTATAGTCTCTAAAAAAATTATATTCAACTTTTTATCTTTTGTCAAATGAGTTGAGTTTCTATTTATTAAACCAATCTCCTTCATTGCATTAACTCAATGTTTTAAATTCAATGAACTCAACCAGGAAACTTACTTTTTTTAAGTTAAACCAACAATATTGCAAATTGCAAATGGTGCATATCAGTGGTGTAAAGTATTTGAGTAAATGTAATTAGTTACTGCACATACAGTAAGTATCTTTGTGGCTACTTTGTGGTTTTCCAGTATTAAGGATATTAGCAACTTTTACTCACTACTTGACTACATTTTTGAATAAGCATATGTCTTGAATAAGCATATGTTTTGAATAAACATAACTTCTTTACTCCAATACATCTGTGATGAGTAATGCAATTACTTGCCTGGCACCTAACCTTTTCTGCAGCAGTTTATTTCTGCTACAAAAGAAGTGATATTGCCATATACGGGGCATTAAAGCTACTATATGTTGTTTTTTTTTACCTTACTCCCAAACTTGTCATCAAGGCTACTTTACATGAATGTGAGTGCATTCGCAAGTAGTTTCATATATGAGATGGTTGCAGCTGAAGTCAGCGCAGAGAAAGTAGGCTTTGACTATTTAATTTTATTTAACATTATTTGATTTATCCATTATATTGAAGAGACCTTTGTAAAGGATATTTGTTTACTTATGCCCTTTTTGAGCAGCTTAGCTGAGGCTTGAGTGTTTATAGACATTTAAAGCTGCAGTCTGTAACTTTGTTTAGTTAAAAATTATCCAAAATCCATTTTTCAGCAAGCACATAACCAGCCAGTGTTCAAAACAATCTCCTTACCTTTGCCCGATTCACAACAGTAAGCTTGTAATAATAATGTGTTTTAATTTAAGTGGTACTGGTAGCTTTCCGCTGGAAATTCGAGCTTCCGCTGTTCGTCTTTGCGTCATTACGTCACGTCTGTATACATAAAGGAGTCCGGGCTAGTAGGCTATATTGAATGTGTGGATGCTGCAGGTGGTGGATCGTTTATGGCCTCTTCAATTAAACTTGTCATTTTGATGGCGGCTTTTCATCCAGAAAGTTCAAAACGACAATCATCGTTGACAACTAGTGAGTTAATAGACAACCAACACATACACTTCAAAACATTAGATTCTTCCGCTGTGAGGATGTACAACCCACATAAAGAAGATAACTGCAATTTCAGGGTTCAAACACAGATTGCGTCAAAGAGGTAAAACTTACGGACAGCAGCTTTAAGAGTGTTGAACTTGATTTATTTCAATATTGAGGTGTTCAGTTTTATTTTGATTGTACAAAATAAACATGTTTGCTCTCCTCACAAATCAGCTGTTTCTTGTTTTTTCACTGGCATGTCTCTTAGGTGTTGAGGACTAGTGAATCTATGCATACATTCAGTATAAGGTCATTAAAAAATACTTAAGCAAAGTTCAGTTAAAATCAGATACTTTTACTCAACGTATTGGATACTACATATTGGAATTGATGACTTGTAACTTGTAATGGTGTAATTTTTTGCTGGAAGGTATCTTTATTTACAAAAAGATGGCAATATCTGAAATCCTTGCCCTTGTGGGGCGATTTTTGGTGCCCATTAGAAAAACGGCCTATAAATCATACCAAGTGATGTTTTTTTGAAAATGTAAAAATGCAGAGAGTTTTCTGTGATGGTTAGGGGTAGGGGATAGAATATACAGTTTGTACAGTATAAAAAGCATTGTGTCTATGGAAAGCCCACTGTAGTAATGTTCGTTCCTGTGGGAAGAAGGAGGCGGGAACCGGCGAATGTTCAACAACTTTAATAAAACAAATGAACACAAAATGAAAGTAAAAGCGGCAGCCCCTCACGGACGACTGCTGCGCACACACATAACAAAATGGAAACAAAACACAAATTAAAATCCAGGCCTGGTCCTCTCTCGTCCTTCACTGTCGTCGCTCCTCCTTTATACTCCTGTCACTCCTCTGTGAGACACGAGACCGCTGCAGCGCGCAGCTGGCGCCCATCCACACTGATGAGCGCGACCTCGTCCCGCTCTCACGGTCCCTCAGCCTCGCTGCTCACCACATACCCCCAACGCCCTTCGCAGGCCGGGGGGCATTCCCGAGACTGCGCTTTACTCCCCCCGGCGGGGTGGGTGATCACGGCGGCCGTGGCACCTGGGGGTAAGAACAGAGAGTTGAGAGAACGGAGCCGGGAGCATGAGGAGTGACAGAGACGAGAGAGTGGAGAGAGGAGAAAAGAAAAAAAAAAATTCTGGTCCGGTTCCTAGACACACTGCCGCTCGGTCCTCAGCCAGCCGAGAGGCTCTTCCTCGCGGTGCCATGCGATGGCACTGGACACTCGGTGGATGACTCGATCCTCCTCCGCCCCCTGGCGGCCGGCGGTGGCTCCTCCTGTCGAGGGCAGCCGGCAGCGAGTAGCCGCGCACTCCCTGCTCCTCCCCTACATGGCGGATGGACGCAGGCTCCGGCCCACGGCGAACACCGGTGACTCCTCCGATGAAAGTAAAAGCGACAGCCCCTCACGGACGACTGCCGCACACACACATAACAAAACGGAAACAAAACACAAATTAAAATCCAGGCCTGGTCCTCTCTCGTCCTTCACTGTCGTCGCTCCTCCTTTATACTCCCGTCACTCCTCCGTGAGACACGAGACCGCTGCAGCGCGCAGCTGGCGCCCATCCACACACGATCCACGTCCCGCTCTCACGGTCCCTCAGCCTCGCTGCTCGCCACACCCACATATTCATTAGAACATACTCACATATTCATTAGAATATGTGAGCCAAGACCACAAAACCAGTCATGCGGGTCAATTGAAAATCTGAGGGTGCAAAAAAGTCTATAGAATATTGCCTTATTGCCTTTAAAATTGTCCAAATTAAGTCCTTAGCAATGCATATTACTAATAATAATAATTTTTTATATATTTACAGTAGGAAATGTACAAAATATCTTCATAGAACATGATCTTTATTTAATATCCTAATGATATTTGGCGTAAAAGAAATAAATAGTTATAATCAAATAATACAATGTATTGTTGCCTATTGCCACAAATATACCTGTGTGACTTATGACTGGTTTTGTGGTCCAGGGTCACATATATGCAAAGTTCTAAAAATGCTACCAAAATGTAAATTTAAATACATGATTTCAGTAGCATTTCTTAGGACTTTGTATAGGTAAAAAGGGCTGTTATGAAAAGACAGTTTTGTGGGTTAAAAAAAACACTCATGGCCAGTCACTCAAATCAAGATAGACGATTGCTCAGCACCATGACGACATGGGACTGATGCATTTCTGAGCATTTATACCCGTGCAATCAGAAGGCTAATGTCATCATTATTTAGATTGCACTTAATTAGATTATGATGAGTGTGCGATGACAAGCTGTTTGGTCTGATTAGAATTCACTCCCCTGTGAAAGGCAGAACTAACAGCCCTGTGGTCCGAGACAGCGTTCTTTCCAAATATATCCCACTCTCCCCTTCTCCATTTTCTCCCTCTTGCCTCAAATGTTTTTGCTTATATTACCACATTCATCCTCTTACGAAACGAGTGCGTCTGCTCATTAAGATTCACCTCAGACGGTCAGAGCGTGTTACATCTTATTGACACAAGGCAGTTGGGCTCTGATGCTGCTGCTGACCTTTATGATCATTACTTTTAAACTGACTTTCCTATATCAATCACATGGCAATCTGATTTATAGGGTCAAAATTAATTCATTTGGAATGCTCTGCAACATCGTCACACACAGATAACACTAGGTGTGTGTATGTATTGATAAATATAAATCAGGTTTCCCCAGAACGTGTCTGTGAAGTTTCAGCTAAAAATACCCTACAGATCATTATTATACCATGTTGTAAATGCCCATTTTTGAGGGGAAGGAAAACATGCTGTTTTTGTGCTTGTATCTTTAAATGCAAATGGGCTGCTACTCCCCGCCAAGCGGCAACCTCCCACAGTTTCTCTTGAAGCTAGTACGGAAGTGACATATACTGCAATTCATTGACTGGACGCTAGGGACAGGCTCCAGAAGGGAGCAGAATCTCATTGAGCCCCATGTTAAAATGGCCAACTTTACAGCAGATTAAACGTCTCGGTTACGTATGTAACCCTCGTTCCCTGAATGAGGGAACGGAGACGCCACGTCGGAGTACCGACGAATAGGAATCTCGCTCGCGAGAGCCAATCTACTTCGAGTGTAACTAAAACGAGCCAATGCACATTGGCATGCAATGATTGCACCAGGTGTTCATGCCACGCCGTGCGGGTATAAATGAGACACAGGTGATTGCATCAAATCAGCCTTTTGCTGAGGAGCCGGGTAGGTAGACAGGCACCCCAGCAGGGTACAGAGGACATGGCGACGGGACGTGGCGTCTCCGTTCCCTCCTTCAGGGAACGAGGGTTACATACGTAACCGAGACGTTCCCATTCAGTCGGTCACTCTCGACGCCACGTCGGAGTACCGACGAATAGGAATCCCTACCAAAGTGCCATGGCTTCTGCCCCCATCCAGTGCCCTGTGTGAGCCACCTGAGCTCTCTTACCTGATGAGACGGGGCTCACACCGGGAAGTCCATCACCGCTGTTCCGCATGACCCGCTCAGTGATTATTGGATAACACTGGGAAAGCGTGCCCTAGAGAAGGGTACGCTGCGGAGCCCACATCGTACCCCGAAGGAGTTATGTGGAGTACAATGCTGAGCCGTAGCCCGCCAGGAGAAGGGGGCTCAGTCCCACTGCAGGGAAGGCTCTCCCAAGGGAAAGACACGGGCTTCCCGTAGGAGCGACCGTGGAAGAAAATATGGGATCCCCGCAGGGTCACTCATATGGCCCAAGCCCAATACCGGTTCTCAAGGATTCAGCGGCAAGGGGCCTGATGCCAGACGTTCCGCCACGTCCGGCACCGAGGGCGGTGGAGGACTCACAGAGTTTGCTTCTGGAGAATATAAGCGCCGTAGCGCAGCAAGCCGACAAGAGCCGGGGCCTCTCAGTGCTTCTACCCGTTTGAGGTGAGAACACAGGAGGAGACCGGCTCTACACGTAGGCTATAGAATCTAGCGAACGTCGCCCAGCCCGCAGCTCTACAGATGTCTGACAGCGAGGCGCCACGTGCCAGCGCCCAGGAGGATGCAACACTTCTAGTAGAGTGTGCTCGCACCCTGAGCGGACAGGGCACACCTTGTGCTTGGTAAGCCAAGGTGATGGCATCCACTATCCAGTGGGCCATCCTCTGCTTGGAGACAGCCTTTCCCTCCTGCTGGCCTCCGTGACAGACAAAGAGCTGATCTGAGGTTCTGAAGCTTTGAGTTCTATCCACGTAAACCCGCAGAGCGCGGACGGGACAGAGCAAAGCGAGGGCTGGGTCTGCCTCCTCCGGGGGCAGCGCTTGCAGGTTCACCACCTGGTCCCTGAAGGGAGTGGTAGGAACCTTGGGCACATAGCCAGGCCGGGGTCTCAACACCACGTGGGTATCACCCGGCCCGAACTCTAGGCACGATTCGTCGACCGAAAATGCCTGCAGGTCCCCTACCCTCTTGATGGAGGCCAATGCAGCCAACAGCAAAGTCTTCATTGACAGAATCTTTAGCTCTGCTGACTGCAAAGGCTCAAATGGGGCATTCTGAAGTGCTCGGAGCACCAGAGCAAGATCCCAAGAGGGTATGGAGGGGGGGCGAGGAGGATTTAACCGTCTCGCCCCCCTAAGGAACCTGACGACCAGGTCGTGCTTCCCAACCGTCTTACCTTCTACATGGTCGTGATAGGCGGATATTGCAGCAACATAAACCTTGAGGGTGGAGGGCGACAGCCTACGCTCCAACCCCTGTTGCAGGAAGGAAAGCACAGACGCGATCGAACATCTTCGGGGGTCTTCTCGGCGAGAAGAACACCACTCGACGAACAGGTTCCACTTCAAGGCGTAAGCCTGTCTTGTAGACGGTGCTCGTGCCGAAGTGATGGTGTTAACTACCTCTTGGGGTAAGTCACCTAGAACCTCCGCGTCCCGTCCAGGGGCCAGACATGAAGCTTCCACAGGTCTGGACGTGGGTGCCAAAGGGTGCCCCGTCTCTGAGTCAGAAGGTCCTTCCTCAGAGGAATCGGCCAAGGAGGGGCTGTCGCGAGGAGCATAAGTTCTGGGAACCAGGTCCGGTTGGGCCAGTACGGCGCCACCAGCAGGACCTGCTCCTCGTCCTCCCTGACCTTGCACAGAGTCTGTGCAAGTAGGCTCACTGGGGGAAACGCATATTTGCGCAGCCCCTGGGGCCAGCTGTGAGCCAGGGCATCCGTGCCGAGTGTACCCTCGGTCAGCGAATAGAACCACTGGCAGTGGGACGTTTCTGGGGAGGCAAACAGGTCGACCTGTGCCACCCCGAACTGTCTCCAAATCAGCTGAACCACCTGGGGGTGGAGTCGCCACTCGCCTGGGAGCGCAGCTCGTGAAAGCTCGTCGGCCACACGGTTGTGCACACCAGGGACATGAATGGCCCGAAGCGACCTCAGACACTTCTGACTCCAGAGGAGGAGATGGCGGGCGAGCTGCGACATGCGACGGGAGCGCAGACCACCTTGTCGGTTGATATACGCAACGGTCGCAGTGTTGTCCGTGCGGACCAGTACATCTTTGCCCCGTAACCGCGCTTTGAGGCGGCTCAGAGCAAGATGCACTGCTAGCAACTCGAGGCAATTGATATGCCAATGCAGGTGCGGGCCCGTCCAAACCCCTGACACTGCATGCCCGTTGTACGTGGCTCCCCAGCCCATGGCAGAGGCATCCGTGAAAACCACAGCGTGCCTGGACACCTGTTCCAGGGGCACTCCGGCCCGAAGGAACGAGGGGTCTGACCATGGACTGAAGGACTGGCGGCAGGCCGGTGTGATGCTCACCCGGTGAGTGCCGCGTTGCCACGCCCATCTCGGGACTCGGCCCTGTAGCCAATGCTGAAGCGGTCTCATATGAAGCAGGCCGAGCGGTGTTACTGCCGCAGCGGCCGCCATATGCCCCAGGAGCCTCTGAAACTGTTTCAGTGGAACCGCCATCCTGCCTTGAAACGTGTTCAGGCAGCTCAGCATCGACTGGACACGCTCCTCCGTGAGGCGCGCTGTCTGTTCGACCGAATCCAACTCCATACCGAGAAAAGAGATCCTCTGCACGGGGGCGAGTTTGCTCTTTTCCCAGTTGACCCGAAGACCCAACTGGCTGAGGTGTCTGAGCACCAGGTCCCTGTGTTCACACAACTGATCCTTGGACTGTGCTAGAATGAGCCAGTCGTCGAGATAGTTGAGGATGCGAACGCCCTGTTCTCTCATGGGCACAAGGGCCCCCTCCGTGACTTTCGTGAAGACACGGGGGGACAGGGACAGTCCGAAGGGCAGGACTCTGTACTGATATGCTCGACCCTCGAACGCAAAGCGCAGAAACGGCCTGTGTCGAGGAAGAATCGAGACATGAAAGTACGCGTCCTTCAGGTCGATCGCTGCAAACCAATCTTGGGGACGGATGCATTCGAAAATGCGTTTCTGCATGAGCATCTTGAACGGTAGCTTGTGGAGGCTCCGATTCAGGACTCGCAGGTCCAAGATTGGCCGTAACCCACCGGTTTTCTTGGGTACAATGAAGTACGGGCTGTAGAAGCCGGTCTTCATATCGGCTGGAGGGACCGGCTCTATCGCGTCCTTCGCCAGTAGGACAGCGATTTCCGCACGCAGGACATGGGCATCTGCAGCATTCACCGAGGTGAAGCGGACGCCCTTGAACCTGGGGGGGCGCCGGGCGAACTGAATCGCATAGCCGAGCCTGATGGTCCGAATGAGCCAGCGAGACGGACTGGGGAGCTCTAGCCAGGCTCGCAGAAACCGTGGGAGCGGGACCATAGGGACCACCGGCATACCCACGGTGGGGCAGCGAGGTGGAATGCAGGTACCGGGCTGGGGCGGCTGTCTCGTGGAGGCGGCCCGCAGCGAGGTGAGAGTGTGCTGTGCAACACTTACCTGATTCCACAGGTGGGCAGGAGGAACGTGAGGAGGTCGTCCACTGCTGCCCGCTGGCGAAGGGGGAGGATGAGTGTGGTCCGGCGTTTGACCGGCCACAACTCTCCGAGCCGCCTGAGGACCCAGAGATGGAGGAAACTGCTCTTTTATTGAAAATTTGGGAACAGAAACAAAATGGAACACAAAATTCTCCTCCCGGCCCTCCTCCGGGGGATGGAGCGGTGCGGTTACCGTCTCCAGAAGAGCAGTCCTCCCCATCTCCGGGTCGCCCGTCTCAGGGCCGCTTGCCCTTGCCCTTGCCTTTGCCACCTCTCTTGGCAGGAGCCTGGACGGGCTGGGCGGCCTGCTTGCGCCCGGCTCCACGACGTCGCTTGGGTGGAGGCTGCTGCTGCGACGCGGGAGCGGAGGCAGACGCAGGCGGCCGCCCTCGGCGACGAGCAGACTGAGGTGCTGCCGGCGGCGGGGTGGAGACAGCAGCTGACCGCCGTGGCAGGATGTGACTGATGGCCTCAGTCTGCTTCTGTGCGGCCGAGAACTGCTGGGCGAAGTTCTGGACCGCGTCGCCGAAGAGGCCGGTCTGGGAGACGGGGGAGTTAAGGAACCTGATCTTGTCGGTCTCCCTCATGTCTGCCAGACACAGCCAGAGATGGCGTTCCTGGACCACCATAGTGGACATCGCACGACCCACGGCCCGCGGCGTAACCTTCGTCTTGGAGAACTGCGGGATCGTGACCACCCTCGTGCAGGTTCTTCAGTGCCTGGGCCTGATGAACCTGCAACAACGCCATAGCGTGTAAGGCGGAGCCTGGCTCTCCACAAGCCTGGTAGGCCTTTCCGATCAGATCGGACGAGTACCTACAGGCTCGGGAGGGGAGACACGGGTTCCCCCTGGATGTGGAGTTAGGGCACAGTTGCATAGCAACGTCCCGTTCCACGGGAGGAACCTGCGTGTAACCCTTTGCAGGTCCGCCATCGAGGGTGGTGAGGGAGGAGGATCCACTGGGCCGGTTTCGGGCAGTAAAAGGTGCCGTCCACGACCTAGTGAGCTCCTCGTGCACCTCCGGGAAGAAAGGAACCGGGGTGGGGCGCTGAGAACCAGCACGGGCCACCCCGAGAAACCAATCATCCAACCTTGAAGGTTCGGGACACGGTGGAGGGTTCCACACGAGCCCGATCTTCTCGGCGGCCCGGGAAAGCATGGCCATCATCTCCGGATCCGTATCGGGCACAGCGGATCTTCCCGAAGGAGCCCCCTGCGCCGACACGTCATCTCCAGAGAAGTCTGACCCTCCCTCCGATGCAGCGATGGACATCTGATCATCAGGGGGAGCCCCGAAGGATACGGATGGTGCACATCTCGAGGACGGCCCACCACGTTCCGACGGCAGCTCTACTGGCTGCGGAGTGCGCGAGGGATGAGGGTTCCCCGGGGGTTGGTTCCCTGGGGGAAGCGCGCTCACCGTAACCCTCAAATCACCCGTGCTACTGCCTGAAGTAACCCTCTGTGGAGGGTTAGATCGAGGCAGAGGCACGGGGACTCCACCCCTTGCGAGATGGAGTCTAGACCGCAACTCCGAGATGGTCATGTTCCCGCAGTGAGAACATGAGTCATCCACCAACGCTGCCTCAGCGTGCTGAACGCCCAAACACGAGATACAGTGCTGGTGACCATCCCTTGGTGACAGGTAACCACCGCATCCAGAAACACACAGATAGAATGTCATCTTGAAAAAGACGCAAGCTCTATCTGTGTTTGCTCTTTCAGAAGGACGCTCTCCTTGGTGCTGAAGCACGCAGGGGGCGGGGTCGCGGCGACACAGTCAGGGGGTGGGTGCAGCCTGACGTGCGCGCTCTCTCACACGAAGGCGCTCTCTTACCAGCCGTAAGAACGGCTTTTCAGCGCTCTCCACCTAGCGCACCGAACCAGCTGTGAGAACAGCCTTTGTGATTGCTCTAAACAAACAACACAGAGAGATGATCCGAAAACCACGCGACCGCTGCTGTGCCGTCACACCAACACCGACTGAAGAGATCGCTTCCGAAAGGCGGCTTCCGTCTTCAGTCAGGACTGCGAAGTAGTGAGTGATATCTGGCGTTACCATCTACCACCCGGCTCCGAAGCAAAAGGTTGATTTGATGCAATCACCTGTGTCTCATTTATACCCGCACGGCGTGAACACCTGGTGCAATCATTGCATGCCAATGTGCATTGGCTCGTTTTAGTTACACTCGAAGTAGATTGGCTCTCGCGAGCGAGATTCCTATTCGTCGGTACTCCGACGTGGCGTCGAGAGTGACCGACTGAATGGGAAACATGTTTACAGCCTGGTACAAATTGTGGTTTTGGTCTATACGGCTAATTTTGCCCTTCATGACAACTGTGAGGGGGGTGAATTTTTTATAACTCATTAAGGGCGTGGCCACTTCGAGTGACAGGTGGATAGCCATTTATCTGCTGTCTGTTAGTCATCGCGTCACTTCAGCTCCGCCCATGTCCTGCCGCTTTGCCCATTTTCTGTTATCCGGGAGTGACGCGCGATGACGCGCTGCCAAGATGGGCTGCATCTCGTCCATACTTTGCAAACTGCTCTTCAGAATCCTATGGGTGACGTCACGGACACTACGTCCATATTTTTTTACAGTCTATGCTCCCTGCCCGTTTTCCAGAAGAGGGCGGAGCTTTAACAGCTCGTGCCTCAGATACTCAGTTTGGTTTTGGTTATCATCTCTATCGCAGTCATGCTCACGTGACATTGCAGTTCTTCATCATCATGAACGTTTATTATCTACATGCGTTTTAAAGCCATATCAGTCTAAACTTCTGATATTTGGTTTTCTGAGTGCACACATCCGAGGCACGCGCACAGAAAGCTGGATTTCATATGGTGCGTCCTGTGAGTATTAAACTAAGTTTTCTTTCACGTCTTATTGTGCTTAAACTGTCCAATACACACAAGGTTATGTCAAAAACACACAAAGTTCACATAAACACAGTCTGTGAACGTAAACAGCAAGTAAAGAAATCGCATGTCTATATTAGATCTTTGTATTAAAGTGAGAGCAGTGTAATATACAGTACATAATGCTATATGCTGTTATTATGACTCAAACAACAACAGAATTTTGCATAACAGGTCCCCTTTTAATCATTATATTATATTATCATTTATTATATTAATTATATAAGAATTCCAATTCAATAATAATGTACAGTCTACTGACAGTCAACTAATACTCTAAAGACAGTTAGTTGACATGTAGTTGCAAAGTTACTTATAGTTAGTAGAATGTTTAAAGTGGACTATCGAAATAAAGTGTAACCATATATTTAAATTAATATAAGTGACTGTTGCAATATTTGGAGGGAGCATATACACTCCCTACGATTTAAAATCTCATTTAAATTGGCTGGATACCCTGTAAAGTCCAATTTGCAGGGCACTATTGGCTGGTTAGAACGTACCCAGTGTAATGGCTTTGAAGAATGAAGTGCTTGTCTCGTTTGGTCCTGCAGCTTCCTGTATTTTGTGAAGCATTTTTCAAACAGCTTATGGCACTCTCAGTTCCTGTCTGTCGGTTTCTCCTTCTGTTGTGTTTTTTTCTATCCCATTCTCCCTTTTTCTTCCATTTGGGCTCCAGCAGAGAAGAAGGGAAGGATGGAGTATGTCTCTCTCACACTCTTGCTCGTGACTCTTAAAAGCCTTTAGCATTTCTGTGTTGACTGTGATTGACAGCTTCCTCCTGCTTAGGCACACAGATCTATACGACACAAGAGCCAGACACAGTGCGACACTGGCATTAAACATAGCAGACCCCGTGGCGCCAGCACAGTTCAATCACAACACACACATGCACACTCGCCCGCTAAATCACTTCGATCTCTTTTTATCTCTTTATCACTTTCACTCTTCACATACAGGCTCATATGTGTCTATAAATGCATCCTTTTCACTTAACTTACTCTAGGCTTGAGTATTTATGTGTAACCTACCCTTTCAAGCAGCTTTTTAGTTGGTGAGTGACAGCTGAGCTGGATGTCCCTGTGGACTGGATCTGGTAGTAAGTAAGTCTCTTGGGTTTTCTCACTTTTCATAGTTAACCTATAATGGCACATCTGTGCTTTCACATAACCACTCATTAATAGAAGAGGAGATGGGACTGCAAGTTATAGACAGATGCAAAGGAAATACTTTCCCAATTGTTTTTATATTCATCATACATAACATATTTGTATTTTTGAATATAAGTTGAAGCATTTGACTGGACATATTGACAGCATATACATTTACATTTATGCATTTAGCAGACGCTTTTATCCAAAGCGACTTACAACTTGGGGGAACATGAAGCGATAGGTCATGAAGAGTCGAGAAGCGCAATAAGAGCCTGAAATCCTGAGACTGTGTACATTGCTCAGTGTAGCACATGCTAGAGTAGGGAGGGAAGAAGAAAGAGAAAGAGGAAAGGAAAGTGTTTTTTTATTATTTATTTTTATGACATTAAGTGCTCACGGAAGAGCTGAGTTTTAAGTTGACTTTTGAATGATGTCAATGATTCTGCGTTTCAGATGGTGTTGGGAAGATCGTTCCACCAGCTGGGAACGTTGAATGAAAATGTTCTGGAAAGGGATTTTTTCCCCCCCTGTGATGGTACCACAAGCCGTCGTTCCTTTGCTGAGCGAAGGCTTCTGGTGGGGGTGTGGATTTGTAGAATGGAGTCAAAGTAAGCAGGAGAAGAGCGCGTGGTGGCTCTGTATGCAAGCATCAGCGCCTTAAACTTGATGCGAGCAGCGAGTGGTAGCCAGTGCAGGGAGATGAAGAGAGGTGTGACGTGGGTCCTTTTGGGCTCGTTGAAGACAAGACGTGCTGCTGCATTCTGGATCATGCAAAGTGTTTGGATCGCACAAGAGGGGAGTCCAAACAGAAGCGCATTACAGTAGTCAAGTCTAGAAATAAGCAGGGCCTGGACAAGAAGCTGTGTTGCGTGCTCTGTTAGGAACGGTGTAATCTTCCTGATGTTGTGGAGCGCAAACCGGTATGAGCGAGCTGTCTTAGAAATGTGTTCTCTGAAGGACAGCTGGTCATCAAATGTTACTCCAAGATTTCTGACTGACTTTGATGGGGAAATCAATGATGTACCTAACTGGATGGTGAAGTCATGTTGTATGGTGGGACTGGCGGGGAAGATGAGAAACTCAGTCTTTGCCAGGTTGATGATTTCTCATCCATGCAGAGATGTCAGCCAGACAGCTGGAGATTCGAGCAGCTACTGTGAGGTCATCTGGGTGAAATGAAAGGTAGAGCTGAGTGTCTTCAGCATAGCAGTGGTATGAGAAGCCATGTGCCTGAATGATGGGTCCCAATGAAGTAGTGTAGATGGAGAAGAGGAGAGGACCAAGCACTGAGCCCTGGGGAACCCCAGTGGTCAGTGGATGTGCTTGGGATATACAGTAGAATGTATGCACATCTTTATATCATCTATCTATCTATCTATCTATCTATCTATCTATCTGTCTGTCTGTCTGTCTGTCTGTCTGTCTGTCTGTCCGTCCGTCCGTCCGTCCAATCATTTATATCATATCATGAAATATATTAATTATATTATATTAGTAATAATAATGTTTGCAACTCTAAACTAAACTTAATAAAATGTATATAGAAAATAATAGGCAGATTGAACATCTTTCATTTATACAGTATATCCGGAAAGTATTCACAGCGCTTCACTTTTTCCACATTTTATGTTACAGCCTTATTCCAAAATGGATTAAATTCATGTTTTTCCTCAATTCTACAAACAATACCCCATAACGACAATGTGAAAGAAGTTTGTTTGAAATCTTTGCAAATGTATTAAAAATAAAAAATGAAGACAATCACATATACATAAGCATTCACAGCTTTCTCAAAATTATTACTCAAAATTGAGCTCAGGTAGAAGAGCTGTGAATACTTTCCAGATGCACTGTATCACTGATTAAATAGTAAAATGAACTTATTCATTGCATTTAACATTCTATGAACCTAAAAAGATAGCATTTGAAAATTCATACACTACCGTTAAAAAGTGTGGAGTCCAAAAAGTTTTTGCAGTTTGGAGAAGAAATTAATACTTTTATTTATCAAGGATGCATTAAATTGATCAAGCGTGACAGTAAATACTTTAGCATCGCTAGAAAAAATATATGTATATATTTTTTTATAAAAGCTTTTAAATTTATCAAAGAACTATGAAAATATGTATCAGGATTTCCACAAAAAATATTAAGCAGCATATTAGAAGGATTTCTGAAGGATGTGACTGTAATAAATTACAATTTAAAATATATTAATAATGAATCAGTTCTTTTAAATTGTAATAATCTCTATAATAATATAAAAATAATTATTTTATATTGTAATAATATTCATGTTTTACTCTATTTTTAAATAGATATTGTGAGCTCAAGAGATTTTTT
This sequence comes from Romanogobio albipinnatus, assembly GCA_023566225.1. Classification (NCBI taxonomy): domain Eukaryota; kingdom Metazoa; phylum Chordata; class Actinopteri; order Cypriniformes; family Gobionidae; genus Romanogobio; species Romanogobio albipinnatus. Next base: position 12,738,528 of record CM042261.1, on the reverse strand, counting down.
TTATCAAAACCGATCATACCAACCAACCCCAAACGTTTGAACGTTTACATTAAATTCTTTTGTTTTAGATTCTGTCATCAGTAATACACATTTTAGTGCTTATGCTTTCAACTATACCATTTTTTTTATATTTTGTTTTGAATGGACAAGAACCATCAGTGCAGACCCCAAACAGTCCCCAAGATGAAGCTATTATTTATTTATGAGAGAATCGATCCCTTTGACTCCTGAGCATAATGTTGTAATCTTTCATTAGAAACTAGAGAAGAGAGCGCTCACAGGGGCAACTAGTCACTTAAGGGAGATTATTACGTGTGTGTCTATGTGTGTGTGCCGGCACCAGGGGAGGAGAAATTATCCCAAAAACGATGGGGGAAAAGGACAAGAGAGGAAAAGTAGAACATGTGGAGCTATTATGCAGAAATTCTTACTCGAGTGTAGCAGTGACCTAGTTCTGTTATAGAACTAAACGGCGTGTGTATGCGTGTGTGTGTGTGTGTGTGTGTGTGTGTGTGTGTGTGTGTGTGTGTGTGTGTGTGTGTGTGTGTGTGTGTGTGTGTGTGTGTGTGTGTGTGTGTGTGTGTGTGTGTGTGTGTGTGCGCGTGTGCGTGTGCGTGTGTGTGTGACCACGTGTGCAGCTGTGAACATTAGCATGCATTTCGCCATGTGTCTGTGTTTTCATTTTTTTATGATAGCCTTTCCAAAAGTTTCAAAATGCCAAACTCTGGAGTTTGCACATTGCCACCGGCCCTGAAACTATCACTCCCACTGTCAGATTGTAACTGGATTTCTTATGTCGTCATGCGGAAGCAGCTCTTCTTGCTATCCATGAGGCTTCGAGGGCTGTGCGCACCGAAGACGGCCTGTGTTTTTTAATAAATCTTAATTTCCTCACTTTCAACCAGCATTGTTTCCTCTATGCATACGCAGCCCAACACTAATGATATTGCTCTAGATAAAATATGTGGGGAAAAGCTAGAGATTTATTGAACAAGATAAAAATGAATGGACAGATTTTCAATTGGAGTACATCTGCATGTCTATTGGTTTTTATCATGGAACTAAAGCTATCCGATATATTGTGCATGGAAATAAGCAGCACTGATTAATTGGGGAAATTTCTATTTTTAGGGGGGTTTTTTTACGAAAAGCAAGACAGAAACGGGAATCTGCCGTATTAATGGGACTGAACATCATTGCTCCATCACTGCAATCCAGGCACCTGAATCAGCTGTTTAAAATGCTGAAAGTGCTTGAATGCACTGCATGTCTGGTTATATAATGATCCTCCATTCGAACATCATTAGATGAATAACTTTATTACCATTATCAACAGACACACGTCTGTGCATGAAATGTCTCTAAGGATCTCTAAATATTTTAAATGCAATGACGTGTTCTATCAGAAGTCTCATTTGAGGTGAGTTTAAAGTCTCTTACACTAAGGCTGCATTTATTTGATTAAGAATACAGTAAAAACAGTAATAATGTGAAATATGATTGCAATTTAAATCTATTTGAAAAAATTCCTGTTATGGCAAAGCGGAATTTTTAGCGTCATTACTCCAGTCTTCAGTGTCACATGATCCTTTAGAAATCATTCAAATATGCGGATTTGCTGCTCCAGAAACATTTCTTATTAGGCCTATTATCAACGTTGAATGGTTGTGCAGATTCATATTTTTTTGGAAACCATGATAAAAAAGAAAATTCAGGTATGTCTGATAATTAAAAGTTTAAAAGAATGCATCCTTGCAGAATAAAACAATATTAATGTTACAAATATATATATATATATATATATATATATATATATATATATATATATATATATATATATATATATATATATATATATATATATATAAAATGTAAATATATTTAAACAATATTAAAATTACTTAAAATAAATTACTGACTGATTTTGTTATTTTTATTTTCTTTCTTTTTAATTTATTAATTATGAATTAAAGAAAAATATATAAATAAATATAGATTATAATAAATAATTTAGATTATAGATTATAGTAAATAATTATTTAAATTATAGATATTTTCTTTCTTTATAACAAGAATAATTACACAAATAATTAAAGAGCATAATGAAATAATTAGACTATAATTATGGTAAATAATTATATAAATGATTGTAGATTTTTTTTCTTTCTTTCTTTCTTTTCTTTAAAATAAGAAAAATATGAATAAAAAAATAAAACTAATTATATATTATAATGAATAATTTACATTTTAGATTATAGTAAATAATTATATAAATTATTATATATATTTTTTCTTTTTATTCTTTTTCTTTTCTCCTTTCTATTTTCCTTAAAATAAGAATAATTATGAATATTAAAAATAAATATAGATTATAATAAATAATTTATATTATAAATTAGATTATAGTATATAATTTATATTATATTATATAAATTATAATATTAAATCTCAAACCGATAGAACACCTTTGGGATGTCCAACATCAGTGCCTGACCTCACAAATGCGCTGATCAGGCACTTATGTTGGACGAGAAGGCCTGGCTCACAGTCTCCGCTTTAATTCATCCCAAAGGTGTTCTATCAGGTTGAGGTCAGGACTCTGAGCAGGCCAGTCAAGTTCCACCACACCAAACTCGCTCATCCATGTCTTTATGGACCTTTCTTTGTGCACTGGTGCACAGTCATGTTGGAACAGGAAGGGCCGATCCCCAAACTGTTCCCACAAAGTTGGGAGCATGAAATTGTCCAAAATATCTTGGTATGCTGAAGCATTAAGAGTTCCTTTTACTAGAACTAAAGGGCCAAGACCAACCCCTGAAAAACAACCCCACACCTTAATCCCCCCTCCACCAAACTTTACACTTGGCACAATGCAGTCAGGCAAGTACCGTTCTCCTGGCAACCAACAAACCCAGACTCGTCCATCGGATTGCCAGACAGAGAAGCGGGATTCGTCACTCCAGAGAACATGTCTCCACTGCTCTAGTCTAGTGGCGGCGTGGTTTACACGCTTGAATTCACTGAGCTCCTGAGAGCGACCCATTCTTTCACAAATGTTTTTAGAAGCGTCTGCATGTCTAGTTCTTGATTTTATACACCTGTGGCCATGGAAGTGATAAGAACACCTGAATTCAATGATTTGGAGGGGCGTCCCAATACTTCTGGCAAAATAGTGTATATACTACTACGCACATACATATTACTATAAAATACACACATTGTATTATTATGAAATGATTATAAGTTATATTGAAAAGAGGTCATCATGAGTGAATGACATGCAGGATTTTGCACTGGAAAATCCCACACTCATCAAAATGGCAGTTAGATGGGGGAAAATGATTTAAAATAATGAATATACTTCCATGTTGTTTTGATAAATCTATACTACTGTGTTGATGGTCTGAGAAATTAAAGGATCATTGACACAGTGCTGTAGTATTACAGATAGGGCCTGCACTTACAACCTTCCCAGAGCAAGAGAGGAAGATTGGTTTGTCAATGCGTCTTCTAAAAGAGAATTCAATACATCGATCACACCTTGGAAACTTGATGCATGTCTGCAAGAGTAAAGGACTTGTCTCGTCTGCATTTATAGATTCTGGTATAGCCTAAGCTTGGTCTGTCATAATGCTGATGTTTAGGTTAGTTATTTATCTGTAGTCCGTCAGGGTCCGTGTCGCATCGGTTCAGTTGCTGTGGTTCTCTTATCGCAGAATGAACAGTGTGTATGTCTGCTAATGAGATCGCATTGAAAACACCCTGTTCCTCCTGCTGTGTGTCTCTGTTTGCACCCGTGGTTGTGTACAAATGCATGATAGGCTTTTACTCGCATTCTCATTTGCACAGCTCACTAAAAGCTGTTTATCCACACATCTTTTGACTGTCGCTCTTCAAACTGGACGTCAGGGTTTGTTTATTTCAGCATTTAAGCTGCAAAAGCTGGGGCCATAATAGAAATGGCCTGTTGTTTGTCATGCCAATAAAGCACACGGAACTGAAACTACAGTCAACATCTACTGTACTTCACACAGTGTGACAGATCTGAACTGCCAGATATTTGTTGTCCCCTGCCTGAAGACAACAGATTGATATAAACAAGAATGATCACGAGGATCATCTGTCAGTCTGGTCATTAGCCAACTGAACCAGTTGTCGCAATTTATTTTTATTTGGATGGCATGACCGAGCTACAGCTCTGGTAATTTGCCGTGGCTGCCATAAAAGCAAATTGCGGCAGTTATTTTAATACAATTATTATTTCTTATACACTGCTGGCATGTCTGTGCAACTTCTGTGCATGTGTCTTTGTGTGTTTGACAAAATCAAAGACCCCATGATTTTGTAGCTTTGGAGCCATAGATCGCTACCTTGTATTTTAGAGCCCATTTGTTATATTGGACATTAGCTGATATTAGATATTTAATTGTACATGCTAATTTTCTCTATTTTTATTATTTAACACTCTATATTCTATAAATCTGAATATTCATTTTTATCTTATGCATTGTAATGTGAAGCATAAATTCACTTGTAGCACAGTATTAATAATATTTTAATATACACTTATCATATTTACATTACATTTACATTTATGCATTTGGCAGACGCTTTTATCCAAAGCGACTTACAGTGCACTTATTACAGGGACAATCCTCCTGGAGCAACGTGGAGTAAAGTGCCTTGCTCAAGGACACACTGGTGGTGACCGCTGGGATCGAACCAGCAACCTTCTGCATATCAGTTCAGTGGTTTAACCCACTGGACCACCACCTCTCCATATCTTCCATTTATTGCTTAATATAGGCTTTATTATAAGCTATTTATAGGCTATTATTAATATAGACTATTTTCTTTCTTTCTTAAATATTCTTTAAAATAAGAATATTTATGAATTTAAAGGGAATTAGAATTAGATTATAATTAATATTTTAGTAGATTATAGTAAATATTTATATATTATATATTTTTCTTTCTTTTATTATTTCTTTAAAATAATAATAATTATTAAATAAAAATAAAAAGAATAATAAATTACAATATATAATTTAGATTATACTAAATATATCATCTTTTTCTTCGTTTTTCTTTCTTTCTTTCTTTAAAATAAGAATAAAAAACAAATAATCATAGATTATAATGGATAATTTAGATCAAAATTATAGTTTAATTAAATAAACAATTTTAGATTTAGTTTTCTTTCTTTCTCTAAAATAATAATTATGAATTTAAAAATACAAATAATCATAGATTATAATGAATATTATTATTATAGTAAATAATTATATTCATAATTATAGTTGTTTCTTTTCTTTCTTGCTTTAAAAAAGAATAATTATGAATTAAAGAAAATAATTATATTAATTAAAAAATATATGAAAAAATTAGATCATAGTAAATAATTAAATAAATAATTATAGATTTTTCTTTTTTAGTCCTTTCTTTCTTTAAAATAAAAATAATGATAAAACATAATAATTATGGAGGCTTTTTTTCTTTCTTTCTTTTTCACTATAAACATTCACCTTCCAACTGTTCCCATCAAACAATGTCATGTGGTCCCTTCAAAAACAAGCTTGTGAACCTCTTCAGAGAGACCTTGGCACTGCAGGCCTGCTTTTCACACCGGTGTGTTTGTGTGTTTTTGTTGGCATTCAGTTCAGAGTGATGAGAAGAAACAGGCGGAGATGACCAACGTTTGCCTGCCATTACAACCTCCTCTGCTTCCAACGTGAATACGTCAGAAAACTCTGATCCAATACACAATTTCACTCTGACATTCAATGAGCATCTATCTTGGTAGTTTTCTACCAACTCGACGTCCGTACTTCAGCATGACTTCAAAGCCAAGCTGGTGCTTTTCAGAAAGGACCAACTCTTTGAGCCCGCCCAACAGGACGCAATCTCTATCTGGCGAAAACCAACGTGAAACCATTATGAAAACGATCCCTGTAGTACATGAAATAACCTAGTTAATGGTGTAGCCTAGCAACACAGAGCTTTGGGTGTGCTAGCAAACATGTGTGCGGAAGAACATGCTTTCCTGCTAGCTTTGATGGCATAAATCTGAATAGCATAAGATGGTCCGATTCCACCCCCCACCGTCTCAGAGGTGACGTGGCTCGACGTCCTCGTATGAGCACAGCTAAACGACTGTTTGCTCAGGAAAGCAGTCAGTAAAAAGAGCAGAAGGCTGTTTAAATCCCTCTCAACCCTCTGTTCCACTCACACAGTGTTAATAGTGCACAGGCCCGTAACATGAATAATGAGCATAACATCCATTAACACACGAGCACCTGGGCTTATTGTACTCTATGGGCTGGGTAACAGTGACTGTGAGAGAGAGAGATAGAAAGGAAAAGAATGACTGAGAGGATGAAAGAGATGTGCGTGTATGAATATTCAACATATCTGCACCAAAGCAGAAGCCTAGGCTAAAAGATCAAAGAGGGTAAAACGGTCCTCTCACATGGTTGCGGGCACGTTCGATAGTCTCGTCACATCACGTATGCACACTAACACGCGTTTCTTTGCAATTCTGCATCTTATTTTGTGCAGCTATAACAAATGATTTCTCTTTGTAGTCTCGCTGAGGATAAATGTTCATAAATACCAGCAGAAACACGTCATTTATCTACTGTAGTTTGATATCAGTCACACATCTCCATGCTGATAAGTGTGATATCTACATCTATTCTATTACCAATTCATGTTCCTGTCCATCCTAATCTTTTCACTGTTTTCTCCCTCCATTTTCCCTCACGCCTAGTTTTTGACCTTCCATTTTGTCCTTCAATGTCTCAGCTCTTCCCGTTTTTCTTCAGCAGCCTTGTCTTACTCTCTCTCCCGCTGCGGGTGAGGGACCGGAGGGGGTTGGGCGTGCTCTCTCTCTCACCCTTTCCCCTCTTTTCTCTCCATCTTGGTCTCTCTAGAAAAGAGGAGCATGTTTTTAGGGTGCATTGGATACAGTATTTTATAGAGTAATGGACTGAATTTGTCGTGTGAAATGCTGAGGTGCTAGACTTCAGAGAAGCAGAAAAGTTCGCCTTTTTTCTCACTTTGATAGTCTGACTGGAGAACGATTGATAAATGGCTCCATCCTCTCTCATATTGAGCTCTGGGCTGTCGATGACTTGAGGCACTGAAAGATGGAGAGGAGGAGGGGAGCTGCTAAAAAGATGGATCAGTTCTTTGAAATTAATGGACATCTTTTTTCCTCCTATTTTTAGATGTAAAACCGGAGGGTTTGATGATGCTGTTTACTTTGCCTGTATTGAAATAATATTCTGGGTTAAGTACAAGTTAAGCTCAATTTACAATGTTGGTGACATAATGTTGATTACCACTAAAATTCATTTTTACTGTTCCTTTGTTTTCTTTAAAAAAAGAAACATAAATCTGTAGCCTGACGTCGTCATACTCAATTCTACACTCTAAAAAAAAAAAGGTTCTATATGGCACCAAAAAAGGTTCTTGGCTCGTAATCATAGGGGAACCTTTTTAAGTGTTATATAGAACCAATTTTGGTGCTTTGGTGGTTCTTCACCGGTTCTTTGACTAAGGTGCTATATGGCACCGCTAACTAAGGTGTTATATAGCACCGCTACCATATACAGAACATGTTAAGATATGGTGCTATATAGCACCAAAAGTGGTTCCTCTATGATTACAACGAAGAACCACTTTTGGTGCCATATGGAACCTTTATAGTCAGAATTTGAGTCTGATACTGCTCCGTTGGGCTGTGATTATGGGGCGTGTTTAAACCGAACCAGGAAAGACCTCAATTGGATAGACCAACAACCAATCAGAGCTTCAAGTCCGCGGGTTGAAGCGACCCCAATTATGTGATACACTCTAAAAAAAAAAGGTTCTATATGGCACCAAAAATGGTTCTTGGCTCGTAATCATAGGGGAACCTTTTTTAGTGCTATATAGCACCAGTTTTGGTGCTTCAGTGGTTCTTCAGCGGTTCTTCAGAGGTGCTATATAGCACCTTAGTCAAAGAACCGGCGAAGAACCACTGAAGAACCACTGAAGAACCACTGAAGCACCAAAAAAGCACTAAAAAAGGTTCCCCTATGATTACGAGCCAAGAACCATTTTTGGTGCCATATAGAACCTTTTTTTTTTCAGAGTGTATACAGACCCAGGAATGCAAAATTTTGCAGGCAGTCCAGCCAAAATAACACATATTTTACCCACCAAATGCCATTTTTCCCGGAGAACCCACCCGGAAAGCTATTGGGCTTGTTTTTAGCTAGTTTTGAGTAGCAATTGGGCGAGTTTTGCTGTAAAAACTTGGCAACCCTGTCTGCACGCACGCTAGAATAAGTCACGTTAGAAGAAGAAGATGAGTGTAAACGATCTTTACCGGTGTTGTAAAAAAAGAATTTAAGGATACACAGAGTACTTACCAACACAATCATCATTTCTGAGAGAAATAGTAAAGGTGAATGCATATACGAACAAGTTCTCCGTTTAGGATTAGAACAAATTCAACCCAAGCGCCTTTGATGACGTGGATGATTACGTTACTGTTTATCATCTGTCCATCATCGTCTAAAGCCCGCCGTGACAATTAGATTGGTCCGAACAGTTTCTTTTCGGGCATAATTACTTCTCTATGGATCAAGTCCAGACCGAACTGCCCGTGCAAAAAATGTTGTGGGCGGGCTAAGTTCGTCTGGCATCCAGGCTAATAAATCTGGGTAACAGTGAGACACTTAGGCCCTGTTTACACCTTGTATCAAGATGCGTTTTGGTTGAATGGATCACATTTGGACGACGTTAAATACAGGTGTAAACGAGGTCTAAACGGTTTGAGCTTGACCACTTCCAGAGGTAGTCGAAAACGCACCGAATTGCTTTCGTAGTGTAAACACTCATGTGGCCGAATGCAGCTACAAAAGACCGCCTATTCTCTGCCTACTGACCAAATGCGTAAACAATATGGGAAGCACGCTAACCAGACGAGATTTCAACTTTGGCGGGTGGAGACCCAAGTTTGGTTTGAAGATGAAAAACGTACACAGCGCTCGCCGTGGTCTGACGGCTATCAGAGCAAAAACGCTGCTGCTCTCCAAATGTTTTTCCGCCATCTCCGGGCATATTCATATGTAAATTGCACAAGCTGATTACGTCCATTTGAAAGGTCTGAAAAAGCCCATACATTTATCCACCAATGGACCCTCCCCTCGAAGAAATCAGGACAGAAATGGTTGAAAGTGGACAAAAGAGACAGATTAAAACACAGGTTTATGTGTCGCCCTCGTCTACTTGTGTTCTGATCGACCAAAACCCTTGTTCATACTATGTACTTATTATAGTAATTACAATAGCTGGGTAATAACTAGGTACTAACCATGAACCTACCCCTAAACGTATCCTGTGTAGTTAGCTTTTATTACCCAGTATTTTATTAGGCAAGTACATGTAAATGCACATACTGTAAAATAAAGTGCAACCAAAAAAAACATTAAGATATGCATATATTTGTTAGATATTCGTACATAAACATGCATTTGTTGCACATGTCCCCTATTTATTCCTGTGATGGCAAATTTTCAACAGCCATTTTGCAGTCTTCAGTGTCACAAGATCCTTCAGAAATCATTCTGATACTGATTTGGTACTCAATAATTTTTTTTTTTATTATTATCAATGTTATCAATTATCAACACATTTGCAGCTTAATATTGTTGTTGAAACCATGACACTTTTTTTCTATTCTTGATGAATAGAAAGTTGAAAAGAACAGAATTTATATAAAATGGAAATTATTAATGTCAGTCACTTTTACAGTTTTACAGTTTGCACTTTATTTTACAGTATGTGCACTTACAGTATACTTATCTAAGAAATGACTGCTTAATATAAGGTAGCTACATGGTTTAAGGTTAGGTTCAGGGTTAGTACCTAGTTATTACCCAGTTATTGTAATTACTATAATAACCACATAGTATGTACATGGGAAACAAGACTGTAAAATAAAGTGCTACCAATTTAATGCGTCCTTACTGAATAAAACTATTAATTTCTAAGATTTTATAATTCAACTTTTCAGTAGGTAATGTTAGAATAATAAGCAATTTTAACCAGGACACGGACCGTGTAACATTGACATCATCTAACCATCGTAGACGCTTTAATATGTGATATGTTTTATTAGACAAGGGAACAACTGTTTGGATACATTTATAGACTGAAAACTAATCATTGTTTTATAGCTCAACACAGTTATGCTGCGTTCACACCACGCAAATTCGCGCGAATGACTTCAATTTGACTCAAATTTGACGCAAATTGAGCGTCTTGCGCGATACCCACGAATGGTGCTTTTTGTGCCTTCATTCATTTGAAGCGATTTCGCGTCTGACGCCGAGTTGATTTTTTTTTACTTTGGCATCAATTCGCGCTGCGTTAGCCAATCAGGAGCCTGCTTGCTGCTGTCACGTGGTAAAGTGACGTGATGAGAAACCCCGCATAATTTAAAAATACTACTGTTATTGTGTCACAAAATTTAGTTTTAAGACTTTTTCAGGTGAGAATGTAGTTGTTTAAAGTTTCAAATCTGTGGTTTATTTATAAAGAGAGCGCGTATTTAAAAAAAATAATCTTGGCAAGAACAAGAACAAAGTTTGTTCTGGCCAGGATATTCCATACTTCACGAAAAAAGCAGGTGCCGAACATCTCCGTTTCTCTGCATTAACCCCGTCCACTTTAAAATTCTGGCCAATCACACAATAGTTCTCGGACACCCACAAGAAAAAAGTTTTCTGCTCAGGCGATGTGTCGAGAACGAACTGCAAGAACTCCCAAACCAGGGCTCTGAGAACAAAATGACGGCAGCCCTGGGAGCGAGAACTTCTGGGAGCGAGAACTTGCGGAGTATGTAGTGGCCTTTAGTCGTATTGTTTAAATCTTTTCTCGAGTACCATGTTTTTCATGTCTAAAATCATCTAGCTTACTGCAGTGTGCAACAAGTGTCTCATTGGAGCCATGGAGCGAACGCACAGAGTAAATTTTGTACATCATTTTCAACACACTCCAATATGATCAACAGCGCTGCGTTACCCCACATACGCTTGACCGGAAAAAGCAGAAGCGGCTACTGTAGCATTATAAAAGCTCTGATTCTTATATCTCCGATTATTATAAAAGATCTCGATTCTTTCCCAACGGCTATGAGGTGAAGACGACGTCTCCCATGAATCCGCGCTCAATCTCGGAGTCATCAAGCTACGCCTTTGTTTTGAATAGGCGACCTCTAGTGGTGAAAAACTGCATATTGTGCCTTTAAGACACAGTCTTAACATTATGGCAATGTTTATGCAACTGGCCTCTGTACTGAACTCTGAATATACCTTTAAACCATACATCCTGATTGATTCTGAAACTGTTGCATACAAGAAAGGTCATGTGATTCAAGTCCTTTTTCTCTTTGAGTTTTTATTTTGATCGTTCACAATCGCACTCTCTTCAGGATTGCTTCCTGGCAAGAACCGGATTTCAAAGCCTCTCCTTCTCAGGAGCAGGCCAGCCTCACCTGTAGAGCGGGAGAAGAAAGAGTGGGAGATGCAGGAGACCCTCAGGGTGTGAATTCTCATTTATCTGTTACTGTCCATCTCTCCATGCTGGAGTTGATGGATTGAGCAGGCCAGAGAAGGCATGATGCAAGAGCTTATCTCTTTGAGAGAGAGAGGGATTTAGAGAGAAATCATATTAAACCCCTTCACCTACACTCAAAAAAAAAGGTTCTATATGGCACCAAAAATGGTTCTTGGCTCGTAATCATAGGGGAACCTTTTTAAGGGCTATATAGCACCAATTTTGGTGCTTCAGCGGTTCTTCAGAGGTTCTTCACCGGTTCTTTGACTAAGGTGCTATATAGCACTGCTAACTATGGTGCTATATAGCACCGCTACCATATGCAGAACATGTTAAGATATGGTGCTATATAGCACCAAAAGTGGTTCCTCTATGATTACGACGAAGAACCATTTTTGGTGCCATATAGAACCTTTTTTTTTTAGAGTGTATATGTGTGTAATGGTATGACTTGGTCTACAAGTTCATTTGGATATCTGTGTGCTCAGAACTGATGAATTCTGTCATCATTTACTCACCTGCATATCGATTCAAACTTTTTTTCTTCTATGTACACTGTATAAAGTGCTAGAATTGTCACCAGAAGGAGCTATTTCTACCTGATCTAACTTGTAGACTTTGTTTTGTTGGTGCAACCCAATGTATGAAGGTTGATTCTTTGATGTTAAAGAAGACAAATACATTTTAAACTTTCTTTAGCGTGTAGTGTTGGCTAGTATTTGTTCACAGGAGGACGCAAAACTAAATTCAAAAAGATTTTATATTTTCAGTTACACCTGCTTTCAAATAAGTCTTTACTCAGATGACCACCTGATGCATACTGTGCTCCAAAATGGAAAGGGATGCTGAAAATTGCAATTGTAAGCTTAGTGGCACTGAGTCTGTGAAAGATATTAAAGATTTTATGTGAGGCACTTACAAGGGTAACAAGGGTTTTATTTTGATGGTTCACTTTAGACATTCTACTAGCTATAAACAACTTTGGAACTACATGCCAACTCTTATTAGAGTATTAGTAGACTGTCTGCTTAATATCTGCTAACACTTTATTATAACAGACATTCTACTAAGTATCTTTATAACTACATTTGAACTTATTCTACTAACCCGAACCGCAACACCTAACCATAACAGTCTACTAATACTCTGAGAGTTAGTTGACATGTAGTCTCAGCTTCAGACAACACGCCCACGGAGCGCTGGCTGAATGTCTGATGCATATGGCACACTTATCTGGAAACACTTCAAGAGTTTCAAAGTAGTCATCTGAAAAACTACATATTGTGCCTTTAAGACACAGTCTTAACATTATGGCAATGTTTATGCAACTGGCCTCTGTATTGAACTCAGAATATTCCTTTAAATCCTACATCCTGATTGATTCTGAAACTGTTGCATACAAGAAAGGTTCGTTCACAATCGCACTCTCTTCAGGATTGCTCTCTTCCTGGGAAGAACCGGATTTCAAAGCCTCTCCTTCTCAGGAACAGGCCAGCCTCACCTGTAGAGCGGGAGAAGAAAGAGTGGGAGATGCAGGAGACCCTCAGGGTGTGAATTCTCATTTATCTGTTACTGTCCATCTCTCTATGCTGGAGTTGATGGATTGAGCAGGCCAGAGAAGGCATGATCCAAGAGCTTATCTCTTTGAGAGAGAGGGATTTAGAGAGAAATCATATTAAACCCCTTCACCTATATGTGTGTAATGGTCTGACTTGGTCTACAAGTTCATTTGGATATCTATGTGCTCAGAACTGATGAATTATCATTAACCAAGCAGATAGAGCAACCATTGTAGGGAAAAACATACTATGGTAGTGAATGGTTGCTCTATCTGTTTTGTTACAAACATTCTTCAAAATATCTTCTTTTGTGTTCAGCAGAACAAAGAAACAAATACAGGTTTGGAACAACTTGAGGAAATGATGACAGAATTTGTATTTTTGGGTGAACTATCGCTTTAAAGAAGACCTATTATGCTTTTTTTAACATTTTCAACTTTCTTTCGTGTGCAGTGTTGCTGTTTGAGCATGAAAAGGTCTGCAAAGTTAAAAAGCAAGGGGCGTGAAATTTCCATAACACGTTGGAAGCAGTTGACCAATCACAACACATTCATCCAGCCAACCAATCAGAGCACATTGCGCTTTTTGGAAGGAGGGGCTTAATAGAGACAGGAACTAAACAGGGGTGCATTTCCCGTACAACGACGTAACTCACTGCTTAACTACCATAGTATGATGCATCGTCGAAGAAATCAACTAGCTAGTCACGACTGTTTCCCGAAACCGTATTGCCGCAAATCTGTCATTCAACCACGTTGGTTAATGATGTCACGCAGTTGGTGGAGTAATAACTGCTTTTAATTAATTATTTGGAGATCGAATTCATGCTAGATTTATTGCTATAAATTATGGACATGGCACCTGAGGACTAATTCTTAATTTTCTCAGTTATTTTGCTTTATTTTCAGATTCATACGTACTAGAGCACGTCCGCACATGCTTCAAAAAAGGTGCTTTAAATCTCTTGGCAAACTAAAAGACAAATGAAATTTGTATGTATTCTAATTAAAAGATATTGATTGGACTAAATGTCAGCTTGCTTATTTTGGTCAATATAAGGATTTATTAAGTCCACATGTCATGCAAACAAGAAACTATGCTTCTAACCACAGGTCGAGAGCTGTCGTTGCAAGCATACAAGTTTGCGATGCTGTTTGCGAATGTTCGTTGGAACTATGGTTTCGGGAAACACCAACTCGTTGAACTATTCTGATATGACGGAACTTACGACCATAGTTGGCTAACGACGCTTTCGGGAAACACACCCCAGAGCGTTACTGACAGACTGGGAAGAGAGAAGCTGCAACAAATAGTCTAGTAGCCAACTAGGTGAACCCGGAAATGTTGAGTACACCAAAGTTTTATTGCAGAAATGTGAAGTATGGGTCCCCAGCATACAGAAACTGCCGGATGCTAATTTACATATGTTGAGCAATTTGCATAATTAGCATTATTAGCATTATTAGCTTAGTCGTCCATTTTGACCACATATTTTGCACTGTATGGCCAATTTCTACAATATGTGAGTGGTTTTAGAGGTTTTAGAGGATGCTGATTTCATTTCTGGCATTTTCAGATTTCAAAGAGCTAATTTTATTACATATTTTGATTTATTTATGCAAATTTTTATCACATTCACGCATAATCTTAGGTTATTTTTATGGTAAACAAAATAATCTTACATTTCAAAATCATGAGTGCTCTTGTGAATGTTGATGCATTGTTTTCAGGGTATAGTGAAACTGAATCCCCTCCTGACACTTTTGTAGATTCAAAATAGCTTTTTGGATAAACAATGAATTTTTGTTTAGCTGAATGTTATGCATTTCTGGAGGAAAAAGCAATATGGGTTTTTGACATAACTTGGATCCTGCAACTGTACGATACATATTAATTGGGTAGCTCTTTAAGACACCCAATGAGATGACATCACCTTAGCCCATCACCATGTGTGATCAAGGAACTATGTACAAATATACATGCCATACAACACAGGCCCGAATGGCAGAAGGGCTGCCCAGGTTGGTCCGCAAGTCGCAAGATCCAACGAGGACCCAGTTAAAACTCCGCCAGACGCAAGAGTTAAAACTGAGTCTGGGCAACCCAGGTCAGCCCGCCAGACGCAAGGCTAACCAACATGGCCTCACCTCCGCACCACGCCAAACATGTAAATATACAATATATACATGCCATACAAGACAGGCCCTGCAAGTCGCTAGAGCCATGACCGAATGGCAGAAGGGCTGTCCAGGTTGGTCCGCAAGTCGCAATATCCAACGAGGACCCAGTTAAAACTCCGCCAGACGCAAGAGTTAAAACTGAGTCTGGGCAACCCGGGTCAGCCCGCCAGACGCAAGGCTAACCAAGCGGGCCTCACCTCTGCACCACACAGAGCACACACACTGGCTACCACCTTCAGGCAAACTGCTATGCTTCATAATTAATTAACAAAAGGCAGCCTCATCATCTTCACTATCCTCGTCTGTTGTGTCATCATCTTCTCCTGACTCTTCATCCCTCTCTTTGTGTTCTTGGTGTTGTGTAAGTATGTTGCAGCATATAGCATCATTGCCTTTGCAGGAACAATAACTGGTACAGGCCAGACCTGCAGCTGCACAGCTGCACTTTGCTGATGTGCAAGGTTTCAACCCGGCTTTGCAACCACAGCTGACAACATCTAACAAAGCAGGAGGAGCAACTGGACTTGAATCCTGGGTGGGCATAATCAGTTCTTCTCCTTCCTTTAGGCCCATCTTCTTGTCCCATCCAAACAAGGTGATATCCACCGCCGGTGGATCAGGCTGGTCTGCTGCTTTCCATAGCAGCACCTGTAGGTGGGCACGTCTTCCATGAAGGCGCATATTGCGCTCTGTAGGAGGTAGTGTCTTCAGTACTGGGGGCCTTTTGCGCTTTCGGTAAATTTCATACCGGGCTGCATCCAAGGTTACAGAGTTCCTCTGATTGTACAGAGCTAGAAAGAAAGCCCTTGTTGCTTTTGTGATCTGTAAATCTGTGGCTTCTGTCTCTCCAATACAGTGGAGAAGCTTACCAGGTACGACTCTCATGGCCTTGAGTGCAGACACCTTCCCCTTCCCAACAGGATATGAGGTGGTATCACATCCCGAAAGAGCATGCATGGCCAGAATGGAACCACATTGGTCACCCAGATTCTCTGCAGTTGCATTTATGCTGAGAACAGTTCCATTCCATTTTTCCATCTGTAGGTTAGTTGTGATACCAGCCTTCCAACACCAATAAACCATAAGCACAAAGACATCTGTGTCATCACTGAGAATGTGAACAGTTGAAGCCCCATGTCTGACAGCATCTAACATGTAAGATATAAGTGATATGTCGGCCTCATCATGAGTGTCAATGCTGTCAGCACTACTGACCATCATGATCTTATTTCCTACATTGAAAGTACACAGGAGTTCGCTCAGCCTTTGTTTGTTGTGATTGTTTTTCAAGACTTTGTCTCGACTGGGTAGAGGTGTAGTCAATGAGAGCTTGTACTCTGTGGAGCTCTCTCCTGCTCTTCTATGTCTCTCATGGTCCTTGGTAGACGCCTGCAAATATCTGTCAAAGATGACAAATGTTTGGGTGTCGTAACAACTAAGCCGACGTCCCATGCTGGCTGCAAGATCTGCCACTGTCCCAGACGATGGCCAAACCACGTGATAAATGAGCTGGGATGCATCCACAATGACAACATCTGGTGGCTGTGGATTGCAGACTGGAATTCCGAGCTGCTGGACAAGCACTGATTTATTGCCCTTTCGCAGGCATCCATTGTCATCGATGATAGACAAGGGGACTGGGCTAAGCTCATATTTGAAGAGAGAAGAGAGCTCAATTTTTCTCTGGCCTCCCACCACCAACAGTCGAGCAAATAATGACTCAAGGTCACAAACAACCTTCCCACTGACCTTCATTCCCTTTTTCTGGAACTTCATAGTCACTACCTTGTTAGAGATGGGTGCATGAAATGCCTCCGGAAGTGATGAAGAAAACTTTTCACACGTAGCCTGGCCAATCTTCAGCGCATCTTGCACATTCACTTTTTCATCAGCCACCTGTCCATTTATGATGTGGTAGAGCAAAGTGCTCTCTGTCATGAGTGGATTTGTGTTTTCCCACAGCATCCTCACAATTTTAGAGCGGTCCTCAGCATCCAACTCCCGTCGTGCTTCACCCTCCTCTTTGTGTCTGTTGGACACAGTCTTCTCTGATGCTACTGTATCACTGTACATGTCATCCAATGATTGAGAGAGATGTGAACATATGCCAAATGATTGGATCCAAACTGCAACCTGCTCAGGGTTAGTTGAAATGCCCTTCATGCCCCCTGCTCCCTTCCCTTGCCTGATGTATGTCTGCTCCCCAAACATATCGGCACTCACTGCAGGTGCACCCTCTGAATGGCGGCACACATGACTTCCAGCAAGAAGGTCATCTTTTGCAATGGAAGGAAGGTGCTGCATTTCTCGTAAATACCAAGTGATCCATCTAGCATAATGGTGATGACCAGCAGCAAAAAAATAGGGTAGCATCTCTTCAAGGCAGTGTTGTTGCAGCAGCCAGTCACCCTCCCTCTCTGCTCGCCAGAATCTATGTGCTATTAAGGTTGGAGTAATAAAGCAATCCACCCATAATCGGCCTGTTGGGTGCTGTCTTGCTTTTTCCAGGTATTCCAGTATCTGCTGATGACTCTTTATTCCCTCCTTTAAGAATTCATGAAGAAGAGCATACATAACCATACGGAAGGCTCGCATGGCCTTAGGCCAGGCCTTTCCATTGAAGATAGATTTCAGGCCCCCAAATGATGCACCTACCAACTCCTCAAGGCCTGTTGAATTCATCAGCTCCCCAATTGAGCCAATGAATGACATCAGGGTGTGCATCATTCCAGGGCTGAGCACCACTGATGCCCATCGCTGTGGGTCACCCCATTTGATCTGGCAAGCAATCTTGTACAGCTGCATGTCAAATGTTATATGACTGTAGCTCATGCCAAGCCGCTTGAGTGATGTGTCCAGGTATGCAATGGTACGGAGCACAGTATCAGGATGAGCAGGAGGCGAGTCGAGCAATGGTCCAAAGACACTTATAGTCTTCATTTTAGACACACCTTCTTCACTGTGACGATCTTGCACAACATTGTAGGCCGACCAGTCCAGGGGAAGAGGGGTAGAATGGAGTTGACATAGCCAAGCAGCATCCCTCCTCTGTGCTCTAGAAACCCTCTCTTGGATGCTCTCTTGGACAGTAGCTATTAGTGGCACTTCTTTCAGAGCAGGTGGTGTCAGCTTCTTGGGGCCTGTATAATGTTCAATGGCAAGACTGCAGTTAGCTACCGGACAGAATTTCTCAGCTTGGAGCTTTGTCAGACGGGGTACTTTTAGCAAGGTAATCCCACCGCCTGGAGTCACCATTCCAGGGAACAGGATCCCTGCAGGATTTTGCACAAACTGAGTGGCCATGGCATGTGTTGTGCGGCAACCGTTGGGTGTGAAGACTACAAGATCAAAATTATCACCCCAACTGTGAATAGGGCCAATGCACCTCTCCAGTCCTAATACCCGCAGGTACTTGTCTGCATCATCTGAGGCATATTTGGCAGCTGACTTCCGGAACCGGAGGACCTCATCATATGTTACAACAAGACCATGCTCATTTAGGTTCCGAACCAGTTCTGAACTACCATGCTTATGATGAAGTTTTACAGCTAGCCCCAAAGTTGTCTGATTCCAGCTTTTACTGATGTGCTGCTGGATGCATTGAGCAAGTGTGAGTGCTGGTTTGGTCACCGTTTCTTCCCTGGACACAAGACTGGAGACAAGTCTTAGGAGAGTTGGACTTGTATCTTGAATGACCCTTTCATGCCTAAAGCTGCCAAGGTCGTATTCACGAGGCAATGGAATATTCTGGACCTCTGCCCGCACTTTCCTGACAACCTTGTTGACATCATCATCGTCGTCATTGGAGAGACCAGTTTGTCCTACTAATTTGAGGGATTTACCAATGTACTGCCTAAAGCCAACAATAGTCTGGCATCCTTCAACTCTTAGTACAATAACAGCATCACCATAATAATCACACAGGTTGGCCAGCATTTGCTTCCGGCACAAACTCCCAGAATTAGCTACAAAAACATTATGTAATTCGGAGACAGTCCAAGTCACTGACTTGTTTGCACTCATGTGGTCTATGACCGAAGCTAGGCAGCTGTCAATTGGTTTACTAGCAGTTGCACTTGAGTCAATAGGTACCTTCCTGAAAGCATTGTAACACTTGGAGTGATACTGAGCATCAGCTGCAGGTAGGTCCATGATGCCATTTACCCGTAGTTTCACAACTTCTGCCCAATCATCCTGCCGTTCATCACATTTAGACAAAATCACATCTTTGAAGGATGGAAGGCCTGGCCTATCTAAAGTCTGACATTTTTTAACTGGATTCCACCTGTTAGGATTTTTAGAGTCTTTTTCTTCACAAATAAGACCACAGAACAAACACTGTTTTGAATACTCAAAGGCAGTGAGTTGAGAGCGAATGATTCGCTTTCCGGGCTGACTCTGACACGAGTCTGACTTGCGTTTGCTCACATTTCTAGAGCGAGAAGTATATGAGCTGTAGCAAGATTTATGACATAGCACAGAAGCTGATGAAGCACCGTCAGTAGCAATAATGTTTGACAAAGTCTCATGTATGGCTGTGTCTCCGAGCTCCTCACTCTTAATTAGCAAAGTAGCGATTCCTTTGGACCCAGATATTTTAAAGTCACCATCTTTGCCACTGCATGGTGCAAACAGACACTTCTTTCCCGACATTTCGACCTGATCGTTTTTGAAAGTACTTAACCCTAGAGTCGATGGTTAAATAATCCTCCACAACAACTTGAGAAAGCAGCAATAACACTGAAT
Organism: Romanogobio albipinnatus; assembly: GCA_023566225.1. NCBI lineage: Eukaryota > Metazoa > Chordata > Actinopteri > Cypriniformes > Gobionidae > Romanogobio > Romanogobio albipinnatus. The sequence continues at coordinate 12,718,433 of CM042261.1, read as the reverse complement.
ATCGACTGTTTTTAATCCTTTCCTTATCAAACCACAAGAAGTGTGAATTTTTAAAAAAGAAGATTTAAATAATGCTAACTAATTTTAAAACACCAGATTCACCCACAAAATGCATCTGACTAGAGATTCACAATGTATTGAACAGTACTGTCATTATAACTCTGTCCACCTTTTATCTGAATATGAAAACATTAGTAATGTCAGTGTTAAAATGTCAACATTAAATCCCATGAATGACTTTGCTATGAATATTAAGGGCGATATAAGAAAAAAATATTTGCAAGGTGAATTTTCACTTTAAAACTAGACTATGCTCCCTTGCTTTAAAACATACTTATTACAACTACTACAACAGCTAGCTGCAACAGCTTATTTACATAAAAAAATGACCGGACCTGTGTAAACAAATTTAGGTTATCAACATTCACATCAAAGACCAAGAGCTCTTGTGATGCTGAAATGTGAGATTATTGTGTTTACCATGAAAATAACCAAAAAATATGTCCGAAATTAATAAAAATGTGTTTAAATGTATCTAAATTTGTTATAGAATTACCATTTTGAAGTCTGAAAGTGCCAGAAATGAAATCAGCATCCCCTAAAACCTCTAAAACCACTCACATATTGTAGAAATTGACCATACAGTGCAAAATATGTGGTCAAAATGGACGATTAAGCTAATAATGCTAATTATGCGAATTACGCAAATTGCTCAATATATGCAAATTAGCATCCGGCAGTTTCTGTATGCTGGGGACCCATACTTCACATTTCTGCAATAAAACTTTGGTGTACTCAACATTTCCGGGTTCACAATGGGGCTCTATGGGCTGGCTACTAGACTAAAAGTAAAATATGTGAAAATAATGTTTTTTCAACAATCGAACATGAAAAACTATTCTAGTAGACCCCAAAACAAAATCAGGACTTTGTAAAAAGACGTAATAGGTTGTGTTTAAATAATATTTCTGAATAAAATCTTAAATAAAATGTACATATTTAGGAAAAAAACACGAAGAATGTAGAAAGTAATTATTTAAAATAAAATGAAGCTTAAAGGGTTAGTTCACCCAAAAATGAAAATTCTGTCATTAATGACTTACCCTCATGTCGTTCGACACCAGTAAGACCTCCGTTCATCTTCGGAACACAAATTAAGATATTTTAGTTGCAATCCGATGGCTCAGAAAGGCCTCCATTGGCACAATGCACTGTACATTTACATTTATGCATTTGGCAGACGCTTTTATCCAAAGCGACTTACAGTGCCCTTATTACAGGGACAATCCCCCTGGAGCAACATGGAGTAAAGTGCCTTGCTCAAGGACACACTGGTGGTGACCGCTGGGATTGAACCAGCAACCTTCTGCGTATCAGTTCCATGGTTTAATGGTCAGCGAGTCGAATCATGATTCAGATCGCGTGTCAAACCACCAAACTGCAGAAATACGTGACTTTGGCGATCCAAACCGCTGAATCGGCACACTGATTCATAACGCTTCGAAGCTTCATGATGCTGTGTTTTGAAATCATAAGTCGTTATTTAGGGGTTTTTTTGCACACAAAAACCATTATCATCGCTTTATAAAGTTATTGTAGAACCACTGTAGTGAGATGGACTTTGTAACGACGTCTTTAGTACCTTTTATGGGTCTTGAGAGTGTACAGTGCATTGTGCCAATGGAGGCCTTTCTGAGCCATCGGATTTCAACTAAAATATCTTCATTTGTGCCTGAAGATGAACGGAGGTCTTACGGGTGTCCAACGACATGAGGGTAAGTAATTAATGACAGAATTTTTGGGTGAACTGACCCTTTAATGACACAAAAAATGGCATAAAATAAATTAAAATGAAGTTATTTTATGGTGCTTTTTATCACTATTGAGCTCGACAGATGATAACCCAGATCATCATTAAAAACAGTGGTCAGTACTTTTATATACTACATAAAAAGTCATACAGGTTTAGAACATCATGAGTGAGTAAATGATGATGATGATTTTAATTTGAGGTTTAACTTTCCCTTTAAGTAGAAATTGTTCTCAAAACACTGCCATGTTTCCAGCCTAAATAAGACTCGCTTGTCAATTACTGCAGCATAACTGCAGTCTGAATTCGGAAATCAACTCACACTAATACCATTGCACCCTGACAAGACTACTGGAATGTCAGCCACAATATACGCATCATCCGCCTTCCCTTATCATTCTTTTTCTATCTCTGTGGTGCATCTTTGCATTTTTCATAAGCTTTCTCAAGACCAGATCTTTGGCTAGAACTGGGTTACAAAAAGCATGTTCTGAATAGAATCTCATTCAAAATGCATGTAAAAGCTTGCAGTCTTTATACAACTATAGCAGAAAAGGAATATACATGCATTTCTAAAAGGGTGAGCCATGAAATGCTGCCATGCATTTATTTATTTTACCCAAGGGCTGAAGTAACATTTCACTGCAGATAATCACTGAATTTCTCACATCCTCAACATATACAGTGTAATGCATCATAAACACGTCTGAAAGACGTGTACCCCTTCATCCACAAATTCAATAATTCATCCAACCATGCTTGCAACAATCATTATTTAGGATGGCACTGGGGTTCAATTTGCTGTTTAAAAAAATGAAGTAAAGTAAAATCTCCAGGGCGAATAATGACCATTGCAATGTTTCCCTCTCCTGTTCACCCTCTGCTGTTTTACAGGCCTAAAGTCAATCAAATTCTCTTCTATCTGCTCTGCAATGTTCTCACAACCGTAATGACAACCTTCCAGTCCAATTACAGAAAATTAACGAAGCCTCGTTGAACAATTCTAAATATTTAACGAGAGAGATCTCTACATGCTAATAGGTCTGAAAGGGGCCATCGCTGGTAACAGATGTGCATAAGGTTATGTGAGAATGAGATAACATTCTGGAAAAGCCGAGGACGTATCTGCTCTTTTGTATCAGCAAGCTTGATTCAGCAATAGTCGCCGTCTGAAAAAAAAGGAACAATGGCTGGAGCTATTAAGAGGACAGTGTATTCATTCTTAGCTAGCTGTGCGGAAGTCTCACATCACTGGCATTGTCTCTGCATTGAAAGAGTTCAATTTAAATGGCATTCGCCAACACAGATGGCAGAGTTTGAATCTCTGCACGTATTTGTAATAAAGACACGTACCAGTGTGCTGCTGCCTGATATTATTGTTATTATTTTCATCACTATTGGCCCGTTAACTGTATTTTGGCTTAGTAGGATTCCTCTCTGGTTGCCTAATACGCAAGCCAGACAACAAAATGAGTCCTTTTTCTTTGGCCTGGCAGAACCCATACACTGATGCTATAACTGACCACATGAGAAAGAATAGGCTAGTATTTGACCACAGGAGGACACAAAACTTAATTCAAAAAGATTTTATATTTCCAGTTACACCTGCTTTCAAATAAGTCTTTACTCAGATGACCACCTGATGCATACTGTGCTCCAAAATGGAAAGGGATGCTGGAAATTGCAATTGTAAGCTTAGTGGCACTGAGTCTATGAAAGATATTAAAGATTTAATGTGAGGCACTTACAAGGGTAACAAGGGTTTTATTTTGATGGTTCACTTTAGACATTCTACTAGCTATAAACAACTTTGGAACTACATGCCAAATCTCATTAGAGTATTAGTAGACTGTCTGCTTAATATCTGCTAACACTTTATTGTAACAGACATTCTACTAAGTATCTTTACAACTACATATCAACTTATTCTACTAACCCGAACCGTAACACCTAACCATAACAGTCTACTAATACTCTAATGAGTACTCTAGTTGACATGTAGTCTCAGACTCAGACATCACGCCCACGGAGCGCTGGCTGAATGTCTGACGCATATGGCACACTTATCTGGAAACACTTCAAGAGTTTCAAAGTCGTCATCTGATTGGTTGAATTCTACAGGATATCCGCAAGATGTGTGTGTTGCATTCTTTAACGGTCCGCCTGGAAACAAATGCCGTGATGTCAAAATCGTGTTCACAACTGTGACAATGAGCGCTTACCAGGATCAACTAAACGCTGGAAGTTGGCAGTTCCATTGCTACAGTAAATTTGCACATCGTTCTTGAATTAATAATTTATAGATGCACACCAGTCGGTTTTTGCAGAGACATCGACTTTTCCCGCCCTTAAACATGACACAGAACAAATCGAACTGTGATTGGTTGTGTTACATGTCAGTCAAGTCCTCTTGGGCGGTCCTTGACTATTGAAAGCTGCGATAGAATACAGACCTTCTGCCGTCAGACTAGTTGACATGTAGTTGACAAGATACTTATAGTTAGTAGAGTTTCTAAAGTGGACCATTGGAATGAAGTGTAGCCCGGGTGAATACTCTCGATTAAAAAAAAAGGTTCTATGTGGCACCAAAAATGGTTCTTGGCTCGTAATCATAGGGGAACCTTTTTAAGTGCTATATAGCACCAATTTTGGTGCTTCAGTGGTTCTTCAGTGGTTCTTCAGCGGTTCTTTTGCTAAGGTGCTATATAGCACCACAAACTAAGGTGCTATAAAGCACCGCTACCATATAAAGAACATGTTAAGATATGGTGCTATATAGCACCAAAAGTGGTTCCTCTATGATTACGACGAAGAATCACTTTTAGTGTACATTTTTGTATTCAGTTTTTTGTGTGCAAGTGTGTATTATGTCTTTGTCTTTTCCAATAGTTACTTTAATTGTTAATAAGTTATGGCCACTAACCAACACTATACTATTTTGATTAAATAAATGAAAAAAAATAACATACACACTAAAAACTAAAAGTGTCCATTTTGAATGTTACAAGTGAATTTAGGCATAAACACATTATGATTTACATTATGATTTGTAAATGATTGATGTTTTTAAAGACTAACTTTAAGTGAGCATAAGATGACCGCAAAGTTAATGTAACTTTAAATGTAAAAATAGAAACATGATCATTTAAAAAAATATATTTTATTGTGTCCATGCTGCAGTGTAATTATACATTTAAGTACTGTAATAATAATTAATAGGGTGTGCATGTAATTATGCACAATTTATAGTAAACAATATAGTAACTACATGTAATGTGTAACAAGGACACTAAAATAAAGTGGGTTACACTTTATTTTAAGCTGTCATTGGTACAGTGTAAGTATATATTTAAGTGCTGATTAATATTAATTAACAACATGTACTTACTATAGGGTTAGGGTTAGTTGCATGTAATTATCCATAATTTACTGTTATGGTAAGTACATTTAACATATGTAACAAGGACACTGTAAAACAAAGTGTTACCATAAAGTGTTACTAAGGTTACATGTTATTTTAAGGTGTTCACATTACTGTGTGATTTTACATTTAAGTACTGAGGTATAATTATTAACTACATGTACTTACTATAGGTTTAGGGTTAGTTACATGTAATTATGCACAATTTATAATAATTAATACAGTAACTACATGTAACTGTAATAAATGATTACACTTTATTTTAAGGTGTCCTTGTTACAATGGAATTATACATTTGTGGGTTGCAAAAACACAGAAAATAAAGGTGTTGGATATAAGTGCAACAGCCTGTTTATTAAACTTCAACTGGATATCTTGTAACAAATACAAGAACAGAACAGCCACATATTTTAAGATGAGAACTGACCAAGAGCAACTGAAACAAAGGGTGTATAAATACTAGAATGATATATTGTGCAGTCCTACACATTTTGTGCAAATTGTGTTTTCTTTGTTTCTTTCAGCTATAAGCGTACAGCCATTATATTAGTTCTAGTACATTGTGATGTTTGGAGAAGTGGTTGTGGTGTGTGTGTTTGTTTGTGTTTATATGTGAAGGGAAAGATTTTTGATTGCTCCATATGCCTTTGCTAGTATATTGGCAAGACTGTACCATAAGAGATAGACATATAAAGATAGACAGAGAAACAAATAAAGAGACTTATACTGGCTTTCAAGCAGCTGCTGATGAAACAGACAGACCGGCAGCCTCATAAACGAGTGAAAGAAGTAGGTCAGAAGCAAGAGAGAGTGTCTGGAGAGACTCTGAGCTGGTGAGGAGAGGGAGAATGGAAATGATAGATGGGTTTCATGCCCTCTTTTGTTTTCATCTCCATTTTCATCTCGGGTTCAGGGAGGAGACGGTGTGATGATGCCACGGGAGGCAAAGCGAGACCAGCTGGCACCTGAAGTGTTGCTGAGTGACATTGATTGACAGAAGCCTCTACTAAATTACGGGAAACACCAGACTCTGTGTTATTCATGCTGTGAGATGTGACAGCACCGTGCAACTTGATGTACATCGTGAACGTTTGTTCTTTAAGTCTCACACACACACACATACATACTGTATATTCTATCCCCTAACCTTAAACCTATCACAGAAAACTTTCAGCATTTTTACATTTCACAAAAAAAAAAAAAAAAAATCACAGTATTATTTATAAGCTGTTTTCCTCATGGGGACCAACAAAAGTGTATTGCCATCTTTGTTTTGTCCCAATAATGTAGGGTTTACTGGGACTACACACACTCAGTTTCGCTATCTTTGTGGGGACTCTCCATAGATGTAATGGTTTTTATACTGTACAAACTGTATATTCTATCCCCTTACACTAACCCTACCCCTGAAACCTACCCCTCGCAGAAAAGGTTCTGCATTTTTACATTTTCAAAAAAACATAATTTAGTATGTTTATCTATACATTTCCCTCGTGGACAATGTAGATGGTCTCAGGTTTTACTATCCTTGTGGGGACATTGGGTCCCCACAATGTAATATAAACCTGTACACACACACGCACATTTTTGTACATCTATCTTTGTTAGGACATTCACTGACACAATGCAGTATCAAGCTCCTTTCCCTAACTTTACCCATCACTAATTGCCTACCCTTAACCTAATTATAATCTCATCCCTAAAATGTCTTTACCCTCAAACAGGCCTTTAAAGTCAAGTCAAGTCAAGTCAACTTTATTTATATAGCGCTTTTAACAATGTAGATTGTTTCAAAGCAGCTTTACAGTGTTAAACAGGAAAATAATGCAGCATAATTTTATTAAGCTGTATAGCCATTTGATGTCATCAGTTCATTTCAATTTCCATACGGTGACAGTGTGGGCTTTAGATCAATAATTAGATCAGTAATTTAGTTTATATGGTTAATTTAGTTTATTAATTAGATTTATTTCGATGTTTAGTTGAAAAATTTAGTGTCCCCAACTGAGCACGCCAAGCCAGAGGCAACAGTGGCAAGGAAACCAAAACCCCATCAGGTGACCTAATGGAGAAAAATAAAGGTGTCTCAGAAAGTGAGGACCAGCCAAAATGTCCTCTTTGTCCTCCCTTCAATGGTCTAAAACTCAAATTGGTAACCCAAGGATAGTTGTACAAGTCCTACTTTCCTAGTTATGTTTTTATTTCAATTAAATACAATTTTCATTTTAGTTTTCATTGACATTATACATTGGTTTAAATCCATAATGAAGCATTTTGGCTTTAGTAGCATTCACTGAAGGCCAAAGTAAATGAGTAGAAACAATGTGAAAAATACAATACAGACATGTCTTAAAGAAACCCCTAAATGGACCAAAAACATTATGTAATTTACGCAATTCTTTTACAGAGGTTGTGTGGGAAAAACAGACGTGTTGTCTGTAAAGTCCAAATTTTACATGACTTCCTCAGGGAAAAAATAATGACCTTCTCACGCCGGTGTACAGCATTCAATATTTAACAAGAAGAGTAAGCACCATTCTGCTGTTTTGAGCTCATAGATCATGACCAAAGGATCAAGCTAGATGTGCAAATTTAACTCATTAAAAGTAACAGGCTAATCTCCATCTAATGATCACCTCAACACCTGTCAGCAATAGCTCGCGTTTGGAAACGCCACCTGCTTCAAAGACCAGGCCCGGATGAATGGCAACCATCTGACAAGCACAAGCCTTTTTCCATTTCACTCCGTTTCCTTTCAGGCTTTTTGCCCATTTTATCTTTGAGATCACAAAATGGGCACAGATTGTATTGTGAAACAAAAATCAGTTTTATCAGTAATGAACATGAACTAGATTAAAGGTTGAATTAGCAGAGAATCATGCCCTGCTCTGCCAAATGAACAGATTTTGAGAGATAGTGACACAATGACTCAATCCAGCAAAGAACCTAGAGGGAATCAAATGAAAATAAGAGTCCTTTTTGCACAGAATTTGCCTACCGTCACTCATGTGTGTTCAGGGTCAATGCCAGAAGGATCGGAGTGTGCTTGTTCTGCATTGTCAGCTGCCTGGTTGTAGTTGCTACTGGAATACTGAAAAGGAAAATGATATAATTTGCTACAACATTAACCATTTCTTGGTGCATTGTTCTGAAAATGTGTTGATTTTTCCAACCTTTCCATACCTTTTTTCAGCCAGAGAGAACCATGTTTTTTTTTTTCAATTCATCAAAAAATATATATTTTATCATTTTTTTATTTATGTTAGTTTATATTATATTGTTAATATTATTTTATATATTGTTACATTATTCATTGTATACATTATTAGATTTCCTGTTTTTCACTAATGCTGAACTCAGAATTTTTTTTTTTTTAAATAAATAAATATAAATTGCTTTTTTGGGACAATTGCTTTTTTCAGGCATGTGACTAATTGAAATATTTTTTTTAAGTGCAACATAATATAGTCAAACCATTTCAAGTTATTTTATATAGTGATATAAGTTATAAGATAATGCCTTTTATACGGAGTTTCTCCACTTAAATAGATTTTTTTTTTCTTTTTCTGAAAAGTCAAAGAACATGTTGGTCACCATATTTTGAGAATAATGCTGACATTTAATGTACTATATGCAAAAGTACTCATTTTTCTCATCAAAATATTTCCTTTTTTCCTTCTGTCTCTCTCTATAGTTGACTCCGGCGCAGCCCTGTCGCGCCCGCAGCGCCCCCTCTCGGCCCGGGCGGCCCACCATGCCCCGTCCATGAAGGGCTACCAGGTGAGTCGCAGTCTGTCGCAACACTCCTCTGGGCCTTGCTACTGCATGCCTGAGGACTGCGACACTGCACGGGACTACATGCACCACCCCGATCACTACCAGGGGCATAATGACCACCCCTACTACCCGCCTGGTGGGCCACCTGAACCCCTGGCCATGGTCCCATCTGGTGGAGGCACCTTCCCTCGCTCACACCCCAGTCAGCCGCAGCCCTACGACTCCACATGTGAAGAGTGTTTATCCTCAGCAGGGCATGGCCACGGGCAAAAGATGCATCGTATCCCGCCCAACCTTCTGGATCAGTTCGAGAAACAGTTGCCCTTCCACCCTGATGGCTTCCACACCCTGCAGTACCAACGCTCGCCCAGCGGAGAGCAACGCAGTGAGAGTCCGAGTCGCATACGGCATCTGGTGAACTCGGTTCAGCGTCTCTTCGCCAAGTCTCATTCTCTAGAAACGCCCTCTAAACGGGAGTTTAACGGCACCCGTGGGGGAGAGTATAGGGACAGGGATAGGGGGCACCGCAGCGGTGGCGAGGAAAGCGGCGGACATCATTATTCGGGAACACACCAGTCTCGCTCTGCCCGCCGCAACAAGAGCCGAGAACGAAGCAAGAGCGGAGACTCCCGCCATGAGTCTAGAAGCTCCCGCCACCGCAGCAAAACAGCTGGCTGGTGGAGCTCCGATGACAACCTGGACAGTGACAGCAGCTTTCTTGTGGCGGGCAGGGGTGGTCGAGGGTATCCCACTGGACACGAGACTCTGGATGCTGCCATCCAGGAGCTTACCTTGAGGAAATCTAAGGGTCCACCTCCTGGAGAGTGTCTGGCTTGCACCAACATAGCCATGGCTGGGGACAGCGGACATTCTCTGAAGAGGAGCACATGGTCAGCAATGACGGTCAGTCAGGCTAGAGAGGTTTATCCATCTTCCCGTGGTGGTGGAGGAGGAGGAGCGGGAAGAGGTGGAGGAGGATATGACAAGGCATTGGTTCCTCTGGATCCCAAGATGAAGGAAAGATCACTCCACTATCTGCAGGCAAGTTCTTTTTATTCACATACACATGCATTGTGCCAAATTCAGAATTGAAGAATTCATGAGTGTGAATTTGAATCGAATTGGATCTAATCAAATCGCATCCATCCATCCATCCATCCATCATTTGTTCTACAACCCCAAATCAGAAAAAGTTGGGACAGTATGGAAAACGCAAATAAAAAACAAAAAAAAGTGATTTCTAAATTTGCTTTGACTTGTATTTCATTGCAGACAATATGAACACAAAATATTTCATGTTTTGTCTGGTCAACTTCATGTCATTTGTAAATATGCATCCTTTCCTGTCATTCAGACCTGCAACACATTTTAAAAAAAGTTGGGACAGTAAAGCTTTTACCACTTTGTAATGTTTCCATTCCTTTTCACAACACTTAAAAGACGTTTAGGGACTGAAGACACCAAGTGATGAAGTGTTTCATGTGTAATTTTGTCCCATTCTTCCTCCAAACAAGTCTTAAGGTGGGCAACAGTACAGGGTCTTTGTTGTCGCATATTGCGCTTCAAAATGCGCCACACATTCTCTATTGGAGACAGGTCGGGACTGCAGGCAGGCCAGTCAAGTACCCGTACCCTCTTCCTCTGCAGCCAGGACTTTGTAATGTGTGCAGAATGTGGTTTTGCATTGTCTTGTTGAAATATGCATGGACGTCCCTGGAAAAGATGTCTTCTTGAAGGCAGCATATTATGCTCCAAAATCTCTATGTACTTTTCAGCATTAATGGTGCCTTCACAGAAGTTTGCCAAGGGCACTGACACAACCCCATACAATGACAGACCCTGGCTTTTGGACTTGTTGCTGGAAACAGTCTGGATGATCCTTTTCTTCTTTGGTCTGGAGCACACGGCGTCCATTCCTCCCAAAAAATACCTGAAATACTGATCAATCTGACCACAGTACACGTTTCCACTGTGTGATGGTCCATCCCAGATGCCTCCGAGCCCAGAGAAGTCAACGGCGCTTCTGGACACTGTTAACATAGGGCTTCCTTTTGGCACAGTACAGTTTTAACTGGCATTTGTGGATGTAACTACCTATTGTGGTACTTGACAAAGGTTTGCCAAAGTAGTGCTATCGCCCATGTGGTGATATCGCTTATAGATGAATGACGATTCTTGATGCAGTGCCGCCTGAGGGATCAGAGATCACGGTTGTTCAGCTTAGGCTTGCGTCCTTGTCCTTTACGCACTGAAATTTCTCCAGATTCCTTGAATCTTTTAATTATGTTATGCACTGTTGAATGTTAAATATCCAAATCTCTTCCTATCTTTCTTTGAGGAACATTGTTTTTAAACATTTCAATAATTTTCTCACGTATTTGTTGGCAAACTGGCGATCCTCGGCCCATCTTTGCTCCTAAAGGATTAGACCTTTCTTGGATGCTGCTTTTGTACCAAATCATAATTACAATCACCTGTTGACATCACCTGTTTCAAATCACATCATTATTTAACCATTTTACCTAGCCCTAAATTGCTCCTGTCCCAACTTTTTTTTAAATGTGTTGCAGGTCTGAATGACAGGAAAGGATGCATATTTACAAATGACATAAAGTTGACCAGACAAAACATGAAATATTTTGTGTTCATATTGTCTGCAATGAAATACAAGTCAAAGTAAATTTAGAAATCACTTCTTTTGTTTTTTTATTTGCGTTTTCCATACTGTCCCAACTTTTTCTGATTTGGGGTTGTATCAGGCCATAAGGCCTATCTGCATTTGGAATTTAAAGACATTGCCAATTCAATTCGGAATGGTGTACAACCCCATTATGTAAGTGAGACAAACTTTTACTTTATGTGAGCCCCTTTTCAAGTCAGTGCAGTGACCCCAAATTGGCTCCCACTGAGATTTCAATATTTATGTGGAGTCTCTGTTCTCAAATACAATCAGTCTGCTTTTCTTATTGACTTGCAGATTAATTTCATTGTCAAAAGAATTAATCTGTCTGCAGAGATTAGATCTGCACTAAATGACAATTTCTGTGAGAGAAAGAAAAAAAATAACTTGATGATTATGTTTGTTATCAGCTGCTAGCTGTGAAGAATGGAGGCTGATGCTATTTTCAGCCTCTGTCAGCTCAGTGTGAAAGGGTGCAAAACAGCATCGGAGGATACAGGAAAACAACACATTAACCCTTGGCCTTTACCAAAACTCTCACAAACGCTGCTATTGATATCAGTAGCGAGCTGTGTGCTCCATTTCTCCTACTCATCTGCTCAATTAAACACACATCGCTGACATCCTGCTTTGTGATATCAAGTGTCCTAGAATACAGGATACTTCTTAGCATCATAGTTCATCTGCCTATGTGGTTTGATTAGAAGGGCAACTGCATCATACATTCATTGTTCTTACACACATATATCAGAGGTTGTCTTATTATAGGGAGAGGGTCTGTATCTCTTACCATTGCAGAAAGCAGCGGCTAACTTGCTAAACGTTCAGCATCTCTCAGCCTATCGTGTAATGGCAGTGACATCAGTGCCCGCCATTCAAAGTTTTATGACCGTTAACTACGTTAATCAGTTTCTTGTGAATTATTAGTGCATTGGTCTTGTGAATAAATGTTCTATATTTGGTGTTATATTGCTAGTAAAGGTACAGTAGGACTGCATTGTTTGTGGATTGTTCTTTAGACAATATACAATATCACTCAATATTACTAGTAAATACTATGGTAATGCCGTAAATGAGTCCTACCTGTCGCGACTTTCCCTTCTCTGCCTTCTTTTATAAAATAACCTTTTTATTATAGTAAAATCTACATAACAGTTAAGTGTAAAACATGTTGAAGATTAGGCAGTCGATTCATTAAATGAGCGGATTTATTCAGTATATTGAAGCCTTTTCTCCATTGACATCCATTCACCAAAAACTGCCTCTGGTCTCCTTTACTGCGTCGACACAGCTGCAGTGTTAGCATTAGCCGTTAAAGAGTCTTGAAACCCCAAAAAACGTTTCTCCCTCGTTTTGGCAGTTTGTTGTCATATAGGGTTATATTTTTTAAATGCATCAAGGTGCCCTCAAACTCCCCGTGGTCATATTTAAATATCCATGTGTCTGTATAATGAGTGTGTTGCATTTCTGTGTTTTATTGGTTGTTGTCTCTCCTCTTCCCCCCATTTTCAGAGACTTTTTGCAACTCTGAGGCAGTGTTAATTTCGTTGACGAATAATTTTCGTCAACAACGTTTTTTCACTGACGAAAACGAGACGCTAACTAAATAAAAACTAGTGTTGGATGACAAAAACTATGACAAAAACTTACTGTCATTTTCGTCAACGAGTAAAAACGGGACAAAAATGTTAGGGAGGGACGATTAGGGAAGAGATCCAGTCAGAACTGATGGCCTGTTATGTCCTGTTTTATTGCTATATAAATAAAAGTGACTTGACTTGACTTGACTAGAACTGATGTCCTGTCAGATGTGCACATTTGATTTGAACGTGCTGATCTAACCGCTGGAAAGCATGGCGCTGTTGCACATTCTACAGACTCATGCATCCCCAATACAGCGCTCCAGAGCAGTTTAATGAATAAATCAATGAATAACACACATTTATGCCAGGCAATTGTTTATGAACTAATGCTGATAAATAATGACAATGTTTATTTTACGGTGTTTATATAGTAATATGTTTTAGACGGTTGTAACAATGCATATTTTATCCAGAGGTGGACAAAGTACACAACTCTTTTACTTGAGTAAAAGTAAAAGTACTACAGGTCAAATATTACTCCGTTACAAGTGAAAGTTCTAAAAACAGATTTTTACTTAAGTAAAAGTACAGAAGTATTTGTTTTTAAAAGTACTTAAGTATCAAAAGTAAATTTCCTTTTTTATGTGAATGCATTATTTTATTATTGTTGCATTGTTGTATTAATGCACTCTATGCCATCATGGTGGTTTAAGCCAGTCAGTGATGCTCCATCCGACATGCTAGCATACGACTGCCTTAAACTCATTTCTTTACATTTGTATAGAGTGTTGTAACTTTTATAGAAGTATTGGAAGTTTCAATTTCTTGTATAAAAGTTATAAAGCTCTTTACAAAGCTGCTGTCACTTTAAGGCTGAATGCATGGACCCTATACTCTGATACGCATACGATATTCTCCCAACTGTTTACTCTTCTCTTTCTCTCAGACATTTACATGTTTGAACATTTTATGAGACAGGCATCAAAGTGTATGCCAACTAAACTAATCTTTAATCTTTTGAGAAAACTGAAACATACTTTTTAAGTATAGCCATGGGTGCATACACGGTGCCAAGGAACCGTCTTCTTACATTTTGCTATAAACTGATCAGGGTTAAAAAAATGTTGGGAAACTTCACATGACCCTATACAAGAGTGATTACTGATAGGCTGTCTGCAAAAAAACAACAACAAAAAAACTTTTAAAGAAGAAAAAAATCATCCACTGACTTTTAAAGCTGCTACAGAAATGACTTTCAACTTTGAGGACCTCGCTAGAAATGTAATGGAGTAAAAAGTACGATATTTGTCTTTCAAATGTAGTGAAATTAAAGTAAATGTATCCCTAAAAAATAATACTCCAGTAAAGTACAGATACTCAAAAAGTGTACTTAAGTACAGTACTCAAGTAAATGTACTTAGTTACTGTCCACCTCTGATTTTATCTCCTGAACTTGAATAAGCTCCTGCAACTGCAATAGTAAGGCGCAGACATTTCAAAATAAGAGTCAATGTGTATTTCGAGCTTGTTTATAATAAAAAGTCACGCATTATATATTCGTTTTTGCTTACACAATAAACTGCATTTAATTTAATTTCCATTTAATTCATAGTCAGGAGAAAAGATCAGTATTTGACACATATTCAGTAAAGTATCAGTGTTATAATAGTTAACTAAAACCATTAAAAAAATCTTCATTACTTGAAATAAAATAAATGTTAACTGAAATTAAAAAAATATATAAATAAACAAACTTATTTTAAGCTTTAGCTTAACCTGATATGGCCTACTAACTAAAACAGAAATACAAAGTTATAAAAACTATATAGATTTTTTTTTTAAACAAACAAAAAAGTGAATTGAACTCTCTTTCGTGTATTTTTAATGTCAAAAACAAAATGATGTCAATGTCAGTTCAAGTGACAGTCGGTTATGTAATGCTGAAATGCTTAATGTATTAGAATTTAACTAAACTCATTAGATTTTAGGAGACTAAATCTATTTAGTCGACTAAAACTTGACTAAAACTAAAAACAATTCAGGTGACTAAAATATGACTAAAACTAAATGGCATTTTAGTCAAAAGACTATGACTAAAACTAAATCAAAATGTTCTGTCAAAATTAACACTGCTCTGAGGTGTGAACGGCCTGGGGTGCGTTTACCATACAGAGATGCAACTCACTGCTTAACTACCATAGTACGTTGCATTGTTGAAGAAATCAACTAGCTAGTCACGACTGTTTCCCGAAACTGTAATGTCGCAAATCTGTCGTTCAACCACGTTGGTTAATGATGTCACACAGGTGGTTTGACACTTTCAAACACTTCCGTGTGTTGATCATTGTAGCCAATCACAGACATATCCGATGAGCGTGTGAACACAATGGCCAATCAGGTGTTTAACAGCGCTCAAACCGCCACATTTCTAAAATTTCAGTACCGACTTTGTACCGAAACCGGTACTTTTGACAACAGTACTTGAGACTTAATCTACTCACTGGGCTATGGGGTTACACTCTTTGCCCCTCCCCAAAAACAACTTCAGAAACTATGAACAATGACACTCATTGACAATTGGAAGTTCTGTACTGTGTGTCCTGCTGCTTCCTTGATGAATAAGCAGCACAAACTGTAATTGGACTCAATTACTGTTTTCCTTTCTGCCTTTCTCTTTCTTCTTGCATATAAACTCTTAGGCTGCTATACTCACCCACTGTGAACACAGCTATTTATGCTACCACAAATACTTATTTTTGACACACAAATGGGGGAGCAAACTCTATCTGACATGACAACAGGTTAAATGAGGATAATTGTTCTGAGTGCCTCATATGCACTCTCTCACACTTCACACCGAGTGTCAGCATATGGTTATGTTTCTAAGGTAACAGGACAGAGCACTAGGAGGTCACACTCCTTTCCAGGTACAACATTGAGTCACAGTTGAGCACCACTTATAAAATAAGAACTACAGATTCACACTATCCCTGCGTGCATCATGTTGTTTTTTAGCGGACACCAGTGGGAGTCCTGGCTCAATTGTTACCCTGAGGGAGATTTTTTTTTAAAAGGCTCATTGATGCACGTGGAGAGCGAAGTCTGGCCCGTGTGGTCCGATCAAACAGACGAGCTACTAAAGCTCATAATGCTCAAGAAGTTAATACTGGTTCTGATAGAAAGGTGTCAGAAAGCGCCAACAGTGAGCATCAGAACTGGACCATAGAGCAATGGAATCACGTTTTCTTTTACATCATGTAGATGGCTGGGTGCGCGTGCGTCTCTTACCTGGGGAACACATGGCACCAGGATGCACTATGGGAAGGCAACCCGGTGGAGGCAGTGTGATGCTTTGGGCAATATTCTTCTGGGAAACCTTGGGTCCTGCCAACCATGTGAAAGTGAAAGTGAAGTGACGTGTGGCCAAGTATGGTGACCCATACTTGGAATTTGTGCTCTGCATTTAACCCATCCCAGTGCACACACACAGTAGTGAACACACACACTGTGAACACACACCCGGAGCAGTGGGCAGCCGTATTGCTGGGGGTTGGGGGTTCGGTGCCTTGCTCAAGGGTCTCACCTCAGTCGTGGTATTGAGGGTGGAGGAGAGCGCTGGTTATTCACTCCCCCCACCGACAATTCCTGCTGGACCTGAGACTCGAACCCGCAACCTTCCGGTTACAAGTCCGACTCTCTAACCATTAGGCCACGACTGCCCAAATAATGTGGATGTTACTTTGACACGTACCACCTAACTAAGAATTGTTGCAGACCATGTACACCCTTTCATGTAAACGGTATTCCCTGGTGGCTGTGGCCTCTTTCAGGAGTATAATGCGCCCTGCCACAAAGCAAAAATGGTTCAGGAATGGTTTGAGGAGCACAATAATGAGTTTGAGGTGCTGACTTGGCCTCCAAATTCCACAGATCTCAATCCAATCAAGCATCTGTGGGATTTGCTGAACAAACAAGTCTGATCCTCACAACTTACAGGACTTAAAGGATGCTTTAAAATCTTGGTGCCAGATACCACAGTACACTTTCAGGGGTCTAGTGGAGTCCATGCCTCGACAGGTCAGGGCTGTTTTGGCCACAAAAGGGGGACCAACATAATATTAGGAAGGTGGTCATAATCTTATGCCTGATTGGTGTGTGTGTGTGTGTGTGTGTGTGTGTGTGTGTGTGTGTGTGTGTGTGTGTGTGTGTGTGTGTGTGTGTGTGTGCGTGTATATTAGTGGTGGGCCGTTATCGGCGTTAACGTGCTGCATTAACGTGAGACTCTTATCGGGCGATAAAAAAAATATTGCTGTTAATCTATTCTCAAAGTTGGGTTGGGAGCTGGGTGTATACTACGCAAGCTATGATGACTTTCACCTTGATATTTTAGCACGGATGTACACCTAGACGAATTGCACTGTAGGGGCGAGAGAACGAGTCTTCGAACCTGTGTGTATGCCTACTAGTGTTGTCAAAAATATCCATATTTCGATATGTATCGATACTGAAATATCTGAAATGATACGATACTCATTTTCTACATTATCGATATCAGCTGCGCTCTCCTCTCCGACCGACAGCGAGTGACACGCACCCGCCTCCTCTCATTCAGTCCAGTTAACCCTCTGAACACGGCGAACGCGTGTTCTGCTGGATTTCCTCATGACAGCGTGTTAGTATTGGTGTGACCGGTCTTAATTTTGTGCGGGGTTGCACATAACGTTAATTCTACTAATTCCCACAGATTTCGCGCTCGCATCTGAAGCGCACATACACATACCGTAATAAAGCCGCCTCTGACATACAAGTGCAAAAATGATCTCCTTTTTCCATCTTATTAATGGTCAAATGCACTCAAAAATGTCTCAATGGGCATCTTGGTGAGTTTTAACGTAAACACAGTCGTAACCAGCTCACAGGAACAGTGTTTGGGATCCATGCGTGCATCAGGTCTTAAAGGGACAGAAGTTATTTATTATTCAAACTACAAAAGACAAACGATCACTTACGAGCACACATATTCTGAATGATTAATCTAGATTAAAAAAATGAATCTATGCCCACCACTAATATACATATAGTACAATTAATACAATTAATCAACTTTTTATTTCACAATGCTGACTTTTTCACACTTGCAAACTAACAATTTGATCTTGCAAACTAACAATACATTTTACAAAATTAATGGACCGCATGGTAGCTGTGAGAAGGCACAATAAGCATCAGGTGCACCCCATGTCATTGCTGCTCTGTCCCCAGGGTTTTGAGGGAGACAGAGAGAA
Organism: Romanogobio albipinnatus; assembly: GCA_023566225.1. Lineage (NCBI taxonomy): Eukaryota > Metazoa > Chordata > Actinopteri > Cypriniformes > Gobionidae > Romanogobio > Romanogobio albipinnatus. The sequence continues at coordinate 12,699,877 of CM042261.1, read as the reverse complement.
AAGTCAATGCATTCTGACGACATAACAAACTGTGCCGTCTCCTGCATTCTCTGCTAGTGTTGCCTAGGGCGACGTGAACACGAATGGAGGTCTCACCCTGGCACTAATTTAACTTCCTGTAATATTAGCACTTGCAAGCTCCAATTACACAGAACATCAGCTTCAACGTGATAGAAATGCATTTGGTCAGTCGGCACTTTTGTTTAGCTAATTTGTCACAGTGAGACAGTCAATCAACTCTCATACACACCCACTCAGTATGGTACACACATACGATCTTTCAATGGTCACTGTGTAGCTACACACATTGCCATAGCCAGCAGTGGTAGCGACAAATGTCCACTTTCTCTATATGTAGTGTTGGGAAGTCCAAATCATTGTAGAGAGTTGGTTCATTTTGAATGGTCCATGTGAAAGAATTGGTTCAATCCATGATTCATTTGATTTAGTGTATTCAGTGTATATTTAGTGATCAAAACAAGTAGATCGAGTCCATCAACACCCCCACAGCTTGCACAGGCCTATACCTCATCCTGGGTCGACATTTCATTCAGTAACATTAGGCAGTTTTGATTTATATGCCGTTTAATGTTGATGATTGTGTTATTTAACATATGCTTCTGCTTACATATGCTATTGCTTGTTTCTGCTTCTTTTTTGATGTTTTGATTCAGAGATTCTTTTTTGTGTTTTGATCTGGAGATGGTGGTCCAGTGGGTTAAACCACTGAACTGATATGCAGAAGGTACCAGGTTGCTGGTTCGATCCCACCAGTGTGTCCTTGAGCAAGGCACTTTACTCCATGTTGCTCCAGGGGGATTGTCCCTGTAATAAGGGCACTGTAAGTCGCTTTGGATAAAAGCGTCTGCCAAATGCATAAATGTAAAATGTACTTCAGAAGATGCGTAATAGCGCATCTTCTTAACAGTGAAAACACAGAAAATTCTGTCAATAAAAGGAAGCGTTGTCTCATAAATTATGGAAATTTCCATCAATGGTGGGTGTAACAGACGTAGGACAGTAAGAGCTGTGCGTGTCAACCTCACTCCCCTGGCCTCAAGAGGCACTAGCAACTGTCACTAGAGGTTGCGGTCTTTAGCGTCCTTCTTGGCATGCCCGCCCCTCCCACGTCGGAGACCCCGGTTTGAATCCCACACAGAGCAGGTTGAGTAGCCCCGGTTACATTTGGTGCCGTGAACTGGATGGGAGTGAGTTTTATGGGGGTTATGGGGAGTTTTAAGTGTAACGGACGTAGGCCAGTAAGAGCTGTGTGTGTAAACCACACTATCCTGGCTTTAAGAGGCACGCTAGCGCATGGCGCTAGAAGGTGCGGTCTTTAGCTCCCTTGTTAGCACGCCATCCTCCCACACTGAAAACCCCACTTCGAATCCCGCTCTGTGTGGGTCGAGTAGAACCGGTTACAAGGGGAAAGAGTTAAAGGGTTAGTTCACCCAAAAATGAAAATTCTGTCATTAATTACTTACCCTCATGTCGTTCGACACCCGTAAGACCTCTGTTCATCTTCAGAACACAAACGGAGGTCTTACAGGTGTCGAACGACATGAGGGTAAGTCATTAATGACAGAATTTTCATTTTTGGGTGAACTAACCCTTTAATAGCTTTAATCATGGGCTTCGGAACCATTGTATGTGGGTGGGACAAGACCCACCCACTTTTTACGATCAATGATATTGGACCCACTCACTTTTACCGTATCTAATTCAGCACGTCTGTTTACTTACTCCTACCCGATAAACACTTATTAAACACATGTTAGATGCTTTATTTACACTTTTCTAATATTTTCTTCATTTTTTTTTAATAAATGCCTTTCCTATCCTGATATGTGATGGGGAAATGGAGTGAGTTCGGCAAAACGCGGATTCGAACCGTGGGTAGATTTGCTTACCACTACACTATTGCCACCCAGTAATAATGTGATTTCGATCATTTTGTCTTTCCCAACCAGACGTTTAGCAGACGAAGCCGTATATTTGCACAGTACTTAATGTAAATGGCATCTACTCCAGTAATTTTTTTTTCTGAGAGAGGACCCACCCACATTTTTTTTGCTTCCGACGCCCATGGCTTTAATGCAATTAGTAACTATATGTTAGTATTTTGTTGTGCAGCTAACTACTTTTCACACAAGAGTAGTTTGACTACTTTAAAAATTGTAGCTTCCAAAGCTACAAGCTATTCATGATTTAAAGTTAAAGTTGAGTGAGGTCTTACAGTGATAGCTGAAGGCAGAGCAGCTGACTCAGCTACCCTGAGCCTCTAGGGAGAAGAAACCAGCTGTGGACTCCATTGCGAGAGAGCAGTTTTTTAGATGTGATCTGATCTGAAGACGTGGGGATAAACCAGATGAATCCTCTGATACAAGTCAGCCTATCTGCGTCGCAATTAGCAGGGGAACTGAAGGAAGTGAAATGTGTCAATATAATGAGAATGAATGCCAGGGGCAGAAAGGGGAAAAAAATAAGAGGACGAGAACAATAACACGGGTTGCAAGGAAGGAAAGTGCGTGTTTGTGGGAATAGGGATGAGGGAATCAGTGATCTTAAAGTCACCATGATATCAAAGCTGGCAATTACTGCTTTTATGGAATATTGTGGTATTTGTTATTATTATTTGATTTGATTTATGCATGCACATCATAATTCATAACTATTTTATGTTTTGGCACATTGGTGAATAATTTGTATGAATCTGTACGATCTCACCTGTATGTGTTCATATGATCTGCTTACACCCCAGTGACTGGTACGTTAGGACCTTCACAATTACCTTTTTCCCTAATTTTGTGTATGATTAACTTTGTACGAATCATACAAAAACGCTATCTCGTAACGTAGTTACATTTTCCCATGCGATCAGGTTGGTCACTCACATCGCAGCAATAGCAAACTAAAATGATCCAATGATCCAATCAATTCCCTGTTGGACAAAACCAAGTCCCGCCCTACATTCTTTCTTGTTCAAGAAGCCGTTTCACTCAGATATGCAATAGGGAAGAAAAGACTTCCGTTTAAGTCATCTTTAAATTAATAGTTTACCTATCAATAAAATGTTGTCACTATTTACTCATCCTCACGTGGATACAAACCTGTTTGACTTTCTTGCTTCAGCAGAACATAAAGAAAGACATTAGTTTGGACAGCTGTTTTTTAAAGTCAATGACAAACAAAATAACATTGTATGGACAAAAAAATGCAATGACATTCTTCAGAAGATCTACTTTTATGTTCCACAGAAGGTCAAATGGAGGCCAATTATGTGAATGTGTGAGAAAAAAGGTATAACATTATTGCAGTGACATTACACTTACATATTTGTTGGAACTTTTGGCATTTTTCTGCTGCATTACAAGAACAAAATGGAAGTCTGAGGAAAAATAAAGAGGTAGAAAATGGTAGAGATGCTCAAACCAAGGATTAGAAAAATTGATGATCAGCTTCTCAAGAAGGTGACAGTTGAGCTCCTGATTCAAAATTATGTTTGTGTATGAGTGTGTTTATGTGTACATAATGCACTTGTGTGTATTACAAGGAAGATGGGAGGGGATGGAGACAAGAAAAACAGAGATGGATAGAGAGATCAAGTCGCATCATCCTTTGAAAGAGGATGACCTTTAAATACCCCACTGAGTGGTCAATTGAAAGATAAGGCATTCCTTATCTTGTGTGCGTGTGTGTGTGTGCAAGTGCATCTCCCCTTGGTCATTTGGTGGTGGGATTATCATCTGATGTCAGTGAAAGAAAGGGGTGAGAAAAGAAGTAAAAAGAAGAATAAAGCCCTCTGTTGTTATAGTTAGTTGTTTTGTATGTGTCTATATTTTTTAATATATTGAATCTTGGGACAAAATGTCCCTTTATAACACTTTACCTACAGTCTTAAAGGGATAGTTCACCCCAAAACTTTGTCATCACTGACTCACCCTCAAGTTGTTCCAAACCTGTATGAGTTTATTTCATTTTAAAGACATTTTAAAGAATGTTGGTAATCAAATAGTTGACGGTATACCCATTGACTTCTATAGTAGGAAAAAAAATACAATGGAAGTCAATGGCTATACCGTCAACTGTCTGGTCAGCATTCTTCAAAATATCTTCTTTTGTGTTCAACAGAAGCAAGAAACTCAGGTTTGGAACAACATGAGGGTGAGTAAGTGATGACAACAATTTCAACTATCCCTTTAGGTATGCTCATAATATTTTCATTTTTTTATTTTAAAATTAAAAATTCCGGTGTCCTCCCAGCGAGAGCTGAATTATAAGCAAAACATGATACCCAGAGAAAATATATGCAATAAAACAGTGAGGAGAGCATCAAGTTTCTCTTGTCACACAGAAAATACTGGACCTGTGTCTGTCTCACTTCATGAATGAAAAGAGTTATTGGTTCTGTTATTAAATGTCTAGCCACCTTATAGTCGCTGTGCAGCTTGTAAGACAGACTTTTTTATTTTATGTGCACAAAATATGTGACAGAGAGCAGATGCTGAGGTAAAAACAGCAATAATACACAGCGATGCTATCAGAAAAAGACATGGCTCTGGAGAGCAAAATTCATGAAAATAAATAATCTTGCCTCTCCCCTCCATAACCTGCTATCTCCCCACATCTGCGCTGTGTCCATGCCCTAGCCCAGGGGCAGCTCTTGAGTGTGATGACAGCTCTAAATGTACAGCTGGTGCCTTTCATCCCTGTCAACCAATCAGATTTCATTTTACTCAGCTGCCCTCAGTTCAACCCTTTATTCCCCCTGGTCATGCTGTGGCCAGAAAGCCATAGCTCTAACAAGGCTGTTTTTTTCTGATATACATAAACCTTTAGTTGCATTATCATTGCATTTTCTCTCATATCAGTGGAATATATTTATAGAACATTACGTTTCGGTCCTCATATTTAACATTGGGAAATTTTCCAGTTTGAAACACTCCACTTGTCTGTGTCTGCATGTTTCAGACAGACTCTCAGGGCCCTATCATACACCCGGCGCAATGCGATGCCAGGCACAATGCAAGTGTTTTTTGCTAGTTTCAGTAATCATTTTCATGTCCAGCACCATGTTGTTTAAATAGCAAATGCTGGTCTGAAAACGACTGCGCCATTGACCAACAAAAACCTGGTCTAGAGTCAATAGTACAGTATTTTTTGTGTTAGTAATATGCGCTTATAGGTGGGTGCACAGCGCGCGTACACTCTGCTTGTTACACACACAGGGACACGCAGCAGCACATGCCAAATATTAGAAATAAAAGGATTACAATGTAAAAGATTATTATTGTTTACATAAAGATAAAAATGCCTACATGTCATTATGGATAGTCATTGCATGTATCAGAATTACCTATTTGCATAAATGATGAATGAAATTGACTATTTATTTAACCAATCATTGCAATTCACATATGTATTTTAATTGACTTGTCAGGTTGAGGGTGTCTATAATAGTGAATCCGCCATGGTGCAAGTGCAACTGGCTTTTAAAGGGAATGGGAGATGAGACTCTGATTGGTTTATTGCACGTTACGCCCAAAACACATCCATGACTCATTAAGAGAAAAGGGACAACCCCTTTTAGACCATGCGCCGACCATTTTTCCTGTCGTTTAGACCATGTGCTCAGATCTTTAAAATAGGGCCCTGCAATTCAGTGGTGCATTTTTTCAGTGACTCTTCTTGCAGGTTACATTGATACACCAGTAGGTCATATTGAGATAGACCAACTCAACCAATTCGCTAAAAAAACACTGATTTATTCAACAATTAAACTAGTGAATGTCTATTTGAGCGAGTCATTGAATTTACTTATCTGATTCATTCAAAACACTGATTCGTTCAGGTGTGAAGCAATTAAATGGCTGCATTCTTCCCTAGTTGGCAAAAAACAGAATGTGAAAAGAATAGTATTCATAAAACAGTAAGGGAAAAGTACCTGGATGACTTACTACTTCCGGTGAGATTCTGAAGTGCGCATCAGATTAACTATGAACTATCCCATGAGGCCAAGGGAGAGGAATTGTGAATGTCAGTGAAGTGATGCAACTGACGCTAGTAGGTCACATGACAATGTCCAGAATTGTATTCATAAAACACACATTCATACTATATATAACATCATTTGTATAATCGCAAAGTAATTACTCAGAGATTATGTGATTTTGGTGCAGCCATTGTCTTAATGAGTGAGTCATTTAATAATTCAATCATCTGATTTATTCAAAAACACTGATTCATTCAGGTACGAAACAAGTGACTCTCGTAATGAGTGAGTCATTAAATCAAAAAACTGATTCATTCAAAAACAAAAATACATTCATGAAGGAAACAAGCAACTATCTGGGTGTCATTGAATCATTCAAAAGATTAAAAGAAACGGCCGATATTGTGTTTAAATTGTAAGTTTATCCATATTAACTTCTTGTGTTGATATAGAACAGCCTCATCCCTCATCAGTTTCATGAGTAAAGGCCAGGCTGACAGCAAGTCATGCGTCTCTTGCAGGTGCCCTCAGATGACTGGTGTGGTGGCGGTCCGTCCGACAGTGCTGGGGAGATCCCCTGCAGACGAATGCGCAGTGGCAGCTACATCAAGGCCATGGGGGACGATGACAGCGCTGACTCAGACACCAGCCCCAAAGCCTCACCCAAATCAGCCCTCATCGCCCAGAGAGAAGCCTTCCGCCGGTCCGTCAGCATGGACCAGCGCTCCTCCACTACATCCAAGTCAGTATTCACTTGATTTTCAGTTTGTTGCTGCTTTGAGATTTGTATTTGCTTTATTAAAAAGTAGCACGTTTTGGGCTACCATAGTAGTACCATAGTAGAAGTGCTAGCTGAGACTTCAATGGAGTATTCTTCTCCTCAGGTACTCGTGTAAACAGTGTACAGACGTCTACCCGAGCAGCCGAACTACGCCTAAGGGCCACGCTCGCTCCCGCAGCTACACACGCTCTCTGACCAGCGCTCAGGTATAACACACTCACACAATGCACTGTGTTTACATCACATTTATTTAGTTATCCAAGCTATTTTAATGTTTTAATTGTCCTTAAATAGCCAGTTATTAATAGAAGTGTTATGGTGAAGCACCTATGCAAAATTTTCTTTAAATATATCCACATTTTGTTAACGTGTTAATTCATTGAGCTCATTGTTTCTGCCTTATTTAAATTAATAAATTGTTAGCTAACTGCAACATTTGTATATGTACATGAAATCCATTACTTTAACATGTTCCTCTGTTAACAGATCACTCTAAATTTTCAAATCAATCAAATCAAAATCAAATCACTTTATTGTCACACAGCCATTTACACAAGTGCAACAGCAGGTGAAATTCTTAGGTGCAGTTCCGAGCAACATAGCAGTCACGACATGACATGTACAACATTTAAAGCAGCATCAGATTACACATCTGATGCGCACACAATTACTCACAGCACAGTATACACTACAATAAACAATAAATAATTTACACAATGTGAGTGTAGTTCTCACAGCTTTAAACAATATACACATACTTACAATATACATATACTTTAAACAATATACACTAAACATACATTAAACAGTATACACTAAGCTATAATAATAATAACTAGAATGTACATTTCCTGAAGAAAATGTGAGTGGTGCTTGCCGTGGCAAAACTCGCCACCCGGATGCTACTGGGATGCAAAAAAGCCAAGCAACATGTCTGTAGGATGTTCTGGGGCTGAGATATGGCTTATTAATGTGTTTGTACTGTTGCTAGGGTACTGTACATGGTTGCTAGGATGTGTCTATACAGTTTATGGGGTGATATTGAAAGACTATTGGCCAGTCTGAACCAAAAGAGTCCAACCCCATGACTGTACGATGTTCTGGGGCTGAGATATGGCTTCTTTATGTTGCAAAAACATGATTAGCATGATGTTAGCATGATGCTAACATGATTAGCATTATGTTAGCATGATGTTAACATGATTAGCATGACAATGCTAACATGATTAGCATGTTGTTAGCATAATGTTAACATGATTAGCATGATGTTAGCATGATGCTAACATGATTAACATGACAATGCTAACATGATTAGCATGTTTTTAGCATAATGCTAACATGATTAGCATGTTGTTAGCATAATGTTAACATGATTAGCATGATGTTAGCATGATGCTAACATGATTAGCATGACAATGCTAACATGATTAGCATGTTTTTAGCATAATGCTAACATGATTAGCATGTTGTTAGCATTATGTTAACATGATTAGCATGATGCTAACATGATTAGCATGACAATACTAACATGATTAGCATGATGTTAACATGATTAGCATGATGTTAGAATAATGCTAACATGATTAGCATGATGTTAGCATGATGCTAACATGATTAGCATGATGTTAACATGATTAGCATGTCAATGCTAACATGATTAGCATGATGTTAGCATGATGCTAACATGATTAGCATGATGTTAGCATGATGCTAACATGATTAGCATGATGCTAGCATGATGCTAACATGATTAGCATGACAATGCTAACATGATTAGCATGTTGTTAGCATAATGCTAACATGATTAGCATGATGCTAGCATGATGCTAACATGATTAGCATGATGTTAGCATGATGCTAACATGATTAGCATGTTGCTGGCATTTTCTAATCCTTAGCTAATCACTATTAGCTTGTAGCTATTCACTGCTAGCATGTGTAGCATGTTGAAAGTCCAGTTTGCTAGCATGAGCCAAAAGACCCAACCGCCATGCGTCTACGATGTTCTGAGGCAGAGATATAGGTCTTGGTAAATGGTTGCTAGGGTACTCTGTTTGGTTGCTATGGAGTGGATTGGCAGCATCCAATGATGATACTGCTTGTCTGTATGAATGATATAAACCAACCCCCATGTCTCTAGGATGTTCTGAGGCAGAGATATAGGTCTTGGTAAACGGTTGCTAGGCTGCTTGATAATGGTTGCTATGGCATGGCTAGGAAGTGTTGATGGTGATTTGTGATTGGCTGTTGATGCCCCGAGTCAAACAAACCCACCCTCGTGTTTCTATGACACTTCTATCCAAAGATATCCCTTTGATCTCTTTCAATGGAAGTCTATGGGATCAGTTGCTAGGGAGCTCTAAATGGTTGCTAGGGCGTGGCTTGATAGGGTCATAGTGATCCTGAGATAGTGATTGGTTGTCTGAGTAAATTGAGCCCACCCCCTTGTCTCTGAGACACTGTGAGCCAGAGCTGTGGTCAATACAAAATCCCTATGCAATTTCCCATAGTAGGATAAACGCATGAGTTTTACGGGACGTCCCTCCCCATTATAAGTCAATGGGGCAAATTTGGGCAGCTCTAGCACCCCAGGGGTACAACTCTCACCCCATTGTGATGTGTCATATTACAGGGCCTGTCAGCCTCTTCAAATGTGGTGACACACGAGTTTCTACGAAATCCTCGCTCGGAGCTACGAGGGGTCAAAGTTGGTCGTAATGCAAAGTGCATGGGATTTTTTCGGCTACTTTTTCGCCCCTGGGGCGAACACCGTACCCCTGATCCCTTAGAAAAGTCATAGCACACCATTCCTGAATAAGCCGGTCGATTTGACGCCTCATTCATGGGTCTGTGACAAACGGTGCGGGACGAGTTACGCGCCGAAATTCACGCGGAAGAATAAAATATAAATATATAATAAGCCCACAGAATAGTAATAGTGTGCTTCGCCTTTACAGGCAAGCACCACTAATAATAATATACAATGTACAGTATACATTATTATTCACAGTAGAGATCCATTATGTACAATAGGTGCTATATGATAAATGATAAATAATAAATGATAAATAAATGTGTATATAGTGTGTGTGTATCTACAGTGGGTTGTGCTGAGTGATATTCTGTCAGTGTGTGTTATGATCCTGATGGATCAAGAGTTAAAGTCCCTGTAAAGTCAAAACTAAACATGTGTTCTGAGTTTCTCACACCACAGATAAATGTGTTATTAACCACCCAGCCAAATTTGAATCATAAAAAAATCCGGGAAGTACATAAAATAGCTTATCTAAAACCTGCAAAAATGAGCAGCATTCTTTGCTCTCAAACGCTGGGGGTGTGTCAGCTGTCGGCGCCGAAACCACGCCCACTCGCGGGAAAGCGGCAGTAGCACACAAGACAACACTCACTGATCACAAGCGTCTATGATCACGACGCACCAGATGTCAGTGGGACGGGAGGATGACGGCCTGGGCGGGGGATAGTCGGTTCTGCAGCGGATAATCAGTGAATCCCAGTTGTCTCCGGTGAAAGTTTGTAAAACGATCCGGTGTAAAGTCACTGCAGAGGTAGGTGTCGTGATGATCCTCAGCTCTCTCCATCAAGGGTGCTGTTCACAAAATTAATCCACCTCTTCATCGTTTTTGTTTTGTAAGCTGTTATGCAAGTTGTTGACTAACTAACAGTACTAACAGTAACTCGCGATCGAACTGATGCGAATGTGCTCTAGTTATGATCGTGTTAGGGGAGGAGTCAGGCTCGGTGCGTCATCGAGCCACCGTTTTAGCCCCGCCCAGAAAATCCTGAACACAGCAACGGTGAAAAACTGTTTAACCGTCTAACTTCTGAATTCAGTACTACATAGTTCACAGTCTTTGTAATGTGTTTCAGCAATACATTTCTAACATTTATAATGTGTTTAGAAACAAATCTCAGAATTGCCTTTACAGGGACTTTAAGGAGTCTGATTGCTTGTGGGAAGAAGCTGTTCTGGAGTCGGCTGGTGCGTGTTCTGATGCTGCGGTACCGTCTTTTTTAATGTAGACACATGCATTTTCTGTAAAGCTGCTTTGAAACAATATGTATTGTGAAAAGCGCTATACAAATAAATGTGAATTGAACTGAATGAATGTTGTAATGCATTGCTAGGATGTTGAACTTGTTGCTTGGGAAGTCTGGGTGGTTGCTGGGGCAAAAATAGGTGATTGCTAGGGTGTTCTGCTTCTTGGATGGGCATAACTGGGCGGTGACGGTTATTCTGGTGATTGCTAGGTTGTCCTGCTAGTGCATAACTTGGTGGTGGCTTGGGTGTACTGGTGATTGCTAGGGTGTCTTGCTGGTTGTTAAGGCACTAGGTAGTACCAGCAGTGGTGTTTAAAATGAGGAGGCAAAGGTTTATTTTCCAACTCGCCCCAAATGTGCTCGATGGGGTTGAGATCTGGACTTTGAGGGGGCCAGTCCATCATTTTTTTTCAATGTTCCAGTAGATTTCTTCCATCGCAGGTAGTTCCGGCAATAGTAAAAATAATGTTTTGGGTAATTGTCCTCTTGAAACATAAATCCAGGCCCAATAAGACAACTCCCAGATGCCAAGTGTTCTAATAATTTTGGCCACCACTGTATAAATAAATATATATATATATATAATCCCCTTTCACACAGAGCGTGGTCCCAGAAAGTTGCCATAGAATTACTGGAGTGTCTTCTGTGTGAACACAAACGCATAGTGGGATTGATACCAGGATGGAGACCTAGTGACATTGCTGGGATCAGCCCCAGAACGTGCCCTGTGTGAACAAAAGGCAGGACCAATGCCATAAGGAGTGTGTCGTAGTGATGACGCTGAAACTGAGATTGTTTGCCAGCTTAGTGAAACAGTATGCGATGCACTAGTTTATGATCAAATCAGAAGAAGAAAAAAAAGCACAACATGGTTTCGTGAGAGAAAATCGCAGATCATAAGCAAACTTAAGACTGCAGAGATATTACACTTCACATCCTGATGTCACGTCTTTACGGGATGTGTGTGAACGCATGCACGGATTGCAAAAAATGACTGGCAGTGTGAATGAACCAAAATCAAACGATCCCAGCTCACATTATCAGTGTATTTTCCGGAATCTCTGTGTGAAAGGGGCTTATCAAAGGTAAATGTATGTCCCTGTTACACTTAAGTTTCCTGGTTAAATAAACATTACATAAAAAAGGCACGCCTGAGGCAAGCCTCCCGCTGTAACTTCACCTGCGGTTGTGTCGCTGTTGGAAACTTTTACACTTTTTAATGTCACATTTTGTAATATTTATTATTTTTGTGATATCGATTATTTTCACATCCAGTTTTTTTGAGGAGACACTGCCTCCCTTGCCTCCTCAGAGGAAAAGCCCCTGGTACCTGGGGAGTTCTGGGTAGTAGCTAAGGTATTACTAGTTAGTTCCTAGCTGGATGGCCGTTAAGTCATAACTAGGTGGTGGCTCAGGTGCTCTGTTGGTTGCTAGGACAGGACTAGGTGCTTGTTAGGGTGTTCTAGGTAAATACTGATTGTCCCAAGTCAAAGAAGCACACCCCCTTAGCTCTGCGAATAATATTCTGGTCACAAGATATAACCCTATATCGAATACTAGTAATAGTAATAATACTAATGTGCAGGCACAATTAGTTTATACATGAACAATGCAATTTATTAACTGAACAGTTGCATGAATAGTCTGAAACATATGGATCTCAACATTCATTGAAACATGGTCTATGTGTGTGTTAGCTGAGCGACACTCTGAACCTGTTTGGAGAGATGGAATCACAGGCTGTCGAGGCACTGGATCTACCCGGATGCTTCCGCACCCGCAGTCACAGCTACGTACGGGCCATCCAAGCCGGCTGCTCCCAGGACGACGACTGCCTGTCTGTCTTCTCCATGTCTGGCCCACAGGGGAGTGTGAAGGGCGAAGCAGGTGAGTCATCAGCATGTGTTTAGGTATGTGTGGGTATACCTAGTCTCCATGCTGTCACAGGGATTAGATTAGAGATTTAATGAGTTTTTGGATCAGTCTCATAGGAATTGCTGGAGAAACGCGCTTCAGCCAAGGGATTTAGATCAAAACTACTTTCCTTCTATCTCTCCGCTCTCAGTATATCGAGACTGTAAACAAATGTTACATCGTTAACACTGTAAAATGCTCAAATGCTTAGTGCTGTCTCCTTGACTATCCCTTGGGTTGTAGTCAAAATTATGGTGGCAGTGTTAATCTCGTCAATTAAACACTGAAATTAATTAATGTGACAAAATCCAAAAGAGAGGACAAAAGCCAAAAGCCAAAATCTGTGTAAAAATTAACTGCATGGTCGTAATTGCAATGATTTTTTGTTCTCTCTATTATTTGGATTACTTTCCATCTTTTTTCCATTGTCCCTTATTCTCTCGTTTAGAGTAGAGACTCTCACAGGAGATTTATTAAAGCCCTTGTGAAGTGTCAAAAGCATCCATCTGCAGTTTCCCAAGGCAACACTCATGATACACACCGGAGTGTGAGTGTTCTTAAGAGAGAGGGATGAGGAGAGGACAGGAGAGATGGAAGGAGGGCTTAGGCATGCTTTTTTTTAAAACTCATTTAATCTCTGAGTGCGTCCCACTGAATTTTATGTCTGCACTCTCAAGAGCTTGTGTGTGTGCAAGCGGAGGTTTCTTAAGCCATGAGGATGTGTCTAAAGCTTTTGAATGATGATTCTCGATTGGGGATTTTAAGCTATAATGTATATACATTTCTCTATGTTTCTGCCTTCTCTATATAGAAACTAAATTTGCATATATCTATATGCATTCTCACAATTCTCTATTCTGTAAATTGTAATGCTTTTCTGTCTTAAGAAGCCGTATTATAGCTCGGCAAGGGGAAAAAATTATTGATGATATAAAGTTATTGTGACTGTACATTTATCTGTCTATTAGAATTTTATATTGTAATCAAAGGTTTCAAAAAAACTGTATAGCTGTAAAATTATAAAACAACACAAATACATATGTATGATGTAAATATAAAAGAATTTGCAAAGAGTTGTACTTATGTTTTAGGCCATATTGTACATTATAGCATATATCGAAATGTGCAGAAATGTTTTTATAAACTTTATACAAACACTAAGGAGAAGTTTACAGTAGTCATGAACATTGTCATTTTTGGTAACGCTTTAGATTGCGGCCCGGAAAGTACTGCGTAAGTAAAGAGAATTTACAACATAACTTTCGGTAATTATAGTGTAACTATAAAGTAAGTACGTGTAGGTATAAGGGAACAATATGTAATACTGGGGGAATAAAGGGGTAACTATCAGGAAAATTAACACATTATTTTTTACTGTATTTTTTATCTGTGTAGTTACAGGGTAAGTATGAATCTGCGGGCTGTAAATTAAAGTGGTGTTTGTTCCATTCTTGTTTCGTGTAGTTACAGGGTAAGTACAATAAACAACACATACAAAATCTGATATCACTCGGAAATATTTATTTGACAAACAACTAAATCCAAAACAGATTTGACACATTCATTTTTTTAAATAAACTTTTCATTTCAAATAATAACATCCGGACAGAAAGAGGCACGTTTTGTCCCTTTTTTGCTTCTCTTGCTTGTCTTCCTCTTCATGTTCCTCTTCTTCTTTATCGTTATTTCCATTGATGGATCTTAAGAGGAATCCCAGGTCTTTTGATATTTTGTATTATTATTTATTAAAATAAAAAGTACACCAAGAAATGCTCTCATAATTTACTAATCTTTTCGCATCCGATCAGCTGTTACCAGCGAGTGCATGAGTAAAGAAGCTTCAAGCTTTCAAGGCGTTCTCACGCAAGTTTCATCTGAAACACACACGAGAACTGGTGTCTCTGTCTTCTAGTCTTGTTTGTTTCTCATTGCTATTAACATGTATTATGTTATTGTTTGTATACTTTTGTGAGCATTAAAAATAAAAAAACTGACAGCATCCAACATCCGCATGACCAGAGTTTCTCGGCGCGCTCACGTCACGCTTCAAGTTACGTCAAGTGTGAACTCAACCCTCTCATTCACGCAGATGACTGCTGATTGGAAGCGATAGTCTACCGTTTAAAAAATGTAAAATATTGTTATTTTTCTTACAAACACTTATCGTTTCACTTCAGAAGACATTGATTCATCCATTGGGATCGTATGGATTACTGTAGTTATTGCTGTATGTGCTGTTTGATGCTTGAAATCTTAGGAACCCAAATGAGTTTTCATTAGCAGAGATTATTTATTTTTCTGTGTTCATATGAAGAAATAAAGTCGTATGTACATCTCGGATGGCATGAGGGTGAAAGATGAGCAAACGGTGAGGATATTTCTGCGTGTACTGTATTTTCAGTGTAGTTACATAATAGGATAGCTAGAGACATGGGATTCCTTCTTAAGTTTCATCTGTGGCAAGGACGTAAAAGTAGAGGAACAAGACGAGGATAAAGCCAAGCAAGAGAAACAAATACGTGTTGTAAATCTGTTAAAAAATAAAATAAAATAAATAAAGGCTTCTGAGTGATATCAGATTGTGTACGTGTTTATATTGTACTTACCCTGTAACTACACGAAACAAGAAGGGAACAAACACCACTTTAATTTACAGCCCGCAGATTCATATTTACCCTGTAACTACACGGATAATTAAAAAATACTTACAGTATAAATAATGTGTTCATTTTCCTGATAGTTACTCCTTTATTCCCTCAATATTACATATTGTTCCCTTATACCTATACGTACTTACTTTATAGTTACACTATAATTACCTAAAATTATGCTGTAAATTATCTTTACTTACGCAGTACTTTCCGGGCCGTAATCTAAAGCGTTACCTCATTTTTTTCATTTTGCGTTATGGCCAAACGAAACTTAGAGGATGAAATTTTAAACATTGTGTTCCTATAAAAGGTGCTACATGTTTGTCTTGGTTGTATTTTAACTTTGCAACTACCAGTTAGTGTAAACTAACTCTCATTAGAGTATTAGTAGACTGTCTGCTTAACATCTGCTAACTCTTTATTGTGATGGTCCTCCAACAGACATTCTACTGACTATAAGCAACTTTGCAAGTACATGTCAACTTATTCAAACCCTAACCTTCCCAGTCTACTAATACTCTACTAACACTCTAATGAGAGTTAGTAGACACGTAGGTGCAACGTTACTTAAAGTCAACAGAATATGTTAAAGGAATCATCAAAATAAAGTCCAACCGAAAAATGGGCCTACTACTTGAGGACTTTTGCAGGCATTGTACTGTTGTAAGTCTTTGCATCCTTACCTTTCTCAATGTTCTCCTTATTAATGATTTCCCTTCTTCAGTGGAGAGTTAAATCAAAGGACTGTTTTGAGTGAACAGCCATTCATTTTTCAAATGATGTCTGAATACAGGTCACAACAAATCCTTTCTGTCTTTGTAGGTCTAGTGTTCCCATACAGGAAAGGACCCCCTCCTCTTCCTCCTCGCATGTCCAAGCCAATGATTTCCGTGACCGCTCAAAGCAGCACTGAGTCCACTCAGGACGCTTACTTCCAGAGTACAGGACAGCCCGTTTTGGTCCGGCCCAGACAGCACAGCAACTCAGTGGACCTGACGGAGAGCAGCGGGGGCCGTACCTCAAGAGGTGGGCATTACCTCGGCGGGACCACGACGCGGGTCAGACAGAGCAGCAACTCCGCAGAGAGTCTGAATGGCAGGGCCCTTCAGAGCATCGGCTACCCTGGTGGACCTGGTCCACTGAAACCGAAACACAGCAGCTCGGCCGATAACCTACTGGAGGGGCCTCGGGGATCCAGAGACCGGGCTGGAGGCAGCCTGGGAAAATCGGCCTCTCTGCCCCAGAACAGTATGTCCCTAGCGAAAGCTCTGACTGGAGGAGAGGAGTTCAAACAGGAAGGACGAGGGAGGAAATGGAGACCCTCTATCGCAGTGCAGGTATTAGAGGGGACTATCCCCTGAGAGATTCAGACTCATCTCTCTCTCCTGTGCAACATTTTGTTAAATGTCTCTCTGTGCGTTTTCCAGGTGGACAGCTCAGAGACATTGTCTGACTCAGATCCTGAAGGCAAAGCGCTGAGAGAGGTGCACTCCATAGGGGTTCAGGTGGAGGATGACAAAAGGTAGATCTAGCTTTTTCATTTTTCTCTCTGTCTAAAAATCCCATAACATTTTCCATAACAAATGGAACTAAATAGCACAGACATCTTTCCTGTGTTTATGTATTTGCAATTAAATGAGTATTGAAGGGCTCTCCACCTCTTTTGTTTACATGATAGTCATGAATCATGAGTTGTTACTTGCTATTGCTGGTTGGTAACAGGTGGTATTAGTGGGAAGGACATTTCTCATTCTAGACAGCATTTAATTTAACGCTCGAGTGCAGTATGAGTAGCATTGATATTCTTTCCCAAAAGAGAAAAACAGCCCATTTTAACTATGTATATTAAATGTGTTACATTTTTTCTGTTTTTAATATGATAAATAGGAATAGGTTGTAAGCCAATAACTGTTTCAGGAATGTCAGGAATTGTTCCATTTAAGAATAATAAATAAAATACCGGTGTTCAAATGGGGTTCTTTTTCAGTGATTCAAAGAGACGCGTAACGAATCAGTACAGTAACGTGTTGATAAAGATTTTTTTGTAGCATTTTATAATATTAATGAATGTTATATTGTAACAAATATAGTATTGTTTAATATATAGTTCAGGCAAAGTATTTGATTGCATTTATGCCTCCTCTAAAAAGAATAGTCATTAACAAGTTTGTTTAAATGCAACTTTTTCAAGAAATTTTTACTGTACATATTATTATTATTGAAGTTCTCATCATTTGGCAATGGAATTTTACGTTCCCCTGAGAAACGTTGCATTCTCTCGCAAACAGGGGACTGGGCTTGCGTCTATGTTTGGGCCCTTCCTACTCAACAAATGATCTCAACTAGAAGCATTATGGAGCACAAAATACACAAATATTTAAATATGCTTTGAGGTTCCTAGAACAATTAATATGAACAGCCATGCTTTAATATGCCATGCATAGCCTAGTCAAAGTTTAGCAGTAATATAAAATAGTAATTATAATAAAATAAAATACTGGATGTGCTCTCTGAGTTGAGAGAAGTTCAAACCCTGAAATAACACAATAAATAAAGCAATAAAGCCAGAGATGAGCAGTATTTTTAAATGTATTGTCATAGCTGTGTCCTCTTCTATCAGATTTCTTAAATTTAATCAATAAATTCAATCAGAATACAAAGACACTGAATTCTACAAAGACTGAAGTCGCGATAACCTTTTCTTTTCTTTTCTTTTTATTTATTCTGTGGTGGAAACAAGCTTCTATAGTATAGCTATTATTACCAATAAAATGAAGTCAGTATCAATAAAATCTGTCTTTGGATTTACACATACTCTTTAATGCAGCTCAGACATGTCATGTATGGATTTACACAGCAAATTATAATTGCATAAATTATGTTAAGAGATTAAGGTTTTAAATGTAACATTTTAATGTAGAAATATTAAACGATTTTATAAGAGTACTTTTTAACTATGAAACTAAAACCGCCATTAGGTGGTGGCAATGAGTGAGTTGAAACCTTTTCATTCAAAAATGGTAATTAATTTAAAGGGGTCATGAACTGGCTTTTTTTAATACTGTTGTTTGAGGTCTACTTATGAAGTTTGCGTGGTTTTTATATTAAAAAACATAATGAATAAGTAATAGGATATTTTCTGCCCTGGTTTTGAGCCTCTCTTAAGAAATGCTCGGTTTTTATGGGTGTGCCACACTGACGACTTGGAAGTAGACGCCCACTGCTGTGATTGGATAAGCTTTGCATATTTAATGAGCTTCGGCTCCCCCGTGAGTACACGTGAGGCATTGTTTAGAAAGCGTGTGGGAAAACGACAACCGGAATGATTCATCCCACAGCTAGGGCTCGCAAAATGTCTTTATTAGACAAACACAATGATTTATCTCTCATCCACCTGCAATTAATTGGAATGTTATTTTTATATTACTTGGCCCGCCCGATGGGTGAATATAACCGCGAACCATGCATCACACGCGCCAAGTACGTTGCAGACAGCATGATCAAAACTTCCACGATTGTATTTTTCCTTCAAATATCAAGTCAAGAGAGTGAACAACCTAAAGAAAGGAATGTTATTTCACTATTTAAAATTATACGTTTTGGTAGCCCGTCTGGAAAACACTTAGCCCCGGGACCTTGGGCTTTGCGAGCCCTGTGACAGTGGTAAGTTATGTTTA
This sequence comes from Romanogobio albipinnatus, assembly GCA_023566225.1. Classification (NCBI taxonomy): domain Eukaryota; kingdom Metazoa; phylum Chordata; class Actinopteri; order Cypriniformes; family Gobionidae; genus Romanogobio; species Romanogobio albipinnatus. Next base: position 12,680,803 of record CM042261.1, on the reverse strand, counting down.
GTTAGACACATACACATAATCAATATATATCAAACGATCTGTAACAATGCAATACTATCACATATAAAAAAAATTTTTTAATCACACAAGTGTGTTGCTTCATTCATTCATGTAATCTCATCCTGTCTTTCATTTACAAACGAATCCATGGTAAAATGAAGGAACAAACGCTCAATGTCTTCCCAACGTGAGCTGGATATTCATTAAAAATAAAGTTCGACCAAACATTCCCAATATTAGAATCTGAAGGAAGCTTATGCAGCGACTGTGTTCTTCCACAACCAGGCACAGCGCAATATCTTGCTATCTTCGGCATGTTTATTGCTCGGTAGCGCGATCTGTTTAGCTCCACGAGTCGGTGGGCAGGGCTACAGAATCAGTTTCACAACACGTTGACGTCAAGGTGTGGCATATTCTTAGATCAAGCGTTTTCTGGGCCTGGTGTCAATAAAAGCTTTTTTTTGACTAACAAGGAAGTTTTCAGCTCTGAAACTTACAGGATATTCTTATATCACGATGAACTTTTATATATCAAAGGCTGAATGAAAAGTTGGTTTCTCAATTCATGACCCCTTTAACTAAACAAACGACTGTATTTATAATTGAATCATTTAATCGTCTGATTCGTTCAAATAGGTTGTTTCTTTAAGGAATAAAACATTGTGTTGCACGGAGACACAGCGGTTCTGCTGTGTGTTCCATTTTCTTTGACAGAGCAAAAACAGAATGTGTTTTGCCTATGAAAGTTACTCAGTTGCTTGTTTATTGAACTGTTGTATAAAATCAATGTCACATTTGCGATCGTGCAGATGTTTCGGAAAAGTACCACTCTTGCTTGTGTGATAACTCATAGCCTATATCATAGGCTTATGTTATAAATATAAAAAAAACAGGAACTCATTAAAGGTTTTTTTTTTTTGTATCATTTTGATGACATTTCTGCCCCACTATAGTGTGATGGCAGTGACACGGGAGAGCGCTCAAAACTCTTCAGATCACATTATTTAATGGGAAATTAATAGAAACGATCACCCTCTGTAAAAGAAATGAGATGTGAACAAGATAATTTATAAAGATCTTTCTAAAGATGCGCTCTTTTGAGCTAAAAGCCTTAATGAAGCTGTTTAAAGTAGCCATGTGATCACAATGGAGCAGATGCGATTCAACATGTGTGTTCTTCTGTGAAATAATGCTAAATATCAGTTTACGGCATTTTATTATGGCCTTGAAGCTCACAGTCGGATGATCCCTTGCTGGCCTGTTTTTAGCTCTCACTTGCACTGGCCAGACAGTAGAAATGCGGCCAATAATTTCTGACTGGCAATCGCATATAACTGAACAAATCAAATAAATGTAAACTGTTAACGGAGGGGGGCCCTTACTGGGCGGGGCCATTGGCTGCATGGTAAGTTCGGCCGTGCTCGAAGGTTTTGCAAGGGAACGCAAAACTTTTGCGAGCGAACGCAAAAGCATTTAAATATTCTATATTTATAATATATTTATTATATAAATATTCATATTTTTCCCAACAATGTGTCCCTTTAGTGACTCCATAGAATTGTATTTATTTTTATTTATTAAAAGTACTAAAAGAAAAATTACGAATAATTAATTGTTGGGACAATGTAGTTTAAGGTAACATTAATATATTTTAGCGTTTGATTTTAAGAACATCTTTGTGTTGATTCTGTACTTGCATATGAAGTCTAAGCTGTTAAGAACCAGTGCACTATAGATTAGCTCAAATCTAATGGACTAAAAACTTTCATGGGCTCTTTAAATCTCCCATGTTTCTCTTCATTCTCCTAATTGGTGAAACGTTGTCAGGGGTGTTTGGTTTATTCCTGAGGTGGGGAGTGTGATTGTGTCAGTGTTAGATGAGCAAGAGGTGCAGGTGCAAGGTTCACACGCGCAAGCAAACGCACATGCAGTGGGTGTACGTGCTAGGAACACGGAGTGAGGTGAGAGGGTATAATTAGGCAGCCATTACGCAACACAGCAAAACCTGTGAAATGACGTCACTGTCACTCATCCATGAATTAGCTTTTGTGCCTTTTGACCATTAATTACATTGTCAGCCTCTTTCTTGATTTAGCAGTCACTGGGGTCATATTTCATGTATTTTTGGTATTAAAACTTTTATTAAAGGTGTGGTTTAGTAGGTTTAATTAGTACAAGCTCAATCAACAGTATATTTGGCATAATGTTGATTTCCACAAAACATAATTTCCATGCGTCCTTCATTTTCCTCAAAAAAACAAATGACTGAACAGCACTGAACAGGGATCCCATTACGTTAGACCTCCTCCTTCAGGGAACGAGGGTTATATACGTAACCGAGACGTTCCCTTTCAGTCAGTCATGTTTGACTTTATGTCGATGATTGACGTAATGGGATCCCATTACATCAATCATCGATGTAACGTCTCCGTTCCCTCCTTGCAGGGAACGAGGGTTACATATATGCAACTGAGAGGTTACGGTTGTTGCAGTCTCTGTTACAGTTGCAGAACTTACAATGGAAATGATTGGAGAAAATCTGTAACCGTTAAAATACTTTCAATAGTATAGCCACAAAATGTAAATAACATGGGCAATATGAGTATTACGCATGTAAAACTGACCTTCCCAAAAACGCTCCTCTGGATTCACTAACACTTCAGAAACATCCGATTTGATAGTTAAATGTTAGTGAATTCCAATCATTACACGCTCATCCACAATTAGCTTAATCCCTGCTACGTAAATTATTAGTGTGCAATCCTCTAGACTCCCTTCTCATGTTTTGGCTCCAGTATATTGCATAAATGCTAAAAGGGTTACTTCAGCGATTAGCATTACGCTTTGTATCAGTAGAAACCCGGTAGTATGTTTGATTTATCGTACTTTTCCCCCCTCATGTCCCCCTGAGACGAGAGAATTATGCATTTTATTTCTGAAAAAAATTTAGGTGTCACTCAGATGTCATCTGAGTTTTTTTGGCCAGAGGCTAGAGACTACAGCCAGTAGAAGGAGCTAGTTCCGCATGTTATCATCCCGCCCATAGGGGTGGGATCTCACTCACCGAATGTAAATGCACACGGCCACTCGGCTCGGGCATTCATTACGGAGCAGTGCGGAGCAAAGTGAGTGTTTCAACTTTTCAATTAATTCCTATGAAAGTTTAGCTTCCATAGGCTTGATCTGAAAACGCGGACACGCGCCGAGAATGACTGCCGCGCTTACCTCAGCTCTTCGCTCTCGTGATGAATGAAATCTGACTCCTGCTGCGTTTGTGCCGTGACTTTCGTTTGGCTCACTCACACGTTATTGAAAAGACATGTTCAGTTTTTAATTAGTGTCTATAACTGAACGAAATGATTTTATAATTATGAAAATCAAAATGACGGTGGGAGCCGTGTCATGTGGGCAAGTGATAACCAGTGGCCATGGCTTTGTGAGTGGCCTCATTGGGCAGCGAAGCAAGTGCATTCTGGGAATTGTCTTTCATCCACATGAGACAAAAATAAATTTTGTCTTTTCTCAGTCTAGAAGGCACCAAATTCAAAAATAATTTCATATTTATACTACATAAATGACCCAGTTTAAATACACATTCATCTTCCCAGCGCTGAAGTACCCCTTTAAGAGACTAATTGGCCATATTGGATTGGACGGCTGGGTAAAAAGTGAATGTGACGATTGCTGCATTTTACCCCAAATTTAACAGTTTTCAACTCTCAGCTACAAAAAAATAAACATAAAAAGACAGGGCAATCAAACTTGTGAAATATTATCAAAAAAGCAGTGTCGTCAGTTTGCCTCGAAGAACATTTGATTGTTTTACGCACAATTTACATGTGGTACGGAGCCAAGACCAACTAACATTTTGAAAAATTTTCAGTTTCATGAATCCAAAACATTACATCAGAACGGCGTGTTAATATGATTATAGTGTGAAAAAAATGCTTACTAACCTTTACTCTGCAAAGTTGCATCCAATTTTACAACTTTGTTGCTATGGAATGCAACGCCACAAATTTTTTAAAGCTCAAATAATACACACATTTAACAGAATTGAAAATGAGCTTCACATTCCTTCATAAATTGGACCCATTTACTTCCATTGTAAATGCCTCCTTTTTGGTATGTTTAAAGAAAACAAGGGACAAGTCGAAATTACTTTTGTGGCAATCAATGTTACGCCATAAATGTGTTAAAAATCACTATATCAGTAACTACATATAGTTATATTGGTCTACCAGTACATTTGAGTTTAATTGTGCTGTTGTTGTTTGCTCCAGACGAGCCCGTTTCAAACGCTCCAACAGTGTGACAGCAAGTGTCCAGGCTGACCTTGAGACAGAGGGTTTTGGTGGGCTGACGGTCCCCACTCAAGACAAGGGCCTGCAGTTTGGCTGCTCATTCCAGCGCCACTCGTCTGAACCAGAATCAGCCGGTCAGTTTGCAGAGTACCGCACAGTGCACACACAGGGCCAGTGGGCCTACCGTGAAGATTACCATAGCGGTTACACCACCGAGCCCGGCGCTCCAGAACTGAGGGCCCTGCCCCGCTCCCACTCCCCTCTGCCTCTGGCCCCTGAGCGTGGAGTGGGTGTTTGGAGCGAGGGCCCTCGGAGCCTACCAGATTCAGGCAGAGCCTCACCCTGCTTACGGGACGGGGAGTTCTTCCTCCGGCTCCTGCAGACAGAGGTAGAGAGGATGGAGGGATGGTGCCAGAATATGGAGAGAGAGGCAGAGACGAATGAACTGCCAGAAGACGGTGAGTGAGGAATAACAGAAGAGATGGTTGGATCAGACATGACATTGTCTAAAAGCCCCAAAACGCTCATTTTGATTTCATGGGGTCTTGAATCTATTGTATTTTGCCCACAGTTCTTTCTGTCTTAATGCTGCCTCCTCCTCATTGGTTTGTTTTGTGGTTTAGTGTTGGAACTCATCAGAGGAGCTGTCGGCAGTGCTCAGATGCTCATGTCACAAAGAGTCCAGCAGTTCTTCAGGATGTGTCAACAGAGTGTGGTGAGTGCTTTGTAACTCTTTCTGTTGTGGATAAAAGGGAGGACGTCCTTACTTGCCTTTTATCTTTGTCTTATGTTGTTATCTTAAAATAACCACCATAATAATACAGGTGGTACAACAAAAAGCCACATGATGACAGAGATCTTAGTAAATTTGACAGCATTTCACAGTATAATGGAATATAATATGAATATATTATGAACCATTTACAGTTACGTTTAAAGAGATAGTTCACCCAAAAATGAAAATTCTGCCATTAATTACTCACCTTGTCGTTCCAAACCCAAATCTTCAGGACACAAATCTTTTTGATGAAATCTGAAAGCTTTCTTTCCCTCCATAGACAGCTACATAACTACCACTTTGACGGTTCAAAAAGTTCATAAAGAGATCGTAAAAAGACCAATTTTTGAAGAGACACAATCGCTTTATTTCAGAAGCTTAACCGAACCTGCTTGATGTGCGAGAACAAACCTCATTGGTTCTTGTGGAAGCTCAAACGTGCTGTGTAACACGAGAATGAACCTCATTGGTTCTTGTGGAAGCTCAAACGTGCTGTGTAACACGAGAATGAACCTCATTGGTTCTTGCAGAAGCTTAAATGTGCTGCATAACACTAGAATGAACCTCATCGGTTCTTGCTGGAGCTCAAACGTGCTGTGTAACATGAGTATGAACCTCATTGGTTCTTGCGGAAGCTCCAATGTGCTGCGTAACATGAGAATGAACCTCATTGGTTCTTGCGGAAGCTTAAACGTGCTGCGTAACACAAGAATTAACCTCATTGGTTCTTGCTGAAGCCTAAAGGTGCTGCGTAACATGAGAATGAACCTCATTGGTTCTTGCTGAAGCCTAAAGGTGCTGCGTAACACAAGAATGAACCTCATTGGTTCTTGCAGAAGCCTAAAGGTGCTGCGTAACACAAGAATGAACCTCATTGGTTCTTGCTGAAGCATAAATGTGCTGCGTAACATGAGAATGAACATCATTGGTTCTTGCTGAAGCCTAAAGGTGCTGCGTAACACGAGAATGAACCTCATTGGTTCTTGCTGAAGCCTAAATGTGCTGCGAAACATGATAATGAACATCATTGGTTATTGTGGAAGCTCCAATGTGCTGCGTAACACGAGAATGAACCTCATTGGTTCTTGCTGAAGCCTAAAGGTGCTGCATAACACAAGGAAGTCTTACAGGTTTGGAACAACATGAGGGTGAGTGATTACTGACAGAATGATCATTTTTGAGTGAACTATCCCTTTAAGGAATCTTGCAATTAACAACAGGTTTTTACTGTAGCATTTTACAATTTGTTTGTTTTTTGTAGAAATAACAGACTTTAGTGATGAGGCATAACTGTTTGAATGAACTGGTTCAGTAAAGTGTAAGTTGTAAGTGATTTACTAAAATGAATCAGACCTCCGAAAACGAATGGCCATAGTTTCTTTCTCTATTATGTCTCTCTGTGCGATTTCTGAATAGAGCACTGCAGTGATGATGTATTTTACTAGGCCAACCCAGAAGTTAACATTACCCTCGTTCCCGCAATTAAAACCCAATAGGATTTTTCCACTGGCCGTTGGATTTTTTAAGAAAATAAGCATTATTATTCTTACATGTTTTGTTCGTGATAATAAAACCAGCCTAAATACAATCAGCCAAAGTAATAAAAACTAAACGTAGGCTATAAACTTAATCACAGTCACATGATTTCAATAGATGTTTCCAATCACCTATTTTTATGCACCTTTTGAGATATTGCATAAAAATAAAAACGCTGGATGAAACGCCAAAGTTCTAAAATTGCACATAAAATCTCAATTGAGCCGGATGTATTTTTTAACTACGATGGAAACAAATTTACAGAATAAATCCCTTGATGTGCAACAAAAAACTCTTTAACTCAAAGACTTTAACTCAACAGATGATGTGATTGGATACCTGGACTAACCAGCGGACCAATTTCATTGCACAGCATCTCAAATGTTGGTTTGATCCAAATCTTTCATCAGAATTATTTGGTATAATGACCGCCCAGAAGCGTCTCACGACTGCGTTCCCAAACATCTGAACGCAAGATAACATAACAACATGACATATTGTGTTTCATCTGTGCGCTCTGAGACACAAGTCATTTATGATGTAGGGAAAATGAGCCACAGTGGCTTCCCCCGATTCCAGCAACTTCCATTTTTATTACAGATATTTTGCACCAATTTCCCAGGAAGTGACGATTTTGCTCTTTTGAACAAGTTAAATGTGCAAATTTTGATGAAAACATAGCTACTGTCACCATCAATAAGCCTTAGTTTGAGTTAGAATAGTCTGCAAGAGCATGGTTATAAACACAACGAGGCTGAGAGCAGACCAATGAGTAGATTTTCTGTTCGCTGTGAGGACATTTAATGTCCCCGACAACCTCTGTAGTCCCATTTAGCCACTTCTCAGCAACAGCCATTTTGAAGCCAAGTAAAATCACAAGTGGATAGCACTGACGTATTTTATGCTGTAGAGTAAAACATGAAAATATATTGAGGCATTGAACATTAAAAAAACTTTGCCGTTAGGACGATGCAACCAGAAGTGTTTGGCCTACAAAAATATGTCATACCTGCAGCACTTTATAATATCCCCGACTCTTCTCATAGGATCCTTCATCATACCCTCAGCCCACCACTCAGGATCTGGCCAGTTATTGGGACCTCCTCCAGCTAGCCATCGAGGACATCAGAGTGAAGTTTCAGGACCTCCAGCGGCTGAAGGACTCGGGTTGGAGGTTGCCTCCCGAGAAGAAGGTGAGAGTGGAGATCCGCTCTGCTCCAGTCACTGCACAGCTCCACTCCAGTGCCAAAACAGCAATGGGCAGGAGAACCGCTCATGTGCTGGGCCCCAGCAGCTCTCTGCCATCACACAAACACCTCAGCAAGAAAAGGAACTAAACTAGAGAGGGGGAAAAGACATGCATGTTCTGGAATAACAGCTGATTTACTGCCTAAAGACCTGCTCATTTGCTTTTGAGATATTAAAAGCCTAACAAATATGTAACTAATATCTCTGTTTTCTTTCTTTTTGCTGTCTGCTGCTTTCATGTCTCATCCTAAATACACTAATCCAAATCATTCTTATGTTGCAACTTCATGGTGCCGTCCCTTCTCCGTATATGTCCTGGTCTCCATCCTCTCTGACATATCCTCTGCTTGTACGTGTGCGTTTTCGGTGTCCTTCCCCGCGTTCCCGCCCATCCCTGCATTGGTCATCCATGCTGTCACGCCACTCCCCCGCTCTTCCTCTCAGGAGGACAAGAAGGTTCCACCGCCATTACCAAAGAAGCCCATCGGTGGCGTAACGGGCAGCCTGAGGGCCGACAGCACAGCCGAGGCCGGAGGCATGCTGGTGGTCTCGCGCGGACGTAGCGTCCCCGAACGGGAGAAATCGCTGGACGTGGGCGAAAGGCAGAAGCTGGAGACGCGGCGCAGGCTGCTCCAGACCAAACGCTCCGCCTCTTTCCGCCAGAATTCCGCCACGGAGAGCGCTGACAGCATCGAGATCTACATCACAGAGGCTCAGACAAGACTCTGAATCAGTCAGACGCCCGTAACCAACAACCACTACGGCTCTTCTCTGGCCCTCTGCACAGACGCCCGTGTTACAAAGCGGCCAGAGAGCGAGTGCAATTCCTTACTGTAGTGTGATAGAGAACTAGAGATGGCCTACTAGTATGCTGCTGGTGTTTGGATGTGAGCTTACACATTTTGTTTTACTTTTTTGTTGTTGAGCAAGTGTTATTATTCTTCTTCTCAGAAAAAAAAGGGCTCAACCAGCACAACCAAGTGTTACAAGATTGAGACTTTTGTAAGTCCACAAAAATATATAAACACCTTAGGACTGTTTTAGTGAACCACGCCAACACATACGGGTGCAATATCACATATTAAAAGGATCTTATCTTGTTATTTTACTAAATAGACATTGTTTTGATATAATCTTGGCTGTGTACGTGTTTCTTAATCGACTCCACAGTGCGGCGGACGCAGCCCCTTTCACTGTGACACAAGCGCACTCTTGTGGCCAGAGTAGAGCAATGCACCCTGATGTAAATTTGGGCCTGAAACTGAATGTCTTAGCAGTGCAGTAGTAAAACTCAACGTTTGCAGTAAAGATAAATGCCTTTTTTGAAAGCCAGTTATCAAATCGTCACAGGGATTCGTCTCCTGTATAGTGCAATATCACTTTGCAGTTGCATTCAGGCTTCTCATCAGCCAAGTGAGAAGACAACAAAAAACATTCAAGCTCTGAGGCAACAGCCACGCTTCCTGAGACAGGATGGTCTACATAACAAGACTCTTCAAAAGCAGCAGCGGTTGTCCCAGGAGTGCAGAAGACAATCCTTAATTTCACACTTGACCTGCACACTGAAAAATGATCATTCTGAAGGAAGGTTAAGCATCTTGTTCATTTCACCCCTCTGCCTTTTTTGTAACAGATGAAAACCGTGAAATCAATGTAGCGTCTACATTTTGCCTGAGTGCTTTAGTTTTATTCTTTTTTTACTTTGTTTTGGAGAAATTAATCAAATCACTTTTTCTGATCAGTTCCAGTTCCATTTTCCAGTGGTCTGGCCCACAACTTTTGCAAAATGATCTTATTATTTCCCTCTTTAATTTTGTCTGAGGGTCAAACTAAAATAAATATTATCCTTTAGATTATTTTAGAAATAAAAGTACGTGTCCACTTTACGCCAAAAAAAAAAATGCTGTTAGTTTAAGTGGTGAAGTTTTGTGTGTTTATGGAAGAAAGCAAACATTAATGAACATTATAATGTGATAGGAAGAATGGATTGTGTGTGTGTGTTTGTGTGTGTGCATTCAACTTTTAATTTGGATGAAAGCAACCTGGAAACCAGATCACACAATCATTCTTGCAAACTCATTGTCATACTTGTTATGTTTTGTTTTTTTGTTTTTAGAAAAGGAAAAAAATGTTGACTGCATGAACATTTTCTTTTTGTTCGTTTGTTTTTGGTATGTTTAACCATGGAATAAGATGGGAAATATTTTATTGGAAGATGTATATTTTATAAAGTACATTTTTAGATTAGCAGATGAACATATGTTGTCAAAAGTGGTGTTCAAATATGTGTCTAAGAATTTACACGTTCGGTTCGTGACAACTGTGGACTTTCAAGAAGACTTCGGGCAACTCGAGAACCGTGTTGCGTTCCTCTTTTGTCAATCCTTGAAATGGACTGGTTAAAGACTTTTGACAAAAGAAGACTTGCCATGTTGTCCACGGGCGGGAAATATAATCTGTTTTCTATGTCTTGACTATCTACACGTGCCTAACAGCACTATGTGTGGCTTTTTTAAAATCTAACTATTCAGTATTATATTCAATACGAGATATATAACTCACACAATATGTATTGTTCTAATAATTTGATTTGTCACACCTCATCCAGCTAATAACCACCTCACACTGGATGTTTCTATGTAACCTGCATGCTTTTATTAATCCATGAAAAAATGAGCAAACTCGTCTATCAAAACTGTAGATTTTATCCTCTGTCTGGAAAAAAGGGCAGGAGTATTTATCTATTTATTTACAATAACTACATACATTTCTGTATCTAATCTCACTGGAATTTTTTTTTAAATCAATGTATTAGTCAGACAGTTATTTGCAGTATGTTTTTTTTTTATTTATTTACTGTTGCCAATCATCTCCTTTTTATTTATTTATTTGTTATACATTTGTACATTTTTAAACTTCAAAATGGTTGTATTTACAGTCAACACGTTTTTCGGACGCAGGCGACAGAAAAGCACAACAGACTATTTCCCCTTCCACTGTGAAGGACTTCCTGCCTTCTCAAAACACTGAAAAACTATGTACGACACGCCGTTTGGGGTTTCCAGTGCGAGAAATAGGATGATCTCTTATCAGGGCCATATGTTTTTGATATACCAACGAAACTTAATTTCAAGCAAGACTGACTGACCACACTTTCCCCCCCTGCGCCAAGTCGCTTGCCTTCTCGGGCACTGACAGGAATCAATCTAACGCTCAAATGGACTGCTCAGAAAGACCATTTTGATGGCCTTTCTGTTCTAACCAACATTTTCCAACGTAAATGGATGATGGAACCTAGTCCGATCCAATATTAATGGCTGCATCATGTAAAGCTTCCCATGTCAACACATGACCCGATCAAGATGTTGTCGGTTCTCTTATTAGGTCAGAACGGATGGCTGAAACTGTCTGCCATTGCTCCTTTAAACTGAACAAAAACGAGTCTAAAAAGTGTTGGCGAAGCCTCTGTATATGCCGTAAACCGATTTAGCTAGAGTAAGTGATGAATATTTCTTCGTAGCACAGAGGAGCTTGTAGCAGTGTGACGTAGACGTTACGTTGGATTCTATACCACATTACTGATCACTGGAAATTACATGGGTCATAGACTTACAAACAATTACTGTGTAATTACAAATACCTTCTCAGTTCCGTTGTATTATGTACAGTAAATATATCTGTTGCAATTGAAGTTGTTATTATTAATATTCAATGGATTGTTATGATGATTACTGGTATTATTGATAATTTCATATATAATGAAAAAAAAAGTTATTGCAGTTATGACTATGAGAAAATCTGTATTCTCCAGGGTGTTCATGTGTAAAGAGCCACCCGATTTAGATTTGATTCTTATGTTTGTAATTGCTGCTAATGTAGAGAATAGACGAGACGAGATTAATTGAAAAATAACAGCTAATGTTAGGTCCATCTCCTCTAGCATTTGTGTGCAAGATATCACATGACAGCAATCAAATGAACATGCAGATCTGATAACTAAGAATACTTCCCCTCTCATAATGGAAGAGATCATATTTGGGCAGTTTATGATGTAGCAAAACAATTATGTACTTTTTTTTTTATGTTATTTGAGTTACTCAGAACATTGTGGAGGATTTGATTATTAACGTTAATCACTATTTATGGTTGTATTTTTTGTTAAATAATTTATTTGTTTAATACAGTGCCAAGTTGATTTTGTATCTATGCGTTTTACATTGTTTTACCAAACTGCAAGCTTACTGCAACTTCACCTTTTTCAATATATTATTTCCAGATTTGAAATAAATCTGAATCTTTTACTGGTTTGTTGAAAAGAAATGGTGGAGGCCTTATAATGAATATGGCACAGCTGAAAAAAAAATCATGGATCATGTTTAGTCTTTGTTTTTTCCGCCACTGATGTACAGCTCAATGTCTACTAGCATTAAATCAGAGAGATGGCACACTGTGATGTGGTAACCCTAAACAGAATGTAATATTGTCAACGGTTGTAAACATTTTATAAAAATTACTATAAAGCTATTTTAGCAAGGTAAAATGACTGCTGTCCGGTTAGTGTTCTGTTATTTTCCTCATATTTCACACGAAATGCAGTGCACTCTACAGGCTAAACCTTTTGAAAAATCTGTTTAAAAGTATACTCACTTTAGAACAAGACTCTGTTAAGGCCCGTTCACCAGTGCTAATAGCGCCCACACCAACAGATAGGCTCCCGTTTTGTTTGCTCGCGGCGCGGCAACTTATGTCGTCGCCGCCATGCCTTCATGTGCTATAGGAATCATGAGTTTGCTAGTCGGAAATTGGACTTAAACGTGCTCTCAAGTCGTATTTAGGTCGGAAAACTCTGAGATAATTTTGAGTTTCCGAGTTGGTGTGGCATAACGACTGCTTCTGTGACTGGTCTGCTTTATTTGTTTTTTTCCACAGCAGCTACATCATCGTATCATTAAACGTATATTAATGAATAAACATTTAAATCATATTGCATGTTTTATATGCAGCAAAAATAGCATTTGACTTAAATTTCAGAAGCATCTCTGGCACTGTTTATGCCCGGAGATTATTTGTTTTCCCACGTCGTTTGTAACCAGTTGGTGGTGCAAAAAGAGAAAATGGCAAGATTGTGTTAAAATGTAATTTACTCAATATTAACTTACCGTTTATTGAATTCTAATAAACGCAACCTCATAGCTCTACCAGTACTGAAATCTGAATATATCAGCATATCTGTATGACATTCCAAACAGCAGCAATTTTGGTTGCATGCTATTAGGCTATACCAAAATAAAAATTGTCTCATTTACTCACACTCATGCCGCTCCAAACCAAAAAGACCTTGCTCAACTTTTGAAAAAAAAAAAAAAACAAAACATGAAGGTACTTTTAATGTCTTTTTTATGGACACTAAAGCTTAGGCACATGCTAAACCCAAAACAAACTTAATTTGACAAGCGTAAATTAAACCTGTTCATCTTATAAAGTGATCCCGTCGCTTCAGATGTCTTGAGTCACATTACATTTTTATAATATCCCGTGGTAACTTTTAAAGTGAGGGAATTTGTGTCCTGAAATTTAGATGGATGGAAAATTGAGAATTAAAACAAATAGCTGTGTTCTGAAGGTCATGAAGAACGTATAAAAAGTAGAAGACACTTATTTTTTTGGGTGGACTATCCCTTTAAGTATTTGTCCAAGATCAGTGGGAGCAGTAAACTACTACACCACACTCGGTAATAAGAAAAAGCAGACATATAGTACAAAGGGAGAAATAAAAACTTTAATTGATCGATCAGTGATGAAAATACAAAACAAAAATTCAGTCCCCCTCCTAGATATAACCATATCAGAATGTGCTGAGAAGACAGAATAATGGGCCATTGCCTTTTGGTCCTTGTTATAGCTGTGCTGTGTTTACTACCATGGATATTAGGTGGTGCAGACTGATGTACACAGGACTTGTGGAGGGGACTTCTGGGTAAAATTTGTAGATACAAGACAGATCTATAAAAAAAACCAACATAAATACAAATGATCAGGCCAAAACGTTGTCAGAGACCACTGCATTATTCCTGGGTCTCCATGCTTTCATCTTCCCCTTCTCCTCCTTCCTCCAACACTTCATCCTCCTCTTCCTTGCGCTCTGGGGGTTTCTCATAAGCCTTTTCAGATGGGGTGATGATCACTCCGTCCCATGTAGACATCTCGGTGGTGAGATCTGCAGATGAGCAGCACAAACAATTGGTTTAATGACACAGATGTTGGATCAATTTAATCTGGAATAAACCTCAAACACTCACAACTAGCATCTCCTTCAAGGCCCAAGATCTTGCGGTATCCTCCATGAGAGATAACTCTCACCAGTGTTTGGGCTGTGAAACACACCATGTCCTGCAGAAACAAATTAATCAGATGATCAGTTTTTAACATTAAAATGGTACATTACCTGCTGCCTGAAATCTGCATTACCTGCTGCTCCAGTGTCATGACAGTGTGAACACGGAAGTTTCCGCTTTCACACGGATCAGTGATTCCTACAGAACCGGGCAGGAAGAGACCAGCAGCGAGCATCTGAAGACAGCGCCTGCAATACATACGCTCATTTTACCCCAAGATAAAAATAAAAAAGACTGATGCCCTTAACAAGCAATTGGTTTACAACAAACAGACTTACCTGTAAGCAACATTGAGAGGCAATGGCTGCCTAGAGGGGTTGTTCATGACAGCGGAGTGTCCCTGTGAAGAGAGCAACATTACAGCGGTCACATCAACTGGTGTAGACAAGAAAAATAAGTTTGACTATGATAATGCCCACCAGCAGATCCAGAATCCAGGGAGTGAGAGGCTCAAATCCAGGGAATCGGACACGAATATCTTTCAGCAAGCGGATCAAAACTTTCACACTGAATCAACATAGAAACCAAAGTAAGCCACAAAACACGATTCAATTGTCATTTACTCAATATCAAGTTCTTCCAAACATGTACGAGTTTCTACTGTTGAACACAGATGATATTTTAAATAATGTTGCTAATCAAACAGTTGATTATTGACTTCCATAGCAGAATTTAAAACAATTGCCTACCTTCAACTGTTTTATTAGCCACATTATTTAAAACATCTTGTGTTCAACAGAAACACATTCTTTAAAATATCATCCGTGTTCAGCAGAAGAAATTCATACAGGTTAAGAACAACATGAGGGTGAGTAAATGATGAAATTTTTGGGTGAACTCTCTTTACATCCATTAAGAGATACAACTGTCCTTACGTTGACTGAGATGCATTCTCCTCAAACCAGCGAGCATGGCGAATGGCTGCCAGAGCACTTTGCAGAACCTTGATGTCCACTGCAAAAGGAATAGGGAGAAACTGCTGTTAAAATTCTGGCTGATACAAATGATTTGTTATGGCCGATAATTGATTCATGCCTGAAAATGTCATTTACTCACACTCAATGTGTTCCAAACCCGTATGTTTTTCTTTCCTCTGCTGAACACAGATGATAATTTTAAAGAATGTGGATAACCAAACAGTTGACGGTAGCAATTGACTTCCATAGTATGGGCGGGTGACCATGGAAGTCAATGGCTTTAGTCAACTGCTTGGTAATCAACATTTTTCAAAATATCTTCTATGTTCAGCAGAAGAATGAAAAAAAATACAGGTTTGACAACTTGAGGGTGAGATGACCATTTTTATTTTGTGTGTGAACTACCCCTTTAAAATGTATGTAGTCATCTAAATAAACAAAACCAATCATTACTTGGGTATTACAATGGATATTTATTTTGAGATTTGATAAAGATTTCAGTTAACATTGTTAAATTATTATTTTAGCATTAGATGATAGCAAACGCAATCTAATCGAGAAAATAGGCTAAATCCAGTGTGTATAATTAAATATGCAATATTGAGAAATTTTTAAAAAAATTAGCATGTTAAACGAACAGCTCTAGTGTTTGAGAGTGTGACTTACAGTGGAGCTCTGGGTCCAGTTTGCGCAGGTTGGGTGGAACCGTGGTGATGAGGATTTTCACCGTGGCATCGGCAGAGCTGATCTCAAAACCCGTCTCGTTGGTCAGCATGGACAGCACTGAAGAGAAGAGGAACATGTATCATTGAAAATGCAGTCAAAGTAGATCAATTTCCCCCCATTTTGATTACAAATAGGTGTTCTCTCCACTCTGATTGGCCTGCCAGATTAAAACCAATACTCACCCTCAGAAGGGTCCTGTGTACGCAGCGTCTCAACGACTTTGTTTCCCAAAGCAGCGACAGCTTCCACTAAAACACAAAAAAAAAACAGGATCATCAATAAACCAAGCACTTGGGCTAGAAGTGACCAACATATACAACTAAACAGAACAGAACTCATGAAATGAGACTCACAGGTGGGTAAGATCTTCAGGATAACCACAAGGTCGGCAACATTGTGTCCTGTCGTCATGGTGCCCTTTTTATACGATCCCACTTGTCTTACCTCCTCAATTTGCTAGAGGGAATTGTAAGACATTAAGCATTTAATACTACAAAAAGTGATTTGTTGAAGATTGACTTATTGAAATGCATTCTTACCACTTCAAAGTTTCCAGGTGCCACGATTAGGTTGTCAATGACATTGTTAATCTTAGTGACCAAGGACAAAATGGAGGCCTGTGACAGAATGAATAAACATAAACAAATTATTTAAACTCAGCGATATTCATAAAATATAATTTACAAGAGTTAAAACAAACATGGTGGATGATGAGGCTCAATCATTTGCTAATCTATGGTTTAACCTGCGTAGGAAGTAGGGGTGTTGAAATGTATAATTTCTATGATGCATCGCAATGTGGGCATGGACGATTCTGCATCGATGCAGTAATAGACCATAATCGATTATCGCCTACCGACGTTTCTCTGACGTCATGCCACATACGCACTTGTCTCGCTAACATAAAATGGTGTAGGTAGGCGAAACACAAAAGCGAGTAAAAAAAAGAAAAGAATTGCACCCACTATTTAAACATTTACAGCAAGAGTGTGTGCGTGTTATTGTAATTTAAGTACGCTACTTAACAGTTTCATACACTTTGTATTTACTAGTGTATATCAGCTCTAAATGCTCCTGTTGTCTGCGTTCAGACTTTTGTTTGACTACATTCAGGAAGTGTACTTTCCTGGAGCAGGTAAAATAAAAAGGGACTTCACATATGCTTGTATTCATTTACGAAAATGTAGCCGTGTGCAGTGCTAATATTGCAGCGATGCATCGTGATATCGAACCACTGACAATCATAATCTAATTAAATCGTGAGTCAGTAACACCCCAAATAGGAAGGGCTCATTTGAGTGTCTTAAGCTGAGAGTATGCTTTTTTTTTTTTTTTTTTTTTTTTTTTTTTTACGTGTACACGAGTGCATGCGCACAGCTGAGCAATCTCTCCACAACCCATGTAAATTCTGCAAAAAAATAAATGTGCATGTGCAACCTGCACGTACAAGTCACCTGCAGTTAATCACCTCGCATCCGTGTAATACGTGAAATATACTACTGCCTTTAGCCATTCATCCTAATGGAAAATGATTGTACCTGCTCAGAAGGGTTAGGAGAGAGGTCTTGGTTCCTCTTCAGCAGACACTCACTGAAAGCAGTCTCATCAGGAGCCGGCTTCACTCGAGGAAAGGCCATCTCACACTGTAACAAGCGATTCATGAGCTGGAGGTTTAAAGGCTTAAGTTTCACAAAGCAAACAATCAATATAGAAATGCACTTACAACATAGAAGTCAAATGGGATGTGAGGGACAAAGGGCCGATACCTGAGAAAACAGAAGACACACAATAATGTCAAAGTCAACAAATTAAAGTCAGCAAATAAAAAAAAACGCTCACAAATAATAAAAAAACTCACCCTTGGACCAAACCTCCGCGGGAGCCGAATCGGCCACCTCGGCCCCTGCCACGATCTCCTCTGTGAAAAACAAAAACACTAATTTCAGTAATTGAATTACAGGACGAGATATACTCATGCTACTCCTTTTAATAAATATATATAAATCTAGCAAAATCTTAATGTGTCAAAGAAGCTAAGCTTCCAGACCCCCAAAATCCTGAAATCACAGGTAAAAAGGGGCACCATTGTTCATACGAATGTCCGGTTCTTCATTCATTCGTTCAAAAGAACGAATACTTTTCTTGCTAGAACACATGGCGTTTTACAAACAAAAAAATGAGAGGAATTAAAATCCAAACGCATCGTTAATCAGTTATAACGCAAGAACACAAATAGTAATTCATTTCTTCCATCCATAAAATGCCCACCACGGCTAGCAGAGCAACATGCTAACAGGCACCGGGCTAGCATGGCATACAAATAATTTAACAAAACAAATACCGCAGTTTGACGAACCTCGGTTTGCACTTAGTCAACCAGTTTATATATATATATATAAGAAAAGATTAAAACAGTTAATACCTCATTGCGTAAGACGTTTTGTCAGCTTAACAGAAACACGCTGATGAGAAATGCTCTGCCTTCGTCTGCAGCTCACCGCGCCGATCTGCGCTTGTCTCAACGGAAGTTCCTTTTCATAATAAAAGTCCGGGATAACAGTCTATAATAAAAGCCCAAGAAAACAGTCTATCGTGGTAAAAGTCCCAGTCGAACGAATCATAAGCTTCATCCCAATTTGCCTACTTATACTACGACCTAAAAGTATGTACTCTTTTTGTGAAAAAAAAAGGTACATACTTTTGAGTGTGTAGCAGAAGAGTATGCAAGCTTTGGGACATACTACTTCGTCATCTTTAACGGACATCTCTATCGCTTAGTTACGTGCGTCCTTTCGCCGTTTAAACTGTCATGTGAATCTTCTTGTCACAGTTAAAATCCTTCACATTCATTTTAATTTAATTTCCTAATTCCTACCGTATCAGAGAGAAATGTAGTAGCACATTGATCTGCCAATGTTTTTGCAATTTAATAATGATGCATTTAAACGTTACTTGCCAATAGTATCATTAAAAATGTTCATGAGGTTGCAGATTAAATATAATGTGGATAATATTAAATAAATATATTTTTGTCATGTTAGATTCTGATAATTATTCACTCAAACCCCTTTAACCTCTCTTAACCGTCGGACTCGCATATCCGTCATGTTTGTAGTTTTTTAACAGTTTTTATCCGCGTTTGTAGTTCAAAGAGTGTGCATCGATCTCTAACCGGATATGGTACACTAGCCTACAAAGATTTGGGACCTAATTCAATTTTCGGATAGTATGCAAATAGGGACGCAAACTGAAAATAGGATTAATTTAAGAACTATTTAAGATTTGTCTTAAAGATTTCAACACCACCCATCAAGTAAATTTGCATCTTTGATTATTTGAACTCCTAGCCTACACAGTCAGATGTTCTCACTTCATTAAAGCTCAAGATGCTCTTTTGGTCATCAGATCATCAGCTTTTACTCGTGTGCTGCTGTCATAAAAACAAAAGGGGGACAGACCAAATATACATTCTGAAGAATTAAATATAAATGTATTATTATTATTATACTATTAGCATAATGTAAAGGGGGAACAAACCTACTTTTAATCTAATTGCTCTGTTGATAATATAATTTGTAATTAAATGAATATTAAATTAGAACCAAGCAATGTTCAATCACTATTATCACTATATATTTTTAGACACCATAATATGTCTCATTTAGTCTGTACGCATGGATTGTATGGCACTCTACAGGGCATGAATTTCATGTTTTCTGTCTTAAACCATGTTAGTACAAGTGGGTGTTGCAGTGAGGAGATTGGGACTCGATGTCAGGGGTGGACCTGTACACTGCCTTTATCAGAGAAGACCAGGCACAAGACATTTTGCCACCCACAGCCAATCAAATGCATGGTAATCCAAAGCTGTGACATTTTACGTAAATTACGTAGACATTATGCATGTGCTGAAGTAAGATAATATTTGTTTTTGCATGTCACCGTCACTTTCACTGTCATTACAGCAATATACATCCATCATTAGACAACATCATTTTACAGAAATAATTAAATCCAATGATAACACAGAAGGTAAGCATCTTTGTAACAATTTTATAAGAAATAATATAAATAGCTTGTTTAAGTGATATGTCTTAGCTACCTGTCCTGGCTGGTACTTTGGTGATATGTGTGCTTTCTTAATTCAGTTTAAGCCAAAGAAGGAAAAAAGCATCGGTCAAAAAAAAAAAAAAAAAAACCCATCTATAACAAATACAACAATGCCATTTCTGCATCCTTAATACTCATATATTAACAACATATATAGTATTACCTTGATTAATTATATTTAATAATTTTTTTCTCTACATTTAACAACAAATTAAAACCTTTTCAACACTTACCTTTACATACACTTATATATATATAAGTTATATATATATATAGTTTATTTTTGTAATACTGTATATTATGTACTGCAATTAATTTGTATTAATTTTCAGATCACACTTCACACACCCCCATCTATTTAAAAAAACATCTAGCAAGCAGCCATGGCAGAATCCAGAGACTACGGTAAAGTTCACATTGCACCATTTAATTTAATCAAAGTTTAATTTATTGTAATTGTATCGATGCATAGTTTATGAATGTTCTCCTTCAAATGCTGTTCTTCCCCACAGTTGGAGATTTCCTGACAGAATTCAAGGAGCAGATAATTACAAGAGCGACTCGGGTCAGTGACATTGCTGAGGCTGTTATCTCCCAAAGTCTGATCCATGAAGTGGCCGCTCAACAAGTGGAGTCTGCTCCAACCCAGCGGGAGGCAATGCGGCTCCTGTTTGAGGCTTTGGATAGAGAGCCAGCTCGAAACAGAGTGTCCTTCCATCTCATCCTGAGAATGACAGAGCCTGAACTGATTCACGAACTAGGTTAGAAAATCTAATAAATTAGTGGATTTTAGTGGCTAGCAATAGTTTCAGTCATTTGACAAGAATCGGATCTGTCCGATATGTGAATTATTTCCAATAAACAGGTTAAATCATTAATCTTTTTTTGATTCCAAAGCCATGGTCATTATAAACTTGTCTCTAAAAACTCTTATGAAGTGGTATGAAAAAATAAAACTTATCTTATGGTAACATAACATTTATGTAAATTAGGGCTCTGAACCGGTTTAAAGAACGAAAAAAAAAACCCGGAAGTGAACCAAATTTTAACAGGAACATAAACATAATAAAGTTTAAACAATCTGAACAGAAACAGCTTTTTTAAAATAACCATTAACTGGTTTTATTATAACATTATTTTATTGTTCTGTTTAAGATTTTAATTTGGCAGTCAACCAATCATGAATTCAAATAGTGCAGCCAGGCCCGTCGCAAGGGGGGTGCGAAGCCCTGTGTGAATGTGATGTGCGAGGCAAATGTGTATATTAAAGGGGGTCTACTGTTGCTATAGTGACAAACAATTTGTTGTTTATGTGGATATTTAAGGGAAAAAAAATTTGTATATTCAGTTAAACAGCATTAGGTTCAAAAGGTTAAACTGTAACTGAACTGCGCAGTGTGCACATTTTGACGCTTAAATTATGTTCTAAATTATGAATGGTCAAACGCGTTTGCAAAACAGCCTGAATCCACTTGAATTAGTTTGGACTGCTCTCTCGCTGAATCACCTGAAACGATTTCTCAGTCAGTAAAATAAACAGACAGTATATTGAAAGAACAAGCGCTGTTTTTCAATTGTTTGAAACATGCGCTAAATCTGAAAATTTTTATCCTTTTTGCAGTTTTCAGATTTAAAAACATTTAAAACGTCTAGAGATAGAGTAGGCTTTACTCGCTCTGCAGCACTGATGCTCCGAAAGGTGTGTAATAGTTAGGCTATATGGTAATTTAACTTTCTAGTGTTAAATAAAAAACCTTTTGTGTGTACCGTCAGATGAAATGCAGGCGTCCATGCTTTCTCCTGTCCATTCAATAAATGCACATCCTTCAATGAGCGCAGATTTCTAGTGTAGCCTATTTACTTGAACTTCTTAGGTAGCCTAATATCTATGGTTTAACCCATTTCAGAGGCAGCCAAAATCAGAATTTGAATGGTCTGAATAAAGCTCTCTACGAACTTGACGTGCGATGCCCGCTGACTTACATGTATGCGCATGACTCACTGTCACACGCAGTCTGACAGTTACTGCATAATACATTTTTAACAAGCAGAATAATACAGCATCACGATGCACATTTTTAGTTGTCTTTGAACTATTATAGTATTTTGTAGGACAAAAACCTAAACTTTAACTATTGGCTTTTACATCAAGTCAGCTGTCACTTTATTCTTTGCGCGAGGCCCTGGTGAGGCACGAGGCCCTGTGCGGTCGCACACTTGGCACAGCCCCTGCGACAGTACTGAGTACGGCCTAAGAAAATGTGACATTGCCCACACTCAGTCGTAAAGTCATCCTGTGTAAGTTGCAAGGCAATATGCTGGCATTAGCTGTTCGCAGGAGCTTATCCGAGGATACGTTACCATGGCAGGTTATATCCAGCATGGTGTTTTTTAAACCAGCGAAAATTTCCGGTTAGTGTACAACCACTACTATTCAGAAAAAAGAAAAGAAAAAAAAAACTATTGTGGCTTTATGTATGGTCAGACACTTGTGTGTGTCGTTATAATATTAACATTTTTCCATAATCAAGCTCAAATGGTGTTTTTCCACCAGCAAATGTCGGAGATTTGTGATTTGTCCTTCATTAGAATGGTCGCATCTGAGGCACACTGTAAAAAGTGATCAGTTGACTTAACTTTTTAAAAAAAGTGAGGAAACCTGTTGCCTTAAAATTAAGTAAACAAACTTTATGCGTAATTGAAAAAAATCAGTTGTGGGGAATTGTCAAGTTCACATAACGTATTTTTTTTAGTATTATCAGTTAAGTCAACTGATCACAAGTTATTTATCAACTTACAGGTTACAAAGGTTAGCTATGTGGTTGGTCAGTTTTTACTGTTGTTTAATATATTTGGCAAAATGCTTGTGTCGTAGAAGACAAAGTGTTACACACAGAGATAGTATCCAAAATGTGTGCAGGATTGAGGTGGGTGGAGCTACAGCAGGTTTTGAGGATCCACTTGAGTTACGAGGTTTAGCCACAAGCTCTTAGTATAAAGTTCAATTCAAACTTGTGTAAAGTAGAGACAAAAAAAACGATAATGTTATAGAAGGAAAGCATGAACTGAAACGTTAAAATACTGATTCTGCTTGGAGTGAACCGATTATTTTTTCTTTGTTTTAGTTTTTAAAGGGGTGGTAAAACACATTCTTTCGCAGGCTTGATTGTGTTTGTGGGGTGCACTGTAACATGTGTTCATGCTTCGTTTTTTTAAAAATTGCATTCTTTTTCATATATTTGACCTTTATTCTACACTGCTCTGTCCCTCCTTGTAAAAACGGTCTGATGGTTTCCGGGTTCTATGTAGCCGGTCCCTCAAAAATACGCAATGGGCTCAGATTGGTTAGCTGGCCCAGTGTGTTGTGATTCGCTAACCGCTTAGTGCACGTTTGTCGGAAACGTCACGCCCCTTACCTTCACCGGTAGCCTTTGGTAGTATTAGAAACAATGGCGTCAATAAAACCATACCAATTTGAGCCCGAATCGGACCCAGACAATTTTAGTGAAGATGATCGAGCAGAACCTGTTTCAGAACTGAATGGCACTGTTACTTTTGTATTTTTAG
The DNA here is from genome assembly GCA_023566225.1 of Romanogobio albipinnatus. Lineage (NCBI taxonomy): Eukaryota > Metazoa > Chordata > Actinopteri > Cypriniformes > Gobionidae > Romanogobio > Romanogobio albipinnatus. Next base: position 12,657,222 of record CM042261.1, on the reverse strand, counting down.
AACGATTATAGCCATATATCTGTCGCAAGAACTATTAACCCAAAACAAACACTAAACATTGGCTTTACTATAGTAGCCAAATCAAACACAGAACCATGTTTAGCATGCATGTAGATAAACAAGCGTGTAGATAAACAATGTCGGATAACGTTAAGTATGAATGAGCATTTAACAAACTGGTTTGCAGAGCCAAACAGCGTTGTCATTTGTTTACTTCCTTGCTACAACGTACAATTAACAATACGAACTAGGGATGCTCAAAACGGTTAATTTTCCCGACCGACAACCGCTGCTCATTATCCGATTATTAACCGTTAACTGATAAGATTATAATATTGAATTGGCATTAAATAAATATACACTTGAAGAGTGTCTGTGACCCGTTAAAAAGACCCGTTTTTTCCACGGGTTTATTTTACTGTGCAAAACGCAGCATACGGATCAACAACAATATCAGAACCTGGATTCACATAATCAAATGTTCAGAGAAAAACTGAATAAATTATTTTTTAAAAGCATTAAATAAATAGGCCTACACTAAATATTTTTCACTTGTTGTTCTTTCGTGTTTTATAGACTCGATATTGTTTCTTATAAAAATGTGGTGACCATGCATCAAAAAAAAAAAAACCTTTTTAAACCGTTTAACTGATAGTATTTATCGGTCAAAATTCATACTCTCGGTTAATGGTTAAACTGTCAATATGAGCATCCCTAATACGAACTTTTACAGGAAAACACATCAACGAAAAATAAATCATACTTACAGGTTGTGGCCCGTAAACAGCTTCTGTTTTTAAATCCATCTCTCAGGACAAGCCGTTGTGCGAATCCTGCATTGAACTCGCAAAGATTGTTTAAGCTTTCCTCTGTGAAATGTGCAGCACAGAGAGCGAGATTTGGGTAATAATTATGAGGGACCGAGTTAAAAATAAATTTTAACCATTGATCCCTAACTCCCCCGTACCTTGGAAGGCTGAACAAAGTGGACGTGCAATCCGGATGAAGCGTTTCGTCGGCATTGCGGCAACAACACTCCAGCCTACTAACTATACCACAACAACTCTTCCCCACTGCAATAAAAAATGGCCTCGCCCCCCTTATTTAATATTCTCGGAGGATGGGTTTATGTAAATATTGGGACTGGTGATGTCAGCAACCCTGGAGGAATGTCTGTAGTCCCTACCGGCCATTTGCTGTAGTCCTTAGAAATTGATTTCTTTAAAAGCAAATATCTCCCTTTGCTTTAAACTTTGAACGTTGTTATTTTGCAGATGTTGTTTATGCTCAAACAGCAACATTACACACTAGCTAAAGTTAGAAAAGTGAAATTGTGTTTTACCACCTCTTTAAGGCCTAATGTAAATGATCTGTTTTTCGTTTGCAGAGTGGAGACAACGCAACAGCAAGCACACACAAACAGAGACAGGCAATCCACCCAGTCCTCCCAGAGAAAAAAGAAAACAGGATAAGAATGGGCATACAAGAGACATTCAGAAGAGAAAAGACTCACTAAAAAGGCGTAAACTGGAGACGATGCGCGCCATTGAGCAGATTGAGAAACTTTGGGAAGGAACCAAGCAAGAAAGAACTGAGATAGAGAACATGAGGCAGAGGATTCAGCAACAGCAAGATGAAATAACTAGGATGACCACAGAGAAAGGTCAACTTGAGAGGACTATTACTCACATGAAAGCCGAGATGGACCATATCCTTGAAAGAATGGATCGGAATAAAGAGGACGTAAACAGAGAGAGGGAGAGGATTGAGCAAATGAGAGCTGACCTTCAAACCGAGCAAACCACCCTGGAGCAAAGGCGTGATGATATCATGAGAGAGAGGCAGAATTTGGAGATGATCAGATATGAGGTTCTGAGACAGAAGGAGGATCTGGAGAGCAACCGCGAAAACACTAAGTACGAAATGGAACGAATGGAACAAATGAAAAGTGCCATACAAGTTCAAATTAATGATATAGAAATGAAGATTGATGATACACAGAAAGCAAAGAGTCAGATGGAGCAGATGAAAGCTGAAATTGAGGAGGAAAAAAACGAGTTGGAGAGAAAGAAGGATGACATCAAGAAGCAAAAAGACCAATTTGAGCAGATTAAACTTGACATACAGCAAGTGAAGGTGGAAATGGAGCAAAGGTGGCGTGAAACAGAGAAAGAAGGAATAGAACAGAGAGCTATAATTCAAAGAGAGAAAGATGAGCTGAAAGACCTGCAAGACGAGGTTCAAAGAGCAAGAGAAGAGGCTGAAAGGAACCGAGAGTTTTCAAAACAACAGAATGAGAGAATAAAACAGCTGAGAGCTCAAGCACTTAAAGAAACCAATCTTGTTGAAAAGAAATGGCAAGACGTTTTAAGAAAAGAAAAAGATCTGGAAGAGATGAAACATGAAATTGAGAGAGGTCGAGAGGAGTTGGTAATGAATGGAGAGCTGGTTAGAAAGGAGTGGGAAAAGATTGAACAGGCCAAAGCAGACATACAAAGTCACATGATTTCTATGGAAGGCAGAGTTGAGGAAGTAAAAAGAGAAGCTGAGAGGCTGAAACATATGAAAACAGAGATGCAGAGGGACAAAGATATTCTAGAAAAACAGAGGGATGACACACGGAAAGCTAAAGAAGAAATGGAGAGAAAGAGGTATGGGATAGTGACAGAGGAGCTAGAGCACAGAGCTCGAATGCAGAGGGAGAGAGATGAGCTGGAGAGTGTAAGAGTAGATATACAAAGAGCTAATGATATGGAGAAAGCAAAGATACTGAAAGAGAAGAAAGAAAGTGTTAAGATAAGAGAAGAGGCCAGACAAGAGAGAGAAATGACAGAACTGATCAAAGCAGAGATCAAAGCTGAAAAAGACAACTTGAACCAAAGACAAGAGGAAATGCTGAGGGAGAGGCAGAAACTAGAGAGAATTAAACACGAAACGGCCAAAGCCAAAGAGGAGATCGAGAACAGCCAAGAGGTCACAATCCGGGAAAACGAGAAAATGGAAAAAATGAAAGCTGAAATTCAAGGGCAAATTGAAGATATTGAAAAGAAGGTTGAGGAGATCCAAAGAACTAAAGAAAAAATGGAGGAAACAAAGGCTGAGTTGGAAGAAGAGCGCGAGGAGCTGGAAAGAAAGAGAGATTTGGTGAGAAGAGAGACCGAACAGTGTGAGTTCCTCAGAAGTGAAATCGTCAGGGTAAAAGAAGACATGGAGAGTAGGTGGCATGAAACTGAGACAGAGGAAGTCGAAATCAGAGCAAAAACTCAGCATGAGCTGGAAAGACTGGAAAAACTTAGGGACGAGGTCCAGAGATCCCAGAAAAACATTGAGGAGAGCAGGATGGAGCTCATGCAGTGGAAGGACAGTCTTGACAAAATTAAGGTTCAAGCTGAAGAAGACAAACATGCTGCTATCAAACAGATGGATGAGGCTAAAGCAACAGGGGAAGAGTTGAATAAAACTATAGAACAGATGGAGAGAGTGCAAGAAGAGATTAATAACAGCAGAGAAAATGCTAAACAAGAAGCAGATGAAATCAAAAGCATGAGAAATGAACTACAAAGACAACAGGCAGAAATAGAGAACAGGATAAGAGCTGCAAAAAAAGAAAAAGAAGAGGCAAACCATGCCAAACTTGCAGTCCAAGAGGCTGAGATGCTCCTAAAAAAGCAAATGGAAGAGTCAGAAAAGAGAAGGTATGAAACCATAACAGAGGCGCTGGAGCAAAGAGATGAAATACATAAGAAAACAGAGGAGTTAGAAAAAATAAATGAAGAGATACAAATAGCCAGACATGAGCTAGAAAAGATGGAGCAATCTGAAAAAGAGATTCTGCAAAAGATGTTAGAGGATATACAGCAAGAGAAAGAGTTCATTGAGCAAATGAGAACAGCTGTGCTTAAGGACAAGGAAGATCAGGAAAAGCATTTAGTTAATGAGAGAGAAGAGCTTGAACACATTCGATTTCAGGTCCAGAACGAGAAGAAAGATCTAGAAAAACGAAGGTATGAGATGATGAGATATGATGTAGAACTGAGTGCTCAAGTGCAGAGACAAAAAGAAGAACTTGAGAAGATCAAAACTCAGCTAGTTATTGACACAGAGACCATGAACAGAAGCAGAGAGTTAGCGAGACAAGATGAAGAGAAAGCTGAACTTCTAATGATTGAGATCCAGAAACAAAGAGAGGACGTGAATAAAAGGTTAGAGGAGACAAAACAACGAGAGGATGTTTTGAGACAGATGAGGGAGGGCATGGAACACGAGAGAGAAGATCTGGAGAAGATTCGCATGGAAACGTTGAGAGGGAAGGACACGTATGGAGAGGTCAAGGAGGAGATTAACAGAGTGAGATCGGAGATGGAAAGGTTGTGGGATGAGGCTGAAAAGGGAGAGCAGGAGGAACGTGAAAAGATGAACAGGGAGAAGGAGGAGATAATGAGGAAGATGGATGCTATGAAAAAGGAGATAGGTGAGATTGAAGACATGAAGGTGGAGTTAACGAAACAGAAGAAGGATATCGATGGAAAGATGGAAAAGGCAAGGTCGGAAATGACTAAACTTGAAAAGATGAAAGCAGACCTCCAGAGACAGAAAGAACATATTGAGAATCAGATGATGGAAGCAAAGAGTGAGAGACACCAGATGGAACTGATGAGGACTGAGATTTTGAAACAAAAAGAGGATGTTGAAAAGAAAATGGAGCTAGCAAAAGCAGAGATGGACAAAATGCAGCATGTCAAAAATGAAATAAAAAAACAAAAAGAAGAACTGGAGGAAAGGATGCAGAAAACCAAACGGGAGATTGGAGAAATGGAGCTGATGAAGAGAGAAATGGAAGGAAAGAAGAAAGAACTTGATCAAAGGATGAAATTGACCATGAGGAAGAAAGATGAGATGGAACGACTGAAGATGGAGATACAAAGGGCTAGAGATGAGATGGAATGGAAACGAATGGAGACTGAGAGGCAGAAGTACGAAATGGAGCAAGTTAAAGTTGAAATCCAAAGAGCGAGGGAGGAGTTTGAACAAAGGGTGGAGGAGAGAGATTTAGAAGAAGAGAAAGGACAGATGAATCTCACAATAATCAACCTTATTCAGCAGATCGAGGCAACAAGAGAAATGGTGCACAGAACGAAATTCCAGATTGAAAACCGAATGGCAGGATGTCAGATGGAGACGGCAGACCAAGAGGAGATGAATGCTGAGATGCAGAGGCTCATTCTGGAGATCGAACACATTCGAGAAATGCTGCGAGGTCTTAAGGGTGAGGTGGAACACAACAAGGAAATGATGAAAAGAGACAGTGATGAGTTGAGGCTGTTGAAGAACGAAGTTCAACGAAGGAGAAGAGAGATTGAATACAGAGAAGAAAAGATTATGAGAGAACGAGATGAACTGGAACTCATGAAAAATATGATGCAGCGGCAAAGAGAGGAGCTGGAGGAGAGGCTTGAGGAGACCATTAAAGAGAATGATAAGGTGGAGCAGATGAGAGAAGATGTGAAAAAAGCTGTGGTGGATATCGAACAGGCAAAGGAAGAGATAAAGAGACAGAAAGAACTCATTGCTCAAGAAAAGGCAGACAAAGAAAAGGTAAGTCATAATTTACATGCATTTGACAGATGCTTCATAATATTATCTATATTATCGATATTGTCAGCAGCAACTGGATTCTTAAAGTCAACATGAAGCGTTTGTTACATCCATAATGTAACAAAATGTAGTAGAATGAGAAAAGAAAGTAGATGTAGACCTGACAATGAATCATACAAAATAAGATCAGACACATAAAGGGTCAATTTTGATTTCATGTTGACTTCAAAACAAGTTTATTTCGGAACATTTCTTTTTTCATATGAAATACAAGGGACTTTACATTTCATTTGACTAAAAATGGTGAAAAACATATAATTAACTGTACCCTGCATAATTGTATACTATATATCTAAAGAATATTGGCACTAAGAGATGCAAACAAGGAGCATTTATTTCAGGTTCAACCAGCCATCATTGCAACTGAGAGCCCAGAGTATGCAAAAACAGAAGAACCAGGTGCCATCGAAAGATTTATAACGGAAGACTATGAACTCAGTGTAAGTGAAATACAGAAAGAAAGACAAGAACTGGAACATTATAAAGAAATATTTTTAAAAGAGAAACATGAACTACAGAAGGCAAAGGAGGATGTGCAAACATTGAAAAATGAGGCTGAAGAGAGGATGACCAGACTGCAAGAGGAGGAAAAAGAGATGGAAAAGAAACGAGTGAGTCTACAAGATTTGGAAAGACTGCTGCAATCAGCGAGGGAAGAGAACCAAAGAAGTTTAGATGCAATATGTAAAGAGAAGCAGCAGCTGAATCAACGAAAGCTAGAACTGGACAGTATGGAAATAAATCTACAAAGAGAGAAAAATGCATTGGAAATAAGAATGATGGAGATTGAACATGTTGATGTTCAAGTCCAAACTGATGTGATGGATGACACAGGAAAATATGAGATTATCCTGACCATGGAGGAGCTGGATAAAGAGCGGCAAGCTCTGGAGTATTTAAAAGAAGACTTGCTTGCACAAAAAAGTACAACGGAGAGGCAACTGGCAGACATAAATCTGAGAGAGGATGAACTTTCGCTCAAAGAATCCACACCGCAAACTGCAACGAAAACCACAGCAGACATGGAGTTACAATTAGAGCTGCAAAAACAGGAGCTGGACCAAACAAAAGATGAGCTGGAAAAGACAAAGCTAGAAATACAGAAAGGATGGGATGACCTGCAGGCTGAGATTGCAGAAAGCAGAGAAAAAGAAGATATGATAAGAACAGAATTAGAAAAAGCGAGAGATGTCCTTAATCACATTAGACAGGATATAGAAAAACAAAAGCAAACCATGGAGGCTGATTTAAAAGACACTTATGCTAGAGAACTAGAGGACATAGAAGCTCAAAGAAAAATGATAGAGGACGAAAAAAGAACCTTAGAGAACATGAAATATGAGCTGCAAAGAGAATCTGGCGACATTGAGAGGGTAAAACAGGACATGCAGGAAGAAAGACAGAATATTATCCTGACCAAGGAGGAGTTGGATAAAGAGCGACAAGCTCTGGAGTATTTCAAAGATGATTTATTTGTGCAAAAAAGTACAATGGAGAGACAACTGTCAGAAATGAAATTGAGCAAGGATGAACTTTCGTTCAAAGAAGCCACACTGCAAACTGCAACGAAAACCAAATCAGACATGGAGTTACAATTAGAGCTGCAAAAACAGGAGCTGGAACGAACAAAAGATGAGCTGGAAAAGACAAAGCTAGAAATACAGAAAGGATGGGATGACCTGCAGGCAGAGATTGCAGAAGGCAGAGAAAAAGAACACATGATAAGAACAGAAATTGAAAAAGCGAGAGATGTCCTTAATCACATTAGACAGGATATAGAAAAACAAAAGCAAACCATGGAGGCTGATGTAAAAGACACCTTTATTAGAGAATTAGAGGATATAGAAGCCCAAAGAAAAATGATAGAGGACGAAAAAAGAACATTAGAGAACATGAAATATGAGCTGCAAAGAGAATCTGGCGACATTGAGAGGGTAAAACAGGACATGCAGGAAGAAAGACAGAATATTATCCTGACCAAGAAGGAGTTGGATAAAGAGCGACAAGCTCTGGAGTATTTCAAAGATGACTTACTTGTGCAAAAAAGTACAATGGAGAGACAACTGGCAGAAATTAAATTGAGCAAGGATGAACTTTCGTTCAAAGAAGCCACACTGCAAACTGCAACAAAAACCAAATCAGACATGGAGTTACAATTAGAGCTGCAAAAACAGGAGCTGGAACGAACAAAAGATGAGCTGGAAAAGACAAAGCTAGAAATACAGAAAGGATGGGATGACCTGCAGGCAGAGATTGCAGAAGGCAGAGAAAAAGAACACATGATAAGAACAGAAATTGAAAAAGCGAGAGATGTCCTTAATCACATTAGACAGGATATAGAAAAACAAAAGCAAACCATGGAGGCTGATGTAAAAGACACCTTTATTAGAGAATTAGAGGATATAGAAGCCCAAAGAAAAATGATAGAGGACGAAAAAAGAACATTAGAGAACATGAAATATGAGCTGCAAAGAGAATCTGGCGACATTGAGAGGGTAAAACAGGACATGCAGGAAGAAAGACAGAATATTATCCTGACCAAGAAGGAGTTGGATAAAGAGCGACAAGCTCTGGAGTATTTCAAAGATGACTTACTTGTGCAAAAAAGTACAATGGAGAGACAACTGGCAGAAATTAAATTGAGCAAGGATGAACTTTCGTTCAAAGAAGCCACACTGCAAACTGCAACAAAAACCAAATCAGACATGGAGTTACAATTAGAGCTGCAAAAACAGGAGCTGGAACGAACAAAAGATGAGCTGGAAAAGACAAAGCTAGAAATACAGAAAGGATGGGATGACCTGCAGGCAGAGATTGCAGAAAGCAGAGAAAAAGAACACATGATAAGAACAGAAATTGAAAAAGCGAGAGATGTCCTTAATCACATTAGACAGGATATAGAAAAACAAAAGCAAACCATGGAGGCTGATGTAAAAGACACCTTTATTAGAGAATTAGAGGATATAGAAGCCCAAAGAAAAATGATAGAGGACGAAAAAAGAACATTAGAGAACATGAAATATGAGCTGCAAAGAGAATCTGGCGACATTGAGAGGGTAAAACAGGACATGCAGGAAGAAAGACAGAATATGGATAAATTTGCAGTGCAGCTTAAAAAAGACAGGGAGGAACTAGAAAAGAAAATGTGTGACATGCAAGAGTTAGTGGGAGAAAAGAAAGCTCTAGAAAAACTGAGAGAGGAGAATGAGCTGACAATGAAGGAGATCAAAGCGGAGAGAGACACTCTTGAGAAGATGTATGAACTCATTTCACAAGAAAAAAATGATATTGAGAAAGAGAAGGGGAAAATAAAGAAAAGGGACATCGAACTGCAGCAAATGCAGGATGATCTTAACAGACAACAAAAAGACATGCAGGATATCCAGAATATAGTTTTCATGCAAAAAAGTCAACTTCAGAAAAGCCAAGATGAAATAGCCGAAAAGCTAAAACAGGTGGATGACATCCTGCAGTTCACACAAAATGAAAAAGACAATCTTGACAGAGAGAGGGCGGCTATAATGGATCAGAAGCAGCAGATGGAGAGCAACATGACAAATGCATTAAACAGAGAACTTGAAACGGTAGCACTTGTGAAAAAAGAGGTAGTAAATGAGAAGCGACTTATTGAGGACAGCAGAATAACTTTAATGAGAGATACAGAAGATCTGGAGCAAAAGAAAATGGATTTGGAAAGACAGAGAGAGGAAATAAAACTGCAAAGACATGGTATTGCAGGAGAACAACACAAGTTGGAACAGATTAAATCTGTGCTGCAAACAGTAGCTGTCGATACTGAGAAGCTAAGACAAGATACACTAGCTGAAAGACAGAAACTTGCAGAAACTGCAGCACAACTCAAGAAAGAGAGGGATGCCATTGTGAGTCTTGCAGAGGAGACAAATAGAAAGAGAGAGGACTTGGACCAAATGCAAGCTGATATAGACAAGCATGAACAGTCATTTGCGATATTGAAAGACACGAAGGCTGATCTGCAAAAAGAAGCAGGTGTCCTTGAAAATCTAAGACAATCTGTTCAAAATGACATGCAATATGTAAAAGACATGGAAGCCCAGATTCAAAAAGAACGACGATGCACTGATAGTCTAGCTGAAGAGATTGAAAAGAAGTCAAAATCTCTGGATGAGATGCAAATGGAGATTGAAAAAGAGAAGCAAGCGGCTGATTCTGAGAGAGATGCACTAGAACAGGAAAAGTCTAGGCTCGGAGATCTCAAAGACGAATTTGCTCAGCAAAAAGAACAGAACAATATTACACTGGCAGAGATACAGAAAGAAAGAGACAATCTTGAGCAGATGAGTGAAACCATCTCAAAAGAAAGGTGCATTGTTGAAAGTGAAAAAGAATATTTAAGGCGGAGAGAAAATGAACTAAAGCAAAAAGAAGTAGAGATTGAATACAAACAAAAACAAATGGATGAGTTGAAGAGCAATTTAAAGCTGGAAAAGATGCAAGCTGAACAAGAACAACAACGGAATGTTTCACATGAAAAAATAGAATATGTAAAGACTGCAAGAAGTAGAGAAATGGCAGATCTGGATGAAGCAAGACAGGAAATAGAGAACTTGAGAGAAGAGTTGAGGACAGACTATGAAAATGTGGAGCTCCAAAAGAAAAAAATAACTGAAGAAAGGGAATTATTTGAAAGCCTCATGAAATCATTGGAAACTGATAAGGAAGACATGGAGAAAAAGAAAGCAAAACTGCACAAAGAATTTGAAAACTTTCAGTTTCAGAGGCAAAGTTTTGAGAAAGAGATACAGCAGGTGAGAGCTGAGCTTCAGAGAGAAGCTGAAAATATTGAGAGAATGAAGAAAGAGGTGATGGATGAAAAACAGAGTATAAAAGATATGGCAGACCAAATTCAAAATGAGGGAAATGACAGAAAAGAAGCTCTGGAGAGGATGCACATTGAGATAGAAAAACAAAAGCAATGCATTGAGAGTGAAAAAGATATGCTAGAAAAGCAGAAGTCTGACATGGAGAAGAGCAAATCCGAGATAGCTAGAGCAAAAGAAGATCTTGCTGAAATGAGAAAAAAGAACAATATTGATATGTCAGAAATTGATAGGCAGAGAAATTCTCTTGAGAAAATGAAGATGGACATCTCACAAGAGGAACATGATATTAAACAACAGAAAGACAGTTTAAGACACCAAGAAAATGACCTGAATATGCGCGTGTCAAAACTTTATGCACAACAAAAAGAAACAGAAACGATTCAGGATATTATCAATAAAGGGAATAGTCAGCTCAATGAAAGACAGGCCGAAATGGAAAAGCAAAAGAGAGAATTAGATGATGTGATTGACACACTCAAGAAAGAGAGGACTGATATAATGGAGGAAAGACAAAGAGTGAATGACATGCAAATAGAACTGAAGAGGGAAAGTGAAGCAGTGGAGCGGATGAAACAAAAAGTTCTCAGAGAAAAAGAATCTATTGAAAACAACAGGAAAATACTGAACAGAGATCAAGAGGATATGAAAGAAAAGAGAACCATCTTAGCTGAGGAGTTTAACACCTTGAACTGTCATAAACAAACGATTGGCAAAGAAAAGCAGGAATTGCATACGATGAAAGCTGAGCTCCAACAAGAAACAGAAAATATTGCAAAACTAAGGCAAGACATAGAAAATGACAGGCAGAAGACTGAGGAAATGGCAATCAAACTTCACAAAGAAAAGGAGGATATAGAAACTTCTCTTGCCAGGATCAGAGAAGAGGAAGCAAATCTAAGAAAACAAAAACAAACATTTAAATCTGATAGAGACACTCTTGAAAAGGAAAAGTTTGGCCTGGAGGCAATTAAGACAGAGATACCCAGAGCCAAAGAAGATCTTGAGAACCAACTGGAGTCTCAGAAAAGACTAAATGAGATAACATTGGTTGAGATACAGAAAGAGAAGGACGTTCTTGAGCAGCTGAGAATGAACATATCAAAACATAGAGATGATCTAGAAAAGGAGAGGGATGATATAGAGAGGGAAAGAGTAGAAATAATGAATCAAAAAAAGCAAATGGAGGTAAATTTGAGGGAAGAACTGAAAAAGGAGAGTGAAAAGTTGGAGTTGCTAAGAAAGGAGGTGCATGCCGAAAAGGAAGGAATTGACAACACCAGAAAAGGGATACAAACAGAAATGGATGATTTGGAACAAACAAAGCTTGATGTAGTAAAAGAGTTGGAAAATAATAAACTTCAGAAACAAATGATTGAGGATGAGAAGGACAAAATTGAGCAGATAAAAGCTGAGCTAAAAAGAGAAGCTGAAAATATTGGAAAGATACAACTAGAGACACAAAATGAAAGACAGAAGCTTGAGGAAGCAACAACCCAACTTAATAAAGATAGAGACAATGTTGACAGCCTTGCTGAGGAACTAGAACACAGGGAGCGGGAAACAGAAATGCAAAGGAAAGCAAATGAGTCTAATAAACAGACGCAGGAAATGACTTTGAAAACTGTGACAGATATAGCGAGTGCAAAGGAGGATCTAGAAAACCAGCTTGCTGAAGAAAGAGAAAAGAACAAGATCACACTTACAAAAATACAGAAAGAAAAAGACATGCTTCTTCAACTGAGAGACAGTATTTCAGAGCAAGAGAATAACATTATAATTGAGAAGGAACAAATGAGAGTGAGAGAGATTGAACTTGAACAACTCCAAGCTCTGATTTATAGACATCAAGATGAAATGATCAGGGAAAAACAGGACATGATGACTGAACTGAAAAAGAAGTCTGAAGATATTGAGATCCAAATCAAGGCAGTATTGACTGAAAGGGATTTACTTGAAAATGACAGACAACTGCTGAAGAGAGACATGGAAGATCTGCAACAAAAAATAATGAATGTAGACAGAGATTCAGAGAGTCTCAAACTTGAGAGAGAAGATTTTGAGAATGAAAAAGAATTGATGAAACAGATGAAAACCAACCTGGAAAGACAAGAACATGAGATTGAGAAGATCAAATTAGAGACACAACATGAAAGACAAAGGCTGGAGGAAATGGCCACTCAACTCCAGAGAAAGAGAGAAGAAATCAACAATCTCATTGAGGAGACAAAAATAAAATACATTTCCTTGGATGAAATGAAGACAGATATTGAAGCGAAAACTAAAGTCATTCAATCTGATAGAGACATGCTTGAGAAGGAAAAACATGATCTGGAGAAAACCAAAAGTGAACTTGGAAGTGCCAAGGAAGATCTTGAAAAACAAAGAGAAAAGCAAAGAATCGTACTGGCAGAGATACAGAAAGAGAGAGACACCCTAGATGAGATTAATGAGAAGATCACAAGACAAATGAATGACATCAAACATCAAGAGGAACAAATCAGACAAAAACAACATGAATTCGAGGAAATGCAAACTGAAATTCAGAATCTGAAAAAGGAACTAGACAATGACAGAAACATTATAATGAAGGACAGAAGTCAGCTTGATTTGAAACAATCTGAGCTTGACAAACAACAGACAGAAGTCAATGACTTTATGGAAATCATGAGGAATGAGAGAAGACAACTATATAAAGATAAAGAAGAGTTGGAAGAACAGAAATGGCAAATTGAGAAAGAAAGAGATGATGTAGACCAAAGGAGAAAGAATCTGGATGTAGACCTAAAGATGATGATACTTCAGAAACAAGTGCTTGAAGATGAGAAGAACAAGTTAGAACAGATGAAGATTGAGCTGCAAAGAGAAGTTGATGATATCAGAAAGCTAAAAGACGAAACAGAAAATGAAAGACAGGGTTTGGAGAAGATGGCTGAACAACTTCAGAAAGAGAGAGAAGATATTGTTCATCTTGCTGAAGATACAATGAGAAAGAATGAGATCCTGGATGAAATGAAAGTTGCAAATGAGTCTTCACTGGCAGATCTACAAAGAGAGAAAAACAGTCTTGAGCAAATGAGAGTCAACATCTCCAAACAAACAGATGATATTGAAAATGAGAGAGAGAAAATAAGACTCAAACAAGATGAACTAGAGCAACTGCAAGCAGAGATTCATAGACAACAAAGTGAAATGGAAAAGCAAAAGAGCAGCATTGAAGGTGAAAAATCTGCAACATTCAGGGAAAAAGAGGACATGATGACTGAATTGAAAAAGAAGTCTGAAGATATTGAGATCCACATGAAGGCAGTATTGACTGAAAAGGAATTACTGGAAAATGACAGACAACTGCTGAAGAGAGACATGGAAGATCTGCAACACAAAATAATGAATGTAGACAGAGATTCAGAGAGTCTCAAACTTGAGAGAGAAGATTTTGAGAGTGAAAAAGAATCGCTAAAACAGATGAAAACCGACCTGGAAAGACAAACACATGAGATTGAGAAGATCAAACTAGAGACACAACATGAAAGACAAAGGCTGGAGGAAATGGCCACTCAACTCCAGAAAAAGAGAGAAGAAATCAACAATCTCATTGAGGAGACAAAAATAAAAGACATTTCCTTGGATGAAATGAAGACAGATATTGAAGAGAAAACTAAAGTCATTCAATCTGATAGAGACATGATTGAGAAGGAAAAACATGATCTGGAGAAAACCAAAAGTGAACTTGGAAGTGCCAAGGAAGATCTTGAAAAACAAAGAGAAAAGCAAAGAATCGTACTGGCAGAGATACAGAAAGAGAGAGACACCCTAGATGAGATGAATGAGAAGATCACAAGACAAATGCATGACATCAAACAGCAAGAGGAACAAATCAGACAAAAACAACATGAATTCGAGCAGATGCAAACTGAAATTCAGAATCTGAAACAGGAACTAGACAATGACAGAAACATTATAATGAAGGACAGAAGTCAGCTTGATCTGAAACAATCTGAGCTTGACAAACAACAGACAGAAGTGAAGGACATGATGGAAATAATGAGGAATGAGAGAAGACAACTAGATAAAGATAGAGAAGAGATGGAAGAACAGAAACAGCAAATGGAGAAAGAAAGAGATGATGTAGACCAAAGGAGAAAGAATCTGGATGAAGACCTAAAGATGATGATACTTCAGAAACAAGTGCTTGAAGATGAGAAGAACAAGTTAGAACAGACGAAGATTGAGCTGCAAAGAGAAGTTGATGATATCAGAAAGCTAAAAGACGAAACAGAAAATGAAAGACAGGGTTTGGAAAAGATGGCTGAACAACTTCAGAAAGAGAGAGAAGATATTGTTCATCTTGCTGAAGATACAAGGAGAAAGAATGAGATCCTAGATGAAATGAAAGTTGCAAATGAGTCTTCACTGGCAGATCTACAAAGAGAGAAAAACAGTCTTGAGCAAATGAGAGTCAACATCTCCAAACAAACAGATGATATTGAAAATGAGAGAGAGAAAATAAGACTCAAACAAGATGAACTAGAGCAACTGCAAGCAGATATTCATAACCAAGAAAGTGAAATAGAAAAGGAAAAGAGCAGCATTGAAGGTGAAAGATCTGCAACATTCAGGGAAAAAGAGGACATGATGACTGAACTGAAAAAGAAGTCTGAAGATATTGAGATCCACATGAAGGCAGTATTGACTGAAAGGGATTTACTTGAAAATGACAGACAACTGCTGAAGAGAGACATGGAAGATCTGCAACACAAAATAATGAATGTAGACAGAGATTCAGAGAGTCTCAAACTTGAGAGAGAAGATTTTGAGAGTGAAAAAGAATCGCTAAAACAGATGAAAACCGACCTGGAAAGACAAACACATGAGATTGAGAAGATCAAACTAGAGACACAACATGAAAGACAAAGGCTGGAGGAAATGGCCACTCAACTCCAGAGAAAGAGAGAAGAAATCAACAATCTCATTGAGGAGACAAAAATAAAATACATTTCCTTGGATGAAATGAAGACAGATATTGAAGAGAAAACTAAAGTCATTCAATCTGATAGAGACATGATTGAGAAGGAAAAACATGATCTGGAGAAAACCAAATGTCAACTTGGAAGTGCCAAGGAAGATCTTGAAAAACAAAGAGAAAAGCAAAGAATCGTACTGGCAGAGATACAGAAAGAGAGAGACACCCTAGATGAGATGAATGAGAAGATCACAAGACAAATGCATGACATCAAACAGCAAGAGGAACAAATCAGACAAAAACAACATGAATTTGAGCAGATGCAAACTGAAATTCAGAATCTGAAACAGGAACTAGACAATGACAGAAACATTATAATGAAGGACAGAAGTCAGCTTGATTTGAAACAATCGGAGCTAGACAAACAACAGACAGAAGTCAATGACTTTATGGAAATCATGAAGAATGAGAGAAGACAACTATATAAAGATAAAGAAGAGTTGGAAGAACAGAAATGGCAAATTGAGAAAGAAAGAGATGATGTAGACCAAAGGAGAAAGAATCTGGATGAAGACCTAAAGATGATGATACTTCAGAAACAAGTGCTTGAAGATGAGAAGAACAAGTTAGAACAGATGAAGATTGAGCTGCAAAGAGAAGTTGATGATATCAGAAAGCTAAAAGACGAAACAGAAAATGAAAGACAGGGTTTGGAAAAGATGGCTGAACAACTTCAGAAAGAGAGAGAAGATATTGTTCATCTTGCTGAAGATACAAGGAGAAAGAATGAGATCCTGGATGAAATGAAAGTTGCAAATGAGTCTTCACTGGCAGATCTACAAAGAGAGAAAAACAGTCTTGAGCAAATGAGAGTCAACATCTCCAAACAAACAGATGATATTGAAAATGAGAGAGAGAAAATAAGACTCAAACAAGATGAACTAGAACAACTGCAAGCAGAGATTCATAACCAACAAAGTGAAATAGAAAAGCAAAAGAGCAGCATTGAAGGTGAAAGATCTGCAACATTCAGGGAAAAACAGGACATGATGACTGAACTGAAAAAGAAGTCTGAAGATATTGAGATCCAAATGAAGGCAGTATTGACTGAAAATGAATTACTGGAAAATGACAGACAACTGCTGAAGAGAGACATGGACGATCTGCAACAAAAAATAATGAATGTAGACAGAGATTCGGAGCGTCTCAAACTTGATAGGGAGTCTTTTGAGAATGAAAAAGAATCAATAAAACAGATGAAAACTGACCTGCAAAGACAAACACATGAGAATGAGAAGATCAAACTAGAGACACAACATGAAAGACAAAGGCTGGAGGACATGACAGTTCAGCTCCAGAAAGACAGAGACACATTAGATGAGATTAGCGAGAACATCACAAGACAAGTGCATGGCATTGAACATCAAAAGGAACAAATCAAACAAAAACAACATGAATTCGAGCAGATGCAAAGTGAAATTCAGAATCTGAAACAGGAACTAGACAATGACAGAAACATTATAATGAAGGACAGAAGTCAGCTTGATTTGAAACAATCTGAGCTTGACAAACAACAGACAGAAGTCAATGACTTTATGGAAATCATGAAGAATGAGAGAAGACAACTATATAAAGATAAAGAAGAGTTGGAAGAACAGAAATGGCAAATTGAGAAAGAAAGAGATGATGTAGACCAAAGGAGAAAGAATCTGGATGAAGACCTAAAGATGATGATACTTCAGAAACAAGTGCTTGAAGATGAGAAGAACAAGTTAGAACAGATGAAGATTGACCTGCAAAGAGAAGTTGATGATATCAGAAAGCTAAAAGACGAAACAGAAAATGAAAGACAGGGTTTGGAAAAGATGGCTGAACAACTTCAGAAAGAGAGAGAAGATATTGTTCATCTTGCTGAAGATACAAGGAGAAAGAATGAGATCCTGGATGAAATGAAAGTTGCAAATGAGTCTTCACTGGCAGATCTACAAGGAGAGAAAAACAGTCTACAGCAAATGAGAGTCAACATCTCCAAACAAAAAGAAGAGACTGAAAAAGAAAAAGAGAAAATAAGACTCAAACAAGATGAACTAGATCAACTGCAAGCAGAGATTCATAGACAACAAAGTGAAATGGAAAAGCAAAAGAGCAGCATTGAAGGTGAAAGATCTGCAACATTCAGGGAAAAAGAGGACATGATGACTGAATTGAAAAAGAAGTCTGAAGATATTGAGATCCACATGAAGGCAGTATTGACTGAAAGGGATTTACTTGAAAATGACAGACAACTGCTGAAGAGAGACATGGAAGATCTGCTACACAAAATAATGAATGTAGACAGAGATTCAGAGAGTCTCAAACTTGAGAGAGAAGATTTTGAGAATGAAAAAGAATTGATGAAACAGATGAAATCTGACCTCCAACGACAAGAACATGAGATTGAGAAGATCAAACTAGAGACACAACATGAAAGACAAAGGCTGGAGGAAATGGCCACTCAACTCCAGAAAGACAGAGACACATTAGATGAGATGAATGAGAACATCACAAGACAAATGCATGACATCAAACATCAAGAGGAACAAATCAGACAAAAACAGCATGCATTTGAGCAGATGCAAACTGAAATTCAGAATCTGAAACAGGAACTAGACAATAACAGAAACATTATAATGAAGGACAGAAGTCAGCTTGATCTGAAACAATTTGAGCTTGACAAACAACAGACAGAAGTGAAGGACATGATGGAAATCATGAGGAATGAGAGAAGACAACTAGATAAAGATAAAGAGTTGGAAGAACAGAAATTGCAAATGGAGAAAGAAAGAGATGATGTAGACCAAAGGAGAAAGAATCTGGATGAAGACCTAAAGATGATGATACTTCAGAAACAAGTGCTTGAAGATGAGAAGAACAAGTTAGAACAGATGAAGATTGAGCTGCAAAGAGAAGTTGATGATATCAGAAAGCTAAAAGACGAAACAGAAAATGAAAGACAGGGTTTGGAAAAGATGGCTGATCAACTTCAGAAAGAGAGAGAAGATATTGTTCATCTTACTGAAGATACAAGGAGAAAGAATGAGATCCTGGATGAAATGAAAGTTGCAAATGAGTCTTCACTGGCAGATCTACAAAGAGAGAAAAACAGTCTTGAGCAAATGAGAGTCAACATCTCCAAACAAACAGATGATATTGAAAATGAGAGAGAGAAAATAAGACTCAAACAAGATGAACTAGAGCAACTGCAAGCAGAGATTCATAGACAACAAAGTGAAATGGAAAAGCAAAAGAGCAGCATTGAAGGTGAAAAATCTGCAACATTCAGGGAAAAAGAGGACATGATGACTGAATTGAAAAAGAAGTCTGAAGATATTGAGATCCACATGAAGGCAGTATTGACTGAAAAGGAATTACTGGAAAATGACAGACAACTGCTGAAGAGAGACATGGAAGATCTGCAACACAAAATAATGAATGTAGACAGAGATTCAGAGAGTCTCAAACTTGAGAGAGAAGATTTTGAGAGTGAAAAAGAATTGATGAAACAGATGAAAACCGACCTGGAAAGACAAACACATGAGATTGAGAAGATCAAACTAGAGACACAACATGAAAGACAAAGGCTGGAGGAAATGGCCACTCAACTCCAGAGAAAGAGAGAAGAAATCAACAATCTCATTGAGGAGACAAAAATAAAATACATTTCCTTGGATGAAATGAAGACAGATATTGAAGAGAAAACTAAAGTCATTCAATCTGATAGAGACATGATTGAGAAGGAAAAACATGATCTGAAGAAAACCAAAAGTGAACTTGGAAGTGCCAAGGAAGATCTTGAAAAACAAAGAGAAAAGCAAAGAATCGTACTGGCAGAGATACAGAAAGAGAGAGACACCCTAGATGAGATGAATGAGAAGATCACAAGACAAATGCATGACATCAAACAGCAAGAGGAACAAATCAGACAAAAACAACATGAATTTGAGCAGATGCAAACTGAAATTCAGAATCTGAAAAAGGAACTAGACAATGACAGAAACATTATAATGAAGGACAGAAGTCAGCTTGATCTGAAACAATCTGAGCTTGACAAACAACAGATAGAAGTGAAGGAAATGATGGAAATAATGAGGAATGAGAGAAGACAACTAGATAAAGATAGAGAAGAGTTGGAAGAACAGAAATTGCAAATGGAGAAAGAAAAATATGATGTAGACCAAAGGAGAAAGAATCTGGATGAAGACCTAAAGATGATGATACTTCAGAAACAAGTGCTTGAAGATGAGAAGAACAAGTTAGAACAGATGAAGATTGACCTGCAAAGAGAAGTTGATGATATCAGAAAGCTAAAAGACGAAACAGAAAATGAAAGACAGGGTTTGGAAAAGATGGCTGAACAACTTCAGAAAGAGAGAGAAGATATTGTTCATCTTGCTGAAGATACAAGGAGAAAGAATGAGATCCTGGATGAAATGAAAGTTGCAAATGAGTCTTCACTGGCAGATCTACAAGGAGAGAAAAACAGTCTACAGCAAATGAGAGTCAACATCTCCAAACAAAAAGAAGAGACTGAAAAAGAAAAAGAGAAAATAAGACTCAAACAAGATGAACTAGATCAACTGCAAGCAGAGATTCATAGACAACAAAGTGAAATGGAAAAGGAAAAGAGCAGCATTGAAGGTGAAAGATCTGCAACATTCAGGGAAAAACAGGACATGATGACTGAATTGAAAAAGAAGTCTGAAGATATTGAGATCCACATGAAGGCAGTATTGACTGAAAGGGATTCACTTGAAAATGACAGACAACTGCTGAAGAGAGACATGGAAGATCTGCAACAAAAAATAATGAATGTAGACAGAGATTCAGAGAGTCTCAAATTTCAGAGAGAAGATTTTGAGAATGAAAAAGAATTGATGAAACAGATGAAATCTGACCTCCAACGACAAGAACATGAGATTGAGAAGATCAAACTAGAGACACAACATGAAAGACAAAGGCTGGAGGAAATGGCCACTCAACTCCAGAAAGACAGAGACACATTAGATGAGATGAATGAGAACATCACAAGACAAATGCATGACATCAAACATCAAGAGGAACAAATCAGACAAAAACAACATGAATTCGAGCAAATGCAAACTGAAATTCAGAATCTGAAAAAGGAACTAGACAATGACAGAAACATTATAATGAAGGACAGAAGTCAGCTTGATCTGAAACAATTTGAGCTTGACAAACAACAGACAGAAGTCAATGACTTTATGGAAATCATGAGGAATGAGAGAAGACAACTAGATAAAGATAAAGAAGAGTTGGAAGAACAGAAATTGCAAATGGAGAAAGAAAGAGATGATGTAGACCAAAGGAGAAAGAATCTGGATGAAGACCTAAAGATGATGATACTTCAGAAACAAGTGCTTGAAGATGAGAAGAACAAGTTAGAACAGATGAAGATTGAGCTGCAAAGAGAAGTTGATGATATCAGAAAGCTAAAAGACAAAACAGAAAATGAAAGACAGGGTTTGGAAAAGATGGCTGATCAACTTCAGAAAGAGAGAGAAGATATTGTTCATCTTGCTGAAGATACAAGGAGAAAGAATGAGATCCTGGATGAAATGAAAGTTGCAAATGAGTCTTCACTGGCAGATCTACAAAGAGAGAAAAACAGTCTTGAGCAAATGAGAGTCAACATCTCCAAACAAACAGATGATATTGAAAAAGAAAAAGAGAAAATAAGACTCAAACAAGATGAACTAGAGCAACTACAAGCAGAGATTCATAGACAACAAAGTGAAATGGAAAAGCAAAGGAGCAGCATTGAAGGTGAAAAATCTGCAACATTCAGGGAAAAAGAGGACATGATGACTGAATTGAAAAAGAAGTCTGAAGATATTGAGATCCACATGAAGGCAGTATTGACTGAAAAGGAATTACTGGAAAATGACAGACAACTGCTGAAGAGAGACATGGAAGATCTGCAACACAAAATAATGAATGTAGACAGAGATTCAGAGAGTCTCAAACTTGAGAGAGAAGATTTTGAGAGTGAAAAAGAATCGCTAAAACAGATGAAAACCGACCTGGAAAGACAAACACATGAGATTGAGAAGATCAAACTAGAGACACAACATGAAAGACAAAGGCTGGAGGAAATGGCCACTCAACTCCAGAGAAAGAGAGAAGAAATCAACAATCTCATTGAGGAGACAAAAATAAAAGACATTTCCTTGGATGAAATGAAGACAGATATTGAAGAGAAAACTAAAGTCATTCAATCTGATAGAGACATGATTGAGAAGGAAAAACATGATCTGGAGAAAACCAAAAGTGAACTTGGAAGTGCCAAGGAAGATCTTGAAAAACAAAGAGAAAAGCAAAGAATCGTACTGGCAGAGATACAGAAAGAGAGAGACACCCTAGATGAGATGAATGAGAAGATCACAAGACAAATGCATGACATCAAACAGCAAGAGGAACAAATCAGACAAAAACAACATGAATTTGAGCAGATGCAAACTGAAATTCAGAATCTGAAAAAGGAACTAGACAATGACAGAAACATTATAATGAAGGACAGAAGTCAGCTTGATCTGAAACAATCTGAGCTTGACAAACAACAGATAGAAGTGAAGGAAATGATGGAAATAATGAGGAATGAGAGAAGACAACTAGATAAAGATAGAGAAGAGTTGGAAGAACAGAAATTGCAAATGGAGAAAGAAAAATATGATGTAGACCAAAGGAGAAAGAATCTGGATGAAGACCTAAAGATGATGATATTGCAGAAACAAGTGCTTGAAGATGAGAAGAACAAGTTAGAACAGACGAAGATTGAGCTGCAAAGAGAAGCTGATGACATCAGAAAGCTAAAAGACGAAACAGAAAATGAAAGACTGGGTTTGGAAAAGATGGCTGAACAACTTCAGAAAGAGAGAGAAGATATTGTTCATCTTGCTGAAGATACAAGGAGAAAGAATGAGATCCTAGATGAAATGAAAGTTGCAAATGAGTCTTCACTGGCAGATCTACAAAGAGAGAAAAACAGTCTTGAGCAAATGAGAGTCAACATCTCCAAACAAACAGACGAGATTGAAAAAGAAAAAGAGAAAATAAGACTCAAACAAGATGAACTAGAGCAACTACAAGCAGAGATTCATAGACAACAAAGTGAAATGGAAAAGCAAAAGAGCAGCATTGAAGGTGAAATATCTGCAACATTCAGGGAAAAAGAGGACATGATGACTGAATTGAAAAAGAAGTCTGAAGATATTGAGATCCACATGAAGGCAGTATTGACTGAAAGGGATTTACTTGAAAATGACAGACAACTGCTGAAGAGAGACATGGAAGATCTGCAACAAAAAATAATGAATGTAGACAGAGATTCAGAGAGTCTCAAACTTGAGAGAGAAGATTTTGAGAATGAAAAAGAATTGATGAAACAGATGAAATCTGACCTCCAACGACAAGAACATGAGATTGAGAAGATCAAACTAGACACACAACATGAAAGACAAAGGCTGGAGGAAATGGCCACTCAACTCCAGAAAGACAGAGACACATTAGATGAGATGAATGAGAACATCACAAGACAAATGCATGACATCAAACATCAAGAGGAACAAATCAGACAAAAACAACATGAATTTGAGCAGATGCAAACTGAAATTCAGAATCTGAAAAAGGAACTAGACAATGGCAGAAACATTATAATGAAGGACAGAAGTCAGCTTGATCTGAAACAATCTGAGCTTGACAAACAACAGACAGAAGTGAAGGACATGATGGAAATCATGAGGAATGAGAGAAGACAACTAGATAAAGATAAAGAAGAGTTGGAAGAACAGAAATGGCAAATTGAGAAAGAAAGAGATGATGTAGACCAAAGGAGAAAGAATCTGGATGTAGACCTAAAGATGATGATACTTCAGAAACAAGTGCTTGAAGATGAGAAGAACAAGTTAGAACAGATGAAGATTGAGCTGCAAAGAGAAGTTGATGATATCAGAAAGCTAAAAGACGAAACAGAAAATGAAAGACAGGGTTTGGAAAAGATGGCTGATCAACTTCAGAAAGAGAGAGAAGATATTGTTCATCTTGCTGAAGATACAAGGAGAAAGAATGAGATCCTGGATGAAAAGAAAGTTGCAAATGAGTCTTCACTGGCAGATCTACAAAGAGAGAAAAACAGTCTTGAGCAAATGAGAGTCAACATCTCCAAACAAACAGATGATATTGAAAATGAGAGAGAGAAAATAAGACTCAAACAAGATGAACTAGAACAACTGCAAGCAGATATTCATAACCAACAAAGTGAAATGGAAAAGCAAAAGAGCAGCATTGAAGGTGAAAGATCTGCAATGATCAGGGAAAAACAGGACATGATGACTGAACTGAAAAAGAAGTCTGAAGATATTGAGATCCACATGAAGGCAGTATTGACTGAAAAGGAATTACTGGAAAATGACAGACAACTGCTGAAGAAAGACATGGAAGATCTGCAACAAAAAATAATGAATGTACACAGAGATTCAGAGAGTCTCAAACTTGAGAGAGAAGATTTTGAGAATGAGAAAGAATTGATGAAACAGATGAAAACTGACTTGCAAAGAGAAGCACATGAGATTGAGAAGATCAAACTAGATACACAACGTGAAAGACAAAGGCTGGAGGAAATGACAGTTCAGCTCCAGAAAGAGAGAGAAGAAATCAACAATCTCAATGAGGAGATTAAAAAGAAGAGGGATATTCTGGATGAAACTTATGCTGAAATACACAGGGAACAAGAAATAATTGAGAGTGACAAAAACTCGATTAGAAGGGAACAGTCTGACCTAGAGAAAACCATAGCTGAGATGTCTCGAACCAAGGAAGATCTTGAAAAACAGATTTCTGAACAAAAAACAAACATTGAGATCACACTGGTAGAAATACAACAAGAGAGAAACACTCTTGAGCAGATGAGTGAGAAAATATCAATAGAAAGAATTAAACTTGAAAATGAAAAGGAAGAGTTAAGAATAAGAAAGGAGGAACTTGAAATAATGAGGGGAGACATTGAAAGACAACATGAATATATAGATCACCTGAGGTTTGGCATAACTGAAGAGAGCCTGCTTAAGTCAGAGGCTGAAATGGTTCTTCAACAGAGTGACATGGATGTAGTCAAGCCTGTAATAGAAAAAGAAATGTCAGATCCAAATAGACATAGTGTCTTGATGGAGCAGATGCTGGGAAAGGACTTGAAAGTTGCATTAGAAACAGATATTGAGTGCCAAAAGTCAGACTTACCTGCAGTCATGGACGATTTACCTCATAAACATGAGATGAAGTCAGAGAAGAAGTTTACTGAAGATGAAAGGGACAAGCTGGAACAGATGAGAGCTGAACTGCAAAGAGAAGCTGATGACATTGAAATTAAAAAGCAGGACACGCAGAATGATAGACAGCAGCTAGAAGAAATGGCAGCTCAACTTCAGGAAGAGAGAAGAAGTATTGAACATTTTATTGAGGAGATTACTGTTCAGAAATTCAATCAACAAAAGCAAGCAAATGAATTTGAATTGAAGAAGTCTGAATTAGAGAAAATCAAAACAGAAATTGCTGAAGCCAACAAACATCTTGCAGAACAGCAGGAAAAGAATGAGATGACAATATCAGAGATGCGGAGAGAAAGGGACACTCTTGAAGAAATGAGGGAGAACATCTCAAAGCAAGTGGAGACTATTGGAAATGAGAATGAAAGTCTTTCTCGCAGAGAAAGTGAACTTTCGCAGCTGCAAGAAGACATTTTAAAACAACAACATGAAATGGATGAAGTGAAGAACATCATCATGATGGAAATGAGTCAGCTGGACCAGAGACAAACTGATATTGATCAATTACAGCGAGAGGTTGATGATCTAATGGAATTCACAAAGACAGAAATGACCAACCTAGAAAGAGAAAGAGTGGAAATGATGGCACAGAAGAGAAATATAGAGAGGGATATGGTCAGTCTAAAGATAGAGAAAAAGACCTGTGAACAACTGAGACTAAAGTTACTTGAGGAAAAAGATCTGGCTGAAAAAGACAGACAGCTGTTGACCAAAGATTTGGACCATATGGAGAGACAGAAAATGGCAATAGAGAGCGAATTAAAGAATCTCAAAGTTGAGAAACAAACCATTGAAAACGAGAAAGAAGAACTAGAGAAGATGAAAGCTGGCATTCAAAGACAAGCTAAAGACTTGGAGAAACCATCTGAGACGACAAACAATGAAAGACAGAGGGAGGAGGAGATGGCAGTCCAATATATAAGACAATTAGACAGCAGTGGTCCTCCTACAGACAACCAAC
This sequence comes from Romanogobio albipinnatus, assembly GCA_023566225.1. Lineage (NCBI taxonomy): Eukaryota > Metazoa > Chordata > Actinopteri > Cypriniformes > Gobionidae > Romanogobio > Romanogobio albipinnatus. Next base: position 12,631,407 of record CM042261.1, on the reverse strand, counting down.
TAATGAAAGAGCTCTTGGATGAGACAGAGAAGCAAAGAAAAGAAATTCAGTCTGCCAAAGACTTGCTTCAAGAAGAAAGATTTGAGCTTGAGAAAACCAAGACAGAGATAAGCCAAGCCAGGGAAGAACTAGATAGACAAAGAACTGACTTAAAGAGAGAGAAAGACATTCTTAAGCAGGTGAATACAAATAACTTGAGACAAATGGCCCATATTGAAGATGAGAAGGAACAAATACAACACAAAGAGAATGAACTAGATAAAATGAGAGCAGAACTTCAAAATAAACAAAAAGAAATGGATGACATGAAAAACATGACAAAAGAAAAGATTGATATGGAGAACCCGGAACAAAAGAGAGCTGAGCTGGCTAGAGACCTCCAAATTCAGAGAAAAGCTTTTGAAAATGAGAAAGTTGAGCTGCAAAAGAAGAGAGAGGATGTTGAGAAGTTAAAGTTAGAAGTAAAGAAAGAAGGGCAGAGGGCTGCAGAAGAGTTAGAAAAAGAGAGGCAACAATTTGCTGAGGAGACCAAAATGAAAAATGACACCTTGGATGAAATGCAAGCTGAGATAGAAAGACAGAAACAATCTGCTGCTGTAGAGAAAGAGATGATTACAAAGGAAAGGATGGCTCTGAAGAAAACCGAGGGAGATTTCAAAAGGCAATCCGAGGAAAGTGAGATCACACAGGCAGACCTGAAGAAAAAGAGAGATGGTCTTGATCTAATGAGCATGGAGATCTTAAAACAAAAACATGACGTAGAGAGAGAAAGAGATGAACTGTTAGAGCAGCGACGCCTGGTGGAGAGACAAAAGATGGCCATCAAAAATGTGGAACAGCTGAGGCAAGAGCTGTTGGATGAGAAAGCATTGACTGAGAAAAGCAGAAAGCAGCTGAACCAAGGCATAGATGATATGGAACGAAATAAATCAAATCTGTATAAAGAATTAGAGGAGATAAAACTCCAAAAACAGGATATTCAAGATGAAAGAGCTCAACTACAGCGAATGAAAGCTGAGCTCCAAACGAAAGCAGATGGTATAGAAAAGTCAATGCAGAAGATACAGAGTGAAAGAGAAAAAGATGTACAGAAAAAGTCTGAAGAGAGCAAGATAAGAACATACCTTGATAAAGCGAATACTGAGATACAGAAACAAAAGGAAGAGTTGGAAAGTTATGCTGAGAATCTAGAAAAATGTAGGCTTGAACTAGATGAAGCAAGAGCTGAAATAGAGATGATTAAAGAGGATGTAGAAAGACAGGTACCAGAACAGATGGATGAACATTTGCAAAAAGAAAGAGACAATATTGAGGATATCAGAAGGAACCTGCTTAAAAAGGAAGAGGCTATTGAACAGGACAAGAGAGAAATAAGGCTGAGATATCAAGAAATAGAGCTCATCCGAGCAGAAGTAGTGAAACAGAAAGAAGAGTTGATTAAACAGATTGGTGAATCAGAGCAAGAAATACAAGAACAGCAAAGGAAACTACAAATGACAGAAGAGGAATGGAGTGTACGAATGGGAAAGTTGCAAGATGAAATAAACAAAAACAATGTCATTAAATCTGAGTTAGCAAAAGAAAGAGAAGCAATTGATGAAATGTTAAGAGAGCTTCAGAGAGAAATGGAGAACAATGAGGAGATCAAATCAAATATTATAATCCAAAAACAGGAGTTTGAGACTAAAAGGAAGTCAGAGGTAGAGGAACTCATTAGTATGAGAGCTGAAATGCTCAAAGAGAAAGAGGAATTAGAGGACAAGATGCAAAAGACTAAACATGAGATGAAAGAACTGAAGCTTCTTCAGGATGAAACTGACGGCAAGAGAAAAGATCTTGATCACAAGATGAGACAGGTAGCAAGAAAAAGAGATGAGTTGGAGAAAATGAGGGCTGATATTGAAAGTGCAAATGAGAAAGTCAAAATGGACAGGGTCATTTTAAGTATAGAGTGTGAAGAGATGGAGCGAATGAAAGCTGAGATACAAAGAGCCGGAGAGGAACTACAATCTCATATGGAAGAAAGAGGTGGAGATATGGAAGAGAAAGAACATATGAAAACAAAGATTCAGAGGCTTATTCAAGAAGCTGAAAATACTAGGGAAATGTCTCGGAGAACAAAACATGACCTGGAAATGCAGAGAGAAGTTAATGTTGAAGCAGATTCAGAGGATAGACAAGAAATGACTGCTTACATGCAGAGGCTGATCCAGGAAATTGAGCATGTTAGAGAGGTTCTCAGAAGAATGAAAGATGAAATCAAGGCTGCTAGAAAAGAAAGATTTGAACTGGAGAACATGAAGCTGGAAATCAAAGCCATGAAACAGAACATTCAAGAAAATTATGAGCAGCAGAACAATGAGACACAAAAAGAGAAACAGCAAATAGAGAGTAGCAAAGACTGGTTGAGCAAAGAGAGAAGTGATCTTGAACAAATCAGAGCTGATCTGGAGAGACAAAAACAAGAAATGGCATTGGACAAGCAAAAACTTCATGATGAAAATGAACTACTGGAGAAAGAAAAGGTTGACGTGAAGAAAAAATCAGAGATCCTCGAAAGCCTTCTAGAGGAGACAACTATAGAAAGAACAGTTAAACTTACCAGGAAAAAGAAAGAAATGAGGAGAGATTCAGAGGAATTAAGAGAGAAAATGGAAGCATTAAGCATGGGCGACCAACAAGAAGAGAGTGAGAGTCAGATGGGCGAAATTAAGAGACAAATAGACAAACTGACACAGTTGAAGTCTGAGCTTCATCAACAGCAGGCAGAACTTGAGAAAACTAAAGCAGACTTAAAATATCAGCTTGATGAGCTAGAAAACATGAGGTCGGAGATATTAAAACTGGAAAAGGACACTGAGAGTAAAACAAATGAGGTGGAGCTGATGGATATACAGCAACAGAGAGAAGACATTGAAAAAAAGATTCAGAAAATGAAGCATGAGAAGGGAGAACTGGAAATCCTAAGGTCTGAGATAGTCCTGGAAAAGAGAGATCTGGATCAGAAGATGAGACAAGTGACAAGAAAGAGGGACGAGATAGAGAAAACGAAGACTGAGATAGCAAAGGCCAGAGAGGAGATCAACAGAGAGAGGCAGGAGCTGGAAATACTCAGGAATGATGTTCAAAGTGCAAGAGAGGATTTTGAACTATTGGTGGAGAGAACAGCTAATCTTGAAGATGAAGAAAATACCAATGCTGACATCCAAAGATTGATTTTAGAGGTTGTGAAAATCAGGGAAATGGTAAAAATTCTGAAAGTTGACATGGAGAACCGAATGGATAAAAGTAAAGCAGAGAAAGATGAAAAGGAAAACTTTAAGTCTGAGATCCAGAGGCTCATTCAAGATATTGGACAAATACGAGAAAATCTAGGAAGCCTTAGAGCAGAGATAGAAACCACCAGAAGAGACAAGAATGAATTGGAGAAGATGAGGGCAGAACTAGTAGAGAAGCAACAAGAGGAAGAAAGTATGAGAGAAATGCTGCAGAAAGAAAGAGAAGAACTGGAGCAGCTGAAGGATGAGATAAAAAGAGGAAAAGGTGATGTGGAGACCAAGAGAGAGCTGGTTAAGGTAGAAATAGCTAAAGACAAAATGGAAGAGTTTACGGACACAAGGGAGAACAAGCAAGAACCGGAAATGGTCGCTGAGGAACTCTTGAGAAACCAGAGTAATCTGGAACAGCACAACAGAGATATACAAAACCTGAGGCAAACCATGGAAGAAATGAAAACACTACATGAAAAGAAAAAGGCTGAACTAGAAAGCATTTCTTCTGAGGTAAAGAGGAGACAGCAGATACTGGAGAAGCAAAAACATGAGCTGGAGGAGAAGGGTTGGATTCTCAAAGAAATAGAGAAGAAGAAAGAAAAGATCAATATGGAAATACTGAGAAAGAGAGAAGATATAGATAAAGAAAAGGACAATTTAAGACAAGAGAAGCAAGAGTTTGAGCTCTTCAGAGGGGAACTACAAAGACAGAGAGATGATGTTGAATCTTCAAGACAAGCTTTGATCACAGAGAAGGAACGGTTAGAAGACCAAAAAGCTGAAATCAATCAACAAAAGCAACTAATGAGTGCAGCCATGAAGGCCAATAAGATGGAACTGAAAAATCTAGAAAACATGAGGAATGAACTAGAAGATCAGAGGGCAAAATTTGTTGAAAACCTCCATGATGCCACAAAAAGGGAAGATAAACTACAAGAGATGGTGAGTGAACTAAACAAACAAAAAGAGCAAGTGGAAGAAATTAAGCAGATGGTCAGCACAGAGAGAGATTTGATTGAACAAGAGAAAGAAGATGTGAGAAAACAGACCCAACAACTTAAATATGGCCATGCTGAGCTTCAGAAGAAGTCAGACATCACTGACAGGTTGATTCAGGAAGCAAACCATGAGAGAGATAGTTTAACAGACCTCAGTCTAAAACTTCAACTGCAAAAAGAAGATATAGAGAAAACCATCACAGAAATGGAGACCACAAAGAAAAATCTCAATATAATGAGTGCAGAACTTCAAGATGACAAAATACAACTGAAAAACGACAGGCATGCTTATGAAAGGGAAATGAGACATTTGCAGCTTAAGATGGAAGAGTTAGTGAGAGAAACAGAGGACCTGGAAAGAAAAACCTTACAGCAGAGAGAACGAGATGAGATAACAAAACAAGAGATTCAAAATAAGAGAGAGGCTCTAGAGCAAATTAAGATGGACGTTCTAAAGGAAAGGGATGATATTGACAAAGAGAATGAAAATGTACATTCAGAAAGACAGAAACTGGTTACACTTCAAAGAGAATTGCAAAGAAAGGAAAGTGAGCTTGAAAACAAAGAGCCAACTTTCATGAAAGAGCAGCAGCAGCCGAAACAAACTCAAGATGAAATCTTGGAGATTAAAAGTAATCTTGAAAAAAAGGAGGCAGAAATTGAAGAGGAGAGACTGCAGTTAAAGGAAATGTGTGAAACAATGAAGACAGAACGCAATGAATACAGAAAGATGATTGAAGAAATACAGAAAGAAAAAGAACAGATTGAAATCAGAAAAAAGTGGATGGATCAAGAGAACAAAGATCTTGAAAACATGAAAACGGATCTGGAGAAGCAATTACAAAATTTAAGACATGAAAAAATTAATGTACAAGATGATAAGAATGCACTAGAGCAGATAAGGGCAGAATCCAAGGAGATCCAAAATGTTATCAAAAAGGAGAGAGAGGCTCAGGAAAAATGTTGGTTGGAGATTGAGGGGGGAAAGCAAAGAGTGGAGGAAGAAATCCGACAATTAGAGAGACAGAGGGAAGAAACTGATAAACTCCACAGTGAGTTACAAAAAAATAGAGAGGACATTGAAAGTAGCAAAGAAAAGATATATAAAGAAATGGAAGAACTATTTCAACTGAGGGTTGAACTGGATAGAACAAAAGAAGAAATAGAAAAAGATAATCAAAAAATTCAAGATGCTAAATCTGACCTTGAAAAAACTAAAGCTGAGATACAGAGACAGACAGACAAAATGAAAGACATTGACACTAATCTAAAGGAGAAAGAACAAGAAATGAAAATCCAAATAGATAAAGACAGAGAAGAAATGAAATGTTTGTCTGAAGAGACTAAATTGAAAATGAGGGACCTTGATATAATGATGAAGGAGATGGAGAGACAAAAGCAAGAAAATGAGAAAACAAAAGTCATGCTTGAAAAGGAAAAAACAGAAATTGACAAAGAAAAGAAAGACCTGGAAACCCAAATGATGGACCAGATTGAAGAGATACAAAAGGAGAGACTGGCCCTTGAGGAGCTGAAGGATGAACTTCTTCATGAAAAACAAGAAATGGAGGAAGAGAGGAATAACTTGATGACTTTAAGAAACAAACTAGAATTTTTAAGAGCAGAGATAAAGAACCAGCAGAATGAAAATGAGATTGTGAAGAAAAAGCTTATTTTGGAAAATTCAAAGACTGAGGAACGACAGGTCGAAGTAGTCAACCAGCAGCGACAGAATGATCAAACCAAGGAGGAAAACAAGAAAGAGAGAGAAAATCTGGAACAACAGAGGTTTGAACTTGAACAGCAGAAACAGATGTTGGAGGATAGCATCAAAGAAATGATGGAGGAAAAGCAAGAACTTTCTAATTTAGCAAAAGAACTTCAGAAAGCCCAAGAAGAAATAGAAAACATGAAATGCATGACTAACAAAGAAAGAGACCAGGTTGAAAAAATGCAAGCTGAGATACACAGTCAGATTCAGTCAAATGAATTACAAAGGCAAATCATCCAAGACGAGCAAAAATCTCTTGAGGAAAAAAAGCTAATAATAAAGAGGAAGGAAGAGGAAGTAGAGAGGAGAGACATGGAATTAGATGGAATCACCGCTCAGCTTAAGATTGAACAAGAACATTTAGATAATGTTCTTGAGGAAGCCAATAAGAGACAACATGCCCTTGACATGATGCAGGTTGATATAGAATTGCATAAACAAAAAAATAATAAGGACTTTGAGTTTCTTGAGAAGATCCGACATGAAATAGACAATAAAAAGTTAGAAATGAATCAGAAAAAAGATGATCTGCAGATCTGGACTGAACAACGGAAAGAAGAGGTTGAATCCCAATTAGAAGAGCTAGAGAAAGAGAGACAAAGACTGACACAGATTAAGAGAGAGCTTCACGCTGAGAGAGAACAATCTGAGAAATGGAAAGCTGATATAAATAGGATACATGATGAAACCGAGACCATGAGACAAACAGTGATAATGGAGAAGACTGAGCTGGAGCAGAGAGGTAAATATATTACTGAGCAGCAGCAAAGACTGGATCAAAGTGTAAGAGAGATGAAGGAAGAAAGACGTGAAATTGATAAGATGAAGATTGAACTAGAAGCTCAGAGACAACAGGTGGAAGAGGACATGAGGACAAATGAAAAGCAGGAAAGAGAACTTGCACAACAGAGAAATGAAATACAAAGAGAAAAACAAGACATTGGTGAAAACAGGGACATGACTAACAAATTAATGAAATATTTGGAAATCATGAAAGCCAAGCTGGTGGAACAACAAGAAGGGATCCAAACTGAAACAGAACAACTGCAAGAGGAGAGAAGATTGGTTTACAAGACAAAGTCTGAGGTGCAGAATGATGCTGACAATCTAACGAACATCTTAGAAGAGATTAGAAGGGAGCGAGAAAAAATGGAAATAAGGGAGGCTCACCTTAAACTAATGAAAGAGCAGTGTGACAATACCATGGAAGAAACTAAGAGGAAGAAGAGAGAACTGGAAGAGACTGTTGATGACATAGTCGAGCAAACTCAAAAGATTGATACCAAGAAAGATCTTCTGGAAAAAGAGAGAAAAGATATTGAAACAGAAAGAGAAGATTTACAGAGACAAGCCAATGACCTGAAGCTGCAAATAACAAAACACAGAGAAAAAGAAGAGATGACTAAAAGATCAATGAATGACGAGAAGAAGCTTCTTGAGCAGAAGGCTGATGAAATCCTGAGACAGAGAGGTGACTTAGAGAAAGAAAAAGAGGGCATGATGAAGAAATGGAAAGAACTGGAGGTTCTTCAGAAGGAAATACAAAAACAAAGATATGAAATAGAAGAAATGAATTATGAGATACAGACTGAAAAGACTGAAATGAATCAACAGCAGCACGGACTAAAGGAGAGTTTAAGAGTCATGAATAAGGAGAGGAAAGATCTGGAGAACATGAGGAATGAATTAGAAACACAAATGGAAGAGATGAGAGTAAAAGCAAAGATGGAGAAAGAGGAACTTGATCAGATAAAGAGTGAACTGGAGAGAGAGAAAACTGAAATAGATCATGAGCAGAATAAAATAGATGATGACAGGAAAATGATTGAACAGGAAAGAAATGACCTGGAGAAGATGAGGTCTGATATAATGACACAAACACAGCAAATGGAAGAAGACATGAGAGAGACAATCCAGCTAGAGAGATCAGCACTTGACCAGAAAATACAAGAGATTGATCTAGAAAAGGACAGAATTGAAAAGAACAAAGAAATAATTGAAAAATTAATGGATGAGGTGGAGGAACAGAGACATGATGTTAAACTCCAGAAAGAAGAACTTGCCTTAGAGATACAAAAGATCACTGATGAAAAAGATCTTCTGGCTCAAAGAAAGACTGAACTGCAAAATGAAAGTGAACGAATCAGATACATGGAGGAGGAAATAAAGAAGGAGAGAGAAACACTGAAGGAAATGGAAGCTAATCTACAAAAGAACAAAGGAGCAATTGAGAGTCTCATTGAAGAAACAAGGAGACGAAAAGAAGATCTGGAAAAGAAGAACACAGATTTCAATGAACAAAAACAAGAGTTGAAAAACTGCAGAGACCTTCTAGAACAAGAAAGAGAAGAAATAAATAATAAATGGACACAGTTACAACAGAGAATTTATGAATTTGATACTCAAGTCAGCAAAAAGAAGGAAGATGATATAATAGAACAGAAGAAGATGGAAGAAGAAAGAAAAAGTTTGGAGAAAAACAAAGCTGAGGTCATGGAGCTGAAGACTGAAGTTGAGCGGGAACATCATGATACAAAATTAAAAACACAAGAATTAAACACACTGCAAGAACAGATGATGAAAGAAAGAGAGAAAGATGAAGAAATGAAAGTAAAAGCAAAGATGGAGAGAGAAGAACTTGATCAGATAAAGAGTGAACTGGAAGGAGAAAAAAGTGAAATAGATCATGAGCTGAAGAAAATGGATGAAGACAGGAAGATGATTGAACAGGAAAGAAATGACCTGGAGAAGATGAGGTCTGAAATAATGACACAAACACAGCAAATGGAAGAAGACATGAGAGAGACAATCCAACAAGAGAGATCAGCACTTGACCAGAAAATACAAGAGTTTGATCTAGAAAGGGACAGAATTGAAAAGAACAAAGAAATAATTGAAAAATTAATGGATGAGGTGGAGGAACAGAGACATGATGTTAAACTCCAGAAAGAAGAACTTGCCTTAGAGATACAAAATATCACTGATGAAAAAGATCTTCTGGCTCAAAGAAAGACTGAACTGCAAAATGAAAGTGAACGAATCAGATCCATGGAGGAGAAAATAAGGAAGGAGAGAGAAACACTGAAGGAAATGGAAGCTCATCTACAAAAGGACAAAGGAGCAATTGAGAGTCTCATTGAAGAAACAAGGAGACGAAAAGAAGATCTGGAAAAGATAAACGCAGATTTAAATGAACAAAAACAAGAGTTGAAAAACTGCAGAGACCTTCTAGAACAAGAAAGAGAAGAAATAAATAATAAATGGACACAGTTACAACAGAGAATCGATGAATTTGATGCTCAAGTCAGAAAACAGAAGGAAGAGGATATAATAGAACATAATAAGATGGAAGAAGAAAGAAAAAGTCTAGAAGAGACCAAAGCTGAGATCCAGGATTTAAAGACTAAAGCAGAGAAGGAACATCATGATATAAACCTAAAAACACAAGAATTAAACACACTGCAAGAACAAATTATGAAAGAAAGAGAGAAAGATGAAGAAATTAAAGGAAAAGCCAAGATGGAGAGAGAAGAACTTGATCAGATAAAGAGTGAACTGGAAGGAGAAAAAACTGAAATAGATCATGAGCTGAAGAAAATGGATGAAGACAGGAAGATGATTGAACAGGAAAGAAATGACCTGGAGAAGATGAGGTCTGAAATAATGACACAAACACAGCAAATGGAAGAAGACATGAGAGAGACAATCCAACAAGAGAGATCAGCACTTGACCAGAAAATACAAGAGTTTGATCTAGAAAAGGACAGAATTGAAAAGAACAAAGAAATAATTGAAAAATTAATGGATGAGGTGGAGGAACAGAGACATGATGTTAAACTCCAGAAAGAAGAACTTGCCTTAGAGATACAAAAGATCACTGATGAAAAAGATCTTCTGGCTCAAAGAAAGACTGAACTGCAAAATGAAAGTGAACGAATCAGATCCATGGAGGAGAAAATAAGGAAGGAGAGAGAAACACTGAAGGAAATGGAAGCTCATCTACAAAACGACAAAGGAGCAATTGAGAGTCTCATTGAAGAAACAAGGAGACGAAAAGAAGATCTGGAAAAGATAAACGCAGATTTAAATGAACAAAAACAAGAGTTGAAGAACTGCAGAGACCTTCTAGAACAAGAAAGAGAAGAAATAAATAATAAATGGACACTGTTACAACAGAGAATTGATGAATTTGATGCTCAAGTCAGAAAACAGAAGGAAGATGATATAATAGAACAGAAGAAGATGGAAGAAGAAAGAAAAAGTCTAGAAGAGACCAAAGCTGAGATAATGGATATAAAGACTAAAGCAGAGAAGGAACATCATGATTTAAACCTAAAAACACAAGAATTAAACACACTGCAAGAACAGATTATGAAAGAAAGAGAGAAAGATGAAGAAATGAAAGGAAAAGCAAAGATGGAGAGAGAAGAACTTGATCAGATAAAGAGTGAACTGGAAGGAGAAAAAACTGAAATAGATCATGAGCTGAAGAAAATGGATGAAGAAAGGAAGATGATTGAACAGGAAAGAAATGACCTGGAGAAGATGAGGTCTGAAATAATGACACAAACACAGCAAATGGAAGAAGACATGACAGAGACAATCCAGCTAGAGAGATCAGCACTTGACCAGAAAATACAAGAGATTGATCTAGAAAAGGACAGAATTGAAAAGAACAAAGAAATAATTGAAAAATTAATGGATGAGGTGGAGGAACAGAGACATGATGTTAAACTCCAGAAAGAAGAACTTGCCTTAGAGATACAAAAGATCACTGATGAAAAAGATCTTCTGGCTCAAAGAAAGACTGAACTGCAAAATGAAAGTGAACAAATCAGATCCATGGAGGAGGAAATAAAGAAGGAGAGAGAAACGCTGAAGGAAATGGAAGCTCATCTAAAAAAGGACAAAGGAGAAATTGAGAGTATCATTGAAGAAACAAGGAGACAAAAAGAAGATCTGGAAAAGAAGAACACAGATTTCAATGAACAAAAACAAGAGTTGAAGAACTGCAGAGACCTTCTGGAACAAGAAAGAGAAGAAATAAATCATAAATGGACACAGTTACAACAGAGAATCGATGAATTTGATGCTCAAGTCAGAAAACAGAAGGAAGATGATATAATAGAACAGAAGAAGATGGAAGAAGAAAGAAAAAGTCTAGAAGAGACCAAAGCTGAGATCCAGGATTTAAAGACTAAAGCAGAGAAGGAACATCATGATTTAAACCTAAAAACACAAGAATTAAACACACTGCAAGAACAAATTATGAAAGAAAGAGAGAAAGATGAAGAAATTAAAGGAAAAGCCAAGATGGAGAGAGAAGAACTTGATCAGATAAAGAGTGAACTGGAAGGAGAAAAAACTGAAATAGATCATGAGCTGAAGAAAATGGATGAAGACAGGAAGATGATTGAACAGGAAAGAAATGACCTGGAGAAGATGAGGTCTGAAATAATGACACAAACACAGCAAATGGAAGAAGACATGAGAGAGACAATCCAACAAGAGAGATCAGCACTTGACCAGAAAATACAAGAGTTTGATCTAGAAAGGGACAGAATTGAAAAGAACAAAGAAATAATTGAAAAATTAATGGATGAGGTGGAGGAACAGAGACATGATGTTAAACTCCAGAAAGAAGAACTTGCCTTAGAGATACAAAATATCACTGATGAAAAAGATCTTCTGGCTCAAAGAAAGACTGAACTGCAAAATGAAAGTGAACGAATCAGATCCATGGAGGAGAAAATAAGGAAGGAGAGAGAAACACTGAAGGAAATGGAAGCTCATCTACAAAACGACAAAGGAGCAATTGAGAGTCTCATTGAAGAAACAAGGAGACGAAAAGAAGATCTGGAAAAGATAAACGCAGATTTAAATGAACAAAAACAAGAGTTGAAGAACTGCAGAGACCTTCTAGAACAAGAAAGAGAAGAAATAAATAATAAATGGACACTGTTACAACAGAGAATTGATGAATTTGATGCTCAAGTCAGAAAACAGAAGGAAGATGATATAATAGAACAGAAGAAGATGGAAGAAGAAAGAAAAAGTCTAGAAGAGACCAAAGCTGAGGTCATGGAGCTGAAGACTAAAGCAGAGAAGGAACATCATGATTTAAACCTGAAAACACAAGAATTAAACACACTGCAAGAACAGATTATGAAAGAAAGAGAGAAAGATGAAGAAATGAAAGGAAAAGCAAAGATGGAGAGAGAAGAACTTGATCAGATAAAGAGTGAACTGGAAGGAGAAAAAACTGAAATAGATCATGAGCAGAAGAAAATGGATGAAGACAGGAAGATGATTGAACAGGAAAGAAATGACCTGGAGAAGATGAGGTCTGAAATAATGACACAAACACAGCAAATGGAAGAAGACATGAGAGAGACAATCCAACAAGAGAGATCAGCACTTGAACAGAAAATACAAGAGATTGATCTAGAAAAGGACAGAATTGAAAAGAACAAAGAAATAATTGAAAAATTAATGGATGAGGTGGAGGAACAGAGACATGATGTTAAACTCCAGAAAGAAGAACTTGCCTTAGAGATACAAAAGATCACTGATGAAAAAGATCTTCTGGCTCAAAGAAAGACTGAACTGCAAAATGAAAGTGAACGAATCAGATCCATGGAGGAGGAAATAAAGAAGGAGAGAGAAACGCTGAAGGAAATGGAAGCTCATCTAAAAAAGGACAAAGGAGAAATTGAGAGTATCATTGAAGAAACAAGGAGACGAAAAGAAGATCTGGAAAAGAAGAACACAGATTTCAATGAACAAAAACAAGAGTTGAAAAACTGCAGAGACCTTCTAGAACAAGAAAGAGAAGAAATAAATCATAAATGGACACAGTTACAACAGAGAATTGATGAATTTGATGCTCAAGTCAGAAAACAGAAGGAAGATGATATAATAGAACAGAAGAAGATGGAAGAAGAAAGAAAAAGTCTAGAAGAGACCAAAGCTGAGATCCAGGATTTAAAGACTAAAGCAGAGAAGGAACATCATGATTTAAACCTGAAAACACAAGAATTAAACACACTGCAAGAAGAGATTATGAAAGAAAGAGAGAAAGATGAAGAAATTAAAAGAAAAGCCAAGATGGAGAGAGAAGAAATTGATCAGATAAAGAGTGAACTGGAAGGAGAAAAAAGTGAAATAGATCATGAGCTGAAGACAATGGATGAAGACAGGAAGATGATTGAACAGGAAAGAAATGACCTGGAGAAGATGAGGTCTGAAATAATGACACAAACACAGCAAATGGAAGAAGACATGAGAGAGACAATCCAGCTAGAGAGATCAGCACTTGACCAGAAAATACAAGAGATTGATCTAGAAAAGGACAGAATTAAAAAGAACAAAGAAATAATTCAAAAATTAATGGATGAGGTGGAGGAACAGAGACATGATGTTAAACTCCAGAAAGAAGAACTTGCCTTAGAGATACAAAAGATCACTGATGAAAAAGATCTTCTGGCTCAAAGAAAGACTGAACTGCAAAATGAAAGTGAACGAATCAGATCCATGGAAGAGAAAATAAGGAAGGAAAGAGAAACACTGAAGGAAATGGAAGCTCATCTACAAAACGACAAAGGAGCAATTGAGAGTCTCATTGAAGAAACAAGGAGACGAAAAGAAGATCTGGAAAAGAAGAACACAGATTTCAATGAACAAAAACAAGAGTTGAAAAACTGCAGAGACCTTCTAGAACAAGAAAGAGAAGAAATAAATAATAAATGGACACAGTTACAACAGAGAATTGATGAATTTGATGCTCAAGTCAGCAAAAAGAAGGAAGATGATATAATAGAACGGAAGAAGATGGAAGAAGAAAGAAAAAGTCTAGAAGAGACCAAAGCTGAGATCCAGGATTTAAAGACTAAAGCAGAGAAGAAACATCATGATATAAACCTAAAAACACAAGAATTAAACACACTGCAAGAACAGATGATGAAAGAAAGAGAGAAAGATGAAGAAATGAAAGGAAAAGCAAAGATGGAGAGAGAAGAACTTGATCAGATAAAGAGTGAACTGGAAGGAGAAAAAACTGAAATAGATCATGAGCTGAAGAAATTGGATGAAGACAGGAAGATGATTGAACAGGAAAGAAATGACCTGGAGAAGATGAGGTCTGAAATAATGACACAAACACAGCAAATGGAAGAAGACATGAGAGAGACAATCCAACAAGAGAGATCAGCACTTGACCAGAAAATACAAGAGATTGATCTAGAAAAGGACAGAATTGAAAAGAACAAAGAAATAATTGAAAAATTAATGGATGAGGTGGAGGAACAGAGACATGATGTTAAACTCCAGAAAGAAGAACTTGCCTTAGAGATACAAAAGATCACTGATGAAAAAGATCTTCTGGCTCAAAGAAAGACTGAACTGCAAAATGAAAGTGAACAAATCAGATACATGGAGGAGAAAATAAAGAAGGAGAGAGAAACGCTGAAGGAAATGGAAGCTCATCTACAAAAGGACAAAGGAGAAATTGAGAGTATCATTGAAGAAACAAGGAGACGAAAAGAAGATCTGGAAAAGATAAACGTAGATTTAAATGAACAAAAACAAGAGTTGAAAAACTGCAGAGACCTTCTAGAACAAGAAAGAGAAGAAATAAATCATAAATGGACACTGTTACAACAGAGAATTGATGAATTTGATGCTCAAGTCAGAAAACAGAAGGAAGATGATATAATAGAACAGAAGAAGATGGAAGACGAAAGAAAAAGTCTAGAAGAGACCAAAGCTGAGATCCAGGATTTAAAGACTAAAGCAGAGAAGGAACATCATGATTTAAACCTGAAAACACAAGAATTAAACACACTGCAAGAAGAGATTATGAAAGAAAGAGAGAAAGATGAAGAAATTAAAAGAAAAGCCAAGATGGAGAGAGAAGAAATTGATCAGATAAAGAGTGAACTGGAAGGAGAAAAAAGTGAAATAGATCATGAGCTGAAGAAAATGGATGAAGACAGGAAGATGATTGAACAGGAAAGAAATGACCTGGAGAAGATGAGGTCTGAAATAATGACACAAACACAGCAAATGGAAGAAGACATGAGAGAGACAATCCAGCTAGAGAGATCAGCACTTGACCAGAAAATACAAGAGATTGATCTAGAAAAAGACCGAATTAAAAAGAACAAAGAAATAATTCAAAAATTAATGGATGAGGTGGAGGAACAGAGACATGATGTTAAACTCCAGAAAGAAGAACTTGCCTTAGAGATACAAAAGATCACTGATGAAAAAGATCTTCTGGCTCAAAGAAAGACTGAACTGCAAAATGAAAGTGAACGAATCAGATCCATGGAAGAGAAAATAAGGAAGGAAAGAGAAACACTGAAGGAAATGGAAGCTCATCTACAAAACGACAAAGGAGCAATTGAGAGTCTCATTGAAGAAACAAGGAGACGAAAAGAAGATCTGGAAAAGAAGAACACAGATTTCAATGAACAAAAACAAGAGTTGAAAAACTGCAGAGACCTTCTAGAACAAGAAAGAGAAGAAATAAATAATAAATGGACACAGTTACAACAGAGAATTGATGAATTTGATACTCAAGTCAGCAAAAAGAAGGAAGAGGATATAATAGAACGGAAGAAGATGGAAGAAGAAAGAAAAAGTCTAGAAGAGACCAAAGCTGAGATCCAGGATTTAAAGACTAAAGCAGAGAAGAAACATCATGATATAAACCTAAAAACACAAGAATTAAACACACTGCAAGAACAGATGATGAAAGAAAGAGAGAAAGATGAAGAAATGAAAGGAAAAGCAAAGATGGAGAGAGAAGAACTTGATCAGATAAAGAGTGAACTGGAAGGAGAGAAAACTGAAATAGATCATGAGCTGAAGAAAATGGATGAAGACAGGAAGATGATTGAACAGGAAAGAAATGACCTGGAGAAGATGAGGTCTGAAATAATGACACAAACACAGCAAATGGAAGAAGACATGAGAGAGACAATCCAACTAGAGAGATCAGCACTTGACCAGAAAATACAAGAGATTGATCTAGAAAAGGACAGAATTGAAAAGAACAAAGAAATAATTGAAAAATTAATGGATGAGGTGGAGGAACAGAGACATGATGTTAAACTCCAGAAAGAAGAACTTGCCTTAGAGATACAAAAGATCACTGATGAAAAAGATCTTCTGGCTCAAAGAAAGACTGAACTGCAAAATGAAAGTGAACAAATCAGATACATGGAGGAGAAAATAAAGAAGGAGAGAGAAACGCTGAAGGAAATGGAAGCTCATCTACAAAAGGACAAAGGAGAAATTGAGAGTATCATTGAAGAAACAAGGAGACGAAAAGAAGATCTGGAAAAGATAAACGTAGATTTAAATGAACAAAAACAAGAGTTGAAGAACTGCAGAGACCTTCTAGAACAAGAAAGAGAAGAAATAAATCATAAATGGACACTGTTACAACAGAGAATTGATGAATTTGATGCTCAAGTCAGAAAACAGAAGGAAGATGATATAATAGAACAGAAGAAGATGGAAGACGAAAGAAAAAGTCTAGAAGAGACCAAAGCTGAGATCCAGGATTTAAAGACTAAAGCAGAGAAGAAACATCATGATTTAAACCTGAAAACACAAGAATTAAACACACTGCAAGAACAGATTATGAAAGAAAGAAATAAAGATGAAGAAATTAAAGGAAAAGCCAAGATGGAGAGAGAAGAACTTGATCAGATAAAGAGTGAACTGGAAGGAGAAAAAACTGAAATAGATCATGAGCTGAAGAAAATGGATGAAGACAGGAAGATGATTGAACAGGAAAGAAATGACCTGGAGAAGATGAGGTCTGAAATAATGACACAAACACAGCAAATGGAAGAAGACATGAGAGAGGCAATCCAACAAGAGAGATCAGCACTTGACCAGAAAATACAAGAGATTGATCTAGAAAAAGACAGAATTGAAAAGAACAAAGAAATAATTGAAAAATTAATGGATGAGGTGGAGGAACAGAGACATGATGTTAAACTCCAGAAAGAAGAACTTGCCTTAGAGATACAAAATATCACTGATGAAAAAGATCTTCTGGCTCAAAGAAAGACTGAACTGCAAAATGAAAGTGAACGAATCAGATCCATGGAGGAGGAAATAAAGAAGGAGAGAGAAACACTGAAGGAAATGGAAGCTCATCTACAAAACGACAAAGGAGCAATTGAGAGTCTCATTGAAGAAACAAGGAGACGAAAAGAAGATCTGGAAAAGAAGAACACAGATTTCAATGAACAAAAACAAGAGTTGAAAAACTGCAGAGACCTTCTAGAACAAGAAAGAGAAGAAATAAATCATAAATGGACACAGTTACAACAGAGAATTGATGAATTTGATACTCAAGTCAGCAAAAAGAAGGAAGATGATATAATAGAAGAGAAGAAGATGGAAGAAGAAAGAAAAAGTCTGGAGAAAAACAAAGCTGAGGTCATGGAGCTGAAGACTGAAGTTGAGCGGGAACATCTTGATACAAAACTAAAAACACAAGCATTAAACACACTGCAAGAACAGATGATGAAAGAAAGAGAGAAAGATGAAGAAATGAAAGGAAAAGCAAAGATGGAGAGAGAAGAACTTGATCAGATAAAGAGTGAACTGGAAGGAGAAAAAACTGAAATAGATCATGAGCAGAAGAAAATGGATGAAGACAGGAAGATGATTGAACAGGAAAGAAATGACCTGGAGAAGATGAGGTCTGAAATAATGACACAAACACAGCAAATGGAAGAAGACATGAGAGAGACAATCCAACAAGAGAGATCAGCACTTGACCAGAAAATACAAGAGATTGATCTAGAAAAGGACAGAATTGAAAAGAACAAAGAAATAATTGAAAAATGTATGGATGAGGTGGAGGAACAGAGACATGATGTTAAACTCCAGAAAGAAGAACTTGAACTTCACCGACAAAAGATCACAGTTGAAAAAGATATACTGGCTCAAAGAAAGACTGAACTGCAAAATGAAAGTGAACGAATCAGATCCATGGAGGAGGAAATAAAGAAGGAAAGAGAAACACTGAAGGAAATGGAAGCTCATCTACAAAACGACAAAGGAGAAATTGAGAGTCTCATTGAAGAAACAAGGAGACGAAAAGAAGATCTGGAAAAGATAAACGCAGATTTAAATGAACAAAAACAAGAGTTGAAAAACTGCAGAGACCTTCTAGAACAAGAAAGAGAAGAAATAAATCATAAATGGACACAGTTACAACAGAGAATTGATGAATTTGATGCTCAAGTAAGAAAACAGAAAGAAGAGGATATAATAGAACAGAAGAAGATGGAAGAAGAAAGAAAAAGTCTAGAAGAGACCAAAGCTGAGATCCAGGATTTAAAGACTAAAGCAGAGAAGAAACATCATGATTTAAACCTGAAAACACAAGAATTAAACACACTGCAAGAACAGATGATGAAAGAAAGAGAGAAAGATGAAGAAATGAAAGTAAAAGCAAAGATGGAGAGAGAAGAACTTGATCAGATAAAGAGTGAACTGGAGAGGGATAAAACTGAAAAAGATCATGAGCATAAAATGATTGAACAGGAAAGAAATGACCTGGAGAAGATGAGGTCTGAAATAATGACACAGAGACAGAAAATGGAAGAAGACATGAGAGAGACAATCCAACTAGAGAGATCAGCACTTGACCAGAAAATACAAGAGATTGTCGAAATGGAAGCTCGTCTACAAAAGGACAAAGGAGAAATTGAGAGTATCATTGAAGAAACAAGGAGACGAAAAGAAGATCTGGAAAAGATGAACGCAGATTTAAATGAACAAAAACAAGAGTTGAAGAACTGCAGAGACCTTCTAGAACAAAATAGAGAAGAGATAAATCATAAATGGACACTGTTACAACAGAGAATCGATGAATTTGATGCTCAAGTCAGAAAACAGAAGGAAGAGGATATAATAGAACATAATAAGATGGAAGAAGAAAGAAAAAGTCTGGAAAAAACCAAAGCTGAGATAATGGATATAAAGACGAAAGCTGAGCAGGAACAACATGATATAAACCTAAAAACACAAGAATTAAACACACTGCAAGAACATATTATGAAAGAAAGAGAGAAAGATGAAGAAATGAAAGTAAAAGCAAAGATGGAGAGAGAAGAACTTGATCAGATAAAGAGTGAACTGGAAGGAGAAAAAACTGAAATAGATCATGAGCTGAAGAAATTGGATGAAGACAGGAAGATGATTGAACAGGAAAGAAATGACCCGGAGAAGATGAGGTCTGATATAATGACACAAACACAGCAAATGGAAGAAGACATGAGAGAGACAATCCAGCTAGAGAGATCAGCACTTGACCAGAAAATACAAGAGATTGATCTAGAAAAAGACAGAATTGAAAAGAACAAAGACATAATTCAAAAATTAATGGATGAGGTGGAGGAACAGAGACATGATGTTAAACTCCAGAAAGAAGAACTTGCCTTAGAGATACAAAAAATCACTGATGAAAAAGATCTACTGGCTCAAAGAAAGACTGAACTGCAAAATGAAAGTGAACGAATCAGATCCATGGAGGAGGAAATGAAGAAAAGAGAACAAGTGAAGGAAATGGAAGCTCATCTACAAAAGGACAAAGGAGCAATTGAGAGTCTCATTGAAGAAACAAGGAGACGAAAAGAAGAACATGATATAAACCTAAAAACACAAGAGTTAAACACACTGCAAGAACAGATTATGAAAGAAAGAGAGAAAGTTGAAGAAATGAAAGTAAAAGCAAAGATGGAGAGAGAAGAAATTGATCAGATAAAGAGTGAACTGGAAGGAGAAAAAACTGAAATAGATCATGAGCTGAAGACAATGGATGAAGAGAGGAAGATGATTGAACAGGAAAGAAATGACCTGGAGAAGATGAGGTCTGAAATAATGACACAAACACAGCAAATGGAAGAAGACATGAGAGAGGCAATCCAACTAGAGAGATCAGCACTTGACCAGAAAATACAAGAGATTGTCGAAATGGAAGCTCATCTACAAAAGGACAACAGAGAAATTGAGAGTCTCATTGAAGAAACAAGGAGAAAAAAAGAAGATCTGGAAAAGATGAACACAGATTTAAATGAACAAAAACAAGAGTTGAAGAACTGCAGAGACCTTCTAGAACAAGAAAGAGAAGAAATAAATCATAAATGGACACAGTTACAACAGAGAATTGATGAATTTGATGCTCAAGTCATAACGCATAAGGAGGAAGACAAAGAAATTAAAGTAAAAGTAAAGATGGAGAGAGAAGAAATTGATCAGATAAAGAGTGAACTGGAGAGAGAGAAAACTGGAATAGATTATGAGCAGAAACAACTGGATGAAGACAGGAAGATTATTGAACAGGAAAGAAATGATCTGGAGAAGATGAGGTCTGAAATAATGACACAAAGACAGAAAACGGAAGAAGACATGAGAGAGGAAATCCAACTAGAGAGATCAGCACTTGACCAGAAAATACAAGAGCTTGATCTAGAAAGGGACAAAATTGAAAGGAATAAAGAAATAATTCACAAAATAATGGATGAGGTGGAGGAACAGAGACATGATGTTCAACTCCAGAAAGAAGAACTTGACCTTGAGAAACAAAATATCACTGATGAAAAAGATCTTCTGGCTCAAAGAAAGACTAAACTGCAAAATGAAAGTGAACAAATCAGATACATGGAGGAGAAAATAAAGAAGGAGAGAGAAACACTGAAAGAAATGGAAGCTCATCTACAAAAGGACAAAGGAGCAATTGAGAATGTCACTGAAGAAATAAGAAGACAAAAAGAAGATCTGGAAAAGAAGAACACAGATTTAAATGAACAAAAACAAGAGTTGAAAAACTGTAGAGACCTTCTAGAACAAGAAAGACAAGAAATAAATCATAAATGGACACAGTTACAACAGAGAATTGGTGAATATGAGCAGTCAAAGACTGAGTCCATGAGGAACATTCAGGAGGACAGCAGAAAGGATGAAGAAAAAACAGAAATGGAAGAAAAACTTAAACAGGCTAACCAGGAATATGAAAGTGTGATAGAAGAAACAAACAGGAGAAGGAATGAATTAGAGAAAATCATGTTTGACAAATCAAATGAAAATCAAGGGATTGATACCAAGAAAGATCTTTTGGACAAAGAGAGATATAAAATCAAAAAGGAAAGAGAACAGTTACAGAGACAAGCTGATGATCTGGAGATGCACATGACAACACACAGAGAAAAAGAAGAGATGAGTAAAATAGCAATGGATGATGAGAAGAAGCTTCTTGAACAGAAAGCTGACAAAATCCTAAAACAGAGAGATGAACTGGAAAAAGAAAAAGAGGATGTAATGAAGAAGTGGAATGAGCTGGATGTTCTTCAGAAGGAAATACAGAAACAAAGAGATGAAATGGAAGAAATAAAAAATGAGTTACAGACTGAAAAGAATCAACAGCAGCACAGACTAGAGGAGAGTTTAAGAGCCATGAATGAGGAGAGGAGAGATCTGGAGAACATGAGGAACGAATTTGAAACTCACAGACAACAAATAGAAGAGATGAGAGTAAAAGCAAAGATGGAGAGAGAGGAACTTGATCAAATGATGGCCAAGATATTGATGGAACAAAAAGAAACCGGTAGGAGCAAGGACATGCTAGACCGCCTAAAGAATGAAATGGAGCAAACAAAGGCCAAACTGATTGCTCAAGAGGAGGAAATCAAACTGGAAATGCAAATAGTGCAAGATGAGAGGAAAGAACTAGAGCAGTCCAAGGCTGAAATCAAGAGACAGGCTGAGGAAATAAAGGTCATAAAAGATCAGACTCATCAACTAGAAAAAGAGGAAGAAGCATTTGAAACATTAAAAGAGGAAAGTTTACCTAAACAGCTTGCTCAACGGAAGGGAGAAGACACACTCTCTCAAGGAAAAAAGATACAAATAGATGAAGTCAACAGACTCTTGTCTGAGATTCAAAGGGAAAGGGAGGAACTTGAAAGAAACAAACAAATCTTTGAACATCAGAGAGAGGCACTTGAACAGATAAAGAGTATACAACCAACACAGAGGCTGGAAATCATTTTGATTAGTTCTGCAACACAAACATCTGATATAGATGACATACCTGTAGGTGACATCTCAGCCCCTCAAGAAGAGATTGTTGAGGAACAAGCAGACATTCATAAGGAATATACAACGTTCATAACAAAAGAGAAGGAAGATGAACTAGAGAGAATGAGAGGTCAGGAGGGCATGGAGCTCAAAATGAGAAGTGAAGAAACCGAAATGGAGGCAAGCCGAGAGTACACTACACCAACAAGTGAATATAAATATGTACCAGATCCATCCATGGTAGTAAAGGTGGAGTTCGATAAAGATGAAATCAATGGCCTTTCTGAGATGCTGAAGACTGAAAGAAGAGAACTAGAGAAGACAAGACTTATTTTACAGAGAGACCAGAAAGAGATTGAGAAAATGAGACAAGACATTGACAGAGAGAAGAACGATCTAGAGAAACATAGAGCGGCTCTTGAGAAACAATGTGAAGAGATGAAGATATGTATACAGAATATGGAAAATGAAAGATCTGAGTTAGAAATGACTCAAGAAAAAATAGAGATGGACATAAAAAATATTCTAATGGAGACCAAGAGCAAACAGGAGAGAATAGAAAACATGGAAGTTCAGCTTCAAGAGAAAAAGAGAGAAATGGAAACCATCTCAGATGAGATGAAACAGAGACAAGAAGAGTTGGACTTCATAAATACAGAGATAAAAAGAAAGAGACCTGGCATGGGGGATGCCAAAGGAACGGAGGAACATGAGTTCATTGACATTCTTCTAGAAAGAGAGATTGTAAAAAAACACATGGAGGAAATACAGAACCAAAAAGAGGCATTACAAAAGGAGAGGGATGAAATAGAAAAAATACATTCTGGGCTGCAGAGGGAGCGAATGGAAATTGAGATGTGTCAGGAAATGTTGAACAAAGAAAGAAATGAGCTAAATGGAATGAGAGTCGATCTGGAGATACAAAAAGAGGAGTTTGAGCGTATGCAACAAAACATAGAAACTGAAAAAGATGAGCTGGAATCAAGGTTAAGGGAAGCAGAGGACACAGAGAGCCTTTTGGAGGACATTCTTAAAGAAAAGGAAAGGGTAGAAAAAATAGCAGCCCAACTTTCCAAAGAACAAGAAGAGTTTCAAATGATTATGAATGAGACAAATAAATGGATGGAGGAGATTAAACGGATTGAGGGGGAAATTAAAACAAGGCAAGTAGAAATGGAGCGCATTGAAGAATTTAAACTAAAAGAGCTAGATGAACAGAAAACCATGAAAGAGAGTGAAAATCAAGAGCTTCAGCTGAGGAGAGCAGAATTTGAAAAAATGAAGACTGAAATTGACATTGAAAGAGAAGAAATTCAGAAAATACGAAAAGAGTGTGAGAGAGAAAAACATGAACTGAAGCAAATGAAAACAGACTTGCAGAAAGAAAAACCACAGAAAACAGATGCAGAAGTGCAATATGATGAAATCCACGATGTTATGGACTCATTGAAAGAAGAGAAAGAAGAAATAGAAAGGATGAAAGCTGACCTTCAGAACGAGCAGAGAGAAATTGAAACCATGAGGGGTTTATTAAAAAGAGAGAAGGGTGAGCTGGAACACAAGAAAGCTGAAATGCTGCACATGACTGCAGAAATAAGGGACCCGGGCAGTGACAGGAACTTACAAGATGAAATTACGAAGATTGAAGCAATCCTCAAAGAAACCAAGAGACAGAAAAATGACCTGGAACAGATGAATGAGAATTTGATCAGAGAAAAAACCGAGATGGAAAGCAACTGTCATATACTAGAAAGAGAAAAAATAGAACTGGAGGCAAGATTACAGGATTTGGTGAATGAACTGAATATTAACTTGAAGGAATTAGAAGCTCTTCAAAAGTCCCAGATGGAGGAGAGAGAGAAGAAAACTCTGGAGAAAGTGACTATGGAGAAGAGTGAGCTACAACAGAAGGTTAAAATATACAAACAAGAACAACAACTGGAATACATTGCAGAAACTTCAGAAAGGAAGTGGGATGAGACACAGGTAGCCACAGAAAGGACCAAACATGATGAAGAAGAGATCACACAGCTGAAAGATCAATTACTGAAAGAGAAAGAGGATGTTGAAACCACCAAAGAGAGAATTAACAGAGAGATGGAGCATATTGAAAAGATGCAAACCCAGTTAGATGACCAAAAACAAGAAATAGAGCTTGAAAAACAAAAATTAGAAGACATGCAAACTGAGATTCAGGACAAGACAAATGCTCTGGAGAAAAATGTGCAGGACTTACAAAAAGATAGGGACAATCTGAATGCTTTAGCAATTCAACAACAAAAAGAAAGAGAAGAGATAGATATACTAGCAAAAGAAAACAAAAGAAAAGAGGAGCATGTGGAAGCTGAGATTCAAAAACAGCTAGAGGACATAGAAAATGACAAGGTCAGGTTGGCAAAAGAGAGGGAACTCGTTAATCGGATGAATGCAGAACTACAGACTAAAAGCAAAGAACTAGAGAAAATAATCAGAAAACAGCAAGAGGAGTTTGAAATCAAAGAGAATGACATGCAAAAAGAAAGAAAGGCTCTGGAGAAGATGAATGTTGAGCTAGAAAGGAAAACCACCGAAATAGAAAACAAGAGGGAGAAAGTAACTCTCTGGGAAGCAGATTTACAGAAACAGAAAAATGAGGCAGAAGAGCTAAATAACATCTTAGAAAGAGAGAAAAGTGAACTTGACAGAGAGAAAGTGGATGTACAACAAGAAAAACAAGAGATGGAAAACATTCGGAAAATTACCAAGAGTGAGATGGAACACCTGAAGAAGCTGAGAAATGAAATTGAGGAAGGGAAGAAAGACATGATGGACCGACTGTCAATAGAAAAACATGAAATGGATCAACTAAAAGCTGAGTTACAGTTGGAGAAGAAAAGCATTGAAGAGGACAAGATGATGTTGAAGCAATTGATGAATGAAATGGAAAATAAAAGATTACAACTGGACAGCGATATAGAGAAAATGGACATGGACAAACTAAATATTCAAAAAGAAAAAGACTCCCTGGAGGAGATTAAGGCTGATTTACAAAGAAAGGCCGAAAATCTTCATGAGGAAATGAGTAAAACAGAGCAAACCACCTCTCAAATGTTTAAAGACAAAGAGGACCCTCAGAAGAGTCTGGACGACATGAGGAGAAAGGAAGAAGTGCTCAGTACTATGCGTGCTGACATTGAAAGGCAGACAAAGCTTCTGGAATCGGATCTACTGCTACTTCAGACACAAAAAGAGAGCATGGAGAAGAGCAATGTAGTGAATGAAATGCTAAGAGCAGATCTTGAAAATCAAAGAGAAAAGAATGACTTGACCATGCAAGAACTGCTCAAAGAGAGGCTGGCATTGGAGCAGATAATAACTGACGTAACACAGCAGAGAGACACATTGGCAAACACACAGAATGAAATAAGTCTTAAAGAACATGCACTGAGAAACAAAGAAAGAGAACTTGACACACAAAGAAAAGATATGGATAACCTAAGAAACATTGTGATGGCTGAGAAAAAGCAGCTGGAAATGAGGCAACATGTTATAAATCAACAGCAGCAGGAGGTTGATGACTTGATTGCTGAAAACAGAAAAATGAGAAATGATCTAGATAGCATGAAAACTCATCTGGAACAAGAGAGACAGCAACTGCAAGAAAACATAAAAACATTTGAAGACCAGAGGAATGTTCTTGATCAAATCAAGGTTGATGCAGGGCAACAGACGGATGAGCTTGAGACAATCACAACAGATACAAAGAGGGAAAAAGAACATTTTGGAGAGGAAAGAGAAGAGATTGATGCTTTAAAGAAGGAAATGCTCATCCTCAAAGAAAATATGCAGACAGAACGAGACAAGCTTAATAATGCTATTCAAAAGGACAGAGCAGAGATTGAAAACAGCAAAAAGAACATCAATAGTGAAAAACGTCACATCGAAATGGAGAGAGCTGATTTAAACAGACTGAAGGAAGAGGTTGAAGTCAGCAGACAAAGTGTACAACATGAGAGAACTTTGCTGCAACAAGATAAAGACATGATACAGAAAGAAAAGGAAGACATGGACTGCATTACAGAGGAAAAAGCGAGAACAACAGAGGAACTGCATAATCTCAAAGAGCATATAAACAGAAAATTATCCGAACTGGAGACGTTAAACATGGAGATTCAACTAAAGAGACAGGAAGCAGAAATCCATTACTTACCAGGAGAGATAAAAACAAAGAGGGATGCTGATGTCCTAAGAGAGGAACAAAATGCAGATGAAACCCAGATATATCAACTGAAGAACGTCTCAATAGATGCTGAAACACAAACGGATGACATTAAGAAAACAGATGATAGTGGACAAAAGGACTTAAAAGAAGAAACAGCTGCAACAAAGAAAGAGCAACCAACTGAGACAAAGTTGGAGGATACGCACACATCTGAGGTGCAAGAAATAAGGGAATCTTTAAGTAAAGAAATGGATGATTTGGAGAGAATGAAGACAATGATGAAAAAGGAGAGAGATGAACTGGAACAAGTTCAAACTGACATTCAAAGGAGGAAGCAAGACTTTGAGAGAAATATGGAGGAAGCCATGAATGAGAGGTCAAGAAATGAAGAAAAACTGCTACAACTTAGACAAGACAAGGAGGATTTATCAAAAACCCTTGATGAGAAAAATAAGGAAATAGAGAGCATAACTGAAACATTCATGAGAAAGATGGGACAACTGGAAAAAACTATAGCTGCAATGGAAAAACAGAAGGAAGAATTTGAAAATGAGGTGCTTCGACAAAAGCAAAATGAACAGGAGAGATTAAAAATCCAGAGACAGACAGATGGTATTGGAACATCATTGGAACAAGTACAAGACACTACAGAGGAGAAAAAGACAGACAGAGACAGCAAGGCACAAACCTCTAAAACTGAGGGAGAAGTTCTCCAGCTAATGGATGACACAATCCTAGAACAAGATGATCTGAACAACATGCGAGTTGAATTACAGAGGCAACGTGATGAAATGGAGAATAAAATGAAGATCACACAAACTGGCCTTCTTGAGCTGGAGAAGGCGAAGGAAGACCTGCATAAAGTGAGGGATGAATGCAGAACTGCTGAAGAAGAAAAGTCAGTGATCTTGGAGAGTATTGAGAGGAGGAGGAACAGTTTGGAGAAGGTTCAAGCTGAGATCTTAAGACTTACAGAGGAGATTGAGCATCTCACACAAAGCTGTGAATGCAAAAGAAGAGAACTGCAACAAATAGAGACTGACATACAAAGACAAATGAAGAGGACTGTGAGGACTCAACAAGAAACTGATATTCAGAGGCAACTAGAAGACCAAGAAGTAGTAGAGACTATAGAATACATTCAAGAACATACCGAAGAAATTAAGCAGAGGAGAACCCAAGAAACACAAACTGAAGACCAAGAAAGAGAAGCTCTACCACAGTATGAAGAGATAGATAGAATGAAAAGGAGAATACAGGAAATGAAAGGTGAACTAGAGAACAGATTACAAGACATCCAAAGAAAGGAACTGGAAAGACTAGGCATGCAAAGAGAAAAAATCGAGTTGGAGCTACGGAAAGCTGAGATCGAAAGATATAATGAAGCACTCCGGCATGAGAGAGAAACCGACCGACTCAAGCTCATGGAAAAGGAGAAGGAAGTACTTCTGTTAAGGGAGTGTATGCTGATTGAGATCAATCGACTGAAGAGCAAAGAGACAGAAACAAGCACAAAGCACTTGGAGATGATGGAGCGCCTCGTCGGTGATGCAGTGGTGAGGATGGACCGATTCAGACAGGTCACGGACAGAGCAGTGCAAACGCTGATGTTTGAAGGAGATGGAGAGCAGTTTGGAAGAGCTCAGAGAGTGACGACAGAACAGGTGGAAAGTGTCAGTGGAAGGGTGGAGATTTCTCTGGATGTCCTGAGTGAAGACATGGAGGAAGGAGCAAGAGGAGAATCCCAGAGTGGGGGCGTGGCTGGGCCAACTTCATGGAGATTGAGGCTACTGCACTGGATCAGACGGCGCTGCTGTTGCTGCTGTCCCAGAAATGCTAGAAACACTGTGGAGGACACGGAGGACATTTTATAAACACAGGTCTTGTTCATTTAGAAGTCAATTTTCACTTGGAATCTGACAGAAATTGAGAAGCTCTTTCTAAACAAGTACTATCTATTTTTATCTGTATATTATATGTAGTGTTCTGTGAAAAAAAACAAAAAAAACATAACATTTCAGTAATGTCTACAATAACCCTAAAAAAGAGAAATACTAGAAAGCATAATAAATAGTCACATAAGTACAGCTTATTTGCGTAGTACCAAATGTTTAATGTTTATCACTGTTCATATGATTCAATAAATCAATGCTTTGCATTTTCATAACAGAACCCAGATGTTAGCACAAACCAAAATTAATGTTATAAATACATACAGTACATCTATACAATTAACTCCTTGAAGGAATCAAATAACATTTGTTTGTGTCTGTGTGCGTGTACCGTTTTCCTTAATGCATCTGGATCAACTGATGCTGAAATTATCTATTTTGATTTCTCATAGCAAATTACTATAATTATATTGTATTTTTGTGTTATATTTCCTCTTGAATCTTTCCAGAAGGAACTGAAGTGTTGGGCTCTCTTAATTGACAACTCTAGAACTGTCTGTGAAAAAGCAAAGCTCACCTGTAGTGTTCAAAGGTAATATGCACATTCCTTTGGGGGCTGAGAAGAGCACAGATGAATGTGAGAGAATTTATATCCTGACTGTACGACTGCACTAGCACGAGTGCTCGTGGTCATCTTTGTTGCATTCACATGCTTGCAGCTCTGCATGACGGGAGTGTTGCAGATGTGCCCTGTATAACTTGGATACACAGAAGCTGCTGTGAGTGATGCATTTCACAAGGATTCACAGTATACCAAAGAACTGCCAGTGAACTACACTGGCAGGATAATTACAGAGGCCATTTAATTACTGATTGGACAAAAAGAGAACTTTGTGATTTTTTGGGGGCAATTTCTTTTTTGATGATAACACCATTAAGTGTCCATTAGGAGAATCAAACACTCATTATTTCTAAAACAACTATATTCTACTTTAATAACTATACCCCAACCACGTACACGTACACACACATATACAGTATTTACAATGTATTGCTTTCCATGTATTGGCTTTGGAATTGTTTTACACACAAACAGTATATTATTTGCAATATATTGCTTTGGACTGAAATAAATGAAAATCGAAATTTAAAGGTTTTTTGTTTGTTTTTCTTCAATAGTGTGCCATAGGCTCCTAATTTTAGAGACTGCTATTTAATGCTGCTCAAACATTGGTATGTAGATAGAGTTGTGCACAGAAGTCAAGTCACCTTTATTTATATAGCGCTTTTTACAATGCTGATTGTTTCAAAGCAGCTTCACAATGTTAAACAGGAAAATAATGCAACAGAATTTGATTTGGCTGTACAGGCGCTCTGGAGAAAATGGTGATGTCGTCCAGCTCATTTCAATTATCATATAGTGACAATGTGGGCAGATCAGTAATTTAGTTGAAAATGTATTTGAATATTTAGTTGAAAATGTAGTGTCCCCAACTGAGCAAGCCAAGCCAAAGGCGACAGTGGAGAGGAACCAAAACTCCATCAGGTAGCATGATGGAGGGAAAAAAAACCTTGGGAGAAACCAGGCTCAGTCGGGGTGCCAGTTCTCCTCTGGCCAACGAACAAACAGTGTATGATTATGATTTTGGGAACATTACAGGTCAGAAGTCATATTAGATATTTGAAAGATCGGAGTCATCAATCCGGAGACGGGTTTATTGATGTAGTGTCGATGAGGCAATTATTAGATTGGAATATTCGAAAGACCGGAGTCATCACGCCGGAGACAGGTTTATTGAGGATGCTGTGTCGATGAGGCAATTATTAGACTGGAATATTCGAAAGACCGGAGTCATCGCGCCAGAGACGGGTTTATTGAGGATACTGTGTCGATGAGGCAATTATTCGATAGGAATATTCAAAAGATCGGAGTCATCACGGCAGAGACAGGTTTATTGAGGATGCCGTGGCGATGAGGCAATTATTAGACTGGAATATTCGAAAGACCGGAGTCATCGTGCCAGAGACGGGTTTATTGAGGATGCCGTGTCGATGAGGCAATTATTAGACTGGAATATTCGAAAGACCGGAGTCATCGTGCCAGAGACGGGTTTATTGAGGATGCTGTATCGATGAGGCAATTATTAGATAGGAATATTCAAAAGATCGGAGTCATCACGGCGGAGACGGGTTTATTGAGGAATGCCGTGTCGATGAGGCAATTATTAGATAGGAATATTTAAAAGATCTGAGTCATCACTCCGGAGATGGTTTATTGAGGATGTTGTGTCGATAAGGCAATTATTAGATAGGAATATTCAAAAGATTGGAGTCATCACTCCGGAGACGGGTTTATTGAGGATGACATGTCGATGAGGCAATTATTAGATAGGATTATACAAAAGATCGGAGTCATCACGCGGAGACAGGTTTATTGAGGATGTCATGTTGATGAGGCAACATGTTAAAAAACATGTCACCTTAACACAGCGATAAAAATGCCCCAGGTATGTCATATGGTATGAATTCCTAAACTTTTCCTATCTGTTATATTTTATATATTTAAAAATATTGTAGGCATTTTTTTTATATTCTTTCTATATTTGTTCAGCACAGCTGCAGACACAGTAGTCAGATAGATGTCAAATATCTGCATTTATTTAATTATTAAAGTAGAGTTACAAAAAAATGAATACAAATTGGGTGGTAATCGTGAGGTTAAACCATTCCACCAGGCCATCACTTGGATGAAGATGTGCAGGTCTTCTGTTAACATTAGACGTGGTCTTCAAGACCACTCCCATAAAGTTCTGGCTCTGGTCATTGTGGAACTCCTCCTTTGGACTGGAGAACATTTCCTCAACTGGCTTTATCAGCTTCCATATTGATACTCTGGTCAAAACAATAGTATCATTTGTGTGTTGATAGTGCAAGCAAATAGTGTTAAATGTATTTGAACTTTTCCTTGTAATTTCAGTAAGGGACCATAGGTTACTGCTTCAAAAAAAAAAAACATTCTGGTTTGACTTACCTTTTTTGCTGTCAGATGATGTTTCTTATCACGTTTACCACTGTGACGGCTCAAATCATGTAGATAGAAAGATGAATGCAAAGAAAGAAAAAGACAACAACTTATTCAGAATAAGATTTGATTTCAAAGATTTGATGCATTCAAATACAAAACATTCAGACTGGACTGACCTTTTATTGGTGTCAGATGATCTTTCTCACCATATTTACCATTGTGATGACTGGTGATGATGTGTAGATAGTACAAGTTATGCAAAGAAAGAAAAAGAGAAGATAATGTTTTAACACAAGTTATTACAGTATTGTTGATGTATTCATATAAAAAAACATTCAGATTGTACTTGCCTTTTTAGCTGTCACATGATATTTCTTACCACGTTTACCATTATGACGGCTCAAACCATGGCATGCAGATAGAAAGAGTCAATCAAGGAAATAAACAGACAAGAACATTTTCAGAATTTTACAGAGATTTGGACAAGTTAATACAGTTTTATGATGCATTCAAATACAAAACATTTCAGACTGGACTGACCTTTTGTTGGTGTCAGATGATCTTTCTTACCACATCATTGTGGCAGATCCAACCATGGCATGTAGTTGGAAAGAGTCGTGAAACATGTTCAGAAATGCAGTGATTTCCCAGTGTAGAAAAGGCATAAATAAAATAAATGCCTGCACAATGTGTGTTTATTTGATTCAAAATGAAAAAAATAAATAAAAATGATATATATATAAATATATCTGTTACACTGAATGACCATGTTTTGTTACTCTGAATGACATTTTGCCAAAAAGGGAGATAATATCTCTATTGTTCCCATAATTGCAATGTGTTTAGTATTAGTCTGTATTATTAAATTAGTTTTAATAATATTTATTAATATTCCTGTGTAAATGATGGCAGAAGCAGATGTTGAAAAATAATAAGCATTTTTTTTTACTGTTCTGATGCTCTCTGCCATGCTTGCTTAGCTTGTCACTTTGTTTCTGACTTGCTTGGCTCCAAAAGTGACTCCTTGCAGCTATATTTATAAATACTTTTTATTTTCCAACATAAATTATGTAATCAGGATAGGTATTTTGGGTGGAGAATTTAAAGCAGCAGTACATGCTTAGAATGAACAGTGTTATTGTTTAGATGCTGATATGGTCACCATTATAATTATCATAATAGTTATTGTTCTTGGTGTGAATGAGCTTTAAGAGTGTGATAATAGCTACTGGGTCTGCATTTACTTTTTGGGTTTTTGGCATTTTACAGTGCCTTTCAACTCTCTCTGGTCATGGGCATCTAAAATAAATCAATAATTGATTAAACTACTGATTAACAATACAAAAATGCATTAAAATATTCATATTTATTAAGTTTAACACATATTTGTCCATGCTAAACATTCCTCATTTATCTGTAATATAAATAAGATGCTAAAATTTTTATTTATAGAGTGATACTGCCATTCAGTGTAATGGATGACACTGTGGTGTAACAGAGAATTTGCATTACACTGAATGAAAAAAGCTGAATGACGAAACTTCTACTTCTGCTTATATTGCAGGCCATCAGCTGGCCACCTGTGTCAAATAGTGAGCATGACCAGTAAAGTTAATCACAATTATTCACATCATCTACTTATTTTTCAAAAAATCTAACAATATAAATGTTTTTTGGCATTTCACTGAATGACATGCGGTTTTGTATCTTAGAATACCACACCATGAAAAGGTGGAATTATCAAATATTTAAGAGCAATGAATTCACTTTTCTGCAGTACCAAACGGTCTTCAGGGTGCCTTTTGATGATGTCACAGACTGTCGAATGACTATCTGTTTTTTAATATGATTTCAGAAGGGCTTGTTGATCCTGTTACACTGAATGATCTCTTACAAACTGGATTTTTGGGACAAAAGTCCCCTGGTTATTTAAATACTGAAAAAAATAAATAAGACATAGTCCTTTTAATATAACACAGCCAACACATATTTGAAAATGCAAAGAAAACAAATATTTTTTTTTTACTTGTTATTTTATACATTTATTTAAAGATGTAATGGCAAAATCAAAGTCCGGACCATTATGCTGAATGACAATTTTACACTTTGGAACATTATTTCCCCTAAATGTTGACATTTTATTTTGACAAAAGTTATTTGAAATAGTAGACACTTTACTTGCTTTTAACATGTTTTTTATGTATATAAAATGACTTTGTAAACATTGATGCGGACACCAAAATTGTGACGTCTCGTCTTTGACCCATATATATATATATATATAAAAGAAAAGTAAGAGTTCAGAACTTGAAATAAACCAATCAAAATCTCTTGAAAAGGTGAACTGTCGACTTTTTTTTATTTATTTTTTTTTACATTTGAGGCTAATTAAAATATATCTGCACAGAAAATGAAACGCATAGGCTACAGGTTACATCAGCTTCGACGGGTTCTGAGTTTGTGGGATATTTTCTTTACAATTATTCGGTTAAAGCCACCACTCTTAACGATTCAAACGTTCAAGAATTAAACTGAATCGGTCTGAGCGGATCTCGACTCATCAACTCACTGCACCCAAGAAGTCTCATTTCGTTTCGCAGTAAGTGTGTTTAGGGAGGAATTTGCTGGGTAAGTTACACAAAACAGCTGTCCACTACCAGTTATTTAGGCAAGTTTTCTAAACCCCCTATAAACACTTAATCCTGATAGCTTTGTGCAGGTGGTATGAGTATGCGTAGCCTACCTGATATGAGACATACTCCGATAAATTGCACGTCTATGCAAAGCTTACAGTGGCATAAAGTTATTTTAGGGGACGTTTACATTTCACAGAAAGGCGTTTGTTTTTCTCCTCAACAACTTCCAAATAATGCCGCAAGCAGCACGTGTTCATCGCGCGCCCTTTAGTTCCATAGACAGTAAAAGAAGTTCGTGTGCATCATCTGTAGCCTACATATGAGCTTGAATTTGACACAAGTATGAATATTTTAGAAATCTCAGCCAATAGATGATTTGGTATTGTTTTATGTTATTGCAAACGATATTCATGTTCTAAATGACTTCGCATTTTAAAAAGATGAATCATGGCAACACATACAATTATATAAAATTACATCATCTCAGACAAAATGTGCTCGCGCTCGCAATCGCATGTGGTTTTATAGCACGTTTTGGGATTACTCAATGACGTAATTACGCAAGACGTAAAATTATTGGTTGAACCAATAATAGTAGTAGCCTACTCTTACTATTTCTGCCATAGAAATATGGTAAAAGTAGTAAGAATTGTATGCGGTTCCGAATTCAACACGATTCAGTAATGTGTCTGATTTCCCAGTCCTGTAGCTTCAGATCAGGGTTGCCAAGTTTTCACAAAAAAACCCTCCCAATTGCTACTCAAAACTTGCCCAAAACAAGCCCAATCACGTTTCAGGGGGGCATCTACAGTAAAAATTGCATTTGGGGGGTTAAATATGTGTTTTTTTGGCATGGTTGGCTACTAAGATTGGCATTCCCGGGGCTAAATATCATATAATTGGGGTCGCTTCAACCCGCGGACATGAAAAACAGCCCGCGGCAACAGTGTTGAAGTAGCCCAATTCCGCGTGAAAACCGCGGACTTGGCAACACTGCTTCAGATTGAAATGTTCAATCTAAACACAAGAGGGCATCAGAGCATCACTCTCAGCACTTTTTTCAAAGTGTAAATTTGGTTCGAAATTCATTTTCATCTGTGAAGTAAAGCAATATTTAAAAGGACAAGTCAACTTATGTACATGTAGCATTCCGAATCATGTGTTTGGCTCTTGCAGCATTTTGCTAATATTATGATCATTAACTGATGTTTTGTCTCTGTATTTGCATAAACCCTATTCTCAGCTTGATCTGCACACATCTTTCCTTTATGTACTGATATTATATGATAACCTTTTTAAGCAAACCGCAACATAGCAGCTTTAATTAATTCTGCTCAAAGGCTTGCTAATTGGCATTAAATATTAAATTCCCCTTCCTGTTGTAATGCTGAAAAAAAAAAAAATAGTTTACACGAATGTGCAGTTGACACCGAGCCAAAGAGGTGAGAAGTCATGAATATTGATGGACCAGAAGTGCTGTGCTGGTTTAATTATCCATATGCGTAAATAGATTTTTCTGTTGTCTATATTACAGCCCTGTAAAATAAATCGAGAATTGACAAGGAACGTGAATGCAAAATATTTTATCCTTATGTATTAGCATCATTAAAAGTGGAATAGAGACAGTGGGCAGTTTTGTCTTAATGAATGGAGTGACTCAGCTGTGTAGAAGAGGCTCATTAGTAGACTTCAGTCAGGGTCTTGTGCCCCAGGGCATAGTCTCTCATGTACAGCCTCCCCCCTGCTGGCTGAGCCAAATTTGGACGTGCTGTAGGACCAGGGGAAGCTATAGACAAAGATATATAGCCACTAAACCCTAAGTGCGAGACAGTTATGCTCTTTCATGCAGGTCAGCGGATAATTTAATTTAGTTTAATGAATCTAAAATGCAAGAAGGAGGTTTATGTGCTGTGCATGTTGCTGTATGTGTACACAGAAACACCTAGCATTTGAAATAAATCTGCGATTATTCCTCAGCATTTGTTCCTCGTGCAGTTGAAACCTGTCATAATTCATACCGGCACATGTGACGAGATGTTTACTGCAAGCAAAGGTCACTTTCTTTCCCTTTACTGCCAAGAGCTGTCACACATTGCATTCCTGCACAAATTTCCAGTGCAGGAAAACACAGGACAGCTCGGTGTGCGGTGGACAAGTGTTTCTTTTTATTATGTAAATGTTAAAACCTATCCCTAATTGGTTTTCTGCATGAGTGGCATCTTTGAATCAAATGTCTGGTTGCTGGTTGACACGCATATATTTAACATAATGGGTTTTCCTATTGCTGTCTGTTTGTGCAATTAGTGTATTAGGAGACTAAATACAGAGGACTTTCATTTTGTATCCGACTGGCTTGCCTCGGTATACAATAGGCTACAGGTTATACTCGGTACGATACCTGTCATAGTTCATACCGGCACATGTGACTAGATGTTTATTGCAAGCAAACCCAAGCAAAGGTTACTTCCTTCCCCTTTACAGTCAAGAGCTGTCACACATCACATTCTAGCACAAATATCCAGTGCAGGAAAACGTAGGACAGAGCTTGGTGTCCGGTAGACAAAGTGTTTCCTTAAATTAATAATTTGCTAGATTTTATATTGCACACTCAAAGCACTTTACATATGGAAGGAGGGAATCTCCTCAATCACGACCATTATGAACCATCCATCTGGATGATGCGACGGCAGCCGTATTGCGCCAGAACGCCCATCACACACCAGCTTATTGGTGGGGAGGAGACAGAGTGATGAAACCAATCAGTATGTATACTATATACTGTATATACAGGTGCTGGTCATATAATTAATAAAAGTTGATTTATTTAACTAATTCCATTCAAAAAGTGAAACGTGTATATTATATTCATTCATTACACACAGACTGATATATTTCAAATGTTTATTTCTTTTAATTTTGATTATTATAACTGACAACTAAGGAAAATCCCAAATTCAGTATCTCATAAAATTAGAATATTACTTAAGACCAATACAAATAAAGGATTTTTAGAAATCTTGGCCAACTGAAAAGTATGAGCATGTCCAGCACTCAATACTTAGTTGGGGCTCCTTTTGCCTGAATTACTGCAGCAATGCGGCGTGGCATGGAGTCGATCAGTCTGTGGCACTGCTCAGGTGTTATGAGAGCCCAGGTTGCTCTGATAGTGGCCTTCAGCTCTTCTGCATTGTTGGGTCTGGCATATCGCATCTTCCTCTTCACAATACCACATAGATTTTCTATGGAGTTAAGGTCAGGCGAGTTTGCTGGCCAATTAAGAACAGGGATACCATGGTCCTTAAACCAGGTACTGGTTGCTTTGGCACTGTGTGCAGGTGCCAAGTCCTGTTGGAAAATGAAATCTGCTTCTCCATAAAGTTGGTCAGCAGTAGGAAGCATGAAGTGCTCTAAAACTTCCTGGTATACGGCTGCGTTGACCTTGGACCTCAGAAAACACAAACCATCACTGACTGTGGAAACTTTACACTGGACCTCAAGCAACGTGGATTGTCTGCCTCTCCTCTCTTTCTCCAGACTCTGGGACCCTGATTTCCAAAGGAAATGCAAAATTTACTTTCATCAGAGAACATAACTTTGGACCACTTTTTTTCCTTTTTGTCTTTAGCACTGGCGAGATGCTTCTGATGCTGTCTGTTGTTCAAGAGTGGCTTGACACAAGGAATGCGACAGCTGAAACCCATGTCTTGCATGCATCTGTGCGTAGTGGTTCTTGAAGCACTGACTCCAGCTCCAGTCCACTCTTTGTGAATCTCCCCCACATTTTTGAATGGGTTTTGTTTCACAATCCTTTCCAGGGTGCGGTTATCCCTATTGCTTGTACACTTTTTTCTACCACATCTTTTCCTTCCCTTAGCCTCTCTATTATTGTGCTTGGACACAGAGCTCTCTGAACAGCCAGCCTTTTTTGCAATGACCTTTTGTGTTATGCCCTCCTTGTGCAAGGTGTCAATTGTCGTCTTTTGTACAACTGTCAAGTCAGCAGTCTTCTCCATGATTGTGTAGCCTACAGAACTAGACTGAGAGACCCTTTAAAGGCCTTTGCAAGTGTTTTGAGTTAATTAGCTGATTATAGTGTTGCACCAGGTGTCTTCAAAATTGAACCTTTTCACAATATTCAAATTTTCTGAGATACTGAATTTGGGATTTTCCTTAGTTGTCAGTTATAATCATCAAAATTAAAAGAAATAAACATTTAAAATATATCAGTCTGTGTGTAACGAATGAATATAATCTACAAGTTTCACTTTTTGAATGGAATTAGTGAAATAAAAATAAACTTTTTGATGATATTCTAATTATATGACCAGCACCTGTATGGGAGTTTTTGCAAAATTGAATGGAAACGCGACTAGTGATGACTGGCAAATGAACTCAGCGGTCCTGTTCACAGAAAGCCTGCCAGTTTTTAGTTGCATGTTGACAAAACCTGTCAGATCTAAGTAATATGTTTTGACATGATTATTTTTTTTTATTATTAGGCTATTTTGGAACAAATGAGGTGTCTGTGTAAGAACGCCGGCTCGCAGCTGCAGGTTCCGCTGCTTTAAAGTACCGCATATGCAAGCGTATATATGTTCGGTTTGCCTAACTGAACGTAGTTTAACTGTCTGCCACAAGTTGATCTTGTAATAAAGGTCTCATCGAGGAAAAACACGCTGTTTTTTTTTTACATTGCATTTTTGAATTATAAATTTAAAGAATTAATTGTGTTATAAAAATATTAATGGTTAATCGATAGTCGATCGTTAATTCTCCCGACGATTGACTAAGAAAATTTAATCGAATGCCCATCCTGGGATTTTTAATGATCACTGAAAGTTAGGTCCTCGGTATAACGTCTCATCCGAAGGATGTTGCTTTTTGACAGTATAGTGTCCCCGTCACTACACTGTAGGTGTGTAACGGTACACAAAACTGACGGTTCGGTACGTACCTCGGTTTTGAAGTCACGGTTCGGTACGGGTTCGGTACAGCAGTTTTACAAAATGGCTTTTTATTTTATTTTTTATTAAACAGTGGTTTACTGAAAAAATTGTCTCCTTAAATGTATTAAATTATAACTAAAAGTTTCTTAAAGATAATGCTGTAAACTATATTGGGAGCCCTTACTTGCACATTACTATAATATTAAAGGTTAACAACAGAGATATTAAAGGTTAACAACAGAGCCCAAACTATGAGCCATTCAGCTGATATTCATGTTTAGTTATAGGATAATCAACACTCAAATAACACATTGTGTGCAAACATGTAAACTTCACATAAGGCAGTTTTTGCATTAACTCTTAAATCTAATTATAAAATTGTTTTTTCTCCAATTCGTTGTTGAAATATAATCTTAGTGACTGTCATTTTCATGACAGATTTATCTAAACATAGCATTAAATAATCAAGACTCTATTCTACTAACAGGTTAAGTAGAATTAATATATATATATATATATATATATATACTTCTTACTCTGAGGTAAATGATGCTGCGTGACATTGTTTACAAGCTGTTTGACGTCTTTCCGCGATTGAACACTGATTGAGCGATTACACGACATATGATACGTCAGTAAGTGTTGTCCTCAACATACCTTAAGATATTAATTCATGTTTATTCTTATGGAAGAGATGATCGCGTTCACTCATTTCTGTCTGCAATATAGAGTGGGGGAAACGCCCTCCTTAAAGGTATAGTTCACCCAAAAATGTAAATTCATACATTAATTACTCACCCTCATGTCGACCCCAAACCGTAAGACCATAGAGAAGAATGTTGTGTTCCGAAGATGAACGAAGGTCTTACAGATTTGGAACGACATGGGGGAGAGTAATAATGACACAATAAAAATTTTTGGGTGAACTAACCCTTTAAAGACAGTGTAATGCCGTTTTCTGTACAGTATCTATAAATGCTTGCGCGCTCGCCTTCAATCATGCAATGCATCGGAATAACATGTTTCTTTGTTTCATAACATAAG
This sequence comes from Romanogobio albipinnatus, assembly GCA_023566225.1. Classification (NCBI taxonomy): domain Eukaryota; kingdom Metazoa; phylum Chordata; class Actinopteri; order Cypriniformes; family Gobionidae; genus Romanogobio; species Romanogobio albipinnatus. The sequence continues at coordinate 12,591,512 of CM042261.1, read as the reverse complement.
ATTAATGTTGTGAAAGTTAACTTGTAGATAAAGTTCCCTATTTGAGATTGATTGTATGAATGCATCACAAAAAATCCCATGCTCTATGGGCACTGCCATTAATAGTGGACAAAGCGAAAGTTGTTTTGCACTCCGTGATAAACGCACATTTAAATATTTTGCGGGAAACATAAATCCGATCAGTTTTCCAGATGACGACCACTTGCTGTGAACAAATGTAAACTCACCGTGTCCTGATTGACTGATGACCACGGTGCTCGCATGTTAATGCCAAGTGTAACGTTAAACGCAGCCAGAACCTCTAGAGTTACCTCTAGAGTAGATTATTTCTGATAACAAGCAAAATAAATAACAAGTAAATTACATTAGACATACAGTCTAAATTACATTAGACGCTGCTCTCGTATGACTGGATATTTATGAAGCATTTAAGGCTTTTTGGTGAGTCGCACACACTGTTTTTGCTCTGGTGTCATATTCTCTCTGCTTGATCGTTAATATTTATATCATGTTATCCAAGAATAGTATCTACTGAGTACTACTCATTTCATCAGTCCATAAAACCTTAGAAAAATCAGTCTTGAGATATTTCTTGGCCCAGTCTTGACGTTTCAGCTTGTGTGTCTTGTTCAGTGGTGGTCGACTTTCTGCCAGACTCTAGGTCGACTTTCTGAGCATGGTCATAGATGTATACGTAGATGCCTCATTAGCGCCTGCACGGATCAGTAGAATGAGGCATCAACGTATACATCTATGACCACGTTTGTATTTTGACCTCACTTAACGGAAGTTATGGCGGAGCTCAGAGATGATCACGTTCGTCTTATAAGAGGTAAAATAATAGCATAAATACTGCTCGGTTTCTCGCAGAAACGTTCGTTTCGCTAAATAAGACCCTTATTCATCGTCTGGTATCGTTTAAAGCCCTTTGAAGCTGTACTGAAACTGTCATTTGGACCTTGAACCGTTTGGGGCCCCATTGAAGTCCATTATATGGAGAAAAATCCTGGAATGTTTTCATCAAAAACCTTAATTTCTTTTCGACTGCAGAAAGAAAGACATTGGCATCTTGGATGAAATGGTGGTGAGTAAATTATCAGCAAAAGTGTATTTAAAAGTGAACTAATCCTTTAATTTCATATATCGTTAGTCTCGAGATTCTTCCCTTTATTGAATAAATACATAAATCCGCTACCATCACTTAAGTTCCTTAGTGGTCTGGTGGTAGAGTTTTTGTAAACCGTGTCGAAGGTTACAGGTTCTAATCTGCTCTCATATAGTTTTTTTTTTCTTCATTAAAATCAAAGATGTTCAATGATTATATATTCAGAGCATGGACAAATTTTTTTGTGATTTCACCGGAAAGAATAGAGTCCCTGCAATGGCATTAAACGATAGATTGACGTGCTTGTGCTTGTGCAAAAGCCAAAAGAGAACGTAAACCCCGCCTACTTTGATTTAATTGGCCATCTCAATAATTTTGACATGGACGAGCGCCGTTAGACCTGAGGCAGACCAGACTAAAAATGTAACTTTTAAACCTTTTTGTCATACAGAGCGCTGCGTAATGGATTGCGGGAGAGCAGGGCAAGAATTTCAAATATTGGGGGGGACAATTTGGCCATTTCTAATTATTGGGGGGGACTTGTCAACAATGGGCTGTCTTAGTTCATTTTTAGCACTAACAATCGCGGAGATATTTAAGCAGTTTAGCACTATAGATTTCGTGTTCTAGTTTGTGATCACCTTTCTTTGAAAAGAAATCCGTTACCAATTGTTTCCCCTCATTTTGTTTTCCTTTCTTTTTTGGTGGCCTGATTTGGCTTTCTTTGAGAACATTTACAGCAGAAGTTTGCGCTCCACCAGATGCTCAACGAACTAGCATAAACAAAATATGTACAGATGGACTAAACCATTTGGCGCATTAGCAAGGGGTGGGACCGTGAGACATAAGATAGTCTTTACTTTTTTTGTATACAAAATATAGTCAGTCAATCAACAGAGTTATTCAGCCAATACACTAACTTTACATTTCAGCCGACATTCATTATGAAATTTAATTAGGAAATGAAAATATCCAGGTAAAATAAAATATTTCCCAGACTTTTCAAGGGCCCTCTCTCCCCTTGGGGCCTTGGTAATCAGTACTGGTTTTACCCCCAGGCCGACGCCCCTGGAAGACAAAAGATTTTGTTCATACATTGAAAGTCAATAGGATCCAATGTTGTTTGGACCCCAACGCTCATCATAGTGTCTTCTTTTCTGACCACTTTACCGACCCTTTATTTTCAAGTATATCCTCTCATCTGTGCTTGTTATTTACTCTATGATGTTGAGAGGTTTAGGTACTTTTATGACTGTATGGCCATTCTGAAGCAGCTTTTATTTTCTTTCCTTCTTTTTCATAGACTTTTGGTTGCAGTGCAATTACTAGTCGGGGAAGGTTAATGAAAAGCAGACTCTTTCTTTGTCTCTCTCTCCTTTTCTCTTGATGTGTTTATATTGCATTTTTCAGCACTGAGGGGAGTTTGTTGTTTGGAAATGCCTTGTCTGTTGGAACGCCAGATGCACATGGCTGCTTTTGGGTTTGCTGAGGAGAGTCATTCAGTCTGTGCTGCTGGTCAGGGGGGGCAGTTTGTAAAATAGCGTGTTCTGCTGTTAGTGTCATTGTAAAAATGTCAGCTCAGAGCAGAGAACAGTGGCCTTATCACGTCCTCCTTCTGTCCAGTGCCTCAAGGGGACGGATCCTATTGTTTCTAGAAAGAGGTGAGAGGACAAGGATAGATTATACACACACGCACACATACACATACTTTCACACAGCCAGATGTGTATCTCTCTCACACACACTGACATTCATACAGTTGAAACAAATGAAAAGGTGCTTTTTCTCTCAACCAATAAAACACTCATCGTGAATCTTGTGTTCTGTTTGCGGTCAGTGGCTTTAATGAGGTCCGCTCGTGTGACTGCACAGATAAGGAAAAGCCTCTGAATGCTACGACGGTCTTACACTGGTCTCTTGTTATGCTACAGTACAGACCAGTTCGGCGATTCAGCACCTTGGAGAGGGCAGCATGCATCCACTGAAGTGCAGATTGTTAGAGTGCCAATTCAGCATATATTGACCGTCGTGACTAGTCGACATGCATTATGAACTCACTTACCTATTGTTCTTTATTTGTGTGAATGAACATCTTTAATAGGTTTGCATTCATCATGCCTGTGAGAATTCTTATGTCATGTTGCATAAACTGGTATGGTGATTGTAAACAACATAGGTATGAATAATGAATAAACCAATAAAAGACACATGCAGGGAATTTTACATATCAAAGGAAAATTCTACGTAGTGATCATAGAAGATAAAGAACCACTATTTCTGACAAGTATAGCTTGACAGATAATTGAATATATAAATATATATATTTACACTCACCTAAAGGATTATTAGGAACACCATACTAATACTGTGTTTGACCCCCTTTTGCCTTCAGCACTGCCTTAATTCTACGTGGCATTGATTCAACAAGGTGCTAAGAGCATTCTTTTGAAATGTTGGCCCATATTGATATGATAGCATCTTGCAGTTGATGGAGATTTGTGGGATGCACATCCAGGGCACGAAGCTCCCGTTCCACCACATCCCAAAGATGCTCTATTGAAAATGATAATTGAAATGAACTGATGACATCACCGTTTCTCCAGAATGGCTATACGGCTGAATAAAATTGTTGCATTATTTTCCTATTTAACACTGTAAAGCTGCTTTGAAACAATCTGCATTGTTAAAAGCGCTATATAAATAAGGTTGACTTGACTTGACTATTGGGTTGAGATCTGGTGACTGTGGGGGCCATTTTAGTACAGTGAACTCATTGTCATGTTCAAGAAACCAATTTGAAATGAATCGAGCTTTGTGACATGGTGCATTATCCTGCTGAAAGTAGCCATCAGAGGATGGGTACATGGTGGTCATAAAGGGATGGAGATGGTCAGAAACAATGCTCAGGTAGGCCGTGGCATTTAAACGATGTCCAATTGGCACTAAGGGGCCTAAAGTGTGCCAAGAAAACATCCCCCACACCATTACACCACCACCACCAGCCTGCACAGTGGTAACAAGGCATGATGGATCCATGTTCTCATTCTGTTTACGCCAAATTCTGACTCTACCATCTGAATGTCTCAACAGAAACCGAGACTCATCAGACCAGGCAACATTTTTGGTGAGCTTGTGCAAATTGTAGCCTCTTTTTCCTATTTGTAGTGGAGATGATTGGTACCCTGTGGGGTCTTCTGCTGTTGTAGCCCATCCGCCTCAAGGTTGTGCGCGTTGTGGTTTTGCAATACACAAATGCTTTGCTGCATACCTCGGTTGTAACAAGTGATTATTTCACTCAAAGTTGCTCTTCTATCAGCTTGAATCAGTCGGCCCATTCTCCTCTGACCTCTAGCATCAACAAGGCATTTTCGCCCACAGGACTGCCGCATACTGGATGTTTTTTCGCTTTTCACACCATTATTTGTAAACTTTGAAATGGTTGTGCGTGAAAATCCCAGTAACTGAGCAGATTGTGAAATACTCAGACCGGCCCGTCTGGCACCAACAACCATGCCACGTTCAAAATTGCTTAAATCACCTTTCTTTCCCATTCTGACATTCAGTTTGGAGTTCAGGAGATTGTCTTGACCAGGACCACACCCCTAAATGCATTGAAGCAACTGCCATGTGATTGGTTGATTAGATAATTGCATTAATGAGAAATTGAACAGGTGTTCCTAATAATCCTTTAGGTGAGTGTATATATACAGTGAGGAAAATAAGTATTTGAACACCTGAGAAAATCAATGTTAATATTTGGTACAGTAGCCTTTGCTTGCAATTACAGAGGTCAAATGTTTCATGTAGTTTTTCACCAGGTTTGCACACACTGCAGGAGGGATTTTGGCCCACTCCTCCACACAGATCTTCTCTAGATCAGTCAGGTTTCTGGCCTGTCGCTGCGAAACACGGAGTTTGAGCTCCCTCCAAAGATTCTCTATTGGGTTTAGGTCTGGAGACTGGCTGGGCCATGCCAGAACCTTGATATGCTTCTTACAGAGCCACTCCTTGGTTATCCTGGCTGTGTGCGTTGGGTCATTGTCATGTTGGAAGACCCAGCCTCAACCCATCTTCAATGCTCTAACTGAGGGAAGGAGGTTGGTGGAACGAGGTGAGATCTTGCATCGAGCCCCAGTCCGAAGGAGATTGACAGTCATGTTTAGCTTCTTCCATTTTCTAATGATTGCTCCAACAGTGGACCTTTTTTCACCAAGCTGCTTGGCAATTTCTCCGTATCCCTTTCCAGCCTTGTGGAGGTGTACAATTATGTCTCTAGTGTCTTTGGACAGCTCTTTGGTCTTGGCCATGTTAGTAGTTGGATTCTTACTGATTGTATGGGGTGGACAGGTGTCTTTTATGCAGCTAACGACCTCAAACAGGTGCATCTAATTTAGGATAATAAATGGAGTGGAGGTGGACATTTTAAAGGCAGACTAACAGGTATTTGAGTGTCAGAATTCTAGCTGATAGACAGGTGTTCAAATACTTATTTGCAGCTGTATCATACAAATAAATAGTTAAAAAAATCATATATTGTGACTTCTGGATATATTTTTTTTAGATTATGTCTCTCACAGTGAACATGCACAATACGATGACAATTTCAGACCCCTCCATGATTTCCAAGTGGGGGAACTTGCAAAATAGCAGGGTGTTCAAATACTTATTTTCCTCACTGTATGTGTCTGTATATATATATATATATATATATATATATATATATATATATATATATATATATATATATATATATATATATATATATATATATATATATATATATATATATATATATATATATATATACATACAGAAAATAACAAAAATAATAACAAAAAATAATATATCATTGAATATATGTTTTATTTATATTATCATATAACTGAAATTACTGAATGTTTTTATTTATTTTTGCAATAAAATAGCTGTATACACCCACATTTAAATATGGCTTGAATTAACACTTTAAGCAACATTTAGGGCCCACATTTGTATAAAAGCAGTATCATAATGATTTATGACTAGTGGGAGTAATTCAGACATTGCGTATTATCAGGTCCTTTCAGGCCCTCCTAATTACATACCTGCCCCATGTGATGAATGCTGAATGCTGATCTGATCATTCTTTTTTCATATGAACTGCGCAGCACTCTGTCCCACTGAGGCCAAATGAGAAAAGCTAAAAGTTCTTTTAATCAGCCTATTTACTGCAATTGTTTGAGAGAAAGAAGAGGTCTTCTGATTGATAGCCTTGCTTTTACAGCCATTTTTGTCCTTCCTAGAGGAATTTCACACAGAAATAGGACATGAAATGTAGCTCATACTTGTTGTGCTTTATACTGCACCAATACCTGCTAAAGTACATTGGATTCTGGATTCTGTGGTATTTGTAGCTATCATCTCTCTTTGTGCAACAAACTGCAAAGGAAGAGAGAGCTGAACTTCAGAGTGCTTTCAATAAACCAAATTTATTGAAACGGGTACTGATGAGAGATTGGTATAATTGCGCTGTGTGCAGACAGAGCTGTCTGATCAGTTGGAATGTAAAATTGCATCCTTACGGTCAGAGGAAACCCTGATGTTAATTTGATTTACTTTGCATTTGCTGGACTGGAGTGTTTTTTGATAGGCCAAATTAATGGCTGTGTTAATGGATAAAGTGCAGACTAAGGGCTGGAGAGCTTTATAATTTCCTTTTTAGCACAGACCTGTGATGTCACTCAGTACAATTGCCTATTAAGTGCTGCATTTCTCCTTCAGAGACTTCCAGTCCATTCTGTAGAGTTTTTATGGTTGAGGAATTTGGGGTTAGATTAATGACCTCTGTTAAAGGGATAGTTCACCCAAAAATGAAAATTAGCCCATGATTTACTCACCCTCAAGCCATCCTAGGTGTATATGACATTCTTCTTTCAGACTAGTTAAAAAATGTCCTGGCTCTTCCGAGCTTTATAATGGCAGTGAATGGCTGTTTCTGTTTTGAAGCCCATAAAAGTGCATCTATCCATCATAAAAGTAATCCACACGGCTCCAGGGGGTTAATAAAGGCCTTCTGCACTCTAAAAAAAAAAGGTTCTATATGGCACCAAAAAAGGTTCTTGGCTCGTAATCATAGGGGAACCTTTTTTAGTGCTATATAGCACCAATTTTGGTGCTTCAGTGGTTCTTCAGCGGTTCTTCAGAGGTTCTTCACCGGTTCTTTGACTAAGGTGCTGTATAGCACCTCTGAAGAACCACTGAAGCACCAAAATTGGTGCTATATAGCACTAGGTTCCCCTATGATTATGAGCCAAGAACCTTTTTTGGTGCCATATAGAACCTTTTTTTTTTTAGAGTGTGATGCAATGTGTTTGTGTAAGAAAAATATCCATATTTAAAACTTTACAAACTGTAATCTCTAACTTCCGCTAACTGTCGTAAGTGTGTTCACGAGAGACTGCCGCATAACGTAAGTTCCGGTGACGAATGCGGAAGCGCAGAGGATAGAGCAAAACAAAACTTGGTTCTTCGCGAGAACTAGAATATTCTCACCGGAGCGTCGTACTATCCCTTTAAAACGTTAAAGCTTTTTTAAAACGTTTTAAAGCTTCTAAATGATCGGAACATAAAATTAAAGGAAACTTGCTGCTGCTGCTGGAGAGAGGTAGACCCCCATAGCAGATCTAGGCAGGTGGTACTGGGGAGGCGGAAGGCTAGAATAAGAATTTGCATAGTGCTCAGAGATGCATTTGTTTGGATGTGTCGTGGTTATAAAGGGAAATGGTAATGGATATGTGAGATCGATGTCTTATCTTTACACTGTTAAAGAGTTGGATTCTCATGGCAAACATGGCCACAGTTTGAAAAAATGAGTTGGACGTATGACAGAGAATTTCTGTGCCAAATACACTTCTTCAGGGTTCGTATAAGTTTCGGAAAGATTCTGGTCATGAGTCAGAACTGCAGGTGGTGAGTGAAACTGCATCAAATGTCTGTGTTTTGTTGGCAATTGGCACTTAAGTGCATATAATGTAAACAACACGAACGTATAGTGAATTAAAAATAGGGATAATGCGGTGATGTATTGTGTGTGTGTGTGTGTGTGTGTGTGTGTGACTCTTTTGCTCCGCCCACGGCATGTTTCCAGGTGCTCAACTGTTTTCAGAAAGAATCGGTGAAGCTGTATCTGTCTTTTATAAATCTGATAAAAATAAAGACTTTTTGGAGATGTGAAGGATGCAATACTACCATATAGGTACTCAACATTAACATGAGATTTGCAGAAACTATGTGTACCCTTTAAACAAATTAATCAGAACAGAACACAAATAGAGGCTGAATCCGAAATCGCCCCCTATACCCTTAAACAGGGCACTATTTGAGGGGACAGCCATTTATAGTGGTATCCAAAAGCATAGTGGACGTTATTGAGTGCACTCATTTAATCCCACATTGCACCGCAATAACAAGTGTACAGCCGATGTACACACAGCGGCTGTCCGAATTCACTCACTCGTTTTCATTCACTCCTTCAAGTGAACTATATTAGTGAACTAAAGTAGGGGGCGATTTCGGATTCAGCCATAGTTTTTCATGACTGAACTATTCATTCATTTATTTTCTTTCTTTCCTTCATCCTTCAAAACTGTCAAACATATTTTTCATGGTTTTGTTGTTGAGTAAACTGTCCTAACCCAGTCTTATGAGAAGTCGTAATAATTTGGCAAAAGATGAACTCCTAAGAAATTATAGTAGCTGGTATAATGTAAAGAATTTGCAACCTAAAGCTAACCATAAATTCAACCCTGCACACAAACCCTTGAACAAATTATTTTAAAAGCTAAAACAAACAAAACAAAAAAACCTCTTAAAGTCATAGCTTTTCATATGCGCCAAGTCGTATAATATTATATGATGTTGCAATCGCATACAAATTATAGTGAGTTGCCATGAGAGTGTTGCTTGTACTTCTGTTTTTTACAGCCTTGTTTTCATTTGCCTTAAATTAAATATGACATCTACTAAGATACATTGTGCTTATGATAAATGGCAGCAGTAAGAATAAGAAAGAGACAAAAAGTGTCAGAATCAGAATTAAAACGCAATTAAAAACTCATGTAAAAATAATGAGAAGATTATAGGCGTGCTTCCTAATATCCCACTAACGACAGCTGAATGCGTGAAGAGGAATGAGCCATGTGTTTATCCCTGTCTCAACATCACTAGAGTGAAAATTGGTGTTTACAGTCACGGCGTAGAGCCACATCTCAATGTTTTTCTCAAATAATTATCATACTTCAGATGGATGGATCAGATGAACAGTTGTTTTGCAGTGGATTCTTAATGACGCACTTTAATGCAAACAAGAGACTGCTCATATTAAAATGGATGTTTGCATGTGGGGTGAGAATGTTTGCGTAAGAATGTCTGGAATTTTTCAGCGTCTTGCTGACTCATGAATGAATTATAAGATGGATTGTGTAATCTCAAACAAACACACAGCAGTGAATGGCGTGTACACCGTATGGTGAGATGACTTGTTGAATTTGAATCACTAACATCATTTGACCGGCACTAATGGAAGCCGTTTGAGAATCTAAATGGCATGTTTCTGCTTTGTCTACATTTGTCAGTGTAACTCCATATTTTTTCTTCAGTGTTTAGAAGTGTATATATAATATTTATTTGTAATTTTCATTATTTTCATAGCTAACTCTCCCTTCATAACTCATAAACGAACTCCCTTCCTACTAACTTTAAGCAACTAAATTTCATATAACTCTTATTAATTTGCAACTACATGTTAGATATCTCTCATTAGAGTATTAGTACTATTAGGTTAGGGTTCGGGATAGTAGAATAAGTTGAAATGTAGTTGCAAAATTACTTAGTAGAATGTCTAAAGTGGACTATCGAAATAGTGTTCCCAAATAATTTATATTTACAATAATATAGAATAATTTAGTTAATAAATGCTAATATTTCAATGGTAATATGTTTTTATAGCCAGATAGCTTCTTTTTCCGTACAGTGGTCATAACCACTGTATATGCGACCAATCTTAGTGACTGTACTTCTAATTTTGACTAATATCTGATAAATATGTTTTGTGAGCTCTTGAGCAGCAAATGTAATGCACTCGAGGTTTTCTGTTTGCTTATAAATCGGTTTTGAGCATGTATCTTTTTGCAATAGCCTCACTCCTACTTGTTTGTGAATGTGTGCACTTGTATATGGAGGCTGGTCCCTCACCACTGCTTCTCATTGGTTGCTATGCAGAACATGGGTAGCTGCATGACCCACATTTCAGGAATGCCAAGGTTTGATGCAGATTGTCAATGTTAAAACAACAGGAACCAGCACACTGAGCATCCTTACAGATGAACAAGAGCTTTGAGAATATGTTGCTTGTGGAGTAGCCGCCATCCAACCATCACTTTGTGGTTCTCTCCATTTAGAGTGTGAAATGTGTTCTAATCCAACGACTGAGCACATCAATTTCCCCTGTTTCTGTAACCTGCTTCTATTAACCCTGACTGGTCTCCAGCCAGCTGCCAAATCCCTTCTATTTTTCAAAACGTCCTCTTATTGAGAGGTAATTCTGTCTCTTAAGCCCAAACCCATGATTCTTGGTGCCTCATAAAGAGGGAGGTTCTTTTCCAATGGGTCCAGTGTCACGTCTGTGTGGTACAGTCATCATAAAAAGGTCAAAACCGTTCAGGTTGAATTTGCTGTAGAGTGAAATTGGGTGAAATTGTATTTGCCCCACTCAAGTCACTTTATGTTTGAATTGGGGACACTTCCAAGTGTGGCTTGAGATCAGAGCAGGCCCGACACTGATTTGCAATAGCAGTCTTTTTCACTTGTTCTTCAACTGCATAAGGAAGCAAAGGAGTTGTGGAAAAAATATGTAGGAAATGCATTGACATTAGCATTTGTTAATATGCATAATAATTAAGTGAAATATTTCATGTCTTATTTTATGTAATTTAATTTTTATTTTATTTTATATGTAATATAAATTATCTATGATTGGTATGATTGATATCGGTGATCATTGATTCTGTGATAATTGCATTTATGATTATGTTTCCAGCATGTTATATGTTTGGGAACAGTTCTTCTAACCATAATGATTGAGTGTGTAACTTTTCATTTCTTAAAAACCATGTAGGAAGTAGAGGTGTAACGGTTCTCTGTAAAAAATCGAACCGTACCGTTCTCCACCTACCGTTCGGCATGCACCGCGGTTCATCTCAAATCTGACGACGCATCTATAATATGGTTTGTTGAAAAAACAACGTGTATAACACAGACAGAGTTACGCTAATGTATGTTTATGTCGATGGATACACAAATTCTGGCTTCCTAATACATTACAACAGCGATGATAGTCTAGTAGCCAACTAGGTGAACCCGGAAATGTTGAGTACACCAAAGTTTTATTGCAGAAATGTGAAGTATGGGTCCCCAGCATACAGAAACTGCCGGATGCTAATTTACATATGTTGAGCAATTTGCATAATTAGCATTATTAGCATTATTAGCTTAGTCGTCCATTTTGACCACATATTTTGCACTGTATGGCCAATTTCTACAATATGTGAGTGGTTTTAGAGGTTTTAGAGGATGCTGATTTCATTTCTGGCATTTTCAGATTTCAAAGAGCTAATTTTATTACATATTTTGATTTATTTATGCAAATTTTTATCACATTCACGCATAATCTTAGGTTATTTTTATGGTAAACAAAATAATCTTACATTTCAAAATCATGAGTGCTCTTGTGAATGTTGATGCATTGTTTTCAGGGTATAGTGAAACTGAATCCCCTCCTGACACTTTTGTAGATTCAAAATAGCTTTTTGGATAAACAATGAATTTTTGTTTAGCTGAATGTTATGCATTTCTGGAGGAAAAAGCAATATGGGTTTTTGACATAACTTGGATCCTGCAACTGTACGATACATATTAATTGGGTAGCTCTTTAAGACACCCAATGAGATGACATCACCTTAGCCCATCACCATGTGTGATCAAGGAACTATGTACAAATATACATGCCATACAACACAGGCCCGAATGGCAGAAGGGCTGCCCAGGTTGGTCCGCAAGTCGCAAGATCCAACGAGGACCCAGTTAAAACTCCGCCAGACGCAAGAGTTAAAACTGAGTCTGGGCAACCCAGGTCAGCCCGCCAGACGCAAGGCTAACCAACATGGCCTCACCTCCGCACCACGCCAAACATGTAAATATACAATATATACATGCCATACAAGACAGGCCCTGCAAGTCGCTAGAGCCATGACCGAATGGCAGAAGGGCTGTCCAGGTTGGTCCGCAAGTCGCAATATCCAACGAGGACCCAGTTAAAACTCCGCCAGACGCAAGAGTTAAAACTGAGTCTGGGCAACCCGGGTCAGCCCGCCAGACGCAAGGCTAACCAAGCGGGCCTCACCTCTGCACCACACAGAGCACACACACTGGCTACCACCTTCAGGCAAACTGCTATGCTTCATAATTAATTAACAAAAGGCAGCCTCATCATCTTCACTATCCTCGTCTGTTGTGTCATCATCTTCTCCTGACTCTTCATCCCTCTCTTTGTGTTCTTGGTGTTGTGTAAGTATGTTGCAGCATATAGCATCATTGCCTTTGCAGGAACAATAACTGGTACAGGCCAGACCTGCAGCTGCACAGCTGCACTTTGCTGATGTGCAAGGTTTCAACCCGGCTTTGCAACCACAGCTGACAACATCTAACAAAGCAGGAGGAGCAACTGGACTTGAATCCTGGGTGGGCATAATCAGTTCTTCTCCTTCCTTTAGGCCCATCTTCTTGTCCCATCCAAACAAGGTGATATCCACCGCCGGTGGATCAGGCTGGTCTGCTGCTTTCCATAGCAGCACCTGTAGGTGGGCACGTCTTCCATGAAGGCGCATATTGCGCTCTGTAGGAGGTAGTGTCTTCAGTACTGGGGGCCTTTTGCGCTTTCGGTAAATTTCATACCGGGCTGCATCCAAGGTTACAGAGTTCCTCTGATTGTACAGAGCTAGAAAGAAAGCCCTTGTTGCTTTTGTGATCTGTAAATCTGTGGCTTCTGTCTCTCCAATACAGTGGAGAAGCTTACCAGGTACGACTCTCATGGCCTTGAGTGCAGACACCTTCCCCTTCCCAACAGGATATGAGGTGGTATCACATCCCGAAAGAGCATGCATGGCCAGAATGGAACCACATTGGTCACCCAGATTCTCTGCAGTTGCATTTATGCTGAGAACAGTTCCATTCCATTTTTCCATCTGTAGGTTAGTTGTGATACCAGCCTTCCAACACCAATAAACCATAAGCACAAAGACATCTGTGTCATCACTGAGAATGTGAACAGTTGAAGCCCCATGTCTGACAGCATCTAACATGTAAGATATAAGTGATATGTCGGCCTCATCATGAGTGTCAATGCTGTCAGCACTACTGACCATCATGATCTTATTTCCTACATTGAAAGTACACAGGAGTTCGCTCAGCCTTTGTTTGTTGTGATTGTTTTTCAAGACTTTGTCTCGACTGGGTAGAGGTGTAGTCAATGAGAGCTTGTACTCTGTGGAGCTCTCTCCTGCTCTTCTATGTCTCTCATGGTCCTTGGTAGACGCCTGCAAATATCTGTCAAAGATGACAAATGTTTGGGTGTCGTAACAACTAAGCCGACGTCCCATGCTGGCTGCAAGATCTGCCACTGTCCCAGACGATGGCCAAACCACGTGATAAATGAGCTGGGATGCATCCACAATGACAACATCTGGTGGCTGTGGATTGCAGACTGGAATTCCGAGCTGCTGGACAAGCACTGATTTATTGCCCTTTCGCAGGCATCCATTGTCATCGATGATAGACAAGGGGACTGGGCTAAGCTCATATTTGAAGAGAGAAGAGAGCTCAATTTTTCTCTGGCCTCCCACCACCAACAGTCGAGCAAATAATGACTCAAGGTCACAAACAACCTTCCCACTGACCTTCATTCCCTTTTTCTGGAACTTCATAGTCACTACCTTGTTAGAGATGGGTGCATGAAATGCCTCCGGAAGTGATGAAGAAAACTTTTCACACGTAGCCTGGCCAATCTTCAGCGCATCTTGCACATTCACTTTTTCATCAGCCACCTGTCCATTTATGATGTGGTAGAGCAAAGTGCTCTCTGTCATGAGTGGATTTGTGTTTTCCCACAGCATCCTCACAATTTTAGAGCGGTCCTCAGCATCCAACTCCCGTCGTGCTTCACCCTCCTCTTTGTGTCTGTTGGACACAGTCTTCTCTGATGCTACTGTATCACTGTACATGTCATCCAATGATTGAGAGAGATGTGAACATATGCCAAATGATTGGATCCAAACTGCAACCTGCTCAGGGTTAGTTGAAATGCCCTTCATGCCCCCTGCTCCCTTCCCTTGCCTGATGTATGTCTGCTCCCCAAACATATCGGCACTCACTGCAGGTGCACCCTCTGAATGGCGGCACACATGACTTCCAGCAAGAAGGTCATCTTTTGCAATGGAAGGAAGGTGCTGCATTTCTCGTAAATACCAAGTGATCCATCTAGCATAATGGTGATGACCAGCAGCAAAAAAATAGGGTAGCATCTCTTCAAGGCAGTGTTGTTGCAGCAGCCAGTCACCCTCCCTCTCTGCTCGCCAGAATCTATGTGCTATTAAGGTTGGAGTAATAAAGCAATCCACCCATAATCGGCCTGTTGGGTGCTGTCTTGCTTTTTCCAGGTATTCCAGTATCTGCTGATGACTCTTTATTCCCTCCTTTAAGAATTCATGAAGAAGAGCATACATAACCATACGGAAGGCTCGCATGGCCTTAGGCCAGGCCTTTCCATTGAAGATAGATTTCAGGCCCCCAAATGATGCACCTACCAACTCCTCAAGGCCTGTTGAATTCATCAGCTCCCCAATTGAGCCAATGAATGACATCAGGGTGTGCATCATTCCAGGGCTGAGCACCACTGATGCCCATCGCTGTGGGTCACCCCATTTGATCTGGCAAGCAATCTTGTACAGCTGCATGTCAAATGTTATATGACTGTAGCTCATGCCAAGCCGCTTGAGTGATGTGTCCAGGTATGCAATGGTACGGAGCACAGTATCAGGATGAGCAGGAGGCGAGTCGAGCAATGGTCCAAAGACACTTATAGTCTTCATTTTAGACACACCTTCTTCACTGTGACGATCTTGCACAACATTGTAGGCCGACCAGTCCAGGGGAAGAGGGGTAGAATGGAGTTGACATAGCCAAGCAGCATCCCTCCTCTGTGCTCTAGAAACCCTCTCTTGGATGCTCTCTTGGACAGTAGCTATTAGTGGCACTTCTTTCAGAGCAGGTGGTGTCAGCTTCTTGGGGCCTGTATAATGTTCAATGGCAAGACTGCAGTTAGCTACCGGACAGAATTTCTCAGCTTGGAGCTTTGTCAGACGGGGTACTTTTAGCAAGGTAATCCCACCGCC
Source organism: Romanogobio albipinnatus (assembly GCA_023566225.1). Lineage (NCBI taxonomy): Eukaryota > Metazoa > Chordata > Actinopteri > Cypriniformes > Gobionidae > Romanogobio > Romanogobio albipinnatus. The sequence goes on along the minus strand of CM042261.1, from coordinate 12,575,924 downwards.
TGGAGTCACCATTCCAGGGAACAGGATCCCTGCAGGATTTTGCACAAACTGAGTGGCCATGGCATGTGTTGTGCGGCAACCGTTGGGTGTGAAGACTACAAGATCAAAATTATCACCCCAACTGTGAATAGGGCCAATGCACCTCTCCAGTCCTAATACCCGCAGGTACTTGTCTGCATCATCTGAGGCATATTTGGCAGCTGACTTCCGGAACCGGAGGACCTCATCATATGTTACAACAAGACCATGCTCATTTAGGTTCCGAACCAGTTCTGAACTACCATGCTTATGATGAAGTTTTACAGCTAGCCCCAAAGTTGTCTGATTCCAGCTTTTACTGATGTGCTGCTGGATGCATTGAGCAAGTGTGAGTGCTGGTTTGGTCACCGTTTCTTCCCTGGACACAAGACTGGAGACAAGTCTTAGGAGAGTTGGACTTGTATCTTGAATGACCCTTTCATGCCTAAAGCTGCCAAGGTCGTATTCACGAGGCAATGGAATATTCTGGACCTCTGCCCGCACTTTCCTGACAACCTTGTTGACATCATCATCGTCGTCATTGGAGAGACCAGTTTGTCCTACTAATTTGAGGGATTTACCAATGTACTGCCTAAAGCCAACAATAGTCTGGCATCCTTCAACTCTTAGTACAATAACAGCATCACCATAATAATCACACAGGTTGGCCAGCATTTGCTTCCGGCACAAACTCCCAGAATTAGCTACAAAAACATTATGTAATTCGGAGACAGTCCAAGTCACTGACTTGTTTGCACTCATGTGGTCTATGACCGAAGCTAGGCAGCTGTCAATTGGTTTACTAGCAGTTGCACTTGAGTCAATAGGTACCTTCCTGAAAGCATTGTAACACTTGGAGTGATACTGAGCATCAGCTGCAGGTAGGTCCATGATGCCATTTACCCGTAGTTTCACAACTTCTGCCCAATCATCCTGCCGTTCATCACATTTAGACAAAATCACATCTTTGAAGGATGGAAGGCCTGGCCTATCTAAAGTCTGACATTTTTTAACTGGATTCCACCTGTTAGGATTTTTAGAGTCTTTTTCTTCACAAATAAGACCACAGAACAAACACTGTTTTGAATACTCAAAGGCAGTGAGTTGAGAGCGAATGATTCGCTTTCCGGGCTGACTCTGACACGAGTCTGACTTGCGTTTGCTCACATTTCTAGAGCGAGAAGTATATGAGCTGTAGCAAGATTTATGACATAGCACAGAAGCTGATGAAGCACCGTCAGTAGCAATAATGTTTGACAAAGTCTCATGTATGGCTGTGTCTCCGAGCTCCTCACTCTTAATTAGCAAAGTAGCGATTCCTTTGGACCCAGATATTTTAAAGTCACCATCTTTGCCACTGCATGGTGCAAACAGACACTTCTTTCCCGACATTTCGACCTGATCGTTTTTGAAAGTACTTAACCCTAGAGTCGATGGTTAAATAATCCTCCACAACAACTTGAGAAAGCAGCAATAACACTGAATATCGACTGTTTTTAATCCTTTCCTTATCAAACCACAAGAAGTGTGAATTTTTAAAAAAGAAGATTTAAATAATGCTAACTAATTTTAAAACACCAGATTCACCCACAAAATGCATCTGACTAGAGATTCACAATGTATTGAACAGTACTGTCATTATAACTCTGTCCACCTTTTATCTGAATATGAAAACATTAGTAATGTCAGTGTTAAAATGTCAACATTAAATCCCATGAATGACTTTGCTATGAATATTAAGGGCGATATAAGAAAAAAATATTTGCAAGGTGAATTTTCACTTTAAAACTAGACTATGCTCCCTTGCTTTAAAACATACTTATTACAACTACTACAACAGCTAGCTGCAACAGCTTATTTACATAAAAAAATGACCGGACCTGTGTAAACAAATTTAGGTTATCAACATTCACATCAAAGACCAAGAGCTCTTGTGATGCTGAAATGTGAGATTATTGTGTTTACCATGAAAATAACCAAAAAATATGTCCGAAATTAATAAAAATGTGTTTAAATGTATCTAAATTTGTTATAGAATTACCATTTTGAAGTCTGAAAGTGCCAGAAATGAAATCAGCATCCCCTAAAACCTCTAAAACCACTCACATATTGTAGAAATTGACCATACAGTGCAAAATATGTGGTCAAAATGGACGATTAAGCTAATAATGCTAATTATGCGAATTACGCAAATTGCTCAATATATGCAAATTAGCATCCGGCAGTTTCTGTATGCTGGGGACCCATACTTCACATTTCTGCAATAAAACTTTGGTGTACTCAACATTTCCGGGTTCACAATGGGGCTCTATGGGCTGGCTACTAGACTATGACCAAAAAGCATGGACAAAACAGTCACTATAGACCCTTTTCACAGACTGTGAAGACGCATTTTAACGTAAATCCTATAACACTAATACTTTGTATTTTATTACCGTTGCATCAAATTACAACAAAAACAAGTTACCGCTGCTGTGAAGGTGTTTCTAATACAGCGTCTATGGGAGTGATGGTAAAAATTAACATCTTTCTCTCTTTCGACTGCCGTTATCAATCTCACAAAAAAATTTTCCCTCTTTTCGAAAGTTGTGAAATCACTATTGTGGCGTTTTTCTTTTGCTATTTTAGCAAATGGGCACATACAAAAAAAATATTTAATGTATTCTCTCATTCACAGCTATAATATTTAACCCAACTAAACCCGGAAATGTGAAAAGGGCCATATGCTCGAACATGAACCAGTCATTTACGCCGTCTTCACTGGGTGTTGATAGTGTGCGAGCGCAGGTAAGACCTGAACATCACATGTTGCTATTTTTTTTAAACTGAACTCATTTAAGCCTTGCAAACATTCAAGAGTAAGACACGAAAGAGAACTCGCGAACGCTGAGAGAAGATTTGTGTGTGTGTGCGCACTCATCTGAAGCGCACACACGGCGTGTTGCAGAAAGCGCGCAAATATTGACTTCTCCTTCAAGTCTTGTGCTTGAACGGACAAATTCACACAAAAATTGTTAACATACCCGTCTTTGCAAGTATCCTAGCAAACATAGTAGGTTTTGTACGTAAAACGTAAACAGTCGAGAAAGATGTGTTCATGTGTAACAGGCCTATGTACTGTATCTGTGCATTATGTCTTAACGGGATAGAAGCCTTTTCATGCTCTCACGTGTTTTTAATGAAGAAAGAAGAAATGTCTTTGACAAAAAAAAATCTTTTATTTAATTTATACAGTGAATATTATAATATGCAATGCTATTTTATATTTGATTACTTTATTCAGTTTCTGTATCTGAAAACTACTGAATATATGTTCTTAATTTGACAGCTGAATATATAGCTAATAACTAATTTCACTGAACATAACATACCGTACACTAAACCGTGACCTTAAAACCCTGATAAAAACCGAACTGTGAGTAAATTGAACCATTACACCCCTAGTAGGAAGACACATCATAGCCATATTCCAGGATGACAATGTCAAGATTCATCAGGCTCAAATGGTTTCAAATGAAAGAAGGGTTGGGAGGTAGCATTAAGAATCATTTTCACACATGAATTGGCACCTCTGAGTCTAGACCTTAAATTAATTGAAAGTCGGAATGTGCTGGAGTAGACTTTACAGAGTGCTCAACTCTTGCATTGTCAATACAAGATCTTGACCAAAAAAATATGGAAATAACATCACAACATTTATTTCTATCAAGAGGTGCATCAATTTTTGTATTCACGCGCTCATCTGATATGTCTGTGATTGGCTACATTGATCAATGCATGTGGCACACGAAAGTGTTTTGAAAGCGGAAGCAATTGATAGATGCTTTCAAATGCTCCCATGTGCATCTTTGTAAGCTCTCAGGGAAGAGTGTCATCGATGTACATTTACAACATGTTTTTGAAGCACTGATCATTGTAGCCAACCACAGACATATTTGATGAGCGTGTGAGCACACTGGGCAATCAGAGGTGTTTCGATTACGCTGAACAGCGCTCAAAGCATCACATTTTTTTACATTTCAGTAGCGACTTGGACTTACCAGAGTCTGTACTTTTGACAACACTAAGCGGAATTTATTAAAAAGACCCATTTAAACGTTTATGAACCCTTGATTCTTAATACTGTGTGTCGCTACCAGGATGATCCACAGTTTTTTTGTTGGTTGTTCTTAAATCACTTGTTTGACCTTTGGAGTTAAACTGCCCAATGTTCTTCAGAAAAATCCTCCAGGTCCCCAAAAATTCTTCAGTTTTCCAGCATCTTTTGTATATTTGAACCCTTTCCAGCAGTGACTGTATGATCTTGTAGACTAAACGTAAACATCTTTTATGTAAAATATCTTATTCAGGACAGTACCAAATAAAAAATAACATGCATTTTGTATGATCTTTTATTTTGTTAAGATTATTCACATTTTCACAGATTCTGCAATTGGTTCACATACTTTTTTTTGCAACTATAGATGTGCGCGCGCGTGTGTGTGTGTGTTGGATTTATGCCATTCTTAATCGGTTTTGGAATGAGATAGATTTGCGTTCCTGGGGAGCTTCTTGGGATCACCGTTTGACAGTGCAGAGGCGATTTTCAGTTAATCCTGATCCATTTAGATTCAGAGACATCTCACAGTATCAGTAGCATGTGCTCTGTAATATGAGATGGCCTGGAGAGCTGTGCTATTGATCACATTCGTCCTTGAGCTCAGACGGTAGCTCTCTGTCTGAAAACAATGTTCCAGCCAAGATGAGAATATGAGATCCATATAAATAAAGTGAATCAACTGGGGGGCTCTTTTGTATGGCTTTTGCTTTGTTTTATTTTGTATTTTTTTGTACAGATAGAGCCATGCAAGTGGCACTAGATCTGAGCTCTTTGTGCACAGAAGATCGATTCAGTTGTGAAAACCTTTAGAATAACAGTTAACATTTATTGTGGATCCATTTTATGGAGTACTTGTGCAGTATGCGTCCAAAAACCAAGTGCAAGTTAAAGACGAAACTGTGTATAATAGAAATAGTCAGAAATCCTCCATAGACTGTAGCGCAGTAGCTGCCCCCCACCTAGCCGGAATCTGTTTTTAATGTGCGCGTGTCAGGGTGTAATCTCCATTGTCTTGTAGTATGCATGCCGTCACATGGCACCCCACATGCCTGGAGGATAACAAGCCTGAAAACCCCATATTGCACTGTGCCAAACGGGAAAGGCTGCGATGCGGAATCATTGTGGCCTGGCGTCTGATTGGTGTTGAACTCCATGACTGAGCAGAGGAGGGGAACCACCCCAGATATGGAGCACACTGTCTCTAGGAAAAATTGCTGCCAATGCGTTCTCATTGGCAGACTTGAGGAAGATTCCGGGGGGTAGCGGGCTGGGGGGGTGCAAAAATGGGGGAAGGGGAAACAGCATATTTCCAGAGTGAAGCTAGTGCACTACTTATGCTCTCATTTACTGCTAATATTTTTGTATTACAAAGAGGAGGGGAGGGGGGTTGAATTAAAGAAAAGGGAGTTTCAGTAGCAACAACTTTTTTAATAATACTCTCCATTTGCTATAGAAGCTGTAGATTGTAGAATAGCCAACTTATGTTCTTTAGCCTGGCATGTTCTCTCCTCTAAGCACACCGTAAACCCTATCAAGCTGAGTTTGGTTAGACATTGGACATCTTCATTGTGTTTTCACATTCATCATTTACTTGCTTATATGAACATGCAAATCATGAAATAATTTCAGTTTGAAATTATGTTTCTGTTTGAAAATAGTTGATTAGCAAGAACATCAACTTCACAAAAAGGATCTGCAATGACTTCAAATTAAACAATTGGCTTTATGCACAGCTGCACTACTTCCTGAACTTCAGCCAGCTCCTTTGTTTCCTGTCTGCCATTATTGGACAAACTGATTAATCCAGGTGTGCCTGACCTAAGTAGTCACAACAACAATAATCAGACACACCTGGATTAATCAGTTTGTCCAATAATGGCAGACAGGAAACAAAGGAGCTGGCTGAAGTTCAGGAAGTAGTGCAGCTGTACATAAAGCCAATTTACTACAAAATGGTTTCAGCAACAGCAAGTATAGCTAATACATCTATTGATTCTATTTGCACATCCCCATTAGTACTAATACATGTTACCATCTACTAACAAAGCAGGATCTGTCAGATTCAGTCAAATGTGTGGGAATCAATGCTGTTCTACTGCTTACCATGTTGAGTTTGTTCAACTCAATTTCAATCATTTTTCAAACCAGATCGCATACACCAGTGGTTCTCTACTGATGTGTCTCAGATCTGTTCTGTAAACATAGTAGCGGCATACAACTGTGCATGTTTGGATATCAAAATATCTTTTAAATTAGGAAAACATATTTTCTATATCTTTTTCTTTTGTTGTTTTCGTCAAAGGCTGCATGCCTCTATAGTTTGGCGCGGTTTAATCTGCCATTTGGTTATATTGCTAATGCTAATAACATTTACCTCAGTTTTTTGTTTGCTGTGACGATGCGGTAACATTTACTGTTCTCTGTGAAAAATTTGCATGAAAACTCTTTGTCAAAGCTGTCTTTTGTTGTTTTCTTACCATTTTACCATTTAATGACATCATCTCCGTGCGTGCCATAACTCTGTCTGACGTATCCACTGCTAGCCTAGCTTATAGTGTTCATTTCGTCAGAGACGAGACTAAATATGTTCATCAACAACCTTTTTTTTCCATGACGAAGACAAGACTGCACCAATGTCCAAAAATTAACATGCATTATTGTTGATGAAAAAAGACGAGACTAAAATGTTTTGCATAAAATAAAAACTAAGATAAAATCTCTTAATTTACGTTTGCAGAAATTTTTGGTAAACAATACAGCATAGTGTGCATTGATTATTACGTCAACCACATTTATAGTATCATTATATTATGGAGAGTGGTGGAGATGCAAAATTGTTTACATTGACGTTAATGTTTTATTGTATTTAGCCCTCAGGTATTCTTTACTAATTGGTCACATTTATACTCATTGGTGGTCAAATGTGTCCATACACCTTTATAATGTGGCATAAACCTACACATTATTAATATTTTGAGGAGATCTTTTGGTACTAAATACTATTTGTGCAATAATTATGGTCCATTAATGACCACTTAAAACATTTGTCTTCTAATTTTTTTATTATTTATATTACAATTAGTGTAGTAATTAAGGTCAAAATAGAGAATTCCAATGCAAAGAGGCAAATTAGAGTCATTTTGTGGCTGGAAAAATAACATTTCCATTTGTAATGTCATTAATGGTGCCTGTATGGCTCTTTAATCAATATACTTGTAGTCTAGTTGCTCAAAAAAGTATTGCAGATCATAACTGCTTACTTATTTGTGAAATTTTTAAATGTTAATAATAGTGAATAGCAATGGATGCAAGCAAGTATAATTTAACCCCCCAAAAAGTTTAAAATAGTGCTAAAAGGCAAACTTATTTTCCCTTATGTAGGCTAAATACGTACATATGAATTCATACTGATTCAAGATCGAAATCGATATTTGTGCCCATCGTCTCATAAGATAATGCTGATTTTAGGCATCTATGCTGCAAATCAACCAGTTAGCTGGTGTTGTGGCACATACATTATGCAGGTTATATATATTTAATGTTACTTATTTTGCCACACAATATATTGAGTTTTCCTTTGGCTAAAACTACACTAAAATGACGAGACTTTTAGTCGACTAAAACTTGACTAAGATACCTTGAGTTGTCTTTTGACTAAAACTAGACTAAAATGATGAGACTTTTAGTTGACTAAAACTTGACTAACAAAAAAGATATGTGAATGACTAAATATGATTAAAACTAACAAGAACATTTAGGTAACGGTAAACGGCTCCATCTAGCCTACTGCCCAATAAGTCATAAAATAACGCCAACATTTTCATATTTACATGTTATGATGTCTATAGTTACTAGGAGTGGCACGGTTCACAAAACCCACGGTTCGGTTCGTATCACGGTTTTAGTGTCACGGTTTTTGGTTCTGTACGGTTCTTGTTGTTGTTTTTTTAAATCATTAACACTCCAGAAATTCACTTCAGCATATGGTATATATGGCTTAATCATCCACAATTTAGGATACAGTATTAAAAGTTTTTTATATCAAGTTGTTTCCTAACTGGCTGTCTACCGAGTCCGACACATTGGCGTAACATTTTTCATGTTAATCATATCAATTTTGATCAGAACAATGCACTTTAATTCAGCTGACCTGATTAACAAATTTCACCATGAAGTGTTCCGTGTGTTTCACAATCAGCATATGACATCCAGCGCTGTGAAAAAATAACATAAAATACACGAAAACACAACACTGCCAGAAGTTTTTGCCCAAACTTCAAAGGCATGTTTAAATTATTAGAACTAGAAGCATATCTTAACTTTTAAATGTTATATTTATCATGTGAACTACTTATATACAACATATGCATGTGTGTATGAGACAGAGGGGAACACGGTCGCATTTGCAGCAGATATGTTGCCCATCATAAATCAAAGCACGAGACAGACAGGGGTCGGAGGAGAACACCGGAAAATGTGAGAGAATGGACTATATTTGCAATCCATGAGCCGCGGTTCAGCTGCGCGACTCGCGAGACAAACACTGCCAGTTTGTTTATGCGCAACGGGCATGCGTGGCGCGGCTCACGCTCTCCGCACTGCATCTGCCCTGCTATACGATGCTAGCGCATCCTCCAACTCCGGGCAGCCTTCCTTATCTCTACCACTTTCATTTCTACATGTGACGTGACCTGCAGCACTCCACTTTTACTTTACTGTATGTCCACACACACCTCTTATTTCACGCGAAAAGGACACCCGCTGTCTGAGGTAACATACGGGCACAAGGATACATTGCGCATGCTCGAACCGTGAGACGCGCACACTCCGAACCGAGACAAGCGAACCGAACGGTTCGGTTTTTTTCCATGTACCGTGCCACCCCTAATAGTTGCATTGCGTACTAAGAAATGCAATATAATATAGGCTACATAACTACGTTTTCAGTGATGAATAAAGATCTGACATAATGAACCATTTTGTTTTTATTACCTTAGAATGAGCCATTTCTATCTACATACACCGCGGGTCCCCTTACAGTGAAGTCACCATTTTGCGTCGTTGTGCCATGTTTCTACAGAAACTTTGCAGTGTGGCAGTGCCTTTAAGCCAGTGAATAATATTTCTACTGAAGTTTATGCATTTATAAAATTGACAGACTCCATTGAGTCTGTCATGCTTTATGTTGGGCCTAAAGTATGCAAAGGCCATAGTAATATAAATACATTTTAGAGACATTTATTTTGTGTGTGTGTTGGGTTGCCACTTGCTATTCAAAGTAAAATCTGGGTTGTGAAGCAAAATCAGTTGAGAACTGTGCAACCTGGTCTCACAGAATTCCGTGAAATGAACACGGGACCCTTAACACAAAATCCGTGGCAGTTTCACGGAATCGCCGAAAATTCCGTGATGGGTCCACGGAAGTGATTCCTATGCAAGTCAATGACAGTAAAAAGCAGACATGATTTTATGAATATTTATAGGCTACTTTTATATTTTGGAGCAACTAACTCCACTCCTACCCTAAACCTACCCACTTCTCAACAATATAAAACACATAACAGGCAAATACAAGTACAGTCACAGGTATTTATTGCAAAAACTGACCAAAAACAGCATAAAAGTATCAACTCATGTTGCATTCCAAGTCTTCTGAAGTCACTCGATGTCTTCATGTAAAGAACAGAGTTGATTTTAATGTTTTAATTGCTAAAATGATGATCCCGCCGCGCCGTGAGCACACTCATTCATATCCCATTCAAATAATACACTTGACTCTTTAGCGTGACGCAATCTGTCACGAGACACACGAGAGCCAATGGCCTTTTTACAATCAAAGCCGACGTAATGACGCAATTGGTCACGAGACATACGACAGCCAATGCTGTCAAAGCTGACGTAACGTTTTTTCCGGCGGTAAAATTTGAAATGTGTTTAGGATCTTTGGCGGATGGACTCGACGCTGCTGATCGCTTTTGAGGATTTTCTTCACACAAATCAATCGTTTGGCCTCGGAACACTTGGAATATTTGTACTTTTTGAATAAATTGTGCCTGCAGTCGTATCTGCCTGTTATATCCTGTTTTTTTTATAATACACAAATGGTTAGGTTTAGGGAAGGGATTGGGTTACGTGTTCAAAACGTGTCTAAATACTGTAAATAAATAAAAAATGAAAATAATTATAAATAACATTATGCTGGCTGATTAAATCGAGAATCACACTCCATGTCATAATGGCAAAAAAAAATCATAGTTTCATGATGAAAACAATGCCCAACGCGTCTGTATACTGTCATTGACTTGCATAGGAATCACTTCCGTGGACCCATCACAGAATTTTCGGCGATTCCGTGAAACTGCCACGGATTTTGAGTTAAGGGTCCCGTGTTCATTTCACGGAATTCTGTGAGATCAGGTTGGAACTGTGATGGAAAAGGGAAAGTAAACATAACTTCATGGTTTACAGCACTCATTAGATTCACAGCCATTCATTTATATAGCTGCATTTGATCTCTCAATCACAAACAAAATTGTTAATGAGAATTGCATTTTTCAACTGCCTCCCTCCATATCAATCCGCTGTCATGCTGTGCAGTGATCTATTTAGCGGTGTTCCTCATTTTTATTCTCACATATCAGGGCTACATCAATTACACATGAGCTCACACATTTTCCTTACACAAATATAACAGGGGAGATTGAAATAAGGAAGAAAAAATAAACTTTGAGAACTTTCAGCAAATTCTGAGTTTTGTGTTGTGAAGTCGGGTCATCTGTCAGAGGTCGCGTATCTTGCAGTTGATAGCGAGTCGAGTGAGCCAAGAATCTGTTGCTAGGAAACGCAGCACTTCAAAACTTAGAATCCTCACATACTAATAAGCAAAAGTTGTGAACTTGAAATGCACACAGTGCAGAATATACAGTGAAGACACACTCAAGCATAGCCAAGACTTTAAATAACACTACATCTTTGGTTTGTTCTCTTTTTTTGAGCTGCTATCTACATCCAGGCACACCTCACAGGGTTTCCTACTGAGGCAGTGTTTGTCAGTTTATTTGCCTACCTCAGCTCGGTCTCAAATATCATAGAGCAGAAAAAGAGCTAACAATCTTTAGACCAGTCTGTAAAAAGCAATTTCTTACTAGCAGCACTTCCGTCGTCATCCCATTGATCCATATCAGTAATCAATGAGCTCTTTGTGATTGCCGTTGAAAGGGGAGATTTCACAGCTGTTGATTTGTGCCCCTGATGCCGAGCGGTCGGTGTAAATCAACGTCAACCGAATCCCACGGGGGATTGACTGACCGACCGGATGCGGCCATCGTGTTTAGTTGCCAAACTGCCCGCTAATAATATTAATTTGGTCGGAGGGAATTGAATTAGCGGGAAGTGGTCTGTCCGTGCAGTAGCGCCGAGGCATGCCGAAGTGTCATTTTTCCAGGGCAGAGGGTTCCACCAGGACACTTTTTAATATCACTGCTTATTAAATTAAAAATCAATCAATCAGTGTGTGGAGAAATTAGATAAGAAAGCAATTGAAGACCTCCTAGTGCACGTTTTAACAGACAGAGCTGATATAATTGGGGCTTGTAATGCCATGCATAGCCAGTACACATTTATTCTTAAATTCTTATTTTTAAAAGTTTGTCCAAAAATGTATATTTTGTCTTTCCTCATCCTCACGTCAAACTCTGATTTTTCTTTTAACACAGCTCTTTCCATACAATGACAGTTCATAGTGACTGCATTTGTCAAGCTCAAAAAGCCAGTAAACCGGCGACAAGGGATGTCATAAGTACCAGTACTTCTGTACCAAGTCGGTACTGAAATAAAAAAAATGTGATGATACCAGCATTTCTGTAGTAGAGGTAGTACGACTCCTGAGTATATTCAGTACCCGCAGTTGCGCTCAGTCGCTTCCGTTCCAAATTCTGCGTCTCTGAGACAACACAACTATGAAGAGACGATGTCCCTGGCCATAATCTATTACATTGTTTGTATACACCACAATATGCAAACAATACATTTCTATAATGAAGCGCGGATGCAGCTTGTTCTAATGCACTGCAAACGGTGATCGTGCATCGCTCATCACTTCAAGCGGAGGCATGCATTAATTCTTCTTAACTCTTGACATGCTCATCTTCCGAAAATTTCTATGAGGCTCCGCACCTCCTCACTACTCCAAGTTTGACCGCGAGCTGCCATGCTAAAGTGCAAACTGTCAACAAACACTTTCTCATCCCATAATGCACAGCGCAGCTGACAACGGCAGCTGGTTTAGTCCAAAAATGATCAGTACTTTTTGCAATTGGATCTGTTCGAGGTCGGATCACGTTCTCACCACAAACGAACCGCTCCAGAGTTCGTTTTCCCCTTTGATGTGGTTCGTTTGGTCAGGTGTGAAAGCAGCAATCGCACTCGGGTGCGCACCAAAAGCAGACCAAACAAACAAGCGTACGAGACCTCCTTGAAGAGGTGGTCTCAGTACGCTTGTTTGGTCCGCTTTTGTATGCTTTTGAATTGCTCTCGTGGTATTATAATGTCCGATCGGTCTGCTCAGTGCCACTTTTAAAAGGATGGTTCACCCAGAAATGAAAATAAAGTAGTAGTGGGCCGTTATCGGCGTTAACGTGCTGCGTTAACGTGAGACTCTTATCGGGCGATAAAAAAAATATCGTCGTTAATCTATTCTCAAAGTTGGGTTGGGAGCTGGGTCTATACTACGCAAGCTATGATGACTTTCACCTTGATATTTTAGTGCGGATGTACACCTAGTCGAATTGCACTGTAGGGGGCGAGAGAACGAGTCTTCGAATCCGTGTGTATGCCTACTAGTGTTATCCATATTTCGCTATGTATCGATACTGAAATATCTGAAACGATACAATACTCATTTTCTACAGTATCGATATATCAGCTGCGCTCTCCTCTCCAACCGACAGCGAGTGACCCGCCTCCTCTCATTCAGTCCGTTTAATCCTCTGAACATTGCGAACGCGTGTTCTGCTGGACTTTTGTTAGTATTGGTGTGACTGGTCTGAATTTCGCGCGGGGTTGCACATAACGTTAATTCTACTAATTCCTGCAGATTTCGCGGTCGCATTTGAAGCGCACACACATACCGTAATAAAGCCGTCTCTGACATACAAGTGCAAAAATGAGCTCCTTCCAGCTTTATTAATGGTCAAATACACTCAACAATGTCTCAATGCCCATCTTGGTGAGTTTTAACGTAAACACAGTCGTAACCAGCTCACAGGAACAGTGTTTGGGATCCATGCGTGCGTCAGGTCTTAAAGGGACAGAAGTTATTTATTATTCAAACTACAAAAAGACAAACGATCACTTACGAGCACACATATTCTGAATGGTTTCGGCAGAATTCAAATGAGCCATTTTAATCTAGATTAATCTAGATTCATTTAGCAAAGAATCTAGATGAATCTAGATTAAAAAAAATAATCTATGCCCACCAAATAAAATTTGGCCATCTTTTACTCACCCTGCTGTTGTTCCAATGCCCTATGTCCTTCTATCTTTTTCGGAACTCAAAAGCAGAAATAAAAAAATAGTCCTTCATGCGCTCCTTCCTATAATGGTAGTGAATGGCGACCAGGCTAAAACATTACAAAAATTATACAAAAGTATCACGCAATGATACAGTGAGACGCGCCATATATGGAAAGTGTTCAGGAGGCATACTGTTAGGTTTTGCGAGAAAGAAACCATATTATTCAGTCAAAATACTGAGTTCGGCCGTTACTCTGTGCGCGTTCCTGTGAGTGCATGCGAGCCGGTGGTACAGTGGCCACGTGGTACAAGTCATAGCTCTCAAAAAATTACGAGTTTACACGTTGAAGTTCAAATTGTAATGAAAAAATAGAATTTATCATTCCAGAATATTTTTTATTTTTTAGAGGAGTACATCTACATAACAATTTTTGCGTCTTTAAATATTTTCATTGTCTATTTGGGACAAACAAACAAAAAAAATGGATGGTTGTTTACAAGAACAACTCAAACCTAGTTATCAGGTAATTCCCACTGTTTTTAACCCCTTCATTATGACTAAAATAACTATTTTTGTTAGATTTATTGTGAAGTATTATTAGTGTTATTGTTATTTGAGTATTAATTAAAAATAATAATTTATTGTATACTACAACTTTAAAATTGCAATACTAATATATACAATTAATGTCTCAAATTTCAAGCTATTATTTTGGTGGATGGCACAAGCAGAGATGGAGTTTGTGTAGAGCAGAATTTACTATGAACTGAGCCACTCTAAGACGCTGAAACACTGTAGCATAAACCCCACGTGTGTAAATGTGCCACACTCTGAAACGTGTAGCACACACATTTAATGAATTAAATCACAGCCTTCATGATTTGATAATCACACTAAGCCGTATACTGTTTTCAGTATTATTTCAATTTATTTAAGTAAATGATGATGGACTGTCTTCAGTCATGTCCATGTCCTTCAAGTTGTTGTGTGTGTGTTTGTGTGCAGGTGTGTGATTCTTATTTTTGTCACACTTTAGCTGTGTGTCACTAAAAATAGCATCATGCCTTGTTTTGCATAAAGTACACTTTCTCCAGCTGTTATGGCAGGGTTGTCCCATCCCCATTGCCTGGAGCTCTGCTGTTTTTTTTTAATGTTTTTTTTATGGGCAGAAGTCAGCCCACATGTGCCTGTCAGAGATGACAGAGATGAATATGCGACTCCACCTGAATAACTCACCTCATTCAATGAACACATACTGCATTATTAAACCACTTCTTCAGAACCAGTTAAATGGCCATTGTCACTGATGTCTTTACCTCTGTACGGAACATTTACTCTGGGTCTGAATCACTGACCTTGCCAATCGGATGTGCAATTCATCACAAAGACACTGGAGTAAAAACACTGGAGTCATTTTTACCAGCGGGTTTTATTCGATCAAAACCTAGCATCAGCCTGATTTTAGCTGGACTATCACATTCCTTAACATGGATTTGAGGACGTTTCTCACATTTGTACCCTGCAGTATCATTTGCTATTAAATAAGAGAGGTTGGGGCTAGTTGTCACATGAGTTGTAGTACATAATTCAAATTACACACGTTTCTTTTAGCTGAAGTGTTGAGCTGCCTTCCTTCCTTCCTTCCCATTCCATTCTAATACAAGATTTTTTTTTTTAATTATTCCTTCCTTCCTTCCATTAAAAAATTGGAGGTGAGTATTTTTTATTATTATTAATTCTTCCTTCCTTCCTTCCCATTCAAATACAATATTTTTTTTAATTATTCCTTCCTTCCTTCCTTCCTTCCTTCCTTCCTTCCTTCCTTCCTTCCTTCCTTCCTTCCTTCCTTCCTTCCTTCCTTCCTTCCTTCCTTCCTTCCTTCCTTCCTTCCTTCCTTCCTTCCTTCCTTCCTTCCTTCCTTCCTTCCACAAATTGGAGGTGAGTAAGATTTCCTTCCTTCCTTCCTTCCTTCCTTCCTTCCTTCCTTCCTTCCTTCCTTCCTTCCTTCCTTCCTTCCTTCCTTCCTTCCTTCCTTCCTTCCTTCCTTCCTTCCTTCCTTCCTTCCTTCCTTCCTTCCTTCCTTCCTTCCTTCCTTCCTTCCTTCCTTTCCATTCACAAATTGGAGGTGAGTAAGATTTCCTTCCTTCCTTCCTTCCTTCCTTCCTTCCTTCCTTCCTTCCTTCCTTCCTTCCTTCCTTCCTTCCTTCCTTCCTTCCTTCCTTCCTTCCTTCCTTCCTTCCTTCCTTCCTTCCTTCCTTCCTTCCTTCCTTCCTTCCTTCCTTCCTTCCTTCCTTCCTTCCTTCCTTCCTTCCTTCCTTCCTTTCCATTCACAAATTGGAGGTGAGTAAGATTTTTTAAATTCCTTCCTTCCTTCCTTCCTTCCTTCCTTCCTTCCTTCCTTCCTTCCTTCCTTCCTTCCTTCCTTCCTTCCTTCCTTCCTTCCTTCCTTCCTTCCTTCCTTCCTTCCTTCCTTCCTTCCTTCCTTCCTTCCTTCCTTCCTTCCTTCCTTCCTTCCTTCCTTCCTTCCTTCCTTCCTTCCTTCCTTCCTCCCTCCCTCCCTCCCTCCCTCCCTCCCTCCCTCCCTCCCTCCCTCCCTCCCTCCCTCCCTCCCTCCCTCCCTCCCTCCCTCCCTCCCTCCCTCCCTCCCTCCCAGAAAAGGAATATTCTGTGGCACAAAAAGTGCAACATCCATCCCCAGCCTTCCCTATATATCATTATGATGCATTAATCATTGGTGAAGTTACTAGTCTAGAACATATTGTATTGATTACACCGCTGTAATTGGTCATGGATGACCTCCAAAAAAGATTATTCAATTTGCAGTTATATTAAGTGATAAATAATGCTGTAGATAGGGTATTTTGCTTATGTCAAGACACCCCCTTTAATAGTAAATCACCTCCATGTGGGATCCTACGTGTCTGTGGTTACTGACAGAAAGCAACACCAGATGTTCAGCCTCCACCCCTCCTGTGACGGTCCCATCCTGACAGTCCAGACCCCGTACCTTCACCGTGGGGGACGATACCTGTGACCCTCCCATTCCCACTGCGGAGCCCCTCAATCCCAGCCGTCGGTCCAGACTCCTGTCCCCCCCTCCAGTTGATCCAGACAGATAGTCACTCTACTGCACTACATCATGTAGACAAGGTCATTAAAGAACAAATCAATTGAGCACACACACATACATAAACGAGTACTTCGGCCCGACTTGTTAAAAGAACGAGTAAAACATCAGAAGTCACATTCTCTTGCGTCCCAAGCTGGTCAATATCTAACCTCATTAATTTACATATCCATCCAATTTGAGCCGAAAACTCATTTGAAATTAACCTGGCACATGGCCGATAATCATTTTACTGCCTGATGATTTTTTTTTCTAAAAGAAAACCAATCTCCATGGAGATCACATTGTGTGTCGGTGGGCCGAAAATATATTTCATTAGGTGGATGAGCTGCAGCTGATTGTGTGAAATGCACATCGGTGCATGCAGGGGTGTGCGGCTTGAAGCAGTCGCCCCTTTATTTGTTTAGTTTCACCTCCCTGAGGGCCAGCCTTATGCTCTCGAAAGATGAACGGGTTGAAAACCCTTTTGATGACTCTGCCCCATCTAAACCCCCCACCCCGCCCTCACTCTCGCCATTTCTATTCTGAGCAAAGTGGGGTTTTGGGGGCTCTCCCC
This sequence comes from Romanogobio albipinnatus, assembly GCA_023566225.1. NCBI lineage: Eukaryota > Metazoa > Chordata > Actinopteri > Cypriniformes > Gobionidae > Romanogobio > Romanogobio albipinnatus. Next base: position 12,558,607 of record CM042261.1, on the reverse strand, counting down.
TGATGCCTTTGTTCCCAGCCTGGTTATATGCTTAGACTCAGTGAGGCGGAAGACAATGGGAGCGTGGTGGGCTCAGCTCGACTCCGGTTCTGAGGAAACCAGGGGTGCGCCTGACTGAACTCATTTCAGGCTTGATTTGCCCTGACAGATATGAGCTGCTTGGATTAGCATTTATGGGAGATTTTAGGTCTATTATCAAGGAAGTGCTCAGAACAATCTGTTTAAAGCTTATAGATTGGGATGCATTACTTGTGACCTGACAGGTCTTGATGTAAAAAACAGATGGTGTGCTCGCATTTGGATTTGTGGAGCTCAGGTTTTATAGAGCAGCTAGGGCTGGGCGATATGGCCCAAAGAAATTATCACAATATAATTTTCCATATCAGTCGATATCGATAATTATCACGATAAATGTCAAATCTTGATTTCTTTAAAGTTTAAAGGCATATTTTTGCTCCTGAGTGAAAGATGTAGAAAACAGACAGTTAATTGTGGTTTTAAATTATCCTTTATTGTCAAAACATGACAAACACTTCCCAAACAGGTGAACAATTTATCAAAACTGAGTAGGATTTATTGAATAAAATTAATATTAATAGAGTAGAATATTAGAATATAAATAGAAAATATATAAAATCTAGAACTGTAATGATAACATTTGGCTCTGCTGACTGCAAATGCAAAGTTAAAGTGTTTTAAAGATAATGTTTGTCAATAAACAAAAAAATCTTTCTGAGGCCTGTACCATGATGGTAGTTTAACAAACTCAGGGTTACAGGATTAATTTCGAGTTGACCAAACCAATCTATTCAGGCTTTGTTGGTCCCATGATTCTGATCATCCCCTTTCTCTGTCAACTCAGGCTTTGATCCTGAGTTTAGGAGTTTAGCTGTGACATCAGCAGTGAACAGCCAATCGCATGCTGTGGATCAAGGAAACTGAGATTCACTTCTCACGAGAGAAGCAGTGAGATTCATTTCTCTCTTCTGCAGAATATGACATGATTGAAACATGCTAAGAATTTAAACTAATTTACAGAGGAAGAAGCAAAGAGCTGTCTATAAAAGAGGACCACTTAAAAAGAAAACTTACTACGTCAATGCAAGTAAAAGTTATTAAGTTAGTTTAGTTGATATATATAGAGAGAATTGAATATTTAAGCTCACATGTAGTAATTTTTATAGCTTTATTTATTGATTTTAAAGCTTGTTTGTATAACCTTTACATAGGCTATTTATATTAATTTTAACCAAGTGCCTATTAATGATTGATTAACTAAAATTATACATGTGTAATTTATTAAGGGTATAATAATTACATAAATGATAAATAAACCAACTTGTTAAACCAACTAACTCGCTTTAGTCTTTAAAAAACATTTGCTATGTAGTGACCTTTAATTTGGAGTAGAAAAAGGGGGAGTGACTTTATTGCATCAGAGGTGTGTCACTTTGCTCACAGCTGATTGGTCCAATTTCAGTTTGAGATCTCTTATCCAGAACATAACCTGCCCTGAAGCAGGTTAGCCGTGGAGCGTAAGTTACTATGGAGATGAACACTGCTAAAAGCCAAACCTCTTAAATGGTACCAAAAACCCAGGATTGACACAAACTAAGCTTAAACATATCTGGTTAGCCAGCTAAACCGGCTTCATGGTATAGGCCCCTGGTCAGCATGCCAAACCTTTTAAATAAATTACATTGACAATATAAATAACATAAAAATGTTTTTACTCTACACTCTTTATATCCTTAATATAATTACATATAGTTAATTAAAATAAATGTGTAAGTAGTAAAACAATAAACACGCAAACGGGCCAAAAATGCGTTCCCCCTCTCTTGCCTTACAGTGGATTGGTCCACCGCGCATCGACACACACACACACACACACAACTGCGGTGGCTGGGAGAGAGCACAAAGATTAGTAGTTGATGAACTCCAGTAAGGGCTGTCAAGTCTATTTTATTCACTTTAAACATCGGATGAAATTATTTTATTTCTCTTTTAATACAGGCGATGCTGAGTTATTAATAAATCACCAAAGACAAAAAATGATGATACCGATGTATTTTTCCATAAGTAGCCTACAATGTTTTAGTGATTATAGTTTGGTAACGTTAGCTTGTTGTAAGTCACCCTAACAACTAACAAGGCGATAAGCCCATGTGTGAACTGTTATTAGGCTAATAGATTTACCGCTGTGTTGGGATCAATGCTATATGGAAGAGCTTTGAAGAAGCAAGATAACTGAATAATTATATTACCGTGTGGTGAACCTATGATCATTTACATTTACATTTATGCATTTGGCAGACGCTTTTATCCAAAGCGACTTACAGTGCACTTATTACAGGGACAATCCCCCTGGAGCAACGTGGAGTAAAGTGCCTTGCTCAAGGACACACTGGTGGTGACCGCTGGGATCGAACCAGCAACCTTCTGTGTATCAGTTCCATGGTTTAACCCACTGGACCACCATCTCCAGAAATCAGCAGTGCACGTCGCTCTGTTTTATGTCCAAACCACTGCAGTTGATTGACCTTTCTTGTCAATTATATCTGTGTCATCCGAGCTGGTCGTGAGCGCTGAATTTTCTTAACTATCGTTCATTTTTCTCGCTCCACTCCTCCAAGCCTGTCGGCCACTGTGACTGTCAACAACACCGCGTGTGGCACCCAGAAGCCCAGTCTGCAAAACGCATGCGCAGCATTACACATAGCGCGTAAGCATTATATCGAGCATTTATCGAACTGTTGTTATCGTTTTATCGAGGAAGATTATTTCGCGATAATTATCGTTATCGTTTTATCGCCCAGCCCTAAGAGCAGCTCACTTTTAATATTTAATGTCTAATCGTGTTAGGAATGCTAGTTGACACACACTTGTGTTGTTTCATACCTGACTTTATTTCTTCGTCCATACAATGAAAGTTTTATTCAGTGGGGTCTAGAGTTGTTTTGGACACCATTGACTTTCATTGTAAAGACAGACAAGTCATACAGGTTTGAAATGACATGAGTGTTCAAAACAATGACATCATTTTCGATTTGCCGCTAACATCTTTATTAGCAGACTACTACTGTGATTTGCACATTATTTTGTTGGGGCAAATGCCCTCAGGTACCTTTTAAATGGAGACGGATGATTTGAAGAGCGAATTAACAGATCCCTGTTATGTGTTTTGTAGCTTGGCCAATGTATAAAGCTGTATAATTATCTCCTTAATTGAAGCCTAAACAATGCTAAACATTTAATTGAATTAGATATTGTTCTTTTTGTTCTCGCATTTTTGTTCTCCAGTTGTCTTCCCATTTCCTCTTCCAACTCTGATAACATTTGCATATTTAAATTGGATCAGCTTGGCTAGGCATGCCCCTCCCACTTCACTTGGTTGGTCCCCCACCCCTCTGTCCCCCTCCAGCTGTTCTGGAGGGTTTGAAAAATGAGTCAGACATTGAGCTCTTTCTCCAAAACAAAAACACTGGATTGGGTCTGTAGTGTATTGTGCCAAACCTGTCTGCTCCTCTTAGATTTGGATGTGGCAGACTTCAAGCCAAATTACTTCACATGTGCAGGCACAAATGTGTGCGCTTATGGATGGATAAATATTGGGAATGCACTGATATTTAAATTATAGCCGACATGATACATGTATTATTATTTGTGTGTGTTCTAGCTAATACATAGTAATGGCTGATATTAAAATTATATACTATTTCTCTAAGTAAATTTAAAGAAAAAACTAAAATCATGCAATTTAGATGCTAAAGTGAATTTATGCACTTTATGTACAGTATAAAAATGGATATTTATTTTCAGATTTGCTAAAGATTACATTTAACAGTGTTAAAGGACCCAAAAATTTAAATTAGCCCATGATTTACTCACCCTCAAGTCATCCTAGGAGTCCTGGCTAATCCAAGCATTTTAATGGCAGTGAATTGTTGTCTCATTTATGAATTCCATAAAAGTGCATCTATCCATCGTATAACTCAGGGCTCAACATTAAGCCGGCTCATGTGCTTGTCCTTCGGACAAGTAAATCTGTCACTCACTTGTCCGAGTAAAGAATTTGCTTGTCTGGATTTTTTATTTATTTATATAAATATAATTTATTCTGAAGCAATATTCTCCCCAGTGTTCAGTCAGCTTTGACATATTTAAATCTGCATATTTGTGATATTTATACCTTTTATAAAGGGCATTTTTTCCATAATCTTATTAAATATAGAATATACTTAAGCTTTAAGGTCATTGAATCTTTGATTCAACCGATTTATTCAAAACACTGAATCATTCAGTAACACGCTGTTGCTGTGAGATGCGTTATGGTTCTGCTGTGATCTTTGTTTGGAACTATTTTTGCTGCTGACATCGAACAAAAACAGTGAATATTGCATCTAAATATAAGTGACTTAATGTTAATTAATTGTTTATTGGAACTGTCATATTCAGTCGTGATGGTATTAAGGAAAACAGCACTCTTGGTTCTGTGATGTTGTTTAAAGGTTTACTTTAGTGATTTAGCATTAAGCTTTGTATTTAAACTGGGTCATTTATGTAGTAGAAATGTGAAATTATTTTTGAATTTGGTGCCTTCTAGACTGGGAAAAGACAGAATTTTTTTTTTTTTTTTTTTTGCCTCATGTGGATGAAAGACAACAACTCCCAGAATGCACTTGCTTTGCTGCCCTACAAGGCCACTCCGTGTACCGTCGTTTTGATCTTCATAGTAATACAATCATTTCGTTCAGTTAGAGAATAAACACTACAATTAAAAACTGAACGTGTCTTTTCAATAAAGTGTGAGTGAGCCGAACGAAAGTCACGGCACAGATGCAGCAGTGTCAGATTTCATTCATCACGAAGTGCTGAGCAGAGCTGAGGTAAGCGCCAGTCTGGCACGTTTTCAGATCGCATATGGAAGCTAAACTATCACAGGAATTCATTGAAAAGTTGAAACACTCACTTTGCTCTGCATCGCTCCGTTATGTCCGTGCGGCCGTCTGTGTCTTACATTCTGTGCGTGAGATCTCTCCCCTGTGGCCGGGTTGATAACATGCGGAACAGCTCCATCTAGTGGCTGTAGTCTTTAGCCTCTGGACAGAATTTTTTCCAGAAATAAAATGCATAATTCTCTCGTCCCAGGGGGATATGAGGGGGGAAAGTACCATAATTTGAATATACTACCGGGTTTCTACTGATACAAAGCCTAGTGCTAAATCACTGAAGTTACCCTTTAACAGTAGGCTATCATATGTTATAAATATAAAAACTCCACAAGTTGTAATTTTAACTGTGTATTTTAACTGAGTTTCTTTGTATGAGCGGCGCTCATTTGTTGTGATTTCTCCTCGAGAGGCTGCGTGAGCGTCAACAGCGCAACCTTGTTACCGTCAGTTCATTATACATTATATATTATTATCCACTATCAAGCACCAATTACACTAAATGAATGCAGAATTATTGTTGCATTTTGGTGATTCCCTAGTTATTTTTTTGTTATTTTCTGACGTTTTAATCAGCTTGTCCAGTCGGGCAAGTGAAATTCTCTTTCACTTGCCCCTTCAGAAACTCCCCTTGTCCCGGACAAGCGGACAAGCGTTAATGTCGAACCCTGTAACTGCTCCACACGGCTCCAGGGGGTTAATAAAGGTCTTCTGAAGTGAAGTGGCGTGTTTGTGTAAGAAAAATATCCATTAAAACTACCGGTGGATTGTCATACGCATCGATTTGCGGTGAAAGAGATACGCACTGTTCTTGAGCTAATCTGAAGGTCACACAAAGTTTGGAGGTCTGTAGCTATTGACTATTGAAAGCTATTGAAAGTTGGCAACTTCTGCGCACTGTGCGCCTCAGCATGCGCTGACCCTGCTCTGTGATTTTATGTGGCCTACCACTGTGTGGCTGAGTTGCTGTTGTCCCCAATTGCTTCCACTTTGTTATAACACCACTAACAGTTGATCGTGGAATATTTAGTAGTGAGGAAATTACACAAAGTGCACAGTTGGTACCTATCACGGTACCACGCTTGAATTCACTGAGCTCCTGAGAGTGACCCATTCTTTCACAAATGTTTGTAGAAACAGTCTGCATTCCTTGGTGCTTGGTTGTATACACCTTTGGCCATGGAAGTGATTGGAACCACTGAATTCAATGATTTGGAGGGATGTCCCAATACTTTTGGCAATATAGTGTATGTACTGCATTGATCATTACGCTCTCAGTATGTCTCCACAACAATGCAAAGACCTTTTTAGGTAATGGTCCAAATGACTGTTTTCTTTATCTGCATTGCTTAATGTTGCTTATCGCCTTGCTGTTAACCTATACACTGCCCAGTACACTGGCTCTTACCTAGTGGTCATTGAAACAACAATAATAACCATCAGCAGCAAATGCGTCCATTAGGAATGTGCCAAACACTTCTGTTTATTGCAGAGACTGTCTTCCACACAATGCATTTATCTCTGAAAGAGGAATATTGGCTTTTGTCAGGCCTATTTGCGAGTATGGTTTTCTATATTACAGCCTTGTGATTGGTCATACGTTTGATATGCCTTTTCTGGAGAGAAACACTGAAATGACCAAGGAAGAGCAGTTATTGTGGACAATCATTATACTATAGATTATAAGTTGTGAAGGGTATGGAGTTGGTAATCTGCTCATCAAATGCAGGTGTTTGGCATCAGTGCCGGCGAAGCTGCAGACACAGAGCGTCTGTCTGTTCACTTCTTGAAGAAAAGACACGGCCATTAGAGTCCTGTGGGAGATACTTCACACCTGACTAGTACGCCGCCACTTCTTTTGTCCTCTCTCTTAATGAGGCCTCACTGCAGACTAGTGTTGTCGATTATTCCGCTCGCTCATCCACGTGACTGCACGCTGACTGCTGCCCAGGGCAGTGCTGGCAGGTGCACAGAGAGCTATCGCTCCAATACTCCATTGCTTCAGGGAACTTACTAACTGCAAATCGCTGTGTATTTAATGTTTTGAATAGATTTTTAACAAAGTTGTGTACACTGAGCTCTAAGCTATGATGTGTGATTACTGCATGAAGTCGTACAGAACAAACTGTCATTTTTTCATGTTGAAATAACATGCTTTTATAAAACAGTGGCAATAGCTATACCAATGTTCAAGAAATCATTATTAATATTAATCAGAGTAAACAATTCTTCAGCCAAGTAATATGGTTCACAGAATTAAAGGAACACTCCACTTTTTTTGAAAATAGGCTAATTTTCCAACTCCCCAAGAGTTAAACATTTGAGTTTTACCGTTTTCGAATCCATTCTCCGGGTCTGGCGGTAGCACTTTTAGCATAGCTTACCATAGAACATTGAATCTGATTAGACCGTTAGCATCTCGCTCAAAAATGACCAAAGAGTTTAGATATTTTTCCTATTTAAAACTTCTGTAGTTACATCGTGTACTACATTTTACATTTACGCATTTGGCAGATGCTTTTATCCAAAGTGACTTACATTGCATTCAAGATGCACATTTTACAATTGGTCTGTTCTTGCTTTCCCTGGGAATCAAACCCATGACCTTGGCGTTGCTAGCGCCACGCTCTACTGTTTGAGCTACAGGAAAGCTACAGGTACTAAGACCGACAGAAAATGGGTACAGAAGGCACAATGATATTACGCAGCAACGTGACAACCTGCTTGAACAGGAAGCGTGCTGGGGACTATTTTCAGGTGCTACGTAATATCATTGCGCAGCTGCACCCATGGTACGGCAGCAAAGTTCCTTGATTATTACGCAGGAATGAGAGTATAGTTCCTAGCCATATCGGTAGGGTTGGGCGATGTCTCCTAAATTGGCAGCTGACGATGTTTACAGTAAAACATCGTGATGGACGATGATATCGTCGTTTTTTTAATTAATACAAATATATAATTTACTATATCTGTATTTTACTATCTCTTTACATAAATACTATTTTCTACTTCAAAACTATATATAATTTTGTTATTTTACTAACCCAAATAATGACTCATCCGCGCTAGGTTGCACGTGAAGGAAAAAAGTAGCTTTCTTCCACTTAAGAAGAGTTGTGCACTTTTTATTTTAATAAATCTCTTTACATAAATGCTATTTTCTACTTCAAAACTATAATTTCGGTACTAACCCAGTGTTTTGTATGTTAATGTTGTTTTACGTGAATAATACCGAGTGAAGCACAAAGCTTTGTTTACAAAGGAAATCAATTCGCAGCCATGAATGGATTCATGACGAATGAGAGAGGTAGGCTGAGCCCAATTTAAGATTTGTCAGCTTTTTTTATTCTGTTTTGCGACTTCCGTGAATTTTAACAATAGGCCTAACGTTAGTCCATTTTATCCCACATAGACATCTCGTTTCTTTTCTCAAATCTTCACTCGCGTCGCACCCATTTTCAAAGGGAATTATAAACGTTTCTTCCTTTCGTTTGTTTATAAGTCTATTATACCCATTCACGTCCTTTACTGTGGGAAAGTAGAAAAACACTGTAGGATGAGTAGGCTACCTTTTTACTTACTTTTATTTAACACAGTTTGTGCTTGTTATTAGACTTGGTAAGGCGCGTCAAGTTTATTTGAATGGCGCATTTCACACACACAGGCCATTTTACTTTAGTTTTCTCTGGCAGTGAATAATCAAACATAGCTTAAATGTCTTGACCCTGTGGAAGATAAAATTCGCTCTTCAGAACAAGTGTCTTTGCAACATCAGGAGAACACATGAAGACGAAGATATTTGAGAAGGTGTCTACAGCTCGTGTTTCATCTCGCGCAGAGCGGTATATGATGCATCTTTGAGGGGAAATTAGGTTACCATTATTTACTGATAATCGTTTAAATGTTTTACAGGCTGTGGTGTGTTGTTTCACTGACGGAAGTGCTGAAATAAACATGCATGCTTATGAAATGGATGTTTGAGCCTCGTTTATTATTTCAAAATGTAGGCTATATCTGGCAAAGACTACAGTATTTAAAATAGAATATATGCATTAGTTATATTCTCAATATAATTTACAGAGCAATCCCTGCAAAGTTTTTAGTTTAACTATAGAAGAAGATTAGTGTGCGTCGCACTCACAACAAGACTCGCAATGGGGGGCGTGGCATCACAATGGTGGCGCTCCATCGTGATGTCAGTCAGCCATCATCGTCCATCGGCACAACCCTACATATCGGCCTTTTCCGTCTGTCTTAGTACACAATGTAACTACAGAAGAGTCAAGTTTTAAATAGGAAAAATATCGAAACTCTTTGGCCATTTTTGAGCGAGATGCTAATGGTCTAATCCGATTCAATGATCTGTGCTAAGCTATACTCTGTGCTACCGCCAGACCCGGAGATCGGCTGAATGGATTTCGAAAACGGTAAAACTCAACTGTTTATCTCTAGGGGAGTTGGAAAATTTGTCTATTTTCAAAAAAACTGTAGAAACTTAAAGCACATTAATATGAACGCTAGCGTACAGGATACCCCCACATCCCCCGCAGAGCAGAGAGCGGCCCCTGACCTAATTATAGTATGGTCCAGTTTTGTTGTTTAAATTTTAGTTAACTTTCTAAATTATCGAAATCTACAAAGTTTATCAGACTGGTAAATATTTAAGAAAAGGTAATCTAGAAATAAGTGAGGCTAAATAAAATTTAAAAAAAAACTGTCTGTCTGCATGGTATCACTAGTTGTGGGCAGGCCTCAAGATTTACAGCATATCAATAAATATATAATGTTCTGTAATGGGTCTATTGTGTTTACCCTCATTTTGCAGTGGCTTTGATCTCGTCGGAAATGTGAGTTGGGATTAGACGGAGATTAATTATATATTGGCGGTCATATCAGTATCTGCCAATTAATCACTTTGTAATGTTATTGATCCGATAAGTAAAAAGGCCAGTATATTTAAGCTGATAAATTATAGCCAAATGATCAAAGGACCGCTGCTCTACCAGCAGTATTTTTCCATTTTTACTCTGAGCCTGTGGGAATTTATTTTTTTATTTTTATTCAATTCACATTTTATTCTTATATTTCATATGTAAATATGAACTACACTTCTGTTCAAAAGTTGTATGGAGCCCCTAAAGGGACATGGTTGTGGGGAAAAAAAATGAGATGGGAGGAAAAATAATAAGTCAATGCTTTTGCGTTCTCTCGCAAAACCTTTGCGCTCCCTCAAGAAACTTTACATTCACTCGCGAAAACGTTTGAACTCTTTGCGAGTGAACCCAAAGTTTCTCGGGGGAATGCAAAACATTTGCAAGAGAATGCAGAAACATTGACTTATTATTATTTATTTTTTTATCACTCGTTTTTTCTCCACCTCCATGTCCCTTTAGGGGCTCCGTACTTATGCTCCCCAAGATTGCCAACAGTTTTACTGCTTAATATTTTTGTGGAAACCGTGTTATTAACCATTTTTAACTTAATCTTACTGACCCCTGACTTTATTTGTAAATATAATATCTTATATTTATTCAAATATAGTTTATATTTTATTCTTTATTCATTATATTTATTAAAGTTGATCTGGAATTGGAAGGGGAGCAATTGTTTCTCACCAATCAGTCAAAATCAGTCGAGATGTACAGTACATCTGTTTATGTATTGATTATCGGCTTCATTAATTATTGGTTTTTATTTGCAAAATTTTCCATAGCAGTGCATCCCTAGTCAGCACCATCCATTTTATGTTGTAGTTCTCTGTTAATCTTTCCGTGTTTCCACGTGAAGTGTAATTGTGCCGAGGTGGGATAATTGTAGTGTGCAGTTCTCACACATCGTTCACGCCGTAAGCATGTTCTGCATAAGCACCTGTTTCATGATAACGTGTTTTGCTTTTGTTTGCTTAATTGTGCAGGCCTGCTAGTGTTGAATTATCTTCTGCATAACGCACACACGCTCATTGGAACGTGTTCTTACACACACAATAATCAGGTACGATCAGAGGGAAGTGCTGTGGCAGGCCATATGCCTGTACTGCCATTCATCACGCCCCACACACCGCTCACATCGCTCCTCATTATAAAGCTCCGTCTCTACAAAAGCAAAGAAAAAAAAAAACAAGGCCTCTCCTACACACTTTTTCATTCTCAATTTCCCTCTGTTTTTTTGTTGTTGTTTTTTCGCCCATCTGTCTCGTTCCCTGGTCTGTTTCTCTTCCATCCCTGTTTCTGCTACACTCTTTTGCCCTCAAAAGCTTTGCTTTGTTCCTCTCAATCTGTTCCTCCCCACCCCCGTTTACCCCCCTCCTCCTCTCTTTAGCTGAGCTCTAGTATTAAGGTACAGCAGCGGTAGATATCGGTGTCTTCCATGCTGTGCCTTAGATGTGTGTGTGTGTGTGTGTGGCCATGTTTGCACGTGTATTTTTGTCCATGGTTGAGACAGCAAGGCTTTATCAAGTTAAGCACTGTCTGTTTTGACTCTTTAAGGAGGCCAGCGGAATCTGTAATCCCACCCAGCTGATTGTCACTAATCAGTGTTGTCTTTCTCTCTCTGTTTTGGCATCACCAATGTAGCTCACATAAATTGGAGAAGAGGATGGATAGGACCATTAACTTAACTTTGAGATAGTGCTAGCATTGTGACCTGCAACACTAAGGTTGCTGATTTAAACCATACGATTCACTATTGGTAGGGTTACTGAAAGAACGGTATGTTTCACCATTGTGCACTTAAACATTCGACTCTATTCTGAAATGCTTTGAATGAAACGTGCCTGCTTAATGACAAATCCACCCACAGTGGTGTCATGTTGTCTGTACAAATTAACTGAGCATTTACAGTATCTGGATCTGGTCCAGGTACATCAGCTCTGGCTTCTGGCCACCTTAAGCTTAGCCACTGACCCCTGCAGCCAACCTGACCTTTAGAACCAAGCTTTGTCATATTTATATTGTGATTTTTTTAATAGGGTTTTAGTTTATTTTCTCTTTTACAAACTTTACATTATTATAGGCTGCACGTTCATGTTTCAGAAGTCTTATATACCTATAGTTTTTATATTAAGGTAGAACTTTAAAATAAATCGATGCATATAATACACACTTGCACAGTGGGGTCCAAAAATATTGAGACCTATAGTGAAAATGCATTAAATAATAATAATAATAATAATAATAATAATAATAATAATAATAATTATTATTATTATTATTTAGTGCTGTTAAATGTTATAAATTATTAATTGCATCCAAAATAAATTTGTGTTTACATAATATATGTGTGAGTACTGTGTATAATTATAATGTACTGTGAAATACACACACATTCATGTATATATTTATATAAGTTATATTATATATAATTATCAATATTTTATATATATATATATATATATATATATATATATATAGAGAGAGAGAGAGAGAGAGAGAGAGAGAGAGAGAGAGAGAGAGAGAGAGAGAGAGAGAGAGAGAGAGAGAGAGAGAGAGAGAGAATAATGAGATGTCAAAACGATTAATTGCGATTAATCACATCCAAAATAAAAATGGGTGTTTACATAATATATGTGTGAGTACTGTGTATAATTTTATATATATATTTTGGATGTGATTAATCGCAATTAATCGTTTTGACATCTCATTATTATTATTATTATTATTATTATTATTATTATTATTATCAGTAGTTTAATACAAATTATTCCAAAAAAAGTAATATTTAGATTTAAAATTAATTGATAGAATTGTATATCAAATTATATATTTTTTGTTAAATAAAGAATTCCAGATTTTCAATGTGAATTGAGATTTTGGACTCCATTGTATTAAAATGATGCATTTAATTAATACATTTTTTAATAGTTTAATTACCAGAGAAACACATTATTTGTGTGCATGTGTTATTTTAAAGGCCAGGTGTTCACTTCAGCGCAGTCATTCCGTCACATCTCATGTGATGTATTGTGATTGTATATGAAGTTGACTTAGGCTTCCATTATGGCCCCATGCCAGGTTATATGAATGTGTGAGTGTGTGTGTGGGTGTGTTGGGCAAAAGCCGGTCAGAGTGCTTGCTGTCTGTTAATGCTACAGCTTTGCTAATTTGTTCCATGGTTTGCTCTCTGTGTTGGTGGTTAGCGGGGGGTGAGCATTGTCCTTCATTACCCTAATCACTGTGAAATGACTCCAACGGACATTTATCCAGGCCTGAATATAAGGGAGGAGTTCATATCGCAGCATTAGGAACTGCTGTTGAGAAAGAAATGTCTAGCATAATAATTCATTTTTGCTTGCATCGTAGAAAATGATTATAGGCTTAATTAAGATAATGTTTAGCCTTTTGGGTTTACTCAATTTAACAAGCATGTTTACTAAGCTAATAATGTATCCTTATGTAAACATTGTAAACCAACTGGCCTATTCGTATTTTTGCCCATTAGCATTATGTAAACACTTTTACTGCCATTCTGGCAGCATATTCAATGTGGTATTATGCGTGTTGGTTTATGTTGTAATGTCAAAACTGAGAAAAATCGGATGATTTTAAAATGTCATGTATGCCAACACAATTTTGTTGCATTGTGTTTCCCATGTATGTGCACTCATTATCTGCACCTCCAGTTACTGCATTTTAATGAAGAGCTTCTTGACCTTTTTATAAAATATGTTGAGTAAGTACACATTTGCGTGGGATAATTACAGTTATGGAAAGCTTTTCTGGGTATTTATAATTTCATTATTGCTGTGTTCAGAAATGATTCTGTTACAAATAACAGAATAATAACAGATTCTGTTTCCTGAATTTGGTCATCATATATTGACGACCTAGACTCCTAACATTTATGGGAAGGTGTGATTCCCCAGTCTGTTTTTGTAATGACTGTGGAGACAAGCATCTCATAACACTCATAACACAGCACCCCTTCTATGGTTTGAATATCATCAAGGTCAGAGTGAGCTCACATTAATTATTCATGAGGGGTTTTACCTCTCATTCGGTTGTTTTTTGCCATCCTCGCTCTCTCTCTCACTATCCCTCCCGTCAGTTTCGCACCCCCTCCCTTCACCTTTTCCCTTTCTCTCACTTCACTTTTACACTCACAGCGATATCTTTCCTTTGCATCTCTTTATAGCTTTTCTGGGGCCAGTGACTCTGGTGTATCTACTTCTAGCAACCAACCCCAAATCAACACACACCACAATGATGCACACGCTTCTTACCTGGACCCCCGGCACCTACCCCAGTTCCCTATTGCGTGAAGAATAGTGCAACCCTTGATAGTGGGGCAATGTGATAAGAGAGAGTGGTTGCTGGTGGATTCTGGATTAGTAAAGGAGAGCGAGACTGCATGAGTGAGTGCGAGCGAGGGAGAAAAAGAGAGAGGAGGGGGGAATGGGAGGTGCTGCATCAGCCAGGCTGAGCCAGGACGCAGTAGCCGCACAAGCAGCGTGCTGAGCTGAGGGATCTATTGTTCCTCTGGCTTTTTTTATTTTTTCTCCTTCACTCAGACCTCATTCTTCTCCACTGACCCAGAGAACACAGTGAAGAAGAAAGAAAAGGAGGGAAAATAGAGGAGTTAGGAGAGACAGAGACAAGTGGATTACCCTTTCCTGGAGGAACCTCGTGCAGAAGAGTGAGAGGGACAATAGCAGGCACACTTTCCCCTGTGCCGCATCTTCTCGTGCATACATCTCCTGCTGAGTGTGTGTGCATCGTGCAGGTCTGTTTGGCCAGACTTGTGCCGTGTGGATCTATCTGGCTAAAGCCATGGGGCTGGCCAGCAGGGCGGCAGGGAGAGGGGGCACTTCAGCAGGGGCTCTTGCTTCCCTCTTCAGAGTAGCTCTGCTCTTTTTTGGGCTTTGGGATGTCCAGACGCAAACAGTTGCCAACACAAAACCCACCTACATCTGGCAAACAGGTATGGCTGTTTTATCCAAGCACAAGTATGCTTAATTTTGAACATTGGTTAGTGTGTTTTGTTGTGTTAAGAGACAGGTTTGTGATGAGAAATAGATGCTGACTTCATGCCAGAGTCTAAATGTCCCAGTGAAAGTACATTAATTGGAGGTTACTTGTAACAGGTGACAGTATATTTCAGTGTGCATTTAGACTAAAGACATTTCTGTGACATATCTGTAAGTCCTGGTACTTAGTTCTTGTCAGGGCAGTGAGAATATTTAAGTGTATACTGTTGCTGAAGAGTGCTTGATACAGAATGTGTGGGATGGTCTTCAATTCACTAGTAACCCTCCAACAGACTTTTACAAGATGTGTAGCCCCATAGTACATCCTGAAAGATGAAGAGGAAAAAAACATGCACTTGATTAATATTATTGCACAATAATTAAGCACATAAATATCCCTACAATTGATGTGAATAAGTAGTTTGCTTTCCAAAAGCAGCATGGTCAAAAATGGTAAAATGACTATGATGCCCCAAGAAAAGTAATACAAGGCTTAGTAGGTGAATATTGAAGATGTTTGAAGTGCCTGTAGAGTCATGCTCTGGTTTATATATGCGTTTGGTGGAATGCAAAGCAGTTGTCTCAGGAGGTAATGTGGAGTGTTGTCTGGTTATGGGGTGGTGTCTCTACACCTATCAGGTGCAGATTTGGCATGCATGGGACATCACCGGCAGTGGAAGTGGGGGGATGGAATAAGCTAAAGGGGGTTAGTCTGTTTCGGGTGCATGGGATGAGGAGGGGTAGGGCGAACTGGGAGGCTGAAATGGTTCCTCTGGACTGGCCACAGATCGATGGGTCATTTGGCCAGGGTCTCAGGCAGGAATGGATGGAGAAGCTCTGGATCAATGAAGAGGGTGCAATGGGGCCACTGGTGTCCTGCTGGAGTTGATCAATGCACGGCTTCATAGCTGGACAGGATTGGAATCCTGCAGGATCAATGAGAATTCTGAAGTCTCTGGTCTAACTCAGAAGGAGCCTGATCAATGTGTGGGGTGCAAATCTGGAGGACAAGGTGGTCAATGGATCAGTGGTTTCAAGAAATGGTTGTAGAGTCTTTAATGAGCAGACTTTGTTAGTGTTATGGCTGTAGTAGTGTCAGGAATATCGCGCTAGTGTGGTGCAGTATCCTGCCCACACTACTATCACTGAGTGCAGGAGATTAAACATGGAGTGAGTGAGGACAAGCAGATTGGCTAAAGCAAGTTAACCTACATACAGCAGAGCCTCGCTTTTGGATTTCCCATAAACACATGCATAGTAAGTCCTAAAAGTAAACCCAAGTGCTTGGTAAGCACTTGACCTCAGAATTTCAAGTAAGGCCAGTTAAGCAAACCTCAAGCTTTCGTGGACATGGGCTAATCCATCCCTTCCAGCTGTTGCTGTTTTCCAATGATTCTCTCAATATTTTAGTGTTTTGATAGGTGGGAAAATGGGGCCAAAGCAGGAGACTAGTACAACAGTGTTAGCCTATCTGCAGTGCTCATATGGGAACAAATCAGTTTTTTGATAAGAGCACAATACATTTTGTGACCATGACAAATGGCCCTGGCAGTATGCATCAGTACAGAATCGGATGTTCCGCAGTCAGCAGAGAGTTTATTGTAGGAATAACATTTCCCATAGTTCCCCTTGGATTGTTCTGGATAGAGAAGGCTAGGAGGCAGCACTTTTGACATCTTTGTCATGATGCAAAACATTCCTTATTTAATACATACTTGATACATAGTGTCATTGCAACCCACTATAACTTTCAGTTCTCAAAACTTCCTCCCCAGTTTTACTGAAACTTGGCTGCAAAAGTGTCTTGAACTTTCCCAAGTTTGTTTTATCATGCAAATTAATACATGAACTCCAAAACATGGCCATCCATGTTTAAACACCAATAGCCTATTGGGTGGGCAGCAGGGCTGCTCAGTTCACATGCAATGGGGTGTTTCTGAAAGGCACAGCAGCAAGAAACTCTCTTATTTTAGACTCTGAGAGTTGATTAAAACCTGCGGGCTGTCAATAAGCCATAATTTATTTCAGTCCTGAAAGATTTGACAGTGTAGTTTGTTTTTACATGTCCCTGTTTTCAGGGCTGTGAGGCTGTATTTGAAGGCTCTAGGGAAGCGTCTGGCCCAGTTTATTATTTTGTATCTTCCTATATTACACTGTAAACAGTACCCCTTTTTGACACCATTGCATTTGTGAAGGGCATATCAGGATCATGACTTCATTTTGTAGAGTTTATTGGAAACAATCTCGTGTTTTGGTGCTGTTCTGTACAGTGTTTCATTTAACTGTATTGCTTTGCCTTCCAGAGGTTTACCTCTGTGTGACCGTCATTCTCCAGGGCCTCTATGTGGGCCATTCCCTGCCCTACAGCTGCCCGATATAACACATGCACACTGATCTTAATCGACAGGGCTGAACTCTCTCCCTGGTCAACATTGTGCTTAGTGGTGGCGTACATGTGGGAGGAAGCTATTGAGTCCGGCAGGACCCTTCCCCCTTTCACCCCGCCCACCCAGTCCAGCAGATGAGATGCCTTTTATTCCCTCTGAAAGTGTGAATCTGCCTTTACAGCCCTATTCACTAATGTCCACCCTTCTGGTTCCTTCTTTCAGCACCTTTCACCTTTCCCTTCAGCATCCTTTTCTTTAGGTCAACCTTTAACCCTGTGGTTAAAAGGGTCTTGCGAGGGCATGTCAGTGCAGGAGAACAGAGGGGATCTATTGGTGGCAAGAGGCCAAGTGTCAAGCTGTTAATTCAAGCATCTTTGCTCAGTCAAACTTCAGTACCAAAGACACCACCTGAGGACTCCATAACAAGACTCTGGATCCCAGGGAAAACGCATCCATGTGCTCCTTCAGTGTGCTGGCTAATCATGGAGAAAAATAGAGGAAGAAAACATATGGAAGTGTGCAAACATTCCCCAAGTGATCAAGCTGTAATTATGCCCAGCCATCAGCCTGAATTTTGCCGCGGAGCCAGAGTTAGGCGCAACCATTATGAGAAGGGATGAAATGATGATTTTTCTTTCGGATTCATCAAGTGCCAAATTGCTGCTGCTTGTCTGGGTACTTAACTTGAGTATGGTCCAGCTGCTCACAACAACCTGCCTGACAAGTGCCGCCCACACGGAATAGTCCGTCTCACACAAGAGCCTCGTCACAGTGCCGCTTTAGCTGTCTTTTAGTTTTTTGTGGCATCATTTTCAACGCTTCTCTTCTTTAATTGTGTGTCAATGTTTTCAGCCTTACCAGTTTGTGCTAGGTCACCTCCTGCTGCCGTTTGTTGCTCTTAGGTTAGCATCTGTGTGCTCCCTCGCTCTTTTCTTCTTTCGTCCTGAAAACCGAGGGGAGAATCTTGATGAGTGCTCGCCAAAAGATGACAAAAGACAGTCTGACAGCGTGATTTGTTCCACTTGCCCCCTTCACTCTTTTCCTTTTCTTTTGCTCACACATGCACACTTGCGCTCACGCACCTCATTAGTTTGCTAAGAATGGATTGCCGCCTGCCTGTGCATGGGGGGGCAGTTGTAATTACCTGGGTGTGTGGCACAAACCCTTTTTTTCACATCTAACGGCAGCTTTCTGACAAGATGCTGAGATGGCAGCTTCTGCTTTTTTTCCACTGACAAATTTGTATTCCTCAGACATTGCATTTATTTATATAGTCTGTAACACTAAAGAAATTGATGATGATTTCAAAAATTAACTTTAGAACTGCCCTTTGATTTCAGACTACAATCAGATAAGCTTGTAACTGATGTGTTGTACTAAACACATTAGCGGAACAGCACAATGCGTTCCTGATGCTTTCTTCCTCTCTCTCTCTCACTCACTAAAGCTCACGTTCCTGCATGTAGGCTGCTAAGCTTTCCTGAAACGTGCAAACGTGCAAAGGGATTGCACTCATTATGCTAAACCGCTTTAACACAGTCATACACTTCCTGTCCAATACCTCCTAGAAGACCTGTCTACGAATAATTTTACAAAAAGAGAAGATTTGTGCTTTTTTTCTCCCACCCATGATGTCAAATACACATTTGCAGTATGAGAATATTTCCTATTGAGAAAAGTTTGAGGTTGTGGTCACAGTGTGTATGCCACTTGCTTACTCTCCTAACCCTTAGTTTTCTCTCATTGTCTGTCTGTTATGTCGTTTACACACACTTGAGTGCCAAGCTTGTCTGTGAGGAGCTGAGCCGAGCAGTGGCATACTTTATTGTGTAGCGACTATTCTGATGGAGATATAAATAGCAGACAGGTTGAGCCAGGCAGCAGCTGAGCTCTGGCTCTAGATCCACGCTACAGACACTAATGGGAAAGAACCTGGTTGAGGTGGGAGTGAAAGATGGAGAATAAACAAGAACAAAAAGACTGTTTATCATCTTAGTTGATTCTTTAGTGGTTCTCTACATTTTCACAGCGCTTGGATAAACGCATTTGTGCATATGATTGCTGTCTCACATACAATGAAACACCTGCAGCTTTTGGCATGGGTGGCACAATTTGGCACTGTAGCATAAGATAAATAATGCCTCTCTGATAGGTTTAGTCTGATTTTAATTATAGCAGAAAAGTAACTTCTTTATGGATGTATGAGAATTTCTTAACAATACTCACACACCCATTTACGATGAATCAACACATATCCACAATGCAATCCATATACGGTATATATACAGTGAGGAAAATAAGTATTTGAACACCCTGCTATTTTGCAAGTTCTCCCACTTAGAGATCATGGAGGGGTCTGAAATTGTAATCGTAGGTGCATGTCCACTGTGAGAGACATAATCTAAAAAATAAAATCCAGAAATCACAATGTATGATTTTTTAACTATTTATTTGTATGATACAGCTGCAAATAAGTATTTGAACACCTGAGAAAATCAATGTTAATATTTGGTACAGTAGCCTTTGTTTGCAATTACAGAGGTCAAACGTTTCCTGTAGTTTTTCACCAGGTTTGCACACACTGCAGGAGGGATTTTGTCCCACTCCTCCACACAGATCTTCTCTAGATCAGTCAGGTTTCTGGCCTGTCACTGAGAAACACGGAGTTTGAGCTCCCTCCAAAGATTCTCTATTGGGTTTAGGTCTGGAGACTGGCTAGGCCACGCCAGAACCGTGATATGCTTCTTACAGAGCCACTCCTTGGTTATCCTGGCTGTGTGCTTCGGGTCATTGTCATGTTAGAAGACCCAGCCTCGATCCATCTTCAATGCTCTAACTGAGGGAAGGAGGTTGTTCCCCAAAATCTCACAATACATGACCCTGGTCATCCTCTCCTTAATACAGTGCAGTCGCCCTGTCCCATGTGCAGAAAAACACCCCCAAAGCATGATGCTACCCCCCCCCCCCCCCCCCCCATGCTTCACAGTAGGGATGGTGTTCTTGGGATGGTACTCATCATTCTTCTTCCTCCAAACACGGTTAGTGGAATTATGACCAAAAAGTTCTATTTTGGTCTCATCTGACCACATGACTTTCTCCCATGACTCCTCTGGATCATCCAAATGGTCTTTGGCAAACTTAAGACGGGCCTTGACATGTGCTGGTTTAAGCAGGGGAACCTTCCGTGCCATGCATGATTTCAAACCATGACGTCTTAGTGTATTACCAACAGTAACCTTGGAAACGGTGGTCCCAGCTCTTTTCAGGTCATTGACCAGCTCCTCCCGTGTAGTTCTGGGCTGATTTCTCACCTTTCTTAGGATCATTGAGACCCCACGAGATGAGATCTTGCATGGAGCCCCAGTCCGAGGGAGATTGACAGTCATGTTTAGCTTCTTCCATTTTCTAATGATTGCTCCAACAGTGGACCTTTTTTCACCAAGCTGCTTGGCAATTTCCCCGTAGCCCTTTCCAGCCTTGTGGAGGTGTACAATTTTGTCTCTAGTGTCTTTGGACAGCTCTTTGGTCTTGGCCATGTTAGTAGTTGGATTCTTACTGATTGTATGGGGTGGACAGGTGTCTTTTATGCAGCTAACGACCTCAAACAGGTGCATCTAATTTAGGTTAATAAATGGAGTGGAGGTGGACATTTTAAAGGCAGACTAACAGGTATTTGAGGGTCAGAATTCTAGCTGATAGACAGGTGTTCAAATTCTTATTTGCAGCTGTATCATACAAATAAATTGTGATTTCTGGATTTTTTTTTTAAGATTATGTCTCTCACAGTGGACATGCACCTACGATGACAATTTCAGACCCCTCCATGATTTCCAAGTGGGAGAACTTGCAAAATAGCAGGGTATTCAAATACTTATTTTCCTCACTGTATATATATATATATATATATATATATATATATATATATATATATATATATATATATATATATATATATATATATATATATATATATATATATATATATATATATATATATATATCTCATGTTCTCAACGCTGTGGTCTTGCATCCACATTTTTAATTATCAGAAGTAGACTTGTTTTCTGCCTGGTTCGACGTTGGGAGTCTGATGTGAATCAGGGATGCACGATATTATCGGTACGACATCGGAATCTATATTTAAAAAAATTATGCCGATATGATAACGTCTTATGCGCCTGAAATTACTCACCTGTGCAAGGAGTGCTATAGCGATAAGATCATGTCAGCAGTATGGTCAATCTTGAAGTGAACTTGTATGTCAACAAGCAAAAACCATACTTTGCATAGTGATTTATATTGACAGTTTGAATTTGGGAATGCGTGTACAGAAGGACGTGACCGTCAACAGTGACTACCGTGCCCACCCGGTAGAATGCTATATATATTTAGTGGGGGCACTGTTGTTATAGTAATACAATTAAAAGTAGAATACACAAATACATTGAAGTTATTTCTTTTTCTGAATAAATAAAGCAGTAGTAAGCTTGACACTTGTAAATTATATGCTTTTATATTCAGTTTATTAATCTGTAATACAATTTTATGAAATGGATGATCCAAGGAGCTGTAAAATTATTGTAGAATTTTTATTTGAAGCTAAAGACAGCAACTGAAGTCATGCCACCCCCACTTAATGTGCACAAACGTTAAATCCAAAAATAAAATATTTAGGTTACAACTGCATCTATTCTGGGGTGAAAAATTACTGACTTTATTATTGTTATTTTTCAGAGCTTTTAATACACTCTTATTATTATTATTATTATTATTATTATTATTATTATTATTATTATACATTTATTTATCTTTAACAAGTATCCTTTTGGTAAGGAGACCTCAGAAATCTGAAAACAGAATGAAGAAAAAAAAACAAATGGGGAAAAAATAAACGTATATCGGTATCGGCATCAGCCAAAATGAGTTGAAAAATATCGGCATATCGGATATTGGCAACAATCCAATATTGTGCATCCCTAATGTGAAGGCTGAGTGTAATAAGTGAGTTTGGGCGTGAGTGGGGATTTCTAATCAGCTAACCGTAATCTGGCTTGACCTTTTTGAATCCAAGAAGCATTGAGATCAAATGCCAAGTTCAGAATACGTTTCTAGCAAGCTACAGTAGCTATATGGAATTTGTGTTACAGAGCCATATCTATCTCAAAAGCCTCAGCATCCCTTGAATGTAAAGTAAGTAAAATCATAACTAAACTGTCTGATCATCCTAGAATTTTGGGACATTTGTCCCAAAATTTCCCCCCTTTGTCAACCTCAATCAAGTCTTCAGAATTTATAAAAGAACAAAGAAAAAAAAATCAAATGCAACACACATTGGCAGAAGTAGCAGTATGGTAATGTGGAAAGGTTAGCATTTATCAAATGGCAACTTGTCAAATATCCATTTATTCTGCCACCCACTCAACACCTTCTATTTTTACATCCACACACTTCCATTCTCATTTTCACCTCCTTTGCTTAACATGCACAGGTATCATTTAGAGTGGGGATGGGTGGGATATGCCCCTATCACTTTTTATCAAGGCTGGTTTTGTCCCTACTACTTCATGAAATTGCTTGCTTGAATTGCCCAAAAGAAGAATCTCCATTTGTTGAGCTGGATTTTCCTATATATTGTGCAGTTTTTTTCTCAACGGTAGAAAGTTGAAGTGTTTTCACGTACAGACACATACCCACACATACAGACACATACCCACATACACCACACATACCCATATCCACAGCAATCCCTAAACAAAACATAAGCATAGATATCCTTATTCCTAAAATACACCCATTGCCATTCAGATGTAATTTGGGTTATCAGGGTAATTTGGGGTTAGTTATATTATGTTAGAGTGAATTAGATGCTGGCTCCCTTACGTTTGGTAGTTAAGAGCTTGTCAATGAATGTCTCCTTATAAAATACTGGGGTTGAAATTTAAGAAATGCTTACAGGTGGTTCTCTGTCTGAATACTGTGGAATCTACTCCAGAAATCAATTCTTCATATCACTTTGAGGGGTTTTTTCCACCCCAGTTTAGTTGTGATGTTTTAATAACCCAGTGGAGATTTGTCTGTTTGCTCTTCTGTTGGGAGCTTAAAATAGATCATTTTCTGGGAAATGAAAGAGAGAAGACAAACATCGGCGATTTTATCCATGTCATTTTTCATGGCCAGGTCTGCAGGGCTTACTGTAAGTGAGTTACCAGGGACCCTCAATTCATCATAGTTACGCCGAGCACTCAGCCATAGTCCCTGATGGAACTGCCCCCAGACTTCTGTTTTCCCACAATGCACCATTACACAGTGCGTACGTACCTCGTTTGCTTCATTGCTTGTTTTGTATTCAGCAGTTGAAAGTGTCCTGAAAGTGAAGCTCTCTAATGCAAAATTATGTTAAATGATTCATGAGACCAGTGTTGTGTGATTGTATGAGACCGCCAAACAAGATGCTTGAAATACTGTCACGAGGCTCTCAAGATCCTCAAGTTGTACTCAAGTGCTCAGAATACTTTACTGAGAATGATATCGCTTCAGTCACATTGACTATGCAAGGTTCTCCATGTAATGCAGTCAGCATGTGAGTGGTTATGAGAGATGAATGAGTCTTGACAAGTAAATTTGGTGGAAAATTGGCTGAAAATGTCTGGTATTTTTTCCAAATGATTCATTTATTGAGATTTCACAGTAATCCAGACTCCTGTTCTTTATGTATGTTGTGCCTTCCATACACACGCTCTTGTGTGCATAAAATGTTTAAATTGGATATGTTAAGTCTCTAGAGAATTAAAAAGATTTCATATTTAAAGTGGGAGAGATGAAGGAAATAGTCTGTGTGACAGAGAAAGAGACTGTTTACAGTAATCTAAATGGCAAGGCTTAGACTTAAGTCCAGCATTACTCGTATGTGGATGCTTGATAGATTATAGATTAGACAAAAAACATTATTTAGTGCATTCTAAGAAGATTTGTAAACTATAGCCTATTGAATATGCCCTTAATGTATACTCATCTTGCATTACATATCACTATGCCTTTCATATTGTTGAAAACCATCATGTCTATATGGGGTTGAGGCGGTGTGTAATTTAGCATTTTCCTATAAAGCGTGCATGGATTTTTCCATAATATTTTCATAATCTAGTTATGCAGCATTGTGTATGATGCTATTGGGATTGTTTACAATGTCCAATCCCTCATCCACAGCACACAGACATGCCCATTGATGATTCATGATTCATAATTGTCCTATTAAATATGCTTTACTGGAGTGTTTTCCACTTAGAAAATAGAGTAGTTGTACATCAGACCATTTTATAGTGCCTCAAAATCATCTACCAGCAAAAATAAATGTTTTATTCGAAAAAATCTAATTTTTTTGGCCGAATGTTGGTTTTTGTTTAGGTTCACACAGTCCAGTCTGTCCTGTCAAGCACATAGCAGGGCACCTGTCTCCAGTGTGCCAGCTCTCAAATTTAATTTGTGGCATTCACATCAAACACAAGCTTGAATGAGATTTGAAAGCTAGCACACGGGAGAAAAGTGCCCTACTACAGTGCTGACAGGCTAGTCAGCATCTTTCTCCAATGAACAACATATCTTTGCATATTACAGTTGAAGATACTTTAGCGTTTTATATCATTATCAAATGAGATTATATTCACTGTATGGTTCGAAATATGATATATAAATATTTCAGAGGGTTGATGGAATTACTACACAACAGCAATGCGTACAATTCATTGTATTTTTACCAGCTGATGGTACCAGCTCATGAAGTGCTTATAAAATATGTCAAATGTGAGTCAAAAGAAATGCAAAACACAAATGAAGGTCCGCTGCAAGGAGACGGCATTTCTGACACCTGTACCAAACTGTAATGGGCAACATGGCTCCTAACTAAAAAAAGAAAAAACGGGTACGCTTGGGCGTGTTGTCCATTTTAGGGTTGCATCTTTTGACATAACCTCCTGCTTTTAGTTTGTTTAGATGTCTTTGGTCTGTGTTGATAACTGCTCCAGTGTTCGACTGGAAGCAGACTGAGGGCATTTTCACACCTGAAAGTCTGCACCAAGGTCCGAACCGAAGTTCATGTTTTGATACATTTTATACATTTGGTTAGTTTTGGTTTGGTTTCACATTGCAATTATGCAAGCGCACTAAAGAACTTTACATGACACACTTGCGTCCACTCGTCATCATCTATGTGGGCTGCATCTGGACAGTGATTGGTTTGTAAACGGACGTGCGTCTGACGTCAGCGTCTTTGACAAGAATGAATGAACAGACGCATATCGTTGCCACTATTGAACAGTGCGCATTGCTTGACTATTTTCTTTTCGTTACGTTTAAAAGTGGACATTTCAAGCTTTATATACACTCACTCATTTCTCATGTTTGTGAGACAAGTGGCCTGCTGAGTTTCGGTTTATTTGAGACGCGCTCCAGTTCATGTGCAAAGCATGTGATCGCTCCCGCGATTATTGTCTGCTATAGACTATTTGCTTCTTATTAATTAAATCCAGGCAATTATCTGATTAAACGTTGATTCAAATTAAGATACAATTTATACGAAACGAAATTCACATTAAAGAAAGGCTTTCTAAGCAAAATCATAAAAAATTTCTTTCAAAATCATTTCTGACCTTCTGTCTTCTGACATATTGCGCATCTTTTCACTTTTCATAATCAATGTAGCCTAGATGAAGTTTAAAAATAACGTTATAATATTTAAACATAAACAGGAACTTCCTGTAAATGGTCTGAAAATACGAACCATACAGAAAATGCTTTCACACTAGAAACGAACCGAATCTTTGTTCAGTTTGATCCGGACCGAGACTACCTCTTTTCGTCGGACCAAATTTCGTCTGTTTGGTCCGGACCGTGGTACGGGTGAGGTTTCACACCTGTCATTTTGATTCGGACCAAATTGAAAAGTCCGAAATTCCGGACCAAACAAGATCCCTGAGACCCCTGAAAAAGGTGGTTCTCGATCTGCTTCCGAAAAACTCTGGTACTTGTTTGATGTGCACCAGGGTTCATATGGCAGCACTCGCTCTTATTCAAATGAACCACACTAACAGAGCAATTGCACCAGAGTTTGTTTTAATCGAACCAAACCTGCCAGGTGTTAGTGTAACGGAGGCCAGCTAGTAGTTGCTGTGCGAGTAAACCTCACCTCTCTGATCTCAAGAGACACTCTAGCGACTGATTCTAGTGTGCAACCTTTAGCCTCCTTGTTAGAGTGTCCGACTCTCATGTTGGTAGACCCTGGTTCGAATCCCGTTTGGAGCAGGTGGTTTGAACAGGAGGGGTTACATGAGCACAACCGTACTGGCTTATTATTGAATCTCAATTGATTTTGTATACATTTTAACTAGGTGGTGTAATGGTTTACAAAACTGACGGTTCAGTACATACCTCGGTTTTCGAACCACGGTTCGCTTTTTTTTATTAAACAGTGTTTTACTGAACAAATTGTGTATATCCTTAAATTAATTAAAATATAATTTTCTGCTAAAATGTTCTGCTATACAAATCTCTGCTAATGCTGTAAACTATAGGGAGCCCTTACTTGCACATTACTAAATATACATGTAATGCTACGTGACATTGTTTACAAGCTGTTTTATTGACGTCTTATTTCCGTTGAAACACTGATTGAGTGATTACATGACATATGATACGTTTCAGTAAGTTGTAATGTATCCTCAATAGGGCTGGGTATTGACACACAATTCAATTCGATTTCAATTCACAAGCTTGCAATGCGATTAGATTCCGATTCAATTCAATATTGATTATTTTGGATAAATATCAGGTACAATACATGGCAAATTTTCTCAAGGAAAACAAATCTCTTAACTAATGCTGTAAACCTACTATAATATTGAAGGTAAAAATGTACAGATTTGTATACAAACACTTAAATTACACTTACATTTGTTTTTATAATAATAATGTTATATGAAATATAAACATTTAAATGGTGGCTGTCATAAAAACTTACCACATTTATTCAAACATGCATTGAAGAACTTAAAATTATAATGAATATGTAATATGGTGCATATATTTATCAAAATGCTCCTCTCTGGAGCTGACTAACGAATTACTAATGATTGCTAATTCGTTAATGATTCGACTAATGATTTTTCTGAATGTGACTTTACATGACATTGTTTACAAGCTGTTTTACTGACGTCTTTCCACGGTTGAAACACTGATTGAGTGATTCCATGTGACCTGATACGAATTTCGGTAAGTTGTACTGTATCTTTTAACACACTTTCAGATGCTCATTCATGTTTATGTCGCACAGTAACTGGTATTAAAGAGGAGAAAAGATCAGTTCATGTGCCGCTTCTCTTGAGCTGAGCCAGAGCGATCTCACGCCACAGCGCCAAACCGGGATTCGTTTATGAATTTCGTAATAAAATGGATGTAATTTGAAATCTGAGTCTTTGTTTCATATCAATAGTAACAAAGCAAAAAGATTATTGCGATTTATTGGATGGTGGGCGCGCTAAAATGTCCCGTTCATTCATGAACTGAAAACAGTGTGACTAATCGATTCTTGGGATTTAAGAATCGTTATCGGTTCGTAAAAATGAGAATTAATTAAAATCGTGAAATCAAAAAAAAAATTACCCAGCCCTAATCCTCAACATACCTTAAGTTTTTAATTCATGTTTATTCTTCAACTAGGAAGAGATGATTGCGTTCACTTGCCCGCCACGCTGCCGCTTGAACTGAGACGCGCAAATACAGAATACTCAATATGTTTGTGTGGGAACACACAAGTGTGTATGTATAAGTATGTTCCGTGCTTAAAACAAGCCTATTAGTAACTGTTAAAGATTGCATTCGGTACACTTTGTGCACCGCACCGGAAGTCCTGTATCGAAATGGTTCGGTACGAATACATGTACCGTTACACCCCTAATTTGAACACATTTTCTTTGAATCTGCGTAAAATAGAGCGGAAACCAGTTTCTTACAGGACTATATTATTAGTCTAAGTCAGGGGTTTTCAAACTGTGGTCCGGGGACCCCCAGGGGTCCTCCAGAAGGTTCTAAGGGGTCCCCAGAAAATTTCAGAGGATAAAAAGACAAAGCAAAAATGTATTAAGTCTACTTAACATTCTAACTGTTTCATTTCTCTCCATATACATACTTTCCAGAATTGTATGTGTTTGCTTTGTATCTTTCTAGTGAATTTTTATCACTATAGTCCCCTTTATCTTAGCTCACTGGGGTTGTATAAGGCAGTATTCCTAACGCAGTACGTAAACTGCTTACATACGTTTAATGTGAAAGTTGCTTTTACAAATAATTTTTAGTTGAAAATGTTCTTCTTCAGGTTTATGCATCCAATATTAAGTATATCCAATTTTAAAATATATAGATGGATTTTAGGAAGGGGGTCCCTCATAAAAGGTCCTTGGCATCATAAAGTTTGAAAACCCCTGGTCTAAGTGACACAATTTTGCTAATAACTCATTAAAATGTGTAGCTACTGCCATTGTAGGGCAGCGCCATGCACCTTCTCCATCTGTCTCATTCATCCCCTTCTTTTTTGCTGTCCTCTGCAGACATCTGCCTTTCCACTTCATTTCCCCACCAGTCCTTCTGCAATCACCCCCTATTCCATATTGGATGTTTTTTTTTTTTTTTTCCTGCAGATGTTGTCTGGAGAAGTTTCCAAGAAACAACTGATCTGAGACATGTTTCTGTGTCAGTTGTCAACTAGGTGATGGAAACGGATTTAATGAAAACTGATAGCACTGGTTTTAATAGAGAAATGCAGGGTATACGTGTCGTGTACCAATGGAGGTTGATGCTTCTCTGCCAAGGTGATTCATTCTAGTTGTACAGTTTTACTGCCCAGTGGATTGTTTTTACGGTCAGGACCGGGAAATGGAAAGTCACAATGGGCTTTACAGTGCCTCTGTCTTCAAAGTGCTGTAGTTTGTTATCTATTGAATGCCTAATAGTAGGCAAACATGACAAAGGTAATTGTCCTGCATTATTTTCTCTCATGCTCTTTGAACAAAAGTGCAATCAGATGTCACTTGGAGTTTGCGTTCTTTAGCAGATCAGTCAGTTAGTTTTATCACTGTACACACTGAAATGTCAGACATGAACTGAATCACATTTGTTGGATGAAATTTGCTATCAAGCTCTTTTCTCCGAAAGTATAATCAGTCATGCATGCAGCGAGTTGGCTTCACTCCATTCAAGAGCTTGATTGCTCAACTGTGTGTTCTACTCCCTCCACACTTTCTCAAGAGCAGCACCGGACGAGTCTCTCCAGATCTGATCATCAGCATTCAAGAAGTGTTTTTGTGTAATTTTTGTGTGGCTTACATCTAGAGTCACGCAATCTCTCAAAAAGATAATTACGAATGTATTAATGCTGTGCTGGTTGACATGGCAGTTCTCTTGGCTTTGGCTATAGTTTTTGATCATATTATTGGATACCTATGCCAAGTGTAATTTTCTGTGAGCTGGTTGGTTTATTCTGTGAGTTAAAGGGTCTAATAGGACAAAGAGGGTATGAGTTTGTGAGTAGGAATTCTCAGTCCCAAATATGGCAACCTTATGTTAAAGAAAACAGGACATTGGTATTACTGATATGAGTTAAAATAACAATGTAGCATGATATATTCTACACTAATACATTTTAAATAAAAAGTACCATTAAAGGCCCACTGAAGTGCCTTGAGATGCGCAGCATTATTCAATTGTGTTGACGTAATTTCTACTGAAACAGGAAGACATGGCGGAACATGGCCCTCCCCCTTTTTTTAATAGCCAAATGCGTTTGTTTATTTAACAGCTCAGAGCCGTTGAGCTCTGTAAAGCCACAGTTTCCTCCTAATCTCTAACAGTTTCTCCTCCTTATCTCCTCCATATCTCTTTCAAATACAGCATTCTGTGCAGAATTAAAATGTGTCCGAATCTAATTTTCTGGTCTGCGCCGGCTCGCTCATATGATCCGCTCGTGTCTCTGCTATCGTGTGTGCGCATTGTGGCGGTTCGCGTGACACTAACGCGAAACCAGACTTCATTCGCCCCAATTGAAAGCCCATTTACACTGTTTGAATTGTTCCCTATCCTCTATATAGTGCACTATGTGCCATTCACCATGTAGAAAATAGTAAATGTTTGAAAAAGTGACTGATTTTAACCGCAGCTTCAGTGTATATTTATAATGTAGGGGGCGGGATGTTGGTCCTACCAGACTCCTATCTTCCTTGAAGGCGGGTACTATGTTGAAGTTTAAAACTATTGGATCTGCCCAGAGGCACTCTGGATCTGCCATAACCAATCGCTAACGTTTGGTCGTGAGGAATGTCATCTCAAACTAGCGCACGACATCAACGTCATCGTTCTCAGCCACTCCCTCTGTTCGTTGAATGGACCGGTTAAAATTTGACTGGAGAAAACCAGAGAATATACCGCAATCCCAGACGGAGTACTGAAGGAAAATGAAAATTGAGCGGAAGTACGTAGGAGGGTGGAGCCAGGCTAGGGATGTTGTAGATTCTAGAGAGCATTTGATTGGACAGAAAATCTAATGAGAAGCTGAAGTGCAGAGTGATGTCATCAAAATCATTGATCCATATTGGTGGTAGTGAGAGATTACGTTTTGAACGCTTCTAAATGTGAATTTTGCCATTGTTTTGTCACACTAGCTTAACGGTAAGGCTAACATATTCATACTAAAAGCAAAGCAACTTTAATTTTGATTTCATGGGGACTTTAAAGTACAATTAATTTTGTTAGAGTAATAACATAAACATTTTTAATGAGGGCATTACACCCTCAAAAGAAAGTGCAGTCCTAAGGGTTATCTATTCTGTCTGGAAATAACAACATTTATTTGTCTGACAGCATTTGTTGTTGTTGTTGTTATTTTTTATTCTCTAGGTTCTTGTCCCAGATTTGCACACTTGAGGTGGAGTTGCGGTTTTGTAGATTTGTAGACGTGTGATGGTGGTAATGTGCATCTGTGAGTCCAAGAGACTGAGACACTCACAAGCGGGCCTTTGTCATTCTTTACAGCATTACTTCCACAAAGCCAATCATCTTGTTCTTGACAAATGGTAGACCAGCAGACAGGTGCGTTGTGCCATCGAGAGAAAACTTCTGTTCAAAGTGTTTCGCATTTTGTGGTTCACTTATACTGTAGCATTTTCGTTTTGCTTTTGGCCTAAATTATGATGAGATTCTTCGCTTCTTTATAATAGCTGTTTGTGTCGTTTATTTTGCTGAAAAAAAATGGAAGCACTTCGAAAACAAAAAAGAACATTGCAGTGTAATACAGATGGTTGAATTCGCAGTGATGTGGATTGCACCGCTATTTCAGTCGGTCCCCTTAACGACGGAACATGGACAAAATAATAGAAAAAAGCTTGTTATAAATGTTTTGTACATAGAGCGAGCAATCAGTAGAGAGAAGTGGAGCGTGCTCGCTAAACACCCATCATCCAGTGCGGCGGGAGAGTTTGTGCGTGAGTGATGAAGTGTTCACCGCTCTCATTACAGTGGGACACAATAACACAGCCCTTCTTTTCGCCTTCGGTTCTCTCCATGCCACCGACTGCAATTTCATCTGTCCTTCATCTTAATGGAATGGCACGGACAGCCCAAGAAAAATGAAGTCTACATGTCTACATACTACATCAGTTTTCTCATTGTGAAAGCAGCCCATGCAGAATCTAAAGAAAAGAATCAAACAAGCTTGAAACAAACAAGTAGACAACCCTAGCTCAATCAGCTATCTATTTCTTTCCTTTGAAGTTCAGCCTCATTAAAAAAGGGAATAAACTAAAAAAGAGCCAGGAAAAAAAGAAAAGAGAAAAAAAGATGTGCAGCATCAGCAGAATTCAGCAGGCAGAGAGAAGGTGAACCCTGTTTCGTCCCATTCACAATCCACCATCACATAGCCTGACTGGAACAGCAGGTGTCCTACTATAGATTCAGTTTGGAGATTTCATTTAAAGATAGTGTAGGCAATTTTTTTTAATAAACCCTTTTTGGGGTTTAAACTCTCTTATCCTAATAGTAATCAATAATAGAAGTGGTCGTCAAAACTTCTTATCCCATTAAAACTAGCACTTACTATTAAAAAAAAAAAAAAAAACTTGCTTCATGTATTGTGCTAGACAAACTGGAACTAGTCACAGCACTTGCATGTTGTTCCCTATTGTTGGTTTGATTGCTTCTATTGCTCTCCTCATTTGTAAGTCGCTTTGGATGAAATCATCTGCTAAACGATTAAATGATACTTCCACATGTCTCCTGTGGAAGTATCAGGACCAAAAAATATTCATCCAGTCATAGCATCCGATCCGAATGCAATGATACAATGTCCTACCTGCCTGTCTACATATGTGACCCGCCACGGGAACCAGGGACACAAGTCGGCAGCACAACTTTCGAGCAAAATGAGAAAGAAGCATTGATTTTCGCTTTTTTGCAGAATCTGTTAGTTGAGATCACGAAGAAGCCTCTCCGTGTTTGAGATAGCAGTATTGGCATATTTAAAAGCGTACATTTTGAGGTTGAAATCGGCTTGTTTTTCGGAGATTATAGCATGCAGTAGGGGCGTGTCATTGTCTGTGTGTGGAAAAGCCTTTTGCTTCTTTTGTTATTGCCCCCGCCCTCCCTGGGAAGCGTGGCTACTTATTATGCAGCTCTGACCGGCTCTATCTGAGATGGACGCTGAAAAGATTATCGCAGATAAAGAGAAATGGGGAAAATTCGTAACTTTGACTGTAAATGCTACACGAGGAGAAAAGAGAACTCTCTGCATGGGAGACTTTTTGTCGTATTGTGTTCATTTTAAGAACACGTACACGTTATCTCATGTTTAGTCCTTGTTTAGACCTTCCCATACCATAATGACTGTCGTTTTAATTGTAATCGTTAGCATCAAACCCCCCCAAAACCCTCCCAAAAAAGGATTGGGGTTTGCCAAAAAAACCCATTACTATAATGGGTTTTTTGATGGTAGTGTTAGCATCTGCTATTCATTTGAATAATGCTTCAATTGCTTGAATTGACTGGTGTGAATGACTTAGCCCATGACTTATAGTGACCAAAATGTGACCTGTTCAAAAAGTCCTAATGCTACACAATGCATCCCGTTGGGTCTGTCGTTGCTATGCAACCATGCAGCTTTACAGGGGGTATGGCTTATCTAAATGAGATGTAAATGAGCCCTATTGTCACTCCCAGCAGGTGAGAACTGCACAATCATTAGAGATTGTTTTCTCCCTATTAAACTTTTTTGAGTGCCTACTTTCAAATGGCCACAACTTCTCCAAATATTATCAGATTTCCATGTGTTACACATCGTTGGAAAGCTCGGAGACTACACTTTCAGAGTCTGTGAATAGCTCAAAATACCCCAGAACCGACTTGTGTCCCTACTTTCCGTGACTGGTCACATATGTATTTGCATGATAGCACTTTATTTTACAGCCCTTTCCTCATGTATTTATAGTAATTACAATAACTAGGTACTAACCCTGAACCTACCCCTTAACCCATGTAGTTATACTAACTCTACTTTCTTAGGAAAGCACTACTGTAAAATATAGTTGCAACTATTTGCATACCTCCACGCACTGTACGCAGACATCACACGTCATCAGCGTGTTTCATGAGGCTATGCAGCCTCCATCACTGTAGACCATCCAGTAGACCAGTAGACCATCACTGAGCACCCCAAAAAATGCTTTTTACGGTTCCTCCTGAACCAAAACAATGAGCTTATGCTGCATTCACGCCATGTTGTAACCGTAATTGCGAGATGGCAACCTGTGATGTTCTATTATACAAGATAGTTTGTGTTTGATCGTTACTGTGCTTGTCAAAGTAACATCAATAAAACTCCTTGTACCTTTTTATAAGAATTTAAACCAATATAGTGGCAATTAGGGGTGTAACGATACACTCGTGTCACGATTCGATATAAACCGCGATACTGAACTCACGATACGATATGTATCGCGATATTTTAAGCCAAAATAAAGAGGTGTTTTTTTAATTTATTTTTTTTTTACATTTGAACGTCCGCTCATCATATAAAGCCACTCTCTTCTGAAGACTTTGATTGGGATTAGACGACTCAAATAGTACTTTTTTAATTCTTTATGACATTTACGGGATCTTTTAAATTTGAGAGGAATGGACTTTAAATGGAGGGACATAAATCTCTCAGGTTTATAAAGAATATCTTAATTTGTGTTTAGAAGTTCAACAAAGCAACATGAGGGTGAGTACATGATGACATTTGAGTGAGTTTGAATTATACCTGTATAAATACAGCAAGTTGAGCCTTGGATAAAACAACTCTATATCGCGAATCATATTGTTTACATCAACGATACATATCGTCACATATTTATATCGCGATATATCGATTAACGGTATATCGTTACACCCCTAGTTCCAATATATAGTTATACAGAGCATCCCTACTGTCAGTCATAATAAAAACAAGACATTGATATAGTAGATATATTAAAATCTGCTGAACCATTCTTTTCCTCCTCCTCATCTAATTTTAAATGATTGTGAATTGGGGATTTTGTTGTGTGTTTGTTTATTCGAGGCACACAGCTGGCACTTTAGTGCCCATTATTTCCTGTGCTTTTTATTGCCGTCATATGAAGTACTTCACAGTGGACTCACTGCCCCCCTCTTATCTCCTTCAGATTTATAACTGAAGTGTCTGATTCATTAGTTGTTGATTGCGTTTCTTTAAGCCCAAAAAATATATATTTTACTCTTGTGGTTCAGTTAAGCAGCTGCATGAATTGTAACAAAAGCTTTTCTGTTTGACTCATAATTTATAATCTTTTGTTGAGGTATTGTGCTGTTATTTAGTGTGTGGCTTCCCTTATTTGTCCCCTGCTCATCCGCTGTATACCCACGTGGCTTTGCTCGGAGAGGTCAAAGGAAATGTCAGCTGTGTGTGAGGGCCTCTACTACTCGTTTTATTATGTCCTAAAGAAAAGCGGTTGTTGAATTGGTAAGCATACTGTTTTGATTGCACAGTAATGCTGACATCATATAGTTAAATTCTTTTGAACAGAAATGTTGAATGAGAGTTGTAAAGTGTGTGTTAA